>JAYKKO010000020.1:2502500-3752500 GCA_037074685.1 Glyphodes pyloalis
ATTTGCTTTTCTGAATTGTGTATAAAAATAAGGAAATAAATACATTTCTGTTATTATACTTCCTTTTTCCACATTTATCACTGATTCTTCTCTACTACTAGTCGCAGCGTAATGTTATATATGTCGCAGGCATTTTGAGTAAATCCGCCGTTTACATACGGCGTCGTCAGTTTAAAAACGAATGCTGGTTTGTAAAATGCCGAAGACAAAATGTCATTATGTATAATACCGCGGCAAATTGAAGTATAGCTTGACAAAGCTAGGGTGACCATAACATTTGGTTTGCAAAGGACAGTAGTATTGAAAAATGTTTCAAATATATATAAGATCCCTAGTAAATGACTCTCCTACTGTTTTATTTTTTACTGAATATTATTTTTAAATTTTAATTATAAATGTTATATTATTTAAATTATAATTATAAATGAGTTAGACGTGGCTTCACTTTAGTCACTAACCTAACCTAACCAATGAAATCGTTAATTACTTCAATTAACCTTAATTTGAGTAATTGATGTTGAATAAAAGTAATTTTTGTTACTCGGATATTTTAATGAAGTATCAAAAGAGAACCGTAACCTGAAAGAAAAGTCTTAATTTGTCCAAAAAGTGTTTTATTCATGGTCATTGTCATTTTGCCTGATTTTGCATTCGGCATATTACATAACAGCGAGCGTTTTTAAACAGACAATGCCATTTGTAAACGGCGGATTCACTCAAAATGCCTGCGACATATATAGCATAAAGCCTTCTTCGATAAATGGACTATACTACACAGACATTTTCAGTTAAAACCAATAGTTCCTGAGATTCGTATGCTGTTTGTTTGTCTCAAACAACCTCAATAAAGATATCTACATGTTTCAGGTACACGTTGTTCTACGAGCATACACGCGACGGTCTCCCAGTGATGCGGCCGCTGTTCCAGGAGTTCCCCAAGGAGGAGGCAGTCTTCACCATCGACGACCAGTACTTGCTAGGTCAGTATTAGTTACGGCACATCCATACATATCTCTCTATTTGTCTATGTAAAAAGGTAGCACCCCCCAGGAGCTCTGGAAACCTTACTCACACGCAGGAGCACAACAACATAGAAGTGATTGTTATTTGGCTGCGGTCTTCTGTAAGGTGGAGGGGTTTCACCAGTCGGGCTGCTCCAGTTCGAACGATAAATCGCTATGCCCTACCTCTTGTTCTAAAGCGAACCTTATGGTCAATTCGTAAAAGGTCAAATGTTGCCATTTTATTACTCGTGACTGTACATCGATCAGCTCGCCATCGCCAAGGAAACAGTCCCTCAGCCGCTTTGCTAAGGGCAGAAAACTATCTAGATCCGCTCAGGCCTAGCATCCGCCACGCGACTTAATTTTATCGCGCTCTTAACAAACGTCAAAATCGATTGAAGTCAGTGCGTCAGCTGCTGATTGGCTGAAAATACGAGTGCGATGTGCTATTAGCCAATCAACAGTGTCGAAACTTTTGTCTTCTCATGCGATAAATTTGACATACTGCGTGAGCTAGGCCTGCAGGAGTGCTTCCGACTGGTCTCGACAGGTAGGCTGATGGTTTTTACGTACAGAAAAAACTTGACCGTTAGACACCAGGAGGTGTCCTGCGTTTCCTCAGCGACTATCACTTCACTTGATAACACTTACTTTAACTGTAACTCCATTTACTAACGCCCAGTTTCAATATATGATAAACGAGTTCTAGTTACGGATAAATTATACGAGGGGTAAGCAAAAAACGATAGATGGACGATTGATGACTGATATGGAAAGTAAATTATGAAACGGTATTAACGACTGGTAGTCGGTTGGTGACGTAGGAGGTTGAAAACGGATAGTCATTTTTGACATTTACGAATCGTAAAATATTGAAACCGGGCGTAAATACAGGATAGCCAGTTTTTATCTGGTGAATAGTTTAATGGTCTATGTTCCTAGGGTCTTAAATGTAACCGTAGAAATCTCCGTAGATCTCGTCATCGCGATTCAGACATTAACGGATGCGCCATGACAGCCCCATATAGGGAAATTTTTCAAAACTATAATGAAATAACAAATAAAATTAAACAATAAAAAAAAATAAAAAAAATAAAATAATTTTATTGGCTTTAACAATAATGTAGCACAATTAAACAAGTACAGTCAGTGCCCCTTTTAAGCTTATTTGCCTGTGTCAGGGAGCACTGCTCTTCCTTCAAACAGTCTTACATTAACTTATATTAAAACATAGAAAACAAAAATAATTGAATGAGATTAAGAAAATAAGAAAATATGAAAAAAATAAAAAAAATATATTATTATTATTGTCAAATCAAATTTACAAAAGAGTTTCTGTACATGCGCGTTGTGTGTGTGTGCGTGTGTTTTGTTTGTGTATGTGTGCGTGTGTATGTGTGCGTGTGTATGTACGTGTGTATGTGCAGGTCTATATTTTAATAGAATGAGACCAAGCGTATTTGTTAACGCAAGAGAGATTCTATGAAGTCATAAGGTTTAGGTTGCAGCCAAGTTTTGATTAATTTCCTACATTCATAGAATTGTTTGTTATATATTCCTATATTCTTATCAATAGCGTTGTATACATCAACTGATCTTCTATCGATTTGTTTCTTAGCAAACTCAGTATTAACTCTATTAGCACTAATAGCAACTTTTTTTCTTCGCTTAATTGTATCGTCGTTATTATCGTTAAAGGGTAGCATTTTGTGTGTTTTTAAAACCAATTGCATAATATATAGTTTTCTAACGGAAAGGAGGTTACTAATCTCATAAAGGCTATGAGTTGGAAATCGCATCTTTTTAAAATACATGACTTTAATTAGACTGCGCTGAGCACGTTCCAAGCCAATAAAGCGGGTCTTGGCCGCCCCACCCCATATCGGTATACAGTATATCAGTACAGATTGAACCAGCGAGATGTAAATGTTGGTAAGCAGATCCGTGCCTGTATTTTTACCTTTCTCTGGAACCACATGTCGTATTGTCTTAAATATCCAAATTAGTTTTCTTAGTCTTGTGATAACGTGATCTAGATGTGGATACCAAGAAAGCCGCTGATCTACATATACACCCAAATATCTTGCATGTTCAACCCTCTGAATAGATGGGCAGCTGCAAGTATGTACGTTTTCGCTACAATTATGTATTCTTATATCCATTGTATTACTGGGTTGCGTATTTTTATAGATACTGAAGCAAATATAATTTGTTTTTTCCGTGTTAAGTGTGAGAAGATTAATACGCAACCACCTGCCTATTTTTCTCAGACCTCGCTCAGCACTTTCCCTAACAGCTTCCCAGGAATCAGCACTAAAAACAACGGCGGTGTCATCAGCATAGCAGAAAATGTTCGCGTTATTGATCTTCATAGTACAGAGGTCATTTATATAAATAAGAAATAACGTCGGTCCAAGAACACTACCTTGCGGAACGCCGTATGACACCTCCTTGTCCCCGCTATAAACAACTATCATGACATACCAAAAAAGATTGTACAACCGTGATTATCTCGAGACATGCAGCGAATAGTTGTTTGGCCGAATACCGGATACCGAATATCCGGCCGGCTAAACAATACCTAAATTTTAGTTTGTCGGCATGTGCGTCGTCCAGGTTTCAACCTGTTACGTATTGTTGGTTCACGCGAAACGAGTTTTATTAAGTCAATTAACTACAATTTCGTATTTATTTATTTATTTATTTATTGAGGACAGCCAACAAATCTTACACCAAATTTCAGTAAGTACCTTATATATATAAACATGCTAAGTGCAGATTCAGTTACAGGCTGCCACGACTTGCGAGTGTGAGTAAATCAATAAAAACATAAACTAAAACTTCTACTAACTAAAATAAAATAAAATAAAATAAAAACTTCTTCAATCTCTTAGAAAACACAGAGTTAATCTTTTAAATTTTGAAAGACTATTGGAATGGATATCAACATCTGTTGAGCTCTTTTGAAACTCGTTGTATTGTCGCTGCAGCCTGTTCATGATCGAATGGTGGCCCAGATTGCTCTTTGACCCTGTGATGTTAAATGGAACATATCGTCCCGCTCTTACAGGTAATTTGTAAGGTATGTTGAAATTGAGCCTCTCCAACAAGGCAGGGCTGTCCAGGCCACCACTTACAATCTTAAATAAGAACATATGGTCCAGCATACGCCTTCGATTTACAAGACTTAACATTTTAAATTTGGACAGTCTATCGGCGTACGATGGCAACTGTCGAGCCCAGCCACACTGAAATGTTAAGTGCCACAAAAAACGCTTCTGGACTCGTTCCAGTCGCTTAGAGTGCACCTCGTAGTGGGGTGACCATACTGGGCTGCTGTATTCTAGGATTGAACGTACATATGTATTGTATAGAAGTACCTTCGTGGCGGGCTTAAGCTGTCTGGAACTTCGAGTCACAAAACCAAGCATCCTGGAAGCCTTGCTTGAAATGTGATTTATATGGTTATGGAACTGGAGTTTCCTATCTAACACTACACCCAGATCTCGAGTAGACTCTACCTCCTTAAGAGATTTGTCTTTAATGTGGTAAGTGGGGGATGTGTGTATTCTGCTTCGGGAAAATCTAATAAAATGACATTTATCGGCATTTAGATCCATGTAATTTTCTTCAACCCATTTCACCACATTATCAAGGTCTTTTTGCAAGAGTATTGCATCTTTAGGTGAAATGATTTCCTTACAAAGTTTTAGGTCGTCAGCAAACAGGTAAACTTTAGAGTGGTTAATGGCCGTAACTATGTCGTTGATAAATATATTAAATAACATAGGACCGAGATTTGAGCCCTGTGGCACGCCTGAAACTACCGGTAGGGGATCTGACGTGAAACCCTCCACAACAACAGCAGCCGAGCGGTCAGACAGATAGGATGCAAACCACTTCACCAGCCCATCACCAAATCCGAACCTTGCCAGTTTCCGTAGCAAGATACCATGATCCACACGATCAAATGCCTTGCTTAAATCTGTGTAGATAGCGTCGACATGATGTCTTTTGTCCACTGATGCGCAAGTATCTGATACAAATTCAGCAAGGCCCGACGTTGTGGATCGACCTCTCATGAATCCAGACTGACGCGTCGTTACGAGCTGTTTAATATGCCATGTTAAAATAGGACACAAAAGGGACTCGAAAACCTTACTAATGACTGATAAAAGTGATATGGGTCTATAGTTTTTTACTAGGCTCTCATCTCCAGCCTTAAGAATCGGAACGATAAGGGCCTTCTTCCAGCATGTGGGAAATTCTCCAGTGCGCAAAGACTCATTAAAGATTGATGAGAGTGGATATGAGAGACACTGGGAGCAGTGAACCAAGAACACCGGGGGTATTCCGTCAGCACCAGCACCCTTTGCAGGGTCTAATTTCTTTAGGGCGAGTTGGACCTGAAGAGGTGAAAAGGAGATCCCACTGAGACAACTATTACTAGCGGACACTAGCGGCACATGAGCTTGTCCCGTAACATTTTTAGGTGCGCTATAAGCCGACATGAAGCAAGTGGCGAAGAGATTGGCAATTCCTTTTCCATTATCAGCAGTTAGATCGCCTAATTTCATTGAAGGAGGATAATTGCTGCTATTTGATTTTTTTTGTTTTACATATGACCAAAAGAGCTTAGGATTTCCAGCAAGTGAACTCTCTAAGTTGGATAAATAATTTCGATACGACAAGGTTATCATTAAATCACATCTCTTCTTTAATGATTGTAAATATAGTAAGTCGAGAGGGTTGTTGTACTTTTTGTATTTAACGCGAAATTTGTTTTTCTCACGTAGCAGTTGTATTAATCCTCTTGGGTACCAAGTAGGGTATTGCTTGTTTTTAGGTTTGCATAATGGTACGAATTTAGTTATGACCTCCCCCAAAACTACATAAAACCGTTCGACCCTGTCGTCGATATTCAGGCAGCTCTGAAACTCCTGGTCCCAAGAAACCCCCGAAAGCTGAGCCACCGCTCCCTCGTAGTCAGCCCTATGGAACTTATATCTAGGCTCCTGGTTTCTGTCACTTAGTCTCGGATCAGATCGTACTCGACAAGAAAGCTCCAAGCTGGGATGGTAGGGATCCACTGTGCTAAGACTTACTGGGCTTGCCCAACTATTAATATTAAAATTCGACAAAATTAAATCCAAAAAACCCCCCCTGTAGTTAGGTACGTTATTGAACTGTTTAAGGTTATTCAAATTAATAAAATCTGTAAACATACTATTCAGAGTGCCGTCAGGACTAGAGTCGCATGGTGAGTTATTGCTCCAAACCATTGAACCCATGTTAAAATCACCAATAATTAATGTTTTCGTCTGTGATTCCATGTTACGGTTGGTGATATTAATGAATTCCGCCAAAATATGTTTTTGTATCGGAGGTGGCAAATAGACAGAACAAATGTGTATTATCTCAGTTTTAGAAGATGCACCAAATTTTAATGCAACCCAAACATCTTCACATTGACTTTCGTAGGACGACAATCTGTATGAAGCAATATTTTTCGCAACTGCAATAAGAGCTCCTCCACCATTTTTTGTGCTATGGAAGCCACTGTTTTCACGATCCCTCCTGTACACCTGATAATTGTCGCTAAACAATTCACCATCGTATACCGAACTGTTCAACCAGGTCTCACTTAAAACAATAACATCGTATTTACACAATAACAATTGTTTATAAAATTCGGAGGTTTTGCTACGTAGACCTCTGACATTTTGGTAGTATAAATTTAAATTCAATCTATCGTACTCTATAGTAATCAGTCTTGAAACGTGAAAAAAGAAACATAGAAAAATAAAACTAAATTAAATCGAAGTCTAAACTAGGCTGCTCAATGTGTCCATATTGCGAACGCACACGTACTCTGAAGTGTCCGTTTTGCGCATGAACACTCGACCCGCGCGTACCCACACAAACTTGTAGTTAAGCTCCCGTGCGCGTGCCCGGGCAGCCGCATGCAAAGCTTTATTATCTGGTGATAAATTCTCCACTAAGTATATCGCTGGGTTTCCATCATAGCTCAATCCCAAATGACTTGTGTTTAGTTTGCTCCCGGGATTTTTCTTGTTGTAATTTAATGATGCAGCTAATAGTTTGTCACGAAGCCTTGGGCTAGCCAACCGAATTAAAATGGTTCGAGGTCTAGATGATTGCTGGTTGAGTTTGGCTACGCGAGTACAATGAGAAATATCATTATCGTCCAGTGGGCAGCTAACAGCACGTCCGAGCTGCTGAACAATCTTGACTACATTCTCACTCCTATGCTCCGGGACGCACTGCAACTCCAAGTTGGCAGAGCGAGAGATTTGATCAATTTGGGTAACACGGCTGGCGAGACCAGTGACCTCTGCGCGAAGTTTCGCGTTCTCCTCCCTTAGCTGGCGAACTTCTACCGTTTGACTCATAATATCAGCTTTCATTTTCTCGAAATGCTCGTTGTAAAAACTTAAAGATTCTTTAAAACTATTTATGTCCGCGTGAATGTCATTTAATTGCTTGGTTATATTATTTGTGTGTTCTTTCATAATCT
Organism: Glyphodes pyloalis; assembly: GCA_037074685.1. Lineage (NCBI taxonomy): Eukaryota > Metazoa > Arthropoda > Insecta > Lepidoptera > Crambidae > Glyphodes > Glyphodes pyloalis. The sequence continues at coordinate 2,510,043 of JAYKKO010000020.1, forward strand.
CATTTATTATTACGCGTATCTCAGATCGCGATACACAGTCTACGTGTATATCAACTGGTTGTTGCTGGTCAGTCGGCTTCCGACGCGTAGTTACATTGGATGAAACCGATGCCGATGGCGGTCCAGCGCGAATCGGCGTATCTGAGTTGTCACCCCTAGGTCGCTTACTAGTGCAAGCCGGGCACAGCCAATCCCGTTTACTTTTGCCTTTTATTTTCTGGAGTTCCTTGTCTGGGATATTGACACATAAGCTGTGGTAAAACTGTTTACAACCCGCGCAATCTAATGATCCGTCGGCTGCACCCACCGTGTTCTGGCATCCAACACAAGTACGCATTTTTATTAGAGGTTCGTTATTAGATGGGCAAAACGAACAGAGCTGCTTTCTATGTTTGCGTCATGGACTTAGTATAATAAACAGGACCGAGCACTCGCAGCCAAAAAACGAGCCGAGCGAGATAGCTACCACAGAGGCGCGTGTCCCTTTCTAATAGGGTGACAACAAGATTTATTTTGATAACGGACATTTGATTAAATAATTAAAATTTAGCCCGTTGTCCCCACTACATCTAGTAAAATAAATAAATAAATAAATATTGGACAACATCACATACATTGCTCAGATTCTGTGGTAAGTAGCTAAAGCACTTGTGTTACATAAATCATAAACAACGACGGTACCACAACATCCAGACCCCAGACAATACAGCAAAGATCGTTTCCCTTATTGACCCGACCGGGTTCGAACCCGAGACCTCAGAGATGGTACAACAACAAAGTCCGGCCCGCTCGCATCTGGCCACGGTGGTCGTCATGTTCCAAAGTTATCGTCTGGACAGATTTGACTGTTGAAAACAACCGGGACAGCATTACTTTTATGTTTATAGGTTTGAAAAAAATATCTTGAATTATTTCAATAGAATTTATGTATAATTTTACTCCCTTTTACTCCAATGGGGACAATGGCAATAAATTTGAATCATTTATCGAATTTTCCACTGTCCCTACTGCTGGGGACGCGCCTGGTAGGGACAACGAGAATAACCCTAAATTTATTTATTATTATTATTATATTTAGCCATTTACATGCTTTGGTTGATACAGATGACAAGAAAATATAGTTGAAGCAATGCTTAAAATAATTGCTAGTAAGTACAATTACAGTCGCTTCGGCTACATGTTTAATGAATGGTTTTTGTAATAATTGTACGCCAGTCTATGTCTACGATTTTTTACCTAACTTCTGATCACGGTGGGCAACAGATTGTTTTCAGTGCCAATATTAATATTAACCAAAAAACATCGTTTGAACATTTTGATCGATTAAACGACTTTTTAAACATGATAATATCTTCAAGAGGTGGCAGGATGTAGGATTTCTTCGTCAGAGTCTGGTAGTGGTCGGTGGCTCAATGTATTACTGAGAACTTATTTTTTTTGGTCTGTAAAATAAACATTACAGTTAACTTAGTGCAACACATTACATCCAGTTTATGACCTACAAAATAATACTCATATAAAGAATTAAGTAAAAATAAACCGGGCCAAGTACATTAGTCGTAAAGGTTTTACTATATTTGACTGTAAAACGAATCCTTCTTAAGTATTTATTTTATTTCAATTTAATTATTTGTCTTTAAATAAACTGTATTCCGTCAATATTTTAAGTGTCTAACTGTAATAGCTATCAATATCCGGCAAGCTATAAAATCACGTATGTTGTATGGGAGCCCTTTACATATGTATATTATCTTGTTTTTTAGTATTAAGTATTTGATGTTGTTATAAAGGCATCAAAAAATTAAAATTATAACTAACTATCACTGTTCACAAGATACAGCCTGATGGCAGTTATACGGAAAGCGAAGTCTCAGTAATAGGGTTCCGTTTTACCGTTTTTTTTGGGTATGGAACCTAAAAGACTATGTATAGTGTATATACAAATAGTGTTTTTTAAAATACTTGATTAGGTGTTTAAACAAAGATTCCTAAAATTAAATCTTGTTGTGTGTTGTTGCGTTGAAGCATGATAAACAATTACTAATGATACTTACCACAGGAGAAATCGTAGGTATAGCAAGTCCCGGCTGCATACGACAGAATTTTTAGTGATTTTTTGCTTTACGTGTATTGCTGAGCCATTTTTGTCGCATTACTTCATTTTTAAGGTAGGTAACTGTATTAAATGTACAACGGTGAAGAACTAACTGGAGCACACAATTGAAATATTACGAGAATTATGGGTACCCTAGTGGTAAGATTTACAGTAAGATTATTTTAAGCTTACCTGTGGAACGATATATGGCAATCACTATATGATTCACTTGAACAAGTATAAACGCAACATTTTTTCACCATTTTATCTTAAAAGGTGCCTAAGAATTATATTAAGAATAAAATTTTGATAAACTCAATCAATGACAGTTTGACTTACTGACACCATGACAGTTCATGGTGATGCTTTAGAGGGTTACCACTAGGAAATTAGAAATAAGCAAATACTATTTTACGTTTTCTTTATAGTTTATGTATAAAATCAAAGAAATAAATTAAAATATAATTTATTATTTTACAATTGTTGAAATAACAATTAAATACAAGTGCATAAACTGAGTTTTTGATCAGGCAAAATTTAGGTCAGAAATATTATTTTATACTGGCAAGATCTAATAAAGATCAAAGAACGAGACACACGCCTCCGGCCTGGCTATCTCTGTCGGCTCGGATTGGCATCTGTGTAAAGCGCACAGGAATTAATACTTTATTGCATTGCAATAGTGTTCATTTTTCATAATGAAAATTTTCAGAGTTATCAGTCCTGTTTATTATATTAGGTCCATGGTTTGCGTAGTAATGATGTGGTACCTCCGTTGCTCAAGTTGCGCCGGAGACTTGTGGAAGGCAATGCGGGAATGAAAGGGTAAAAAAATGCAGCTGTTTCTTACCGCGCCGGGGGAGAAGCGGTGTCCCCGCGCTGTGACGGCTCCGAGATGCGGTGCGAGACAAGGGAAGCAATTATTCCTCGTAGCGCTGTTTCTTCACACAGTGATTGTTTTTTGGCGATGAGTTGATTTTGGCATGGGGTTATGCACGAGATATTTGGCAGTACGCTAACTGTACTTAAGGGTGACAATAGCGTACAGTCTCCACTATTTTCCGTGTTTGCGTCAAGCACACGTCCGTCTCACAAGACTTGCGTACGACGAAAAGCATGCGGTACATACACGTGCGGTACATACACGTGCGCCCGCCTAATTTGATGATTTGATAATTTTTTTTTGTGTTCAATGTGTATAGTGGTGTACATATATTGATAATTTGTTGTTGTTTTCTTGTATACTAACCATTTTATCAAAGTGAATTACTAAACTGAATTACTATCCGGTATTTATTTATTTAGGTTCTCCAGCGTTTGTTTACACTAAATCAATTATTATAAATCTTATTATAACTATGAAACTACTTAAATGTAACAAACTTTAAGGCGAACACAACATGCAAAAAGTTAAGACTAACTTATTACTATTTACTATTTATAAAGTACTGTAGGGTAGTGAGTGATGGAAGATAATAAATTATAATCACAAATAATGTACAAGAGTTTATTTACATATCACCACACACCTAACAACAATAGAAAAGAAATAATATTTACAAAGAAGGAGAGAAAGAGGAAATGAGGAAATATATAACTGTACACACAAAAATCTAAATAAACTTATACGTAAAATATGTAACAGAATAATTTTCACACAGTGACATATGTACAATGACAGTCAAAAACTTTGTCTTCTTAAAAGCGAAAAGAATAGGAATGTACAGAGGTTGGTATCAAAAAACTATTTACATAAATTTTGGTGGTGAGACGCCACATCACCCCCTTCCAGAGACCGTGCTACGGGCGATAATAATCAGGAAAATGAACTCTCCGTCCTGATCGCGTTACCCTTGTTGTCTCGTCAGGAGTACTGTTGACCTGAACGGGATGGGGTGAATAAGTGCGATGAGTGGAATGAGTGATGGGTGGCGAAGGAGTGACTTCAGAGTCTTTGAGCAAGTATGCTGGTTTGATTCGGTCAATGGAAACCGTTACTTCCTTGCCCTTGATAATGATTGTGAATGTCTTGGCACCTCGATGAACAACCTTATAGGGACCGGTGTAGGCAGGTTTAAATGAGCCATGTGAGCTGTCATCCCTCAAGAACACGTGAGATGATGTTGCTAAGTCCTTGAAAATGAAGGTAGAGCGATGCCGATGATGATGAGATCCGGGTGATGGAAGAATGGATTGGGTGATATTCTTCAGACGTGTCGCAAATTGCGTTACGTCTTCGGGCACTGTAGGTTCAGGGTCGCAGAAATCCCCTGGCAATCTAAGTGTCTCCCCGTATACCAGCTCAGCAGGTGAAGCTCCGATGTCATCTTTGAATGTTGCCCTGATCCCGAGTAGGACTAGTGGAAGGGCCTCAAGCCAGTTGGAATTTGCATAGCAAGTGATAGCGGCTTTGAGTTGCCGATGGAACCTTTCCACAAGACCGTTACAGGCAGGGTGATATGCCGTTGTTCGGCGGTGCTGGAAACCGGCAATTTCAGACAATCGCCTGAAGAGTGCCGACTCGAATTGTCTACCGCGATCTGTAACAATGTCCGTTGGACATCCATACCGTGATATCCACCCATGCAAAAGTGCCTTTGCTACTGTCTCAGCCGTGATGTCCCTGAGTGGTATTGCCTCAGGCCATCGGGTAAAGCGATCAACGGCTGTGAGACAATAACGGTACTCTTCCGATGGCGGCAGTGGTCCAATGATATCGATATGGACGAACATGAATCTGGATCGCGGCAGCTTGAACTGGCCAAGAGGTGACGACACGTGACGTGTCACTTTTGCGCCTTGGCATGCCAGACAAGATCGTGCCCACTCTCTGCAGTCTTTCCTCATACTCGGCCAAACGTACCTCTCCGCGACCAACTTGATGGTCGCGTTTGCGCCAGGATGACTGAGAGAGTGTAAGCTGTCGAACACTTGTCTTCGCATTGCATTCGTTACGTAAGGTCTGGGATTGCTGCTACTACAATCGCAGTACAGTTCGGCATGAGATCCCGGCAGTTTCACCTTTTTGAGGCTCAACAAGGTATCGCTGTGCAGCAGTTCTCGGAGCTCAGGGTCGGAGTGCTGTGACGTGGCGAGAGCAGTCAGGTTGATTGGTTGAACGATCTCTTCAACCCGAGACAAGGTATCAGCCACAACGTTGTTCTTCCCTGATATATGTCGTATGTCAGTGGTGAACTGGGCGATGAAATCCAGATGCCGAAACTGTCTGGGTGAGCAATTCTCCTTACGAGAGTGGAATGCGAAGACAATAGGCTTATGGTCTGTGTAAATAATAAAATTTCGCGCCTCGACCATGTGGCGAAAGTATTTAATGGCCTCGTATATGGCAAGAAGTTCGCGGTCGTAGGGCGAATATTTTTGTTGTGAAGGCATAAGCTTGCGGGAAAAGAATGCAAGTGGTTGCCACTCACCATCATTCAGCTGCTGTAAAGCTGCGCCTATCGCCGTGTCGGATGCATCGGTGACCAAGGCGAGCTTTGAGCTGCAATCTGGATGCGCCAGGAGTGCCGCTTGACAAAGACTGTCTTTGCAGGCGGTGAAGGCGTCGTGTTCTTGTTTCCCAAAGTGAATGGGATGCGAACCTTTAACGGAGTCGGTTAACAGTGCATTAAGTGGTGCTTGGAACTGCGCGGCACAAGGGATGAACCTCCGATAAAAGTTCAACATCCCAAGGAAACGACGCAACTCCCGGACTGTCTTGGGCACTGGAAATTCTCTAATGGCTTCTACCTTCGCTGGTAAAGGCTTAGTACCATTTGCTGAGATGCTGTACCCCAAGAATTTCACTGAAGATACTCCGAAAACACATTTTGCAGTGTTAATCACCACACCGTAATCCCTCAGTCTTGTAAACAGCTGACGAAGGTGGTCGGCATGGCTAGAGTGGTCCTTTGAATAAATTAAAATATCGTCCAAATATGGGAAGCAGAAATCCAGTCCTCTAACCATCTCGTCCACGAAACGCTGAAAAGTTTGCGCTGCGTTACGAAGTCCGAACGTCATGAACGGGAATTCGTATAAGCCAAACGGTGTTGTGATGGCGGTTTTCGGAATATCCTCAGGAAACACAGGAATTTGGTTGTAAGCCTTTACCAGATCGATGGTAGAGAAGACCTGGCAACCAGCAATGCTGTGCGAGAAGTCCTGGATATGGCGGATAGGGTACCTGTCAGGCACAGTTCGCGCGTTGAGCATCCGATAGTCACCACAGGGACGCCATCCATTGTCGCCTTTGGGCGCGAGATGGAGTGGTGATGACCAGGGTGACTGCGAAGGCCTGGCGGTGCCACATTTCAACATTTCCGCAAACTCATCCTTCGCAACTTTAAGCTTGTCCGGTGCTAGATGACGTGGAGTGCTGGATACGGGAGGACCTGGAGTTGTTTTAATGAAATGCTCTGTATTATGCTTGACAATTTTGGGTACTCCTGACGGACGGGTAATATCTGGAAAGCCCTGTAAGATGTCATGATAGGACGACTCACCAACTACGACTTTGACAGATGAAATATTTTGCTGTGACTTTGCGGGCGATGCCGGGGACGTGAGACTAGTTAAGTTGTCTATAAGACGTTGGTTGCGACAATCTACTATTAAGTTGTAGTACGATAAAAAATCAACGCCAATAATGGCTTTAGTCACGTCCGCCACAATAAATTGCCAAACAAAGTCACGGCGCAACCCTAAATTTAGATTAAAATTAATATAACCATATGTACAAATTTTGCTACCGTTCGCTGCACACAATTCGTATGAGGTCTTCTGACGTCGACCTCCGAGTGCCGACCGTGGGAAGACACAGACGTCGCTGCCTGTATCGACGAGAAATTGCGTCTTCGAAACACGATCGGTGACGAATAAGCGACCGGAACTTGGGCAATCGGCTGTCGCTACTACCGACCGCCTGTCGCATTTCCCGACGTGTAGCCGCACTGCTTGACGCACCTTCTCGCCCGGCCACCAAACTTCAAATGGTACCAGCAGATGCGGGACCGTGATGAGCCGGAACGGCTGGACTTGCCCCTTACGGCCCGCTCGTCAGGGAGGGACTGCTGCTGGTCGACCTCCGTAGCCAGAGCCTGGATCTGCTTAGTTAGTGCCGCAATTTGTTGCACTAACGTCTCCATGGCAGTTGATGTTGCGCTGGACGCTGGCGCCGCTTGTGGTGTCGTCGGCAACACGCCGTGTAGGCGATCGGCTAAGTTAGCCATCTCCGCTGTTGACTTTACATGGGTTTATGTACATTCTGTGTTTTTGTTCGTTAGCCTCTTTTTGTATAAATCGTGCTCTCCGGGGGTCACCAATGTAGGGTAGTGAGTGATGGAAGATAATAAATTATAATCACAAATAATGTACAAGAGTTTATTTACATATCACCACACACCTAACAACAATAGAAAAGAAATAATATTTACAAAGAAGGAGAGAAAGAGGAAATGAGGAAATATATAACTGTACACACAAAAATCTAAATAAACTTATACGTAAAATATGTAACAGAATAATTTTCACACAGTGACATATGTACAATGACAGTCAAAAACTTTGTCTTCTTAAAAGCGAAAAGAATAGGAATGTACAGAGGTTGGTATCAAAAAACTATTTACATAAATTTTGGTGGTGAGACGCCACAGTACAAAACTCAGTAGCAGGCAAAAAAAAACGTTAAAAAACACTAAAATAAAAATACGCACTCACATTAGCATATATATATATATATATATATATATATATATATATATATATATATATATATATATATATATATATATAAACATACAATAAAAAAACTTAATAAATATGTAACCTAAAGCCAGGCACGGCTTAAGATTGTTTTGAGCTTGGCAAACGAATACTATCCAGCCGAATACATACGGCTGGATAGTAAAATAATGGCCGGATAGGCCGGATAACGGATAGCAAACGGATATACGATGCATCTCTGACGACCTCCGTAGCCGAGAGGCGAGCGGGCCGGACTTTGGTGTAGCGCTATCTCTGAGGTTCCGGGTTCGATCCCCGGTCGGGTCAATATGGGAAACGAACTTTTCTATATTGTCTCGGGTCTGGGTGTTGTGTTACCTTCGTTGTTCCTGATTTCTGTAATACAAGTGCTTAAGCTACTTACCACAGGATTAGAGCATTGTATGTGATGTTGTCCAACATTTATTTATATTTATTTATTTATCTCTAATTATCTCCCCAGGGAACAAGTTGTTGGTCCGGCCGGTGACTGCTTCAAAGGCGAGGAGTGTACCGGTGTACCTGCCGGGCAAGGACACCGGCACTGTCTGGTACGACGTGGATACATACCAGCGACACCTCGCTAATGGATACATCGACCAACCCGTTAACATTGCTAAGGTAAGAGTTACTAGCCGTATTTTTCTCGGCCGCTTCGCTAAGGGCAGAAAACTATATAGGTCGGCTCAAGAGCGCTTGCGACTGGTTTATAATCATTGCTCAGATCTACTATTCGCTGGTTAATCACGATCTTGTGCGACATGGTCACATAGCAGTCTATTTTATTTAATTTATATTTTGGATTGTCAGAAATTAAATAAATAAAAAAATTATATTAATTATTAATTAATTTACATTAAATAAAAACTTAAAAATCAACTTTCACAATATACGTACAAAATGTAATAATCTTTTGAAGGCAGTCACATCATGCTTAAACTAAAACTAATTAAATACTAAATTAAATTAAACATTTTAGAGAATGACCTAATTAAATTACAGATACATACATATAAATATATAGGGGTATATATACATAAAACAACAATATTTTACATTAGCATGTTGCCATGTCGCAGCATTTCGTTGCAGTCAACGTGCTAGACGATCCCATCAAAATCGCCAAAGTAACTATGTTTTTCAGTCGCTTTGCTAAATTGTCTAGGTGCGCTCGGGAGCGCTTCCGACTGGTTTAGAATAGCCTATGTGTTAGGGTCCTAACTACGGGACTTTAATGAAAGGTGGACTGTATAATAAATTTGAAGAGAGGTAGGGCATAGTGATTTATCCCTCGAACTGGAGCAGTCCGACTGGTGACAGCAGCCGAATAACAATCACTTCTGTGTTGTTGTGTTCCTGCGCGTGAGTAAGGTTCCCAGAGCTCCTGGGGTGTGCTACATTAGTAGCAGGGGTCAAGCCTTCAAGGTAAGGGCGACAAGTCCAGTAACAGATTTATTATGCTGTATTTGTCGCCCTTAAGCTAGGACCTTATTACCACTTAACATCAGGTGGAATGAGGTCAATCTTGAAGTGTAGTATAAAAAAAAAATCTGTAATTGTCTTGCGTTGTGTTTGTTTGTAAATTTTGTGATGTCAATAATGAATTTTCTTTCTTTCTTTCTAATTGTCATTGCAAGCAAAGTGCCTTGCCACATTTGGCATTAAGTCCGCCTTTTGTTTATTAGAAGAAAGAAAAAAAAATGAATGTTTATTTAATGATATGACATGGCATTTTTAGAACAGCAGCTTATAAAAAAATGTAAATTAATAACTTAAATATGTGATTACTAAATGTATAACTATGTTATTCTTCAGATCCCAGTGTACCAGCGCGGTGGGACGATCATTGCTCGCAAGGAGAGGGTGCGTCGCGCCTCCTCACTGATGGCCGACGACCCCTACACGCTCATCGTGGCCCTGGACTCTGATGTAAGTAAATATTGAATTAAATATAAATAAATAAATATTTATTTATTTATACTTACCACATTATACTTACCCCATTATACTTACCACAGAATCGCAGCCATGTATGTACATTGCTGCGATTCTGTGGTAAGTAGCAAAAGCACTTGTGTTACAGAAATCAGAAACAACGACGGTACTACAACACCCAGATCGGAGACAATATAGAAAAGTTCGTTTCCCATTATTGACTCGACCGATGATCGAACCCGGGAACTCAGAGATGGTGCGACGCCAAAGTCCGGCACGCTCGCCTCTCGGCTATGGAGGTCGTCAAAAATATAAATATATCGACCAACTATTTAAAAAAATACATTTTTTTTATCTCTCCTTAAGGTGTAGCATTCGATTTGAACCCATAAACGATAGGTATTTAGGTCTAAACTCATACGGTAGCTCTTACCGAAGGCTAAGAGGTCAATGCAACGGAAAAATTAATCGCTTACGATAACTTGCGGTTGGCTCTGTTAGAAGAGTGGTATAGCGATTTATCGCTCGAACTGGAGCAGCCCGACTGGTGAAATACCTCCACCTTACAGAAGACTGCAGCCAAATAACAATCACTCCGGTGTTGTTGTGTTCCTGCGTGTGAGTAAGGTTTACAGAGCTCCTACAACGCGGCCGCGACGCGCTCTTACGTTAGAGTGTTAATTTGTTATTGTTTGTTTATACCCATTTCTTTGTTGTAGTTTTTACTCCATTATACCTGTTTTCTCAAGCCGTGTCTAGAACTCTTTTACCAACACACCGCCCCCTGAGAGACTGGACTTGATCAATTTTACAATTGTACATTATTTTTGTTTTGTATTTGTCAGAACACAGCCGTGGGCACCATCTACATCGACGACGGCGAGACCTTCGAGTTTGAGAAGAGCAACGCTTACATATACGGCAAGTTTGAATTCAACGGCAACGAGCTGTCATACTCGTGAGTACTTTAACCATTGTAGAATTGAATATACTGTAACGCGCCACGATTGATGTTTTTACCGAACAGCGCCATCTAGTTTCGAATGGTGGAACTAATAGAGTGGAGACTTCGATGACAGTATGTACAGTCGCCGTCAGATATATCGGAGCAGACAACGTGACCAAATACTTCGGAACAGTTAAAAATGTCAATAAGTTCCATACACCACAAGTTACCATTAATATCTGAGCAGGTGCTAGTCAATAATTTCTATACACACAACTTACCAATAATATCTGAACACTCATCTGTACAGGTAGCTAAATGAGACACATTACGTGCGTGGCACATATTGACGTTATGAGTGTTCAGATGTTATTGGCATCTGCTCAGATATTATTGAAGTAATGAATGTTCAGATATTAATAGTAACTTGTGGTGTATGGAACTTTTTGACATTTTAACTTTTCAAAAATATTTGGTCTTTTCTTTCAAAAGTCTTTGTCTGCTCCGATATATCTGACGGCGACTGTATTAGAACAATCTGGTAATCTGGTAATTTCTATAATGGAAGGTTCTAGAACAATGGTCGGTCGGGACCGGAATGTGCGCGGACATTCTTGATGTTTCTACGATGGAATGTTCGCGAACAATCTGCGGCATTATATAAGGCCGGGACTGGCCGCGACCGGGGTAGATAGATAGATATACTTTATTGCACAAAATCTTTACAGAATGATTATAGTACAATTTAGACGGTCTTATAGCGCTAGAAAGCGATCTCTTCCAGACACCTTAAGGTAGAGGAAATAGTAGATGGCGAGAAATGGGTACGGCCGTGCAACATTAATACAGTTTTTATTTTAGAATTATATTCGTAGTATAACATGATAAACATACATAAACTTATAAATATATAACATTATATATATATATATATATAAATAATTACAACTAAACATATTTAACATATATAAAATCAAGTAAAGAGTTTTGACTCAAAAAATAACAATAATGTTAATAAGTAGGATAAGTGTATGAAAATTACTGACAACCAACATGCCCAGCTGGAATTATGGATAGAGGACATAAATTAACATTCATTAAGTGAGAGGAAGTACGATTTAACCCTGAGTTTAAAAATGGGAAAGGTAAAGAATTCCATAAGCGAATTGATTGGACAGTGAAGGATTGGAAATAGAATTCAAAAGAATGAGTAGGAAAAGTAAGGATAAGTTTAAGGGAGGACCGCATGTCACGTTCCTGGTTGAGCTGCAAGAAACGGAATCGTTCTTTAAGATAGGGAGGAGCAAGAGGATTAAATAGAACATAAAATAGGAGAGATAAAACGTGGAGGTCACGGCGTCGACGTATAGGAAGCCATTTAAGCTGAGCTTGAAATTCAGAGACACGGTAATACTTGCGAAGATAATGCGGATGCAAAAGTTTTGAAGACGCTCAAGCTTGTCAAGAAATATCTCTTTAAGGTTTAAATAGCAACAGTCTGTATAATCAAGAATAGGCAATAGTAAACCCTGCACAAGTTCAATCTTGGTGGATATGGGTAAGAAGTTGCGTAATCTATTAATAGACCCATCAGATGCAAACATTTTCCCAAATTTTTCACAACTTGACTGTAAGAAATCGGGACACCATCAAATAAGATAGGAGGCAGAGAATCCCAATCAATTAGACTAATTAGCCGTGATCCCCCAACAATAATAACCTGCGTTTTAGCAGGGTTAACTTTGGTAGGTTTAACTTTTGACGACCTGCTCCAGTTAGAGATACGAGTTAGATCAGCATTAATTACATTAACAGCGTTCGGTATATCATCAAGTCTGCGTACAGATGGTAGGACGAAATAAGATTACATGTGATTGAATTTATAAACGTAGCGAAAAGCAGAGGAGATAAGACACCACCTTGAGGTACGCCGGCAGCAATATCACACCAGGCGGAGAAAGAGTCCTCAGCACGAATGCGCTGCCGACGACCATATAGATAACTATGAAACCAGTCAATTACCATTGGAGATATGTTAAGAGAACGTAGTACACCGAGAAGGATGTCAAAGTCCACAGTGTTAAAAGCGTTGCTAAAATCTAGTAGTGCCAACACCGTAAGACGTCTACTGTCCATGCCATGTCGAATGTCATCAACAATCTTGACCAGTGCCGGTCCGCGTCGGTTTCTGACGACGTGTTCACTACTCGGCAGAATCCCTGCAATATACCTATGTTTTTTTTTTTATATTACACCTCAAGATTTACCTCACCCCACCAAATGCATAATGAAGCTGTTACTGGACTTGTCGCCCTTATTTTGAAGGCTTGACCCCTGCTTCTAATGTAGCACCCCCCCACCGAAGTGGTTGTTATTTGGCTGCGGTTTTCTGGAGGTATTTCACCGGGCTGCTCCAGTTCGAGCGATACATCGCTATGCCTTACCTTTCTTAATTCTTGTGATGTAGTGTAATATTTATTTATTTCCAGGTTCATCGACCCCGAGAGCACGTACCCCAGCAGGTCGTGGCTGGAGCGCGTCATCATCGTGGGCCTGCGCGCCCCCCCCCGCGCCGCGCGCCTGCAGCAGGCCGCGCGCTCCGACCCGCTGCACATGACGCTGCACGAGGGGAACGGCGTGCTCGTCGTCAGGAAGCCGGGGGCCACCATGACGGAGCCCTGGAAGATACAGTTCTCATACTAGCCTCTGATAATGAAGACGATCACTGCCTAGTCAATTCAAATACATTTCTTCAAAAGGAGCGTGAAGAAACATCTTGCGTGGCAGTATGGCGATTACTTCGGTATAAAATCCGATGGTGAATACTACGGTATAAAATTTAATTAGATATTGTAGATCCACATATTTGAGTCAATTATGTAATAATTAAATTGTCAACATTTAGCATTTTTTATAGGAGACTTCTAAATCTATGCATCAATAATATTTATAGGCAACTTGTTAAATAATATAAGATAATTCTAGTCACAGTGAGCAGCTCATGTAATGACTTGTAGGCATGGGCGTATCCAAAGGGAGCAGGGGAGAGAAGTCCCCCCCCCCCTCCCCTGGAATTTATGTGCTAACTTTTAAATAAACTTCAACCTAATGCGGTTGAAGTTTATAATAAAAAGCCGGAGGGAGCTGATTTGTCCCCCCCCCCTTAGGCTAGAAGCTGAGTACTTCCATGCTTGTTGATGATTAGTAAATTTAGCGTTTATATACTTGCCTTGAATTGTGCCTTTAATATTATTAACAGATTAATTTTAAAGAATTATAGTAAAGCACATTGTTGTAAAAAAATAAGTAAATTATATGATTAATACCAAATACAACACTGGTAGGTCACACAACACACATCCCACTCACAGGCACACACTAACACATGCACACTCACGCACCCTCATTCACACACACACTTTTACATGATGAATTTTACTACACGACGGGCATCAAATGGCTGACTCGCGGGTGAGACCTGGAATCCTGATACAGGGTCGCTCTAGTTTAGGCTCCAGTCTCACACGTAGGAGCTTATCTATAGAACTTAGGCCCTATTGTTCTTATTTGTGTTCTATTTTTTTTTGTGTAATCTTAGCTCTCGTGTAAGAAAATAAACTCTTTTTTACTTTACTTTACCAACAGAAGAAATATTAGTAAAAACATTAATTTCATATAAGTAAATATAATGTATCTAGCACAATGCACAATTCGTCTTAAGTTGATATTGCACCTTTTGTTAATAACCTTAATATACGTATGAATGAAATATATTACTGAATGAACTATCACTACATATTATAAAACAAAGTCGCTTTTTCTGTCCCTATATCCCTATGTACGCTTAAATCTTTAAAACTACGCAACGGATTTTGATGCGGTTTTTTTAATAGATAGAGTGATTCAAGAGGAAGGTTTTTATTTGCAATAAAGAATAGAAAAGTGAATATTTCTAAGTATTTACATTAGATCCGTGCGAAGCCGGGGCGGGTCGCTAGTAAATTATAAATCGGAATGTGAGTTTGTTTGTTTGTTCCGCTTTCACGCCGTTACTACTGAATCGATTGCTTTGAAATTTTGCAGACGTAAAGTAAGAAGTCCGGATTAAAGAAGTCCGGGTTAAATAAATTTTATCCCGGAAAAATGATTTTACCGAGGGAAAACAATAATATAGTTTGCTTGATGGTTAGATTGGAGATGGCGCTGTGTGTCGTTTAAAACAAGGTAAAATATTGCAAACTAATATAAACATGTAAATTTAGAAGCTACGATAATGAATCCCCGAAAATGAGGAATTCCCGAGGGATGACGTACAATTTATTTGATCGTCTAAACTGTTTTTTTACATCTACTTATTCAGTTTTTGTTTAACAACTAATCGTATCCAGCGTTACATCGCGCTTCTTAGATTTTTCCGTGGAAATGAGAAGTTTTCTTATAGTCGTGCTTTATACCGCAATATAACCGAATTCCACGCGGGCGAAGAAGCTAGTATTAAATAAATCTTAATAAATGAATCCCAATTTCCCTTGGTCACGCGATCACGTATGAACGAATGGACAAATTTCACTTTTTTTGTTGTATTTGTTATTGTCAGGAAATGGGTCTTATGAAATACAAAATTTAAAAAACTAAATCCACCTGCTGTACTACTACTTGGATTAGATACATACTTACAAATAGACATTTCAATTTTATTTAATTGTATGTAATAATTAATTAGATATCATTCGGCGCGTATTTAAAATATCCACGTTTTTACGTTTTTAAATGAACTTTTTTATTAAATATGTGTCCATCTTTATGTGAAGTAAATGAAGTGAAAACATTGTTTTGATTAATTTTAGTTTAAGAGGAATTTTATTTAATATAATTGAGTATATATGTAACAAAATTACAATGCAAATCATGCAACCAATGAACAGAAGACATATGAGTGAGATTTACTGGTAATAAAACTGTGGTAACTTGTATCATTAAATGTAGCAAATGTATTTCTGCCATGTACAGTCGATAGGATGCCAGACTACCTACTCACTTCTGTCGCCCTTATGTCGTACGCTTAAGAACTAAAATCAAACTGCAAGTGTTTACCATGACGTGCTGTTGACCCTACTAAATAATATTTTTGTAAAGATTAAGGGAAAAAATTGGTTGTCTGTAAAGTCGGTTTACAAGCGGTAGTTTGAGGTGCCAACGCTGAGCTGATCGTGCCTCTCTCTCGTTCGGGCCGGCTCTCGCTTGTGGAACGCGACAATGACGTCATTTTTCTCTTTTTTGTGCATGCAGCCCGTATTGAGTTATTAGAGGTTGTTACGTCAAAAAAAGAAGTTTGACCTTAAAGATTAGAATTTACACGCATTTTGACCCAAAGAAACGATACCAGTCTGTAGTTTTTTGTTAGGTTTAATGTACAGTCAAAACACTTCAGTCTACACTCTATACTTCGTATGTTATCTCATTAATATTCTAGCCTAACGTGCGCCATACGTCAAATTTCTCGCATGAGAACAACATTTTTGATACCGCTGATTGGGTGACAGCACACCGCATTCGTACTTAGATAGATACACTTTGTTGCACAGATAATTAACAGAATATTGTTTTACATATAAAGTACAATTTAGGCGGTATTTTCATCCAACCAGCAGCTGGCGCACTGAATTTTATCGGTTTTGACATTTGTTAATTTATACGCGTGGCGTATTGTAAGTGGCATAGTCTAGATCGAACTGCTAATGACTGTTATATGTTGTTAACTATACTTTAAAGTTATCTTAAGATCAAAGTGTAATATAAAATATAAGTTTCTACTGGCATTGGATGCTAATAGGATGTTTGATTCGTACAAGACCATGGTTTCCCAGTAAAAATAATGCAATACAATGTAAACTTTATAGGTTTATTAAGATTTAGGAACCCAACCACTAATATAATATTTTATACAATATACATATAACCACTATACATTGTGTGCCATGAAGATAATATAGACGAGACTTATATTTTAATTTTAAATTTTGTATTCTGACAAGATTGAATATTAGACTCGGAGAGATCAAACAGGATGGGTATAGAACCAAATAGTTATTAATCACAATTTGATAAATGTAATAAAACACGTTTTAATAATAGATCGTTTTATTTTTATACTCTTCATCTGAATAAGGCTCTTGGTCTCTATTCTGAGGACAGTGGCGTAACCATTGACGTAGTATAATAAATGAAGAAGCCTAATGTCATGGGCCCACAGCTAGATGAGGGGGTCCACTCTTCTGCCTCTCTTCTGGCTCGAAGGAGAAACGCAACTATGTTTTATTGCTTTTTTTACAATTTTTATAATGCTTCGCGCCGCACTAGCGAACTTTAAGTATTTTTAAGAGTTCTTTTATCCTATGTGTTGCTCGGGGCGTGAACGGTATAGTTACGCCACTGTCTAAGAGCTTCGCAAACTTTGATAGTTGCTGTTAGAAGTTTGTCTGATCAAAAGCCCACGGATAACACAGTTTGAACTTTATGTCGGGAGCAAACAAGGTGAAATCTGTTCACCGTACATAAATATAGACATACCTACAGTCACGCTTTTATTAGTAGGCAGAGATCACATCCTTCCGTTTGCCACAACATTCAGCGTAGGAAACTGACTCAGCGGTCCACTGTTGGCTCCCGATGGGCACGTGACGTGACGGTTAGCGAGACGTATCTATCACTGCCATGTTTAATTTGTCGCTTGTTTTAACAAATTATATTGCAACAAGTAGCGAGGTATATATTTGTTAATTGCGATAGATTTGGAGACTCCGAGTCTCCAAAAAAGAGTCGCAAAAATACAAAAAGATACCTATGTCATGAATTCCTACACTATTTTTCACAGTTTAAAGCATACATTTCCTAGTATTCCTATAGTAAGTATAATTGCAGGATTCTGGATGCATTACTTTGGTTAATTATTTTATATTTAATACCTATTATTTCATGTCTATAATTTAATCTATCTATAGACTGTGGTTAAAGCTGTCAAAGTTGTCAAACGCTATTGTCAAACGAGAATCTACCACGTAACGCACGCCGTGGTTTTACCTAAAATTTTCGAATTTCTGTTTAAATTGACGTGCCGCCGGCAATGATTGTGTAGTGAAATAATATAGAGTATCGTTACTCTAATTTTCTCCATAACCTAAATCTCATGGCCAGGTAATTCATTAAAATATCCGATTTTAAACCTAGCTTCATAGGCACCGGCCTTTGTCTAGCGTGTAAATTGGTGTTTCAAGTCGTTTTTGGGTTTTTGCAGGATGAAGACCGTGGGGCCACTTCTGATTGCCTTTCTGGCCATCAGCGGCAGTTTTGCTGTGGACAGAAACAATTTTAAAACGTGCGAACAATCTGGTTTCTGCAAACGTCTTCGGAGCTTCAAACCTGAAAAATCTCAATATATCGCGGACTTCACTAATGCTCTGATACATGACCACTTCGTTTTCGTAGATGTGAACACGGTGGACCTGGAATCTGAGCAGAAGACTGTGCTGGTAAGTGGTTTTGGCAATAGATTTCTAGATCATTTAATTTGATTGCTAGGTTGCATGAAGCGTGTGGACGTCGTGATTTGGCCGACAACCAAGAATCTATGATGTAACAAGTATCAACTCTATTTACCTGCATGGAATAATATTTTTAAACTGACTTGTATCATGTGCAGAGATTGCCAATAAATAGTATGAATATTGCTTTCATACATTTTTTAGCCTATGGTCTAATTTAAGATTGTATGAGTTAGTTCTTAGCAAAACAGGAAAACCTGTGTGTTATATTGAATTTAAGAGCACATGACAATAATTTATTGTCAGTATTTGAAGTAAATCAAAACAGTAATATTTTACAAGTATTAAAACATGGTTTTAATTTAAGTTCTAAGTACCTATGTTATATTTTCAGTTACATATTATTGCCTTCACTTTAAACTGGACCAGACACTATAAAATGGATATTGTGTGCTTGTGAAAGTTTCTATATTCTGTAAAGTAAACTTTTGATAGTGTGAGCTTTTATAGTATAAATAGCTAAAAGTTATAACATACATAACATCAGTATTATTGTGATATATAAATACTATTGCCATGTATCACTCTATCAATACTATAAATATGATATTTATTCATTCTGGACCACTCTTTATCCTACAACCACACTATTTTCTGCAATTTACATGCTATATTTAAATCTAATAAAAATAATAAATAAATAAAATAAAAATGGTTTATTGTCTGTCTCCCTAAACTACAACATTTTTACTTAAACTATATTACGCTACACAGAAAGACAAATGGAAGTGGTTCAGCTAATGCAGACACGGAGCCAAACTCCCTGTCTGCGCTGGTTTTCAATCCGTCCAGGAGCTCTAAGAAATTTAAATTTCTCTATTAAGCCTTTATATAGTGCTCCACTTTTGAATAGAATTCTTGTATTCTATTATTCCTATATATATTTAATTATTTTTTACTTATATCACTACTATATACACCTATCACTACTTACACAACCACATTAAATACTGGTATTGAATCATTTTTGTTGTTGTTTTGTTCCTTGGTATGTTACACAATCTGATCGAAACATACCATTGTACAGATAGTATTAGCAGCTGCCTGCTTGCTTAAATTTTGTTACATTTATTCAGGTATTGTCTGTTCTCAGTGAAACTGTTCTATTTTCATCATAAAAATATTGTATCTTCTAGGTTATCATTCTTAGATCCATGTTATCTTCTGATCATTAGGTAAAAATAGATATTTGTCCATGTGTATTAAAACTGAGTTGCAAAAGTAATCATGGCACTTTAAAATAGAAATCAGTTTTACTTCAGAATATTTTTATTTGGTTTTGATCACTAATTAATGTTCTTATTCATCCAATCACTGATTAGTGTCACACAAGGGTCTATTAATGACAACCTCTTTACCACTATGTTATAGGTAAAGCATGTATTTGTTATTTAATATGGTTGATTTTTCAATTGTTGTCAGCAAAACAGATATGTTCTTGAATGCTATGTGCTTTCAAAATAATGCTGAATTATACCTAATTAGGTACATGCATCAAACTTATATAGATAACTAGCAGTCCAGGCGAACTTCGTTTCGCCTTAGAGGGATTTCCCGCTGTTCTGTTGAAATTTTTCCTAAATTTTCTTTGCTATAAACCTCACAGAGCCCGAGACCTTTCCAACGAATTCAAAACCGTGGAAATCGGTTCGTGCGTTCTGGAGTTATAGCGTCAGGGAGGAAAACCCGACTTATTTTTATATAGTAGATAAATTAACACTACATTTCACTATGTACAATAAAATAAATACAATTTTTAATATTAATAAAATTCTGTCTATTTTCCTTTTTTAGGCGCGTGCGCGATGCATGTTTAGTAAATCCTTCCGCCACAAACTGACAGATAACACTTGTGATGAAACGCGCGCGAATCCCAAACAATTATGTACACGCGAATTGGTTTTTCAAACCGTTATTAATTTACATCTGTTTCAACTACTCTACGCGCCGTTTTGAACAAGGTCACTTGCTTACTATTTATTTTTTTGCAATAAAATTGTGGAATACAATAAGTTATGCATAGTAGGTAGGTACAATACTTTTATTTCAACTCAACTCGACTCAAATATTTCTTTATTCAAGTAGGTTACACGTAACACTTTTGAATCGTCATTGAATACAATGCAAAATGATTCAACTTCCGGTTCGGAACCTATATCTACCGTGAAAATACCGGCAAGAAACTCAGCAGATTAGTTACAGTGGCAGTATCTAACTTAGAGCTATGTTAGAGAACACTTTGGACCAAGTCATATAGGTAGTTTTGTTTTGATGAGTGAAAAAAGCATTAAGTATTTATTTTAAGAGGTAAGCTGGAGCAGACCAGTTACTAAAGGCGGCACCTGCTCACAAGCATGACGTATGTGCCAGCCATCGTTTCACTCAACTCGCTTCTTCATTATAATTATAGTCCATCAGTCCTAGCATACGCCACGCGACTAAACTTTATCGCGCCCTTAACAAACGTCAAAATCGATTGAAGTCAGTGCGTTAGCTGCTGATTGGCTGAAAATACGAGTGCGGTGTGCTATTAGCCAATCAACAGTTTCAAAACTTTTGTCGTCTCATGCGATAAATTTGACGTATTGAGCATGCTAGGCCTGCATGTGTCCAGAAGTGTTTGGCTTATAGATTGTTGTGTTGTTTCAGGTAAAGTATGTGCTCAAGATTTCATCGTACGTGGACAGCACGTTCAGGGTGGAGATGGAGGAAGCGGAGCCGCTGTACCAGAGGTACACGCCCATGCTGGCCCTCAAGGGAACCCCGGAGCCTGACATGTGAGTAATAGTAATTATGATATGGATTCCTTCAAAAGGAGCGTGAAGAAACATCTTGCGGGCCAGTATGGCGATGATAACGAATAGAATATTACATCTTATATTTTTGTCAACAGCTTCATGAGAGAGATAGGTAGGGCATAGCGATATATCGCTAGAACTGGAGCAGCTCGACTGGTGAAATACCTCCACCTTACAGAAGACCGGAGCCGAATAACAATCACTTCTGTTTATTGTGTTCCTGCGTGTGAGTAGGTTTCCAGAGCTCCTGGAGGGTACATTAGTAGCAGGGGTTAAGCCTTTAAGGTAAGGGTGACAAGTCCAGTAACAAATTTATTATGCTGTACTTATCGCCCTTAAGCTAGAACCTCATTACCACTTAACATCAGGTGGGATGAGGTCAATCTTGAAGTGTATTGTAAAAAAAAAGAATCTTATTGTCAAAACAATTTTTATTTTCGAAAACCAAATTATAAAAAGTTTTTTTATTCCCAAATGGATTCTGTTCTGCGTTTAAATTAACGCTGTGATTTCAAAAAGTTTTTTAAAATAATACTTTCACAAATTAATGTTGGCAATTAAATCTTTTTATTTAGGTAATTCGATTGGGTTCATGATATGGGCTTGAGTAATTGATATTATTTCCTTTCTGGCGGTTTGCCCCGGCTTTGCACGTTAACTATCCCCATTTTTTCCACATTTTCCACTGATGCTTCGCTCCTATTGGTTGCAGCGTGATGTGATACAGCCCAACGCCTCCATCGATAAATGGACTATCCAATACAAAAAAACATACTATTTCAATTCTAACCAGTAGTACCTGACATTAGTGCGTTCAAACAAACTTTTCAGCTTGATAATAATAGTATAGATCATGATTGGACCTTTTTTTTTTGACGGATCTACTGTACGGCTCCGCTGCCTACCGCTACTGCGGACACCCGAGTCTCTCACTCCAGCTCTCTCTTTCCGAGAGCCAGATGGAGTCTCGAAAACTAGAATAAAATGTACCTTGCTCGAGACTCACTGGTCGCGAAGGATAGGCAGGCCGGCAAACGCAATACCGCATCCTCCTCTTCCTCCGCGGCCCCACCGCGATGCGATACGCGCCCTGCACGACAGCGCGTCACTGCCGGGTCGCGGAGGACAGGGAGGCCGGCTACATATCATCGACGTCCTCCTCCGCGATGCATAGGCTCTATATAAGCCGAAGCGAGTCGCTGACTTGGTTCCGAAACCAAATCAAACTTCTCATAATTTTTTTAAAACAAAAACACCTTTTTTTACAGGCTGAAGGAAGTGTCGAAGGGCAACGATAAGCTTGTCCTGGAAAACTCTAAAGGGCACAGAGTGGTGGTGCACGCCAGCCCCCTTAAGATCGAGTTCCTGGATAGAGACGGGGAGGTGGCGGTGGTCATGAACGAGAACTCGCAACTGGTCGTCGAGCCTTTGAGGAAGAAGGAGGAGACGTTGGATGAGAACGGAGAGGTTGAGGTGAGGTCGTTGATCCTTCTAATATTAGGTTGAGGTTTATAGACATTTATTCTCATTAAGACATAATATTACATCACTTACATGAGAACTTAGATATAAAAGATGATTACTAAAGTCCTTCGTTGTTACAATAAAAGATTGTTTTCACTAAAATCATTTTCACATTTTGGATTGACAATACAAGCACATTATAGAAACAACGTATGGTCTAATAATTTAAGATTACGTGTTGGGCTAATCGCTTTTTGAATACTAAGAACGAGGTAATATTTTTGACATCTGAATGTAACTTGATAACGAGGCGTGCTCCTTCGTATGTAATCTTCGTTTGGCCTATATTATTATTATAAGCGTGGAGTTATATTAACAAGCTTTTTATTATATTATAAGCTTGGATTGTATCTATGTATGTATGTAATGGAATCTTTGAGATTTTCACCGCTTTCGAAACGTCTGATCAACTTGTAACTTTTTAAACGTCTCTTTGACCGATGACCACACAATTTGATATTTTTTTTATTATATTCAATTAACATTCTCTATGTCAATAGAAAATTGGACTAAAAAATAAATAATAGTTTTAAAAAAACACGCTTTTATAGCAAAACTGATAAGTATAAATTAATGTTTAATTACAAACCGCTTAATTCAATTCAGAGTGAAAAGCTCGGGGTGCATTTTACGATATTTTTATAACTCTCCCCTCATGAATAGAATAATTGTGACTTGTAATACATCAATAAAAAGCTCCCCACGGCTCATAACTTCTATTTATCATACTAATTGTTACTACTTATCTAGTTAAATAAAGATGAGACTACCACTACTGATTAACTCGTTAATCATGTAATTTCAGAAACTATAACAACTGCAATGCAATGTATGTGATGTGGTCCAATATTTATTATTATTTACCTTGAGGTGTTTTTTTTTTATATTGCACTTCAAGATTGACTTCATCCCACCTGATGTTAAGTGGTAATGAGGTCCTAGCTTAAGGGCGACAAGTACCTACAGCACAATAAAGCTATTACTGGACTTGTCGCCCTTACCTTAAAGGCTTGATCCCTGCTACTAATGTAGCACCCCCCAGGAGCTCTGGAAACCTTACTCACACGCACAGGAGAACAGGAGCACAACAACACCGAAGTGAATGTTATTTGGCTGCGGTCTTCTGTAAGGTGGAGGTATTTCACCAGTCGGGCTGCTCCAGTTCGAGCGATAAATCGCTATGCCCTACCTCTCTTAGTGTAGCTGGCTGTACGTTGTATAAAATTCAGTTTGTCCTATCACAAACCGCCAGTATTGAATGGGCTATCGCGTAAAGGTGTTGCATCGCCTTATTTAATTGCTATCAAATTGGGTCCCGATGTTAATCTCTCGCACGAACATAAACCTCATTCAATGGGGACTACCGCGCGTGAAAAATCCGCTAGATGTCACTACGTGTGTGTGGCTACACGATTGGTTACTTTTGACATGACATTGACAGACGTGTCACCATGACATGTTAATCACCAATCACGAAGCAGTTGGACCTCACGCCCCCGTAGTGTCATCTAGCAAATTTTTCAAGCGCGATAGTCCCCATTATAGCTCTTATCGCTTCGGTACGTCAGTTGAAATGCGATTACACGAGTTTATTTCCTCGTGACCGACTCGCACAGTTTTGGGATCATTGATCTTGACTGAATTCATTATCTATGTACGTGACCAGATAAAATTATTGTTGTGGTTGAAATATGTCATCTAGAAAGTTCACACGTTTATTATGTACGTGCTTACGATCATTAACACGTCAATAATCCCTACTATACTATACTATGCTATACTATGAATATAATTCAAGAAATAAAACTTTATTAATGTTGCACGGCCGTACCCATTTCTCGCTATCTACTATTTCCTCTACCTTAAGGTTGTCTGGAAGAGATCGCTTTCTAGCGATAAGACCGCCTAAATTGTACCATAATCAATCTGTAAAACCTATTTCTGTAAAGTTTTGTGCAATTAAGAATATCTATCTATCTATCTACTAATATTATAAATGCGAAAGTAACTCTGTCTGTCTCTTACGCTCTCCCGCTTAAACCTCTCAACCGATTTTGATGAAATTTGGCACTGACAATCTTTAGACCCTGAGAAAGGACATAGGCCACCTTTTATTGCGAAAAAAAACCTGTAGTTCACGCAAACGAAGTCGTGGGCACAGCTTGTATAATACATAATATTGGACATCACATACATTTCTCTGTGGTAAGTAGCTTCATCACCCAGATCCGAGGCATTATAGAAAAGTTAGTTTTCCATATTGATCCGACTGGGGATCGAACCCGGTACCTCAGAGATGGCGCGTCGCCAAAGTCTGGCCTCATCCAATCATGTACACTCATAGTTAACTATGTGTACCTGTATCGCTTTCATTAAGTAGCCACCAATATGTTTGCATGTAGAGGTTTTAAGCTTTGGTCAAGTGACCTGTTGACTTATGCCCGGTTACAATATTTGAAAAACGAATCCTTCTAGTTACGAATAGTAGTAAATTATACGAGGAATAAGCTAAACACGACCGCTGATATGTAAGCCAACATGCTCAATACGTCAAATTTCTCGCTTAAGACGACAAAAGTTTCTGTACCGTTGATTGGGTGATAGTACACAGTACTCGTATTTTCAGCCAATCAGCAGTTGACGCATTGAATTTGAAATTTCTTAAAAGCGCGATAAAATTTACTCGCGTGGTGCGCCACTAGGCAGGCCTGCAGGCCTAGCATACGCAACGTGACAAAATTTTATCTCGCTCTTAAAAAATGTCAAAATCGATCGAAGTCAGTGCGTCAGCTGCTGATTGGCTGAAAATACGTGTGCGGTGTGCTATTAGCCAATCAACACTATCGAAAAATTTGTCGCCTCATGCGATAAATTTGACATATTGCGTATGCTAGGCCAGCTGATAAAAAAGTAAATTTGAAATTAGAATTAACGACTCGTAGAAAAACGTATAGTCATACATACATTACGATTAGTGAAATATTGGAATCTTGCATTACTAAGCTGTTGATATCTTGACGTGTTGGGATTTTGAATCTTTGGTTTTTCGTAGTTAATGTTTTAACTGTTGATATTATAATTGTTGAAGCTCAGTATCAAACACGTTTCCAATACTATTATTTCTTACAAATGTTATTTTCTAGTTAACTGTAGTAATAGGAACGTGTCTATGGTCGATAAGGAACGTAATTATAACATCATTTGAAGTATTACTCGTGTAAATATCGTTGACCTCGGACATAAAGTATAAATTAATGTAATATAAATTACTACGACACTTGTATCGATAAGCTAAAAGGATTAGGTATAATAAAATAGATATGTGGTCTGGCAAATGAATTACTACTTTTGAAAAGTGTTTAATAACGCAGCCATTCTTGGTAACATATAAAGATGTAGAATGGGAAATATCTTTATTCATGTACTTAAGCTTTACAAAAGCACGATTATTATTATCAATCGTCAGTACAAATGCAGTATTCTGCCACCGTGATCGGAATGTTGATGATGTTGAGAAGAACCGACTGGAATATCGACACTGACTCTTTTAAAAATAATATTAGTATTGGAAATACATCGTTTTTTTTTATCTATTTAAAAGCTTAAATGTCTTGGTTTTTAGAAAGCAATACAATAAATAAATAATAAATGCGCCAGACAATCACACCAATCACCTGGTCTCAAACTAAGGTTTTCCCTTGTACTATGAGCACCAGACGACGGATACCAACTGGGGGCGTCATCCCAGCACACCCAGACTCAAGTAAATTTAGAAAAGTTCGTTTTCCAAATTGACCCGACCGGGAATCGAACCCGGGACCTTTCGCGCTTTAGCCGCCTACCTTAGCCACTGCGCCACCGAGGTCGCCATACAAATCATATCCAAAGAAAGTTTTAAAAGTGTAAAATTCTTGTACAAAGTATTTATATTATATTTTATACATTGGTAATGATTTAAGACATTATAAAAAACATTTTTTTGGAAAAAAAAAATCTGTTAATATATGAAGTTCCCTAGTGCGGCGTGAGGCACTATAAATATTGTAAAAGAGAAATAGTTGGCAATGAGAAATGACGTCCAACAATTTTACATGCTCACACTAATGACTTTACACATTATGACACAGAAATAAATAATCTCTCCTTGCTGTGTGGATTCGAACCCACGACTTTCACGTAACGCTCGTGCTGCTCTTCCAACTAAGCTCCTTCAATCTCTCGTAGGCAAATTTTCTTTTTAATAACCTTCGGTAAGTGCCCTCTGCCGTACCAGTTTAGAACTACATACTTATTGGTGGTACATTCGATGCAGAATTGTTTTAATCTCACACTGTTTATAAAAATACAAAAACAAATGTGTTTTGTTTACAGGATGATGAAAACTGGGGGGAGAACTGGAAGTCGCACCACGACAGCCGGCCCCGTGGGAACGAGGCCGTCTCGCTCGACATCGGATTCCCTGACGCTGACCAGGCCTACGGTAAGTTACGGTTAAAGATTTATTTATTTCTCAAAAATAATATTAAAAAAATTATCTTACTGAAAAACATACATTTGTAAAATAATTGAATAGAATAGAATAGAAAATGTCTTTATTCATGTAAACTTTTACAAAAGCATTTATGAATCGTCAAGTCAAGTAAACTACTGCCGTGTTCGGAATGTTGATTCTATCGAGAAGAACCGGCAAGAAACTCGATAGTTACTCTTTTCAAAAACTGACACATATGGTAGGTTTAAATCATGCAAAAAAAATAATGTATTAACAATATAGCTTATGTCTTATGTACATATTTAATGCTATCAAGTCCAAACATCTTTGTCGTTAATATAGTCCTCTATTTTATAAAGCCTTTTTTCATCAAACAATTTTTTATCAGAGACTTAAATCTATGCATAGGTAATGCAGTGATATTTTCTGGCAGCTTATTGAAAAGCTTCAGACTTAACCCCACAAAAGAATTACTAATTTTATGAAGTCAAAAATAGTCTGCAAATCAACTGCAGAACCCCATAGTAAAATCCCATACTACATAACACTCTGAAAGTAACTAAAATAAACTAATCTTGCCGTTTCAACATCAGTCAAGCTACGTATTTTTCTTACTGCATATGCAGCTGAACTAAGTCTCCCTGCCAGGGTAGCAATATGAGAACCCCACTGTAGTTTACAATCAATATTGATGCCAAGAAATACTGTAGAATTAATCATTTCTAGAGGTTCACCACTTATATATAGATTTGTTTTCACTTGTCTTACGTTTGGCATCGAATCGAATATTTTACACATTTTGTTTTCTTAGTATTCAGTAACAGGTTATTTATTGTGAACCATTGTAGTATTTGAGATAGACTATTATTCACATCGTCAAATGTTCATTTTTGTCTGTCAACTTTAAAAATAAGTGAAGTATCATCAGCAAATAATACTATGTCACAGAGATCTTCTGAAATGTACGAAAGATCATTTATATAAATTTAAAAAAGTAAAGGTCCCAATATTGAACCCTGGGGCACGCCCATAGATAGAGGTGCACCAGAAGAGGTAGTTCCGTTTACGCTTACTTTTCGAATTCTGTCATGCAAGTATGACTGTAGTAAATTAAGCTAATTGTTCGTAACACCATAATGTCGCAACTTCATCAGCAATGTTTGATGATCAACCCAATCAAAGGCTTTAGACAAGTCGCAAAAAACTTCTATCGCATCCTGTTTATTTTGTCAAAATTGACTGAACTCAGATTCTTATTTATGTGTAGGTACTAAAGTTACAGCTTTTGGCGCACTTTATTTCTTTAATGTTGAACTTTGCGCTGTATCTAGTAACTAAAAAAAATAACATTTCTAACGCTTTAAAATGGCTCCACGAAAAGTAAGGCACGGTAGGCGTGGTTTAAGAGGGGTAGGGAATTAAAATTGGAGCAGCCCGACTGGTTAAATACCTTCACCTTACAAAAGACCGCAGCCAAACAACAATTACTTCTGTGTTGTGTTCCTGCGTGTGAGTAAGGTATTCAGAGCTCCTGGGGGGTGCTACATTAGTAGCAGGGGTCAAGCATTCAAGGTAAGGGCGACAAGTCCAGCAACAACTATTATTATGCTGTACTTGTCGCCCTTAAGCTAGGACCTCATTACCAATTAACATCAGGTGGGATCAGGTCAATCTTGAAGTGGAATATAAAAAACCCGATCACCGCGAGAGGAGTAGACGGAGCTGCGTAAGTAGCTATTCCGCCGGCGGTGTTGTGGTTGATAAGGCTGATACGATATCCCACAACACCGCCATTAAGGCGATGGAGGTCCAACTGGGGGGCTTTAGTGGGTGTTCTGTCCTTTTCAAGGCAGGGAGTCCCACACACGCAGTCACCCTCCCTCGGGTGACGGTACGGTGCATCAACGCATTTCCCCCCGTCAACAAAAACAAAAGGAATACATGACTTCAATGACAAAAATTTATGAATCTAAAATACCCAGTTTAAGGAATTATTGTTATTTTGAAAAGAGTAAGTGTCGAGTTTCTTGCCGTTTCTTCTCGACATCATCATCATTCCGAACACGGCGGTAGAATTCTTGTACTTATTTGTACTGACGATTCATAAGTGCTTTTGTAAAGCTTACATGAATAAATATACTTTCTATTCTATTCTATTACCATGTCACATCAGGTGGGATGAGGTCAATCTTGAAGCGCAATATAAAAAAAATCCCAGTCATTCTACGATAAGAGCTGTAACATACTGTTCATGTTTCGCAGGTATCCCAGAGCATACTGACAAGGTGAATCTAGCGACGACGACCTCTGGCGACCCCTACCGGCTGTACAACCTGGACGTGTTTGAGTACGAGCTGGACAACCGTATGGCCATCTACGGGTCCGTGCCCGTCATGTACGCGCACAGGTGAGTGCACACCTTTTATAGGGTTCCGTAGCCAAACGGCGAACAACGGAACCCTTAAGGGTTCGTTATGTTATGTCTCTGTCCGTCCGTATGGCATAGCCACTTTTTGCCGAATCTAAAAGACCTATAGATACGGTTGAAACTTGGTATGTAGATATATTCTGTGAACATCAAGATTTTTTAATTATTTCACATAGTATTTCATAAAATTAAAAAAAAGACAATACATTTGAGGGGCTTCCAACACTTGAAACTGAAACTAAATTAATACTTCACACGTATTACATTTTTTTTTTCAAATTTATATTTGTGAGTCTCTATGTCTAAATTAGTACATACAACCGGATATGCCAAGTTGAAAGAGTAACAAATATACATCCACATTACTGTAGCGAAGATAAGGCCCAACATTGCTCCATCCGTGCTTCTAGTGGTATCAGATGTTCTCCTCTTTCTCTTATTAAGGAAAAATAATAATTATGCTCAAACGCTGGAACAATGATTTAGCACTCACACTGGAGCAGTCCGGCTGGTGAAATACGTCCACCTTACAGAACCCCGCAGCCAAATAACAAGTACTTTGGTTTAGTTGTGTTCCTGCATGTGAGTAAGGTTTCTAAAGCTCCTGGGGGGGGGGGGGCTACATTAGTAGCAGGAGTCAAGCCTTCAAGGTAAGGGCGACAAGACCAGTAGCAGCTTTATTATGCTGTACTTGTCACCCTTAAGCAAGGACCTCATTACCACGTAACATCAGGTGTGATGAGATCAATCTTAAAGTGCAATATAAAAAAAGTGTATGAGGGAGGCCTTTGCGCAGAAGTGGGACAGGTTATAAATATTTAAACACAAGCATTTAATCCGGTGGAAACGAAGCTTCGTTTCCGATTGCGAATGAGTTGCCAACCTTTTCTGAATTTGTTTGTTCCAGTCCAAAGCGCACGGTGGGCGTGTTCTGGCACAACGCTGCTGAGACGTGGGTGGACGTCGTGAACTACGCGGACGGGAACGTCGTCTCATCCATAGTCAACCTCGTGACTGGAGGACAGAAACGTCGCGTAGATGCCAGGTAACTTTAATTATTTTGGCTTTTCAACAATGACTACGATATACTGCGTCTGTACGCTAGTGATCGCTTGAGGTACGTATCGGGAGAGGAGGCGATTGAGTTGACTCTTGAGAAAACGCAGGCGGCAGATTGATCTCGGAAATGTTAGAATCTATTGTAATGGATAGTTATATATTGCGGAGGTTAGGTGACTAGGTTAGTTCTATGTCTATCAGATCTATCATTATTCAATAAGGATAGGGTATATTTCTGTGTTAAAACTTGTCTTGTCTTGAAAGATTAGCACATATCTAAAAAATGTGTTTAAAAATCTACATTGAAATAAGTATATACAGGTATTTTACTTATTTAAATCCTTTGTTTATACTATAAATCAGGGTAGGTGAACCAACGGCACAATATTTTGAGGACGTCGATCATAAAACGTGTGTAAAAAATGTGTTAAGCAGGTATTTTATTTATTTATTTATTTATTTATTTATTTATTTATTTATTTATTTATTTATTTATTTATTTATTTATTTATTTATTTCAACAGTATGCATGCTGACTCACAGTGTTCCCAAATCGCCAGCATGCTAATTTCAGAATTTACATCAATATTACATAGGAAAATAAAGAAACAAAACGTACGTTTATGACAATCGAACGCGAAAGATCGCACTTATGTTACAGTAATGTCATTTATGAGTGGGATGGCCCTTGGGCTACTAACTAAGTATTTAAAAAACGATTTCTTCTAGTTAAGGATAGTAATAAATTATACGACGCGTAAGCGTAAATCGACCGACGGACTAATGATGACAGCTGATATGGAAAGTAAATTTGAAATTAAAGTTAACGACTCGTAGAAAAACGGATAATCATTGGTACATTACGAATCCTAAAATATTGGAACCGGGCATATGACAATTATGCTAAGTTTGTCGTGGATATTAAAATTATGCATAAATATCATTAGTCTAAATTACCATGCCAAATTATGCCAAAATGTTTTATGATAAGTTTTTATGCCAATGGATAGTGGACCGTATGACATAGTACTGTTACGCGCCACGATTAACGTTAGTAAACAGCGCCATCTAGTTTGGAATGCGGAACTTCAGAGAGTCGAGACGTCAACGCCGGAACTTACTAGAACTATGGCCGTACGCTCGGTCAAGGCCGGACTGCGCGCGAATGTTCCGGATGTTTCTGCGTTGGAAGGTTCGGGAACGGCCGCGGCAATATAAAAGGCCGGGATTCACCGCGACCGGGACGGTATTGAATTAGCGATACAAGTGATTACTTCGAAAGCGATTTTGAAGTGCGACTTGGGAGCGATTGTTGTTTTAATTATTGCGTTTTAAGGTTGTAATTAGTGGCGTTCAATTAAAGTGTGACTTTTGGTAATTTTTATCGGCTGTTTTTATTGTCACGAACCCGAAGCTCGTAACAGTACGTTCGTTTCAGATTCATGAGCGAGGCCGGTGTGCTGGACGTGTTCGTGCTGATGGGCAGCACGCCCGCCGACGCGCTGCGTCAGTACACCACGCTCACGGGAGTGGCCCCGCTGCCGCCGGTAAGTGAAGAAACAGAACGACAAATACACAGAAGGTGGACTGGTGAAATACTTCTGTAGGCGATGTTTGTATCGACTGCTTTAATATAGGTAGGTCGCCGGAATCGAACTCGGTATCTATGTAATATTCAATATTTTTATTGCATCTTTAGTGTTTACAAGGTATATAATATTTTACTTATGACTTGATTATGATAATGAAGTTAAAACTATGGGAAGGAAGATTGACAAGGACTCGGAATGAAGGATATTATTAAGGTATAAAATAAACGTTGTATTCAAAATAGGCAATTATAAAGCATTAAATAATGTTAGTAAGCGCGCGAACGGAGCAGTGAGTATTCGAATGAACGAAGCAAAGCCGAAGCTACGACGGCAGAGCCGATGCCCGGCTCGGGTCGGGTGAGACGCCTAGCGGTGCGAGGGAGCGCGCGCATCTTGACCGTTATGACGTCGCATCGTAGCATCTGGTCCAATTTGCATAAGCGGAGCGGGTAGCGACCTTACACACCTCCACCTTACAGAAGACCGCAGCCAAATAACAATCACATAGGTGTTGTGTTCCTGCGTGAGTAAGGTTTCCAGAGCTCCTGGGGGTGCTACATTAGTAGCAGGGGTCTGGCCTTCAAGGTAAGGGCGACAAGTCCAGTAACAGCTTTTCTATGCTGTGCTTGTCGCCCTTAAGCTAGGACCTCATTATTACCACTTAACATCAGGTGGGAAGAGGTCAATCTTGAAGTGTAATATTAAAAAAACACAGAACGACATGAAAGCATTTCTATTAAAACGCTTAAAAATGGCACCACGAAAAGTAAGGCACGGTGGGCGTGGCTTAAAAAGTGAGCCAACGAAGGTACACATACCGTTTCTAAGGACGCAGCGAGTCACAGGCGCGGGCCAATCACAGCTGTTCCATCCCATTTTATGAAATGACGTAACTAACGAACCCTGTCTATTTGTCTACCTAAACGCATTAACCTTAAAGTTTTTGTTTCAAGTGTCGTTACTTTGTTCCTATATTGCGTATCTATGGCTTGTGTCCTTCATTTGTGTGTGTTTTGGTGCCAATATTCGATTGAAGTTAGTGTGACAGGGATTCTTCGATGTTTTTATCGTTATCTGTGATATTTGCTTTCAGTATCACACAATACTAAAACATGATTATTGCATTACAAAGTCTGATGTAAAATGGTAACGCGCTGTCGCCTCCACGCCGCGCCTTTTGTCCTATTGAAGTTATTATTATAAATGAAAAAACGCAGTTAATTAGCTAAGCACACGCCATTTATTACAGCGTCACCATAGAGAGAGAAATTGCACAGATACAAACCGATTAGTCATAGACATAACAAATATTATTTTCAAAGTAAGTCAATAAGTGTCGCCACCAGATGGCACTAGTGTCTATGCAATGTATTATGATATTTGGATATCAATAAATTACAGAAGTTTATCTTTTTACTACTTTTTTTTATTAAGGCGGAAACGCATACCGCACTCCGAAATCTTGAAATAAACAAAATGTATTATGCATCGAAATAAAAGGCTTTTCATTTTTCATTTTATTCTTTTTATGAATGTTACGAGTGTTAATTATATACTGTTGGTGTACCTAAGGGTAAGGAATGATTTGTTTGTCCGCAGAAATTCTCTCTCGGCTACCACCAGTGCCGCTGGAACTACGTCGACGAGGATGACGTGCGCGGCGTCGACGAGAACTTTGACGTGTACGACATACCCGCTGACGTCATCTGGCTGGACATAGAGTACACCGACAGGAAGAAGTGAGTCTCGACTATTTAGACCACAAGCAGATGCGACCGGCGACGGACTTAAGCGGTCGAGTCAATATAGAAAATGAAATTTCCGTATTTTCTCGGGTCTGGGTGTTGTGATTTCTGTAACGCAAGTGCTTTACTTACACGTCGAGTACACCGACAGGAAATAGTGAGTCTCGACTAGTTAGACCACACACAAAGGCGAGCGGTACGGACTTTGTGGCTCGATTTCCGGTCGGTTCAATATGTAAAAAGAACTTTTCCATATTCGGGTCTGGGTGTTGTGGTGTAATGTTGGGACCCGGGAATAATTGAAAGACGAGGGTTGTCAAGTCAAGTATAGTTTATTGTCTCTTTAATTACTTAGGGCTAATACTTATATACTAGATTACTAGACGTGTGGAGAGGTGAGTCACTTACTACAGTGGTGCCGTAGTTTCTGATTACTGTAAAGTGATTTAGCTAAACGTCGAGTACACCGGCAGGAAGAAGTGACTATCGACTCTTTAGAACACACGGAGGCGAGCGTGCCGGACTTTGGCAACGCGCCATCTCTGAGGTCCCGGGTTCGATCCCTGGCCGGGTCAATATGGGAAACTAACTTTTCTATATTCTTTCGGGTCTGGGTGTTGTGGTACTTTCGATATTTCAGATTTCTGTAACTCAAGTGCTTAAGCTACTTACAACAGAATCTGAGCAATGTATGTTGTTGTTCACCAATGAATTCCATTTCAGGTATTTCACATGGGACTTGGAGAAGTTCCGTCACCCGGCGCAGATGGTGAGCAACCTGACGGCGAAGGGCCGGAAGCTGGTCGTCATCATCGACCCTCACATCAAGCGTGAGGCAGGCTACTTCGTGCACGAGGAACTTACTGAGAAGGGCTTCTACGTCAAGGATAAGGACGGGAAGGACTACGAGGGTACGATGAATGTTGCTGTACTCTAGTGTTCCATAGCCAAATAGGGAAAAACGGAACCTTTTTCGTCATGTCTGTCTGTCCGTCCATGTGCTACAGCAAGTTTTTTCCGAAACTATAAGACCTATACCGTTGAAACTTAGTCTGTATGTATGTATATGTGTATGATGTTAACTGCATTAAGATCTTTCACAAAATTAGAAAAAAAAAATCTAACTCTTAATTAAAAAACTACAAAATTGATGATTATTTAAATGACAAAAATGTACGGGTCGAGAATAACTTAATCCTTTGAAATCTAGCTTTGTATACTTTATTTAAGTACCTAGTATAAGCGAACATTGTTATATTCAAAAGAGTAAGTGTCGAGTCTCTTGCCGGTTCTTCTCGACATGATCAACATTCCGAACGCGTCGGTAGAATACTTGTTCTTATTTGTACTGACGATTCATAAGTTCTTTTGTAAAGCTTACATGAATAAAGATGTTTTCTATTCTATTGTGCAGGGTGGTGCTGGCCCGGCTCTTCGTCGTACATCGACTTCCACAAGCCGGACGCTTTCAAGTACTACACGGAGCTGTACCGCTTCGACAGGTTCCCGGGGACATCGAAGGACGTGCACATCTGGAACGACATGAACGAGCCCAGCGTGAGTAGAGCGTCTGTAGCTTCTGGTTACGTCAGTGGTCCTTCGAGCTAGATCATGGTGCAGGTTTCGATAGGCGTAAATTGGGATGTTAATAAACTTAAACTCAAATATTTCTTTATTCAAGTAGGTTACATGTAACACTTTTGAATCGTCACTGAATACAATGCAAAGTGATTATACTGCCAGTTCGGAACCTATATCTACCGAGAAGACACCGGTAAGAAACTCAGCAGATTAGTTACAGTAGCAGTATCTAACTTGAGAGCTATGTGTAGCTCACTTTGGACCAAGTCACATAGTTTTGTTTTGATGAGTGAAAAAAGCATTAAGTATTTATTTTAAGGGGTAAGCTGGAGCAGACCAGTTCCTAAAGGCGGCACCTGATCACAAGCATGACGTATGTGCCAACCCTCGCTTCACTCAACCATATTTGAGGGAATGTAACGACCGCCACGAGCCTTCAAGCCGACATATGTTGCTTCTATGTCAGTAGTCCTTCGAGCCGGATCGTTTATTTGTTATGTATATGGTATATGGTTGGGTTCAATTTAATTTACTATGTACTAGATTTATTCATTAATTAATATATTGTTACGCGCCACGGTTGATATTCGATAATCTAGCGTCATCTAGTTCCTTATGCTGGAACTAATAGAGTGGACATTTCGATGACAGAACTTACTAGAATGTACTCGAACATTCTAGTAGTTTCTACAATGAAAGGTTCTAGAATAGTGGTCG
Organism: Glyphodes pyloalis; assembly: GCA_037074685.1. NCBI lineage: Eukaryota > Metazoa > Arthropoda > Insecta > Lepidoptera > Crambidae > Glyphodes > Glyphodes pyloalis. Next base: position 2,546,319 of record JAYKKO010000020.1, read on the forward strand.
GTCGGGGCCGGAATGTCCGCGAACATTCTGAATGTTTCTACGATGGAAAGTTCGAGAACAACCTGCGGCACTATAAAAGGCCGGGACTTTCCGCGACCGGAGTAGTATTGAATTAGCGATACAAGTGATTACATCAAAAGCGAATTAAGAGCGATTGTGTTTTTAATTAGTGTGTTTCTGAGCTGTAATTAGTGGCGTTGAATTAAACTGTAACTTTTTTTAATTTTAATCGGCAGTTTTTTTATTGTCACGAACGCGAAGCTCGTAAAAATATTACAATTATGTGGTGCAGCTGAAATACTAAGGTATGCCTTAGTATTTCAGCTAAAAATATTATTATTATTTTTTTTATTTCATTACCACATTTTGAATAAATAATAATAATTTTGAATAGCAGCAATTTTCAAGAGTGAAACGAAACCGGCCGTAACTGTCGCACCATGTTTAGGCGTATATAGTATGGTAAAGTATTTATTTTTGTATGTGCAGGTATTCAACGGCCCCGAGATCACGATGCCTAAGGACTGCCGCCACTTCAAAGACGTCGAGGAGGGTGTTACTGGGCTCGACTCGTTCTGGGAACATAGGTAGCTATGATATAGATCTATACAACGTATTGTAGAATCAGGACTAAACCTGAAACTCGATGTTCGGCATCGAGAGCAGAATCGATTCCACTCATAAAAAAGGTCAAATTCCAAACTATCTACTTCAAAATGTGTAATGGAAACATTTTAAGCTATTAATTCAAATGTATTCATGTTAAATTACTTAATTCCTTCGCTGCAAGGTACTCGTAGGATTTCATTGTGCGTAATTTATACCAAATCAAAAATGGCGAATATCTTCTGCGAAAGTGTTATGTAATAATTTATACAGGTGTTTGATAATAAAAATGAGTTGACATGTCTGATGTTTTCTGATAATTGGGTACTTAACACGTGGTTGATATAAAAGCGAAAGATTCATAACGGAATCTAGAAACTATAACACGTACAAACTTAAATTTGGTAGGTAATCTGAAATTTTTAAAGTATGTTTGATGGAAATCGGTCCGAGGTTACAAAATGTATTACATTTGATTACATTGGACATTACACACTTAACCACAACTATCTTTATTTAGGTGTCACATAAAAGGCTTGGAATAGGTGTATACATGCATAGTAACTTTTATTACTACTAAACATCATATGTAATAATTTATGGTATATACATGAATGCAAATAAATAAATACATTATGATTAAATGCAAATGTAAGATGCGCAGAAAACGAACTGTTGGGGATTTAAAAATATATATTGTGAGATCAAGGTAGCAAATCAAACAGGCTTCCAATTAATAATCACGTTTATTTCTTTAAAAATGCACTGTCGCCATTTAAACCGTCTGTTGATCTCATTCCTAACAGATTTCAATCCCTGTCATACGTCATCTATCTCACTCGTTACCAGTGAAAGAAAAAAAATGGAAGAATTTTCGTCATACGAACTCCATTTTAATATCGGCACCAAAACCCATATAAATGTCATGCACACAAGCAATAAATACGCAATATAGTAATAAAGTATCGACACTTGAAATAAAACTTTAAGGCTAACGCGTTTAGATCGACAAATACAGGGTTCGTCAGTTACATCATTACATAATGGATGGGATGGGATACATGAATGGGATTGAAGAAGCACTGTGATTGGTCCGCGCCTATGACTCGCCGCGTCCTTAGAAACAGAACGTGTACCGTCACTAGCTCACTTTTTTAAGCCACGCCCGACGTGCCTTACTTTTCATGGTGCCATTTTCAAACGTTAGGAACAAACATTTAAAATAATTTAACGGGTCATAATTTGACCCGTTAAATTATTTTAAATGTTTAAAATGGAACGCGAAAGTCTTAAAATTTATGTTAGGAACAAATTTATGCTATTTTTGTTCACAGGTCATTACTCGTTCAGAAACTTTTTCTATCCTACAATGTTATATTGACTCAAGTGTTTGATTGATCAACAGGCATATCCACAACGAATACGGTCTGTTCCAACTGAAGGCGACCCACCAGGGGCTGCTGGACCGCGCCGACAGGAAGTACCGGCCCTTCGTACTCACCAGGTCCACCTTCGCTGGCACGCAGAGGTCAGTACTGGGAATTGGAGATTTTTCACGGTTCCGTAACCAAAGGGTAAAAACGGGACCATATTACTTAGACTTCGTTGTCTGTCTGGCCGTCCGTCCGTCTATCACCAGGCTGTATCTCAAGAACCGTGATAGCTAGAGAGTTGAAATTTTCACTGATTATGTTGCCGCTATAACAATGAATACTAAAAACAAAATAAAATAATTGTTTCAACAAACTGTTTCAACTGTTTGTTTCAACAAATCAACAAACGTGATTTTTAGCCGTTTTTTGCTCGATGTTAAATAACAGCAACAGGTAGACGCTTGAAATATTCATACTGAGTCTAGGAGAACATACCTAAGCCTTCCTATAGTCAAAGTCACGCGGCGGAAACCACTTGACTATTCAGATGTTGGAAGACTTGGGTAACTCAGCCTAATTTCTTTCTCTGACTCAGTAACTCGAGCGCTGGTCGATGCGCCATGGCGCAAACCAATATATTTGTGCTAGAAATAAGTAAACGATGCCACATATGGTTGGAACATAAGTAAACGATGCCACATATGGTTGGAACATAAGTAAACGATGCCACATATGGTTGGAACATAAGTAAACGATGCCACATATGGTTGGAACATAAGTAAACGATGCCACATATGGTTGGAACATAAGTAAACGATGCCACATATGGTTGGAACATAAGTAAACGATGCCACATATGGTTGGAACATAAGTAAACGATGCCACATATGGTTGGAACATAAGTAAACGATGCCACATATGGTTGGAACATAAGTAAACGATGCCACATATGGTTGGAACATAAGTAAGCGATGCCACATATCGCATCTCTAGATGAAAAATCCATGAACTCAAATATTTTGAATAAGTGGCATTCAGAAAATCCTTTCTCAAATGGCTACACTTACATTAACACCCAAAAAGGCATATTTAACAAGCTCAAGAACACGTTACTCACGATAATGCCTCTCTAGACTTTTAATAGCTGTACTAACTGCTTTTAAAACAATTTTACGTCGTATCGAAAAAAATATATTTTGAGTTCCTGGAGTGTTATCTAGGGGTGCGATATGTTTGGTAGACAAATAAACTATGTCACACTGTTTGCAGGTACTCGGCGGTGTGGACAGGCGACAACACGGCGGAGTGGAGCTTCCTGGCGGCGTCGGTGCCGATGTGCCTCTCGCTGGCCATAGCCGGCGTCAGCTTCTGCGGCTCCGACGTCGGAGGGTTCTTCAAATACCCCGAGGCTGAGCTCATGACGAGGTGGTACCAGGTCAGTGCCTCTTACATCGTTGATATCGATCCAAATGTCACTATGCCCGGGTCCAATATATTTAACGGTTCGTAATGTGTCGAAAATGACTATTGGTTTTTCTCCAACCGACTTAAGAGTCGTTAATTCCACTCCATAATTTATTTTTTTATATCAGCTGTCAACAGTCGTCTGTCGGTCGTTTTTAGCTTACGACTCGTGTAATTTATTACTATCCGTAACGGATGGATCTTTTTCAAATATTGAAACAGGGCATATGATGTCGTTTTAAATAAATTTTCTTTTACGACTTTTTAGGCGAATTGATCCTTGATCAATTCAAAATTTAAATGCGATGACTGGTTATTCTCAATATGTTCGTTAACTTATTTTAAATGTTTGAAAAGGAACGCGAAAGTCTTGAATTATTATGCTACTGTGTTGACGCTTTAGTTTGGTCAAACAATCAAACATATAAATATTTCTTTATTCAAGTAGGTTGTCGTCATTGTCAAACCAAAACCTGCTATGTCTCAAATCTGTTATGTAATTTTTATTCTCTTTAAACGAAATAATAATAAAATCTACTTAATTTACATGTTTAGAAAACAAATAAATAAAAGCGTAACAACTATAACTCTTATATAAAATACGTCTAAAAATAAACCTTCGTATGATTTTTGTTCTGGAACCTCTTAATATTTGGAAATATTAAAAAATGCTTTTTGCACATAGCAGTTTTTGGTTTGACAACAACGATATATATTATAACACTTTCGAATCGTCATTGAATACAATGCAAAGTGATTCTAATTCCGTTTCGGAAACCTATAGAAGACATCGCTAAAAACTCAGGAGATTTGTTACAGTAGCTGTATCTAACATATTGCTATGTGTATTTTACTATCACTTTGGAACAAGCATATAGTTTTGTTTCGATGAGTGAAAAAAAACATAAAGTATGACTTTTTGAGAGGTAGACTAGCGTGGACCAAAAATATTAGAAACATAATTTTTTTATCTCCCCTTGCGGTGTGAGAATCGAACCCACGACCTTCACGTATCGCGCGTGCTGCTCTTCCAACTGAGCTAACCGCAAGTTATCGTAGACTATGAAATTTTTCTGCTGTATATCAACCGTTAGCCTCCGGTAAGTGTCCTCTGCCGAATATGTTTAGAATAACATACTTATCTGGTTCGATTCCCGCACCGCAAGGGGAGATAAAAAAAATCTAATATTTAAAGTTCGCTAGTACGGCGTATAGTACTATAAAAATAAAAAATCGATAGAGTGGACCAGTCTCCTGGCACCTGTTCACAAGCATGACGTATGTGCCAGCCATCGTTTCACTCAACCATATTGAAGGGAATGTTGTTGGAAATAAAGACAACAATAATTATTTTTTTATGAATTTACTCAAAGAAAACGGATAAACATATAAAGCGTGCGTTTGCGCTCTTGAGATTAGACGAATGTGTCGTCGCCAAACTCCGCTCCCTGCCTCCCTTGCCCTCCCCCGCGTCCCTCCTACCGAGCGTGAGCGGCTACTGGCGTAGACAAATGTAACGACTCGCCACAGTGCCACCACACAACTGACGTTTTAGTGAGCATGTCGGTTTTTATTGAGTACATTCTAGTACTTTCTACAATGGAAGGTTCTAGAATAGTGGTCAGTCGGGGCTGGAATGTGCGCGTACATTCTGGATATTTCTACGATGGAATGTTCGGGAACAATCTACGGCAGTATATAAGGCCGGGACTGGCCGTGAACGGGGCTGTATTGAACTAGCGATACAAGTGATTACATCGAAAGCGATCTTGAAGTGCGACTTAGGAGCGGTTGTGTTTTTAATTAGTATGTTTCTGAGCTGTAATTAGAAGCTTTTTTTTTTTATAGTAGCGCAGTATATTGGCTCCTCCCAGCCTGATGGTAAGCAAGAAGAGAAGTTTAATTAAAGTGTAACTTTTGGTAATTTTTATCGGCAGTTTTTATTGTCACGACCCCGAAGCTCGTTACAATATGTCGTTCTCATTCATTCAGGCGGGCGCGTACCAGCCGTTCTTCCGCGCGCACTCGCACATCGAGACGAAGCGGCGCGAGCCGTGGCTGTACGAGGCAGGCACCACGCAGCTCATCCGCGACGCCAACCGGCGCCGGTACGCGCTGCTCGACTTCTGGTCAGTACCTTCATACTCATCTGGTCAGTACCTTCATACTCGCACATCGAGACGAAGCGGCGCGAGCCGTGGCTGTACGAGGCAGGCACCACGCAGCTCATCCGCGACGCCAACCGGCGCCGGTACGCGCTGCTCGACTTCTGGTCAGTACCTTCATACTCATCTGGTCAGTACCTTCATACTCGCACATCGAGACGAAGCGGCGCGAGCCGTGGCTGTACGAGGCAGGCACCACGCAGCTCATCCGCGACGCCAACCGGCGCCGGTACGCGCTGCTCGACTTCTGGTCAGTACCTTCATACTCATCTGGTCAGTACCTTCATACTCATCTGGTCAGTACCTTCATACTCATCTGGTCAGTACCTTCATACTCATCTGGTCAGTACCTTCATACTCATCTGGTCAGTACCTTCATACTCGCACATCGAGACGAAGCGGCGCGAGCCGTGGCTGTACGAGGCGGGCACCACGCAGCTCATCCGCGACGCCAACCGGCGCCGGTACGCGCTGCTCGACTTCTGGTCAGTACCTTCATACTCATCTGGTCAGTACCTTCATACTCGCACATCGAGACGAAGCGGCGCGAGCCGTGGCTGTACGAGGCAGGCACCACGCAGCTCATCCGCGACGCCAACCGGCGCCGGTACGCGCTTCTCGACTTCTGGTCAGTACCTTCATACTCATCTGGTCAGTACCTTCATACTCGCACATCGAGACGAAGCGGCGCGAGCCGTGGCTGTACGAGGCAGGCACCACGCAGCTCATCCGCGACGCCAACCGGCGCCGGTACGCGCTGCTCGACTTCTGGTCAGTACCTTCATACTCATCTGGTCAGTACCTTCATACTCATCTGGTCAGTACCTTCATACTCATCTGGTCAGTACCTTCATACTCATCTGGTCAGTACCTTCATACTCATCTGGTCAGTACCTTCATACTCATCTGGTCAGTACCTTCATACTCGCACATCGAGACGAAGCGGCGCGAGCCGTGGCTGTACGAGGCAGGCACCACGCAGCTCATCCGCGACGCCAACCGGCGCCGGTACGCGCTGCTCGACTTCTGGTCAGTACCTTCATACTCATCTGGTCAGTACCTTCATACTCATCTGGTCAGTACCTTCATACTCATCTGGTCAGTACCTTCATACTCATCTGGTCAGTACCTTCATACTCGCACATCGAGACGAAGCGGCGCGAGCCGTGGCTGTACGAGGCAGGCACCACGCAGCTCATCCGCGACGCCAACCGGCGCCGGTACGCGCTGCTCGACTTCTGGTCAGTACCTTCATACTCATCTGGTCAGTACCTTCATACTCATCTGGTCAGTACCTTCATACTCATCTGGTCAGTACCTTCATACTCATCTGGTCAGTACCTTCATACTCATCTGGTCAGTACCTTCATACTCATCTGGTCAGTACCTTCATACTCGCACATCGAGACGAAGCGGCGCGAGCCGTGGCTGTACGAGGCAGGCACCACGCAGCTCATCCGCGACGCCAACCGGCGCCGGTACGCGCTGCTCGACTTCTGGTCAGTACCTTCATACTCATCTGGTCAGTACCTTCATACTCATCTGGTCAGTACCTTCATACTCATCTGGTCAGTACCTTCATACTCATCTGGTCAGTACCTTCATACTCATCTGGTCAGTACCTTCATACTCATCTGGTCAGTACCTTCATACTCGCACATCGAGACGAAGCGGCGCGAGCCGTGGCTGTACGAGGCAGGCACCACGCAGCTCATCCGCGACGCCAACCGGCGCCGGTACGCGCTGCTCGACTTCTGGTCAGTACCTTCATACTCATCTGGTCAGTACCTTCATACTCATCTGGTCAGTACCTTCATACTCATCTGGTCAGTACCTTCATACTCATCTGGTCAGTACCTTCATACTCATCTGGTCAGTACCTTCATACTCATCTGGTCAGTACCTTCATACTCGCACATCGAGACGAAGCGGCGCGAGCCGTGGCTGTACGAGGCGGTTACACTGAAAAATACACAGAAATCTGCTTTACAGACTCATTATAGAACAATTAAGGGTTCTTATTATTTTATTTTATTGCAAGTAGGCAGTCTTTTAGAGGCAAACTCCCCGTAGAGGAAATAATAAATATCGAGAAACAGGCACGTCCACGCAAAATTTATATTGAGATAGCATTAACAATGATTGCTTGCAGGTACACACTTTTCTACGAGCATACACGCGACGGTCTCCCAGTGATGCGGCCGCTGTTCCAGGAGTTCCCCAAGGAGGAGGCAGTCTTCACCATCGACGACCAGTACTTGCTAGGTCAGTGCACAAAACTTTCGAGAAATGGGGTGTATCTTATGTAGCGAAAGGTGTGAATGTTAAAGAAATATTTACACGATCGTTTTAATTTCAAACACAAAATGAACTATTTACAGAGAAAGAGCTAATGATGGAGGAAATACTGTGCACGTAGAAGAGAAATAGAAAACATAAAATAACGGCGTTCAAATTGATAAATTAATGTTTTACACTTTGACATGTACACAACATTTAAGAGAGATAGGGCATAACGATTTATCGCTCGAACTGGAGCAGCCCGACTGGTGAAATACCTTCACCTCACAGAACACCGCGGCCAAATAACAATCACTTCTCTGTTGTTGTGTTCCTGCGTGTGGGTAAGGTATCCAGAGCTCCTGGGGGGTGCTACATGGAAGAATTCCCAACATACTAATTTCAATCGAATATTGTCACCAAACCACAAGCAATAGATACGCAATATAATAATAAGGTATCGACACTTGAAAAAAAACTTTAAAGCTTATGCGTTTAGGTCGACAAAAGACGTTCGGTAAAGGGGTCGTTAGTTACGTCATCTCATAGAATGGCATACAAATACGCGCTGGGATTGGTCCGCGCTTTGACACACGGCGTCCGTGCAAACAGTATGTGTACCGTTGCTAGCTCGCTTTTGTAAACCACGCCCACCGTGCCTTACTTTTCGTGGTGCCATTTTCAAGCGTTAGAAATGCTTCTGTTTTTTTCGTTTACTGGGTGACAGACATAGAGTGAAAGGAAAGAAGCTTTAAGCGATGTAATTAAAGCAATTTATTTGAAGTCAAGCTAGAACCTAATAGTATACTCATCTACATCACATATAAACGGTTGGAGGAAAACATTGTCACCGCGATGCAGCTATTAAAAATGCAAATTTGTACTAACGCCATCTGTTGACACTTGTACATAAACATATGACATTCTCGTTCCGCAGCTATTGCTCCTTGGTGGTGAACCTAAACAGATCCAGTTCACTTCCCTATTGCCACCAATATCTATCTATCAATGAACGATTTGTGATTGAAGATTGTTTTTTAATCTATTGACAGGCAGCAACCTGCTCGTCCGTCCCGTCGTGTCGGCCGGCGCGACGTCCGTCCCAGTTTACTTGCCGGGGGCGGAGTCCAACACTATCTGGTACGACGTGGACACGTACCAAGCCCACCGTGCCAACGGGTACTTCAACCAGGACGTCAACATTGCTAAGGTTAGATAACAGACTACACCATCTCAATTCGTTACAAACATACAGATGGACACACAAAAATAAATAAAATATCCTCATATTTTAATAGATGTGATGATGTCTTTTTAATACAAAATTTTGTTAGTTTTATTTTTGAACATAATAGTAACATTTAGTGTCACTTATTAAGTTTAAACAAGCATTAATATTCAGTAATTAAGTTTATGATAGAAATTAACTGCCTCGCGGTAATGATGATTCAGAGGATTTCAATAAAATATTTGAAAAGTAGTTTAATAATTTAAGTAGTCCCCAGCAACTTAATTACTAATACGATACAGAGTAAAGACAAAGACCTGCTTGCTTACAGTTAATTAATACTCAGTCAGAACGGTAACATCACGGTTCGCAGCGCTTGCCATAACAATTTTCTACAAGATAGGGCTTCCGTGCCGCAGTTTTCGTACCCGGTACGAATGGCCGGGCCCGATGGATGTCTAAAAGGGCACCAAGGTGACTAGGTGGCGGACCGGTTTGCAATATCTAATAGTGTTGTGTGTTTGTCAGATCCCCGTGTACCAGCGCGGCGGCAGCATCGTCCCGCGCAAGGAGCGTGTGCGTCGCTCGTCGCCGCTCATGGCGCACGACCCCTACACGCTCGTCGTGGCGCTCAGCGACAACGTGAGTACACGGGACACCGTCAACTGACTCGCCTAGTGAGTCGTGAACGTTTCTGTCAGACCCCTGTGTACCAGCGCGGCGGCAGCATCGTCCCGCTCATGGCGCACGACCCCTACACGCTCGTCGTGGCGCTCAGCGACAACGTGAGTACACGGGACACCGTCAACTGACTCGCCTTGTGAGTCGTGAACGTTTCTGTCAGACCCCTGTGTAGCAGCGCGGCGGCAGCATCGTCGCCGCTCATGGCGCACGACCCCTACACGCTCGTCGTGGCGCTCAGCGACAACGTGAGTACACGGGACACCGTCAACTGACTCGCCTTGTGAGTCGTGAACGTTTCTGTCAGACCCCTGTGTAGCAGCGCGGCGGCAGCATCGTCGCCGCTCATGGCGCACGACCCCTACACGCTCGTCGTGGCGCTCAGCGACAACGTGAGTACACGGGACACCGTCAACTGACTCGCCTTGTGAGTCGTGAACGTTTCTGTCAGACCCCTGTGTACCAGCGCGGCGGCAGCATCGTCGCCGCTCATGGCGCACGACCCCTACACGCTCGTCGTGGCGCTCAGCGACAACGTGAGTACACGGGACACCGTCAACTGACTCGCCTAGTGAGTCGTGAACGTTTCAACGTGTCAGATCGCCGTGTGCCAAATTCCGGCCCGCTTGCCTCTCGGCTACGGAGGTCGTCAAAGTATTCTAAATCTGGTATCACGTAATAAATATATCTTTTATTATTGTTCTTTCAGAACACTGCCGTGGGGACACTCTACATAGACGACGGAGAGACGTACGAGTACCAAAAGAACAAGTACATATACGCCAAGATTGAGTACACACCCGACGAGCTTACGTATTCGTGAGTATATTATTATTACACTAGAAATTCTACGCAGGTTCCCCCAATCAATCGGTGACCTGCAAGAGTGAAGGTTTTCTAACTTATTGGTTAACTGAGTTATTTTGAAGCGCCCTTAAGCACCATAACACATATACAGAGTCAGCAGAATTGGCATTGTAAACAACGCTCCATACGTAATGTACGATTAGCCGATCAATACATTGATACAAACTGTATATACAACAAACCAAGATTGGTAGTCGGACCTTGGTCCCCGAGCAGATAACACCTAGCTATATAATAGCACCTAGCCCGAAGTACTTTTTTTACATTTTTATATTCCACTTCAAGATTGACCTCATCCCACCTGAAGTTAAGTGGTAATGAGGTCCTAGCTTAAGGGGAATAAGTACAGCATAATAAAGCTGTTACTGGACTGGTCGCTTTTACCATGAAGGCTTGACCCCTGGTACTAATGTAGCACCCCCCAGGACCTCTGGAAACCTTACTCACACACAGGAACACAACAACACCGAAGTGATTGTTATTTGGCTGCGGTCTTCTGTAAGGTGGAGGTAATTTCACTAGTCGGGCTGCTCCAGTTCGAGCGATTAATCTATATGCCCTACCTTTCTTTAATTTTTTTGTCTTCCATATTTAGTAAAGAACATACGTTCCTTACATCTCTATAGATAATAGGCACAAAAAAAATATTGTTTACTTCCCATTCTGCTCATAATACACGATCGGTACTGACGGGCATGTTGATTGTCCTCGGCGCAGGTTGATAGACGCGAGCAGCGGGTTCGCGACGCGGGCGTGGCTGGAGCGCGTGGTGGTGGCCGGCATCAGGTCGCCGCCGCGAGCCGCGCGTCTGTCGCAGGCCGGCGCGTCTGTCGCGCTGCAGATGACGCTGCACAAGGGCAACGACGTGCTCGTCGTGCGCAGGCCTGCCGCCGCCATGGCCGAGCCCTGGACCATACGCTTCACGTACTGAGCCGAGACAACCTACTATAACACCACTAGTTCGGATGCACCTCAGTACCTTATCAAATTCAAAAGTTAGCAACTTATGCCCAGTTCCAATATTTGGATAACGATCCGTTCTACTTACGGATAGTAATAAATTATACGAGGTGTAAGCTAAAAAACGACTGATTACAGCTGATATATAAAGTAAATTTGAAATTAAAATTAACGACCCGTAGTCGGTTGGAGTAAAACGGATAGTCATTTTCGACACATTACGAATCGTAAAATATTGGAACCGGGCCTTAGTAAAACGCAGTTACAGGATTCCTTGCCATCTTCAGTTATCGAGACATTATTCTCCTTAGACAGTATGGATGCGCCTCGATACATTGTCGAATTAAAAAGTGAGTAATTTGGTGAAACAGTTAAATGATGCCTTACCACCTTTAGTTCTAAAGCCATTACTCTCCTTAGAAAATTTCATGACACACGAGTCGAGGCATCGCCCTCCTGAATGATGACGCACCTAGTGCGTCATCAGATTTTCCAATGTATTTTTTAAATACTGATTACTTGTAGTGACACGCTTGTAGTGTCATTGGCACTCTTGAAAGTTTCTTGGAGTCAGGAGTATAAATAACTTTTTATGTCAAGGTACTGAGTTGTTTACAAACTGAAGATGCTGACTAGACGTCCCCCCAATTTTTATTTGGAGATTAAATAAAAACAAATACTGGATACTAGAGGAACAAATACTATTTCGAATTTTTGCTGCTCCCTCTACTGGGCCAAAGTTTATTTTGAAAAAAGTATTTTTTATCACAATAACGATGTTGACTATCCAATCAATACAGTTTTCGCGTTCGAAAAATCCACCAGATGGCGATACGTAGGCGTGGGGTCCAACTGCTACGTGATTGGTTATGGTTTACATGACATTGACAGACATGCCACCATGACGTTTAAAACACCAATCAATAAACAGGTGGACCCCACGCCTACGTATCGCCATCTGGTGGATTTTTCGAACGCGAAAACCCTCATTGAGATACAGTTAACTAGCTGTGTAAATATGGCATTACATACTCCACTAATAGTACTCAACCAATCAGGTTTTTTATGATATTATATGCCAAATTCAGAATTTCGAAAACACTCATTGTAATTTTTAACGTGATTTAGGTAATAATTACAGTAATAAAATAATAACTTGGAATCTAGGTATAGTAGGTTTAACCCATTGACCGCCATTGACGCTTTAAAGCGTCATCAAGAATTTTGATCCAGACGCCGACGACGCCTTTAAGCGTCATTATTTGCCTTATGTTTGACGTTGAAATAAAAAGTAATGAACACCATCTCATATACATATTTATACACACCGCGCACCAAGATACGATAGATTATTATTATTGATGTCTAAAAACGTCCTACAGCATAGAATTGAGTTAAAAAATGATAAAAATAAACAACTAAAATTACTAACGTAAAATCACACTGCACGACGCCGTGGACGTCTTAAAGCGTTAGGTAGTGATGTGACTAAGTGGACATTTTTAATACATTTTTTATTTTTATTTAATATGTAGGTATTAGATGATAACAATAAAATGTGATTATTTTTTTATTGTTCTACTGCTAGTGTATTAAAAGTGTATTAGTAAATAACTATTATCATTATCTCTGCCTATACACATACTTGATAGATGGATTGATGATGCTCACTCGTCATATGGTTAACGTAGGAATTTTCTGTCTGTTTATATTTTACCTAATTATTAATGTTCACAGTCAATTGAGAAAAAGTTTGAACAGATGACATGCCATTGTAAATTAATTTCATGACTATGTTTTTACTATTTATTATTGAATTTAATCTGCTTAAAATATACCTTAATTTTTTTTCATAAAATTTTATGTTATCGATATACCCACCTAACTCCACTATGTCATGTTCACTTTAATGTACTGCCAACGCCAACGACGCTTTAAGTCGTCCGCTTGTGACGTCATAAGCGCGTATGCTGCTATTGATAGTGTTGGGAGTTGAAGATAGATAATTTTTTTTTTTTCAATTACCCTACAAAAGCTAATAATGCTACTGAAGTTATTGTCCGTGTTTCTATATTGTAGACTTTTTGAGTAATAACCCACAAATACATTATTTACGAAAATAGTTTAAATAATAATGGGTTGTGTTGAACTTTTACATATTCTGGAAGTAGTTGATGATGATGATATTTGACCTGTAATACGGGTTTCTTGGAAACCTATCTCAGGCTCCAGTCTCTCACTAACAAGGAAAACAAATGATATGTAACTAATAATATGTGTAACAATTTACAAACCTTTGTGAGAGAAAAATAAATTATTATTATTATTATTGTTATTATATTTTTAATAAATCTTCGCCTGATAGTGAAGTAGGAGAAGTGTTTCTTTTCGAAGCACTTATTTATTTGAATCAAACTAAATTAATGAGCATGACAACCGGATCAACAAATTCTAATTATTTCGTGAGTTATTCCATAAAGATTATAATACCCATATTTATTGTTTACTCAAACAACTGAAAAAAACTATGTATGATAAAGCTCATAAAAATTCGAAGTTCACTATGTCGCTGCTAGTTAAAAAATGTATCTAGATGTGACGTCATACGACATTTCAACGAAACACTGCACCGTGATTTTTTGATTTATTAAATAAAAAATATGAATGTTTATCGTTAAGTGTATATGCACCGTAAAAACCGGGAAACCTGATTTTGGTGTAAATTTGTAAAACGCCCCTTCGTATTACATATTTTGGTTTCTGTCTATAGAAAAAAATATACAATGTTTTGTTGCTCTTCTTATACAAAAAATTAAATCATAATAAGTTCAAAAGGTGTACTTATTATAATTTCATCACCGACATTAATTCATATTATTTTGTTTTTAACCAACACAGTGGCGTTTTTTCCAATTACATCGATAAAGTCCTTAACAACACTATAAGAGTAGGTAAAATTTGTCAAACATTTAAGTTGTGATCGCCGATGACGCTTTAAGGCGTCGACTAGTTGCGCCAAAATTCCTTGCATACTTTAAAAAATCTTGTGATAATTTTCTGATTACTAAGACATATAAAATTACTATTGATCTATTATTTCTTATTACGTTCAGTATGTATGAGCATTTATTTCTTTATCCTTAGTAATAGGTAATAAGGTTCCGAAACAAACGTTTATTCTTATCGCTTAGTGCAGCATGTCACATCACTATCGTATTGGGCGAAAATTCTAGCTAATAATACGCATGGCGTCGGGAGCAATATTTTCTATTTCAAGTCCGGCGGTCAATGGGTTAAAAAGCTACGTGTTATAAAGCAATTTATTACAAATTTAACTGTAAAGATCTGATCAATTCCGGTGAATAAAACCATACCTTTTACAATTAATACATCATCAAATAGATTTTTTGTTCAAAACTAATTAGTTATGTTCACAGAAATTAGGAGCTACTTGGTAGGGCCACAATTATTTACAACATTATTTTAATTTTTGAAATAACACTATCTTGCAGTATTATTTAGCTATGAGAATCTCAGTGGTCTTGCCAAGTAATTTACAGAAAATAAACCAGAATTGCTTGCTCATTACAATCAACACCTCACGTTGAACACTTGCAGTTCAGTATCCGTTCTTATGTCCACGGCGTAATGGCGGTGCATACTTCAAAGTGTATAGTCTAATGTGCTTCACTGGGTTAAGTGTACATCCTTAGGTATAAAGTTTGTTCCCAAAATCCTTTTAGCTCGAACTCAGATTAATGGTGTTATTCCTTTTAAAAATCTACATTGTACTTTGCAAAAAATGTTCTTGTATTAGTGGTAATAAAATTGGTTATAACTCGAAGTAGTAAAGATTAATTAGCAACCGTCAAAGGTATTAGGGTCGCTTTATATTTTTTTTGGGAAGTGGGAGTTTAATTGAGCACTTATTCTATACATAAATGTTTTTATCCTAAAACTTTATCGTGATCTTATTGTAATTTTGTAGTATGATGAATGTTATTGGTAGGTAGTAATTTTATCTACAGGTCATGGAAGTTTTAGAGCAGAAATTAAAAATAGTTCGTGTTTTATATAATGACAGGTGACCGTAATGGTCTTTGGAATCAATGATACTCTGTTGCAGTTATGTAGATCATCTAGTTCAACCTTTCTATAGAATATAATCATAGAGTTGAGACTGCTCGTGTGTAAAGCCGTGTCCCGATTGGGCGAACTGTGAGCGACTGAATCTGGCTGACTGAGAGGTGTATCTCAACCGCGTACTTTGCACGTTGTCTAGACTCTATTTAAATAAAAGCCAAACTTTAAATCAATAGCCGCTTACTGTTCGCCCAATGGCGACTTAGCCTATATAGCGATGAACGATACATGACATAGTAAATACTGGTAGGTATCTTGACTGTATCAATAGGACATCATTTGGTGGCAATTTTATTAACATATCCAGTTTTATGTCAATAATAGTCACTCTTGTCACAGTTGAACGCCATAATAAATTATGTAACAAAGTGACAGGGTCATCAGAGCGTTTTGTCCGATATCAATTTTCAATGATCCTCTCATTTTTTGGCAATGAAACATATTTTTTATAGTTTTTGCCAACCAGTGTCCAAAATGAACAATAATAAGATCTTTTATAACGTATATATTTTATAAGATATGCAATAACTCGACTCCCAACAAATTGTGTTGCGTCTGTCGTATTCCGAACATTTCGTTTATTTAGAATTCAAGACTAGAATTTATTTATTTCCATAATTATAGCGAATATTACTAATGGCTGCAATTTTTGTAAAGCATGTCATTGAAAAACATCAAGGTGATGAATCAAAACCACTCAATGTATCAACGGTTAGAGTGTGAACGTTTTGTTTTCTAAACAGACAAGATGTTTAGGTTCAGTTAATTCATATGAATGAGTAAATGATGAAGGAGTGTTCATCATGTATGTGATAATAATAAAATACATTTTAATATTCATTCGTTTTATTTTATAACGATCCGTTAGCTTATATTTGCGAAATCATAGTCCCTGCCTATGCATGATATATTTATATATAATATATGTTTAAGTGAGCTGTACTGCAGCTGCGAATGCTGCGCACTATAAGTTCGGTTGTTAAGACATATTACCACTCTTCAAAAGGAGTGTGAATAAACATCTTGCGGGCCAGTATGGCGATGCTAACGGATAGGCTAATATGTATTACGATATCAAATCCGTTGTCATCGCGATGTTGGTTCCTCTCTTGCTTACCATCAGGCTGGGAGGAGCCAATATACTGTGCTACTATAAAAACCGTCATAAATGTGATCAGCAATCAACAAGTAATATGTAGAATGTGTAATTGTAAGAATCTGCGAAAAAGCTCTTGTTGTACTTTACGCCGTACTAGCGAACTTTAAATATTGGAAACAGAAAAAAATCATCTCCCCTTGCGGTGCAGAAGAGCAGCACGCGCGATACGTTAAGGTCGTGGGTTCGATTACCGCACCGCAAGGGGAGATGAAATTTTCTATTTCTGTTTAAAGTTCGCTAGTACGACGTAAAGTACTATAAAAATAAAAAAATAACTTTGTTCTACATTACACATTCCTTGGTTATACTAAGAGGACAACAGTTCTGCAAGTAATCAATGATGAGAGTGTCATCTCGAAGATATCATTCCTCTTCACCAAAAGACGGACATTCTGGTTAAGACCAAATGTCAGGCACAGAACATAACCACTACTGAATAGAAGCACTATGTCTATTGCTGTATGATATATTTTCTACAAATGTAGTTTTCATAACAAATGGTTTTGTAACTTTCAAGAAAAACATCCACAAAATATAATATAAACTGGTTTGTCAAACTGTTCTGGTAATACAATTTTAGTTTGCACACGAAATGTTTACAATCATTAACAATATCCATTGATTTCCCCAAATATCGAAAGACAGTTAAACCAGACCTTTAGAAATAAAATATTATAAAAAAACAACCAGAAAAAAGTATGAAAAAGTAAACATATAATAAATAAATTTTGGACAACATCACTGCTCTGATTCTGCGGTAAGTAGCTTAAGCACTTGTGTTACAGAAATCAGAAACAACGACGGTACCACAACACCCATCCCCGAGACAATATAGAAAATATCGTTTTCCATATTGACCCGACCGGGGATCGAACCCGGGACCTCAGATATGGTGCGACGCCAAAGCCAGGCCCGCGCGCCTCTCGGCTACGGAGGTCGTCAAAAGTATAAAACAAATAATTAATACACGATGGCATATACTCTTCAACAGTTAAGCAATGCAACAAGGCACTGGCTAATGCCCGGTTCCAATATTTGAAAAACCATACGTTATAGTTACAGATACTAATATATTATACGAGGAGTAAGCTAAAAACGACCGACTGATGACAGCCGATATGAAAAGTTAATTAGAAATTAGAATTAACGACTCGTAGAAAAACGGATAGTCATTTTTTGATAAAATATTGGAACCGGGCATAAATCAACAACAGTAAACACCCAAGGCTCAAGCTAACTAATAAATAGGGTTTAAATACTAGTTAATGAACACCTTTACCCGACGAAGCTGCATAGAAAACAAGTATGTTTAATCAATAATAAGGTCAAAAGCAGCATTAAGGTGTTTAGACAATATAGTCAAGCCGTTTACTTGATTTAATTACTCAACTACTTGACTACAAAGACGCGTCCATAAGGTGAACAGTGAGCGGCTGACAGTTTGCTTCCAGTTTACCTCCCTATACATTTTAAATGGCGTGTCCACACAGCGCGTAATGTACGCAGCTTGCGATGTTCCGCTCGCCGACTCGTTCTGTGCGCGCCTGACGCAGCGGATGATGCGCGCGGTCGGCGGCGGAGTCTGTTCACTACGCCCTACACTTTTGTCAGAACACTAATGTAGGTATATTATTTCCTTAGAAGAATTCGCAAGCGCTTTTCGGCTACTATGCTCTAGATCGCTGCTCAGTTGATATTGATTTAGCGACCGACACGCCACTCAGTCAGCCGCTCACTGTTCGTCTAACGGGGACGCAGCCTTAGACATCCAAGTATCTCATGCCTGCTGATAAGCGCAGACCGTAAGCCTTTGTACGAATGAGATTGATGTGGCGTATGAACGATTTTTTGCAAAAATAGGTACCACGCGATAACTACAAATGGTCACCGAGGGGAGGAAGTAAACTTGGTTCTCGCAGTATGGGTACGTTACCTAAATGAATGGAAGGTATCTTCAACAATTAATCAGTCTCCCATATTTTAAAATAATTAAGGCACAAATAAATTTTATGAGCCTTAAGGCCTGCATAGACGAAGGACTTGCCTTCAGAGGTTCAAAATGCATAGATCGTACAAAAAATCCCCTGAGGACTTGGATACGGGGTCTCCCCCCACCCGCCCCCTCGGATCGTTGTTGCGCCTAGCGCTATGGTTTTCGGGAAGTCCCCCTGAGCAAAAGTAACTTGCTATTTGGAGGACTTTATTGACACGATATTTTTGAGTTCAAGTTACAGTTGTAAACGATCTATACTACTCGGGAAATAGTTCATCGCCTGTGCTCGCCTCTCCAAATTAAATGGCAAACCTCAAGTTTTGACGAACAAGATATTAACAGACTAGACAAACAACCATAAACATTGTAAGTACACGTAAATTCACATTTAGAAAAGTAGGACCAGCCTATTATGATATTATTAAATTAACCACAGTTTAGACAAATTCCGACTGATTAACTTGAAAAAGAATTTAAAAATAATACATCAAGAAAAAACAACAACCAATTATCTAGTTTTCAAATTATTTTTAGCAACCAATATTTTTCTTGATTATATTCTTTGATTTCTTTGTTATTCTACTACATTCAACAACTGAATGCAGGTAGGAATTGTTGGTAATCGTCCCATATCTAATATGTCGACAAACTGAATGAACAGGAATGAAATGTTTATAAGATGCGTACCAGGCCATTAAGGAATTAACGGAAACGAGAAAGCCGACGAGCTTGCCAAAGCCGGGGCAAAGCCAACAGACTGGCCCAGCGCCCTTCTGAAGCATTTCAAAGAATCAAGCTATGCAGCTACTAAAAGAAAAACTAAAAGATGAGTCAGAAAAATACTGGTTCAACCAACCAGCTTAAAACACTCAAAACTACTTATGGCTGGCTACTTGCGTAAATGGACCGAAGAACTGTTAGCAGCCATAGTGCCAGCGCGGTAGAGCCCTACCCGGACAAGCAAACTAAAAGGCTCCAATTTACATGAGTGATTCCGACTTATGCAGGTACTGCAAAGAGTAAAACACCTTCACCTCCTATATCACTGTGGGTCTTGGATCCACAAACAAAACAACCACCTGGGACGACACATAGCCCAACTGGAGGAAATAAAAACTCAGAAAACCAGGAAGATACCAGAATTTCCACAAAAACCAGGGTACTTTCAAATTGTGGCGAGTCACAATAGATACAATCGCAGTGACCACAGTTCACTAGAACTGCACAGCCCCAAGTACTTTATTAAATAAATAAACCGTCCCATAAACATTAATGTGATGTAAAGATGTATAACTAACTACAGTAGTGTTTGATTGAGGCTGCCAAACAGCTGCTGGTCTCAAAATATAATAAAAGTTACTAAATAAACCTTTAAACTAGAAACCGATTCATATTAGCAGACCTTATTTCATTTTATACTGTTATTGCGTGATTCTGTTGAAACAAATTAAAACTATTTTTTATGCTATTATTTAGTGAACAAACATGGATGAAACAAAAGTTTAATCACATTAAATCTGTAAGTTTCTTTTGTAGTGACTTGTAGAAAACGCAATATAACAGAAAAATAATTTAATTTTGGTTATTCTAGTCTGTGCCAACAGATTGGGCACCAATTTTTGCCAAACTACTTTGATAAAGTTTTCCAAATATTGCACACAGCAATTATTCTGACAATAACCAACTAATATAATTAACATAATGCAGAACATATTTCAGTTAAATATTTAAATAAATAAATAATATTTAAGCCTTTAAACGTTTTCTCTACTTCAGCTTATACAGAAGAATGCCATTGTGACTCTCCAAATACTTTTATCACAATTAGTTAAGTTCTTTTTAACAATAGTAAAAAGTTTAGCTGTAAAATATTGTTGATCTTTTTTGTAATATAATAATTTTATATCATTTGCACGCTTAACCTATTTTGTACATATTTAATATGTTTTACTATTACAATAGGCAAGACTGGCTTATTTAAAGAATATTCTACTGGGTTTATCATCATTGGGGAATTCAATAAACGGGTGCGTTTGTTTGTGTTCGAGCATTTCACTCTCAGTGGCAAAAGCGTCCCCGCAAATGTCACAGGCCACTTCCCCTTCACTGCCACTATCCTGACTCTCCTCATCCCCCTTTTTAGCCTCTTTCTGCTTCTGACTCTTCGTTTGAGATGTTGACTGCTCCTCCGTAAACTTCCCCCCACCCGCTAAATACTCTTTCATTTGCAAATGTTTCACAGAAGCCTTGTGATGCTTCAAACGATTCTCAGAGCTGCACTGGTATTCACAAATGAAGCACACGTACTTCATGTCGCCAGTGTGCAATTCTGCGTGCGCTTTCCTCTTCTCCGGAGTAGAAAATCGAAAATCACAAAACTTGCACGGATACTTCCTGTCTAAGGAATGCAACCGCATATGAGATGTTAAGGCGTCAGAGTCTTTGCATATCTTTCTGCATTCTAAACACATTATACCTTTTTCAACCGGCTCCGCCTCTTCTACAGTTTCACTGTGGTGCACCCGTCTGTGTGAGGTCAATCCTTTTTGATTAATAAAGACCCTTCTGCAATCTGGGCATTGGAATTGAGGATCCACCTTTATGTCTGGACTATGCTGTTCAATTTGATGTAAGGCTAGCTTGTCAGCTTCATGGAACTGCAAGCCACAGTCTTCACATTTCCAAGCTTTCACTAACAACGAAAACGCTTCAAGCACATCCAACACCGACTGCCCCCCAACATTCGGATGGTACGTTTTAACATGATCGCCAAATTCTATGATCTTAGAAAACGTGTTCTTACAGTGCACACACTTATACGGACTTTTGTGATCTTCCATCACATGAGATTTCAATTCTGATAGTTCTCCATAACTTTTCTGGCACATAAAACATCGCAGCTTCTGATTGCCCTGCACTACTTCAGATATCACTTTATACTCCATCAGCTGCACTCTCTGATGGGCCTGTAAATGCTTGAAGAGTTCCTTGCGTGTGTTGTAATCGGTGGGACAGAATTTGCAGTGAAACCGTTTCCTATGAGATCTTTTGCGATGCGTCGCCAAATCGTTTTTGTCCATAAAATTTCTTAGACATGTACTGCATCGGTGACATGGGTTTGATTCTGAGTAAATGCTATGAGAACGGAGACAGGTTTCCATACGGCTTCTCCGCTGAAACAACTTTCCACAAGTACATTCGTAACCTTCCTTTTTATCTTCAGATTTAACATCCAACCCGTCACAATTTTCTGTCTTAATACCAAGAGCATTAGGAATATCAATTTCTATTTGCAGTTGCTTCTTCTGATTCGCTTTTCTTGTTTGTAAACCTTTAATAAAACCTTTTTCTCTTTTTTCTATGCTCCGGTGAACTGACATGTGCCTTTTGAGCAACGCAGCACTTCTATATTCTTTGGAACATTTTAGACAGGGGTGCATCGCTCCATGTATAACGTTTTTCTTTGCTTTTAATAGACCATAAGCTTCCTGTTCAAGAGATAAAACATTACCTGTGATAGAATTCAGTTGGAACAAGTCTTCGCAATCCATATTTGAATGGTACGTTGTAGGAAGTATTTCTTCAGGATTGCTTATTTTAGACAATGTAGCAGAAGTTCCAAGCGGGACAGGCAATATCTCCATGACTAGTGTATTTGTTGTTTGAGATTCAATTAACCCGTCCTGCGGATTAGTTATTGTCGACGTAGTGCTGATCAACTTATTTGAAATCAAGTGAGTTTCAGTGACAAGCTCGTTTTCTTGTTTCACTTTGTCATACTCGTCTTTTTGTTGATCCTGCAATGATATTAAATAACTTATAATGGGTAATTCTATTGTAGTTATTGGGAAAAATAAAACAAGGTATTCAAATAATAGGTTACAACCAAAAAGTAAGTAATATTAGCATAACCGTCTTCACCATAAGGGCACTCGTGGCTCATGCCCAGGGCCCCCATTCTCTGGGGGCCCCGAAGGATAAGGGTTAGTATAGTTTGCTTTTATTACCCCAAAATCTTGTGTGCCCAAGGGCCCCAGCCTAGTTTAAGACGGAATTGAATATTTGTGGAAACAAAGTTATTTAATGCTGACTGTATCTAGAGGAGGCCTATGTCCGAGGAGGACAACCTGAATGAAATAGTGCAGGTGTTACCAATTTTAATTAGAAAAAGTTATGTTAAATTTAGAAAAATGTTAAAGATAAGAAATTAGTAATACGGTTAGTTAGTGAGTAGCATGTAATTTTTCAGAGAATAAAGGCTATTTTTATTTTTATTTTATTTTTATTTGTATCTACACGCAGTGAATAGTAGAAGCAAGGTGTCACCAAATTATCGACAGCAGTCAGGACCAATTTCCTATAGACCTCAATGAAGAATTACAACCTTAATCCTCTTACCATAAATATTATTTAACATTTATTATAAATAATTCACTTATTTATTTTGACACATATCTTAAATAAGTAAAAACAGGAGCAATTAATGCCTAGTGGCATTCGCCTCTAGTCAACACCATATATTTGAGCGAAAAATAAAAGAAATGAGTAACTAACATCATATCCTTCCTACTAATATTAACATAACACTTGTATAAATGTAAATGTATGAATGTATGGATGTGCGGAAAGATCCATCTCTAGACATATTCTATTTTTGCATGTTTGAGTTCTTCTGGTATTAACTACTCATGTTAGGTGGTCTCAAATATGGCAAACTACCTGTTTCGTTAAAGAGTTACAAACATTATTTAATGTTTGTAACTCTTTAACGAAACTCTTTAACATTTAACAAACATGCAAAAATAGAAGCCTTTCTTTCTTTATACAACAATGTTATAAACTGCGACTTTCAAAAAAGGGGAGAGGTCTGAGGAGGGTGTCCTCATTGTTAACTACAACAATAAAAACACGATGATATGAAGTATTTTTTTAATAAATGATGATGAGGGTAAATGTATTAGTGATTAATAAATGAGATGTTAGAGGATCATGATGTCATTTAGGCAAGTTAGGGTGTAACACTTGGGTCAAAGGCACGAATATTCAACAGTATTGTTTATAGGTACTTAAAATGCTGTCATAGAATCATATTCTATTGCTTGTACATTTTTGCACATAATTTAACTGTGGGCTGATAGATAAGTTAATTAGCATAAAGTCAACCATTAATGCAACTTCAATAAGTGCAACAAAAAATTAGTTTATCTTTTTAAAAAATCAATCTCACCTCAATGCAATCCTGAATTTCAGGTTTAATGTGCAGTTCTTCCTGTAGACAAGTTTCAACGTTTCCCAGCACAGCAATGTCGTTACTGTCCATACTCTGAGAGTCATCAAAATTGGGGTAGTCATACGTAACCAGAGAATCCTCGCTCATACCTAATTCTTGTTTAAAACCTACATCAGTATCGAAATTTTCTGTTTTTGTGACTATTTCGTGATTTTCCACTACTTTTTCATTACTTTCTAAAGAAGTTAATTCCATTCCTTCCATTGTGTCTCTCTCGTAATCTGTCGATATTTCAGCTTTGATGTCAACATTTGGTGCCAGCAAGTCATTTTCCGTTTCACCAGCTACCTCATTCTCAATCTTTATTTGGACCATTGCATCATGATGTGCGTTCAGCCTGACCTCATCAGGCTCTTGCTTTATTTCAACATTTTCAGATGTTTCAGTGTTGTTTTCTATGTTTATGGGTAGATCCATTTTTCTGTAATGTTATTATGTTATTTATACTTTAGGTAATAATTAAAAACTAAGCTCATAACATGTCAATTTTGGTAATAATATGGCTTTTCCTTTTCTTATATATACATGTGTGGACGCTGCACAATTAACTTCTTCTAATTTGAATGTATAAATTTTCGTGGATTTTTTCATGGTTTTGTATTTTATGCTATAAAGTATATATTTGACATTACATACCCGCCCAAACACACAGAAGTGTTAAACCCTATTCATATATTACGTGTATGATTTCAAAATACTGCTCATAGTTCACTGTAGAGTTATAAGTAGAAATAATAAATTCGCTTCCTGCAAAGAAATAATTTACTACTTGCACTTGATATTTACCTGAATTAATTATTTGGATGTATGTTTTTTTTATTAAAATCCATACACAAAACATGCAAACTCCATTGAAAATAAAGGTTGTGATAATTATGAGCTATACGGATTCATAATTTTCCTATTCACAAAAAATCCAAGACAACAATCGGCAAACGAGTACCAACCATTTTGACTTTTGATTGACATTTCTAGAGATGTGTGTATGCTTTTGTTGTAATATCGATCTTTAAAATAATTTGGACTTTCCTTTGGTGAAAGATTAATGTCTGGTAAACTGATTTGAATTAGGGGTACTAAAGTGACATTAGAAATGATATCACTTTACGGAAAATGAAAAAAATACCTTTGTGTATCCATACGTAATTCAAGGAAATGCTCAGTTTCACACATTCGTAATTTTAGATGTAAAACATTGTGTTGATTTGTTAAAAAAATAACTTAATTATGATACATATGGGATGCGGCCCACTAGAAAAAAGAGAATAGTTATTAAAAGTTTTAATGTCCACTACGAGTAACGGAAACTGGTAGTCAAATCAACTCAAATATTTTTTCCAATAGGTTACTTTTAAATCGTTCTTTAATACAATCAAAGTGACTCTACTTCTAGTTCAAAATCTATATAAACTATCTAAAACGCAATAGATTTACATTAGCAGTATCTAACTTATTGCCATGTGTAAACGACTTTGGATCAAATCATAATAGTTTGGTTTTGATGAGTAAAAAAGATAAATTTTATTTAAAGTCCCCTAAGGTAGTACAAGGATGATGTATGTGCAAGCTATTGATTGCAAGATGACGGCATAATATCAACTCAGTTTTACACAATTTAGAAATTAAATTTAATAAACCGATATTTAAAAGTCGATATTGGTACAACCCTACATTTAAATGTCATATCCACAGATTACATAAGTTCCGTACGTAATGTTTTTCGCGTAGATTTACTAAATTTACTTTTACTGTAAGGTTTTTCCTTTGAAGAAACAATTTGTTCTAATCCCAAATTTTAGTCAGCTTAAATGTCGTCATCTGCCGTTATTATTTGAATTGTCCTCCACTATAAAATAATTAGAGTATAAATATGTATGTAGTCAATTGGCTACTTGACAGTTTTTGAAAAAGTATTGTAAAATGTGCGCCCGTTCCTTTTATATCCCAAGCAATTCGATTTATCTGGAAATAATCAAAATAACCAGAGAAAAATAAGATTTTGTGTAACACATTTAAAAAGCGCGCGAAAACGCCAAGTCACGTCACTGTTGCAATTATGACGTCAACGTCTTAGACAACGAACCGATACGCATAGGAACGACTTAATTAAGATAAACGGAAAATGTTTCAATAAATTCTTTATACGATTAGAGACACAATAATTCAATTTAATCGGTAAAATAATAATTGTTTCGCCACTTCTTTTGTTCCACAGATAAAAAAACTAAAATTTATTTTGCAAAAATAAAATACTTACTATGCTTTTAATTAAAAAGTAAAAATGTAAAATGATTACTTAACTAATTAGCTAACATATCTAACACTTTTCATATTCTATTGTTAACACTGTCAAGTAGCCAATTGCCATTAGTGTTGCCGGATAATCGATTATCGATTAATCGATTATCCCCCCCTCAAATAATCTAATAATCGATATGACAATCGATAGTATCGATACTATCGATATAATCGATTATTTCGATATAATCGATTAATTTGCAATTATTTTTAGATAGTATCGCCATGACGGTACAGTTCAGGTAGGTACCAAGAAACTTAGCTATCACGTTTTATGAATAAAAAGTAGGGTATAAATAACTTTTTCACGGTTTCATTTTTAATGTGTTATGTCTAAGAAGACATTATATGAATGACGATTAAATCTGTGGCGTGCTGTTGGCATCAGGCTAATTATTATTACTATAATATAAATTATTTTCTACTACTTATAATTATATCTTAACCTAACTTAACCACTAGTTAACATAATATTAAACCTTAACTATATATTCGATAAGTTAACATAATAGTTACAACTGCTTATAGCTATATATGCTTATAGCTTAATTATATACACGCATATAATATTAATAAATTATTATTTGGTCACTCCGAAATGTCAACTACCAAACAAACGGTGCGACGTTTTTAATAGTAGATATTTCGGACGGGTCGTAGGCGCACAAAAAACTCCTCGGCGGACCGGTTCTATTGTTCGGCGACCGCGCGCCTCCCGCGCGCTTGCCCCCTCTGGTCGAGCCTACTAGCGATGCGCCCGCGACGGTCGGAGTAACCAGTCCGAACTTACATTTCGCTTGCGACTGTATGCTTTAGACGCGCTTAGCTGATAACCTTCGGTGCTTACTCTTTTACTCCTTCTTGTGACTTTCGTTTAGCTTATTCTTGTGACTATTCTTGTGCGTGTATTGTGTGTAACTTTTCTGTGCTTTGCTTTCGCAAATAAATGACTATCTGTGAATCGGCGTTTGAGATTCTCTCCGCGCACCAACCTACGTCAAGGTATTGAAACCATTTACCACACCGCCACACATCACATCATACCACTACATTGGTGACCCTCGAAGAACACAATGAATGCAGAGAAACAGCAGTGCGCGACGGGCGGAGAAACTTTCCGCGTCGGTGTTCGCATACCCCCATTTTGGCCGGAGAAGCCGGCAATTTGGTTTGCGCAGATCGAAGGCCAGTTCGCGATCTCGAACATCACGACGGACACAACAAAGTTTTTTTACGTCATCGGCCAGCTCGACCAGCAATACGCAGCAGAAATAGAGGATATTATTACCAATCCTCCAGTCTCGGGCAAGTACGAGAAGCTCAAATCTGAGCTCATCAAGCGGCTGTCCCTCTCCAGGGAAAAGAAACTGAAACAGCTCCTGACCAACGAAGAGCTAGGGGACCGGAAACCGTCACAGTTCCTGCGGCATCTTCAACACCTGGCAGGACCCAACGTTCCAGACGACTTCGTTCGCACAATCTGGAC
Organism: Glyphodes pyloalis; assembly: GCA_037074685.1. Classification (NCBI taxonomy): domain Eukaryota; kingdom Metazoa; phylum Arthropoda; class Insecta; order Lepidoptera; family Crambidae; genus Glyphodes; species Glyphodes pyloalis. Next base: position 2,574,312 of record JAYKKO010000020.1, read on the forward strand.
CAGCCGTCTCCCCAGCACGACTCAGACAATCATCGCTTCTCAGACGACTTCAGAGTTGGAAGTTCTTGCTGACCTTGCCGACCGAATACACGACATGGTGCCCCCTACTCCCCAAGTGGCATCAACATCAGTGGCATCCACAGCAGGAAGTACTATGGACGCACTAGTACGTCAGGTCGCCGCACTAACGAAGCAGGTAGAAGCTCTAGCTACCCGTGACCACAGACGTCCCCGTTCCAGAAGCAAGTCAACGCGGAATTCCAGGCAAGACCGTTCACGATCGCAGTCCAGCTACAGGAAGTACCCAACCTGCTGGTACCACTCCAAATTCGGCAGCCAGGCACAGAAGTGTGTGAAGCCGTGCGACTACCAAGCGGGAAAAGCAACGGGCGGTCAGTAATGGCGACCAATGGCTGCCCCAACACCGGTCGCTTGTTCGTAACGGACCGAAAAACAAAAATACAATTTCTCGTGGATACAGGTAGCGATTTATGTGTTTTCCCCAGGTCCGCCGTTAAGCAACGTCGGCAGTCGTCAAATTATCAATTTTGCGCGGCAAACGGAACGACAATCAACACCTACGGTTACGCACACCTTGTTTTGAACCTAGGGTTGCGCCGCGACTTCGCTTGGCGATTTATCGTCGCAGATGTAACCAAGCCTATCATAGGTGTTGATTTTCTTTCTTTTTATAATTTAATTGTAGACTGCCGGCACCAAAGACTGATTGACAACAACACCACGCTCGCGACCCCGGCTTCGCCTGCCCGACCGTCTGATGTCATCTCATCGGTAAAAATTGTAACTGGTACCTCAGTATACCATGACATATTACGAGAATTTCCCGAGGTCACTCGTCCGTCTGGTATACCGAGAACACCAACTCACAATACCGTACATCATATCCGCACTACCCCAGGTCCCCCCGTATCCTGTACACCGCGACGCCTTGCTCCGGATAAACTTAGGATAGCGAAAGAGGAGTTTGAGTCTATGCTTAAAAGTGGCATAGCCAGACCCTCTGAATCGTCTTGGTCGTCCCCCTTACACCTAGCTCCTAAAAAAGACAACGGTTGGCGTCCCTGTGGGGATTATAGGATGCTGAACGCCAGAACCATACCCGATGTGTACCCCATACGTCACATTCACGACTTTTCCCACAGTCTAGCTGGATGCAAGGTTTTCTCCACCATTGATCTCGTGAAAGCATACAATCAGATACCAGTCAACCCCGAGGACATTCCGAAGACAGCCATCACGACGCCGTTCGGGCTATTCGAATTCCCGTTCATGACGTTCGGGCTTCGAAATGCCGGTCAGTCGTTTCAGCGCTTCGTTGATGAGATGGTAAGGGGACTCGACTTTTGCTATGCGTATCTCGATGACTTTCTAGTCTTTTCGCGAGATCACAGGCAACATGAGGACCACCTGCGCCAGCTATTTACCAGGTTTCGTGACTATGGGATGGTCATTAACACAGCCAAGTGTGTTTATGGGGCTACACAGGTAAAATTTTTAGGTTACCGAATTTCTGCAGATGGTACCGAGCCTTTGCCTGAAAAGGTAGAGGCTATTCAAAACTATCCAGTCCCAAAAACGGTGAGAGAACTTCGACGTTTCTTGGGAATGATAAATTTTTACCGGCGCTTCATTCCATTCGCCGCTCAGCACCAAGCACCCTTGAACTCACTTCTCACTGGCTCGGTAAAAGGTTCCCACCCCGTTTATTTTTCAGAAATCGAACTCGAGGCCTTTAACAGGTGCAAAAAAGGTTTGTGTGACGCCACCTTACTTGCACATCCTAATAGCACTAGCAACCTTGCTTTAGTCACAGATGCATCGGACATTGCAATAGGTGCAACCTTGCAGCAAATGAAGGACGGAGCATGGCAGCCGCTCGCGTTTTTCTCGCACAAGCTGAGTTCGGCCCAACAGAAATATTCTCCATACGACCGTGAGTTACTCGCCATTTACGAATCCATCAAACATTTTCGACACATGGTGGAAGCGCGAGACTTCACGGTGTACTCGGACCACAAACCTCTTGCCTACGCATTCCATAACCGGAAAGACAAATGCTCACCCAGACAATTTAGACATTTAGACTACATCTCGCAATTTACCACAGACATCAGACACATCTCAGGCAGAGACAACGTTGTTGCTGATGCATTATCGCGAGTCGAAGAGATCACACAGCCTATAGATTTGGACAAGTTGGCCAGATCACAACTCTCCGACTCGGAACTACAGCAACTCCTCAACAGCTCCACGTCACTGCGTCTGAAAAAGGTAACATTGCCGGGATCATCGTCTAAATTGTTCTGCGATGAAAATGGCGACACGCTGAGGCCCTTTGTCACCCGCGAAATGCGTAGGCAGGTTTTCGAGAGCATTCACTCACTGAGCCACCCCGGGGCGAATACTACGGCAAAAGCAGTCGCAGAGCGCTTCGTCTGGCCAGGCGTCCGTAAGGATTGCCGCGAGTGGACACGTAACTGCCTAGCCTGCCAACGCTCGAAGGTAACACGCCATGTCCATTCACCACTTGGCTCCTTTAAGCTACCACGAGCGAGATTTATGAAGATCCATATAGATCTCATAGGACCACTTCCACCCAGCCAAGGATTCAAGTACTGTCTCACAATTGTGGACCGGTTCACCCGGTGGCCTGAGGCAGTACCAATCCAGGATATCACAGCCGAAACTGTGGCAAAAGCTCTCCTCTATGGCTGGATCTCCCGCTTCGGATGCCCTACAGAGGTCGTCACAGACAGAGGGAGACAATTCGAGTCGGCCCTATTTAACCAACTAGCCGGATTGGTTGGTTTTAAACACAAGCGGACTACCGCGTACCATCCTGCTTGCAACGGACTTGTCGAGAGGTTTCACAGGCAGTTGAAAGCTGCAATAACTTGCCACGCTAATTGTAACTGGGTGGAATCTCTCGCACTTGTTTTATTAGGAATTAGGAGCGCCACTAAAGATGACCTTCATGCGTCGCCGGCAGAGCTAGTCTACGGTGAAACACTAAGGTTGCCGGGAGAATTTTTTGAGCACCAGGGTGAATCAGTACCAGACCTAACTGATTTTACCTGCAGAATCCGCCAGTTTTCTCAAAACCTGCTTCCATCACCTGCTTCACGGCATTCAGGTAGCCAAAACATTTTTATTTTTAAAGATCTCGCTACCTGTAAACACGTCTTTCTACGCGATGATGCGGTCCATGGATCATTCAAACCTGCATACACAGGACCCCATGAAGTAATTTCGAGAGGCGAAAAAACCTTTAAACTTCAAGTTCATGGGAAACAAGTTCTTGTATCCATAGATCGCATCAAACCCGCATATATGCTACGTGACCATGATAACGAGCCTATTCCTCCTAAGTTGCTGTCTAATAATAGTAATAATTCACCCGATCTTACTGACAGCCCCACAGTCAAAACAACACGTTCAGGACGGAAAGTCCATTTTCCAAATTATTATCGCCCTTAACCAGGTCTCTGGAAGGGGGTGATGTGGCGTGCTGTTGGCATCAGGCTAATTATTATTACTATAATATAAATTATTTTCTACTACTTATAATTATATCTTAACCTAACTTAACCACTAGTTAACATAATATTAAACCTTAACTATATATTCGATAAGTTAACATAATAGTTACAACTGCTTATAGCTATATATGCTTATAGCTTAATTATATACACGCATATAATATTAATAAATTATTATTTGGTCACTCCGAAATGTCAACTACCAAACAAACGGTGCGACGTTTTTAATAGTAGATATTTCGGACGGGTCGTAGGCGCACAAAAAACTCCTCGGCGGACCGGTTCTATTGTTCGGCGACCGCGCGCCTCCCGCGCGCTTGCCCCCTCTGGTCGAGCCTACTAGCGATGCGCCCGCGACGGTCGGAGTAACCAGTCCGAACTTACATTTCGCTTGCGACTGTATGCTTTAGACGCGCTTAGCTGATAACCTTCGGTGCTTACTCTTTTACTCCTTCTTGTGACTTTCGTTTAGCTTATTCTTGTGACTATTCTTGTGCGTGTATTGTGTGTAACTTTTCTGTGCTTTGCTTTCGCAAATAAATGACTATCTGTGAATCGGCGTTTGAGATTCTCTCCGCACACCAACCTACGTCAAGGTATTGAAACCATTTACCACACCGCCACACATCACATCATACCACTACAAATCTAAAAATAATTGCAAATTAATCGATTATATCGATAGTATTGCTTTCAACTTGATATCGATATAATCGATTATATCGATTATATTGTATTTGACTTAGATTATAATCGATTAATCGATTATAATCGATTATATCTAATAAAAATAGGTATCGATATAATCGATAGTATCGATTGTCATATCGATTATTAGATTATTTAGGCCTCTTTTGGAATAATCGATTATAATCGATTTACAATCTAATCGACGGCAACACTAATTGCCATATGAAAAAATACAATAAAATATGGCGGCCACAGGAATACAATATGGAACGTATCGAATCGTGACACTAAATTATTAGATTCCAAAACGCATCTTTACTCATTTTTGAGTGGTAAATCCGAAAACTTTGCGTATTTCTATTTTTTGCGCTAATTTCCTAATTTTAAAACGTTTCATAAACCAGACTGCAACGTGAATTTCTGCAATAACAATGGCTAGTACCCTGGATGTAAAACTTGTAGTGAAACACCTTGCTAATGGTAGTTTCGGAGAAAATCTATGTCGAGTGTGCTGTACCCCTTTGACAAAGTTTTGCGAAAATGTTTTCACGACAATCTGTAAGGAGGGAAAAGAATATTGCATTGCTGATGTCCTAAAAGAGCTATGTGACATAAAGGTTAATTTTCTACGTATTAACTGCAGCATTTATTTAAACTTGAAAACGTATAAACAGTAATAAGTGTAAGTAAATATCATATATTTTCTAAATCTATCTTTATTTGTACAGATTCTGCCAAGCGACCATTATAATGTCTGTCAAGAATGCTATACCACTGCTTCCCATGCATACAAATTTTATTTAAATGCCAAAGCAAATGATGATCTTCTCCACTACTATGCTGATGAACTGGGACAGCACATAGAGTCCATAGACGTTCCTGATGACATCAAAGCAGAATCCCTTTGTGTATCATTGCCCGAAATTTCTCTAGATTACTTTGACTATGACATCAAAGAAAATTATGGAACACTTGTTCTTCCGCAAGTTAAACAGAACAAGTCATTTAAACAAGGGACAGTTATGGAAAAGGAGATCGACAAAATTCTTTACACTAATACTGTTAAAAAACAACTTAGAAAAGTAAAGACAGAGCAAGATGAGGATGACTTGGTGATAGTTATGAATGAGAGAGGCGAGCCCAGCTTTTACAAATTACTCCCAGACGGTACACTTCTAAAAAAAGATTATGATGCGAGATGCAAGAAAGCCTTAGAGACTATAACTAGAGATTACGAAAAGAAAAAGCGCAGGAAACGTTCACCAATGGTTGTCAAAAATTGCTCCAGATGTCCAATTAAATATAGATTTATTGCAAAATTGAAGGAACATATGAGATCAGATCATGGAATCACATTATATGCTTGCAAGGTTTGAAAATTTATTTAAATCTTTCAGTTGAAGTTACCCCTGATACAATTTGCCTTGGGACATTTTTTTTTATAATGTTTAATGGTAACTAGACTTCTTTAGTTAAGTCATGATAGAACATGGTGTTCAGTGCCCTTGATTTTCCAATAACCATTAAATGCATTGGTTTAAGGCAGTATATAATACTAATATCTAAAGTAAATATTGGGTGTCCCGACATATTGCTGAGTTGGGAGCTTTTTTAGCATATATTTTGTTTGTTTTTTTTTTATTTTCCTTTATTTGTACTGTCTTATTTTGTGTGCTAAATAAACAATTATTCTATTCTATTCTATTCTAAATTGTTCAAGTGTACAAATTGCTTGATATTTAATGTGCATATGTCTGCTATTGATATGGACCAAGAAAAGCAAACAACGTAGAAAAAATAAATTATGTCTGACCTTTAAAAGAGTATTCAGCCGTACAAGGTTGATTTTTTATTCATAACATGTAAAGATAAATCCTGTAACTTTGAAATAACAAAAGGAATTGTGAAATATTCAAATTAAACTGTTCAGATTGTTTTTTTTCAGATATGTGAAGCACTCACCGAAGATATCGAAGAACATTCATTTCATATGAAAACTCACACAAACACATATGAATGCGATATCTGCAAAGTAATCTTCAAAAAGAGAGAAACTATGACAGATCACATTAAAAAGCATAACGAAATAGAAAAGGGTTATAAGGTTGTACCCAATCATGTTTGTAAAGTATGTGGTTTAATTTTGTCAAGCGAAGATAGTTTGCGATTACACAATGATCAACAGCATTATAAGAAATATGCGTGTTATTACTGTGGGCGCACTTATAAAGGCGTCGCAGGCTTTGAAAGGCATGTGAAAAAACATGAGATTTGTATAAAGGAAGAGGAAGCCAAGTAAGTATTGTTTAAGTTGAATTTTAAGTAATAATATAATTTGAAGACGTTCGTAGCCGGGCGTGTCGCGCTGTCTGAGGTCCTGGGTTCGATTCCCGGTCGGGTCAATGTGGAAAACGAACTTTTGTATTGGGTACCCCCTCTGGGTACGCCTATAACTTTCTAATTATCTTAGACGTACATTTTTTGTGTTTCAATTTCAGGAATAACACCAGCCTTACATTATATACTTAATACTACAAGTTAATACACTTAGTATTAACTTGTACAGATTAGGCCGAAACTGTTATTTGTAACGCAAATTATTATTTGTGTCTTGTTTCAGACGCAAGCAGCCAGATAAGCGCTTGCCATCTACGGAGGCGCCGAGCAAGGAAGCTCAGAAGCAACCAGTTGTTAGCGGTCTGCACGAGTGCGACGTCTGCGGACGCGGCTTCCGCGGCCAGCGCACGCTGCTCTGGCACAAGCGGCTGCACACCAACGAGAGGCCCTTCACCTGCGACGTGAGTACGCTAACAGGCAATGTTGCCATCTTTATGCTCCTTCCACACTACTGGCGAATTTTTTTTTTATATTTCACTTCAAGATTGACCTCATCCTACCTGATGTTAAGTGGTAATGAGGTCCTAGCTTAACCGATTCGTTGCGGATGGCACGTATCAGTGTCATCATTTTCTTTTGCGTGTGGCGTTAGGCACGGATATGTGTCATTTTAACATCGACAATAACTCCTTCAATTCAGTTTAGGAAAAAATTTAGCCAGAACCAAACTATTTCAATTTTTCGCGTATTTTAAGCTCGTAGCCTTCGTTTCTGGATTTAGTAAGATTTTTATAAAAATAGGAGTCACCAACCTTTTTTTAAAATTTGCAGAATTTTCTTTTTTATTAAAAATAAGTTGAGATGTCTGAGGCTCAGCATTTTTTGATTAACTCGTTTTACACTCGGGTTTTTTTGCATAATCGAGCTAATAATATAAGATAGCATAAGACCGCAGCCAAATAACAATCACTTCGGTGTTGTTGTGTTTCTGCGTGTGAGTTAGGTTTCCATGGCTCCTGGGGGGTGCTACATTAGTAGCAGGGGTCAAGCCGTCAAGGTAAGGACGACAAGTCCAGTAACAGATTTATTATGCTGTACTTGTCAACCTTAAGCTAGGACCTCATTACCACTTAACATCAGGTGGGATGAGGTCAATCTTAAAGTGTAAATAAAAAAAAAAAAATTGTATGTTGTCTATAATGAGAAATGTAGGTACTACGTAAGGGATAAAAATGTTCACTTTTAAAAATAAAGTACTTTTTTTATTATACAGGATAACCGTACCTACTAATAAAAAACATCATTTTATTATGTTTATTTATTTATGTAAGTTACGAGTTAATGGTCTAATTACGTAGGCTACAGCCGAAGGATCTAAAAAAAACTAATTTAATTTAAACTAATTTATTTAAAATAAAACAAATTACAATTAATTACCCTAAGCCTAATCTAAGATGTTGCAAGGGTTCGATGCTAGAACCAAGTGAACGAAAAACGTGTAGAAATTTGGAATCGGCAACGCTGCTTGACGTCACGGCGGGGGCACGTTGCGCTGACGCTGCGGCTCGTGTATTTCGTATCTAGGCCATCATGCTCAGTATCGATGATCGGCGAATTTGGCGGGGTTTTGGTATATGTAATTCCTCCTCCCTCAGAACAGCAATTATTTTCCAATTTTGAGAGAAAAAATTGCTGGTTGAGATGGTTTGGTGTAGATATGATTTTCAGGATCCTCGGAGGCTTCATCTCGATGGCTGCTGGTCATCTCAGTAGCATCTTGTTTCTCTCGGCTACATTTCCATAGTCCATATCGGCGGATAAGTATGGCTGCTACAAGTGCGGCTGCACCGAATAACACGATGTAAAATGGTATCGTCGTATGGTAAAGTGTTTCGGACATCGGTGTAAGTCGAAGCGGAGTTTGTACCATGATTCTATCTTGAATCTTATGAAGTTGTTTCAGATCAATGGTGTTCAGATGAAGTTGCGGTGATGCTGTCATCTTTGTAGTCTCTGGATAAGTGATCTTCATGATCTTCAATGGATGGCCTTGTATTATATCTTCGATGTTTGTGATAGTAAATTCCGAAGTACGCAGCGAACAATGGATAGGTACTGTCGCCAGAAAACTGCCATTCAGCAAATTGTAGTCGTCGGTGCCACAGTGCAGTCGAACTCGAGTAGGTCGGGGAAACGTTATAACGTAACTTCGGTCATCTAGTTGTTCCATTGCCTCTCTTGATAGTTGGATGCTGGATAAGTTGCATGATGAGCTTATAGTTTGATGTAAGATGATCTCTTGTACACAGTCAGGTTGGGTGCGAAGCTTCTGATGTGAGCTCTCCTCGCAGAGATGTTGATCTTCAAACTTCGGGCATTCAGCCTCTATGTACACAAATTCTTTTCTATTAGTTGCTATGAGAGGAAAGGGGGGTATTAGGACTTGGTGGAATTTATTGGGTGCTAAAGACAACCTAAATAGATCATAAGTGTTACCAGAAACTATTGGAAACCTAAAAACTATAACTATCTGTTTCCTAACGAAGTATGAACCAGATTTTATAATATTAAAATAATCTCTTAATTCTAACTCTATTATTTTATCTCTACCATAGATAGAACCTAAGCGTTCTATCATTTTCTTAAGTACATTTAAACTCAACATAGAATGATGGGTGGTCATTGTACGAGTAAATGCTAATATATTTTCTATTCTAATGAGCTCGTCTAGTAAATCATCTGTATTTTCTGAGATGATTGCTAGCAACTGTGCAAATTTACCATATTTAATTAAATTATTCTCATTATTTGCAGTATTATCTAACATGATTTGTAAGGTGGAATTAATTTTATTCTGATTATCTAAAATTTGGTTTAAAATTGAATTATGTTCAGACATCCAATTATTATTTAAACTAATACGATTATTAAATTCCGTAGCTATTTTATTCTGATTACTTTCTAAGATCTTTAACGCGTCTTCATATCTAATGGCATCCTGATAATCTAAATTTCCTGTAATACTCTTAATAATTGACCCTAATCCGTCTAACAGACCTCTTTTTGTCCTGCTCGGTTCAAGGCTCTTTAAGTGATCTAGAATTTTATCTGTTTTATTACTCAAGTACATTATTTGGAGTTCATATAAAAGATAAGTATCGTTATTTAGTCTGTCTTCAAAATCTAGTAACTGTTCTTTTAAAATAGAAATGTCACGCTCTATTGTGTCAAGGTCTATGTATTGTAGAAAGGTATGAAAGTGAGTCGTTAGTCGGGACGGTCCGAGTTTAAAGGGTAACAGTCCAGGTCCTTCATCCAGATTGTCAAGTCTTATCTCCTGGGCGCGAACCAGGTAAGCAGTCAGCAACAGAAGTGTCCTGTAACAATTTGACATTCTTAGGTGTTCGCTTTAATCGAGATTTTGCTACTGGACCTCGTTTTTTGGAAGTATATATATGGATAGGCAGGTCGGCTAGAACTTTATCCTGGGTATACCGAGGAGCTACCTTCTGCCTGCTTGCAAATGGATTTTTTATGAATACCTGCTGCTGAGGTTCATATTCAGCTTCAGGTTCTCTGGATTTATTACGACTTTCTATAAGATCTGTTCTGCGGGCTAACGCAGATTCATTTATAATATCATAAACTGCTTTCATCTGTTCTCTATGTGTTTGGACGTATTGTTGAAGTAAACGCTCAGTAAGGTCAATGTCTATAGGGTCACGTGGGTCAAAGTGTCCTTTGAGTATGTCATATGGTCTGCAACGGGTGAAACTATGTATTGAGCTATTATATGCTATAATTGCGTAAGGCATAAGGTTCACTATCGGTTCATCTTTCTGCTGTAACTTTAAAATACGTAAGTGTTCTAAAATGGTAGAGTGAAATCTTTCTATGTTACCATTATCATTAGGGGAATGAGGTAAAGTTTTATGATGTGATATTTTGTGAAGTTTCAGAAATTCTAAAAAGAGTTGGTTGGTGAATTCGGTTCCGTTGTCTGTCACTATTGTCAGGGGTAAGCCATGATGAGTACAGAAGGTTAACAGGGCTTGGAGTATGCTGATAGCTGTACCATCTTTAAGATGATAAGCTTGTCCATATTTGGAGAAAACATCTATGAAGGTAATGTATTTTTCGCTTTGAACTGTAAATAAGTCAGCATGAACTATTTCTAGTGGTTTAGTTGCAGGTGGAACGATATTAAATTGCTGTTTAATTGGATTTCTGTCATATTTACTTTGGCCGCATATACTACAATCGTTTATATATTTAGTTATATGGTCTCTCATTTTAGGCCAATAATACTTTCGAGATAAAGCGAGATAACACTCATTTATCCCTCTATGGTTCGTTTTTCCATCATGATATTGTCTAATAATTTCTTGTTGTTTAAGGTACTCTTTTACATTTTCTAACTCAACTTTACAAAGCACAAGGTTCATTGATGAACTTTTAAATTTATCTTGGATGATGGGAATAATCTGATACATAGCTAAGGGGGGATTAATTATGATTGCAGTTTTAATTTTAGGATTAATGTACTCTTTAATGGCACTAACTACGTCATTTTCTAAGTTGGATTCTGTCACTTGTACTGTCACTTTAGTATGAGATTCAAAAGGTTTAGTCACTACTGGTCTTCGTTTAATGTCACCTACTATAGTCATAGATAACTGTCTGTGGAATTTGTTTAGTGGTTCGTCAGTGATAGGAACTTCTAAGATAGGGTTCTCTTGACTGGTATGAGCTGTGCTGGTAGCTGAATTATCTAATGTTAGTGGCCTTTCAGAAGGATTGGCGATTATGGAGCTGATCTCTTCATTATGAATTTCTATTCTGGATAGGGCATCAGCATTGGTATTGCTTTTACCCTTTTTGTATATAACTGTGAAATCGTATTCACTAAGTTTAAGTCTCCATCTAGTTAATCTGGAGTTAGGCTCCTTGAGGCTCATAATCCACTGGAGTGGCTTATGATCGGTTAAGATTTTAAATTTTCTGCCAAAGAGATACGGGCGGAAATATTTAGTTGCCCACACAATAGCGAGTAATTCCTTTTCTATTGTGCTATAGTTAGTTTCACTCTCATTTAGGGTACGTGAAGCGTACGATATGGGTTTATCAGAACCTACTGATCCTTGGGAAAGGATAGCTCCTATTGCAAAGTTAGATGCGTCAGTCGTAAGTATAAAATCTCTGTTAAAGTCGGGGTACTGAAGTATGGGGTCATTGGTAAGTAACTTTTTGCACTTTTCAAAACAGTCTAAGTAATCGTCATCTAATGTAATTTTTCTATTCTTTTTCAGGCACATAGTCAGTGGTTTAGTGATTCGAGCGAAGTCGGGAATGAATTTCCTATAGTATCCTAATAGACCGAGAAACTGTTTGATCTCTTTAGGGGTTTTTGGAAGAGGATACTTCTCAATAGAGGAAATCTTATCGGGATTAGGTCTGACACCCTCACTACTTATTACATGTCCGAGATAAGCTGTTTCAAGCTTGAGAAACTCAGATTTGTCCATTTGGATCTTAAAATTGGACTCTCGAAGTCGTTGGAAGACTTTTTCGAGATTAATCATGTGCTCCTGGAGACTGGTACTATAAACAATGATGTCATCGAGATACACGAGGCAAATCTCGTTTTGTAAGCCTTTTAGAACGTTATCCATCACACGTTGGAAGGTAGATGGAGAATTTTTCAAACCCATGGGCATTCTTAGAAATTCGAAATGCCCGTGTTCTACATTGAAGGCGGTCTTTTGGATATCTCTAGGGTCCATTTCTACTTGAAAAAAACCACTAGCAAGATCTAAAGTTGTAAAGTATTGTTCGGGTTAACACCGAGATTGATAGAGTTTGATTACTTTAAAAAGATACTATATTTCGATATAAACACTTAATTACAAATATAAGTTAATGCTAAATGAGTACGCGCGGCGCTCTTGATGGCCTATTGCTAACTGACTTGATGTAATTAATGAAACAAAGGGTAAATGAGGTCAAAGCGCAAACTGATGAGTTATAAAAATGTACGTTGACCGTACATATTCCCAGGCGAGAAATGAGGTGAAATGAAGAAAGCTTATGATCTTAAACCTAATAACAAGGTGAAAACAATATTGATTATAATTAACATGCAATTAATGGTTTTTTTTTTTATACCCGATGAATTTACAAGGTGATCACAATTTGTCTTAACTCTAATCACTTGAATCTGGAATGCTAAATACTGATCTAAGCACCGGCGAATCGGGAGGCTGGCAAGTCTCCCATCAATTGCTTTTGCAGATCTGGATTATGTCGTCTACACTTAACACAACTGCGGAGACGCTTCTTGGTAGCTCTGATTCCGCCTATTAACCAATACTTTTTCCTTAGAAAAGAAGTTGTTAAGCGCGGTCCTCCGTGATAAGTGCACGCATGTGCTTCATCTATCAATAGATCTGCTAGTCGCGTGCCGGTTGGTATGATAGCTGGGTGTTTTGCTTCTGGATCAATATTGGCATGTCGAAGCCTACCTCCGACGCGTAAGATGCCACTATTATCAAGCCTCGGATGAAACTCTAATAATTTGCTCTTGTTATTTATGCTCTTCCCTGCTATTAGACAAGTTATCTCTTCGTTAAACGCTTCACGTTGAGCTATTTTTATAATAATTTCTCTTGATTCTCTAAGTTCAACGCAAGTAAGATAATCAACTTTCTTGTTTCTTTTGATGAATCGCATGACCCATCCTAATATTTTGATAACTTTTGATAGAGAGCTATGTCTCGTTAATAAATCATTGACAATACTGCTTGACGATGACAGTGAACCATTGCATGATATTTTCTTCTTGATTTCTTGATCAGTCGTGTATTTTATAGTTTTATCCTCGCTCGTGGGCTGATACTTAGGTAGCCATTCAGGGCCCCTCCACCATAGTAAATGACATTTTAATTGAGAAGCTGTTTGTCCTCTACTGGCGCAATCGGCGGGGTTATCTTTTGATTTTACGTAACGCCAACAATCAGAAGGCATCACGGCGGTCACTTCTTTTACACGATTGGCCACGAAGGGCTTCCAACGTTCAGCGTCACCGTGAAGCCAACCTAATACTGCCATTGAATCTACCCAGCCGTAGATCTTGATTTGATGACCACTGAGGCATATTTTTACTTTATCCATCAGTTTGGATAGTAACACTGCGCCGCACAGCTCGAGACGAGGCAGTGAGACAACTTTGTTCAAAGGAACGATTTTCGATTTCCCTGCAACCAAAGTTATCGATTGTCGGTCATCTTGGTTTATTCGACAATATATAACACAGGCGTAGGCTTTAGTGCTAGCATCACAAAATCCGTGGAGTTCTATGTGATCATTCTGTACTGTGCCCAGCCAGCGAGGTATTTAATACTCGCTGATTAAATAGATGTCAGACTTGATTTTTATCCATTCATCGTTAATATCCTTTGGGACTTCTTCGTCCCACTGAATTGTTGTTTTCCACGTATCTTGGAATAGTATCTTCAATTTAGTGGTCACTGGTGCTAGCCAGCCTAAAGGGTCAAATATTTTAGAAATATCCGATAAAAGGGTTCGTTTTGTAGGAGGCGTAGACTTTTCGGTAAATTTTAATTGAAAGGTAAATTGATCTGATCTAGCATTCCACCCTAGCCCCAAGGTTTTTGCTGACTCAGCTTGTTTAAAGTCGAAAATGTCTTGATTATTTTCTTCCATGCTGGATAGTACTTCTGGTGCGTTAGACTTCCATTTCCTGAGGTTAAATCCTCCCGCTTTCAGGAGGCTGATCATATCCTCTCGCAATTGTTTGGCCGATTGTATGGAATGCTCTCCATGGATCAGATCATCCATGTAAAAGCATTCTTCCAGTACCTTAGGTGCTGAGCTGTGAGGATAGTTGGCTTTTTCATCATTTGCCAACTGTTTGAGCGTCATCATGGATAAAAATGGCGCTGGTTTGGTTCCATAAGAAACTGTAGCTAACAGGTACTCTATTAGTTTCTCTGAGGGATGGTTTCTCCAAATGATTTTTTGAAGAGGCTGATCTTCTTCATTAACCCATATTTGCCTAAACATTTTCTCTATGTCGGCTGTTAGAGCGAATTTGTATTGTCTCCACTTAATTATGAGACTTTGAAGGTCTTGCTGTAAGTTAGGACCTCGGCACAGTACGTCATTCAAACTATAGCCACTAGAAGTTTTTGCTGACGCGTTAAAAACGACCCGAGTACGACTGGTCAATGACTCTTCACGTTTCACAATCATGTGACTTAGAAAGCATTCACGTGTCGAATTTGTGTCGTCTGTAGCTGGTTTCATATGACCAAGCGATAAATACTCATTTATGAATGATTTGTAATCTTGCGCAATGTCTGGTTGTTTTTCAAATTTTCGTTCTAAGGAATAAAATTGACCTATGGCTCTATATTTTGAGGCGCCCAAATTTTCTTGATAATTTGGTTTTAATGGCAATTTGACTTGATATCTGCCGTCCTCTTGTCTAACCGTAGTAGCTTGATAATATTCAATGCATTGCTGGTCTTCAGATGTTATCTCAGAAGGTTCCGAAATGTCTTCTATCTCCCAGAATTTTTGAATATCGTCGATGTTATGTAAGACAACATTGCATTGAAAGTTCTTTACGTTGCCACTCAATATCCAGCCCAACTGTGTTTGTTGCGCGATGGGCAAGGTCGTACTTGTTCTACATATGCCATCGAGTAGGATTATGGAATATATATCAGCGCCTAAAAGTACATCGACAGGACGATTGACATAAAATTCAGGATCGGCTAATTTTATGTTATCGAGGTATGACCAGTCAGGTTTCGAAAAAGAACAACTTGGCAAGTTCTTTATTAAGTTTTTCATAATAAGCACATCGGTTTGAAATGTAAAATCGTTGGTGTTTGACACGCACTTGATCTTCAACATCCCCTTACAACTGCTCTCCTTATCCCCAACACCTGATACAACTCCCATGCATTTCTTCCTTAGCAACTTCAATAACTGAGCTGCACGCTCTGTAATAAGAGAGATTTGTGATCCTTGATCAAGAAGAGCTCGCATATTATAATACGAGCCATCCGCTGATAGTACTTTGATAATCGCGGTTGGTAACAATACTTCAATCGGTTCATTAGGCAGGGACACGTGAGAGCTACTTTTCACTGGTTTTCCTGCGTTAGCAGTCGCATTGGCTGCACGCCCCGCACCTTGCCCCTCACTCGTCGCCGTTTCCGTTGTCGTCGAGTTCGATTGCGTAAACGCTTCATGCAATAAAGTATTATGCTCTTTATTGCAATCTCTGCACCGATAATAAGACCGGCACGGAGTCCCTGGATGATAATGGAAGCAATTTGGGCATAAATTTAATCTGGAGATAACTTTACGCTTGACATGAGAAGAGAGGTCCAAAAACTTTTGGCAAAAGTAAATTCCATGATCATTACTTTTGCAATGCGGACATCGGTATCTCTCAGTAGCCTCTCCACCCTTGCTTGATGATGGTTTGGCAATTACACTTGATGAAAACGAATTTTTAATAAACGCTGATTTGTGAAATTGATTATTCTGATTCTTTGAATTGTTTTGATGATGATGATGACTTACATGATTTTTCTGCGTAGAATTATCTTGCTTTCTACGTGATGATTCTAAGGTCGTAAACTTTAACTCTAGAAAGTCTACAAATTCTTTTAAAACTGGTAACTCCTTGGGGTTTTTAACTGACTCGACGTAATCCGAGTAGGATTCTGGGTCCAACTTTTGAGATAGAAGATGAACTACTAAAGGATCCCAGGTGCTTATATTAACCCCAAGATTCTTGATTGCATTGAGACACTCCAGAGTAGTGTCGTGCAGACGCTTGATATGATTCATAGATTGTTGTTGCACAGTAGGGATATTCAATAAAATGTTGATTTGAGTAGTGAATAAAAGTTTTTTGTTATTGTATCTCTGGTTCAAAATATCCCAGCAGGTCATATAGTTATCAGAACTTACTGACAAATGCTGAATCATCCTTTCAGCTTCACCTCTTACCTTGGTTTTTAGGTACTGCATCTTTTGAGCAGGCGACATAGAGAGATTATTGTGTATGATCTCGGTAAATAGATCTTTGAATGATATCCAGCTGCTATAATTACCATTGAAGATAGGAATTTCTACCTGTGGTGTGGATTTTTCCCTGTGAGCTAAAGACCATATCCGTTTATTAATAATCTTCTTGATACGCGCGAATTCTTGTTCATAAGTAGAGTAAGTATTTTCGTACTTCTCATTAGAATCATCTAGTTCGCTATCTAACTCCCAATGTAGGGCATCGATGGCAGCCCAACGCGACTGGATAGTGTGTAATACGTCATCCAATTCCCATTTTTCTGACATTGAATTTACGTCTAAACTTACCACAGCGCGATGGAAAGCCTTAAAATTACTCTGCTGTTTTTTGAGCATTCCATCAGTTTTACTAAGCGTTCCCGTGGATGCTGTCGGAAATGAATTTTGTTGTTGCTCGGCAGCTGTTCCCGCAAATGTAAAGGTTGGAGGCTTTAACAATGGAGTGGTAGGCGTCTTTACCTCCGCAATAGGATCTTGATTGTAGTTTATTATACTCGCCCTAATTTTACCGTACCTGTCCCTCACCTTTAAATAATCATTATTTGCTAAATAAGAACAATCTTCACCGAACTCTAATAATCTAGCATGATTATTTTCGAATTCAACCCAATACTCATCTAACAGTTTCACACGCCGTTGCAGATAATCTGGAGATTTTCTCTGGGCACCATCTTTCTTGAAATTAGCCCAGACTTGCTCAATGGCCGATGCTACCTGTTGCTGGTTGGCCAAAATGTCATCCATGGCAGACATGATTACAGTTATAAAAAGGATTGATCTTACTTGATATAGACTTCTTGATGATGATTTTAGATGTCGAGGTTTGCGAACGAACGCACTCCTCGATCCTTGATGATCCAAAGCCTTGCTGCTCCGGATCTGGACGTGCTTCTTGTTGGCACGCTTGATTTGATGATGATGACGTGGTGGCGCTGAGTCCTTGATTGCACAGCAACACTCACGCGATGTACACTGGTGACGTTGGTTCCGAAACGGAAGCGATGACACGAATAAGGTTACACGTGTAAGAGATCCCGCCTTTATCGGAAGACTCGAAGGACCATGTTCGGGTTAACACCGAGATTGATAGAGTTTGATTACTTTAAAAAGATACTATATTTCGATATAAACACTTAATTACAAATATAAGTTAATGCTAAATGAGTACGCGCGGCGCTCTTGATGGCCTATTGCTAACTGACTTGATGTAATTAATGAAACAAAGGGTAAATGAGGTCAAAGCGCAAACTGATGAGTTATAAAAATGTACGTTGACCGTACAAGTATTGACACTTGCCTAATTTATCTAATACATCCGTAATGTTGGGGATCGGGTACTTGTCATCTATCGTCTTTTCATTTAACTTCCGAAAGTCAATAACTATACGCCATTTTTGTTTGCCCGAGGCATCAGCCTTCTTTGGCACAACCCAAATGGGTGAACTCCACGCGGATTCTGATGGTCTAATAATACCTTGCGAAAGCATCTTCTCTATCTGATCTTTAACTTCTTGACGATGAACAAAAGGATATCTATAGCTTTTTGTATAAACCGGGATTTCATCGGTGGTATTAATTCGATGCTTAACCTTATTAGTGAAAGTTAAAGGTTCATTTTCAATGTAAAATACATCTGCGTAACGCGAGCATAGTGATATTAAATTAGCTTTTTCTTCCGGGTTTAAATGATCAGTACGCAAACGCGATATTACGTCTTGCGCGCGAGACTGTTGTTCAGTACGCGTGCACTCAACATTAAACAATTCTGCACTAACAAAAAAGTCTAACGAAAGTATTACGTCATTATCGGTTGAGTTCTGAACCTCTAAAACAGCGCGATGGTCAACTACGGTAGTTACGCATTCTGTGATTATGCAATTACACGTCATTTGCTCAGGAATGTACACGTCACCATCCGGGGCGTTAACTGGTAGTCTAACTAACTTTGAACTCTGTGCCGGAATGATATCTTCGTACAAATTAACGTTTCGGGAGTTAAATAATTTTATGTCGTTAACAGTGGATCGCGTAGTTAATGTCTTGTCTTTCAAGTCGATTCTAGCCTCCCATTTAGTTAGTAAGTCAAGTCCGATAAGTCCGTCAAAGTAATTATGGAATTTGTAAACGAAAAACTTAATGTCATCTGGATCTCCGAATTCTGAAAAAGAAGGCAATGTAATTGAGTAATCATTTCTAGAAGTAGCATGAACATTAGTGACCTCGAAGGGATCGTAATTTAATGGAATATCAGAAAAATAATTTTGAACAGCCTGCGGACTTATAAATGATTGGTTGGCTCCAGTATCTATCAAAAGTTTAAGAGGTGGATTATTAATTTGAATGTATGGTAACTGCCTCTGCGTTTGTAAGTTAATCTCTATTTTGGCTTTTTTGATATTTGGTCTTTCCGAAAATTTTGGCTATCATCTGAGACTGGGCAGTCCTCAGCATCAATAGCATTACTTAAAGATTGAGAGTTGTCATAGTAAGGCAATAACTCAATTTGACTATCGTAATACAAAGGGTCTGCGCAATCATAACTCTCTGCGTATTCGTTATACTGTGGCCAACTGTAATCCGAGTCACTATGGTTGTAGTAATCGTTGTAATAAGAACTCGCGTCGTAACACTCATTCATGTTCATTTCGCGCGATTTAAAATAATTTGTAGGAGGTGGATTTCCGTGAGCACGCCAATCATGACCACGAAGGCCTCCCGATGGAGGTAACTGTCGGGGTGTAAAATGCTGAACACCGCTCATCGGCTTCGGTGTGAAAGATTGATTAGGCTGGTTTCTAGGCTACTAGGAAAACGTTACTATGCGGGTTATAGTTAGGTGGTCTAGCACTAAACATCTGCTGAGTTCGCGAGGGACCGGCACGCGCCTGTGGCTGTTGGTAGCCATGCGTAGGGTTGGCCCTAAAACCTTGATGAGGTTGCGGAGCGAATCTAAATGGCTGAGGTGGCGGTGGTAATGGCCTTTGAATAGCTGGTACAGGCCAGAATGGTGCTGGTGGTGGTTTTATAATGTGTACGGGTGCTGATGGTATTTTAGGTGCCGAATGTGGCTTAGCTACTACGTCATTACGTTGTTGTAAGTACATGATATTCAGCTCCTCTTGTACATATTCTAAAGCCTTTTCGAGCGAGTCAGGTCTCATGCATCTAATGCGCGAGCCAAGGGGTTCTTGTAAGCCGCGAACAAATGCCTGCATTGTGAGTTTACGGTATAAAACACGCTTTGCCTCTATAGTGGTCGCTAAGGTCTCATGCAGACTCACATACGTCATAATCGTACTAAATAATGACTGGCAGTGATCATAGAACTCTTGGGGTGATTTACTCCCTTGAGTGGCCAAAGAGAGGTCATTGTACAGAGCGGTTTCATCCCTCTGATCTGCAAAATTATTTATCAATGTATTTCTAATAGCTAGCCAATTATCTGGAATGCCATTTGAATTTATAATACTGGCGGCAGGCCCGGTAATTTTATTTAATATGCCGTTTAATAAGCAAAGGTTGGATAACTCACTACCTGGCTGATTACTTAAATATGTTGAAACTATTTTATCACAAATGCTAATAAATCTAGTGAGCACATTGGGATTGCCATCGAAATCTGGCACTGGGCGTAAGGCCTTAAAAATAGTATCTGGTTCGTGTGCCATTATACTACTATTAAACAACGAATTTAAATCTAAATCTGAATCACTAGTATCTAAATTTCTATTATGATCTAAGTGTCTTTGCCGGCGAGACTGCAAGAGCGCAGACTCGCTGGGTCCTGAGGAATTAGGACGGAAAATTTTTAAAAGAAAAAGGAATCTAGTCTAGGAAAAACACAAGGGAAGCAACACAAGAAAGATTCTGTGCAACTCACAAACTCATGTCTCTTCTCTGATGGTCGTATCGATGTCTGGATACTCTCCTCCGTGTGGCTGCAGCTCTCGTAGATTCTGGATACTCGAAACGGAGCTTGATAGCTGCCCGGGCGATCCGCGAGTCCCTACTCTCGATATTAGAAAAGATCTTCCCGCTAATCGACCGCGAGTATCCTACCGACTGCGCCAATTACGTAGGCTACAGCCGAAGGATCTAAAAAAAACTAATTTAATTTAAACTAATTTATTTAAAATAAAACAAATTACAATTAATTACCCTAAGCCTAATCTAAGATGTTGCAAGGGTTCGATGCTAGAACCAAGTGAACGAAAAACGTGTAGAAATTTGGAATCGGCAACGCTGCTTGACGTCACGGCGGGGGCACGTTGCGCTGACGCTGCGGCTCGTGTATTTCGTATCTAGGCCATCATGCTCAGTATCGATGATCGGCGAATTTGGCGGGGTTTTGGTATATGTAATTGTCTACAAATAAATTGTTTCTAAATTTAAATATGTTTTATTAGAATCAGGTACATATTTATTGTTTGATCAAGGCGTCATTCACCTTTAAAGACTATTTCCGATTTCAACAAGATTAATTAACCTATTAGCATAATCGTAAAATCTAGCTTATACATTTTTTTAAATATCAGTCTTAACTTACATAAATATAAAACAAGTCTTACAAAATTATAAAACGCGTCCTTATTTACCTACCTACTAATAACAATGTCATTAGAAAAGACCTTAGCTTCGCAGTGAGCGAGATTAACAAATTATTAAAACCTCGGAAGAGTCATTGTCTTATGTTAGTTATGTTAGTAACTGCTACGAAAATGTAAATGCTGTAAAAATGTATATTTAGGTTGATTGGATCCACTTATCTTGCGTTTCTCAATAAATATTAATACATATCTAAATTCGAACTCTGGTTTCATTTAACTCTTGGTATTCATATGATTTTTTAATAATTCTAATATTCGCTGCATCTTCATAATTTGCTCGTATGGTTTGAATCGCAATAATTCGTTGGAAATCAACTGGCCAAAATATTTACAGCCATGTATGTCCAGTACAGTAGGGACATCACGTTCCTTAGTTTTTACGCTATTTACACTGTCCATTACTAAAGTTTCTGTGCATGGTTCACTTTCAACCATTTTTTTTTCTGTGGTAGTCGCGCTGTCCATCATATTTTCTTCTGTAATTGTTGCAGTATCCCTAGTTGTTTTTTTGTCCGGTATTAAATCCCGTTCCCAGTTTCGTGGTAGGTCCCAGTTTTGTGAATTTGGTTCTGTCACTTCGTCACTGTCACATTGTGTCTCAATTTCTGTTTCGGGAATGTACCTACTTTCTTTTTCGCCTTAATTCTTAAACAATAAATCCACTATTAATAACAAATATATGGCAGTATGTACTTTTCAAAATGCTTTTTTTACTGACAGTTACAAAAAATTCGGAAAAAAAGTAATGCAATTGCTGATCGATCACCAACAGTTTTCATAGCATAGTTTTTTAGAGTAGCAATGTCTGTTAACGCCATAAATTCAAATTTAATTTATAATTAAATAAAAACTACCTATTATAAATGTTGTGCTCACTTGTAAGTGGCATACATATCAGAATTAATATGTTTTTGTAATGTATCAAGCGTAAGTATTCATATGTATTGCTGTTAGTGAGACTTTATAAGTAAAACAATATTTTAGGCCTAATTTAATATTGTATAATCATTAGGAAATGCGAAATATGCTGAAAAGGTTTAGCACAACTGTATTTAAAAAGTCACTTACCTTTCATTTCCAAAATTACACTTATTTCGGCACTTCTAATCACTTAAAACAACGCGCCTGCCCGTTCACTTCATGTTTCAAATGTAAACTAAAAGTATTCAAGCTTTGAACGTTTGAAAAATTGTCAAAACACTGTTTTCTTTTCCGCATGGCGGAAGACACAGATGCGTGTCATCTAATCGTATGGCGCTAGGCACTGATCAGTGTCACGTTATTTTTGCTCGACGCCACAGTTAAAAGTTAGCGAAATTAGCCATCGCAACGAATCGGTTAAGGGCGACAAGGACAGCATAATAAAGCTGTTACCGGACGTGTCGCCCTTATCTTGAAGACTTGACCCCTGCTACTAATGTAGCACCCCCCAAGAGCACTGGAAACCTTACTCACACACAGGAACACCACAACACAGAAGTGATTGTGATTTGGATGCGGTCTTCTGTAAGGTGGAGGTATTTCACCAGTCGGGCTGCTCCAGTTCGAGCGACAAATCACTATGCCCTACCTCTCTTGACTTAGACGAATACGTTAGTGTAGAGAGGCACTTCGCCTCGCGACTTCCCATTACAAGCTGTAATTGAGTTTATACATACCACCTTTGAAAGTTTACATGGAAAAATGTTTATTTTTGAAGTTAGAGATATGAAATTTGGCACAAATATAGCTCGAATTTTGGATTAAAATAAAGACTACTTTTTGTTTCGAATATTAGGGGAGAAAGGGGTAAAACCGACCATGAAAGGATGTAGTCCACGCGAACGAAGTCGCGGGCACAGCTAGTTATGAAATAATTTATAAAATATTGTGTATTATTTTTGGACATTTTATTTTCCGGTGATTTTTTATTTTAACAGAATTTAATTAAGGTGATTTTTGACTTACCTATGTGATATTGTTGTCTATTAACTCTTTTATTCAAAAAAAGAATTGTATTGTTTAGATAGTAGACGGAACTACATATATGAAAAAAAATAACAATAGGTGTTCATTATTTTCGTATATTCATTTTCAGGCGATTTCTATGATATTTTGTCAGAATTTACTCAAGTTGATTTTTTTGTTGATTATATTAGATAACATTACTTTATTTGCGACGAAAATGTGATTTAAAATAATAATATTATTATATTAGTGTTGATCTGATCTTACTTGACTTTTATTTGCGTGCCTGTCATGCATGGTAACGGTTGCGACAATATTTGTGTCGTACGTCCACACCAAAGTCCACACTGGCGATAATTGGGATGTATTTGTCTCATTCGTCATCAGTGTCGAGAAAGCCTGTGTCTACAACTGGGAAAGTATGTGTCGTACGGCGCTACTGGCGACAATCGGGATATTTTTTCCCATTTATCCACAGTGGCGACAACGATAGTGTCGACAACTGGGAATAGACGAGTATGCCCCGTAGTATAAGGCCCTTAGCTTCATTATAAAACCATTTTTATGAAGAGAATTATGTAATTAAATTTAAATATATTAACGTTTAAAAAATCAATAGGGATTTCTTTTTATTTTGTGTTATTTTTTTTGCTTGTATTAAAAGTAGTGACTGTTTCATTAAAATGACTCGAAAAAACAAATGCAAAGCTTCAAGTCTTTTATTGTGGTAATAGGGGGTCTCATTATTATAATGTGCTCAGGGCCATTGTTAAGGACGGCTCTGAAGTTAATTGGTATTTATCGAATTCGATCCAACTTGTTTAATGTCATTAATAGTTTCACTGGTCTGATTTTTTTAACTCTGGCATCCTGGTGGTATGTTGAACCATTGATAGTTAAACGCTGTGGACTTTGTTCCGGCCTTAGGGCTCGTCCATTAATCATGCGAGGCTCGAAGGGGGGAGGGTGTGCATAAAAAAATCACGAAATATCACAAGGAGAGAAGGAGGGATGTAGTAATGCATCACGAGTACTTTTTAAAATAGAGTTTGATGATAAGATTATTTAGGCTGGTACTCTTGAAAAATGCCAAAAAAATATAACATGATTAGGGGTCATCCATAAAGTACGTCACACATAAAGAGGGGGTCCTTAGTTTTGTGACGTCACATTATTAATACATCTAGAGATATTAAATAGCGTAATTTGAAATATTTAATGAAAAAAGAAACTAAAAACAAATTCATAGAAGTCAACATTTCTAAGTAACATATTTATATTGCATCCGTGCGAAGCCTGGCCGGATCGCTATTATTTGATATAATGTTGATTTCATGAAATTGATTGAATACAATTGAAATCGAAGTAAAACAAATTTACGGAACTGATTTAATTTAATAATTTTTCAATGTTAAATTTCAAAACATGTGATGTCACACTAGGGAGGGGGTCTCCAAAATGCGAGGACATGTGACAAGGACGGGATGGGGCTCAAATGATCATGAAATTCGTGTGACGTACGTAATGGACGGCCCCTTATGTGATCGGCATAAGGACTCAAAGTCAAAGTCAATTCATTTATTCATGTAGGTTACAAGTAACACTTATGCATCGTCAGAATGAATACAAACCAAAATTGAAGCTATAGCCGGTTTGGAACCTAAGAGGGACCCCACACTAGCGTCTTTCGAGCGTCAGCGTCTTGCCGCGCCGACGTTGTTTGGGCGTTGCGTCGACGCGGCGCCCGCTCAGCGTCGACGCGGCGCCCGCTCAGCGTCGACGCGGCGCCCGCCCAGCGTCGGCGCGGCGTTTGAGCGGCGCTTGCGCTGGGCGTCCTCTGCACATCGCGTTCGAGCGTCGCGCCGCGCTGACGTCATGTACAGTTATTTCGAAAATGGAAATGTAAGATTTGAATAACGCACAATATAATGTTTTATATTGCAGTGATAAATTAATGCTTTCAACTTGTAAAGGAAAAAATATATTTTACCTATTTGACACATGGCACGAAAAGGCAACTTTAGCATTTATTTTCCCGAAAACTAAAAGTACTTAATTGAAAATGGGTTTCTTCGGCAATATGAGCTAGTATTTTAAGCTACATCCATATTTGCTATCAGCTAAAAAGTCTTCTACCTACTGATTCTAAAACACGGACGCACACTGGTCCGGATTTTTAATATGGAAGACTTAGGACCCAATGTCAATATTTCGGGCTGAAAAAAATCATGTGGATAGATAAATGAACGTTCATCAACGTTTGTTCTAGCAGTTTTTATGAAATTGGTTATTTTTGCGAAAAAAAAAACATTGAAAAAAAATTTGTATGGAGAAAAAGTGAAATATTTTTTTTTTTCGAAAAGTTCAAAACTGTTAGCAGTGAAACCTTTTGTGTGTTATTGTATTACACTTATTCGTTAATTCCATATTTTTTTTATTTGCATATACTTGCAGCCTTGGCCAAAATATGCATCGGAACTTTCATTGTATTTATTTCAACTATTTGTGACAATTTAATTTTTTTATTGATTTATAGTCACATAATTTACGCATATTTTCAATATAATAAATTTTAAAATCCATTATTTGTTGACTATGAATGATTTTGAAAAATAGATTACAATTTAATTTAAAAAATCAAAATAATATTTTACTTCTCATGGTTAGCTGTTGCTTAAAGCACAGCTAGTGATCGAATGAGGCATTGCCTGCCTGCTAATATTCTCCTATTCCCTAATATAGCTATCACTTTTATTTTCTACTATTGCTGTCTCTTTCATTCTCTTTTGCTCACTCTTTTTCTTCTTAAGACAAGTGGTGTTCCACGCTTATAAATCAGATAAAATAGACAAGAGCTCTACTGGTAATACAAAATATTTACTTGCAGCTTTGGCGTTTATTTCGTTTATCCTAATATATATTTATTTAAAATCAGTACTTTTGCTTCTTTAAGTGGTTTCGGGAAAGTAAATTCGGTACTAAGATAAAATCCATACTAATATTATTAATGTGAAAGTGACTCTGTCTGTCTGTCTCTCTGTCGCTCAATCACGCCTAAACTACTAAATAAATCTAGTGTCCCAAAGAATATCTATACCAAATTTCATCTATATCGGTTCAGTGGTGCAGCGGTAAATTTAATGTAATGTAAACGACCTTCAATTATTTTTTATTGTACTGCGAGAATTGTGCAATAAACTATTTCTGGTTATTTTGTTATACATTTTGAAGTTGATTTATGAATAACTAGTGGCCATCCGCGACTTCGTCCGCATTAATGTCGGTTATCGCGACGCTATTCACGCGGACGAAGTTTTAAGTAGCATAGGGTATGTATGTAAATGTATTACAAAATAACTAAAAATTGTTTATTGCATAATTCTTGCAGTACAATAAAAAATAAATTGAAGGTCGTTTTCATTACATAAAATTTAATACATTTTTTATCAATTTAGTACATAATAAATAATAATAAAATAAGTAATTAAATTAAAAATAAAGTAATTAACTAAAACTATCTATACATAACATACAAATTAATATAAATAACTTAAAACTACAATAGAAAATAATTGAAGGTTGTTTACATTACATTAAATTTAATACATTTTTCATTAATTTAGTAAATAGGAAATAATAATTAAATAACTAAAATGAAATTAAAACTAAAGTTATTGACTAAAACTATCTATATATAACACGCAAAATAATAGTTATAAATAACTTAAAACTTATTCTAAAGGATCTGGCACATTTTCTGGAGCTTCTTCATCAACTTCAATTTCTTCTTCAACTTCTATTAATTCATCTGATAATATCAACTGCGTAGCTTCTGGAAACATCCTTGATGACTTAAAATTGGTGTATTTAGGTTTCAGATGAGATATATATGGATCTGATGATATCAAAAAATTGTGTATAATGTCTTCATTATTTTGCAGTCTTCCTGTTTTCCTCGTGTGTCGCTCTCTGGTATTTCGAAAGTCCTTATTTCTTGCTTCTCCTGCTTCTTCTGACAAAATTCCGATAGGAAGGCAAGAGAAATGTTTGCATATGTCAGCGCCATGTATCAACATTTTGTGTATGCTGGAAGGCATATTGTACCAGGGGTAGTGATGTACAAAGATCTCAGCAGTCTCCTTGCAGTATTCACGGAAACTATCGATATTGACAGCCTTTCCACAAGATAACACTTGCAATATAACTGCGAAGTGCTTTATCAAATCAGCATCAATCTTCGTTATTTGAGCACTTTTTTTGTATTCCCGAAAAAATCTTCTGGCCGTGTTTCCGTCATTAGTAGTTCCAAAGCCCTGCTTTACAACATCAATCAAAAGTCCCATTTGTTGTTTGAACTCCGATTGCACCATATCCTTCCTTAACTTCTTAAGGTTTTTGTTGTCACCTCGTGCACTCCACATTTTGAAATCTAAATTATATGAAATATGTAAAAGACACTCCATGCTTCGAATCCACATATGGAGTGTTGATAGTCCATATTGATACACATCGTCCCGTACAGGTCTTGAAAACATTTCTGAAAGATTATTCATCTCACTAGGTTTTGCAAGACAAACATTGCACGTAGCTGCAGATGGAGTATCTGTAATAATTGTAGCCACTTTCCCATCAATCATTGTCATGTGCAACTCATGAGTAACTTCCAAGTTTCCGCAACTTGAAATAGTCAAATTTCGTATTTCTTCCTCCATTGCCGCTTGTTCTTGCTTAACAAATTCGGTCGTTTCCTTCGCAAACTGAAATTTAATAGGTCTGCAATAAGATGTTGAAGATGGGTTTGGATTATTCCAAATAACAACATTGCCGCTCTCGAGCTTCAAAGGAACGAGGCTCGTCATGAACACAGAGGAGTCGTCGAATTCTGCCAGTTCACTTCTTTGCTTGTAGTTGCTCTGTGCTGAAGATCCATCGAATCCCCACTTGGAGGTAAGCTTCAAGTTTTCACTGCACATATTTAAATCATCACCAACGACTTGCAGTATTCTTCGAGTTGTCACGTCTAACAGTGCTTGTAGTTTCACCTTCACTAAATGTTCTGATACTTCAATATCTCTGGTATCTGGATAACACCTCTGCTTAGCTTCCAACAACTTGTAGTAAGACGGAAGCTTCAATTGCTGTGACAATGCTGACCGTAAAGTAAGATACTTCCACTTTGACAGATCCAATGATGCAGTAAGGGCCAACGCTTGATCTTCCTGCATAGTGTCCGTCTTCTCGTTTGTTGATAAAAGTGATTCGACAGCTTCAACCTTTTCAGGATTCTTCACAAGGTGATCGATGATGCGAGCAAGACCTTCTTTCCCATTAGACTTTAGCTTCGTGACAAAAGCAAAAGTCAGTTCCTCTTCCGGATAGTCGAGTAATGTACCCGATCGCCTTTTCTTCTGCTTATTCCCCAAGTCTTCAAATGGCTTCCTTGATGCAATGTCTGTAGATGTTCCAATGTCACTAGTCGCCTTCGAAGTAGATGGAATGGGTTGAACAGCTGCTTCTTCTTCTGTAGAACGAGGATCCAAATTTTCGGTCCCTTCAAAAATTTCGGTGAGATTTACTGATTCACATTCAGGCCACTTAATTCTTGTTTCCAACCAGTTCATATGCTTCTTCATGAATGTTTTTTGCACCCTGTGTGCCTCGGTCCATCGACGATTTAAGTTCACAGTAAAAGATCTTGCAAAATTCAATAATTTTTCTGAATCTTCTTGCGAAATTTCAAGCAAAACGCAATCCAAAATTGCTTGATGCAGTCGTTTGTAATCCTTGAGGTCCTCTTGTCGCAGAAACACGTAAATGTCCAGGTTAGTGCCAAATCCAGCCATGATCAAGTTGCTAGATTATTCACGTTAAAATTTCCAGGTATGTTGACTCTTCAAGGGTTGAATGTCTAATGACGCTCCAACATGAGCTCCCGTCTGTTTTATTTGATTCATAAGCGCTCAACTAGCAAGGGTTTCAAGGAGCGAAAGAGAGAGAAGTATG
This sequence comes from Glyphodes pyloalis, assembly GCA_037074685.1. Classification (NCBI taxonomy): domain Eukaryota; kingdom Metazoa; phylum Arthropoda; class Insecta; order Lepidoptera; family Crambidae; genus Glyphodes; species Glyphodes pyloalis. The sequence continues at coordinate 2,603,584 of JAYKKO010000020.1, forward strand.
GAATGAAAGAGATAGCGATAGTAGGAAATGAAAGAGATAGCAATATTAGGGAATGGGAGGGGAATATTAGCAGGCAATGCCTCATTCGATCACTAACTGCGCTTTGAGCAACAGCTAACCACTAAGAAGTAAAATATTATTTTGATTTTTAAAATTTAATTGTAATCTATTTTTCAAAATCATTAATGGATTTTAAAATTTATTATATTGAAAATATGCGTAAATTATGTGACTATAAATCAATAAAAAAATTAAATTGTCACAAATAGTTGAAATAAATACAATGAAAGTTCCGATGCATATTTTGGCCAAGGCTGCAAGTATATGCAAATAAAAAAAATATGGAATTAACGAATAAGTGTAATACAATAACACACAAAAGGTTTCACTGCTAACAGTTTTGAACTTTTCGAAAAAAAAAAAAATTTCACTTTTTCTCCATACAAATTTTTTTTCAATGTTTTTTTTTTCGCAAAAATAACCAATTTCATAAAAACTGCTAGAACAAACGTTGATGAACGTTCATTTATCTATCCACATGATTTTTTTCAGCCCGAAATATTGACATTGGGTCCTAAGTCTTCCATATTAAAAATCCGGACCAGTGTGGGACGGGCCGAAACAATTGAGTTGATCATTGTACTGTTGTCAAAATAAACGCTGCGGCAGGCGTCGGGCCGGCGCGGCGCCTGTAGAGCGCAGTCCTGGCGTTCGTCATTTCGACCGCGCCGCTGCGCAAGCGTTGCGTCGGCGCCGCGTCGACGTCGCGTCGGCGTTGCGTCGACGTCGACGCTCAAAGAACGCTAGTGTGGGGTTACGCTAATCCTACCGAGAAGAATCCGGCAAGAAACTCAGTACTTATCCTAATCTTTACAATGTTTAGAGCTAGAGAACTTAAAACTATGGTGTGCGAGCGAACAGACAATCATGTCCATATATGTTTATCGTTTAAACATTCATCAAGTTTATAGTATCCTTTTCGCATTAAACATGATTTAATATGGATCTTAAATCTATGCATAGGTAAGTCAACAAACATTGCGGTAACTTGTTGAATATTTTTATACTTAATCCCACGAATGTTCTACTGGTTTTACGAAGCCTATGGTTTGAAAAAGCGAGCTTATGTTTATTTCTTGTGTTAAAATTATGTATGTCGGATTTCTTGTGGAACAAATGAAGATTTTTACGTACATACATGATGCAATCAAAGATGAATTGGGTGGCTACAGTTAAAATATTAATTTCTTTAAATAATTATTTAACCTTTTCCCAGCCCAGCTATCTTTAACGTAGTGGCCCGCTGTACGCCAACGTATAAATGTATAACAGTTTCTATAGTACGAAAGCAAGGATGTGGCATAACGTCATATCGATAAAAAAAATTGATGTCTAAATCAAGATTTTTTATTAAATTTTGCAAATATAAATAAACCCTGATACATTATAATAGTAATTTGTTTTATTTTATGAACATTTTTAGTAAGAAAAACGAGTATCTATTATCATAGACAAAAATACATGCATAATCTTGCAACACATTTATTATAAAAGACACTTCACTATTCATTTTATAACGTAGTCCGTTGACTTCATATCAAGTCGTTGGCGCTCGTGGCAAGATAAATATCTCAAATAGAAGTGTTGTCTATGCGTTTCTTTCTTCACCTTGAGTGAATCTCTCTCTATCTCTCTAGACGATTTGAATAAAGAAAAGATGGCTCTTGTACGGTATTCATAAATCATAACAAGTATGTTACGGTGAAAAGTAAGACAAAAGAATGAATGGTCAGTTATTATTCGTATATTTAATAACTTTTTATAGTTTGTGTAAGTTTACCTTTCGATATTTTACTTTTTATATTTTCGATAATTATATTTAATGATTATTGTACGAAAAAAAAACAGACGAGCGCACGTTTGTAATGGCCGGCACTATGACACAATGACCTTGACACCTTTACGCTTACGACGTCACAGGTTTACTTGCATTGAAGTTGGTGGCGCTCGTAGCACTGAAATCTTGTCATTGCGTAGAGATGGGTGTTGCAATATCGAAAATTCTAAATAAATTATAAATTAACTGGCTTCCGCCCGCGGCTTCGCCCGCGTGTAATTCGGTTATATTGCGGTATAAATCACAACTATAAGAAAACTTCTCATTTCCACGGAAAAATCTAAGAAGCGCGATGTAACGCTGGATACGATTAGTTGTTAAACAAAAACTGAATGGTACACTATATTATATAGCTAAGTAGATGTAAAAATCAGTTTAGACTAAAAAACAAATTGTACGTCATCCCTCGGTAATTCCACATTTTCGGGGATTCATTATCGTATCATTTAGCTTCTACATTTACATGTTTATATTCGTTTACAATATTTTACCTTCCAATCCATCAATCCATCCATCAAGCAAACTATATTTTTGTTTTCCCTCGGGAATATCAGTTTTTTTCGGGATAAAAAGTAACCTATTATTTAATCCGGACTTGTAACTATACGTCTGCAAAATTTAAAAGCAATCGGTTCAGTAGTTATGTCGTGAAAGCGGAACAAATAAACAAACTCACTTTCTGATTTATAATATTAGTAAGGATCTTCGTGAAATAAATTGATTTCAAAATTTATTATGTAATACGTTATTTTCAGACCGGAATTAATTGTCAATCATAAAATCTATGAATATTTGTATGGAACAAAACAAAGTAAACATGTAGGATTGTAATGAATGCAACTATCGCGTCACATCACTAGCCTACTTGATATGAAGTCGTTGGCGTATGGGACATCAAAATATTTCAGGCGTTTTTGTTTTTATCTGTTTTAAAACACTATAAAACCTGTTTCTTTTGGCAAAATAACAAAAATGGGCTTCAATCCTGTCCATCTTACAAAATTACAAGAGAAACAAATGTTTAATGCACCGTAAAGGTATTTAATTAAAGTAGGTACAATGAGTAACTTCTATAGAAGTAGTGGCGTTGACGGCACGAAAATCCTGAACTTCTATAGAAGTAGTTGGCGGTTATTAGGTTAAGTGAATCACGCGATATAAGGCCGTATATAGATCGAATAGCTCTCTTCTGTAATATAAATATAGTATGTATGTCAGAAGCTGAGCCCCACAGCAATAGACCATTAAACAATGAAAATAGCTGAAATAAACTAGTCTTGCCGTTTCAACATCAGTAAGATGCCTAATTTTTCTAACTGCATATGCGGCAGAACTAAGTCTTCCTGCCAGAGCACATATATGGGGACCCCATTGTAGCTTGCAATCTATAGTGATTCCTAAAAAAGTTGTTGTATTTATGACTTCGATTTGTTCATTATTCATAACTATATCCGTTTTTATTTGCCTTGCATTTGGCATTGTAAATTTAATGCATTTAGTCTTTTTTGCATTGACGAGACGGACGAGGTTATTAGTAGTAAACCTAAGCAAAACTTGTGAGAGCTTATTATTTACATCGTCATAGGATTGCTTATTGCCTGTCTACTTTGAAAATCAGAGATGTATCATCTGCAAACAACACAATCTCACATAGACTTTTGGCAAAGTGAGGAAGATCATTTATATAAATCAAAAAGAGAAGAGGTCCTAATATAGAACCCTGGGGCACTCCCATGACTAGTGGTGCGCCAGAAGAAATGATTCCGTTAACATTAACTTTTTGTATTCTGCCAGTTAAATAAGATTGGATTAAAGATATTGCAGGACTTGAGACACCATAATGTTGCAACTTCAAAAGCAAGGTTTCATGATTGACACAATCAAACGCTTTTGACAAGTCGCAGAAAATACCAATGACATTTTGCTTTCTCTCCCACGCATCCAATATATGTTTGACGAGTGCCACTCCGGCATCAGTGGTCGATCTACCTTTGGTGAAGCCAAATTGTTTGTTGTGTAGTAAATCGTTTTCATTAAAATGTGTTATTAATTTATTGTATATAATTTTCTCAAAGATTTTACTAAGTGCTGGTAGTATGGAGATGTTATCGACTGTTATCAACCGTCGGTGTCGTGTTTGTCGCCAGGTGTGCGGGCGCGGCTTCGTGTCGCTGAACCGTCGCAACCAGCACCAGCTGTGCGCGCACTCGGCCCCGGCGCGGCGCTGCCCGCTGTGCCCGGCGCTGTTCCATCTGCGCTCCATGGTCAACACGCACATCAAGAAGGTATTACTATTGTTTGTTACAGTCACCAGTCAGGCCTAGCATGCGCAATACGTCGAATTTCTCGTACGAGACAACAAAAGAAATATAAAATGTAAACTAGAGCTTGTTGATAGCTCAGACCAGGATTTTTATGGTTAAAGAAGAAGGACCTTTATCATTACTAGTAGGTATAAGAAAGAACAGCCAAATGTCTCCAGAGAAATAAAATAATGAAGGAACATGTACAGTCCTGTGACTGTGTGAAATCTTGAGTTCATACCGTGGATTTAGGTTAGTTACGACTAAGTTAATTTACTAAATAGATACTATTTAGTTGGACTCCGCCATATCCGAAACTTTTATATAGGATTCGGTTACGGATCGAATTTTATTTCGGATCTCCGATCGTTTTGGTTACGGATATGGAGGTCAATAACGAGACTGACCTAACGCAGGTGCACCTGAAGAAGAACCGTCGACGCACGCGCGCGACGCGACAGCAGCACGTGTTCTGGCGCACGGCGCCCGTGCCCGTGCAGGAGCTCAGCGTCGCCCTGCAGGCACACATCCTGGAGCTGCAGGCCGCCGCCCAACACTGATAGACGACCAGCAGCACGTGTCCTGGTGCACGGCGCCCGTGCCCGTGCAGGAGCTCAGCGTCGCCCTGCAGGCACACATCCTGGAGCTGCAGGCCGCCGCCCAACACTGATAGACGACCAGCAGCACGTGTCCTGGTGCACGGCGCCCGTGCCCGTGCAGGAGCTCAGCGTCGCCCTGCAGGCACACATCCTGGAGCTGCAGGCCGCCGCCCAACACTGATAGACGACCAGCAGCACGTGTCCTGGTGCACGGCGCCCGTGCCCGTGCAGGAGCTCAGCGTCGCCCTGCAGGCACACATCCTGGAGCTGCAGGCCGCCGCCCAACACTGATAGACGACCAGCAGCACGTGTCCTGGTGCACGGCGCCCGTGCCCGTGCAGGAGCTCAGCGTCGCCCTGCAGGCACACATCCTGGAGCTGCAGGCCGCCGCCCAACACTGATAGACGACCAGCAGCACGTGTCCTGGTGCACGGCGCCCGTGCCCGTGCAGGAGCTCAGCGTCGCCCTGCAGGCACACATCCTGGAGCTGCAGGCCGCCGCCCAACACTGATAGACCACCGCCCTTGTGACGCCGGCATAACAACTGGTATACCTTGGCGTGCTGTTGACCGCTTTATCGGTGCCACCACTCTCTATCTCCTTAGGCTCCTTTTCAAGATACCGGCACGTGCCGGAGCGATTTTCTCCCCAAACATATGTTCGATTACTCTCCCAACAACGGCCCGAGACCCGCTATGGGGCGCCCTCCGGCAGTTGTTTAAATTTTTAGGGGCGAGAGCCTTCCGCTCCCCCGCAAGCCCGGTGCAGAAGAAAAGGCCATCTGAGGCCATCATCTATAGTCAGTTATGAAAAAAATAAAAAAAAATGGTAAATTTGCAATGTTTCTGTTTTTCTCAGAAGACTTTAAAATTTTTATTTTTGAGCTTTCATCATAACTAGACGACTACTATGATATTGAAATACTTTCACGGCTGTCTTTGTTTCTCCAAACGTAGGTACGACTTGTAGACAATTCTGCATACTTATTCATTTTTGCTAAGTTGTGCCTTTGTTGCACCGAAGAAGCGATCATTTTGCAAAAAGGTTTAAAGTGTCATAATGTGTAACCTATTTTAAATGTTATGTGGCTAAGATAAGTTCGGAAATGAATCGTTTTGGATGTACTTAATGTCACGAGCGCTGCCATGAAGCGAATCAGAGATAAAGAAGGCTTCATACAGTCTGATGCCTTGTTTTGTACATGCCGTTTTTTGGTTGCAACTGTAAATCGGCAAAATCTTTGATATCAATGCTCTGGCTACTAGTGTCACTTTTCGTTCATTTTTATTGTTTTGAACACATTGAAATAAAGATCAAAATGTTTTATTACTTTTTTCCAACAAATGGCCGTACCGGAAAATAATAATACCTATTTGACCGAAGCTAATAGAACCGTAGAAACGGTCTAGTAATTTAATGATGAATTTCAAGTGGATTGTGATTTTTATTAATATTTGTAGTCAAATTACATAAAGCAGTTACATGCCAATTGGTCTTATATGAAATAGTTCAGAAGATCTTAAGATAATTTATTTTCTAAGTAATTTTGAACATGATCCCACAGTGACATGTGGTACTTTATTCAGGTCTGGAGAAAGAAACGGGAAAAAGCTATTTATTGATACAGTATCATGATTGTAAAATTACGTATGTGTTTTGATTATATTTGACGTAAAAAAATGTTTTAGTAACTATTAGCGTAAATATATTAAAGTTATTATTATAATGTAAATGTTTGAAATATTGTAAATAAAACAACTGGTTTTTCTTTATACATTTATTTCTTGTTTTTTTTTGTCCAATTTTAATATTTTTTCCAGATATATATTCTCATATATAATAATCAATTGGCTATCGTTATATACAACTTACAAACAAATCGAGAAGGTCCTTATCAACAACTACACTGAGTCTTATATCTAGGTGGAATCATTTCGTTATTATCTAAGTGCGGAAACTGTGCCTTTTATACACTAAGGGAATAATAAAGGGATTTCAGTACCAACATAATAATAGTAAGGATAATACCCTGAAATTTTAGTATAAGAGGAGAAATTTTTGCATATTTTCAATACAAATACTATGCAATTTAATTTCATGGCTAAATCAGTTGTATTACTCGACAACATAAATTGTTATATATCACTCCCAAATAATGGGTTCCCTATATAAACATTTTGTTAAAACTTGCACGAATTTCACAAAAACTAGCTAAATTGCCAAAAACAAAACGGCCACTAACAATAAAGTAACAAATACCTAAATCAAAATGTTGTTGTTAACCAATTAGTATGTAATGATTTAAACGCCAGTATAATCTCAACACGCATACAAAAACATTGTCTCCATATCAATTAGATAAGAAAAGGCGTTCATCATAATGAACACATTGCACTAGCCTAGCGCATATGGTGGAATCGATTTTAACTAGTTTAAAACAACACTATAATATCGTAGCACAAACATCTAATGAACTTTTCAAGAGATTTTGTGTTTATTCTACTGTAGATATAATAATATTCCATCCACTGATATGCAGCCGTATTTTGCAATCGAATTCATCCAAAAGGAAGAGCAGTGTTAGTCCACAATGTTTAAGATTTCTCCTGATCAGCAGGATAAAGACAACAATCAAATTACATACAGAAAAATTAACAGATCAATGGTATACCACTTGCAGATGTTGTCGAGTAATACAAAAGAAAATGAAAAATAATATTTTTAACAACAGAACAATGTGAAATACATAAAAAACCAAATAATTGGAAGGAAACCTAAATCGTCTCAACACCGTAAAATGCCATCATAATATTAACATTTAAATTCTAAGTACAAATATCGCACTTTGCAAGAGGTGTATTCAGTTATTCGATCTAAATTAAAATATTGGATTTCTTCCACTTTTCACTTTGTACTATCTGATCGTTTGCAAGGAACAAGAGCAAACATTTTCATCTATGCTATGGGCAAGAATTTGAGGAGTTATAGTGTTAAAGCTGATGAAATACAAGACAAATGAATGGCTTCTGTCCAAAGTGCTGAGTGTTATGCAATGAATCAATGTTAGGTATTTAATATTTAAAGTTTCAAATTATGTGCATGGACTTATTAACAATTAAAGAACTACGTATAGCTGTGTAGCCAAACTGACATTAGTCACCTTTACAGTAAGCATGTTTAAAAGGTATTTATCTCAGGAGATGTAATCATATGAAGGGCGACTATTTCTCTATTAGCGAATAGAAAGTGAATAAAAAAATCAATTTGTTTGGGACAATGACACAATATTTACAAATGGAGTTACATGAAAACTACAAGTACACTTCTGGCCTCCTTGCAAACGACAGTTAAACTTAAAATCTTTGAATGAACCAGAGACTTACTTGGCACCGACGTCGCCCGAGCGTCGTTCATCTGGAAACAAACACACCGACAAACATAAAGACTAACGGACCCTCACTTGTCAATACAAATAAAAAATGTTTTTACTCCTAATTTTTTTTTTTTACAATTTACACAAAAATGCATCCACTAATGTGTATTGAAAACTTACATAGTCGCGTTGTCGACACGTCGTCATCACGAGACATCTAAAGAGAATACGAGTTTAAATAAAAATATATTTTTTATAAAACCTTACTCTTTAACCGCATCAGACATTGCTTAGATTTAATAATAGATTGACATATTATTCTAGGAAAATTATCATGAACTCGCTCTGTTGGAGCGTCACGTAATCACGTGTACTATAATCTAGTTCGCCATTTACGCCACACACTCAGACAAATGTTCATGGGATAGCACTTCTGAACATTTTAAAAGGTTTACATATAAATGTAGCATGTATTTTCAAATCCCCTTTGCTTTTGTGCCGCATATGAAGTATAAAGTATTCCAATAACAGGACTGGAAATGTCAGAGAAACTCGAATGATTTAAAAAGTACATTCCTAAAAAGATGAGTGAAGTAAAACCTTTGTCATTTGAAGAAGTACTTTGCTTAAAAGTTATCAGAGTCCCTGGTATTTCGAACAAGTTTTCTTTATGGTGATGCAAGTAGATCAACGAGTACTAAATTAATCGCGACTATCTAAATGCAGCAAAGTAACATTGAAATGCGTTTAAAAACGAGTGGTTCGTCAACACATTTAGTCAATTAGGGTTTTGAGCATGCTAGGCAATGGCTAGACATGCCATTTTCACATCCAATATATATTATTGAGGGTAATTTTGAATTAAATTGTTGCCTAAAGGAATAAGTCAGAGTAAAAAGTCGGATCACCAGATGTAGTTCGTACGGATTGGGCTGATATTTTATGCGTTAATTCATTTTTGTCAGATACTTTGACAAGGTAATTATAGTTTTAAAATTAATTTATTATAGAAATCTCCATATCAGCTCAACCCAAGATCGCTCCTACTCGATTGCATAGAAATCTGAATGCCCAATTGAGGGCAAAAGGAAAGGTCTTTCCGGGTAGAGGCGCCATTTTTTTGTATACTGGCAACGCAACTACTTACCAAAAAAAGCCGCGTCTTCTGGACTATATACGTGCCAACTGCGGTCAGCTGGCACACGTTTCCCATTAAAATCCACATTCAACGGCTAAAGCAAGATTTTCCAAACTAAGGTTGCAACCTAATTGAACCATCCGATACGTTGCCGCTATCTCTATTGACACTTCAATGACGCCCAAACAAGCACAGTACAGTCCAGTCACTGAATTGAACACGGCCCAACTACACACAACATATTTTTTGAACCAGAATTCTGGTTGACGCTGAACACTTAATTCACACGCACTTAATAACACTGCGTACCGAGCCCGCAAGGCGGGAGGTCGCTAGACCGCGAGGTCACGAGGTCGCGTGGTACGAGGTCGCGAGGTCTCGAGGTCGCGCGGTACGAGGTCGCTCGGCGGCTAGGTGCAGGGCGGGCGGGGCGCGGCGGGCGGGCGCGGCAGGCCGTATATGAACCGGCGGCGCCACACCTCGTACTGCTACGTGCACGCGATGCCGCTCGACGTGGACGCGCCCGCCTTCTCCTTGTCGCCCGCCGCATTGCCGTTCTGGATGTTCACCTCGTACATGTTCGACGAGTTGGAGTCTTCGTTGTATGATAGGATGCTGACCTCGTCCGTCTGGAAAGACAGTTTCAATTTGAATTCTAAGAGGTAACGTTTGTAGAGGTGAGGAAACTTATTCATGTGAGGAGTTGCTTTTGATGAAGCCCGTAGAACTTTCACTGATTTCAAGAGGTATATATAAGTTATTTTAAGGACGCTTTGACAAAAATGTAAAAATACCCCGAAACTTTCATATTATTTACGAAATTAGTGCGGTCAAAGTTAAACTTTTTTGAGATGACGGCCATCTTGGATTTGAAAAGCGTACTCTTATTTTACATCTTTTTCGCGCTTTTTGCGATATTTTCTACTTTTTGGATCTGCATATTGAGAGTTTTGTCAAAATATGTCATCCTGACATTTTGTGACCTTTCTCCTAGAATCTTGGGACAGTATTCCCCGTGAATTGTTTGGTTTCGGCTTGCGCTTGGCGCCCGACGTGGTGCCCGACGTACTGCGGCCGCTGCTTGTGACGCGTGCGACGTATACTCACACTGCTCTCTGACAGGCGCTTGGTCTTCTTGGTGGGCTTGGGCGGCGGGTGCGCGTCGGGCGGCTTGCGCTTGGCGCCCGACGTGGTGCGCTCTCGCTTCAGCAGCGACGCCGCCAGGTACTGCGGCCGCTGCTTGTGACGCGTGCGACGTATACTCACACTGCTCTCTGACAGGCGCTTGGTCTTCTTGGTGGGCTTGGGCGGCGGGTGCGCGTCGGGCGGCTTGCGCTTGGCGCCCGACGTGGTGCGCTCTCGCTTCAGCAGCGACGCCGCCAGGTACTGCGGCCGCTGCTTGTGACGCGTGCGACGTATACTCACACTGCTCTCTGACAGGCGCTTGGTCTTCTTGGTGGGCTTGGGCGGCGGGTGCGCGTCGGGCGGCTTGCGCTTGGCGCCCGACGTGGTGCGCTCTCGCTTCAGCAGCGACGCCGCCAGGTACTGCGGCCGCTGCTTGTGACGCGTGCGACGTATACTCACACTGCTCTCTGACAGGCGCTTGGTCTTCTTGGTGGGCTTGGGCGGCGGGTGCGCGTCGGGCGGCTTGCGCTTGGCGCCCGACGTGGTGCGCTCTCGCTTCAGCAGCGACGCCGCCAGGTACTGCGGCCGCTGCTTGTGACGCGTGCGACGTATACTCACACTGCTCTCTGACAGGCGCTTGGTCTTCTTGGTGGGCTTGGGCGGCGGGTGCGCGTCGGGCGGCTTGCGCTTGGCGCCCGACGTGGTGCGCTCTCGCTTCAGCAGCGACGCCGCCAGGTACTGCGGCCGCTGCTTGTGACGCGTGCGACGTATACTCACACTGCTCTCTGACAGGCGCTTGGTCTTCTTGGTGGGCTTGGGCGGCGGGTGCGCGTCGGGCGGCTTGCGCTTGGCGCCCGACGTGGTGCGCTCTCGCTTCAGCAGCGACGCCGCCAGGTACTGCGGCCGCTGCTTGTGACGCGTGCGACGTATACTCACACTGCTCTCTGACAGGCGCTTGGTCTTCTTGGTGGGCTTGGGCGGCGGGTGCGCGTCGGGCGGCTTGCGCTTGGCGCCCGACGTGGTGCGCTCTCGCTTCAGCAGCGACGCCGCCAGGTACTGCGGCCGCTGCTTGTGACGCGTGCGACGTATACTCACACTGCTCTCTGACAGGCGCTTGGTCTTCTTGGTGGGCTTGGGCGGCGGGTGCGCGTCGGGCGGCTTGCGCTTGGCGCCCGACGTGGTGCGCTCTCGCTTCAGCAGCGACGCCGCCAGGTACTGCGGCCGCTGCTTGTGACGCGTGCGACGTATACTCACACTGCTCTCTGACAGGCGCTTGGTCTTCTTGGTGGGCTTGGGCGGCGGGTGCGCGTCGGGCGGCTTGCGCTTGGCGCCCGACGTGGTGCGCTCTCGCTTCAGCAGCGACGCCGCCAGGTACTGCGGCCGCTGCTTGTGACGCGTGCGACGTATACTCACACTGCTCTCTGACAGGCGCTTGGTCTTCTTGGTGGGCTTGGGCGGCGGGTGCGCGTCGGGCGGCTTGCGCTTGGCGCCCGACGTGGTGCGCTCTCGCTTCAGCAGCGACGCCGCCAGGTACTGCGGCCGCTGCTTGTGACGCGTGCGACGTATACTCACACTGCTCTCTGACAGGCGCTTGGTCTTCTTGGTGGGCTTGGGCGGCGGGTGCGCGTCGGGCGGCTTGCGCTTGGCGCCCGACGTGGTGCGCTCTCGCTTCAGCAGCGACGCCGCCAGGTACTGCGGCCGCTGCTTGTGACGCGTGCGACGTATACTCACACTGCTCTCTGACAGGCGCTTGGTCTTCTTGGTGGGCTTGGGCGGCGGGTGCGCGTCGGGCGGCTTGCGCTTGGCGCCCGACGTGGTGCGCTCTCGCTTCAGCAGCGACGCCGCCAGGTACTGCGGCCGCTGCTTGTGACGCGTGCGACGTATACTCACACTGCTCTCTGACAGGCGCTTGGTCTTCTTGGTGGGCTTGGGCGGCGGGTGCGCGTCGGGCGGCTTGCGCTTGGCGCCCGACGTGGTGCGCTCTCGCTTCAGCAGCGACGCCGCCAGGTACTGCGGCCGCTGCTTGTGACGCGTGCGACGTATACTCACACTGCTCTCTGACAGGCGCTTGGTCTTCTTGGTGGGCTTGGGCGGCGGGTGCGCGTCGGGCGGCTTGCGCTTGGCGCCCGACGTGGTGCGCTCTCGCTTCAGCAGCGACGCCGCCAGGTACTGCGGCCGCTGCTTGTGACGCGTGCGACGTATACTCACACTGCTCTCTGACAGGCGCTTGGTCTTCTTGGTGGGCTTGGGCGGCGGGTGCGCGTCGGGCGGCTTGCGCTTGGCGCCCGACGTGGTGCGCTCTCGCTTCAGCAGCGACGCCGCCAGGTACTGCGGCCGCTGCTTGTGACGCGTGCGACGTATACTCACACTGCTCTCTGACAGGCGCTTGGTCTTCTTGGTGGGCTTGGGCGGCGGGTGCGCGTCGGGCGGCTTGCGCTTGGCGCCCGACGTGGTGCGCTCTCGCTTCAGCAGCGACGCCGCCAGGTACTGCGGCCGCTGCTTGTGACGCGTGCGACGTATACTCACACTGCTCTCTGACAGGCGCTTGGTCTTCTTGGTGGGCTTGGGCGGCGGGTGCGCGTCGGGCGGCTTGCGCTTGGCGCCCGACGTGGTGCGCTCTCGCTTCAGCAGCGACGCCGCCAGGTACTGCGGCCGCTGCTTGTGACGCGTGCGACGTATACTCACACTGCTCTCTGACAGGCGCTTGGTCTTCTTGGTGGGCTTGGGCGGCGGGTGCGCGTCGGGCGGCTTGCGCTTGGCGCCCGACGTGGTGCGCTCTCGCTTCAGCAGCGACGCCGCCAGGTACTGCGGCCGCTGCTTGTGACGCGTGCGACGTATACTCACACTGCTCTCTGACAGGCGCTTGGTCTTCTTGGTGGGCTTGGGCGGCGGGTGCGCGTCGGGCGGCTTGCGCTTGGCGCCCGACGTGGTGCGCTCTCGCTTCAGCAGCGACGCCGCCAGGTACTGCGGCCGCTGCTTGTGACGCGTGCGACGTATACTCACACTGCTCTCTGACAGGCGCTTGGTCTTCTTGGTGGGCTTGGGCGGCGGGTGCGCGTCGGGCGGCTTGCGCTTGGCGCCCGACGTGGTGCGCTCTCGCTTCAGCAGCGACGCCGCCAGGTACTGCGGCCGCTGCTTGTGACGCGTGCGACGTATACTCACACTGCTCTCTGACAGGCGCTTGGTCTTCTTGGTGGGCTTGGGCGGCGGGTGCGCGTCGGGCGGCTTGCGCTTGGCGCCCGACGTGGTGCGCTCTCGCTTCAGCAGCGACGCCGCCAGGTACTGCGGCCGCTGCTTGTGACGCGTGCGACGTATACTCACACTGCTCTCTGACAGGCGCTTGGTCTTCTTGGTGGGCTTGGGCGGCGGGTGCGCGTCGGGCGGCTTGCGCTTGGCGCCCGACGTGGTGCGCTCTCGCTTCAGCAGCGACGCCGCCAGGTACTGCGGCCGCTGCTTGTGACGCGTGCGACGTATACTCACACTGCTCTCTGACAGGCGCTTGGTCTTCTTGGTGGGCTTGGGCGGCGGGTGCGCGTCGGGCGGCTTGCGCTTGGCGCCCGACGTGGTGCGCTCTCGCTTCAGCAGCGACGCCGCCAGGTACTGCGGCCGCTGCTTGTGACGCGTGCGACGTATACTCACACTGCTCTCTGACAGGCGCTTGGTCTTCTTGGTGGGCTTGGGCGGCGGGTGCGCGTCGGGCGGCTTGCGCTTGGCGCCCGACGTGGTGCGCTCTCGCTTCAGCAGCGACGCCGCCAGGTACTGCGGCCGCTGCTTGTGACGCGTGCGACGTATACTCACACTGCTCTCTGACAGGCGCTTGGTCTTCTTGGTGGGCTTGGGCGGCGGGTGCGCGTCGGGCGGCTTGCGCTTGGCGCCCGACGTGGTGCGCTCTCGCTTCAGCAGCGACGCCGCCAGGTACTGCGGCAGCTGCTTGCGACGCACGTGACGCGCCTGGAAAATTGAAAACCCGCGTTGCTTAAATGTCTACGGCGATTATAAAAAAATAAATAGGATATCACATACATTGCTCAGTAAGTATTAAAGCTTTTGTGTAAATCAAAAGCAGCACCCCGAACCGAGACAATATAACGTCCAGCCCACTCGCCTCTCATCTACGTTGGCAGATATCTGCTACACGTTGGGTTCCATTTGAAGTAGAATAATTGCATAAGTTAAATGACTGTCGCATTGTTAAACGTTATATTTTGAAAAGCTTAAAAGTAAACAAACAATCGCCGTAGAAACTATTCTGTGGTTTTCACATCACATGTATGTAAAGACATAAGTACTAAAGCTACCCTCACCTCGATAGTCATCCCCTCCCGCAGCATGTTGGTGTTCTCCGCCTGGTAGTGCACGGCCTTCGTGAAGGAGGAGATGTCGCTGGTGAGGTCCACCGTCACGTTAGTCTGTTCGAACACGAGCCCGATGAACCACATCGAGCAGTAGTTTGGCATCAGTTCGCCCTGGAACGAGCGAAAGGAAATAAAAAACATTGCGAGCAGGTAGTACATTAAGGGGCCGTCCATTACTCACGTGATCATAATTTTAACATTTTTGAACCCCCCCCCCCCTGAGTTTTTCGATTTAAAAATCAGGCAGCGTTTGGAAAAATAAATACACGTTAATTATCTTATTACACCCCTCTCCCCCCTGTGACATTTCGTGATTTTTATCAAAGTGAAAGGAATGATTTTACACAAGCATATTACAATAACAGGATACAAAAGAAAACTGATTTCTTTAAAAAAAACTTTTTTCCAGTAATCGAATAGTGATAGGAATGCGGCAGGGTTCAATACTAGGACCTTTGCTTTTCCTTATCTACGTTTTATTAGTTAAGATCAAATCGGTCGATCGATTATATGGAAACGATTAAGCTCTTAATAAACTTAACTTTAATTCTTTGAGGAAACAAAAAAAAAGAAATTCTATTGACATGTTGTTCTTTACTAATAAATTCTTACTTCTTCATTTCTGTTTTGTTCAGGCGGAGTGTCTGTTGATACTGGAGATCCTGTAAAAAAATATTTATTACAACTTTTTGTTGTTAATCGTATGTTTGTCTTTTGTTGTTATGAGAATAAATCCTTGGTATTTTGTTTAACATATTAGTTATTTTTTTTTAATTTTCAAGACGAGGCGTTTCCATGAATTCCGATTAGTTTTAAACTCTTAGGTGCAAAGGCAGGCTTTGGGTAATGGTTTCAACACGGACTTAAGGATGGGGACTTTTATTCAAATCAAACTGAACACCTTACAGAAGATCGCAGCCAAATAACAATCACTTCCGTGTTTTGTGTTCCTGCGTGTGAGTAAGGTTGCCAGAGTTCTTGGGGGGTGCTACATTAGTTGCAGGGGTCAAGCCTTCAAGGTAAGGACGACACGTCCAGTAACAGATTTATTATGTAACTTGTCGCCATTAAGCTAGGACCTCATTACCGCTTAACATCAGGTGGGATGAGGTCGAACTTGAAGTGCAATATAAAAAAAAAACAGAACGAAGTAATGTCATTAGTAATCGTTATACCTGGCGGCATGGCCAGCGGGTGGCCGTGGTTGGCGTTGAGCGGCGCGCTGTTGTAGCACTCCGGGTTGACGTGAGCGATCGTGATGTGCTGGTTGCGCTCCAGGGTCGCTGCCACGACACACATACACTCATTAAACAATTCATAAACATCAGACGCGCAGACAACACCGCATTTACACAAAGATGACGCATTGTCGTGAGGATATATTTTTTTCCTAACTAAGTAGTTCTTTATTAATATAACTCTATAGGAATTAGATTTGTAAGTTTAACATATTTTGTAAGTGATGTAAACACCTATAATTGATGTGCATACCAGAATTTCTCTTTTTAATATTTAATTTAACATGTAATGTCAGTATGTGCACTGTTGGTGTCTTTTAAATAAATAAATAAATAAGTATTAATGGCCACAGACGGTCTTTTCATATTCACCGAGCTGACGGGGGAGTGGAGGGCTCACACCCCTAATAATTTAAACAAATGCCGGAGTGCGACCCATAATGCGGCTAACACCTCGGCTCGGGTCGTTTTAGAACAAGGGTATCTAGGAACACATATTTTCTGTTCATTTAAAAAAATATTTGTTTAAAATAGGTAATTCGTTTCAATAACAAAAAATTAAAGCCGAAGATATAGTAACTAGCTTGATCGCATTGAAGCGGGTACGTGAAAGGAGTAAAAAACTATGGAGCGATCTTCTTCAACATCTTGCGAGCCAGTATAGCAATGCTAACGGATAGGATTCAAGTTCAAATTCAAATTATTTATTGCACAATATCACATTACATTAATAAGGTCTTACATAATACAGGTCTACATGTGACGCCCTGCTAGGGCATGGCAATTTCTTAAAACTAATAAAAACTTAAAGAAATCAAAACCAAAGTATAACAGGCTAAACAAAAGGAACATATGGAATCAGACACTTGAATATCTACCTAGAAACGGCCTATACGATCACCTTCAGTATCAAGTTCAGTAGATTACAGTATCAAATCCGTTGTCATCGCAATGTGGGTTCCTCTCTTGCCTACCACAGGCTGGGAGGAGCCAATTAGAGATGTAACGGATATCCGGTTGCTATCCGGTATACGGCCTATCCGGCCATTATTTTACTATCTAACAAACTATATTATATTATAGTGATTCTGTTTGGTAATTAACTTTGAAAAATGGCTAGTACACAAGAACAACAAATTTTCAATATACACCATTATACACATTAAACATAAAAAAAACGTACCTATCTATTCAGCAAAATAGATGGGCCGCTGTGTACTGTATATGAAATAGTTCCGCACAATTTCTTAATAAAACTCGTTGCTTGGCTGGAAAACGGTCCGAACGGCGAAACGGCGCGAACCTACAATACGTAACAGGTTAAAACCTGGACGACGCGCCTGCCGACTAACTAATATTAATTAGGTATGGTTTGGCCGGCCGAATATACGACGGCCGGATACCGGATATTCGGCATGAACTATATAAAAACTATCCGTTTCATCTCTAGAGCCAATATACTGTGCTTTTATAAGAAAAACAAAGTAATTACTCACTGATCAGATGACGTATGCGGCTCTCGATGAGGCCGCACCACTGCAGCTGGTCGTCGGTGTTGGCCGACAGCGCTAGGAGCACCAGGAAGTGCTTGTAGCGAGAGAAGAAATTGGCTGCTTCGAAGAGACGCTCCCAGCCGCACTTGCCCAGCATTATCTCGTCTGTTATCGCCAAGCCTTGTAGATAAAGAAATAAACCATTGGTCAGCACCAAGAAAGCAACTGAATACATTTTAAGTTTTAAGAAAGGTAGTAGGGATTTATGGCCCGACTGGTGAAATACCTCCACCTTACAGAAAACCGCAGCCAAATAACAATCACTTCAGTGTTATTGTCCTGCGTGTGAGTAAGGTTTCCAGAGCTCCTGGGGGGTGCTACATTAGTAGCAGGGGTCAAGTCGTTCAAGGTAGAGGCGACAAGTCCAGTAGCAGCTTTATTATGCTGTACTTGTCACCCTTAAGCTAGGGCCACATTTACAACTTAACATCAGGTGGGATGAGGTCAATCTTGAAATGCAATATAATAAAAAAACTATATTGTATCAGTCACACACTAACTTTTAAATTAAAATTAAAACATATATTACTGGATTACCCCATTAATTTAAAATGTAACAAAGTAATTTGAACTAGCAACCAAACCTATTATAATATTTTAATCAAAACATATTATCTTACCAAGCCTAAATTCCTCCATAATAACTGTTCTTGTGGAAGCAGACACATTGAAGGTCGAGTTCTGTTGAGGGTATGCCGGAGTTATGATTGGCATGAGATGGAAACGGTCTGAAACGTTTACCTGAAAAAAAAATCACTTTCAGAATGCGATGTGATACAACTGGGTTTTACTAGCTATATATTATGTTCAGAAATAGGTATTTTTAATCAACGTTTTTGAACAAATAATTGGATTACTGTATTAAATGAAAATCTGGTATACAATTAATATTAATTTAATTAGTAACATATAGCAATAAGAAGAACAGTTATAATTAATTTTTTTAATTCTGTATCAGAATCATCGACGCGCGCGCAGTACCGCGAAAGAGCAGGACGTTGATACCGCGTCACCGCACAAGGCGCAAAATTTTAAAAATCGCGCCATAAACGAGATGGATCAATTTAAGGTACAAAAAGTTACTACGTAGTTCGGCACAAGTAAAATATAGTCAAATGACCAAGACAACTAATTTTTTTCACCTCTATAAAACTACGCAATCGTCGTGTTTTTAACGAGCAGTTCTTACGCGGTTCTGCTTGCGCTAACTGACTTATAATAATAATAACTCGAGCATAGGGCGCGAAGGCCGAGCACTCACCCTAGGGTCCCAGACAGGGAAGCCGAGGTTGACGTGGTCCGGCTGCTTGAGCAGCACGGGCTGCGGCCACTTCCACTGGCTGAAGACGAGGAAGAACTTGTGCACGAGCGTCGCCGGAAGAGCGTTGGGGTACAGCTGGCACGTGCGAGCCACCAGCATGGCCCACGACACGCCGCCCAGGTAGCCCAGCGTGTTCGAGTAGATGCCGTGCCCTGACACACGACACGCATACATTACTACTGAACTTGTATATAGTAGACGGGTACAGGAGCTACAGCTGGCACGTGCGAACCACCAGCATGGCCCACGACACGCCGCCCAGGTAGCCCAGCGTGTTCGAGTAGATGCCGTGCCCTGACACACGACATGCATACATTACTACTGAACTTCTTTAACTGATACCTCTTTTTCATTCCTAACTAATAATACAAATAATTTCATTTAGAGTAAATTGTAATCCGCCCGCAGTATCACCCGTGTGGAATTCGTTTATATTGTGGTATAAAGCACAACATACACAATTCAATGTAAATTGGGAGGAACCAAAAAAAGCGGAAGCTATCATTCTACTTCTTACGTATTTTAAAATACACCCAGCGCCATCTATCGCGTACCTCAAGAACTAAGTAGTGTAAGCTATCATTCCACTTCTTACGTATTTTAAAAAGCACATCGTTACCATCATTTAGCGCCATCTATCGCATACCTCATCTTCAATTCATCCATCAAGCAAACTATATTTTTGTTTTTCCTCGGGAATATAATTTTTTCCGGGATAAAAAGTAACCTATTATTTAATCCGGACTTCTAACTTTACGTCTGCAAATTTTCAAAGCAATCGGTTCAGTAGTTACGGCGTGATTTTTTTTTTTTTTTTATATTTTTTTTTTCCTACCTGACTTTCGATGATGGCTGCGAAGCCTTATCATCTTTACCGAGCTGTCGGGGGAGCGCAGATGGCTCTCACCCCTTTAATTTAAGTAACGACCGGAGGGCGCCCCCTAGCGGGGCTCGAACCTCGGCTCGGGCTGTTACTGGGACTTTGTACCCTAATGTACGGTTGGGGGAAAAACGACCCGGCACGTGCCGGTAGCGTGAGAAGGACCCTACTGCTAAGGGAGGGCGCGGCGCTGGCCCCCGCCGGCGGGGAACGGCGTGAAAGCGGAACAAACAAACAAACAAACTCACTTCCCGATTTATGATATTAGTAAGGAAGCAAGGATAAGGATATTAAAAAGGAGCCTGCTGCTAATGAAGATCGCGGCGCGCGTCCTAGTCGACGAAGATGGAATTGCCGTCAGTCTGAAGTGTGCGTTGTCGTGAGATGTTTACCTTCGGCCATGGCGATCATTATGGCGTCGTCGGGATCTACGAGGACGTACCTAGCCCACGTTTACGTAGCGGACTACGGACGGGAACGTAAACAACATGGTCACGATTCGTGATCGCACAACACGAAACTGAAAAGATGTAACAAGCTGCTGTAGCTACGGCTTGTCGTAGTAACCTCCTCGTTTTTGACCGATCCGAATGGTGTTCGACCCAAAAGCATGTTAACCTGTTAGTTCCAGATCATTTGACAGAAAGTTTGGTCTTCTGCCGACCCGTCTACTAAGCCACACAGGCAGCGTGTGGTGGAATACAGCCTGTACCATCTCACAGGAGCTGGGTTTTAATAGATTCTACTCACGCTTAGCCCACAGCTTGATGGCGCGCAGGGTGAGCCGGAAGTTGTTGATGTTGGGCACGAGGCGCAGTATCTCGTCCGTCACTCGGCAGCCGTTCAGCGAGCGCACGCTCTTCTGGTCCAAGTTCTTGAGCAGCATGTCGTCACGGAGATCGAACGAGTCTGCCGAGAAAGGGTGTATGTTAATTAACGGCCAATGCGTACGTAGACCTAGGAGTGAAATAGGTAGACAGAATGCTGGTTTAATGGTAAACACATTCAGCAGTGGTGATACAATACGTAATACAGGCTGACTGGTGAAATACTGGGAATATTAAAAATATGATATTTCATGAAAATTTGATTTTTGTTTTATAATGTCATTTTAGTTCATACTAGCGAATTTAAATATTTTATAGACACATAAAAATTCCAATTTGCAAGTGATGAAATGAGGATTAAGCATGGGTTGAGTAATTAATTAAATTTTTTTTTCTTTATATTACATCACAAAATCACTACTAATATTATAAATGCGAAAGTAACTCTGTCTGTCTGTTACGCTTTCCTGCTTAAACCTCTCAACCGATTTTTATGAAATTTGGCATGGGTATACGTTGAACCTCAAGAACGGACATAGGCTACTTTTTGTTAGAAAGTAAGGGGGGAGGGGGGGGGGAGGTAATGCCACCTTTGAAATGATAGTTGGCACAAATTGAAAGGATGTAGTCCACGCGAACGAAGTCGCGGGCACAGCTAGTATAACATATTTTTTTAAGTAACTAATTTGACTTTGAAAATGTTGCATAATTGTAACGAGATTAATATAGAGCACATACTCTTCTTCAGTATAGCGAGTATTTCACAGTCCGTATGTATAACCAAAATAATAATGATGAAATAGAAAAAACCATGTTCACTACCACACAAGTTACTGGGAAAGTGGGATAATAGATTACGAATGAGAATACATAAGCTATGTGATCTAACTACTGTTTATTATGTATGTTTATTCAGATTTTTAATTAGATCGCCTAAAATTTGTAATTAGTTTGTTAAATTGATGCAGCCAAAATAAATGTAACAATTTTGGACATTAGCGAATTCGACTGTGCGAATCCGATACTTCAAAAGTAAATAAAATTAAAGAAGTTCAATTATTCATTTAATTTCCATTTACTTTTAAAATAAAAAATAGTAAAACTAGTAAATCTCAACAGGTAATTTAGCTTATTACTCATAATACCGCCCTCTAGGTTACAAATTTAGACTACACAATTTGAATTGTAACCAAGTTGTGGCTCAAAACACATTACATTTACGTTTTTCGTCAGTCGATACATTTCAAATGTCAATAAGGTTGCACATGGATGAATAATTCAACTTGAAACTTTAATTTCACAAGTATCATTGCAAAAATTAGAAAATATTTAATTACCTAGAGGACACAATAAAACGATGGAATCTGTGAAATCAATCGCGTCACAACACCTTGCTCACCAGTGGCCAATATTATAAAAAAGAGCACGCCGATAGCTGTCACTTTAGTCCATCTAATTAAAAATCAGAGTATAGTGTCGTAAACTATGAAAAGGCTGACATATGGCATAATGTAGCTGCAGATGGGTTAATGCAGATTTATCAAGCACAGAGTTTAAGCCAGTACACATTATAATAAGGACTTGGTGTCATTATTTTTTATTTATTTAAAAACTTTATTGCACAAAAAAAGTACAACAGGTGGACTTAATGCTATGGGCATTCTCTACCAGTCAACCTTTGGGTCATGCGGAGAGTTAGTTTATGGGTGCGGTAATAGTGACAAAGTGCATAAGTAATCTTAAAATTAAAATAAAAACATAATACACGAGAATAGTAACTATCAAGCGTTACAAAATTCATTTCGGAAACAATTAAATATACATATAGACATACATGAATAAATATAGTATATATATAAAATATGAAGCTATACATATATTTACATAATGATGTCTTGAATAAGTCCTTTCCATTGCAATGGGACATTCATACTTTAAGCTAGACTACTACTAGTTAATGTAGACAGTAAACATACCCAAAACTATATCAAGTATACATACCTGATAAGGTTGGATATGCTATGAAAAAATCAGCACTATTTTAACACAGTCCATAAGATGACAAAACAAAAAAATTGCAGTTAAATTACTTTAATATTTTCACCTATTCGGTGGGTCATAGTAGTAAGGCATGGTCAATTTAATTTATTAATTTTGATATTATTAAGTGAACTTGTGTGTAAATTTGGTGGTGATTTGTTCAGAAATATTCCATAGTGAGTGATAAATAAATCTATACTAATATTATAATGCTAATGACTTTGTTTATTAGTTTGGACGCGCAAATCTCTGGAACTACTGATTCGAATCAAAAAATATTTTTGTGTTGCATAGCCCATTTATCGAGGTAGGCATCACGCAACAACCAAAAAGGAAAAATCGAGGAAAATTATTTTTTCAATTGACAAACTAACTGCAGGTATGTCTTGGTGCAAAATTAATATAATAATAAGTTAATATAATTACAATAGTAGTTTCATTCTGGTATCTACTCAGTAGATATAGGTTCTGATCCACAGGTAGCTTCATTTGATTTATCGAGACTATTCATAGGTGTTACTGATGTAATCTATATGAATTTGATTTATAAGTAGACTATTCATTAGTATTACTGATGTAGCCTATATGAATAAAAAGATTTGGCATTTGACTTACCAGGTATTTCTTTCAAAGCCAGCCGGGCGAACAGTAAATCTATTTCAATCCCGTCAAAGTTCATCTTTATCACGGGCACGAAGGCGTCCTCTACGGCCCGCAGGTCCTTGACCTGAGGCTGCTGCTTGAGGAGTTCGTAGAAGGACGAGAAATAGTCCGTCCGGTCGATGTGACGCGGCGCCACGCACAGGGCGTCTATATCAGCGCCGCGATGATGCACCTGCAGACAAACAATAGTTTATTGACGACCTCCATAGCCGAGATGTGGGCCAGACTTGGGCGTCGCACCATCATCTAGGTCCCAATATGGGAAACGAATTTGTCTATATTGTCTCGGGTCTGGGTGTTGTGGTACCGTCTTTGCTTTTGATTTCTGTAACACAAGTTCTGTGCTTAAGCTACTTATTACAGAATCAGAGCAATGTATGATGTTGTCCAATATTTATTATTAAAAATTAATTGTGAGTGAATTTTAGATAGATGCATTATATCTTGAACAAAATTTTACCGAAATTTCATAGTTTTATCTGTAAAACTAACGATTTTATCGCTAGTAAGCTATCTCTCCAGGCAACATTTAGGTAAAGTATAATTTAAAAATGAATCGCAAAAAGCGCATAACTGAACAACATGTAGACCAATTTGGCCAATTCTTTTTTTTAAATGTTTGTTACAGTTCAAGGATGTTTTTTACGGGAAAACCCTAAAGACAGCCATTTTCTTTTTCCAATACAAACTTTTTCTAACTACATGTAGTAAATTTGAAAATTATTCCTATTTAATAAAGTTCATATTAAATAACAAGCCGTCACTGTTGTCTAAACAATGTAGGTGTGTTTCTAACGTCATAGTCAATTTGCACTGTATTACCGCTGCACAAAGTTCAGATTCAATCATATCTAGCAAAACAGTGTGCGTTTGCGCATTGGAGGATTTAGTGTTGATATTATTGCGCCGACTACACAATAGATAGTAACGTAGTTTGTTACTATCACATTATAAGTATGTCTGGTTCGCTAATATATATATAAATATATGTATGTATGTACATATCGGCGTCGTTTCGTCACCCGCGCAGCATAAATACGTCTTCAAAGGAAGAATGCTCTCGAATAACATCTCACGAGGGTAGGGATAAGCTGAAAACCAGCGCTGCCCGGGATCCATTCTCGAGACAGCATTAGCTGAGCTTTTTCCTTTTGTCTCGTAAACAATCCATTTATGTTTAGAACAGATTATGTTTTTTGTTTTGTTTGTAAGTTGAGTCAATAAATGTTTTCTTTCTTTCTTTCTTTCTTTCAAGAAGACGCCGACATTCAAAGACGTCAGTGTGACACATTTCAAATCCAAGATGCTCTAATAGGTACCGGACTGTCAATTTATTTTCAACCAAAGCGGGTCTACTGTGTTTGGTGAGCTCCTTACCCCGAGCCTGTACGATCCGAAGGTGTATATATTCCCGCCGACCGTCTCCGCGACGCTGGGCGGCATGTTCTTGCGCACCGACTCGTCGCGGATCCACTGCCTCACCAGCCGGTGCAGCGCGCCCAGGACCTCCATGCGGTGGTGCATCTCCTGTTCTGATTCGAACACACCGAACGGCACCAGGCATTCCTTCAGCTCGCTCGTTTTTTCAATGTCGATTGGCTTCGGACCTTGAATAGAATAACATTGATTTTAATACCTCGCCTCCCACATCATAGTTTTAAGTTTTCTAGCTCAAAAAAAAAAAAAATGATAACTACTGAGTTTCTTGCTGGATTCTTCTCAGTAGATTAATTTTGGTTTGTGTTCATTTTGACGCATAAGTGTTACAAAAACCTTGAATAAATTAATTGATTGAATGATTATGATTACCAATAAAATAGTATACAAAAGATGTTGTCAACGGCTGTATTATAACGTTAATTGAAAATAAGTAAATAAAACTTAAAAATGGAAAGGCAGCAACTTAGTACAGTTGTTTCGAATTATTAATGAACTAGATGTTGCCTGCTAGTTTTGCCACGTTATTTCGGGATAACAAGTTTCCTATATGTATAGTATTCAAGTATCTGCTTTGTCTGACTACCAAATTTAATCCAAATCTAATCAGTAGTTTTTTTCTTTAAAACTTTACGATAATAGTATGATAAACATTGACGCACCTGCCATAGAAATAGCAGACGTCATGCCCAGCGTTTTAAGATTCTGCTGGTTCTGGTGCTCATTCTGCTTCCCCGCATTCTGATGGCTGGTGTTGGAGTGGGAGTACTGCGACGCGGGCCACATCTTGGAGGTGGGGTGACGCGCCTCTTAACCTAAATGTATCATTGGTTTATAACTACAGGTGGGAAAGTTATAAATGCTTTCCTCAGGGACAGCTGTTGGGTCTCCAGTCACCTGGATCTGAAACAAAACAAAAAAAATACTATTATCTTAATTGAGGCCATCTAGCTCCTTGACAACACAAACATAGTGAGGAGGATCGAAAGGACAATACCTTTTGAACTAGTATATTAAATGAGTGACAAAAAGTGAAGTGTGTGCCACTCATTACAAACACAAGAACATAGTACCTTAATAGAGACAATAGGAAGTGTCAATGGACATATTTTTAGTAAACCTTCCTTAGCAGTCCAAGTAAAATTAAATTACTTATTAGTCATTTCAGACTAGATTGTAATAATTTTGTGGTACTGATGTTTAATATTATACGCCATTGAAAAAAAGGTTTAATATTGGTTACATTGTATACAATTTATCAGGCTGTCACTGTACTAAGCAATGGGCTCATATCATTTCACAAAGTTCTATGATTGATGTTCGGTAAAACGTATCGTCGGTTTAAAAAGCTTTGGTATGACCCCTAAGCAACTGGTTTGTCCAGCAGCAGACAAAAAATATTTTCTTCATGAGTATATACAAAATAAATATAGTATGTGATCGAAAAAACTAATTTTAAACATGAATCTAGATATATAAATTAGGAATCTGAGAAACTATTGTTATACCTAAAAAAATGTACAAAAACATTAGTATAGATTGTTGTTTTGTGATCTGCATGTATGAGTGTTGGGTGTGTGTGTGTTAATATTTAAAAACATTGTGTGTATTTGATAACAAAGTTTCCCTGCTTTTTAACATGTTCCCTGTCTATCACTTTATTTGAAGTTGCAGATGTCACTCCAACATGTTAACTGACTTAAATAAAAAAAGTTCCCAAATCTTACTATCCAATAATTGTTTTTTTTTTATTGTTGTTTGTATTATTAGTTCAATCCTTGGACATTAATCTGAAATATATATTTGGTCATCAAATCTACATCATAGATTACCTATATTGTAGGGTGATATGGTCAAACAGAAATTAAAACAGAACTAAAATTAAGATTTGTGAAACAAAAGCAATTTTGTAAGATTTTAGAAATGCTTAAAATAGTCAAAAGAAAATTCGTAACACTGATTTATGTATTTTCTTCACTGGTTTATCTAAGATCTATGTTTTGATATACCTATAAAGACTGTACCTATGAATAATCTTATTTGCAACCAAATAATAAACATTGTTTTGTGTTAGTTTTACCTGTTGATTTCATTTTTTCAAAAAACACGCTCAAAGATCCTCGTTAGCATTACCGTGTCCTCTTTCATAAAGGTTTTGTCTTACACAACTAGACATAAACGTAATATCACAATTAATAAAAAAAATGTCTCGTTACCCTAAACACAAAGCATTATAGAACAATATTCTTAATTACTATTGCAAAGTAGGTTATTAGCAAACATAAAGACGAATAGGTCGGTAAAACATTGAGAGTTCGGAAGGTACGTATCATAGAAAGCAGTTCGACTAAATGTAGCGAGTGTCGTATTCGCGGACAGAAATTCATGGTTCATTCAACCTACTTTTTTTGCGTTTAGTCACATACCAATTCTCTTCTACCGACAAATAATTGACAACTATTGTAAATTTAACGAAAACTAAAGAAACATCAACAAATAATCTAGAAATAACATTAACAATAGATCCATGGCTGAAATCTTTTGTTAGTCAAAGTCACGATTTACGAGGTCATAACTTATGTAAATATATGACTTGCATGTCAGCAAACCTTGATTATGAAGAATAAATAGGGCAATAGATTATTTGTGACGATATCTCAAAAGATTAGCACAAAACACAACTTGATTGAGGCGATTGAACGACTTTTGAAAAGCTCACGTTGCCCATAACTCGGGAGTTACTACGATTGTAATTCATTGTAGATGTTACAACCTCGTTTGTAGTAAAGAAACTTACCAATTAAAGATATCGTGAGTTTAATCTCACGTTATTATGCACTAACAACTACTTCAACTCATAATAAATGAAAGAAATAAACAATTAAATTCCAAACAAGTACCCAACAGTCGCCAACAACAAGGCAGCCATTTTAATAAAATGGCGTTTTCAACATTGCCATACATAATAATGGTGTAGTGTTGCTTGTACATATTTCTTTAATTTCTACCAAATTCTAAAAATTAACATACTTAAGCAAAATTTTCGACTTAATAAATTTGTTTGGAAAGATTTCAACAGGATTCTGCACGACCCATACATAAATATTTATAACATTATTTTTTTGAAATTGTGAACTGTATATTCCTAAAATTGTCCGAATAAAACGCAGCTACGGATGCGTTCCTAAAATATTGAATGCGTTCATAGAATTCTTTATTTTCGCGCATGTCTATTGGCAGATTTTTCAGTGACGTATCCTCAACGTATCACAAAACTCTGTTGAACTTGTTCACATATCTCTATCTCGTTTCTTTTGGTACGAAAAGAGAGAGATTGATAGAGAGCCGGTTGATGTTTTCGTGTCAGCCTTGTGCCCATTTATGAGGAGTAGGTAAAATCCGCCATCTTGAGAGTGAATTCAAGAATGTGAGGACTTTTTGAGGTGTTAAGTGAATATCTTCAGTAATTTTACTATTAAACGGATAATATTTTCGCTACCGTAGGATTTGTAACAGTAATTCCGAACCGGTCGCGTTATATAAATCTTGTTGCGCGTCGTTAAAGGGCTGAAACGCCGAATTCCTTCATAGTGTTTATGTGACAGGAGAAGACACCGTAAGCTTTCTAATAGTTTTTTGCGTGTCTTTATTAATATCTATTTCCGATTTCCATCTCTACCATCGTTAGCATATCGTGAAAGTGTTTGTTATCCGCGTACCGAGTCCCGGCAGTCGTTGTAGAGTTGCGCGATGTATTTTTCTGGTGGAAAATGCGGTTAGATGGGCGTTGTTGGTCGGTTTGTGGTGCTGTGTCGGCGTCCTGGTGAGGGTCGGGGCCGGTCAGGGTTGGAGAGCGCGCGGCGGGTGCGGAGGATGCGAGAGGTGACAGCGGGCTAGCGGGTTGTAAAGTGTTTGAACTGGTGGACTTGCGAAGATGTCGACGACGATGCGGCCGACGCTGCAGACGGTGCCGGAGTCGCTGCCGGCGGACCATGTGACGAGCCCGACGCCGGCGCCGCCGACGACCACCGCGGCGGCCGCCCCCACACGAGAACGCCCTCTGTTTTCGGTAAGTCACCACTTGCTATTGAAGTCTTCGTCACTAGTATCTGTCTTCTTGACTCTTCTACTCTAAACAGTCTGAAACACAGCTTTTCTGACAAAAATAGTGATTACTTTGAAATTTCAAAACAAACATTTCTAAGATTTCTATACTTCTTCATAGTCAACAATGTTTACATAGAAGCCAGAACTAATGAGTTAGATTTCATGAATCCTCTGTCCAAAACTATACCTAGTTTAAATTACAATCCAAAATAAAAACTTAATTATTTAACTAAAACAAAACCCAGTCAGATATTTTAAAATTATTTAGAAGAATACAACAGAGCATGGTAATTTTGTTATGCCACCACTAGTGTTTCATCAAAGTGTAAGAATATAGTTAAGCAAGCAGCCTAGATTTGATCCTAGAAAGTGTGGTCAGTGTAGCATATCAGTGACTTCAGAATTTCTCAGTAGATTTTTAATTTCAATGAAATACATTATGAATAAAATGTACTCTAAGCTATTATGTTAAAACAGGAATGGTAGTTGATCATTTTTATTATTATAGGATAGTACATGATGATTCTTCGTCTCTTATCATCACACAGTGTTATAATTACCCCCTTAAAAGTTTATATAAACGGTCTTATCTTTTAAAACTTTTCACCTACCTTGTACTTGTAATCTTTGGAAGAAACATTACACTACAAAATGTTTGTTTCAATATCAAAAAAAATATCAGTTTAATAAATTGATATCAACTAAGTTAATTACCTAGATTTACTGTTTTTTTTTAATAAAAAGGTTTTTGTTGATGATAATTTTCTACTGAAATTATGCTGCATCTATAGTACAATGAAGTTTCATAAAATTTTGAATGTGTATAGTCAAAACAGGGCAATATAATTCAAAGAAATTTACAATATGAATCAAGTCACACTATTGGTAATTAACAAAATAGACAATTGTGGAGGCTAAAGATATCCAGTGCAAGTTTAGTTTATCACAAAATATTTAATTTAAATCAACTTTACTAATTAAGGTTTTTGATTCATAATTAATAGAACACAATAGGAATTACTTTATTTATGTATCTCTTATGAATCGTCAGATTAAGCTAAACTACCACCATGTTCCAATGTTGACGCTATTAAGAAGGATGGATAAGAATCTTGATAGTAACTGTTTTTAAAATTACAAATATTAAAACATACAAACAATATAGCTTATGTCTAGTGTACATAAATACTACTAGTTATCAGGTCCAAAAATTTTTGTCATTATTGTGTCTTTTATTTTTTATTAGCCTTTTTTCATGAGTCACATTTTAGTTTGAGACTTAAATCTATGAAAATAAATGCACATTGAATATTATTATGTGGGAACAAAGCACTGCTGTAAATACTAGTCTGACTGGGTTGTTTTATAACAGATGCAAACAAGGTATGTGTCATCAATTCAAACATAATAAAAATGATGCATTAACATTGATAATAATTGGTAAAAGTTGATGTTTTTTAGGTAGTTAGTTGATGTACAAAATCTCCTGATTACTAGTTTTGACAGAGGATTCAACTTTTGCCTTTATAAAGGTACGCTATTTGCTATTGCAATTTGTGTTTGTGTGTTGTGGAGGTGCAGTGTGAATACTGTTTATGTCTGCAGTGTTGAGCCGATGTTTACATCAGCAAAAGGTCACGCCTAGAAATAGGTGTCACTTATACCTATTACCATGATGATATCAAGTTGTAAGTTTAATTGCACAATGTCAAGGAAAATTTGCAAACTTATCTTAACTATGTCACAGGCAATGTTAATTTATATATTAAGAACTTAAACAATATTGATATAGTATACTGTACCAATGTATACGCCGGCACTATTTGAATGAATACAACTATTTAAATAGGTAAATAGATTATTTATTGTTACAATATAGAACATTTGACATCGTATTCCACATATTATAATACATAAACACGTATTTTAGACTGGACAATATTGTAACTGTTTACCATTCTTTCGTTTTCAAATGCTTTTTCTCTTGTTTAATTTTTCCGCCTCTCAATGCAGACTACATTATAACATTGTAGTTTGTATATGATACCCATTTAATTAAACACACCTGTGTAAATGTATTATCTATTATATTTATAATGTATATGCAACTGATGCAAATGTTTTATTGTTATTAACAACGAAAATACAGCATTTCGTAATCATTAAATGTTACACGCATTGAGTTTTCACTTAAAACGGTGTGTACCTGGGTATGTAGTACATTATTATAAGGACGAAGTAACGATGAACTTATTTTTAATGAATGCGCGTATTATTTTCGATTAATAATTTAATCTTTTCTTGATGAATCCGTGTAGTTACTTAATTGTATTTAATTATCACATAAGGTATATAATATTATAGTAAGTTCTAAGTCGTAAAAGACGTCCTGAGAAGTCGTTTTATTGAATTGTGTTTAGCTGTATCAATAAGTAGGTAGGTAGTTCAAATCTGTCGTAAAATCAGTTTTTATGAAGGATTCACCTCTTGACGTGAGTGAAATGACTCATCTATTAACGTTGAAATATCGGTTTGATTCGTAATGTTTTTACATATTCAGCCACACCTATTTGATGCTATTTTGGTATATGTGGTCCACCAGACGAGTAGGTAATAAACTAAAATAAACTTTTAATATTAGAAACAGAAAAATTTTATCTCCCCTTGCGGTGCGGGAATCGAACCCACGACCTAACGACTAACTAAGGAGGCTAACGGTTGATACAGCAGAAAATTTTTATCGCCTACGATAACAGTTGGTAAGAGCAGCACGCGCGATACGTGAAGGTCGTGGGTTCGATTCCCGCACCGCAAGGGGAGATAAAATTTTTCTGTTTCTAATATTTAAAGTTCGCTAGTACGGCGTTTAGTACTATAAGAATAATAAAATCGATTAAAATAAACTTTTAGTGGTATTCTAGGATTTCACATTTAGCATACATTTGCCGATTATGCTAGCAATTTCTCTATAGGTATCGATACTTTGATAACCGTTGGGTCAACGCAGCCAACTTTTCGGGCCGAATAATGTTGTCACAGATATGTCAACGTCTCACGTAAAGGAATAACGATCTAAGGTTCCAGTGTTTTCATAAAATAATCGGTAAAAGTAGCATGCACTTTCTACCACGGTCGTCGTTATGTCACCAGATGCAGGATCTAAATTTAACGTGGACTGGGAAACGGCGTGGGCATCTGTCCTCTACCACGAAAATATACGGATATTTAAGTGTATGTAATATTCGAGTATGAAGCCCAGTGGTGCGGAGTCCTAACGATATGATTAGACGATGAATGAAGATTGAACTCTAATTGCGTTCTTTGTGCCTGATTAGTATTTCAATGACGTTTATTTATGTGAATGAATTCTGTGCTCTTTAACATGTATTTATCTTGGTTAATGCAGGGAGTTAACAAGATGAAAACATTAATGTTTACCCTCTTTATCTAATTGCGAACAGCTTAATCGCATTCGAATTTTTTAAAGAAAATAAATGTCATAAGAATACATCTAAAAAGATACACCTTAATCTACTATATAAAAAATAAGTCGGGTTTTCCTTTCTGACGCTATAACTCAAGAACGCACGAACCGATTTCCACGGTTTTGCATTCGTTGGAAAGGTCTCGGGCTCCGTAAGGTTTATAGTAAAGAAAATTCAGGAAAAATTTCAACAGAAAAACGGGAAAATCCTCTAAGGCGAAACGAAGTTTAAAGTTGCTTTTTCTGTCCCTTTATCCCTTTGTACGCTTAAATCTTTAAAACTACGCAACGGATTTTGATGCGGTTTTTTTATAGACAGAGTGATTCCAGAGGAAGGTTTTTATGTGTAATAAAGAATAGAAAAGCCAATATTTCTAAGTACATATTTACATTACATCCGTGCGAAGCCGGGGCGGGTCGCTAGTTATAAATAAAAGAGAATCGAGACCTATATTCGTTTCAAGAAATTGTAATATTTAATTAATTTTAAAAGTAATGTAAACGGAACACCATGCTAAACTCGAACTGCCATTCTTATGGATCATTAGCTCTATTTATTCAGTCATTTATTTCTGTGCCAGTACGAAAATAGTATTCATATTAGCATGTACACCTAGAGTAGATACTAGATAAAAGTCGTAACAAGCTAAGCGTAGATTGGCTAGACAGTTTAATGTAGCTATGTCTACCCTCGGGTCTTTATCGACATCTAATCAACTATTTGCATTCTCCACTCTATTATGCGGTATTTAGGTAAAGGTAAATAAGCATATACAGCTTTTATCAGAACGCGGAGTCTTATAAAAAAGTCAAATCAGTAACAGTCAAGTCTAATCGATTTATGTATGTCTGAAATATTGATTTGTACGACAGCACTGTAAAAAAATCCAATTGGCATTTCGATATTAACTCTTATTCCGACGACGTAAGGGTATGTAGGTAGGTACCCTGATGTTATTTTGACTGTACCATTATTTTTATGAACTAAATATGTTCCTAAACTATTTCTTTTGTTGAGTTTTTAAACTTTATTTTAACTAACAACTAGAAATTAGTAGTCTCTGCGAAGCGGTTACTGCAATTAATCATGTCTAATTTATTTCTACGACAAACAAATTTGAGTTTCGACCCGTAATTTATTTCGTAAAAGCAAACATGAAAATAAGATTTACTTCGTGCTCGTGCAAAATGCAAACGCAATGTTCTGATTATGAATCAAGAGTTTTATTACGTTAATACATGTAATAAACATGTCGCACGATTGAAAGACCAACGATGGACGAAAAGGGTGACCTCATGGGCAGGTCCACAAGGCAAAAGAAAGAGAGGTAGACCTGTAGCGACTTGGGAAGATGAGCTCAAGAAGATAGCCGGCCACAACTGGATTCAAGTAGCTCAATCTAGAGAGGACTGGCAATCCTTGGAGGAGGCCTTCACCTGCAGAGGGGTTCTTGCAGAAAACTCAACTATATAATACACATAATTTTAATAAGTAAATCTAGGATTAAGATAAATGTAAATTAACAACTAACTTTAAAACATCAACTATTTTTATTACTAACACATCCATTTAAACATACACTAAGAAATGTTCTTTCTCATTATTTGTATTCTGCAAAGAAATAAAAGGCTTTTTATTTTATTTTTATTTATTTATTACGTGTAATAAACATTGTGTAAGCGTTGTTACGAAATTATTATATGGAAACTGGCTTTAATAGAATATTTATTTAGGCTACCTGTTTCAGTCCACTGACGACAGTTAATTTATATGAAAAGAGCTTCCGTAAGCTGTTTAAATTCATTGAAGCTTTATGTATCATGCTAGCAGTGAAAATTTGGCAGGATTCAATGAAATTTACTCCTTAATCTCGGACCTCCTTAATTGGCTACTTGACAGTGTTAACAATAAAATATGAAAAGTGTTAGATATGTTAGCTTATTAGTAAAGTAATAATTTTACATTTTTATTTTATAATTAAAAGCATAAGTAGTTAGTATTTTAATTTTGCAAAATAAATTTTACTTTTTTTATCTGTGGAACAAAAGAACCGAAACGGAAACCACCATTGCAATTCGGAAATGACAGCTGTCGGCGAAAATAATTTATTTTAATGTGGCGAAACAATGATTATTTTACCGATTAAATTGAATTATTGTGTCTTTAATCGTATTAAGAATTTATTGAAACATTTTCCGTTTATTTAAATGAAGTCGTTCCTATGCGTATCGGTTCGTTGTCTACAACGTTGACGTCATAATTTCAACAGTGACATGACTTGGCGTTTTTGCGCGCTTTTTAAATGTGTTACACAAAATCTTATTTTTCTCTGGTTATTTACATTTTTTCCAGATAAATCGAATTGCTTGGGATATAAAATGAACGGGCGCACATTTTGCAATACTTTTTCAAAAACGGTCAAATAGCCAATTACTTAGTTGCTAAAGTCCCAATTTTGTAGTAAGGGACGTTTTAAAAAAATTGCAATTACTGTCAGTTTGATATCACTGTAGCAAGACATCTATGAAAAATCCTTAATTAATTTCTTCGCAGCCTTTTTTACAGACTTTTAGACTTTATTGTCAACATTTGGTCTCTTCCACTTATTTATAAGCCCTCTCGTAAGACCAAATGTCTTTTCGAAAACTAGGAACGATTTATTTTCCATTGTATCTGTTAATGTTTCTGACATAAGAATTATTTTATCAACAATGCACTGTTAAATTACTTAACCTGTTCGAAAATGTGCATACTAATTAGTATCAGTATTTCAAGTGGACGCTGTACGTATAATTACTGAGGTTTCTATATTTACTAACTCGTAAACTGTTATATGAAATGTTTTTTGGTAAATAATAAAAGTACTGTTCCGTTCGTTGACATGCCTTTCATTTTATTGTTTTCGACTATTGATCGACAAAAACGGCCTACATATCGCTCACGTTACGTATTACAAATGAGTTACAAACTTATTTTAGTCTTGCACGTCCCGTGTGGAACCTGACGGCTGCGGAAATACGATAGCTATTGACTACGAAGCGTGGCGACACGCGAACTGTAATTACGAAATTGTTCGCAACATAAGCCGTGATGAACTCGAATTGGACAACCAATTCACATTTCAGTGTTCTGCAGTCCAGACACTGAGTTATGATACTGGTGACTAATTTTATCTGGATGTGTTATTGAAAAGTTTAAATTTCTGAACACCTCTAGATTCTAGGCAACGAACTTGTGAAATCGAAATGGACAACCAATTCACATCCAAGCGTTCTGCAGTCCACAATTCCACATACCGAGTTATGATGCTTGTGGCAAATTTTATCTAGATACGTGTATTGATAAGTCCAAATTTCTCAAGGCCTCTAGATTCTTTAATTTATCTTTTGGTATCGAAATAGAACTCGAAATGGACAACCAATTCACATCCAAGCGTTCTGCAGTCATACATTTTATCTGAATACGTGTGTTGAGGCCTTAAGGCTTCCAAATCCTAGTTAACAACTTTTCATATCGAAGAAAATCATCAAGGCTTACCCAATTTTCACCTCGAGTTATTTTATGACGCAAAGAAAACATCTTTATTATTTTACGACTCTAGTATCGTGCGAAACACCAAGACATAAAAGTTGGTCGAGCAAATCTTGGACGTTAATAAGTAAACTTAAGTGTAAGACGAATCAATGCTACCGAAGTAAAGTAAATAGAACGATTTGAAGCTATGTGGACTACGAATTTAATATTGTTAGAAATTCGACGAAGATTAGGAAGGTTCTCTGCCCGGATAAATTTAGGAGTTTACTAATAGAAGCATTTAGGAATGAATGGACAGGCCAATGGTTCTCTGCTATTTGGGAGTATTGATTGGCGTTCATGTGAGAATCCCGATATCGTTAAGCCGATAATATATCTCACTATCTTCCGATTGTTTTCTGAATGAACTCGCTGATCGTTTAAGTTCGTAAGCTACTACGGTATTTTCTATTACACTTAGATATTTGTTTGGGTTCGTAAACAAAATAATAAATCTAGCTTTACTTTAAATTTATTTTTAAGATGATTGTAGTTGATTTTAATTATTTTAGGCCCCTTATATTAACCAAGGGGTATATTCTAGAATTGACGCAAAATGTAAGAAACTTACAAGTATCCCTTCATCCCTGTGTCTTATAAAGAATTAGAGAAACTGCTACATGTTCCACAGTAAAATTATCCTTTATTTATGTTCTTTTTCTTGGAAATCATGTTGGTATTTAGGATGTTACATATAAGGTTCCTAGTTAGTACTAATTAAGAAATATAGGTTTTGTTTATTTGATGTTCGTTTTTCAGATGAGGTAATCGTAAACAAAACAACAATGTAGGTAGGGTACTTATCCTTACACTGCATCACTTACACACGACTGGTGACGAAAGTCGTATTTTTCCTCGTTCAAAGGAGTTGTGAATCGCTACCCCTTTCATCAAGTCGTTGAACTTTGTAACCGCTACTCAATTTTAAGCGTAAGAGCTCATATAGGCTAAAGGAGCGTTTTGTAATTCGGTCGCCGCCTTCTAGGGAGAGGAGTAAAAAACCAATGAAATTTTTACAGCCATTACCGTTGTGATTTCCAGAAATTGTTTTTCTGGCTGTTTATTCGACTTGCAAATGCGAGTTTGAGGAGTACACTTTCCACCCGTATTAAAGTTTTTTGAACGCCATTTGGCATTGTATTTAATTGTATGAGGAGTAATATTATATTGATTGAAACTTTATGTTCTACTCGTATACGACAGTAAGAATTATCTACAGGTGGATCGATTTTAACAACATGTTTTACACCATTGAGAGAAATCAATTGGTACGACAGTAGTAGCGTGTATATGAAGTCTCTTCTAATCCATCAGATACGCTGCATATAAAATCAAATTAGTGAAATGTTATTTTGAAATATAATATAGCTTGTCATTGCCCAGAACTTTCAACGCTGAAACACCAGCTTTGCGGTAGCTTTTAATTATATCGCCTTATCATAGTTTTCGATAATACTTTTACGTTCTTTGAAGATGAAATGATCACATTTTACAATAGAACTTTAGTATGGGGTTTTTAATCGTTAACAGTATGAAGGAAGATTAAGAATATAGATATCTCGTCGAACAGGCCACTGGAGAGCAGGCGATGTAGCAAGTTGGACCATCTCCTTATATGGCACATCGTGAGAGTTGACAATACTCGTCTCTGGATATGTTTGCAAAAAATACTTTCCAATACATTTGCGTTGGATAATTTATTGGACAATTTGTTTACTTAACTAATAGCAAAAGTTCAGTAGCTGTCTAGGTAGGCAAGTAAAAACTCATGAAGTAGTTTCATTGAATTAAAATATCATAAAAATAAATAATTAAATATTGGACAGCATCACACACATTGTTCTGATTCTGTGATAAGTATCTTGAGCACTCGTGTTACAGATATCAGAAACACTACGGTACCACAACACCCAGACCCGAGTCAATATAGAAAAAATTAGCAAATATAAACTTGCTAATGTTTAATTTAATATCAAATCTAAAATAGAAGCATAAAAATTTGTTCGTTACTTAAAATTAGCTCATGAAATATATGTCCGTCGGTCGTTTTTAGCTTACGCTTCGTATAATTTATTGCTATTCGTAGCTAGAATTGTTTTTTTTTTTTCAAATATGGGAACCAGGCATTAAACGTAGACGTGATATAGGTATTTTGTGTTTGCACTAGTAAAGCTACTTTAACTAACCATAACTTTCAAAACAAGATAATTAGTTGTAAAACTAGCAGCGACGTTCATTTAGCGGAACAGTGTTCATGTACAACTTACCATCTGCGGTCTGTACACGTTTACTCGTGTGGTTTTTCTCTTATATACTTAGGATAGCAAAGTGTGATGCCCATAAACATGGTCAATTTCTATACTATCTAATAATAGGGACGATGACTCAGTAAAGAAGAAATGATCATAGTCAGTCAGTCAGTTTGTTTATCAAAATACAATAAAACGTATTATTTTCTATAACATATGTGTAAATTATAAATTGATAATGGTTACGGATAAAGTGTAGTGGCGTAAGTATTTGCGTCACTATTTCGTTAAAACTCTAGGAAGAAGTGACGTAGCGCAAAATTTGAACGCTTTGTATCTTATGCCCGGTTTTTACGATTCATAATGTGTCAAAAATCTTTCTCCACCCGGCTTACGAGTCGTTAATAACGTTCCATAATTTACTTTTCATACCAGCTGTCATCAGTCGTCCGTCGATCGTTTGTAACTTACGCCTCGTATAATTAATAATTATCCGTATAGTCAGTTTGATTTTCAAAATACAATGAAAACGAATTATTTTAAATAAATAAATAAATATAAATACAACAATACTGTATTTTGTAAAAATATTGCATCTGTTTACATTTGCTGGGGTTGTTTCAAAGTTGTCCTGTATTATTTTTAATACGAACAGGTATACCTTTATACAGGGTCTTTCTAAATTAGCTGCGTTCCTTTTAACGGAGGCATCTATACGTTGTAACAAATACGTCCACAAAATTTGAGTAGGTGTTTTATTATGATTTTACGAAGTTATGTTTTCTAACAAAAGTAAAAATTCATTGAACCTTAAAATAAACATCATGCTGTATCTTTCACTAACACATCATAACTGCAGGGTATTGATTGTGTACATGCATACAACTCACACTTCTACTGTACGTACACAATAGGCTGTTTGGTGGTTTACGGCTTACGCACACACGGAACGACTATCAGCTGATGCCCTACTGTGACTAATGATAGCTGAAAATTCGGATATTATCGGGCTCTCTCACACATCTAGCGTCCGAGAAAGAGTGAAAGAGATGAATAAAGCGGAAATGCTCATACCTACTAGGTTGTAAATAAGAATGAAAGAGTTAAGACTAGGTACAATAATATCTAAAAATCAACAACACACGCAGTTTGCTCCTCTTAGGTCTTTAGTCAATGAAAAATCACTACCTACAAAAAATATGTTTGCGGCGCGTAAAGCATCTTTATTTGTTTTTAATTGTTTTTTACTTGTAAAGCTTTAGAGTCTGTCAGCTAGCTAGGCAAAAAAATTACAATAACAACTATCAATATTGGCCATCGTCAGAAAAGGAAATTTCTGTTAACATAACTTTCTCAGTTAATGTATTTTTTAATGCCATTTAAGACTAAATAGGTAGGTACTTACATGTCTATGAAGAAAAAACAACATTTCAGTTTCATAACATTTATTTTATTTAATGATTATTCTTCACAATTTTACAGCCTTTGGGCAACTTTTACAAATACTGCTGAAATTATCTACCCTGGATGTTAATACGGAGTTTCCACTTTCACAAGAGTGTCCGTTATACTGAGCATGATATTAAAGACGTTCACTATGCGCTCCTTTAACTGAGTTACATTTGCCACTTTCACTGTAAACTAAGTCTTCAGCTCGGCCCCACACGTAAAGTCGAGCTCGAGAGGCATCAGTCCGGGGAGGGGCTCGGTAACGGCACAGGTCCTCCACGACCGATTCACCGACAGCCATACGTCTCTGACAGGTTACACACCGCACCTTCAAACTGAGCTGGAGCACCATCCTGAAGTACTAATCCTTGAAGTACAGGCTGCGACGCGTATGAAGTGTAACCTCCGCAATCAATTCTCCCAGAGTTTCTTGAATGAATTTTAAGCACCGGCAAAACTGGTTATCTGGGGCAAACTCCTGTGGCTTTAACTCCTGAACAAGCGTGAAGTGGTACGGACGTTGATCATCACACCGTAAGAAAGGAAGGTACGCCACACACTTTTCGCCGCCACAACGAACGCATCTCCTGCATCGACTGTTGGGTGCCGACAGAAAAAGTCCAGTAGGCGGTTTCCTCGTTGCACTGGCAGGTGGGGTCTTCCACTATCTTCTACAGGCACGAACATACCCCAGTCCCAAAATCGTTTGAGAGTTTACAGCATCTCCGTAAATGCTCGTGTACGTACGCGCAGCCTGCGCACAGTTATCATTAGAATCCGCATAATACAGTACCATGTGTAGATAATCCACATTAATGTATGCGTATGACATTAGTCGATTAAATTTACCACAAAGCGCACCTTCGCGAAAGAATTCAAATCAACAACTGATGATCCTCCGCGGCAAAATCAAAGGGCGCACGCGTCTTTTGTGTTCCAAAGTGCGGCGCATTCGCCGAAAGGAGCGTGCCGAAAAGCCACGAATCGTTCACTCGGCGCGAGCGGTTCGTTTGCAGTGTTGCCAACAGTTCGACTAGCTTTCCACCAGATTCAACTCTTAAAACCACTAAAAACCACTAAAAAAATTTTTTTCACACTCAAATATGTCCCAATAGTGTTGCCAAACTATCGATAGTATTGAAGATCAATATCAAAATAACTATTGATATTATCGATAGTATCGGCCATGACAATTTGAATAATAATAATTGATACTATCGATAGTATCCATATTCAATAGTAGATAGATTCAGATAGTAGGCCATTATTCAATAGTATCGCGTATGAATATTGGTTGAGGTAGCTAGTAAACATTTTAAGGCTGCTATCTTGTATTTGGTTTGACTTGAACAGTATAATTTAAATACTGCAATAGTATTTAAGGTGGATTCCTTCTGCAATGAGAAAAGAAAATAACCATGAAAAATGAAGAATTAAAGAAAATTAATAAGAACGTAAGTATAAGTGTAGTAAAAGTAAATGGCTAAGTGTGTGAGAGATCGCACTTTTAGTAATTGAAATCAAATTTCAATTATCCACTAAAAAATCCACCAGCCACTAAAAGCAATATTTCGCCACTGAATGGGTGGCTAAAACCACCAGGTTTAGTGGAAAATCCACTAAGATGGCAACACTGCTCGTTTGTCGCTCTTTTGTAATCGACCGCTGACATTAGGGGTGCCAACTCCAGAATACTTTTTCATGTTATCAATAACTTTAATAAGATTCGTTTTAATTCATGATGTTAATACTTATTATGTTTTTTTATTATGGAATATCGTTAAAATTTCGAATTGGCTACTTGACAGTGTTAACAATAAAATATGAAAAGTGTTAGATATGTTAGCTTATTAGTAAAGTAATAATTTTACATTTTTATTTTTTTATTAAAAGCATAGTTAGTATTTTATTTTTGCAAAACAAATTTTACTTTTTTTATCTGTAGAACAAAGTAACCGAAACGGAAACCACCATTGCAATTCGGAAATGACAGCTGTCGGCGAAAATTATTTATTTTAATGTGGCGAAATAATGATTATTTTACCGATTAAATTGAATTATTTTGTCTCTAATCGTATTAAAAATTTATTGAAACAGTTTCCGTTTATCTAAATTAAGTCGTTCCTATGCGTATCGGTTCGTTGTCTAGAACGTTGACGTCATAATTGCAACAGTGACGTGACTTGGCGTTTTCGCGCGCTTTTTAAATGTGTTACACAAAATCTTATTTTTCTCTGGTTATTTAAATGTTTTCCATAAAAATCGAATTGCTTGGGATATAAAATGCACATTTTACAATACTTTTTAAAAACTGTCAAGTAGCCAATTGGCTGAAGTCTTGGTACACTGAGACACGTCCTAGCAAAAATGTTATCGCCTCTCGATAATTCTATTGCGCGAAAACATTTGGTAACTTATTGCCAATAATATTAATAGTATTTTTTTTGTTAAGAAAGATAACCCTCATACTACACTATTGAAGAGTTGAGAAATTTGTATTTCTTCACGTAGAGCGCGAAAAAGTGAATTGAAAATTTTTCTTTCTTTATACTTCAAATAGTACACTTTAGGGCACTACACTAAATCACTAAAGTGCACAATTACATTTTGTCAAGAGCCCAAAATAATTTATTTTTAAGATAATCCTAAATACTTAGTGGTAGCCCTGTTAAAATTATTTGATAATAATTTTTATCTAGCCGCATAGCTGCCCCGTTTCATAGTATGCATCGTAAACGTATTGTTTAGTAGTGTGCGTTTGTCGACGATGTAGTAGTAGAATCAGCTGACATAGGGCGTTGTATTATGTTGACAAGAAGTATTGTTGTTTCCTTGATTATCTTCAAAACTAGCCTGAATTTTTGGCTCATTTTTTTTGGACGTATTCAGTATGACGTAT
Source organism: Glyphodes pyloalis (assembly GCA_037074685.1). Lineage (NCBI taxonomy): Eukaryota > Metazoa > Arthropoda > Insecta > Lepidoptera > Crambidae > Glyphodes > Glyphodes pyloalis. The sequence continues at coordinate 2,646,095 of JAYKKO010000020.1, forward strand.
AGAAACCCCCATTGAAAGGAATGTAACTAATTTAGAAAGACCCTATATATAGGTACTTGCAAAAGTAATGTCTGAATTTGGCTATAGTTTACAAAAAGTTTAGACGCATGTTTTATACTTAACTAGGTATAATTTAATAGCAAATTATCGAGTTTGAAAACAAAAGCACATATTTTTATCGTTAATGTCTGTGATTAAAAACAAGATTCTACATTTATATCTAGTCGTAATACAGGTTTAACTAAATCATCATTACATGACAGTAAAAGCCTTAACAGATGAAAACGTATGAGGTTTTGTTCTTATGCTGTTTATTATATCTACATGTGATAAATGTCCGTTTACTTTCATTTAAAATATTTTATGAGAGACGAGATCCTGGTTTGTACCATTAAGTTGATAGACAATGGGATGAAACACGTTTGATACTTATGTACTTACTTGCCACATACATAGTTCTCCCAACTAACAAAAATATATCTCCTTAACACCCAATCAAAACCCCTCTAAAATCCCCACATTAGGTATTTCCGCCAGAATTTTTTATTTACAATACTATATAATATATTGATACACCCAGTATCATTCAGGAATATTTTTGAAGACCTTTAGTCCTTAAATTAAAGAAAAGTTCAATAAACAAATCATTTATTTCTGAAGTTATAAAAGTCTCGTAAAATACCCAATAAAATCCCCATAGTTGGAGGCCCTGCAAGTACGTATTGAATGGATTCCAGAACGTATTCATTTGCATAGCTTAGTTTCTTATAAAAATAAGATTTCTTCTCCGAGATCATTAGAATAAGTTGAGTAGTAGGTACTTGTGATTTACATAATGTATCATATTGATCGGAAAACAGAACACGTTTTCCGGCGTGGAATTCGAGCCAAGTCAGCGTCCTTTTCATTGGAACGTCTCCCAAGTTATAGGATTACTTAATGTTATACGCCCAGGGTTGTACATTGTACGCTTTCGTTATCCCTTACAAAGCTGTTAGTAGTTCGTATAATATTGTTCTATTTTTGAAAGTTGAAGAGGTTTCAACCCTACTTAAAAACCTGCTTATAAGAAGGCTTAATACAAAGGCCTTTAAGTAAGGATTAAAACGCCGGCAAGTTTGTTATTTGAATTGAAAGAAACTTAACCCTATTTAAATATTAGTTGGAATATAGTATATTTTTATCGAAACAGTTAAGACTGCATTAGTATATCCCAAAATCATATCATATCATAGCCCAAATATTATTCGTTGCATAATATTGTTGGGAACTATTTCATAAACTCAGACATCAGATCATCAGATGGCTGATTCCGAAACGTCAGAATCAATTTCGATTCAGAAAGTGAATGTTTTGTCTCTGTCTTATCGTTTATGTCAAAAAGAGTTAAACATAGTTTCGGAATACGAATCCGAATCTGATGTATTGTTAATTACTTTATGAACAAGTTATTGTAAGAGAAACTAATTAGATGTCAAATTAACCTTGCTTTGACAACCCTAGGTTGGGTCGTTATTTAGCATCTGTAGTGCAGAAATGCTGGAAATGAAATGCTCATTTCGAATTTTCGTAGCAAAATCCGTGATTTCCCTTGGACCTGGGTTTTCTACTTTTGCTTTTCATTGCTGTCTGAGTATATTGGCATGATCAGATTTAGATTGGGGGTTCGGTATCAAAGGTTTTCAGCATAAGAAATACGACATTTTATGTATAGGCAATGATGATCATGTACTCTGCATATTTCCATACTTCTGCTTTGTTTTTGAGCAGGGAAGTTGTGGGGATGCGTCGTATGTGAGACTCCAAAATGCGCTCCTGATCTCTCATCGCCTAAATTGAGGCTAGCTCATGGGAAATACATAAACTTTAACAGCAATTGCGCCTTCACACTTCTGGAATAGATATATGTTTCAGATAAACAGTACTACCTAACTATAACTCCTACTCGTAACTATTCAATTATTTGGTTTCTCATATCACCTCATGTCTAACTTTGCTACTGTTTGCTAGACTGAGCATCATTTATGAAAACGTCTCTGTAGCATAGGCATGGAAAAAATCTGCAAATAATAGACATTTTTCGTATAATAAAAACAACACACAATAGTGTGCGCGCAAGACAATGAACACTCCTGTTAAATATTTCTCAGTTACAACTTTCACGGTGCAAATGTCTTGTAGTCACTGCACATGCCATAAATAAACAACTCAGTTTACTCGTAGATGAAAATGCATCTAAAACAGTATATCTGGATCGGCCTCTGGACTGGATGTCCGATGCTGCGAAAATATACTTGTCTCAAGGTCACTGTTCATCATATTTATATACCTTATTACACTCCTTATGTAAAGTAGGCAACAGGCTAGGTTCCAGGCTACAATTACATGTAGCTTAGTACTTTTAGTTCTAAGCTACATGTAATTGTAGCTTAGAACTAAAAGTGCAATTGACCCTGTCAAGCACGGCTACGTAGGAGAAAGGAGGAATTTAACTTACTTAATAATATAGATTTTTTTAAATTATTTTTATTCATCACTTAATTGATCTTAATTTGACTATTTATAATTAACTAGCTGTCCTCCGCGGCTTCGCAAGCCTGATATCCCCGTTTTTTTCACATTTTCTACTGATTGTACCCCCTTTTTTAACCGACTTCAAAAAAGGAGGAGGTTCTCAATTCGTCTGTATATATAATATTTTTTATGTATGTTCACGAATATTTTCGTCAATTATTGTCGTAGCGTGATGAACCATAGTCTAAAGCCCTCCTCCATAAATTGATTATCAAACAAAAAAATATAGGACCTTAGTGACGCAGCGTCTAAGTAGGCGGCCAAAGCGCGAAAGGTTCCGGATTCCCGGTCGGGTCAATTTGGAAAATGAACTTTTCTACTTTACCAACTTGACTTGGGTCTGGGTGTGCTGGGATGACGCCCCCAGTTAGTATCCGTCGTCGTATTTATATTTTTGTATTCGAACCCGTAGTTCCTGAGATTAGCGTTCAAACAAACTCTTTCAGTTTTATAATATTAAGTATAGATTATATAATTCAAGGTGTTGATTGTTTCCAATTTCTCTGAGACTGCAAAATTATCTTCCAGGTTTTATTATTCAGTTTATTAAGACTGTTTAGTTGTGTTCTGCCACAGTTTTTTAGTATTCTGTATCTGTACCAAGTAAGCAGGCATGACCGGACTTTACGTAAACCCAAATAGAATTATGCAAATTTAAATTCAGAGCTCCGAACACTTACTATGTTGGCGAATGCTGAAGGGATCTCTTGTGAAATCGGATTGGAAACCGCAAGTAGATGCTCAAATTGTAGACTTTTAATTAAATATGGGCCTTATTTCACACACCGAAGAGTTAGAGGTGCTTGACTGTGCTCTAACTAAGGTATGGCGCGTTGGTGTTCGCTGATTGAGAGGAATTTGGATCATGTGTAGTATAATGATGGTCGAGAACTGTAGCAAATGGGAAGACTTGTCCTGAAAAGAGGAGAAGAAAACATTATATTGAAGGATATTACATCGATAACACTTATGTATGTGAATAGTCTAATGGCAGTTTCCAATATTTGAAAAACTATCCGTTCTAGTTACGGATGGTAATAAATTATACGAGGCGTAAGCTAAAAACGATGGATGGACGACTGATGACAGCTGGTATGGAAAGTAAATTATGGAACGGTATTAACGACTCGTAGTCGATTTGAGAAAAACGGATTGGCATTTTTGACACATTATGAATTGTAAAATATTGAAAAATATTTCACTATTAGGAAGGAGGATAGCTTCCTAATAGTGAAATATTTTTCAATATTTTACAATTCATAATGTGTCAAAAATGCCAATCCGTTTATGAAGCATGGAAAATAAAAAAGATCTCTTTTTGATCTTTTCCAATAGTGTAATAGAATTGTAAATTCCGGACCACTGTAAAAGGTATAATTTAAAAAAATAATTTTAAAATCGTTTCACATACCACGGAGTTATGCCCGAACACACATCGAAATGATGATGGTCGAAATGAGAATCTCCTCCTTTTTTTTGAAGTGGGTTAAAAAGAAAAGGATACGAACTACTGAACCAACTGTCTCGGCATATCAAAGTAAATTGGTAACAAATGTAACAAGATTAATGCTGAACTGTGTCCAATGGGCTCCGTGTCAGATATTCGCTTAAGTTTCAGCGAGGCAAGATGGCCGCGATAACGATCCCTGAAACTTTTTGACGATTTGTGAAAATCTTTCTATTTTGATATTCGAATTGCGTTTAGTTGTAAAAATGATTCTGCTATGTTGCTGTTCACAGGTATGACATGATTAATATTCTAGCATACTTTTTGCATCATTATTTCATTTATTCACATTGCTTGAGTCGTGTCGTAATCTTCAAATTTTTAACCATATGTTTTTTTATTTAAATTAAATATTAAAAGTTAATATGATTACAAAATATTTGCAGGTGTGTTTTTTGAACATTATAATAATTTACGTTTTTCACAAAAAGTTGGTACTTACGCTCAAAAGATATGCTTTTGATTAAATTTGAGTGTGGTTGACAACCACTCTATCTAAACACGGCAACGACTACACTGTTATTAATTAATTATTTATTTGTTTAATATTCTCAATTTAATATCTTCCTTAATCTAGCTTATTTCTCGAAAATTAAAACTTACGTCAGTCCTTAATTGTTTCATCACCCATCGAAACAACACTATCGAAACTAGTCATGACTTGGTCCAAAGTGACAAATAGCAATAAATTAAATACTGCTACTGTAACTTTCTTACAAAAAAAATGCAAAAGTATTTATGTAACCTGCTTGAATAAATATTTATTTGACTTAATACATCAACATATTTATACAAACTCAGCAAGAGGTACCTATTTCTTTTCGTTGACAGATGCTCGCAGGTTGGCAAGGTTTTTATTAAGCTCAATGTGCATTAGGACCTACAGTTTGTTTTATTTAAATATATCCTATATTTAAAAAAAAATCTTATTACTTTGAATCAATTAATTATTTTTTACAATTTGCTACATTATTTTATCTTATTACTACACTGTATGTCTTAGTGCAAAACTAGTTATAAGTTCAGCTATATTTGTAATATGAACGACAGAGTTTACATGAATAAAAGAATTTTGATTTTGAATCTTCTTATTGAACAAAAAAATTTACATCAAATCAATTTACCGTTAAAACAAAACTGACTTTATTATCTTATACTAATTTATTGATCAGTTTGACTACGTAGGATATGAACAATATTATTATTATGTTTTACTGTGTACATTGTTGCTGTTTTTACTTAATCCTCAGTATCGTCTTGTGTTGCGTTGTTTTTAGTTCGTGCGTTAACGATTTGATTATGCTAAAACGTTACTGACATTATAATTCGAAGATGGCGTAATTTACATACTATAACAAAGTTGAAGATTATGACGCACTTGTGTTATAATCTTTAACATAATCACAAGGTTTAAATTATTCCGACGTTATTGTGAAACAAAATGAAGGTCCGAAGTAAAACTAGCTAGTAAATAGCTGTTGTTTCCTGATTCCATGATTATAAACCTTATGTTTTGTGTTAATTTAATAGATTGCAAGTCTATTATTTTCTCTTTAGGTTGTAATTAAAATCAAAGGTAAAAATAATTTGATTTCAAATCGTAAGATTTGAAGATATACCATTTAAAGTAGACCATAATATTAGTTGGAAGTCGAACACGCTCGTAATTCAGTAAATGTTTATATGACAAGGCTACGAATAATATTGTTCATAACTTGTGATTAGAAATGGCACAAGGTAGAATATAATATAATATTAGACTAATTAAGTGCTAATATAGCGCTGCCTGTTTAATTACCAAAATTAAAAGGCATAGTAAAATCTCGAGATAATTGGTTTTTATTAACTCTATTTTATCTGTCTATGTCCTAAGGAGAACAGGTTCGTAATACCAGTAATACAAATGGAATTAAAAGTGGGTACTAAAAAGTCGTAACATCCTTCCGAAGTCAGTGAAAGTTGACAGTACATAGTTGTATAGTATTTATGACATTACCAGTTTTGCAGGTGTTAAAATGTTTGCACTTTGCAGTAAATTGACAGTTTTATGTTTGTCATCTTTTTACGTTTCAATTTAAATGAGATTTAGAAATGTAAACTAGATAAACTACTTTATAATAATGCTTAAAATTTTTTGATACGCTATTGAGTAGCGTAAAATATCGTTGAATACGAATTAATTTAAACAAGTAATGTATTGGCTGAAGCTAGACTATTTTGTTTGTAGTTATTACACGAAGGCAACCATACTAATATGAAGCATATTGTATACCTTATTCTTGGTTTCCGAATAAGGTTATAGTGGTTAGCAGATATAGTTGCGATTTACAATTTCGAATTTTAAAGCAATGTTCCAAGCGATTTTCGCCTCTCAGTACCATCCGAAATCACTTAAAATAGGTGCGGGAGTCTTCTGCGCTACTCCGGAAACTCAGTGAAGATGATAAGGCATCGCGACCATCATCGATAGATTGGTAGGAAAAGGCAACAGAAGCGTAGGACGAAGTAGGAGGATCGTCCTTGATCTCAGCAGTGGCAGCAACTTTGGACTTTGCACTGTCTTTATCTCGTGCGCCTTTTTTTTATATATTGCACTTAAGATTGACCTCATCCCACCTGGTGTTAAGTTGTAATGAGACCCTAGCATTAGCTTAAGGTTACTGGACTTCTCGTCCTTACCTTGAAGGCTTGGCCCCTGCTACTAATGTAGCACCCCGCAAGAGCTCTGGAATCCTTACTCACTCGCAGGAACACAACAACACCGAAGTGATTGTTATTTGGCTGCGGTCTTCTGTAAGGTGGAGGTATTACACTAGTCGGGCTGCTCCAGTTCGAGCGATAAATTGCTGTGCCCTATCTCTCTACAAAGTAATATTGTACTGTCTGTCGATTGTACAAAGCCGAAAGTTTTGGAAGTCTTTGAGGAGAGTCTATGTTCAGCAGTGTAGTGTGATGTGAAACATCTGCCTTTCGCTATTCGAATACCCAAATACATATCAAATTGATATTAACGAGCGCTTATAATTAAAGCTAATGATTTGTTCCGCGCCTGTCCCATGGGCAGTACGCACATTCATACATACAGTTAATTAGTATATTGTGCCTATTACGTCATGCTCTCAGTCATTTGAACAATATTGTACTTAAATTAATGGAGTTGGCTAATCGTTTCAGCTTTTTAGTTGATTGTCCTCACGTAAGCCTTTTTACTTATCATGTGAGGGTTATTAATATTAAAAACGCAAAAGTTTGTATGAATTGATAGAAGTTTGTTATTTTTTAAGGAAAACTGCATAGATTTGAGTGAAGTAGGTAGTAGGGTAAGGCATAGCGATTTATCACTCGAGCTGGAGCAGCCCGTCTGGTGAAATACCTCCACCTTACAGAAGACCGCAGCCAAATAAAAATTACTTTGGTGTTAACATCAGGTGGGTTGAAGTGAATTTCAAAGTGCAGTATAAAAAAAAGTAGGTACTATACAAGATGGTACATTAACATAATTGTGGGATACTTTCGTATCCCGGAATAAAAACTTAAGTTGCCAGCAACAGCTAGTAAGCTAAAAAAATGTTAATCTCAGTTTAGTAATGCATAGTCGTTCTATCAAAATATAATACGAACTCAACGCATCATTTTATTGGCCTGGCTCCCACTTTGGCTACGGTGACCGCGTAAAAATATCAAGACCCGTCTTTTTCTTATAATCTAGCTCAAGACTCTTTAGATACAGAAATAAAACTGGTGCACAAATGTTCTGAAAACAAGTAATTAAAATACTAAAACAATATAACAGTCTTAAATACATATAAAGTGACGAGATGATTGATTACCATTCAGGAATTAATCATAAAGGCGTGGTATGTACAATTTACAGCACATCAAAGTAAACATTTGCAGTTCTATTTTAATTCCTATGCCCGCGAAATAAGGGCAGTGTAAAAGTACAAAGTGTGTAGTCTGACGTGCTTTTGACTGTACGTAATAAACAAATCATTATTTCCTAAATTTTATCCTATATGTCATACGAGGAAATGTTTGGTGGATTAAACCTCATATCATAATAAATTATGTATATGTTGTACTAAAATTATCAATTAGATACTTGAATTATATACATGAAATACGAATTTCTAAAACCCGTCTCTAGATAAAAAAGGTAATATTGGTGTGTTGGATTTTTAAAGACAAGATTTGAATAAATTTGTTTCTTAGGCTGAACAATGAATATATATATCGGATACATACATTCTTTTAAGATATTGAAGCGTAGCTTTTTGAGAGTGACAATTTTTTTAACAGCAGACATCAGTAACATTGTTCAAAAATCTTTCTTAGAGCCTTCATGTCTCGCAAATAGCAAAATGTTTGTTACGAGGATGACCTACTTCCATGAGAGGCCAAATCCTAGATGTATTCCCGTGCAGACGCTTTGAGTAAACTAATAAGATTGATATCTTATCGTACCCTGGTGGGTACAGTCGCAGTGCAGGTAACCCAGTGGTTTCTAAGCAGATGTACACATTATGGTAAATATAATCAGTTTGATTAAAGTTCTTATGCCCGTGTAATAAGAGCGGTTCAAAGTGTGTAGCCTGACGTGCATTGTTTACTGTACCGATTTGTTGAAGACTTCATGATCTGCCCACATCTCTCGTTACGCTCCGTAAACAAAGGGCAACTCAGAAATGGCCAAAAGGTATTAAGGCCGACCAAAATTGGCCCACCCGGGTACAAAACGCCCAAGGTTATTTACCCTAAACCGCTTGGTGAATGTAGATTTTCTTGTGTTTTTAACATACAGAATAAATTTTTAATCGCATTAGTCGTCTACACAGTCCTCGGACGCAAAAGTTGGCATGGTATATATTCGTAAAATACATTTTTCATTCCGATAGACACCATTATTCGTAGATATTAATAAAAAAGTGTTATTATTGAACTTTCTTATATGGTAGACAAAACTTATTTTCAATGACAACGGAAGATTTAATTAACAAATGGATATTAAAGAATTATTGTAAGGTTTGTGGAAAATTTGCTATGAAATATCTTCTTTAATAATTTTGCTTTTGGTTTGATTAGTTGGCAAGCTGTTCCGACGAAATGTACTGAGGACCTAAGTTAAATTGTATTGTCTACATGAAGAGGATTTTAATTTGGGTTTTATGTTTTCATTCCCTGCCTTGGGAGGGACACTGGCTTCAATATTAGAGAAGGTCGGTGACCGCTTATTTATTTTAATCTTGAGGGGTGGACGCAAATATTAACCCCGAAAAGAGAGCAATTTCAGAAAAAGGGAAAAGGTTAGTGAGGTTAATTTTGTTGACTTACGTGTCGGGTAAGTTCTATGTCGGTATTCTGGATTCGCAATCAAGATATTTAATTTGTTCTGTCGTTTTCTTGTATCCTTTCTCATTAGTTTACTATACGTTTACAACGTTTCAATTTCCGCTTCCGCCTCCCCTTGTGGTGTTGGGATCAAACTCTCGATCTTCACGTATAGCGCGTTCTGCTCTTCCATCTGAGTTAATCGCAAGATATTGTAAGCGATGATTTTTTTATGTTATATTAACATCTTTGCCTTGCGTTAGTGCTCTCTGCCGTATGAGTTTAGAATTACATACTTATCACCCCGTGGTACATTTGAAAACTACGGTAACACGGAATATTAAAAGCTAGTTTGGCGTTAGGGATTCCTATACGGCGTCATGTTCGGTCCGTATTAAAATTTTGGAATACCTTTTGTTAAAAAGAATTTGTGATGCGAAACTTTATATTTTGTTTTTATGATAATCGAGGTTGGGACTGCATGTGTATCCGAGATGATGAGAAAATAACGACACGCGGTTTGTACCTCGTAACTCTTGATGCGTTTTGTAAAAAGCTAAGCTTTGTGGTCGTTACTGTTGTAGTAAAGCGATGTCAAATACTGTTGGCTTCTAAAAATGCTGCTGATCATATTTGCTACAAAAATAACATTTACAGTAAAATACTAAAGTAAAAATGATAAAGCATTTGTTATGTTTTAATATTTCAGGATTAAAAATTATATTTAGTCCGCCAGTTAGAGATTCAAAATACAATTATAACGTATTTTTAGATTCAATAAGTAAATAAAAATGTATGATGTGATGAAACATAGCACGCACGGATGTGCTTACGTCACTAATTTGCTGCGCTGTTTTTTTTATTAATTTAGACTGCGCTGAAGTGACGTCGCGCTAAATTTAAGGCGCTGTTTTTACTAAAAAAATATGTTTGTCTTATTTTTTTGTCATTAAACTGTTGGATCAAACAATTTTTTTATAACAACTGCTGTTACGAATGGTTGAAGCAAAAGCGGATTAAAGGAACTCCAGAGTGATTTAGAAATATAACTTGAAAAAAAAATGTAAAAAAAATTGCAACGGAGAAGATGAAAATTTTTGACAAAGAAAAAGAAAAAACAGAAACGACAGATTAGAAGTGTTATAAAAAAACTATGAAAAGTTCCGTAACACAACTGCCCAATGCTCAAAGTAATTTAATCCTTATTAACCTCTTTGAGCGGCATTTTTCAAATAAGAACCGCTTTAACGCAATAACAAAACAACTCCATCGATCCCAAACGTACTCGCGAATCTAAAGGCGATAAACATTGTGTCGTATACAAGACGCAAATCGAACCGGGTGTCATACGAAACACGCATGGTCAATGAGGCAGACCCGCCCATGCATTGGCTCGAACTTGGCCGTGGACCGCGTTGGTGACTCATCGCACGGGCATCATTTACATCTAATGAGATACGACGAGATATCGTTGGAGTAGATTTCGCGACTTGATGTGTTGTTCGTATTGATAAAATAATGAGACAACATGGCGTCCTGTTATTGAACTTATACGGGCGTTACATGCGCCACGCGACTAAATTTTATCGCGCTCTTAACAAACGTCAAAATTGATAAAATCGGTGCGTTAGCTGCTGATTGGCTGAAAATGCGAGTGCGGTGTGCTGTTAGCCAATCATCAGTATCGGAACTTTTGTCGTCTCATGCGAGAAATTTGACTTAAATTAGATTTTATTTTTTAAACGCGAAAGTTTGTTAGTGTGTATGCATGTCTGGATGTATGTTTGTAACTCCTCAACGGATTTGGATGACATAATGATAGATGAGAAATAATATCAAATTGCTGTTCCATAAATGCTATGTCATTTCACTAAATAAACATTCTTTCTTTCTTTCAAATATCAATAATCCAGTAGGATTAACATACAGGATATTTTTGTGCCGAATATCAGCCCATTAATAATATTTGTAGTATTTAAACGGGCGCCTGGTCTATTGTATCCCTGCAATGTTCTAACTTTCGAACTAGTTAGCTTTGACAAATTTCGCCAGTATTGCTGCCAAATTTTAGACTGGGAGCGCTTGGATTTATTACGAGTATGAGTGTTTTTGTTTGTTGACGCCGGTGGTCAAGTTCGTGACCCTAATTAAACAAAATGTTTTGTTTTAATCTCACACTTTGTTGGCGTTTCTCGTAGAATAATGCTTGGTGAATTTAGATTGAGCTTGGTTATAAAAGTCTTGCATTAGCATACCGTTTTATGTTTAACTAGCGCCTTCCAACTTGTATTAATTCCGCAACGTGATTTTATACAAATAAATAAATAAATATTGGACAATATCACATACATTGCTCTGATTCTACCTAGTATTTTATACCTAGTATTTTATAGTACCTAGCTATTGCACTTGTGTTAAAGAAATCAGAAACAACGACAATACCACAACACCCAGACCCGAGATAATGTAGAAAAGTTCGTTTTCCATGTTTACCCGACTGGGAATCGAACACAGAACCTCAGAGACAGCGGTCGTCAAAGCGGTACAGCCTTCCTCGACAAATGAACTATCCAACACAAAAATCATTTTGCAATTGGAAACAGTAGTTCTTGAGATTAGGGCTTTCAAACAAACAAACAAACTCTTCAGCTTTGTAATAATACTATAGATTTCATTTTCTAAACCATTTAGAAACCGTGAAAGTCATCCAATAAAATCTAAATCCTAAAACCATATTCTCCGTACCATCGCACTGTCTAAAAATAGCTCATTATACTCTCATCTTTGTTAAAACGTTTCAATTTATGGTATGCCTATGCAAAATGACATCATAGAATTTTTTATTAACGACCGCGTCGAGTGCTATTGCCGGAGCGATTTTAACACCGACCGAATTCTGCCAATTTGTTCATACATTTCATTTTTTCATTTACGTGCATCGGAACGTGATTAAATTGTTCGTAGTTCAATACCATTATTGTAGATACCGTTGTGCAATCCCATGCATTTTTATGTGGGTTAGTTTGATATCAATATTATGTATTGTTAAATTACTGTGGGTAATGAATATTCATTAGTGTACGCGGTTGCTTAATCCGCATTGATGTTATCTTCATCAATGTATATTACGTACATGAGAATAGCAATTTTAAAGGGCTAATTTTAAATCGGATGTGATTTAACATTTTAAGGTATGAGTAGGTTATGCATTTTGAGAAATGTAGGAACCTTAACCATGTGTTTTTGTGTAAATACAAATCTCGGTTGAGCATAGAAATGTAGTGATCAACAAATAGTTATATTGGTTAATCAGTATTCATTTGGTGATCTTAGTTTAGAGTCGTCCTCGTTTGTTTTTATACATCTCTGAATATTGTCACATTATATCTCCAAGTAGTGAATCGATACCTTGGTTAGAGAGTTAACTTAATATGACAAGGTACTGTTGTTTACTAACTAAAGCAGTTAGCTGTATAAGGCAGTTCCTACAAAAAATGGAACAGACAAAGTTGAAGTTACATTGATTTTTAACATCATGGTGGCACGTCCTACTTAATTTGATCAGACGTAAAACTAATAGTCGAATTCTCAAACACATAACGGTAAGAGCGGCTTGATAAATTAATATGAGAACGATTGATATACAAAAGTATAAACTGCATACGATGTAAGTAAACGCGTGACCGCAAAACGCAAGTTTTGTTACATAAAGTGTATTGCAAACGTGGTAAGTAATGTTTCGCTCGGAAGTTTACGCAACCGTTTATTATTGTCATGGACTAGATATTACACTTTAAAAGAGATTACGGAAATTTCTACGTTTTTATAAATTAATCGTTGTTTTTCTATTCTTTGAATGTAAGGGCCAAAATCCCGTACATTATATAATTTAAATGGTAATTGATATTAAATAAGTCACACGTCACGTACTGAAAGGAAGATAGTGTCATGAAAATAAGGTTAGTTAGAAATTAAATTGAAAACGCAAAGTAACAATTAGTTTAAAAGTGTTTTAGGTCGTAAAAGCACCTCAATATTTTTTAATTAAGATATTTCCAAAAATAAAGCAGTATTTTAACATCTTGATCGCCTATTAAAACATGAATCCTCCCAATGATCCTCATCAGAATGTCAACCTAACTTAGAAACAGATTCTCACAATGTAATTCATTTCATTAATTGATTTCCAACCTTATCGCAAAAGTTGCGTTATCGGAGCGCAAAAGAAAAATTGATTCAAAATTTTCTGAAAAAGTTCCAATAATCCATTTAAGTCTTTGAAATTCAGCAGTGTAAAGTACCTTGAATAATTAAACGAGGAAAAGAGATTCCTTGTCTTGGATTCCATTTCGGTTACTGAATTTGTCGCATTTGCAACAGCTACGAAGTCTTGTGCGATTGTGACTCTTAAATAGGTAATTTATTTTAAAGCTACTATGATTTCGTTAGAAAATATACTTTATTATACGGAGAGCGAGATAAACTCTTAACCGCCATTCAAGAAAGCAACGAACGGTTGAAATTAATCTGCGTTGTTGACTTAGAGCTTAACTACCGTGTCAGCTTGAGTTAAACCTTTTTGTTTTGTTTCAAGAGTATATTTGTAAAATTTTTAACAATAAGCCCCAATTACTCTGGGTATACCACTTGGGACCAAGTCCCACAGTTTAGTCTTGACGAGTTAAAAAGTTAAGTATTTATTTTTGAGAGGTAATCAGACCAGTCGCTGTTAACTAGCATGACGTATATATCAGCCATTTCACTAAACCATATTAAAGGGAACGTAACGAATCTACATACTAATCTTTGTAGAATTAGCAATGACATTGAAGTACCAGGTCAGCATAATCGCTTGGAGCCAGCACGCAAGTAGGACTGCTTTCTCTGATTGCATCTTGACAGGGTCGGGACTCGATGCAATTTGCAAGAGGAAAGTTACACAGTTGACACTACCGCTTGTGGTTGGTACCGTTAATTGATTAATTTCTCTTCAAGTGCTGTTCTGTTGACCTCTTTTAAGGTTTAATTAATTGTGTGCAGGATTCTACGATCGTTGAGTTAACAAAGCATACAGTTTCAGAGTTAACAAAGCATTCGTGAGAGTCATACTTTTAGGACATTCTTATTGGTTTTGTTTTTAAATTGAATAAGTTTTCATTCTATTATAGCGAAGAGGCATTTCCAGTTACCATTTTATTAAAACCAAGACGCCAAACAAGAAAAAGTTAAAGGTGGTGAAATATTTACGTTTGAATTAAAATATTAAGATTGCAGGAAGACAGGTTGCTAAGCATTTTTTTAACAGACGGTAACATTGTTCTTAATCTTAAATATTTAAAATACTAGGCACACAGAAAACCTCGTGAGTTAAACATAAAATAACTGTTCAGTGATTATTACCATAGTGTTTGATTGAAACAATACCTATTTTCAATACGTTTAGAACTTCTATATGAGGAAACTTGGCACGTTTCGAAGACCATCCTTTAACACCTCATAATTACGCAATCATGTTTACGCTCATATCAAATCATTGTCGCGAATCACTGGCCGGTGATAAGAATCTTTTTACGATTGCACGCATTGTCGGGCAAGTAGCCAATACTTAATGCACGTAGGATATCCTTGATCAAACTGATTTGAGTCTTGTGGTACGGGAACTAATGTCACAATCTTCCGGTTAAAAGAACACCTGTGTGGTTGTCAACAGTTCGAGCGTTGGTAAAACTTTTGTAGCTGAATACCCGTCGTGAATATCGCAATGGGTACAAAATGTCTGCTTCAATCGATTAGATGACGGTACTAAAAGTCCTTTTAACCTTGCGTTTTCGTCTGCGTGATATTTTAACTTTACCTTTCATCAAATTTGGAAAATATCAAAGTGATCAGATCATTTTCAGCTTTTAGTTGATCAGTCTGTAATGCATGCTTTTTGCTATTGTCTGTGTGGACAAAGACATTATTTCTTTAGTGCGTTTTTTATAATTGCCTTCTTTTATAAGTAGGCTATCTAACATCCAAATTTTCCGATTCGAATTAAGTTCTGCTTATTAATTTAAAAGATACTGACGGTTGTGAAATCTGTTACTTCCCATTTATTTATTTTTTACTGAACACGCATTCACTTTTCAGGGATATTTGCCATCCGGTTAGATTTAAGTGGATTGAGTCGTTGTAACTCATACTTCGAGTGCCAATACTTTTAGTGTCAGGTGCACCAGCTCAACTTTTATCGATTACCTGCAATTTAACGGATGTTAGATTCAAACAATGTATACAATTTGACAGATTTCACAATCGACAAACAATAATATACAAATTTAGTGTGGAAATGTGTCGATGTAGTAGCAGTCCAGCCTCGGAAAATCTAACTTGCTCAGAAAAATGGTTGGTGGACTCGTTTACTAGGAATTTCACTAAGCAAATTTGCAGAGAGCTAGTTTCCCATCCTAGATTGAATTGTCCAACGAGGGTCTAGTTAATTGAAACATAGTTTCAGTCGCTTGCATTCCATTTTATCGCCGGAAGAGTTTGTTGTTCGTTTTAATAGTAGTGCCCCATATTGCGTCACGTGTCTCTTCTGTTAAGCGGCTGGTACTAGGAGAGCCAAGATCTCGAATCAAACGTATGTCTTTGTAGAGATCTCTAGTTTATCATATTAATGTTTACAAAACAGAACGGAATTTTATTTGTGGACTGCTGCACAGCTTAAACCACTGAACGAATAGCGCAATGCTTTACTACTATGACGTGATATAAATCCACAAAGATTCCAAATTTCCATAATTCGACCCCTAAGGGGATGAAAGAAGGTCCTAATTTCAATCTGACGAACTTGCGGGTCACCGGTGCTGGCTGGTTCAATAATAAAATAATTGAAGAGGTGGAAATAGCATTTATTAAAGAAATTAATTTTAAAATGTAGATCGGACTGATATCATACACGTGTAAAGAAATTAGTAAACAATGCCAAACCGACTCCAATGTTGGCGTCGATCAAAATAGTTATATATTGTGTTTGTTAATTTGCCAATCGAAGGTCATATATGTAATAGGTTGTACTGGGTTGACTGACCCTTCAGTTAGTTGAGTATCTATTGTCTAGTACTCTTGTTACACCATGGTTTGAGACCTGTTTATTAGTGTGAATATCTGCTGCTTTTATTTATTAATAATCGTAGATATACTAGGCCCTGACAGTGACTTACGTAGATCTTGATTTCAAACGAGAATGATTATGTGTAGAGCTTTAGCTAATGATTTTCTAAATCATAAAATCATTTTCCCATCCAAGACAAACTTGGCTGCCTTTTAACATCATACTTAACATAGGGTTTATATTTCTGTCAGTGCTTCTGTCCGTTGCATCATAATGAACCGGAGTGCGCCCAGCATTAAGAGTAGCGTCTATGATTCCGCATTTAGATCTGTCTTGCAGTTGTTTACTTATGCGTTTATTTTCGTCGCCGTTACTAATGCGTTAGACATGTTACCATATCCATAACTAACTGAATGTCCTCTCTTCTTTCGGAGACTTTAATCAGCTGCGTGATTTATTTATTACAAGTTGTTTTTATTATGTGAGCGCTGTCTCTTCGTTATTGTCTTCGTTCTATAAGACACGCGCGTTAGTTCAGTTTAAGTTTGTAATTTTACAAAACAATTATTGGAGGTGTAGATTGAAGCGACACGCGCAGTTGTGCTCATCACTACAATCTATTTGTAATGTTTCTGTCTTTGTGGACTCTGAAACGTTGAACTAGAATTGAGTGCTTTCTTCACGTTAAGCTTGTTCATAAAGTGGTAAGAGAATGCAAACTGTATATGTACCCATGTAAAAATATCCATTCATACATGTACCCTTCTGATTGCTTCGTTTTCTCGTCCGCTTATTATTTATTATTAAAGATGATCCCTACTATAATAGACATTGTTGATTGGCTGATTGCATTCGTATTTTCAGCCAATCAGCAGCGATTTTATCAATTTTGACATTTGTTAAGAGCGCGATAAAATTTATTCGCGTGGCGCATCCTAAGCGACCAAAAGGGACATAATTATGAAACCTTTATTTTCTCACGTTACACTTTTCTATTAATGGTGTCATATATGACACCATTAACCACTAGCGAGAAACCACTAGCGCCAAGTACAATGTAAATTATTTGCCGGTTTTTCGGAATTGCAAACGTTTGTATTGCTCCTATTTGTTAGCTTTGCCTTGGAATTGTATGTTGTTCAAGCGACGTGGAAAGAGGATCAAGGAACTTATTATTTCCTATCTCACTATCCTGACATTTGATTAAACAGCGTGCCAAGAGCATAATGGCAATCACAACGAATCGGCAAACGAATACGACTGCGTATCAATTCGAATACATTAGTATCGGGCACGATCCGATTCCAGCGCCTCATGACAATAGACAGGTTAGTCACCTGCGCGCTGCGCGGGAGCACGTCCCGTAGCTTCCGCGGTGACGTCACCGGCGCGAGCGCTCGCGTCGCGAGGAATTCGTCTTGTTGGATGTTGCCAGGTTAAGATTTCGGACAGTTTAAGTAACTTGATTGAATCTAAAAGAAAAAATTAGTACTTGATCTTGAGTGGTAATAACACAAAACAACAATCAAAATATCACGAACTAACAGCACTGTTTTGAAATAGTGTGAACTGTATAAAATTTATTACAATTAAAACTCGTTTTACATTTGTACACAATATCGTATGTAAGCAACTTAAGACTTATGTATACACACTGAAAAAACATATTTAAAGTATTAAAAGCACTGCAAAAGGGCTCTGGAGGTCGGACCAAACCAGTCACTAACAAGCAACCTCACATTTTACCATCGATTTTTCGCACTATTTAGATATAAATTAATCTCTGTCTTCCAAAATTTCCAAATTTTATCCAAATACAATCGGTACTTCCGCCTTTAAAATTTCATGTTTGATTGGTTGAGTGGACGGGTGTAGTTAAATTATTGCGAATTGGAAATGTGTATTTATTTCTTGTTCAGTTAATAAATTAGTTTGATCATGTGAATGTGCGATAATTTTTAATGAACATATAACATAATAAGTACTGAGCATGACGATCGGAGAGAAACAGCATTTACTAATCGTCACGAGTGAATTAACACATTCTGTGCTGATGTTTTCCTTAAACGCTCCTAGTTAGGGACCTAAAACTGTACCAAACATGGTACAAGTAAAATCAGAGCCTGGCAACACTTATTTCTCGTGTCCAATTTATAAGACTATTTGTCTTTCAAATGGAGAACGCATTTTTATCTTATTAAGAATGATTTGTTGATGAGATATTCGGATGTTTTCGAGCGCCCCACATTCTGTGCATATTGTCTCGCGACTATTTTCGTGAGCCCGGAAAACCATTTTTCATTAGGGCTTTTGAACTGTGCGTGTTGTAAGGTAGGGTATTTATAGATTCAACCTCAAACTTGATGCTTTTTCAACGGACCATCCAACAGATAATGATTGTGGTGAGGTGTTTACGAGAGTAAATTGTTTGCTCATTCGATCGTACAACAAAATAAGGTAGTGTGAGATGTTTTAACAATATGTCTTAATCACGAGTTCCAAACCTTTTGGGAAAGTGAACGTACTAATTATCAACCACGATTTAAATTCTTACTATAATACCTTAAGATACGGGTAATATTCTCATAATCAACACCATCCCACCAGCTAGGTACGGTTACCCGCAAGTCAAGGTAAATACTTGTAGCTTGATATTAGACCTTATGTGCACTTTATAAGGACCCACCGTCCTTATAAAGTGCACATAAGGTCCAAAGTCAAAGTCCAAAGTCTATTAAATAGTCTGGCGAGCTTTTAGCTCTTATTATCCAATGCAAATTGATTGAGAGGGGTGCATCGCATATAACCATTAGATATTCAACTTGGCTGATGCTCTTTTGTCGATATTCAATCACGTGTCATGTGTCAAGCAGGGTAAAGCTTCTATGAAACGGTTTATCATTGTTTTTGGTTCCTAGTGGACGACCATAAGCATGTTAGACATGTACACTTTGAACTTGGCACCTTAAGACGTTGGTGTAAGAACTGATATCAAACTGCAAATGTTTGCCTTGATGTGTTGTCGACCGTACATTATCCATCAGTCGTTTACTGATCGCGAGTTTTGTGTGTTAAGGCAATTTGACACTGCACGTGTCGCGTTGCGGTTTCCGCGACATCGCAACGTGCAGTGACGGTATTGCAAACATCACGTCACAGTATACTCTTCTTGTTCATTCGCTCTTATAGCCAAGGTATAAGGGCGATACAAAGGGTGTGGTTCGACGTACTCTTGACTGTATAACGTGCATTGGTTTTAAGATAGACTGTTTCTTTGAGCTGAACTTACCCACTAGGGAACTTTGATAGGTGCTCTGGTAAATTTGGTTGGAACGAAACGGGACTATATTTTTTAGTAGTTATTACGAACTACTTAATACTGCCTGACGTTTCGTTTAGGTTTCACGAACCATTGTCACGAGCTGATTGAGAGTTTTGACTCGTTAACTTTTTTTAAATGATTAAAATGGAACGCGAAAGTCTTAAATTCTATAAAGTTGGTAGGCCTAAATTTGAATAGGTTTTTTTCAGTCTTAGTTGCGTATGACGGTGCGTATTCGTATTGATTTATTTAAGTCTCAAACTAAAGGCCTTGGTTTGAAATACTAATCGTTGAATACCTAAACGGTAAGTGGGGGCGCTTCCCCTAACGTTCCGACGAATTAATTAGAATGTCATCTTTAAAACATTAACAAATTGGAAAAGGTGGAAAAGAAACCAACCTTGAGAAGTAAATTTGACATTCTAGAGCATCCTATTATATATATTATTACTAGAAGACTTTTCTACCAATAAATATAGCCTATGTTACTCTTAGTGCATGTTGATATTCAATTGTAAAATGATTTTTGAAGTCAGCACAGTAGTTTTAAGTTTATTCATTATGAACGCACACACACACACTAAAATACAAATTTTCCTCTTTTTATCATTAGTGTAAGTAGAAAGTTAAAGAAATGTTGAAAGATATTGGGTCAATCAACCGTTATCGCAAAAAAATTTGTCCACCAATTGATTAAGGCCGTTTTGAGAAATAAAAAAAATCCGATTAAAAATGGTCATATCTCACATCAATGAACTGCATTAATTCCATCGATTTGCTCGTTAACACGGTTAACCGTAACGCCCACGGTTCAATCGTACGCTCAGCCGATGTCTGTCCAATGACTAAGACTCGCATCACCCTATCAATGTAATTACAGTCTGGAAGGGGCGAAAGAATTTGGAATGTTCGATTACCACAACAACGGCCCGAGCCGAGATTCGAGCGCCGCTATGGGGCGACCACCGGCAATTGGCTACTTGACAGTTTTTGAAAAAGTATTGTAAAATATGCGCCCGTTCATTTTATATCCCAAGCAATTCGATTTATCTGGAAATAATCTAAATAACCTGAGAAAAATAAGATTTTGTGTAACACATTTAAAAAGCGCGCGAAAACGCCAAGTCACGTCACTGTTGAAATTATGACGTCAATGTCCTAGATAACGAACCGATACGCATAGGAACGACTTAATTTAGATAAAGGGAAAATGTTTCAATAAATTCTTAATACGATTAGAGACACAATAATTCAATTTAATCGGTAAAATAATCATTGTTTCGCCACATTAAAATAAATAATTTTCGCCGACAGCTGTCATTTCCGAATTGCAATGGTGGTTTCCGTTTCGGTTCTTTTGTTCCACAGATAAAAAAACTAAAATTTATTTTGCTAAAATAAAATACTAACTATGCTTTTATTAAAAAGTAAAAATGTAAAATGATTACTTAACTAATAAGCTAACGTATCTAACACTTTTCATATTTTATTGTTAACACTGTCAAGTAGCCAATTGTTTAGGGGTTTGCGCTCCCCCGCAAGCTCGATGAAGATGAAATGGCCAGCTGCGGCTATCGTCTTTAGTTAGTCAGGAATAAAAACGAAAGAACTAGGAGAATCAGCTGACATTCACGTGCTGAACTTTGTTCTACGGCATCCAATAAATGTACTTAGCGGTGTGATTGTAGATAGAATTTAGAAATGAAACATGAAGTCGGTTTAGAGGTAATCGTTGTATTTTCCTTCATCAGATATTAACAGTATAAAAGGAGAGTTTAAAAGTCGCCCTTAAGCCTTAGCTTATGTTAAGATAAAATGTTAAGGATGAGGTCAATCTTGAAGTGCAATATATAAAAAAAAAAGAAATCGCTTTGCATTGTATTCAATGACTATTCAAAAGTTTTTTAAGAAAACTATTTGAATAAAATATGTTTAGACTTTCGGCTGTATCTTCCTAGCTGCAGTAATATTTATACAATACGCATACGCAACATACGCGCGCGAGCCTGTCTAATTTCACAGTTGAGTGCGTACGCGCATCTGTAGTTATGACACCCAGTATCTAGGCTGTCAATGTGCCGATAGAACGTTCACCTACGACACGCGTCATCGTCTAGGCTGCAGAGTAATTGTCATAATTAATGAGATACCGTTTTAAATAGAATGTTTAGTGGTATGTAAAATACCTCTCTGGACTCGATGAGAATACAACTCATAAGGGTCATTTAGTGACTTTTCGTGTATGCTCAGCATGATTTTGGCAATCAATAACAAACTACTACCCTTGTAAATCTGTACAATGACTGTTACGTAGGGAATGAGTTTATACGACTTATGTTAGTGTTTAGGGCCTAAACTTAAGGCACTGTTAAAGCATACCCTTAATGAACTGCATGAACAAAAACAGTATGTAAAGTAGTTTTGCGCAGCTTTTAATGTCAATTTCAAGTTTGCTACGATTTCGATACTAAAATTTCCATATTATTTTTCCAAACGAATTTCATTAATCTTTTAAACAAATGCTGCAATTCAGTTAGGTTTTGCATGATTACGTTATAAAAGCCTAATTCAAAAAATAAACGGCGGCGTGATAGTTACTGCTTAATGTAAACAATTGCGTTTACTTTAGCTAAAATGTTTACGATGTCAGATCACGTTATTGCAATTTGACATTTTGTGTAATACCAACTCGTATTTCATTTTCGGGTTTATTGCTGATTTCGTCTAGTTACTACAAAATTGTACGAAATATCTCATGTATTTTATGTATTTTGCAGCAATGTAGTGTTCATTACCAAATATTGACCGCTAAATTTATAATTAATTTAGTGTTGATAATCGGGTGACGGGTTAAAAGAGATTTCATTTTCATTTTAAAGTAAAACAAGACGAAAAAATATTTTCATTTTAAAGTAAAACAATACGAACGAATAAAATTTGAATTTTAATTAACTTCTAATACCGATAACTATAACAGTGATAAGTCTAGTTTACTTATCTACAAAAGGGTTTCTATAGTCTAGAGGCATTGCGAACTTAATCCTGAACTTATATGGAGTATGTATTCCCGGCATGAATCCCATCTACCTTGAACAAGATTGCCTTCCCACAATTACGTAAGCGGGTTGCAAGGATAAATTATATTAGCAAGGTAGCATGCGTAGCCTTATATGCTAGCTAATTAGGATTTTATAACTTACCACCGAGTTCACCGAGTTGCATATTATTCTTACTAAACTAGCTGTGCCCGCGACTTCGTTCGCGTGGACTACATCCTTTCATGGTCGGTTTTACCCCTATCTCCCCTTATCGAAACGAAAAAGTAGTCTATATTTTAATCCAAGATTCGAGCTATAATTGTGCCAAATTCCATATCTGTAACTTAAAAATAAAATAAACTTTAAAAGGTGGTATTACCCCCCCTCTTCTTACTACACATTGTCCTTCAGAAATAAGGTGTCAGGGTTCTAATTCTATCTATATAGCCCATTGTAAATTCGAAAGTGATTGAAATGAAATTTGATTTACTTAAAGTCTTAGAACCTCAGAAAGAACGTACTATTTTATGCAAAAAAAGATTGCATAGAGTTGAAATGGAGGATGAAATTTTTATTGGAGGGTTGTCAATTTTAAATCAAGAAGCATGATTTTTATTCTGTATACGTAGACATGGAAATTTTAAGTTTCAAAATAGTAATTTTTAAGCTGGTGAACGATGAAACTTTTTTTTCTCCTTTTTTTTAAGCTTTCTAGCTGTCAGTGTTGTTGGTTTCATTCCAGAGGTTAGATTAAGAAAAATGACATTATAATTTTGTGATGTGTGAGAATTATAATTAATATAAAGTCGCTCTATGGGTTTTAGAAAATGGAAATTACTACATTGATTTCTTAGCAAAATTGATTAGCATGTCGTACAGGCAGAGACGGGTGTCGTAATAAAGCTTAAATCCCTTAGGTAGCGTTAATGACTAAAGTACTTGTTATAACATTGCAGTTTGTGAATGGTACCTACCTACAACTAGCAGCTAAAAGAGAGCAATTAATTTAATCCCGGCGTTGTGCAAATGTCTCCACCGTAACGTAACCCGCGATATGAGTTGTAACTGCGCTAGTTTTCAGAACATTAACGGAATGCTTGTTTTGCCATCATCCACTTAACAGCCGTTTCGTAGTTTTACACACCGCATAGTTGTTATGCTACCAGAACAAATATTAACAAAGTTGGACCAATATCTCCTCTCTCGGCGGAATTAAACAAGTTTTAAACGCGCCAGTTCCGTTTTATTCCTTCTAGTTATTCCGTTTCGTCCTGTCATAACCGGTACTGGAGCAGTTCGCAATATTTCATTCATATTGCGTGGGATGAAACTGGTATCTATTTTCCGAATGCAACGTACTCCTACCGGCGGCTTGTTGAATTTTTTATACCCCGATACGAACCTTCACGACCTCCGTAGCACGCTTTCGACGAGAGCAAGTGTTTCCGCCACTGCATAATAGATGGCGCCACGAGTCACGCGCGGCCCCCGTTCTATTGATTCGCTTTATCAGTCACGTTCAAATAAAATATTGATTGTTCCACGATACAGATGTTTGTTGGATATTGTCTTATCTTGAAAGTTTACATGTTCTGTGTTTTCGATTCGATGTAGTTTACTTTTTAAGAGCATTGTCTGACATTACGATACCGATGAAACGGGTGCAAATTTCATTGTTTACAGTGCGTTTAAGTATAGGAGTGGTTCGCTTGTAAGTAAGGGAACAGCAGACCTCATTTGTGACGTATGATTATCGTAACCTAACGCAAATGTAAGGGGATTTGTATTTTATACCTTGATTAACAAATCACTTGGTTCAGTGTAGATAATAGCGCTACAGAATTATGATTTAAGCTGGCCATATATTAAACCCATTGGGATTACCTGTAGAGAGCACTTCCCTGACGCCTACTATCACGCGTATTTTATAATGGCTCATAAAATGATATATCTTGTTTTCTCTACTGCACATTATCTTTATACTTGTTCAATGTGCATAATAACGTGCTGAAGTAGTTGGCTGACGTTACTAAGTTTCTTGTCGACACGGTGACGATTAAATGATTTCGTTCGACATTCTACGGAAACTATGCAAAAAAAAAAAACAATATTTGTCATGTGATGACCTATAAAGTCCTCTTTTGCCTTAAAATATCCGATGCAGTCGTTGACAGCTGTAAAGCTACTAAGCTACTGAAAAAACATCAGGTTTGATTTAACTAATATTGCTGTTTGTAGCGAATATATTAAGATCAGCAATAAAGATGGATTCATGTTACTTCCAACTGAACAATATCTAATTCTTCTGTGCGATATTAAACTGGAAACATTGACCAACGACACTATGATGACACTTCTCTACCATTCATTGCAGAATGTATAGAAGTGCCTAATTAAAACGTCACTGATCATCAAACTTAAATTAAACTGCTGGATGTTTTACCCTGTTAACCCTTGCTGTAATTTATCTAACCTTTGAATATTCGGAACACTGCAAATAGAGTTGGATTGATATTAGGAATAATTTTGAAAGGAGTTATGATATGGAGCCAAAATTGACAGGAAGAATTTAAAAGATTTGCCTACCTATTCACAAACCGTAGGATAAGACAGGAGGCTGATCCATAAACGTCTGGAGTCGATTCCGATTAAAAAAGTCAAGGTTTTGTTATAAGAAAGAGACAAAACATTGTTGCCGAATTAGAATCCGATTCGCTTTGGTCAGGTTAGGTTGATCTGTAGTGTACAGTAGCAAAAATTCCATCGGTTTCGCTGACGCGCTCGCCGCCATCTTGTCCGGTTGCCCGCCAATTGGATGATTGCGCGGGAGTGGCTGGTGGCTCGCGAACGTGTCAAGGTGACGTGCGATGATCCTGTATTGTTTTGCAATAAAACTTTTGACGGTCGAAGGTTCGCCTCGTCAAAAGGCGCGCTGTTGGGAAATTTGGTTGTCGTAGGTCATTAATGTTTATTTGTGCAAATATTTGATTTTACCAGTTCGTCTTTTGGAAGTGTAGTAATCGTATATTCGAATTCTACGTTAAAATATCTCGCAGTCGTTGGGAAATAATCTGTTGCGTTATTCAAAAGGAATTAAATCGTTCATGTAACTATTTATCAGATAGTGGAAGCTGCTTTTCTTCTGTCATTACGTTTATGAATTCATTTAAACTCAGTTTTCTTTTACGTAATGTTCCACTTATGCCTGTTGGCACATTCGATTTTGTTTTGTGGTTTCACGAATGATACTCTCGGTAAACATCGTAATTTGTTTGAGGTTAGTTTTCATGATGTTCGCATTTTACTTTCTAATCAAATGTTGTTAGCATGTTACGGATAAATATTTTCATTTGATGTTACATACAATTTTCTACGAGTATTGTAGTAGGAGCTTTTTCAAGAGTCAAAATCGACATAATTTCGTTTTTTTCAATTGCTGGTTTGTTAAAAATACGAGTGGTAGGTATGTTATCAAGAGTACCATCACTGTCATGTTAATTAATTCATGCTAGGCCTCTCTGAGCTCTAAGTAAAATCTAACTTGATAATGTTAAGTTGAAATTAATTATATTGAGTAGTTTCAGGTACCGTTAAAATAACATAATGTTACGAGCTTCGGGTTCGTGACAATAAAAACAGCCGATAAAAATTACCAAAAGTCACACTTTAATTGAACGCCACTAATTACAACCTTAAAGCGCACTAATTGAAACAACAATCGCTCCCAAGTCGCACTTCAAAATCGCTTTCGAAGTAATCACTTGTATCGCTAATTCAATACTGTCCCGGTTGCGGTGAATCCCGTCCTTTTATATTGCCGCGGCCGTTCCCGAATCTTCCAACGCAGAAACATCCGGAACATTCGCGCGCAGTGCGGCCTTGAACGGCCGTACGCTCGGTCAAGGTCATTGTTCTAGTAAATTCTGGCGTACGCGTCTCGACTCTCTATAGTCCCGCCTTTCCACACTAGATGGCGCTGGTTACTAAGAACGTTAATCGTGGCGCGTAACACTGCCCCCTCCTAAGACATGCTCGTCCCGAGCATTTTCGGCTCCATAATAACGCGCCAATCTCTCCGCATGGACAATCTTAGGAGTGCCTCTTGCATCTTTCTGTTTCCGGTAGGTTACGTCATTGCCCCCAGTCCCAATCAGGTACGGTCCCTCCCATCTAGACTGAAGCCCAGGAGATCTCCCTCTGCTGTGGACTGGATTGCGCAACCTCATCTGTGGACCCTCGTCGAACACTCTACTGTTCACTTTGCGGTCACAAGGGGTTTTCATCCTTCCAGACATTTTCTGGCCCGATTGTCTGACGTGCTTACAAATGTCATTTATTTTGTACCGCCAGTTATTCGCATAATCGATTATACTGCCTGGAGCATCAGGTGGTATTCTGATGATCAGGTCTGCAGGTAGCCATAGTTCTCTTTCTGCAGTTCGCTTAGGGCAACTGGATCGAAGGTGGCCCCTTTCCCCACAGCCGTAGCATCTAGGGCGGTATCCTTTATTGCAGTGCCGAACTGTAGCCGCTACAACCTCCTTGACGCGATGGGATCGATGATCCTGTCGCGCAGCTTCCACTTCCAGGGCATGGGCCAAGGCATCCTTTAGCGTCTCGTGGTGCCCGAGCCTCACAGCAGCCCTAACTTCAATATCGCGGATGCCGTCGATGAACGCCTGCACCAGGTTCCCATCAATAAGCGCTGGTACGGACTGGTAAGCTTTACGCACCAGCTTCTCCACTTCAAGGGCCCACTGCTGCAAGTTTTCGCTGCTGCGTTGCACGCGGTCCTTAAGCTGTGCGCGAAACACGTGTTCCAAGTGAGCGTCGCCATATCGAGCCTCCAATGCCTCAAGTAGCTGCTCGTAAGTCACTTCCTTACCGAGAGCTTCCAAGACAGATAAGGCCTGGTCACGAAGGCCTAGGGTGAGGGCAGTCATGGCCTGGTTTTTATTCCAGCCGTTCGCTTTCATAACTGCCTCAAACTGGATTTTGTAGGCCGACCAGGAAGAAGTTCCGTCGAACGGTGGCACTTTGAATCCACGTAGCGAAGGTGTTGTAGCTACGGGAGCTGCAATTGCTTCTCCAAGTTTAAGACAATCCAGCGTTTTCTTAACGTCTGCCATCACGGTCTTCTTCACATCAGCCACTACGTAGTCAACCCGATTATTGACTTGGTCGATCCGTATTTCAGCTTCCAATAGGCGGTTGTCATGTTGAGCAACCTTATCCTTCACCTCCTTTATGTCTTTCCCGAAGGTAGCGTGAAGGTCCTTCAAAAGAAGCATCTGCTCTTCTTGGCGGCGAGCCTGTTCCTCCTGGCGTCGAGCCTGTTCCTCCTTGTCCCGCTGAAGCTGTTCTTCCAGCCGACGAGCCTGTTCCTCCTGTCGGCGAGCCTGTTCCTCCTGGCGACGAGCCTGTTCCTCCTGGCGACGAGCCTGTTCCTCCTGTCGGCGAGCCTGTTCCTCTTTGTCCCGCTTAAGCTGTTCTTCCAGCCGACGAGACTGCTCCTGCAGCATCATCATCAGGGCAGCAAGGTCTGGTGCTGCCGATGCTGCTGGTGTTGCTGTGGACGGGCCAGCCTCCGTGGTTAATAACTGGCTCTCCGACTCCTGCGGCAAAGCTCCACCAAAACGTCTCTGGTCCGTCTCCAGTTGGCGTTGACTCCGGGTACGGATACCCTCCGTGTCGTCCTTAGGTAAAATCGGCATAATTTAAATCCCACTTCTGACACCAATTGTTACGAGCTTCGGGTTCGTGACAATAAAAACAGCCGATAAAAATTACCAAAAGTCACACTTTAATTGAACGCCACTAATTACAACCTTAAAGCGCACTAATTGAAACAACAATCGCTCCCAAGTCGCACTTCAAAATCGCTTTCGAAGTAATCACTTGTATCGCTAATTCAATACTGTCCCGGTTGCGGTGAATCCCGTCCTTTTATATTGCCGCGGCCGTTCCCGAATCTTCCAACGCAGAAACATCCGGAACATTCGCGCGCAGTGCGGCCTTGAACGGCCGTACGCTCGGTCAAGGTCATTGTTCTAGTAAATTCTGGCGTACGCGTCTCGACTCTCTATAGTCCCGCCTTTCCACACTAGATGGCGCTGGTTACTAAGAACGTTAATCGTGGCGCGTAACAATAATAAATTGAATGTAATTACCATTCAAAACTTAATTATGGTTTAGGAGCTGAGGTTACACATCACACTACAAACGTGTTCCTTTAATTAGGTAAATAAGTAGTACTGTTGTATTGTATCGTACGGTGAACAGTACATCAAGGTAAACATATGTAGTTCGATTTTGATTCTTATGCCCCCATATTAAGGGCGGTACCAAGATCATTGTGTGTAGCCTAACGTACTTTCGACCGTATTAGCGTTATGACTGAACTGATTTCCCGATTAGACAAATTTCGCCTCGTAAATGTGCCTGCCAACTGTTCATACAGTACTAACGGGTTGAGATTTTGCGGAAATGAAAGACTGACGAGCAGGTCGGTCGACGACTCTGTTATTGATTCGATTCCTGGAGTGACCCGTGCGACACCTGTGTCTCGGTCATGCAAACAATGAAGCTGGGGTTTTTTTTAGTTAAATTTTGTTTATTGTTTTTAACGAAAAAGGTTCTTGAGTTTAAGATCGAGCTCGTGTTCGTTTTGCGAGTATGTATTAGAAAGAAAAATCAACTAAATCCGTTGTAAGAACCCGTATAACACATACCTTAAGTTTATAAAACATACTTCTAACATAGTAGGTATTTTTTACTTTTTCAACGCAATTAGTTTGTTAGAATGGGTTTTCAGGAGGTCTACTCCAAGATAGTTCATCAGATCTCGATACCCAATACTAGATATTTTATTGCATCTTTAGTGTTTATTTATAGTGTAACGAGTTGCAATTTTTAAATTCTCAAACCAATCAACTCACTTCGAGTAATATACCGAGTTTCTTGCCGGGTTCTTCTCGGTAGGATTAGGTTCCGAACCGGCTGTAGCTTCAATTTTGGTTTATATTCATTTTGACGAAGCATAAGTTTTACTTGTAACCAACATGAATAAATCAATTGATTATGATTATGATTAATAAAAAATTAAATTGTTTTTCATACAAATCCATAACCACGTTTTAATTCCTGAACTTTCCGACTAATATTTAAAAAAGAAACTTTGCTTTTATTCGTTTCGTTTTTGGTATTAGACCTTCTGTTCGGGTTGCCTAATTGTCATTAGACGCTGATGTCATCATTAATATAGGGATTTAGTTCAAATATGAGCTTTTGGTCATTTATAAACATTTGAAACGTTAAATACCTACATATTGTATTTTACTAATAAATACACTGACTCACAGTCGTTAGCTACTCCACGCTAGATGGCGTTAGTGAGACAATAAGTCGCTACTCACATGTTCTAACGATAATTTACTTTTTTCTGCTAGTATCTTCGTTTGTATTTTTTCTGGATAAAAAATATACTTTAAGTGTATCTAATCCATATTTCTACCAAATTTAGTTCAAATCCATCCAGTACTTTTTATGTGTATGTCGGTACAAAAATACTTTCTTTCACACTTTCAGATGGTAGGTTACAATCTCATCTTTACTAATATTATTAAGCTGAAGTGTTTGTTTGTTTGACTGTTAGGGTGCGTTCATTTCTGGAACTACTGGTTCAAATTTAAAATATACTTTTGTAGCTATATAACATCATACTATGACCAATTTAATAGCCACATATAACTGGGATAGTATGTGTAAAGTATGTGCAAGTAGCGGCGAGCCGCTAGTATATTATTTTTATGTTTAATTAAATATAGCATGGTACCATCGTTAATATCGGTTTCTTTTTTATATTGCACTTCAAGATTGACCTCATCCCACCTGATGTTAAGTGGTAATGAGGTCCTAGCTTAAGGGTGACAAGTAAAGCATAATAAATCTGTTACTGGACTTGTCGCCCTTACCTCGAAGGCTTGACCCCTGCTACTAATGCAGCACCCCCCAGGAGCTCTGGAAACCTTACTCACACGCAGGAACACAACAACACAGAAGTGATTGTCATTTGGCTGCGGTCTTCTATAAGGTGGAGGTATTTCACCAGTCGGGCTGTTCCAGTTCGAGCGATAAATCGCTATGCCCTACGTCTCTTAAATTTATTTGTTACACAAGTGCTAAACTAGTAGTAGTAATAGTACTTAGGTATTCCTATGATGTCTGATATTTCTTTATTCAATCCCTCGAGCAGAGTAAACGTTCTCCGTTTTGGTTAATTCGTTGGTTTGGTTAATACTGCCTAAAACACATGCGACGATTTAATTAATAAATAAATTCGTTGTACCGAACTCTCGGAATGTAGACGTAAATGAAATTTACGCGCGTTTCGAACCAGTTCGCTTCGACGCACACATTTCGAAGGTGTGCGAATTTAATTCTAATTACGTTAGTTAGCGCACGCGTACCTTCATTGAAGCTTGCCGATCAAAGAACGCAGGTCGTTCACCCCGACTGAGTTACTTAATTTCAGATAGGAACTGGTTCAACTTGCCCGGGATTGTGGGGATGAAGGGGTGTTTAAATGTAAACAACAGGTTAACATGCTTTTTATTGGCTCTACGGAATGTTCCTGTGAGTAGTTCGAAATTTGCTTGTGATCAGTGAAGAGGAAAATTATTTATTTAAAACCTTTATTGCACACAAAAAAGTATAAAAGGGGGACTTAATGCTAGGAGCATTATCAACCAGTCAACCGTTCGGTCATGCAGATAGTTCGTTTATGGATAATAAATTTAGATGCCACTCATGCACTTGTGTAATTAATATAGACTGTCGTGTATTACTATAATCGTGTATATTTTAGCAAAAGTGGTTATACATACTAGCTGTTGCCAGTGACATATTTCACCTTTTTTTTATTTTGGACTAGTTGTCCCGGCGGCCTACCTTGGACCTCCACAATTATTTCAAAACCAGCATTAGCCAAATCGATCTAGCCGCTGTGAATTTTAGCGGGACTACTGAACAGCTATCCATTTTTATAAACTAATATGAAGAGTATATATCAAATTTAAATAGTTTTTTGCTTTCATGTTGTACAATATGTCATCTATTAAGTTAACTTCATGCTCTTCTCTAATTTTTAAAAGTGGTGCATCCATCCAGTGGTGGTGGGGCGTTTCGAGGAATAGTTTAGGAGCGTTTCAAAATGGGAGCGTTTCGAGGAAAACCTCGGTTTAAAGTGTTGAAACCCTATTGTC
Organism: Glyphodes pyloalis; assembly: GCA_037074685.1. NCBI lineage: Eukaryota > Metazoa > Arthropoda > Insecta > Lepidoptera > Crambidae > Glyphodes > Glyphodes pyloalis. Next base: position 2,678,226 of record JAYKKO010000020.1, read on the forward strand.
ACAATATCGTACCGTGATGCGCGTACACCGATTTATCTACCATTCCGACAGTCGTCGCTCCTATTATTTGAAGATGATAAGGCTGTTTGCCGACTCAGGTGCCTGGAAATTTCCCCGATAGCGTTTAATACAATTAGTAAACTGCCTGTGGGGTGCCGGACGATGTGAACGCCCGCCTCTTAGTGTACTGATATTTATAATAACTGGTATTAAAAAAACAGGTACAAAAACAAACTACGAACGAAAGGAAATCACGGTAAATGCTTGTAGTTCTATATTATTTCTTTAGACCATGTTATGGAGTGTATATTGACGTACTTATTTTGACTGTACGCGATTGTTTGTAATGTGTCAGATAATAATATGAATTCGCCAGACATTTAGTGTTGCCGATAGTCCACAATCGTTATTTTGGCAAAAGAAATAGGATTGATATCAATACTATCTCGGTATTGGTGTACCTAGACCCAATTACACCGATACATTGATCCGATTAAGATCGTTCATGCTTTGAGCGTGTACCTTAGTCATTGAGCTACTTATTTTAGTAATTGTTGCCAGGCTCTTGTACTTTTGAACAACTTTTTCTGTATGATTTCCTTAAAGTCCTAAAGTACAGCAGTTTAATTAAAATATCCCATTTTCAGCTTTCCATCTAAAAGTGCAATCAAGATATACGGAAAGCTTTCATACAGATTTTGTTCTAGTAAAACGTGTGCCTTTATATCTGTTTAACATAGATTTTGATTAGATTCAAGAGAGAATGCCTTATTCCAGCAGTTTTAAAACCAATTAAAGAAGTGTACCTTTATTATTGGTATCAGTTTTTGCCGCATTATTATGTTAGTACATTATTTTAATGTATGACCTTGAAAATCGTTACGTGTACCAATTTTTTGTTATGCGTATTTATTGGTACGCATGGCGCCACGTCCTTAAGACCTTAAGTTGCGTAGATCACGTTGTTTCAGATAACGTGTGACGTGTTATTGAATTATGTAATTTTTGTTTTGGTTTCCTACTTTGTTATCGCGTTGGAATTTGTTGATTTATGTTATTTCATGTGTATTTCGTTTCCGCTTATATTCAAACGTTCTTAGTGTCGAATCTATTTTAGGTAAAGTACGAGCAAAATTGATTTGAGTAAGATGCGATTTGTTTTATGCCACGTATCAATTAAGATGCGTTACAAAAAAATCCAAACATTTTTATTTGTAATTAACTAGCTGTACCGGCCAACGACGTGCCGCCAATTTTTTTTCCAAATTTCCTTTTCTTTTAGACCTCTACAATTATTTCAAACCCAACACCAGCCAAATCGATGTAGCCGTTTATTTTTTTAGCGAGACTAACGAACAGCGATCAATTTTCATATTGCAATTAAATCAAGATTTGAAGTTAATTATTAGAATCATCGGTATTGAGTTTAGCGGCATAGTAAGTATGTTATGGTTATCTAGTGCTATAACTATTTAACTAATATTACTCCAATCATCTTGTATCAAACTGAGGGTATCTCTTTAATAGGGGAACTAGACAATACTAACTACTAACTGGCGGTGTTAAATAAACCCAGTACACCCAGACTCAGGTCAATATAAATCGTTACCCAAATCGATTAATCTGTCTAAATACGCCCAGTCAGTGTGAAATCAATATTCAAACTTGAAACGCTTTTTGACATTAACAGTATCGTTGTTTAATTACTTGATTTATATTCATCCATTAAAACTTGTTTTCATGCAAATTGTTAACTCTAGTCCGCATTTGAATTTAGGTTTCAAAGGATCTAGGTTTTAGTATCGAGTTTGTCTAGGCGGTATTCAAGTATACGACTTTGAAATACCATCGTGGTTAATCTAGACTTGCATTTTAATTTATTTAATGTTTGTATAAATTGTAACTTCAATTTAAGTTTTGATAGTGCTGACAGGTTAATTTGAATCAGTTTTTGAATTTAAAGTTAATTTATTAAGCTACGAATTTTTTGTGTGTTCATGTTGTAGCTTACCTAATAATGATATCAGACTAGCTAAATAAATGACGAAAAAAAAAGATGACGTAGTTTAGAAAGCAAATTGAAATCTAGAAAAGATTTCAATTTGTCATATACAGTAGTAGATTCACAATATTATTCGAAAAGCGCCGTTTTGGAAAGCGTAACAGACACACAGACAGACAGACAGACAGACACACACACAGAGTTACTTTCGCATTTATAATATTAGTATGGATTTACAAATGTTCCATGTGATATATCTAATGCTTATGATCCGTTATGTGCAATCGTAAAATATCAGTTTAATTTTTTTTTTATTATTTTTTCTTAGGATAGAAAACTTGATCTATGAACAGATTTAGTTTTTTTTTTACGTAGTTTGTGTGATTAGATTAATTTATATCTTTTCTCTGTCTCTACTTTTGTCTAAATGTATATGTTGTATACCTGTATAACAATTAGGTATACAACATATACATTTAGACATTAAAGCTCTCTTGATTTTCGTCCAGTAACAAATGCTTAGTTAAGAATATGCAGTTCTTTAATACTAATATTTAGTGTTGGTAAGAAGAGTCCATAAGGTAGTAAATAGACAACCATTCGACAACGCCACTTTCAATGTGCAAATTCGTTATGTCAATTACACCTTTATCCCTATTAGACAGAGGGACTATGCGTGTTATGCAACTGGTGAACCCTAACGTCAGTCTTACTAAACCGTCAAGGTTGACAGAGGGTCCAACGAGACGGGAATAGATCTGGTAGGGCGGATCACGAATGACAGTTTGTTTTGTTGTTTTGTTACGTAATTTGTACCTGTGTCAAGCTTTGCACGTGGAGAAACCTTAGTTAAAATTAATTTGCACCTTTGATAGCCGATTTGCTAAGCATACCTAAATTGTTTTTTTATGAATTACATTTACAACATAACTGGCGCTGCGGGAGACTTTAGTTGAGGCAACCGTCTACCTTCATTTGCTAAATATCCCGATTTATAATCAATCTGCTACTTTGATAGTAGAGTTGCGAAGTCTACGTACAATTGGGATTTTATACATTAAATTCGCATTATCACTTGCGCTACAGGAGACAGAGAAAGGGGGTATGTTCTGGAATACTCCTTTGCGTTGATATTGTCGGTTATGTAAACCAGCAACTTTACATAACAGACAGATTCGATAATTGCTAGTTGCGGGAATTAAGTCTCAAGTTTAGGACCGGTCAAGTGTACGAAGAGTTCCGTTTGGAGACCCCTTAAATATATATTTTGTATTTTTTGTATTTCTTATTGCAACAGAAGCACATTATCTAAATTTAAACTGTCTTACTGTTACGGGTTTTGTTTTACCCTTTGGATATGAAAGTCTAAAAATGTTAAACTAAAAACAATCTTGTAAAATCATTAAATAAAAAGAAATTTATAATTATTGTCCACGTATAAGTAAAATAATATCACAGCGCAATTTGAATGTCTTATACATTACACGACTTGAAATTCAGAGTATTCTCGTCACATTCTCATTACTTTATCAAAGTACATTTGACAAAGTTGTAACTTGGCGCGGAAACGGAGAGAAATGAAATAGCCGCCACGAGAGCTTTTGAATCTTTGTCGACTTAAGAATCGGAGGAAACTTGTCATTTTCATTTCGAGAGCACTCTGGGGGTGTTAGTAAGAACGCAAAAAATCTGACATTTAACCATTTCGTTTGAGTTCAATCGAACTTTTATGCACTGAAAATGTTCTGAGTTTTTCTTCCACCAGACAGAATTATAAAAAGTTTGTATTTCTTTCAAAAATACCAATAATTAAAAAAGTACATAAATTGAAAGACCAGACATATTTTATATCTGTCTCTCCAGAGTAAGATTCGACGAAAAGGGCCAATTCAAAAAGCATTTTTATTTTTAAGGTTCGGTGAAACAAAAAAACTTAATGATCCTCGAATAAACGTTTTGGATAATCTCGCAAATGTAGAACGCAAAGTCTTCCATCATTTGTCTTTGCTGCGATACCTGATGATAAGAAAACAAAATCCATTCGCTCATTTCTTTGACCTACATCGTCTTGTAATAAATCGTCTGTTTTTTATTCAGAATCTCATTTGTTTTAGTCATCCAATGAACGAATTGAGCCTCCGTCTACTAAAGACGTCATACGATAATTTAATTTAATGTACCTCCGTTAGTATTTCATTAGATGGTAAATGCAAAAATACGTGTCCCTTAAATTTGGATAATCTAATATAAGGACTGAAGCCAATTTTTTGCCCGCGTCCCTATTCTTTTGCTGGTCTCTCATAAATATAATCGGCAACCTGATATCACAATTAATCCAGTCTAATTGCGCTTACTACGTCAGTAGCACCGTCGAGTGTGACGTCACAATCCTATTTAGTCCCCAAGATCCTCTTAAACAACGCGTTGTCAAGGCCTCGCGCCGGACAGTCCCAATTATCCACTGGAGATTCACGCTGCCGCCTCGTGACTTACGATTGAGGATGTATGGATTGCTGTGACGCTTGCAAACACTCTTCAAGTCACCTGGATTCGAGTGGATTATGTGTCTGATGTTTGTTAGTGGTCATGAGACTACTCTTTGTGTCCCGGAGTCACAACGCGACTTATTTGCGGATGTATGAATGAACTGTATACCCCTCTAACTACAGAAGTTAGAGGGTCGAAAACTCTTAGTGATCTTTGGTTGGGTTTTTTATCTACTGCTTATATCAAGTAACAAAGGTGATATAGATATGTCTCCAGTCGTCATGTATGTCATGTCCCCTAAAGTCAACGACCAAATCCAGTCCAATTTGACCAGGGCATCGACCAGCTCCCACCAATTCTGCCTAGCAGTGGAGGGTGGGCAAATTGAATTGTATTTATACTAAACTCGATTGTTGTTACCATCCGTAACAGCAATCGAATTCAGTACATCGAGTTGAATTCAGTACATCGAGTTGAATTCAGTACATCGAGTTGAATTCAGTACATCGAGTTGAATTCAGTACATCGAGTTGAATTATGAGAGGAGTCGATCTTTGACTAAAACTCAAAATGCAACTAAGACACTAGTTTGCATTGTAAAAAGTGTTGTGTTTTGTCAATGTAGATCCACATCAGAAACGCAAATATCTTATGCCCTGTTCCAATATTTGAAAAACTATCCGTTCAAGTTACGGATAGTAATAAATTATACGAGGCGTAAGCTAGAAGCGACTGACGGACGACTCATGACTGCTGATATGGAAAGTAAATTATGGAACGGTATTAACGACTCGTAGTCGGTTGGAGAAAAACGGATACTCATTTTTGACACATTACGAATCGTACAATACTGAAAATTGGGCATTAAAGAACCAAACGTGAATTTACCCGGATGTAGGTATCTTATAATGACATAGAAAAGTGATAGCAATTGGTACCTTTTTCTATTTTTATATTAGTTGTATTTGGTCGCCCAAGTTAGCCTTTTTTAACCGACTTTAAAGTGGAGGATATTCTCGATTCGGCTTCACTTTTACAACTATGTATGTGGTTTTAGGTTAAATTGCGTGCGTATTATTTTTCAGTGTTCAGCATGTCTTGATAGACACTTGTTGTTCGAAATTAGTTTTTATGCTTACAACAGAGAGGCGGTACAATATATAAAAGTCGACTGTCTGTTGACTGTACGTATTATTTATGAGTAAAGAACACATTCACATAATCCGGCTGACCTGAACGACAAAAACGTTTTTATCTTTATTACTTTTTCTTTTAACGAAAATGCTGGTACAACATTTGCCAAACTTTCCTTAAGGAAGTAAGCATGTTACATTGATGTATTGGGGATGTCGGAACGCCGCCGAAGTGGAAAACTAATTTGACAGTTTGCCTCTAATCGCATACGTATGAGATGTCACAGTTTGTCCAGACCGAGGTTAGTAAGTCCCAAGGGCACGTATAATTGGGACCAGGGATCATGTCATCCGGAGCTGTCATATTTGTAGTACGACATAGTGTAACTTCGTGTTCAGTCAGTATGAGCACGTTTTTATGAAATCGACTTACTACCTCTATTTGTTTTGTTTTGTTTTTTCCATTGGTAATATGATATTGAAGTTATTTGTATTACAATGGTACAATCTTACGTTTGCTTACTTGTATTCTAGGCCTGCCGTTACCTAAATTAAGCTCAAGAAAATACAGTTTTTTATCTTATGAGAAAGCTTCATCTCAAATTGAAAATGCATCATTATATACCGCGTTTCTATAGATTTATAGTTGGGGAAAATATTAGAAACGCAAAAGTTGGTAAAAAAGTATGTAAGTTACTATTTCATGCAAAAACCACTGAACGGACTTGGATGAAATTTGGTACAAAGAGAGGTGAGATTACTAGATTATCGTATTGGATACTTTTTATCCCCAGACAACGTGGGCTAAGACGCATACAAAATATAGTTGATTGATAATTTTATTACACTAGTATAATATAGATAGATAGATAGATACACTTTATTGCACAGAAAATTCACAGAAATTGGTTTTACAGACATATTTAAGTACAATATAGGCGGTCTTATTGCTAAAGAGCAATCTCTTCCAGACAACCTTTAGGTAGAGGAAATGGTAGACATCGAGAAACAAATATACTTTTTTTTAGAGTAGAAAATCTTTAAATTATTTAAAGATTTTCTACCCTAAACCCCTTAGAAAAATGCTCAAGTTTTAAATATGCCAAAACATTGCGTTTTTAAAGTATTCATAAAAAGTAAAAGGGTGTACTAAAAATGTAAAATTACGGTTAAGCCCTAACTGAACAGCATATTCATTGGTTTTATCCAAACCAGTTAAATATTGGCTTGCATGTCGTGTTGGCGTGCGGTACTATCGTGATTATGCGCGTGCACTCTTAGTGCAGTCCTTTTGAAATGCACCGCTCGTCATGTGCATAGCTTACTTCAGGAATCGATCAATACAACTGAGCATAATTTAAAGAAAATTCGTATTAAAAATTAAACAAAAATATTAACCATTTAATATAAGTTGATGGGTCTGTAGCGTCAGCATAGACTTTGATCACTAGGTCACAGCTGACGCACATTCACATTAGTATATAAGCAATAATATAATTAATAAATACGCTCTTGATCACTAGACTACCTACTGGCTGTTTCATTTATCGTCTCCCCGCTCAGGAGCCAAATTGGTGACCCCGACTGAGCTGAAAATCAGCAGCCTTTGAAGAACGGAGCCTTCGCATCAGGCCATGTCTCCATACCCTCAACAGCCAGCTTAGCCACGACAAGAGCACCGGACCACCTCAGCTGACAAAGCCACCTGGTTCCGGGCCCGTGTAATGAAACAGACCATCGCAGCCCTACGACCGAGTCATTGGTCCACACCGGCGTAGCAGCAGCTGCCTCCCTGCAACTACACGTATCGGGCACGTGCTTGGACTCCAAAGGGGGGGAGTACTGTGCCGACCTACGACATGACCTACAAGTCGACACAAATACAGCGTCAGCAGAATTGGCGTAGTAAACAAACGCTCCATACGTAATGCGTGACATCGATATCCTACATCGCGATATCAGAGTTTTCGTCGCCACTAAGTATATATACAACAAACCAAGAATGGTAGTTGGGCCTTGGTCCCCGAGCAGATAACACCTAGCTCGGCGGAAGTACTTCCACTTTTAGTAAAGAACATACGTTCCTTACAGGTCGAAACGTGACAACATTTTTAGTAGATTTTTTTTGCTTTTTATATGACAAAACATGTTTTAATTTTACATTGGTTTTGGACTTTAAGTTTGTAAGTTTACCCACTACCTCGACAGCCAGGACGACTTACCATTATATCATAGGTTCAGATAAGATGTTCTTCATCTTTTGATGTAACCCAAGTATCTTATTTATATAATTTTCTTACAATATCTTCCTTGATAAATGATCGTGTCTGAAAAGTCTTCCGTAAGCTTTCAATGCCTCTGATAAGTTGTTGCGTGAAGATATTTTACCTAAAGCAAATTGTACAAAGCGGCCACGCCATTGTCGTGCAGCTAAATATCTGAACAAATCAAATGATGATAAAAATTCGTGTAATGATGCGGAATTGTATCATTATATGATGCCGATTAGGTGCATGTTGAATTGGACGGACTATGCGAGTAATCGATTTCAAGAACTACAAGGGTATCGATCAAGCTGTCCCTTTCATTTGTAGTTACATCAGAAATGTCTTCTAACAGTGAGCATCCAGTATAGAAACAACAACATGGTTAATTAGACGACCTCCGTAGCCGAGAGGCAAGCGTGCCGGACTTTGGCGTCGCGCCATCTCTGAGGTTCCGGGTTCGATCCCCGTTCGGGTCAATATGGGAAACGAACTTTTCTATATTGTTTCGGGTCTGGGTGTTGTGGTACCTTCGTTGTTTCGGATTTTTGTAACACAAGTGCTTTAGCTACTTACCACAGAATCAGAGCAATGTATGTGATGTTGTCCAATATTTATTTATTTATTATTTAATTAACTTTCATCAGCTGAAAATCTAAGAAGATGAATACTAACTTTTATTCCTTATTGTATCTCCTTAGGGGTGGAACTTATCATAATTCTTTCTTAGCGGATGCCTACGTTATAACTCAAACTCAAATATTTCTTTATTCAAGTAGGTTACATATAACACTTTTGAATCGTCATTGAATACAATGCAAAGTGATTCTACTTCCGGTTCGGAACCTATATCTACCGAGAAGACACCGGTAAGAAACTCAGCAGATCATTTACAGTATCAGTATCTAACTTATTGCTATGTGTAGCTCTCTTTGGACCAAGTCATATAGTTTTGGTTTTGATGAGTGATGAAACAAATAAGTACTCAAGTAAGTTTTTACTTTCGAGAGGTATATAACATCTACATATATAACATCTACCTGCATGCCAAATTTCAGCACTATCCGTCAATTGGTTTGAACTGTGCGTTGATAGATTACTATGTTAGTCAGTCACCTTTGAGTTATATATATTTAGATCTACGGTGGACAACAGATCGTGGTATACACTTTCACATCGATTTAAGTTCTTCAGCCCCCCACCTAAGTACGATACAAAGCTCAAACATATAAGGCATAGTATGCCTTATATTATTAATTGAAATAGATAATATTAGGTCTGTTTAATTTTTTTGACTATTACGCGACGCTGAAGGAATTTATTGGTAAAAAATATTCACTCTTCCATTGAGTTAACTCGGGTTACGAAACTCGAGTTCAACCCGAGTTCAGTGAATTTTAACTCGGGTTAAATCGAGTTACGTTTTTTCCGAGTTGGCACATCATTAAGGCATACCATTGTAGAAACATTTTCGGAGATACACGTTTACACGTAACACCATTAATAACACGATGAATGTGTCGTAAATTAGGCTAGTTGCACACAGTCTTGGCATAATATTAAGACACAGGTGGTAACACTGTGTGTCGGGTCGTTACTGACTCCGACTCATACAGGCTTTACACGCTCTGCTAAGTGTGAAGCGATTCGATCCGCGCCATTGTGCACATCTGCTATTTGCGAATTATGTGCATAATGTTGCATTATAATCACTTCCTACAATGCTCTCGCTTTTCGTTTTGAAGACGTGTTTCGAATTCTTTAGACGTATTTGTGTTTCTTATGTTGATTGCCTGCATTTAGGAAGATAATTATTAATGATCCAACTTAAAGTTGTATGTGGAAAACATCAGCAACGGATGCACTTTTATTTTTAATGGTCAACTCATAGCATCACAGTCAAGCATAACAGCCTAGCTATGATAGCGAGCAGGCTTGATTGTCGTTATATCAGAAATGGCAGAACCTACTATTCTGCTGGAGTTTTCTGTTTACTAATTATATTTTTAAATAAATGTACTAACATAATTAATTACAACTGAGTCTAGTTACTTGAATAAATAAATATATTATTGTATTTTGAATGGACCTCTTTATCTGTTTAGCAATATTTACTTCTAAACCAGTTTCTTGCACGTGTAGGATAAATATCCCGTTAAGTTTTTGTTTTGTTATTTTATTTATTTTATTTTATTTAAAACTTTATTGCACAAAAAAAAGTACAACAGGTGGACTTAATGCTATGGGCATTCTCTACCAGTCAACCTTTGGGTCATGCGGAGAGTTAGTTTATGGGTGCGGTAATAGTGACGAAGTGCATAAGTAAGCTAAAAAATAAAATAAAAACATAATACACGAGAATAGTAACTATCAAGCGTTACAAATGTTCATTTCGGAAACAATTAAATATACATATAGACATACATGAATAAATATAATATATACATAAAATATGAAGCTATACTTATATTTACATAATAAGCATATATGTACTTATATATACATAAGTAAATAATACCACATAAAAATATAAAATAAATAATAACTATATATAAATGGATTCAGCAATTGACAAATTCATGTCTACGATTTATGTATTAGCGAGAGAGAAGAAGTGTTCACGAACTTTCATTTTAAAAATTCCCTTAGTCAGGGATTGTCGAGTATCAACGGGCAGAGCATTCCAAAGACGAGCGGCTTGCACAGTAAAAGACTTTGAAAAGAAGTCGCTATGATGACGAGGAATGTTTAAGCTTAGGTTGTCAGTGGAGCGAAGAGAACGGTCGTGAGATTGACAAAGGAATCGGAATTGTTTCGTCAGATAGGATGGGGACAAAGGATTGTGAAGAATATTAAAGAGCAGGCAAAGTATCCTGGAATTCCTACGTTGACGTATCGGAAGCCATTTAAGTTGGTTGCGAAAATTAGAAATGTGATCATACTTACGAAGTCCAAAAACAAATCTGATACAGTTGTTTTGAAGACGATCAAGTTTTTTCACTAGGGCTTCGGAGAGATCAGGATAGCATGCGTCAGCGTAGTCAATGATAGGCAAGATGAGAGTGTACACAAGCATGAGCTTGGTGGTAAAAGGAAGGAAGAATTTAAAACGGTAGAGACTCCTCAGACAAGCCACCACCTTGCGACTTACCTCAGTGACATGAACCGACCAGCTTAGAGTGGAATCCAAATAAAGTCCAAGATTCTTCACGGACTCACAGTAGGGGATGTTTGTTCCGTCAAATCTTATCGGTTCCAAGTCAGGCACGTGGAGTCTGGCCAGTAGCCTGGAGCTGCCAATTATCATAGCCTGACATTTAACAGGGTTAACGGAGACACCAAATTCATGAGACCAGACACGAATGCGATCTAGATTGGTATTCAACTTATCGATAGCCAGGGTTAACTCACCTAACTTTGCACTTGTGTAAAGTTGTAGATCATCGGCGTACAGGTGATACGAGCAATCAAGAGTATCGGAAATTAGGTTGATAAACACTGAAAAAAGGATGGGCGAAAGAATACCACCTTGGGGCACGCCAGCAGATAAAGCAACCCAGTCCGAGTTGGTAGATTGTGTAGAGACTGACTGCTGCCGGCCGCGTAGATAAGAGGACATCCAATTTAAAACAAAAGGGGATAAATTAAGTGAAGATAAGACAGCAAGAAGAAGATCGTGATCAACAGTATTGAATGCATTAGAGAAATCAATCAGGACGAGAATGGTGAGTTTAGTATTATCCATCGCCTCTCTTATGTCATCAGTTACTTTAATGAGTGCAGTAGTAGTGCTGTGAGCGGGCCTAAAACCAGACTGTAGTGAATTGAGCAGATTATTAACATTTAAGTGTGAGGAGAGTTGCTTCAAAACACAGGCTTCAGTTACTTTGGAAAGAAAAGGTAGTACTGAAATTGGTCGGAAATGATTGGGAGAAGTGGGATTAGGGACTTTGGGAAGCGGATGAACTAACGCCTTGCGCCATAAATCAGGGAAATTACCGGAGTCGAGAGAGAAATTTATCAGGTGTGATATAACAGGCAGCAGTTGTTCCAATAGAGGAATAATCATAAGGCGACTAATTCCATCGACTCCAGTAGCCTTAGATGTTATAGAAAGAATTGTTTTCCTTATCTCGTCCTGAGAAATGGGGGAAAAGTTAAAAGGATCAGTGACAGAATGAATAATAGATGAGATTTTAGACAGAGTTTTGGATTTAATAAGTGGATTAAGGAGTGGAACATTAGAGAAGTGAAGGTTAATTTCATTGAGACTAAGTGGGATATGAAAGTTATTAGATTTCGTTCCACATATTCCCAAGGATTTTAGAAATTTCCAGACATTTGGAGCAGAAGAATGTGAAATACGCTCGTGAATAAAGCGGCGTTTGGCTACTCGTATCATCTGGTTGCACCGATTCCTCGCGATCTTGTACTGTGACCAATGTTCTTCGGTTCGATCCTTCTTAAAAAGACGAAAGGCTTTGTTCCGTCTTCTCATGGCCATACGAATCCCTTGTGTTAACCAAGGAGCAGGCGGCCGCTTGATCCGGACTGTGTGCAGAGGAGCATGAACATCGAACAACTGCAAGACAAGATCATTAAACTTCCCAACTTTCTCGTCAATACAAGAGGCAGTTGCGACCGGCGACCAATCCATCAACGACGCATCATGCAGTAAGTTATTCATATTGACGCGACCATAACTTCTCAACCGTACTGTCCGCGACCTGGATTTCGGGGCCTTAAGAGCATAGGATAGATAAATAAGGTCATGTCTCGAAAACCCAGGCGCAAGAAATTGGCCATGATCGGAGTTAAGTTCAGCGTTGGATGTCAAAATGTGGTCAATCCAGGTGTCGTTGCTATGTATGTTATGATGAGTTGGTTGAAGTGGAAGATGCTGAAGTCCTGTAGATTTAATAAGATTGAGAAGCCTCTGTGAGCGATAAGAGTCACAGGCAAGATCGGTGTTCAAGTCACCCATCACAATGAGGTGAGGGTAGTCAGCACTCAAGGATTCCAAAACAAGTTCCAAGGAAGAGAAGTAGTCAATGGAGGGAGGGCAGTACACGACGCCGAGTACAGCCTTAGTTGAGCCTAAGGAAATTTCAACAAAAAGATATTCCGCATTGGCAGAGTAGTGGCTGGGTGAAGAGGCAATAATTTTGAAAGGAATTTCGGATTTAAGATAAATTGCAACACCCCCTCCACCCTTACCGGTGCGATCATTACGGATTAGTACAAATCCAGGCAGACTATATAATGCGGATGGAAGACAAGGCTTGAACCAGGACTCAGAAATAAGGACAGCGCTAATAAAGCTAGAAGAAAAGGAGTCAAGTAGTTCACTGTAGTGCTGAGGAACACTCTGCGCGTTGATATGACACAAGTTTAAATTGTTCTTTCTACTCCTGAAACAGCCATTCAACTGGTCACCAAGAGTATCGGTATACGAATTGCTAGACGTGTCGTGACAGGAGTAGAATGATATAGACGAATTTGCGGAATGATACGAATCGTTTGCTGACATTAAATACTTATGAATAAATACTAATACAAAATAAATACAGAATAATAATATAACAAAAACTATATGCTAAAGAGCTGGCCTGTTTGTTATAATTTAGCACACTCTAACCGCATCACCCACCAGCTGGTAACATAATAAATTGATTTATGTTAACAAAGAAAAGAAAACAAAAATGAATTAACTAAGTAAGTAAGTGGGTACGTGATACAGGTAATTAAATAGATACATAAGGATTGTTTTGATTACAAGTACAAACAATAAATCGTTATTACAAATGGAAAATAATTAAACGAAAGATTAAGTTTAGGTAACAAACATGGAACGAAACGTTATCAATGTACTAAAGATGTTAAATCCAATGCTGTAAGTGTCATTTTGACATATGTCAAATATAAGTCCAATTATAAACCTAGGTGGTACTTAAAACGAAACTACCCTTCCTAAAAATTAGAAATTGTGTGTATGAAATACTAATAAATAGAAGGTAGAAGATGACAAACAAGAAAGACGTACCCACCACAGTAAATTTATCAATAACACTATTTCTTGGCCGCTTGCTTGCGTGTTTCTGGCTTCCTGGACGGATGAGGGACTCCAACCGGTTTCACGCTCGTAATTGGTGTGGACGATGTGCGGGAAGAGCTCGGGGCGCTGGTGGTTTTGGGGAATCTTTTCAAGATATCATCAATCTCAGCCTGAGTGGAGATCTTCCTTCTGGAGTTGTCAGGGAGCTTAATAACAACAACCCCATCCTGAGTCCAGCAATTTCTCATCCCGAAGTGTGAACGAGCAGCGGCAAATGCGTTTTGACGCGTCTTCGTGAGAAATTCACTCACAGCATAAGGCGAGCCCTTGAGCAGCGTCTTCTTTCGCCAGGCTGCTGACCTCAGTGAGAAGCTGCTGAAGCGAATGAGTACTGGTCTGGGGCGCACACTCGATTTCTCACCAAGACGGTAACAGCTCTCAACTTGGGAGGCGGCGTCAGGCAAATCCAACTTTTCCCGTATGATGTCAGTCACTGAAGTCAAGAGGTTGTCGGTGGCTTCAGGAATGCCAGTAAATATGAGTGCTTTTCTGCGGTGCCGCATCTCCATAGCATCCAAAGAATTTATGCAGTCACTCATTTGTTTTCTAAGATGACACAAAATATCCCAGACCACATCCCGGAAGCTATGGAACTCTGCTGTCAGCCTTGACAACGAATCAGTGGTTGATGGCTGCGACTGCAGCTGCAACTCAAAATCAGCCATTCTCTTCATAAGGCGTTCTTCTATCTCAGCTTGGGAAGCCTGCAGTTGTGCTGCTACATGTGCCATTGTAGTGTGAAAGAAAATGATTTGCTTTGTTTGCGAAAATGTTAGTGAGATAAGAGCTGGTAAGTGGAAGCGAAAAAAGATCTATATCATTAAGAAATCACTTGTTTTCTATTTTTAATAAATTAAAACTTAGCAGTAAAATTTGAGCCTTCTAACTTATTTGACACCTACCGCCCAAAAAAAAAAAGCCTTGGGAACTAATCATTTACCAGAATAAGATGTTAGTTCCGAAGTATGATATCTGTGAAACCATAATGAATCATCAATCATTGTTTTTCCTACGTGAAAGGAGAAACATTATATAGGATTTTATCAGGACTTCAGTAACAGTGAATGTATACAGCTTGAAAAAGTTATTAGTAAACTTTAAATCCCGTTCAATGCTGTTATCCCGACGTCTAGACATGTCATCTCGCTTCTGCTTCTAGAAATTTAATTAAGCCAGTTATGTTGTACACTCAGTGGGTGATCAAAGCGTGCTAACGAGACTTTGACAATTTGCCTTTGCATGGCTGAACTTAATGCACCTGATGACTGCTCAGAATTAGCGTTGGTGCAATACTGTGTTAATATTGCGGCAAAATGCTTGTAAAATGTGTACTTCGGAAGTGCTGTTTGATGAAAATAGCTCACATATAATGCTTGAATAAAAATATAGATGCAACGTTAACTTGGGTTTACTAATATTTAAAGAATTCTAGCATCAATTAAATTCAAAATTGTGTTTTGAGTAGATAGTAACACTTATGAATACAAATTAAAAGTGAATGTTCCACCAGTATGGAACTATCAAGAGGGTCACGGCAAAAAGCTTGATGGTTTTTTTTAACAAAAGAAGCTAAATTTATGACTAAATGCACCATGGATGCCGACTGGAATAATGTTTTATATAGGTAGTTAAGTTTTAATACCTAAAGCGATTTATTTTCATTTTGAATTTAAGGAAACTGAAAGATAGAAAACAAGTGTAATACTTAATTTTAACCGAATACATATAGAATAGGCATTGTTAACGAAGTGGAAAAGCACTTATTTCAAGCCTTCTTTATAGTTGTGAATGTTATCAGTAGTATAATGCCTCTTCAGTGCTAGGTTGGATTTGAAAAACTTATTAAGAAACAGTATACATTTCATTCCATTTCTATTTAGCCCGTTCAGTCTAGACAGTTCAGACAGATACACAAAGATCTAGTAAAACGACGAACTCACTTATGCACGGTTCCAATATTTTACGATTCGTAATCTGTTTAAAAACACAATCGATTTTTCTCCAACTGACTACGAGTCTGGAAAGGTTTTAGCTTACCCCTCGTATAATTTATTACTAACCGTAACAAAAACGGATGGGTTTTCAAATATTGGAGTATTAAAGTACCAATCATTAACAGCGATTCGATATATTTGATCACACTTACACTCTTATTGCTTGTAAGTAATTCATCGATGTTTTAAAAATAGTCCAGGTACACACTCGTCCGCTCACCGGAGTAAACATGAAAGACTCGAAAGATAAGTGTGGGCGAACACTTGGTCGTTGAACGATATCTAATCGTTTAATCTTTTGTTTACCCGCATTCGAGCTCTGTTTGTACGCTACATTTACATTTTTACATTGTGTATTGGTACAGTTACATCTGCAATGGAAAGGGAAATTTGAAACGCTTTTGCCGCACTGTTACCTTTTTCATGAATGCGATTAGAGTTCAAGTTTGTTTTGGAACGATGGTAATTGTCTTTACGTTCAATTATAACAGTATTTTCGTTTTTCATACGTACAAATAACGTAGAGTTACAGTTTGATTGTTTGGATCCACGAAAAAATACGTAAATATACGTATAATGTATATGGTTGAAAGTATATAAGGTTTTGGGTTATATATCTCGGTAGCTACGACAATACACAAGACCAAAACATTAAGGCGTGGAAGTTGTTGAAACTTGATTTTTAGGATCCAAAAAAAAAACGTAAATATACGTGGAACGTGTAGCGTTTATGGTTGAAAGTATATAAGGTTTTGGGTTATATGTCTCTGTATGTACGACAATACACAGGACCAAAACCCAAGGGCGTGGCTAGGATCACCCACCAACACGGGATACCGCGAGCGAGAGGAGAGGACCACGAGCGCGGCAGTCGCGCGCCAACGTACTGCGACGACGCACGCCCGCAGACGTCGAACGACCAAAACGCATTCAAATTTCGAACACGTGCTCGAATTCGAAAAGTGTTTTCCGTTTCTGTACTGTGTGCACCGAGCTTTACTGTCTTTATTGTGAAGTGAATCAGTGATACCTCGATCATTCTCTGGTTTTGAGAGTGCATTAAGAGGGTACGGCTGTTGGATCTCGCACCGGATTCTTTGTTTATACAAAACAGTGCAACTGTTACGTGGGTTTGTATTGTTTTGTTTACAATCACGTCGTATGGTTGGACCGGTTTGGTATGTTGCGTTATTTGCGTTCCGTTTGATGTGTATGAATTATTATAGTGCTATGGTTGCGTCATTTAATGTTAATCGTAGCTTGAAAATTCTAAAATCATTCGCTTTAAGTCTATCCATATTGATGCGTTTTCATGTCCAAAATGTTGAAATATACCGATTTGTTAAAATAATAATTATTTTGATAAGTTTTTGAAAGTACCAATAAACCTGAATTAAATCTAATAATAAACACGAAGCAATTTTCAATCCTTTACAAATAAAAAACAAAGTTTAGCAAACTGCTCCTAATATTAAATTAAATCTAAAACAAATATATAGGTCAATCACCATTTTGATTGTATTAAAATCTATCCCTTATAACGAAAGTTAATTTAATTTTAAGAAGCGAAGAAAACTTTAGCTGTTCAAAATACAAAACGTTTTAAAAACTTTTTGAACAGTCCTTATTCGAAATTAATGATTGAATACAAGAAGGACATTTCTTCTGCCAAAGCAATTAGTCCCTTTTCGTGTCTCAATAATACTTTTTGATTAGCCAATTAAGTGTGTAGTTACTTTAAAACCAACTGTAGTGTAATTGATTTATTTTAATCATTATCTGTTACTTGAGTATGCTGTTTCTTGTTTCGAATAAGTTTTCATTTCCAAATGGTATGAGTATTTTTCACATAACATCAGAACGATAGAAGTATTTTAATTTAATCTACATATTATATAAAAATAAGTCGGGTTTTCCTTCCTGACGCTATAACTCCAGAACGCACGAACCTATTTCCACGGTTTTGCATTCGTTGGAAAGGTCTCGGGCTCCGTGAAGTTTATAGCAAAGAAAATTCAGGAAAAAATTCAACAGAAAAGCGGGAAAATCCTCTAAGGCGAAACGAAGTTCACCGGGACCGAAGTTGTACAAACATGAAAGGGTAAAATGAGGAAATGTAAATGAAAACATTTTCTATAAACTTCTTGTTGCGTTGTGATAACTCAATTTGAGCACGTAATATGTATATTAAATTACGATTCCATTGTTTCTTACCGATGTGTGCTAATGTACACGTGGAATCAGCTATTTTAAAAAGTGTGTTTATTTTTCATATCTTATCGTTGTGTTGGTACAAATTATGTTTGCACTTTATTTAATAAGTTTAATAGTAAATATATTTAGAAGGTACATGTACTCTTGTTACACAAATACTTCGATATAACACCTTGTAGCAAGATCAAATATCAAATAACTCGGTGCCACGAACCGAGACAGGCATTCGTAACTTTGAGAGTGAAATACGATAAAAACGTATTAGTAAGACGAGTACTTAATAATATTAACTGATTGATGCAATTTCATATCGTTAATTATTAATGTTAATGAACGGTTAATATTGTCTAGATTTTTCTTTCTTTTGAATAGGGGCGATGACTTTGTAAGAAACATCCGCAAAAAAAAAAACTCTAAACAAAAATGGCGAATTGAAAACCTTCTCATTTCGATACAGGGCTTTGTGCCTACAGAAATATGACACCTGAATCCATTGTTTCCGCTGTGCAAAAGTTGTGGAGGGGTGACCTAAAAATGTCGCGCCTCGACAACAACAGTATCGACAGTTCTGTCCGTTCAATGTTTGTCGCTGGACTGGCTCCGAGGTACTTGCAAAGTCAGCAGCTTTAAGTACACGACTTAGTACTTTTTCGCATTAAATTCAATGGCTATCTAAGTTACGTAAAAGTTTAAAGTGACTAATGCCCGGTTCCAGTATTTCAAAAACGAATCGTTGTACCTACGGATAGTAATAATAGTAAATTATACGAGTCGTATGCTAAAAACCAGCGACGGACGACTGATTACAGCTGATACGGAAAGTATATTTGAAATTAGAATTAAAGACTCGTAGAAAAACCGAAAGTAATTCTTGGACACATTACGAATAACGAAACGTAAAATATCGGAACCGGGTATAAGTTTGTATGTTTGAACGCGCTAATCTCAGGAACTACTGGCTTGAATTGATAAATTATTTTCGTGTTGGATAGTCCATGTGTTAAGGTAGGTTTAAGGCTATATAGCATAGCAATAGGAGCGAAGAATCTGTGAAAAATTTGGAAAAAACGAGGATAGTATTTTTGCTTACGCGGGCTGCTAGTGTGGTACTCTGCTATATACAAACGAATGATACTAACTGTATACGTTCGCCGGAACGAAAACGCGGACTTTGCGAAAGGAAGTGGAATTCTAAGTAAATGACTGAATACCACAGCGCGAAACCCATATACGGCAAATAAAATGCTATTCGAAATGTTGGTTGAAGTTTGCACTATTAGTACTTGAGACGTTTGCTTAATATGTCGGTGTTATTTTGTGTTTATACTTAACTGCCGGCTCGCCGTGGCTTCGTACGCGTATTATCCCCTTTTCTTCCACATTTCTCCTGTTTCCTCGGTCTTGTTGGCCGCAGCGTGATGTTATATAGCCTGAAGGGACATTACGCTTTGTCATGATCTGCACCGCCCGGCTGACGAGGAGATCGCGAGGAGATCGATTTTTCGTTTTATTGTATATATATTTTTTTGTCGTTATCTCTTTGTCTCCTTTCTCTCTTGTGTCTATGTGTACTTGACAATGTTGTGATGTCTTTTAGTAATAAATGTTTCTTTCTTTCTTTCTTTCTTTCTTTCTTAAAGCCTTCCTCTATAAATTGACTATCAAACACAGAAATAATTTTCCAATTCGAGCCAGTGCTTGGTGAGATTAGCGCGTTCAAACAATCAAAAAAAAATTTAGCTTTAAAATTATTAGTGTAGATAAACTAACAAAAACATAATAACGAAATTAGAAGGTAGACGAGCTTCAAATTAAAGAAAACAGAAAACCCGTATAATTATTCCATTATTTCTTGTGCTGAAAAGATTTTGAGTAATTCGACAAGGTACGTAAGCTAAATAACGGTAAACAGTAGATCTTATTAACTTTGGCGGAACGATAATTTTTAAAAAGGTTGTATTACGGATGGTCATTAACAGATTAAACTCGATCTGTCGGATAGATGATTAAGGTTTCGACTGATTACGGAAAACTTTCCTTTGGGGAAGCAGACGTCAAAGACAGAACAATTTAATTTCGAAACACTGGTCTTTAGCGATAATACTGTCTGGAATTAGCGACAGGTTTGAGTTTTGAAAAATAATTTAATGGTATCTATCAAAAAACATTATGAACGGCTCGAGTCTGTTTTACAATGGCATTGTGTTCTATAAATATAAGCCGTCAGCATAGTCCATACCATGGCGTTATAACAGTTCCACGAGAAACATCGAATAGGGTTGTCAATTTTTATTGGAACGGTGTTCCTTATCGCGCGTTGCGAAAGGGGGCTAGACGAAAAAAATTAAGACCAAATGTTGTGATAACACTTTTTGCTGTAGTTGAAAGCCGTACGGCGTGCGTGTCATTATCTGTCCGTCTCTCTCTCTTTCATAGAAAGCCAGATTCTGTAGTGTTAGAAAAATCCACTAGATAACTGTAAATAGCCAAAACGTTTTGTTACAATTCTTTCACTAATTAATCGAAAGGAACTTCGTTCCATCCGGATGTCCCGTAATACCGCCCAAGCTTTTTCTTTCTTCCGTCAACTGACGTACAAACTCTGTATTTAAGCAATTCACGTATAGTTGCATTTATAAGTCAACGATCAGACTGTGTTAAATAAAATAAATAATGTTTATAAGTTACAATAAAACGTATCCATTGAACAAAAAAGTGTAGCAAAATCACATTTGGCGAAAATGGACCGTAGCGTCTGTTCGTAGCATCTTTGTCAGTCGTAGCATCGTTCATATGTTTGGGATTTTCTCTCATTCAGTTTAGTTTGAAAACAGACCCTATATAGTAGAATTGAGCGGCTCATAGCATTTACCCGCTTTAACACGTATCTAGGCATCAATGTTTTATGCACATTGCGCATATGCAATTCGGTTTTTAACCCTGGTTATTTATATTTTATTACAGTTGACTGACGAACTGCATTGTAAGTTTAGGTGCAAAATTAGTTTATTGTAATGAGAATTTTTTTAGTTTCATGCCTTGTTCTAAGCAATCTAGTTGGGCAGCTTCATTTATATAGACAATTCATAAATATTAGTGACTAATTACTATAGTAAAAATATTTTGAGGTAAAAATAAGTATCTTACATAGGCACATTGACCTGATTCCAAAGGAAGCAGCAAGCAAATCACTTTTTGCTATCGAAAAAACTAATTGGTGTACCATAGTACATACTTTTATAAACACACACACACACAAAACGTAGAACGTTCGTCACAGGAATGATTGTCTTAGGTGGAGATCGAACCCACGAACCTTGGATAGTCAGAAGCTCTAACCATTCCAGCCAGCCAATGAAAAATTACCTTTAATTGTAGTACAAATTGTACAACCCTACGCACAGGTCATCTTGACTTACGGCGCGCGCGTACGGAATACCAACATAGGCGACCACCCGTTTACGGCGATAGGCGACGGGCGCTTATGGGCCCGCATATGTGTCCTGATTAACGAAACACCTTTAAATCAGTTTGATTTTATTATTGCGTAGTCATTCGTTTATCAATCACAAGCGGCCGCCCGATTTCGTACGTGTGGAAACTACAACCCCCCTGTTTAAGGATTTAATTAAAATACCTGGTTACACCTCCACACCATAAATCTACTATATAAAAATAAGTCTGGTTTTCCTCCCTGACGCTATAACTCCAGAACGCACGAACCGATTTCCACGGTTTTGTATTCGTTGGAAAGGTCTCGGGCTCCGTGAGGTTTATAGCAAAGAAAATTCAGGATATATTTCAACAGAAAAGCGGGAAAATCCTTTAAGGCGAAACGAAGTTCGCCGGGATCGCTAGTAGAGTATACATTTAAAAGGTTACCTATCACTTAACCGAATTATTTTTGACCGGCGCTTCAGTGAAGCGTAGCATCCGTCAAAAACCATTCAGTTAAGTGATAACCCATCTTAAATGGGAAGTCTGGTACTTCAAAAACATAGGACTACAAAGTTTCGACCCCATTTTACCCCCTTAGCGTTAGGATTTCTAAAACCACAGTTTCATTAAAGCTACATGCCAAATTTAATGATTTTTGATGGCATAGTTTATGTGATACTGAAATTAATCGTGTTATTCAGTAAGTGTTATTTGGCTTTTACATATATAAACGGGGCGCTATGAAGATTTAATAATTATTTTTTTCAAAGCACGTGCAAAGTAGTGATACTTTTTAAATAAATAAAAATCCCTTATACTTGTTACATATTATTTTGCGCGGCTGCAAGGGTCGACTGGTAGTTTACAGAGTGCACATGGGGCATTAAACAATCATGAATTGATCATCTATTGCGGCTGTATCCGAGTGGTTTATTAGGAAACAGCTCATTTGATCGACGAGCGTTCGTCACCTTCCGTTCTCATTTGGCGCCCACCGCCAGCTGACTGCACCGGCTTAGATAAATAGGGAAAATTATTTTGGTCCACGCTTTATTATTAAAATTGATATTTAAATCTTCAAGGTGAAAGTTTAAAATTATAATTTTCCCGTTTTATTTTCGATTGGTCAAACGTTGTTACTTTCTGGCATGTGTGAGTAACAAACATAGAACATACATTACACAACAACCATTATTCTTACAAAATTCTCGTGTTTGTTGTAATAGTAGGACATGTATTATTTACTAACTGTCCCGGCGAACTTCGTAACGCCTATTTTTTTTAATTTCTTACCTTTTAAACCTTCACTGGACCTCCACAATTATTTCAAGACCAAGATTAGCCAAATCGGTCTAGCCGTTCTAGAGTTTTAGCGAGACTAACGAACAGCGATTCATTTTTATATATAAGATTAATTAATTTATTTACTTCAAATATCTTTCAGTTACTGAAGATCCTGATTATATTGATGTGTAATCATGTGTACTTATTTCAATCGCTTCGTTACGTTTCTACTTTATAGCTTTTTATTAAAATACCGCAACCGTAGCAATTTACCAAGCTCAGAAATAATTCTAAGAAAACTCTTTAAGTTACAGTTTTATAATCACGATGAAATAAAATTAACCTACAATTAATTTATTTCATTCATTAAAACCAGCTGCGTCGCTGTTTCGCAAACGAATTCCGTTCATATTTTAATCAAAACATTTGTCGTAGATTTATTGTTCGGATTTACTTGTGTTAAGCCAACGCAAAACAAAACGTGTAGGACGCAATCAAAGTCGACACAGCTTAAAAGCTATATTTAGAACAGACAGGTCACACGTAATTGTGAATAGCACGCGACGTACGCATAATACCTATTAAGAATGTGGATCCAACGATTCTTGCCTACACGGTGTGACGTCATCGTGGTTTAACCCCCTAAGCAAAGGGGGTGTTATTAGTTTGACGTGACTCTCTATATGACTGTGAGTGCGTGCATCGTAGCTCCCGAACCGATGAATTGATTTTATATTGTGTTTTTGTTGGAATGGTGAAATCAGTTGGTAACTATGTGATGGAAATAGATCCAAGATGGCCGCTGTCGGAATACATATTTTGACATAACTCCCATATAGTATCAAATAAAAGGGCTGTGTTTATATTTCCTGTTAATATTTTCTCAATAAATATTGTGCACAGCCGCACCCCGTTTCTCGATATCTACTATTTCCTCTACCTAAAGGTTGTCTGGAAGAGATTGCTTTCTAGCAATAAGATCGCCTAAATTGTACTTAATTATGTCTGTAAAACCAATTTCTGTAAATTTTTCTGTGCAATAAAGTGTATCTATCTTCTTCTTCTTAGTCGTGCACTCTTGACAGAGTGGTCGTGATCATAATGCATCGCTTTTCAGTGTAGCTTTTGCCAGTTGCCTCCATCTACTCCTATTGTTCGCACTATATCTGTATCTATCTATCTATGACGAATTTGTGCATCAAATCGTACTGTCAGAACTATTTTTTTTAAAGTAGCAGCTATTTATACACGCATGGAAACTAAATTTGAACTATGAACAAATGCATTATGTAAACATTTGCGTTTACTTATCCGTGACGGGACACGTTAAGATAAAGTATTAATAGACAGTACAATAGCAGTATAAATAAGGCAGCTGTTTGTGCACAATCAGATCCTTAGTGGTCTGAAGGTGTTTCCTTATATGATTGGGTATGTCAAATGATTATAGTTCCAACCTTAATATGGTTTTTATAAAGGTTATCATGTCTTGCTGATGGGCTAAGCACATTTTATTATTTATTTAAAACTATTGTACACAAACAAGTACAAAAGGCGGACTTAATGTTAATCATAGACTAGCATTCTCTAACAGTCAACCATAGAGTCATGCAGATAGTTAGTTTATGGGTGAGGTAACAGTAAAAATGTGTGTATGGATTACAATAAATAATAATAAATAGCAATAAACACACATAAACACAACAGTAAACCGAAGAGTAATATTTGAATGGCGCTGTAGTTTACTAATCATGTCATTTATAATCTGTCTTCTTTTGATTCTTACATTATTCTGTTTTTTTTATATGAGATAAGACCTCTAGCCCAAATAAATCTTGATAATAGTTCATGTTTTCTACATATCATTCACTGCCTACACTAATCCATAATGTATGTTTACTCTTTGACCAACACGAGACTTGATTGTATTAATTGTATTAATCTTACGACCGTCAGTAAGTACGTGTGCTCATGTATTTTTAATGTGCCCGTTTGTATTAAACGAAGGAAGTTTCCATGTTGACTGATGTTTGTATACGTTTATTGATTGTGAATTATGTTAATTGTCGTTGTGTTTTTTTTTTGCGCGTAAATGTGTTGGAAGGACGGAAATGTGTTACATTCGTATTGCGAGGAAAGTTGAACGATGATTTCATTCATAAATGTTTTGGACTGACCTGATTACACATTATGTAGGACGTTACATCCCCCATATACGAGCGTATGCCCGCGCCTTCGTAAGCCTGGAGTTGTTTTAATTTAAAAAGGCGATAGATTTCTAAAGGTACATTATTAATACACTTTCCCACTATTTATAGATCATACATACGTTTTTATTTCAAGTATCTGTCTTCAAAAATATGGGACTTTTAAATAAACTTCCAAACTCCGTTTTACCCCTCTAGGGGTTAAGTTATTATTTGTTTGTGGTGGATGTCTTCACTCTATAAGGAACCTACTGCCAAATTTCAAGTTTATAGGTGTTTATGTTCTTAGATTATTAATTAGACAATCCGTCAGACTGTCTGTTAGTGGTTTTTCGCTTTTATGTGTCGTATACATTTTAGTGACTCAGATTTTCATTTTAGGATTAAGTCGTTGTACCTGTATCATATTGTCGATATAAATTTATTTATTTGTGATTAGGTATCATAAATAAATTGAGTAATCATGATTGGTATGTGGTTTTGATGAAAGTCTTCCAATTTAGCCATAAAAATAAGTAAGAATTTAGATTTTTTTTTTCAACATGTTGTAAATTATTTTTTAAACAGGTCATTATAGCGTTATTTCATTTTGCTTTTAAAAAAGACTTGCCTTCAAACGAGTCTCTATCGGTTAAATGAAAGGCCTGGTTTAATCCATTAAGATAAAAATATTAAGATAGAAAGAATTATTGAGTACTGTCATCTTCAGGCGCTAGAATGAGATCTTGATGTTACGCTATTGAACGTTAAAAAAGCGAATTTACTTACTGAGGCCAGCGACTTAGGTTTACCAAATATTTTTAATAATTAAGTAGGTATTTTTAATAAATGATAACCTGTCTGCTTGATTGATCTATCGCACAGCTAAATCTAATAAACAGATCGCACTGAAACTTAACGTACAGGTAGTCACGAAAGCATACGCCAGGAAAGTATTTTGCGAAATCCTCCCAAACATAACTGCATGAGTCGCTTCGGGTTAAAATCGATGCATGTGACGTTCTTCGATACTTATTTTTATTTATTCTCGTCACCAACCCAAGCACTAAGTCGACAAGTAACCTCTCCGCTTCCTGACCAATATTGACTCTTCAGCATGTGCCAGATAACACCGTTGACGTGCGAGTCTCATCCGTGTGAAATGGGAGGTGACGTGAGGGGTCTGTCAAATCGTTCCATTAATATATCAAGTCCTTACCTAAAAGCACACCATCTGACATTAACATGAGTATCTTTTGAAGGTGACTATTTCGTTTGAAAAGGAAATTACTATCAGCTCGTTCTGCGAGAGATGTCAATGTGTGTTGACGACGGTTTGCTCGATTGGCTTTTCGTTTAAGGGTTGTCGATATGTGTTATTGAGAAATGTGTCGTATTCTCAATTAAAATAGGATAAACAATGAATGAAGCACGAACTGCCTCTTCGGACATTTTGCGGGATGTTCTGAGAAAAATAATTTTATTTGATTATCTACAAACTTGTATAGCTTACTATTATTTGTTAATGTGATCAGATTGTCATCCCACGTGAGAAAATTTCCTTTGGTATCGAAATAAGGTTGACGGGAACCGAATAACTAATATATGTCATACCACTAAATAAACGATTCTTTCTTTCTAGCATATATTTTGATCTTATTAACGCTGGCCTTACCTACTACTGTGATAGTCTTTGTATTATCGCAGGACGATGTAGCCCGGAGGTCGTGGGTTTGAATCTCGCGGGGAACGCTTTCACTTTCCGGCTTTTCCAGTTTGGTTAGGACATTGTAGTCCGATATCATAGAAATGATGATAAGAGCTGTTTCAAATGCTAAGCGGTTGGTCTCGACTTTAATCCAAATAGGTCTAATTTTCCTTGTAAGGAAGGTAAGATGGCGATTGTTCCAACAAAGGCTCGTTATCTCGAATCAGAATCAGAATCGTAGTGGACCGCGGTCTTTAATGAATGCACAAGTGCATATGATCTGAAACCAAAAACAAAAAAGGTTAATTTTCAGTGGCTAGCTATTTTTATTATTAAAAAATGGTTGTCAACCCTGTGCGTATTTGATACGAGGCGTCGCCTTTAATGCAAGAGACGTAGTATCTTCCTTTGAGAGACGGTTGGAGCGAATAGTGTATATTAACTTAATGTATCAGTAAGTGATATGTTTGCTATTGACGGGGAATTTATCGGCACACATTACAACTTAAAAGGTCGCTTACAGTGCATATTCAGAGAAATCCAACAGGAGTGTTGGTTTTGCACTGAGTTACATGATAAAGGACTGACAGTATTGAGTTTTTTTTTTTATAGTAGCGCAGTATATTGTCTCCTCCCAGCCTGATGGTAAGCAAGAGAGGAACCCACATCGCGATGACAACGGATTTCATATCAAAATATCCTATCCGTTAGCATCGTCATGTTTCTTCACGCTCCTTTTGAAGGAATCCATGTCAAAGGAAGGAGGAAACACATGAGCCGGCAACGAGTTCCACTTCTTTATGGTCCGGCAAAGATAAGAGTTACCGAACTTTTTGGTTCGTGATGGAATACTTTCCACTCTTTAGTTTGAGCTTTTTGAATTGCATTCGATGACGATTTAAAAGTGTTACATGTACTGTGTACTTGAATTATGAAAACTGGTAGGGTACAGGCAGATTTGTGGTAGTCCAAGGTTGACCCCGGATACCCACGACATCACCACCTAAGGCGATGAGGTCCACTGGGGGTTTTTAGTGGGTACTCCCCGTCCTTTTCAGGGCGGAGCTGGGGTACGGTCTGCCCCTGGGAATCCCATACACGCCGTCGCCTTCCCTCGGGCGCCGGTATGGTCCAACGGACTTCACCCCGTCAAAAAAAGAGTACAGGCATATTCTATAGTTTTAGTAAAAAAATAATTAAGACATGGGTAGTTTAATACGATGTCGTTAGATCGAGGAAGTAAAATAGTACGCACGTCTATCGCAGTAAATCGCAGATTATTAACGTTGCGTTTACTTTCTATTCCGACTTTTTACCCGAGATGAAATTTGTCTTAAACGCTTAGCGTTTATTGCTGTCCTCAACTCACCGGTGACTTACGTCATGCCACTGGAGTGGATAGAATCGGAGTGAGCAAACCGATTATGGTCTGGAGTTTTTGTTCTACTATTTGTCTGTTTGCGTTTTTGTTTGCTAAGTTAAGAAATGTACGGTCGACAGGACGTCAAGGTAAGCAGCTCAATATTAGTTCTTATGCACGCAACATAAGAGCGGTATAAGGTTCAAAGTGCATAGTCTTTTTTTATATTGCACTTTAAGATTGACATCATCCCACCTGATGTTAAGTGGTAATGAGGTCCTAGCTTAAGGGAGACAAGTACAGCATAATAAATCTGTTACTGGACTTGTCGCCCTTACCTTGAAGGCTTGACCCCTGCTACTAATGTAGCGAGCTCTCGAAACCTTGCTCACACGCAGGCACACCAACACCACAGAAGTGATTGTCATTTGGCTGCGGTCTTCTGTAAGGTGGAGGTATTTCACCAGTCTGACGTGCTATTGTCTGTACCACCTGTTTATTGTACAGTAGCTTTATTTCATGTACAACTCTGTACCTTTTTTTTATATTAGCGCAGTATATTGGCTCCTCCCAGCCGGATGGTAAGCAAGAGTGGAACCCACATCGCGATGACAACATATTTGATACCGTAATATCCTATCAGTTAGCATCGCTATACTGGCCCGCAAGATGTTTCTTCACGCTCCTTTTGAAGGTATGCATGTCAAAAAAACTTGTCACATTAAGTCACTGTCTTTCTGACTTGCTTGGTTACGCGGAGATTTGTTATGACAAGGTACTGAGGTGTATATGAACTAATGATGTTGGCTGTACAGGCGACCCCGGAACTATCTAATAATCTGTTGTGTATATTATATATGTGTTGTGACCTTGATAATGAGCCTCCTCTTATGTGTTACGACTATCTTATCCCGACGTAGTTGTCAAAATGCCCTTTGAAAAAAGTGACCTTATTAGTTCTTGTAATTTCTTATCTATCTATAGTCAGGCATTGTAAAGCGGCCGAGAGACCGATTGATTGAGAAATCACCACTACAGTTTAAGGATTGTGATATTTTTACAATCATTAGCTGGCGACAGTTTTCAACGGACCAACCAATACAGTAGTAGTCCTAAGAAATAATAATAATAAATGCGCCAGACAATCACACCAATTACCTGGTCTCAAACTAAGGTTATTTTCCTTGTACTATGAGTTCCAGACGACGGATATCAACTGGGGGCGTCATCCCAGCACACCCAGACTCAAGTCAATTCAGAAAAGTTTGTTTACCGGAAATCGAACCCGGAACCTTTCACGCTTTGGCCGCGTACCTTAGCCACTGCGCCACCGAGGTCGTAAAAACAAAGTTAGAACATCTATCGTACTGATTCCAATTAACCGTCACTATTATGAATCGCAATGTAAGAATCGAATAAAGAAAAGAGAAACTTGAGCTGCACAAAATCCAGTTATTTATTACGCTACCCGACGTAATGCGACAAACGAGGTTGGTCGCAATGATTTATGCGCTCATTTAATAAGCTCAATCAGTGCAGATGTTCGGTGAGAGAATGCATAAAGCCGATACTATGTGGAACTGTGACAGTTTATCTGTTGATGTTTGGGACAGCGGCGTTGATTTGGGACTGACGATGCATGCGTGACATAATATGAAACAAATATCATGGTAGCATATTATGTGTAATGGAATAGCGGACTGCATGAAACAATAATTACAATTAATGCTCGTATACGTTATAATAGGTAAGTAACTGGGTTCGTATATAATAGACACCTATATTTAAAAGAGAAGGAAAAAAAATAAATGTAAATACGAAAGACATAATGGGCTATGGAGGTCACCAGTCGCTAACATTATGCTTAAAATTCTGAGTATTTGCCTTTTTAGTGACATATATATTTTTAAAGTTGCTGTTATTTATATGCTATGTCATATCATTAAAGAAACATTTGTTTAATTCTTTGTTTCTTTCAAATTTACTTTGCAACTAATTTAGATACTGCCGAATGTTTGGTAGCTGAAATAAATTTAATATTAACATACAGGCATACAAATGTCAACGATAAAAGTCACTGCATATTGGTAGAAGCAGATAGGCCATATTGGAAATTAATGGAGTGGCTATATGTCCGTAGATATGTTTTAACGGACATGACGATGTTGTTAAAAGTTGGTATTTTAAGTAAATGTTTAGAAGAGTGATTTTACACAACAAGTTTCTTTGTAGTGATTTTAATCATATTTAAGAAACTATATAATTAATTATTATTACGAGTACGTTCTTGGGTATACCACATAGTATTGAAGTAGTTCAATATTATGTCTTAAAAACACCCGAATATAGTACCTAAGGTTATATACCTCCGATCTAAAAATCGAAGAATGTGATCTCTATATAATATGTCACCAATGTTATGCGCACCGATCTCCCGCATTAGAGCAGATATGATAATTCCGAGCTCTGACTCCAAGCGAAACAATTCGTTAGATAAACCTATGTTAGTCATTGAACCATGTGACAATAGGCTATCTGCGTCGTTAATTAATGATTCACGTAATCTTTGAAGAGATGATATTTTTACTATTTACGTTTACAACATACGATTGTGGGTACAAACAGCCAAATAACCCAGATGGTATGTTTTGTTTTCAATGTGGAGATTCGATAACGTGGTACACTAACATAAGACTTAATGTTCTAAAAACACTTTTTAATTACTAAGAGTAAAATGTTTTTTCTCAATATTTCTGTACATATTATGGACATATTAGCCTTTGATTCACAAAAAAACCTGTTTTTATTGAATCTTCCTAGTTCCTTAAATACGAGTAGTGTGATAATCAAACTATTAGATCACTGTCCGAAAGTTGTAGACGTCTGGCCATAATCTGATAGATTGTCTGACTTAAACGTGACGTATTTTACAAAATGTATGCCTCGAAATAGGAATCCAACGGAGCTTTTGTTGAAGCTTGATCCATTTAGCAAGTTGGACGGCATGGCTGAACAGCTAGCTCGATGCGCGCCCCACTTGCATACGTTGTGTGAATTCTGCATACACCCGGGTATACTTTGTATCGGGTACATTGTTAATTTGTTACACGTGCTGCTAAAAACTCTCGTTTGCGCGCGTATTATCTGGATGTTTGTTAGCGGGAGTTTCAGTTTTAGCACCCAAATAACAATCGCTTCGGTGTTGTTGTGTTCCTAAGAGTACTACGGTCAAACAAACAAGTTATTCAGTTTTATAATATTAGTATAGGTATACTTGTATGGCTGTACTACTGTTAAAATACAATATATATAATAGCAATTAATATATTGTTATTAAGACGTAATAAAAATAATTGAATCCACCCATGATGATGTAAGTATCATAAAATGAAATGAATCTGCAATGAGTGAGAAACTCATTTTACAAGGGGTGACCTTAATATTGGATTAGATGAAAAACCGATAACATGATGGTAAACGTGATAAAACTGATAAGATGAGATGACATCAGCTGAGTGAAACGACCTCATTTTATAAAAGGGTTTTATGATGCACTCCAGTTACTCCAATTTCAAAAGACAATAAGATATGTTTTTTTTAAAACAGCACAGTATAATGGCTCCAGCCAGCCTGATGGCAAGCAAGAGAGGAACCCACATCGCGATAACAACGGATTTGATACCGTAATATCCAGCATCGCCAATCGCCATACTGGCCCTCAAGATGAATCCATGTCATATTTGTATGAAAATGTATATTTAGATAATAATCAGTTAATAGTCACTAAATTTCATAACTTAAATTATTTGCTGTTAGGTAAAGTTATGCGAGTGTGGCTTCTCAACTTTCGCAAAGGTTAAGCAAATTGTAAATTAGCGAGTCAGTCTTGAAGAGTTTATGACGCATTGTCTGTCATTCTGATTCATAAGACATGCAGCCTACACTATTCACAGAGCTACGTTGAGGACAGGAGTATATAGTTACTATACTATATATACTATAGTTACTGTACATGTTGTCGTACCGAGCTCATATACCGACGTTTAACACGACTAATAGTTTTCTCAGCGATTATCTTACCACCGCGTGATATGTCGGTTTCATGTTTAATACCACATGTTAAGTATTCAGTTTATACCAACTGGAGTTCCTTTGGTACAAGCAATGCAATGGTATTGCATTTCACTTGATATCCAACTTTAAAGTCATAAAATTCTTTAGAGTTCCGTTGTTCTTGGATATTCTGAAAACGAATGCCCTAGTTTCATATGATTTATTGCATTGCAAAAGAAAATATTATCTATTGTTTCTCTATATCTTTGCGATGTAGAAATATTTTAGAAAGAATGAGAATACAATAGCGTAAACTGGCTTAGACTTCTTTTACTACGGAATGTACTAGCCTTTTGTTTCAAAGTAAGTACAGTTATAAAAAGCGGAACGATAATTCCGCTTTTTTTGCAAGCAAATTTTTAATAATATCAACCGATTATGAGTTGTGATTATTCGTTTTTCTTTGATTTTAGTGCTACTTTCTCACATTTAACAATAATACGAATGACTAAAATACCATAGGAATGCTCGGTGTGAGAAATGAGGTCGTTCCGTCCCTCTCCGAAGCTAATTCGCGTCGTTCCAACGTCCCTGTAGGCTCATTTGGGGGGAAAGCAACCGCAGGTGGAGATCGAATCTCGGTCTTTACCGGCCGTTGAACTCATGATCATGGATCTTGACTGAAAAGAAGATAAATCGGGGAATTATCGTTAGTGGTATCTCTTCGAGTCTTCCTAATTTGTCACGAGACTGACAATTATTTATAAACAAGTCTTTTACTTTTTTAGACATTGCAATATGTTTTGCAACAGGAAACTTAACTTCTGGGGGGTGCTACATTAGTAGCAGGGGTCAAGCCTTCAAGGTAAGGACAACAAGTCCAGTAACAGATTTATTATGCTGTACTTGTCGCCCCTCAGCTAGGACCTCATTAACACGTAACATCAGGTGGGATGAGGTCAATCTTAAATGGTAATATATATAAAAAAAAATTTACAGTCTAATTTGTACACCAAGGCTAAAGTCATGTGGTGCTTCTTGCCACATTAAATCTCCACGTAATTAAGTAAGTCAGATAAACAGGGAATTAATGTGACAAGGTACTGACTTGTTCAATATAGAACTGCAGACTGTACTTGTATGACCTTGTGATTATGAGGAGTTCAACGACAGAGGTGCCTCTAATATGAGAGGACCGGTTCCGTGACCTTGCATGTGGATCTTTTTGTGCCACAGCTAACCAATGACGTCACCGACGAAGACCCTACGTGACTTAGAGTCAGGTTTCTTGGCTTAGGTCCAATGGAAGATCATTGAGTTATTCAGGTTCGAATAAATTCTTCACCTCTGATAGGTATCATTCTGATATTTGTTTTGTGTCTGTAAATTTTAACGCAAATATCGAAAAAACAACTATTTTAATGTGGTTTTCTTTATAACTACGAAACCCGAAAAAGGAATCGAAATTGTTAGAACTTGGCACATGCTCTTCAAAGTAACCAGTTCAATGAAACCGCAATTTAATGCGCAGTGACCTAATTTGTAATCCCTTTTTAATTTTAATTACCGCCATTACAAGTTATCAATTAGTTGATTGCGTGTTCAAATGTTTATTAATGTGACGTGTAAGGTGAGAGTTTATCGCTCGTGTAGATAAGCCTATGTTATTATTAATTTAGCATGCAAATTGAAGATGATCCCACCCACATAGTTCATCGTTGGAATGTTTAGGATACTGAAACACTTAGTAATTATCATTGCAACTTCATTAAGATATGTCTTTAGGTATTCTGCACAATACATATTTGTAGGCTGCAACTGCAATATAGTGATTGCTAAATCAGTGTCAGTCGTATTAATACTTGTGACATTTAAATCTAGGACTGCAATGAAAATTATTTGATGACGGTTGGGCGAGTTCTCACCGCTAATGCTGAACTTGTCATGTTTGAAATGGTAATCTAGCTTGTGTTTGTCGGGTTGATATTTGGTGATTGTACTAAGTGATTACTACATAAGTCTTGTTTGATTGAACGGATTAGAATAACCAATTAGCATATAGCTTTGTTATGAAACTCATCGCGTTACCTAGTTAGTAATGTGTCATCATTTTTTATAGACTTACTAAGCTGTGTACGTGAATAAGTACGAATGGAATAGTGACTTAGTATTTTTTTAGTTATTTAGGCTAGTTACTGTATGAATACGACGAACAAGTATAAATATCTTGATTAGCTAACTATAACTTTGATAAGATAAGGGATAAATTTAATACATACTTCCATACCCCGTTTTCCATGGGGATGATTTGGGAAGTTTCGTACTAAATTTAACCCGTTTAGAGGATCAATTTACAAAATCTCCTTTTTTTACAGACACGCTATAAAAAGGGACCCCTGTTCAAAATTTCAAGTGTCTAACCGTTATACTTCAGGCCCTGGGTTGATCGATCAGACAGCTTTCGATTTAAAGTAATGATCGAATGTTTATCAACGTTTAAGTAAGATATCTCCATTAATACAATTATTTTTTTTTCCTTTATAAATTCAGGAGAGAAATGCTACATCAATCAGAAGGTACCTCGAAAAAGACACAATCGCGATGATCTTAATTACCTTTCCTAATGGTACCACTATGGACGTCGTACGTGACAGTGCACCGAACGTTCACAATGGATGTGTCCCAAGATTCCGTTGGGACATTAATCACTTCACTATGTATCTACGACAAGGGTGGTTTTAGCCGACTAAATGTATGTGAGTTCAGCTCTGTTAACTTTGGGCAGATTTTAACACATGCCTTAATTAAATGTTGGATGTCTTCTTGAAGAGGATATTCAATCTGCTTTGTTAGTATATAATATGTTTGATGAGCTCATTTGTGTTTGTTTGTTAAATTAAAAGAGAGGCAGTTTACCATTTCTTGGGTGTTATACACTGAAGTAGAAAAAGGCCATGAACGAATAACATCTGATCGACAACGGAATCCTTTAGTTAGAAGAACAAATTTATTGTATTGTATTATATTTAACGCAAAAAATTGTGATTATGACGACAAGTAACTTGCATTTTATTATAGTGTGCAGCTTGATTGTGTGATGATAGTCTTTATTAATGGCGGCTTTGGTTTGTATTATTTGTACAATGTCTCGTTTTAAATGGATTGAGTGAGTGGATTAAATAAGTTTCAAGTTTGACAACGCGTTTGAAGATGCCAGCACTGTGGTTGCTTACGTTAGAATATTCCTACATTTAAGAAGTGAAGTATTTTAAGTTATTTTTCGTATCACGGAGTAGGTACATCCTAATCTATATTTTCAAGTTGCGCTCAACAATACTCCTTATGCTGTTCCCGTATCCGACGAGGTAGTTACATGGTTATTTGAACAAATCGCTTGAATATTGCTCATTGCGCAACATAACTCAGAAAGAGGCATTCAGGTCGACCCAATACAGTCCCGTAATCACAGGCCAGTCACTTAGCACTTTGTATTTTCTAGGAACCGACGCCTATTGGTCATCGAGACTTGGTTAGTGTTTTCTCTTACAAATTTCTTGGAATGTGGTGGTAGCCTTAGGTAATTTGGAAATTTAAATGTCATCTAGTAGATCGTATACTGCGTATGTCATACAAAGCAATTTAACAATGATTGCAATTCGATTCCTATTACTCAATTATCTATTAATGGAACCTTAGATTACACCTTTTTGAGCAGATAGTTTCCTGCTGTACTTGTAATTATTATCAAGTTCTTCAGAAGTTTCAGGCACAGTGGATGCAACAGATCACTTTGCCTACCAATTAAACTTATTTAAAGTGAAAACAATGTTTATACATTTCTAATTTCAAACTGCAACCAAAAAAAACAGACTCAATAGAAAATTAATTTTAAAAGCCCAAATAAAATATTTAAATAGGATCAAAAACCATTCCCTACACGTCTCGGCGTTGCTCGGTTATCGCATTAAGAGATACGTTATTCGAAGCTTAAGATGAGAATGTTATTTATGAATCTCTAATCGCTTCGCTAAAATCACGAACAAAATATGTTTCGAACGGGACTTTGTAATAGCAAAACAAAAGACTAAATAAAGAAAACATTATTCAAATCTAGCTGAACACTGAATCTGAACTGTGTGGTGACTGTCCAATTTGACAAAGGTGGACAGCTCGGGGAGAGCGGGTGAATTATTACCGCAAATGTGGGCAAACAATTCGAATTTACCGTATCTGTGGACAGTTAGCTTAGTTTCTACGATTGTGTTGCTGACAATTTGGAGGCCAAAGAAACTGAATTTACCTTTCCTAACAAGATTAATTTGTTAAGCTAGTAGATATATAATTGTGTTAGGTCTTATATGTTAAGTTGCTGTATGTGTTAAGTCGGATGTTTGATGAAGTAAGACATTTAAATCAAAAATACATTTCAAAATACTTGTTGCACTAAAGTATCTTAGAATTTATTGTCAAAGCAATAATTATTGGTATTTCACAGACTAAAATTAATTTAGCAAGTGAATGTTCAAGAATGAAATGACGTACGCTTGCTTGAAAATGTATGTAATTGCCAAGTAGAAAATGTGAGTAATAAAATACTGCCTTGAACCCGCCAACGGAGCTTTGTTAAAATAATTATCATAACGTTTAGATTTAGAATTCGGGCCGAAAGGCTATTATTTATTCTCCTTCGAAATTTACAAATGGTTTATAAGGGATGCGGTAATCTGTAGTAACGGGATTATGTATAATCTGGTAATGGTTTAGTTGGAACAGTGCTCTTTGATAAGGTTAATTAGTTTTGTTATTTTAAATTTCCACGTAAATTAATGGGAAAATACGGTTCGATGGATTTTACGAAATCACGAAGGGATTTCTACTTTCTAATTCATACCTAAATAATACTCAATACTCAATCATTTATAAATTTTAAGACTTTCGCGTTCCATTTTAAACATTTAAAATAATTTAACGGGTCAAAACGCGACACCATTTTTATTTAGTAGTTAATACGAACTACTTACTGCCCGACGTTTCGGTTAGGTTGCACCAACCGTGGTCACGAGCTGACTGGTCTTGCTCGCCTTCGTCTGTTCGGGGGAGCTTGCAAATCTTCATCCACCCGCACATTGTCACATAACAAAATATTATTGAAGTCACTTCGACACACTACACTGACAGTATCCGGAATTGTTTTTGATCGTTCTAACCGCGGTAAACATTTATTAATCACTGGATTCCATGCTGATGATAACTTAAATCCGTCTTCTCTATTGAAATTTTTATACTTTTTGATTTCAATAGCTTCACGTACTATCCTAGTAACGAGTGAAAGAACATATCACGGCGGTCAAAAATCGTCAGACTAATAAATCCGCGGTAGCAGAACATCTGTTAGAAATGGGAGTTAATCATTGGATGGAGTTGCACGACCCTAAAATCCTCTCGACCGTACGCCACTACTATGGTAGTATGCTAGGATAGTACGTGAAGCTATTGAAATCAAAAAGTATAAAAATTTCAATAGAGAAGACGGATTTAAGTTATCATCAGCATGGAATCCAGTGATTAATAAATGTTTACCGCGGTTAGAACGATCAAAAACAATTCCGGATACTGTCAGTGTAGTGTGTCGAAGTGACTTCAATAATATTTTGTTATGTGACAATGTGCGGGTGGATGAAGATTTGCAAGCTCCCCCGAACAGACGAAGGCGAGCAAGACCAGTCAGCTCGTGACCACGGTTGGTGCAACCTAACCGAAACGTCGGGCAGTAAGTAGTTCGTATTAACTACTAAATAAAAATGGTGTCGCGTTTTGACCCGTTAAATTATTTTAAACTCAATCATTTATTGCTGCTATAATGTAGATACAGTACAGATGGTATTCTTATAACAAGGTTTGTATGATTATGATCAAACGTTTAGTTAAGTGCCTTCTTGCGAACCGGGTGCTGATTCACAGATGTCAAACGATTCCAATTCGGAATGTCCGTGTTTGGTCTCTCTCTAATCTTGTATATCAAGAAAGATATAAAACATAATTTCCCGAATTCGAAAATAAGTCCTAAGTTTTATGAATAGGTAGCCTTGTCGAGGTTTTGAAAGTCTGCAAATAAGTACTATCTCCCTGCGCTTGGGGGTGTTCAAATTTCTACACTTTGTCAACTAATTAAGCTAAAATTAAGATTTTTAAAAAACCTTGCAAACCGGAGCCGTGAGCTACAATAATCAAACCAAGATTGTTGCTTTTGATCACGCATAAGTTAGGCTATGAAAAACACACAGACGAAACTTATCAAAAACATAAGATGGAATAAATCTGATATTTCGAAATCAATAGATACAATGGTACTGGGTTGGCGAAAATCTTGATCGCACTTGGTGCATTCGTGTAATCACAGAGCGGGGCCCGGCTCAGCCGCAATCTTCTCGGTCCTGTAATTATTGTGCAGCGCGAGTGACGTTGCACATTGAAATGTCACAACACTTGATGCTGTATGGTATGTTGTATAGCTGTTTCCTTGTCGTTTGAAACGTTCCTCTTTGTCCAAATAAACATCAGATTTACGCAATCATATTATGTTGCGTTGGTTAGATTATACGGATAGGGAATAAAAATAATAAAAGTGAAGGAAGAGAGAGTAAGACGTCAGAAATACGTCAAATATAGTATGACGACGTGATAACGTCTAATAACTTGATACTACGGGCTGCATGCATGGAAAAGATGACGTCATTGTCCCGTTACGCCCATTGTCGCGTTCCGCAAGCGAGATCGCGGCACGAACGAGAGAGAGGCATGATCTCAGCTTCTTTGCATGACATAATGGTGAAATACGCGCTCTTAAGTATTTTAAATTTAAGACCTTTTGTAAAAAAAGAAATATGCACAAAAATCTATATTTAAATATGTAATGAAAAAAAATATATTTTAACCAAGTAGTTGACCACGATGGATATTCCACTAATTCAAAGTTATTGAACTTTGCAAAAAAAGCAGCATCCCATTCTGAATAGCCTTCTTCCATATGTCGTAAACCGTCAAATTACATGCATGTACTAAACAAAGCAATTAAAATTGATTTCGAGCGTCGCTTCCCGTCAAACGTCGTCAAATGTAACGACAGACACCATTCAAGACATCCTGTCTCGGACTGAGTACCTAATTATTGCAGCGCGTTTCCTATGCATCTTGACGACCTCAGTAGCCGAGAGGCGAGCGGGGCGGACTTTGGCGCGCCATCTCTGAGGTCCCGGTTTCGATCACCAGTCGAGTCAATATGGGAAATGAACTTTTCTTTATTGTCTCGGGTCTGGGAGTCGTGGTAACGTCGTTGTTTCCGGTTTCTGTAAGACAACTACTTAAGCTACTTGCCACAGAATCAGAGCTATGTAGGTATGTGATGTTGTCCAATATTTATTTTATTTATTTATCTTAGGTTGATAAACAGATATGTATATTTTATTGCATAATAACTTTACAGGAATAAGTTTTACAGACAAATTATAGCACAATTTAAGCGGTCTTATCGTTAGGAAGCGATCTCTTCCAGACAACCTTAAGGTAGGCGAAATAGTATATGACCTGTAATTGTTACAATGAGTTTTTATTTTTAAAATTATATTCATAATATCATAACATGAATATAAAAATATAATACAAAATAGTTTTTACTCAAACTATTATTTAAGTTAATGTTTTTTTTCATCTTCGCGGATGCATCAGACTGCATCGTCGTACGATTGGCTAATATTTGTTATGTAGATATATTTCTGTAGAATCGATGATGTCGACACATTGAGATATAGTTTACGTTGGTGTCGAAGCATAAGCTAATACAATGATGTGTTCTCTTTACTAGTTGACAAACATCACTGCAACTATGATAAACTACTGGTTTCTTA
This sequence comes from Glyphodes pyloalis, assembly GCA_037074685.1. Taxonomy (NCBI): domain Eukaryota; kingdom Metazoa; phylum Arthropoda; class Insecta; order Lepidoptera; family Crambidae; genus Glyphodes; species Glyphodes pyloalis. Next base: position 2,718,368 of record JAYKKO010000020.1, read on the forward strand.
TTCATTCAATACTGTGACTGTCAGAAGCAACGGTTGTACTACTAAACGATACATATATGAACAGCTGTGATGTTACATATAGTGAATTTCAAAATACGGGTGAAAAATGGACTGTCGTGTTTCGGGAAATTGTACCGCAAGTTTCAGGTAAGATTGAAACGGACATTACGATTAATTTCAGCTTTACTTATTACAATCCACGAAATGTTAATTTCGCGCGTGTGTTTATTAATAATACGGTATATGTATTATGAGCTACCGTGTGTAAATAGAATGGGACTCATGCTCGCGTAAACGCAATTTGAGTTTTCAACTACAATGAAGCAGCATTCCTCTATAAACAAACAGACAAGTGTGAACTACGAATTGAATTCCTGTTTCATCTTCGGAGACATGCACTAAGAAAGGATGGGGGGCACAGGAGTCCCTATTTTTCCTGCTTATTACGAATCCCGACGGGGTGTCTTACCGGTATGAACAGGATTTTGAAATACAGCCACCGTTCTTAGCTTCTATTTATTTCGCTCTTTTGTTTTTTGCGCCCTAAAATTTCCTTTGAGGGATATCAACATGAAAAGGAAAAATTATCTTTGTTCACAAAAAGTCCTTTTAAGAATTACCGTGGACAAATTACATTGTCCGTAACTTAGACAGTGTACCCTTGTTCGTTGTTGTCTTAATACGAAATACTTGATATTGCTTATGTTTGGATCGGTACTCTCAAAGGCTGTTTTATTATTAACCTTGAGGGCAGTGGTTCTAAGGATTTCTTTTATTGTTTATCAAAAAATAAGCCAACGTCCTTGTGGACAAGTAAATTGATAAGATTAAAAGCTAATTATTTGTTAGGATAGTCCTTTAAGCAAGATAACATAAACCATCACCGGTTGGAGCGTAAACTGGACGTATTTATGCCCGCATAACCCTCGGGGCGCGTATTTACTACTCGATCCCAGTTTACTCGCCCGTAACTATGGCCTAGTCGTAAACTGCGGGTTCGACGTCGGAATATTGTTGCCAGGAGGTACGACGTATTTCGTCTTTCGTTTCGATCAATGATTTTGTATATCCACAGTTTCATGCGAAATACTAACGAATTACTGTACCACGTGTCTTGACGTACCTAGGAGTCTGTATATCGATACAAGCATTGCAAAAAATGCCTAATGTCTGTAAATAGAATTAGTGAGCACAAATAAAAAGCTGGTTTCTGGTGAAAACAAGCAAGCTATAATGTCAATAATAAAATCCGTCAAAATAAGAAAAGTAAAACATAACGTAAAAAAGAGTATAAAAACTTAAAAAGGTGCAATCTTGCACAGTCTGTCTAATCAAATTAAAACCGTAAGAGACCTTATTTTTGTAAGGTTACGCTTGAAGCGAATCAGTGAACTACGTGCCCCACTTAGGTGCGTGCATGTATTCATAATCTTTGATAGAAAGAAGGTTTTTCGTAACTTTTACAATACCGCACATTCGTGTAATTTTTAGAACAAGCTTAAATCTAATCAAGGATCGGAACTCGTACACATGATAAATTCAATAAGGGTTGGTCTTTCATTCCATGTTTCGAACCTCGCTACAAACATAGGCCTTCGTGAAACCGACACCGGTTATCTTTAAACAAACATTCCCCGGCAAAATTTCGTGGTTTCGGCTCGGAGGCAAATTCAATTTCGTCGAATCCTCCTGGAAATGCTTAGTTCGAATTTAATTCGGTGTCGCGTTCAGCCGCGCCGTGTCCGTGATAACGGTCATTGTATCCTTTTACTGCTGCTATCAGATCTGGAGTTTTATTGGAAATTGCTTCGATTATCTGGCTTGCGGTCTAAATTAAGATTTTGCGGGGTGCGAGCTTTTCAATTTCTGCACTGATAATAGCTTTTGTTTTGAAAATTTTACACGTATCTTTTTATATGACTGGACTTGAAAAGATGAGTGTAAAATTAAAGGTGATAAATCAGGGTTTTGTTTCACATGCGAATTAGTCGCGTAGCTGATAGAAATCGGAAAATCATGGCCGCCACGAATAGATTTCTTGACACAAATCCTTGAATGTATTAATTGTATGTAGTAGATGTTCAATGGGTTCAAGTAGTAGGTGTGTGTTATAACATTTCAAATCCAAGATGAGCTGATATTGAACCACAGGGATTTACATAATTTTTATTTTTGTAAGGTGGTCGAATGTCGATATAGTCAGACGGTTTTTATCGACTTTATGGAAAAGGAATATGGTCTGCCGTTGATCGTACCCAATTAATTATTAATTAAAGAAAAAAAATCGACATTAATAGAGTTGGAATAATAAATCAATGCAATTGAGTTTACAAATGCTAAAACTTTTAAGATTTTTGTTAATCTTGCATTATATAGCTGTAGCTCTCCGATTCTCACGAAGGCTGTGTAACCATTTCAATAGTTTATGAGACGTGTATTAACTTATCTTTAGGTTTTGTGCATTTAAGTTTACGAGGCTTAGTGCTTAAATGGATTCTCATGTTTGCTGTAAATCTATTCATCCTATTAGCATACACGACATTGTAACAACATAATTCAAAGTTACTCTCGGGCCAAATGCGTATGTACATTGCCGTAATCGTACGTTAAAGGGTAAGCGTGTCTTGGTGTAATATATTAAATTTTACAATTGACTTGTGAATACATTACCTACATCATTGTTTCTTGATATCCTCATTCCCTATACTAATATTATAAAACTGTAAGTTTGTTTGTTTATTTGTAAGCGCTAATTATAGGAAGTAATAGTTCGAATTAAAAATTTCGGTCCATTTATCAAGGAAGCCTTTAGGCTCCTATAACTTTAAGCTGCGACCAATTAGAGCGAAAAATCCGTCGAAAATGTAGATTGCATGGATACAGCATGCGTGCGAAGCCGAGGCAGGTTGCTAGTATCTGTATAAAGGGGTTATTATTATTACATTTAAGAAAGAAATTTACTGACCGAACCAAAATGTATAAACAAGATCAAAAACAGATTTTTTTATTGTTCAATTGGGTTCCACCGCAGCAGATGCTGCTACAGCATTTTTTCTAACTCCGCTACAGCGCTGGTATTCTGATGGAACCCCCTGCTTGGAAAAATAACTGAAGCCGGGGCTCCTGTTATTTTTCCAAGTATGCGAGTGGCGACAAAAAATATAAAATTTATTGAACTTATAAAGTTACTTATAAACAAAATTATTATGAAAAACCACATCTCCGTTTATGTGTTACTCTGATGATTATCTTCAAAATGCTAATCAAATAATTTTTGTATAAATATTAAACTATTGTTCAATGTGTCCTTTGTAGTGACGTGACTAGACGAATTAGTATTTTTTTTTCATATAACATACTTATAACATGTACCATCTCATTTCAATCTATCGCCAGTACATTATAAGTCTCTTATGGCGTGCCATCAAAGGAAACGACTGTCGGGGTGATGTCATTTCTCATAGCATAAATATATGGCTGGTTAACGAACTCCAATTAACTCTACGCACATCTAATTGTTCACTGTCGAATGTTTTTGTTATCTAGACGTCATGTGTTATTTATCATTAACTGTCGTTATTCTTAATAACAAACAATACAACAGCAGAGTCCGGCTTGATATAAAGTGGAATATTTTTCTTATATCAGTTACTAGCGACCCGCCCCGGCTTCGCACGTATATAATGTAAATACTTAGAAATATTGTTTTTTCTATTCTTTATTGCAAATAAAAACCTTCCTCTTTAATCACTCTATCTATTTAAAAAACCGCATTAAAATACGTTGCGTTGTTTTAAAGATTTAAGCGTACATAGGGATATAGGGACAGAGAAAGCGACTTTGTTTTATACTATGTAGTGATGTTGTATGCCTTTTTCCGGCATATGGGAGTCGTGGCACGCTTTCCTGGGCAGTTTCACAAAAGCTATTTTTTTTGTAGGATGAAAACATTAGGAATCAATTTTTAGTAGAGTTTTCTCCCCGTAAAGGCGGTAGGGGTTCAAGTTATGACTCCATTATTGGTCTTGGAAAACCTTTTTCCAGATAATGGTATCATTTTGTTTCAGCTCATGGGTGATTGAGTAATATGTACTGTCTAAGTATGTGAATGAGGACTTAATATTGATATTCGTTTTTTTTTGTTTTAAGAACTATTATGAATAGATATTTAGAATGACCATTGCTTATACCTATAAGATTAAGACACAGAAAAAAAATGTTTATTACATGAAAGTTTGTCCTGGATGGATGGATCGCCCTGCAGTCTCTTGGTTCAAGAGCCTCGCTCCATTTTAGTTCTTAAGCCAGTGACATAAGAACGGTACAAAGTCCAAAGTGTTTACTCTGGCGTGCTTTCGACCGTACCATCGTGCCACATAGAGTATAAAAGAAAGACGTCATACGTTCAGAAATAATCTGAATTCATTATATTGATGTCTTCGATTAAATATTTTGTTAATACACAGTTGCGACATAATAAGGCCATTAAGGCAGTTTAGGCCTTCTTTGTCATTCGATCTTGGCTTCGCGCGTAAAAAAAACATTTACTTTCATACTTTTCCCTTTTACATAAGGTTTAAATTAGATTGGACTATATGGCACTTTAAGAGGCCAAGAATTTGTTTGAATTTTGCATGAAACTGTGGATCTCTAAAATCTTTGATTGAAGTATGTTCCGTATTGTGTCTATGCCCACCAAAGTGTAAAAGAATAGCGTTAATTGATCCACACGAATAAGGAAAGATAATATCAAATACATAAGTGAAGTGCTAGCTACCTTAGTATATGTTGTTAAGTAGGTATATATTGTTAAGCTTGAGCCTTGTGATTGCGCAAAACGTCCTTTTATGTTCTGCGAATCAAAGCATCATTAGCATTCATCAATCGCTTTGGCTGGCCATGTACCTTATCGTCATGCTTAATACGAGAAATACCTTTGGTCTTGGCTTCTACTCGTGTAGTTTCGATATCTCGCAAATTACTGGCGTTGTAAAACATTTGTTGTTCATATCTTTTATGAGCCATATTACTTGGGCCAACTTAAAAACCAAGATGACCAATCCAATTCGGATTCCTTTACGGAAAGTCTATGTTTAGTCACTGTCTAATTATTTACATATGAAAAAGACAGAGAATAGTTTCCAACTTTTCGTGATATGGGGACTGCTAAAGAAAAAATGAAGTACATAGTTTATTATTTAAATCGATGATTCAGATATGTCATGCATTTCCAACAAAGACATGATAAAACAGATAGGTGCAGTGATTTGAGACTGACGAAGATTTATATACTTTGTTTATTGTTGTCAAGAGCGTGAAATAATACAGTAACCTGTTAAGAATATTTTTTAATCAAAGAAATGTCTGTGAATTTCCTTTACATTGATTACTATCAAATAATTAACACGCTTTAAAACTCAGTTACTATGTACCAAAAACAATTTACAGGTATCTATAAGGCTACATGCTTATAGACAATCAGACAGTAGACAGACTAATGTTCGAATCGACCTTTATGGACTTGTGTTCAAGTACAGCTCCTCATAAAATAATACCTAGTTTCTCATTAATTCTCAAATCGCCTGACTGGCTAGCACGAAACTCGTGCCTACCTACGACTTAAGATTATAAATAAGGAGTGCTCAAGTTGACGCCATTCCAAAAATGGTCTGTGTTTGTTTGTATGGTCAATATCAGTAAACAAGCTGCCGGTCGCGACTTTGCAATATCCCCAATTACATTTTCTACTAAATCTTCGCTCCTACTAATTGCACCGAGATTAATATAGCCTAAAGCCTTCCTTGATAAATGGACTGTCCAACACAAAAAGAATTGTTCAATTCGAACCAGAACTTTATGAGATTAGTGCTTTCAAACACACAAATTAAAAACTTTTCAGCTTTATAATATTAGCCTTAATAAATAATTAATAAATAAATAATTCATAAATTGCTTGGTGTGGTTGTCTGGGGCAGACAACCACACCAAGCACCTGGTCTCAAACTAAGGTTTTCCCTTGTAATATGAGTATTAGACGACGGACACTAACTGGGGGCGTCATCCCAGTACACCCAGACCCAAGTCAATTTAGAAAAGATCGTTTTCCAAATTGACCTGACCGGGAATCTTCGCGCTTTGGCCGCCTACCTTAGCCACTGCGCCACCAAAGTATAGATAACATGGAAAGTAAGGATCCTATTAGGAGACGATAATTTCTTGTAAAAAGTTGGTGAAGTCAAGTCCATAGCGACCATCATTGTTAAATTTAATGTATAGTATGTGTAGGTTCAAGTTATCGTCACAACAATGGGTTCTGAGTTAATCACCACGGTAGTCAAATACCAATGTTCCAAAAATCCAAAACGTACTTTGTACTCCACTCCTTAAAGAGTCCAGTAAACATTGATGCTTTAACTGTCAATCATATGTTAAGCATGCTGTCTCTTTAGGAGGGCATCGGGAGTATCCAGTTCAATCGTTCACAAATAAAACCCCAATTGACTATGAAAGAAAGTACATATCTCGTAATTGGAGTCGAAGCGCAAAATCACATGGTAAATAACGAGCGATGAGAATGGCACCGGCCGGACGCATAAATTCAAATTTAGCAAGTCGCCCATCGCGTCCGGCGTGGACCCACGCCCCCACCGTCCAATATTTGCGACGATTCATCGAAATTGTTCTTTTTGCATCTGACGAATGCAATTTTAGTAATGAGCTCCCTGTTTATGTCGATAGGGTGTTTGAGCATTTTTTAAATAATTTTTGAGGTAATGTCACGCGCGCGGCCACAGTGTGAAAGATGGCTTGAAGTCTTATTTATTTATTATTACCGGTGCCATTTTATGGCGCAACAGCAGATTGACAAAACACGTTGCCGGCTCATGTGTTTCCTCCTTCCTTTGACATGGATTCCTTCGAAAGGAGCGTGAAGAAACATCTTGCGGGCCAGTATGACGATGCTAACGGATAGGATATTTCGGTATCAAATCCGTTATCATCGCGATGTGGGTCCTCTCTTGCTTACCATCAGGCTGCGAGGAGCCAATATACTGCGCTACTATAAAAAAAACGAAAATGACTAGTAATGGAATCGAAGAAGTTGGAATAATGTTAATCAGTTACGTTAAGTTACAAACGAATTACGTATTTGTATCATTAATAATAAATAATCGTTTTATCTGTAACGCTTTACGTTCCAATTACAATAGGTTTCTTTATGTTATAAATGTGTTTCCATACCAAAGACTAGGTTTGCAAAATATGTTGTTGTCTCTGTTATTCATTATGTAAAGCAAAACGAGACTAGTGCTCCTCTACTCTGGCGTTGAATTTCAATGTTGTTACAAATTGTAGTTACAAAACAATTGTTGTAATGGATGCAATTATAAAATAGCAAGAACACAGCACAATGGCGACTATGCAGGACTGTACGTGGATGCACTCGGAACAATAGCATTTCACTATAATACTCGATACGAGATAACGTCGTATGAATGACAATATACCAAAGTATTTTGCAAGTGCTATTTCGATATTGTACAAGCTTTTTCTCTTTTTCTGTAGGATGCTTTCTAGGGCACATTGTTTCGATTGCATTCCGATGCAATCAATATTGATCTAGTGGCCTTATTAATATCTCACTTTGTAGTGAGATATTAACTGAACTGATATACATATTATTGGCTTGTGGCTATGGCAATTCATAACACGATGGGTACTATTGGCATGGCCCGAGTGATATTCGCAAAACCCAAAACATATTTGACTAGTCCTGGGAATCGAAGGACCTTGAAATAAAAACCTTAATACTTAAACCACATGATAATAGCAGGGTGGCTTTGTTGGGCAATAATAAAATAATTGATAAGGTTAGTTTATTTAATTTACTATCGTAGTTTTAGATTATGAAGTATTAAGGGAATTCAACATTGTACATATTATATTCTACAGGTTTAGACGTCACTTCCAGATCATGCTTGCAAAACTTGCATTTTTTTGTAATTTGGTTAAAACTAGTGTTACAAAAAACAATAAATAACTTGTCCTGTATTTCTGTGAGATCCATCTGATGATGGATTTGTAGATGAGAGCATCAGCTCCTGGTCTACAAATCATGATAGGTACAACCGAGATATCCCCTTTGGAACAAAGAAAATCATCAAAATCGGGTGCATAAGCTATGATTGTATCGGCAAAAACACGTAAAGAAATATATACGCTCGAATTGAGAATCCTCCTTTTTTTTTAAGTCGATTAAAAATATAGTCTAGAACCCTCCAGTAAAAGAGTCCACTAAAGTAAACATCATAAATAAGTCGCCAATAAACGGAATCGTTTACATTCTAAATGACCAACAACGAAATCGTTTTAAAAATCGCAGCTTGGATTTACTATTCGCGATACCTTTGCATTCGTTTGCTTTGCGGTTCTCAAATTACCTAATTTATATTGGAAACGAACAAGAGCCGGCTTGTAAATCTATAAATCGTTGCATAAGCGTATCTGTTTCGGCCTTAGCATAGATAGATGTCTAGAATACTGACATACCGCTCGTTACTCCTACGACGAACAGGTGTCTGTACTAATATTATTAAGCTGAAGAGTTTGTTTGAAGGCGCTAATCTCAGTAACAACTGGTTCTAATTGAAAAGTGATGAATGTGTTGTTTTTATTATTATTATTTATTATAATAAATCTGTTACTAGACTTGTCGCCCTTACCTTCAAGGCTTGACCCCTGCTACTAATGTAGCACCCCCCAAGAATTCCTTAGTCACACGCAGGAACACAACAACACCGAAGTGATTGTTATTTGGCTGCGGTCTTCTGTAAGGTGGAGGTATTTCACCAGCCGGGCTGCTCCAGTTCGAGCGATAAAACGCTATGCCCTACCTCTCTCAGATATAGAGGATAGTCCTTTACCGAGGAAGTTTTTAGGCTATATAACATCAAACTGCGCCCAATAGGAGTGAAGTATCAGTAGAATATGTGAATCCTGTTTTTTCCACATTTCCCATTGATTGTTACGCTATTAGTCAAAGCGTGGTGTTACTTAGCCGTACACGATTGAAGCCTTTCTCGATAAACAATTTTTCAATTCGAAACAGTAGTTCCTAAAATTAGCTTGTTCAAACACAGTCTTCAGCTTAATAATGATCGTGTAGATTTTGATTAAACTGAAAAATTGCTCTGATTACATCCCGACCCCCTATATACATTTTCAACCAGCAAATGTCGAAGCTAGGCTAGTAAGTTAAATGGTTTTCTAGTATGAGCTATCTGGGAGTAATGAAGCGTGTTCTGAAAGTAAAAGGACAGACTGCACGCTTTGCAAGGTAATCAGCTGATTACCCGTGTAATTGATTTGTTCCGATCGGCAGTCAAAGTGGCACACTCATTCGGTTTGGGAGGTTAAGAGTTGCAATAGAGATCAATTCATATTGCGTCGTAAGAATTTGACAGTAAGGATCAAGTTCGAATACGTTTAAGTTGATTAAATGGCATGATTAAGATTGGTTTATGCGAAAATACTTGTCTTGAAATAAGTTTTTTTAAGTTTTCAATGATTTCTATTTTGAGGCTTATAGGTGCAATACCTCTGATTGCATGACAGCACGTCTAAGCAAACAATTGCAGTTCAATATTAGTCCTTATGGGCACGACATAAGCGCGGTGCAAAGTCCAAAGTGTGCTTTTTTAGTACAAACGGGATATTCCTTAGCAATTTTGAAATCATATCGCAACATACGTGATTTGGATATGCATAAGCCCTTAAAACCCTACACGCCTAATTAACAATTTAAGCACTTGTCGGTTAATATGTAGTAACTTAAGCCATTTCAGCAAAATGAACAACGTCGTGTGTTAATTTTGAAGGAATATTTCGCGTGTATACCACATTCAGGATAAACTAACGGCAATATCATATTACGTTGCCTACATTAAATTATTCGTCTAAGATATCACATGATTATATGTCGACGACAAGTGTATTAACATCACGTGTGCTAAATATCATGTTTAAAGCTTAAATTATTCGGAAGTTGGTGAATAAAAGTTTTAAGACTTACCTACATGCTTAGTGAAATCTTACTAATACAATGTACGAATTAACCATTCGATAGATTAGATTTATTATAGATATTATATTATTTATAGATGATAGATTTACTTCTTTTCTTTTGCGTGAAAACTGCTTGATAAATTGGTCATAGAGAACATCGTATAGGATACTTTTTATCCGGAAATAAAGTAAACAAAGTTATGGGCAACAGCGATTCATAAATGTTTGTAAATAGACTCGGCAAAAAATAGTGCTACTAATTTCGTATGACATCAAAATGGCTTGCGTTTAATTTGAAGAGACACTCTTAACCGCTTAGTTGTTTTGTATTAAATACCGGTTGAAACAAAAAACCGAAAGTGTCCCGTATAGATAAGTGTTGGTATTTGAAAGGAAGTGGCAAATGAGTTAAGCCATCAAGGAAATTGCGTGGTCTACTGCCCTCTCGTCGGAGGACGCAAGTCAAGCGTGTTAATGGGGAAAAAATCGACTCGATAAGTAGGCACGGCACTAATGATGGATTTGTGTCGATGAAATTAGGTTCTGTTTTATCTAAGTGATAAGAGACAATACTCGACATTACCACATTTGCTGTTTAAAATGGAGGAAGAGTTAAGATAAGAGTTTACTTAATTACGGATAAGAACGGTGATGCAAATACCTATGTTAGTCTTCGTCTCCTGAAACCAAAACACGCCATGTCTATCGGTTGTTTTATGTTCGAAGGTGAAATGCCTTTCGCACCGTCTCAACGCTCTCTGCGGCTCACACTGACGCTTTAGTCAGCCCCCTCGGTATTAACGCTGCGCAGTTGTGAAGGAGTCGGGATCCCTTAAAGATTTCTCTTTGAGCGTGCCAGGCCACCTGATACGCCCCAACCTCTCGAGACCGAGGTAACTGGCTCCAGTCCAGACTTACCCAAGACCTGGCATCTCCAGTCCTAGCAGATGATCTGTTTTGCGGTTCCGCTGGCTACCGTCACTGGGGATATCTGACATTCTCACTGTGACTCCCTTCGAGAGTTGGATGTCTTTCAGCCTTGCGGTAGCCTAAGCCAACAGCCATGGGTCAGGTTGAAAAGTATGAAGTCCATCCCATCAGAACGAAGGATATTTAAAAGCAATTCTTATTTTTTGCAATACTACTGAATAGCATTAATGGAATAATACAAATGCGTTTCTTAAAATTCAAGGTAGTAAGTAAGACTCTGAAAACAAGACACAATAGAAAATTAATTGTGTCTTTTAAAAAGATATTCGGGTTTACGAGGACGGATATACGTGATCGAAGAGAACATTAGTCAGCGTCAACAACATACGTGCAGGAACATGCCAGTCCTGCTAATGCAAGTAAATGTATGGTTATCAATCGTCATTGTTTAGCATGGTTTCATCGATAACGCCAGATACATCTATATTATCTGCAAATTGTTTGATTGGTGATAATAGAGTACTTTTTGCAAAACTCTTTAAGGTCACAATATTATTCGGTTTTGCATTTACAACTGAGGAAGTCTACGGGCCCTTGTCGCGTAGGGATTGGGCATTTCCAATGTCAGCCGTTCACTATGCTACGAAATGTGTTGAACTTGTTGGAATTTGTGAAAGGGAAACCGAGATTAAAATCTATAGATACTTGGTGATTAAACCCAGAAATAACTGACTATTGAAATAGATGTTATTTTCTTGTTTTTCTTGTATAAATGTGTATTGATTTCAAACGTGCACTCGAAAAAAGCAAGCGTTACAGTTTGCGTGGTGTTTTATGGAGGAGACCTTCAGATTTTTTTAGGATCATACTTTTTTACCACAGATATAAAATTCAAATTTAAATCTTTATTGCATGTCACATGGGGTGAGAGTTGACATTCTTAAGGCTAGCTAAGTATATGTAGATGACCTTTCGAGCGATAAATCAGTATGCCCTACCTCTCTTATAATCTGTATAATACTTCTAATATGTGTAATCTACTATATAGAAGAAAGACGCCTATGCTTTTATGTAGTCTCTAGTTCACCGCCAGCTAAATTTGCAATAAAAACGACGCGTTTTAGAGCGGAGGGGCGAAACAAAAATACGGTTTCCACGGTAAAAGCAATTTGGTGTGTACGTTCACTAACTTCATCCCCGTGGTCTGAGTGCCTCGCAAAGTTGAACACGCTCTGCACTCCTGCAGATTAGTATGAAAGTTTTTAGTACAATATTTTATACTACGTGGTCTTGTTTGTCTTTATTGAGGCACCGCTTGAAACGAGATTAAGTTGAACCTCTGGGGTAGCACAAAATTACAATGTTACTGTCATAGCTCCAGCTTGCTCGTATTTGGTGTAAAGGTTCATGCGCAACGGACGGAATACATCTTCAAAGTAGATTTTTGTTTCGTTTTACCAATTGAAGTGAGAGTTAAAAAAAGCTATTCCAAAAACAATTTACATAATTAAACACCTCGCATACCGGAGTACACTAAACAACGCTTCCCGGAAGCGATTCAACGAAAGACACGATGTTTTATCTCGGATGGATGTTTTTAATCGTTTTTTATTCGTTACCGCATCGCATCTCAGTGGATCGGAAGAATCATTAACACTCGATTAAAAATAACAATTAAGGGGATTAGGATTCTTTAGCACAGTGCGAGAAATCTATTGTAATGCTTGTCATAGATTGAAATTATAGGTCCGGAAAGGCGGAACGCGTACAATCCTGGTAAATTCTAACTTTGTCTTCTATAAATATAACATATATTGAAGAATTTAATGTAATCTGTCGCTCCCCTGGTTTATGTTCCGTAAACAGTGCCCACGATACAGGACTTCTCCGTGGGACCCACTGTAATACAATAATTTGTAACTATAAATAAATAAATACTGGACAACATCACATACATTGCTCTGATTCTGTGGTAAGTAGCTAAAGCACCTGTGCGTACAGAAATCAGAAACAACGACGGTACCACAACACCCAGACCCGAGACAATACAGAAAAGTTCGTTTCCCATATTGACCCGACCGAGGATAGAACACGGGACCTCAGAGATGGCGCGACTATGTTTTGGTAAAGAAACTATTTGTATTTGGTTCTCGAGATTTGGGCTTAGCAACACAGCTATTAATTTTTAAATTATGCTACACGTAATAGTCACCATTTTTTTTAATAGTTCATTTTTTTGAAGTAAAGATAAGTAGAACAGCAGAGCCTGAGCTCTTTGTAACAGATTTCAAAGGCCTATTAATTAAGAGCCTAAGGAATTTGCAGAATAGTAAGGAAGAAAATTGCAGAAATTACAGGATTTGATCGCTGCTAAAGTCAATTCCGCCTATTATGCTTTATATGTGTTTATTTCAAATTAAACCTCTCAAGTGGGTTCGTCTGCCGTTCTACATTCCCTTAATAGAAATTAAACAAACCCCGGGGCTGCTTTCGTACGCATTATGTGTTTATTTACCGCTGTCTGTGCAATGGAAATAGGACTTTATATTTTTGTTTCGATCCAGTCAAACCGTTTTATTGAGGTTTGTTTAAGTCTTTTTATCAACATCGTAGGGTTCTGTTTTTTCTTTTATAACTGACTATTACCGTATTGCAAAATACGTCATAAATGTTTTGAAATAGGAAGAAATTAAGGCAGGTTGAGAAAATTATTATATACTGGCGGTCCCGGCGAACTTCGTTTCGCCTTAGATGATTTTCCCGCTTTTCTGTGAAATTCCTGAATTTTCTTTGCTATAAACCCCACGGAGCCCGAGACCTTTCCAACGAATGCAAATCCGTAGAAATCGGTTCGTGCGTTCTGGAGTTATAGTGTCAGGAAGGAAAACCCGGCTTATTTTTATATAGTAGATATATGATTTTTTAATGTATCAATAGCTTCATTTCCATTCAATATCTTCCTACACGTTAGGCTCATATATTTGCAGTTTTGGTAACGGTTTGTAATCATATTATATTTTACTACTATTATTAAAATCGTGAAATTTTAAATGTATGGAAGTAGACGTTGACGCAAGAATTACAGAATGGATTACGATGAAATTTCGAAGCTAAATGAAGAAAGCTACTTTTTATTTCAAAAAACGCGAACGAAGTCGCTATAAACACCTAGTGATGATATAATTCGTACTACACAGGAACTTAATATTAAGGAATCAGATTATTTCAGGGGATGTCCTAGTGATATCCTTACTAATATTATAAATGCGAAAGTAACTCTGTCTGTCTGTTACGCTTTCCTGCTTAAACCTCTCAACCGGTTTTGATGAAATTTGGTATAGATATACGTTGAATCGCAAGAACGGACATAGGCTACTTTTTATTAGAAAATAATGGGGTGAGGGGGGTAATACCACATTTGAAAGTTAATATGAAAAAAAAAATTTTTTTGAAGTTAGAGATATGAAATTGAAGTATGGCCTTTTATACAAGACTAGCTGTGCCCGCGACTTCGTTCGCGTGGACTACATCCTTTCATGGTCGGTTTTACCCCTTTCTCCCCTAATATTCGAAACAAAAAGTAGTATATATTTTAATCCAAGTTTCGAGCTATATATGATCCGGACCTAACAAAACTTTTGAATAGAATAGAAAATATATCTATTCATGTAAGCTTTTCAAAACCACTTACGAATCGTCAGTATGTACATGTTTATTCTATGTCTAAGTCCGAGTTCGGAATGTTAATGATGTCGTGAAAAATCGGCATGAAACTCGACACTTACTCTTTTCAAAATAACAATAATTCCTTAAACTAGATACTTTTAAAATGTTATATGAATATGGAAAATTTGAACATTCAGTTGATTTAAGCATTCAGATGATCCCAAGTCTGTGAGTGCAGTCACGTATCATGTCGATATTGTCGGCACCGATGCCAAGCGGAGCGTTAACTCGGTCGCTGCGCGATCAGGCATTGTCAACGAATTGCTAGCGAGGTGGACGGAGGTCGCTGTATTGTGCGGTAGGATCGGCTGTAGTAACTAATTCGTATAGTATGTAGTACTATCAGTACCTATATCAATCAATCTATCAAACATATTCGATTCGATTCCCGGTCGGGTCAATTTGGAAAACGAACTTTTCTAAATAACTCACACCCGGACCGAAGTCAGGTCCGGGTGTGCTGGGATGACGCCCCCAGTTAGTATCCGTCGTCTGGTACTCATAGTACAAGGGAAAACCTTAGTTTGAGACCAGGTGATTGCTGTGATTGTCTGGCACATTTATTAAAAAAAATATTGTAATAAGCCGTTTATCTACCTTACTTACGAAATATTTTCTGACTACGTGCCGATTTCTATATATTTATGAATATAGATTCTCTGTGCGTAATTTTCAATCGATCGATTTAAAAGCCCAAATATACACATTTCTCGAACCTCAAACTCGGACGTAATTAAATGGTTCCCTTAAAAAATGATATCAGCTTCGTTATTACAAATTCCATCCGGCCGAAATACCTCATTAACTGTGATCAGAAGAATAGCCATTATATTCCCTCAGCTTTGTTAAAATTCAGTCTGGTAAAATTTAATAAATTACCAACCTTTCAACGGAGAAAGGGCCGACAATTCCACGAATTCAAGTTTTGAGTATAACCCAATTAAAATGTCACTCGGAAGAGTTAATACCTTCAAATATTGTTACTTTGATTTAATGGAGTTTAACCGCTTTTAATAGCAAGGCCAGAATTTAGGAAATGTTGTTACAACAAAGTTATTGGCCGAATTATAAAAACAATTATCTACGATAACATGATTCTTCAAACCTAGCTCTCTTACGATACGATTGCATAAAATGTGAAATTGAAACGGCGAACAGATTTCAAAGAATCGGTTTTAAAGCGACTTATTTTTCGTCATGAATATAAACATGGCATTTTAAGGAGGAGAAATATATCTCGAAATATAATAAATATTGACCAATCAAAGGAAAAGTTTAAAGAAACAATTTTTTTTATCTCATTTTTAGTGTGGGAGTCGAACCCACGACGTTCATGTATCGCGCGTGTTGCTCTTCCAACTGAGTTCACCGCAAGTTATTGTATGCGATGATTTTTTCCGTTTTTGTTACCTCTTAATCTTCACTAAGTGCCCTCTGCCGTTTAAGATTAGAAATAAATACGACACGGGGTACATTATTTGCAGAATACCACGATAACGAAGACACCATGGCATCTCAATATATTTTTCTGTTACTTTGAAATATATTTTGTATGCTGCACTTCCAGATTGACTTTGTCCCACCTGATGTTAAGTGGTAATGAGATCCTAGCTTAAGGGAGACAAATACAGTATAATAAAGCTGTTACTGGACTTGTCACCCTTACCTTGAAGGCTTGACCCCTGCTACTAATGTCGCACCCCCTAGAAGCTCTGAATTAAAAATATTTTAAATTCGTTAGTGCGACCTAATATATATATTATTATACCGTCCTACAAACACGGGTTGCGTAGTTACCACAGCAAGGCTGCGTCGTAATCGACGTATGTTTTACGAGTACTCTCGTTATTCAATTTTGTATGCAAATTGTACAAAATCGGACGGGACGAATCGCTTTAGCAGTGAATAAACGCTCCCTTTGATGTTTTGGGCTGGTTACTCGATGGAAAGGCTCGTTCGAAGCGTGAGTCCCACGCGTATTGAACGAAATTACGTGTTGTGATGTTTTTCATTAGTTTATATCATCATGTATTCAGAAACGTAACTGAGATATTTGAAAGAGGCGTATATTTGTCCTTGTTAATAATTTCGGCCATCTCATTGAGTTCAACCAATATCGCAAGACTTAGTTTGAAATGAAAGACGTTCGTTTGCGCAACACGCAAGTGCACTTTTACAACCTCATAATCCGATGGGGGGTGGGGGGGGCAGACCGACAGGATCGAAGAGAGGTCAGAGGATCTACTACAAAAAACGAATCGAAAATCGAAATGTATCGTTTTTGAAGATTTATCAAATCAAAAGTTCGGGACTTGTAACGTGGTTTTTGATTTGCATAAATAAGATTTTGTTTTATGAAAATGTATTCCAAGGGAATTAGATGCGACTATGCGAATTAAAAATTGCTATTCGTCATCGGGACGATATATTTCGGTTTTGGTAGCAATCCCTCAGGATCTAGACCGGCTATATAGCCGGTCTAGATCATGTCGGAAGGTCATGTATATACATGACCTTCCGACAACATGGATAATTTTCCTTATCCGACATTTAGGTGACCAATCTGAAAAATGTTCTAACCAAACTGGGAACAGCACACGAATGTTGCTCCCACGGGAATCGAACCCACTATGTTTGAATCATGAGCCAGTAGAGTCTACTGAGTAGACCACATAGGTACTAGTCGTCCTTGTTGTGAATTACTAATGGACGGACCAAGGACGAACGGTAACTTGAAAGAATTCCTATCAAGATACAAATTAATATTAAGAAGTTATTACTTTGCGACATAATTTATTCCTTTGATCTGTAATATGAAGAATATTAAAATAATGCTCTCAATTAGTACTCTTGTAGGTATAAGTTATCTGGCTCTCGAGAAAATTACAAGTATTTTTCTTCGTAAGCTAGAATAAGATATTACGTACGTCGTACAGGTAAGCAACTTGTTTGTGGGAATGCCCGTTTGTAAACTTCATAAACATTTGTTGCTATATTAATGTAGTAGTTGAATATGAAAATAATTGAAACAAGCACTTGATTATCATGTTAATTGTTGTTCATATTACTTACTTCAACCCAATAGTCAAATTCGATTTAACTTTTGTGTTGTAATTTGATGTCATTGTAAGCATTGACTAAGCTTAAAGAAACAAAGGAATTATAAACGGTCTAATTGAGAAAACCCGCTCCTGTTTTTTAAAGTCGGGTAAAATTAATACCGCATGAATTGTTCAGCAATATCAGATCTTATTTTTAAACAGATTGATGTTAATGAAAACATATTGTAGATAATAACGCGACTTGTTATTAAGCTTACTATCTTATTGATAAACGGATACGTTACGGCGTAGCGCCTCCCATGCACACGCATGTACTACGAAGTTATTTACGAGATGTTGCCAAAACAGTGAGTGCTGTTACAAATTCTTTTCATCGTTATTTTCCTTTAATAATGATAGCCAGTTTTGTCATGATTCAAGATGTATTATAACACGTAACTAAAAATAGTTCCATCTTCTATACAAAAATGAATCCCTGTTTAGTCTTTTTAAAACTCGACAACGGTTAAACAGATTTGGATAATGATGGTTTTGAAATAATTTTGAAGGTCTAGGAAGGTTTAAAAGTTACAAATATTTGGAAAAAAAATGGCGTTACGACGTTCTCCGGGACAGCAAGTGGTATATAAGAACTACCACCATTCGTTTCAAAACCGAGTTTCTTGCCGGTACTTCTCGATAGCATCACTATTCCGAATTTCGTAGTTTGACGTAATCTGACGATTCATTAATAATTTTGTGAAAGTTAACACGAATAAAGGCTTTTTTTTTCTATTCTATGTATTCTACCATTTTCCAAATTGTAAACTTTGTTTGAAATCAAACGTCTGTCCGATTATAATTTGACTTGACTGGCTTATTGTAAAATAACGTGGTTTGTATATTTACAGTGACGTAATAGAAGATGATGATGCGGCGATAGGTAAAATATCGGGTTCTGGGTTCGGGCGGGGTTAAGTATGTTTCGGATTTTTACCTTGGTTTGACAACCCATTATTGAAATGATGTCTTGATTTTGATGAAAGATATTATGCTAGCCTTTTATTCCAGCTAAATTCTTGATTATCTTTCTAATTTTGTTCATTGGTATTCAGTTTTACGAGATAGTTGGTGGACGCTGAATTGCCTATTGAAGCGAGCGTAGATAAGGCATATTGGATGGATTCCAATCGCGATAATACAATTTCAGTTTGGTTAGTTATTTTTGTACGAATACATTTAAATTGCGATGAAAATCATAATGCTCTCAGTTATTATTATAACTTGCATACAAATTTGGTACTGAAAGATTTTAAAGATGTTCCAGGGATAGTCAATCTTTTTCAAGAGTAAATTTAATTTTAAAAAATGTAGTGCATCACACTACACAAGCTCCCATGAGGCTGCTTACGTGTAAGAAGATAATTTGCCTTCAAAATTTACCCTATAATTCGTATATACCGAAACCCTCAGCTGCATTTGTTTGAGATGAACATTCTATTATTTTCTTAGACCACGATGATGGTAACAAATTTAGCTGACCGGCTATGTAAACCGGCGAGAAATTAAAAAAGCAGGAAAGCTTACTGCAAGTGGAAGCCCAAAGAACACATTGACATATTAAACAATAGTAATGAAGAAGAATACAAAGACATATTGCCAAATACAAACCAAAGCCAGAAGGGAACACAGCAGTCGCTTACAGTCAGTCTTATACCAAAGCAATATCATAACAATCAATTGAAGTCTCAAAATGCAGTAATCACTTTTATTCTCTAACTTTTCTGTGTTACCACGAGTAGGTATACAGGTATTTTCCTCCCAACGGGATGCGTGTTATTATTTTCCTGGCTTTTATGCTGATTTCTCTGCAGAGGAGCGTCGCTCTCGACAGCTGCATTTTCTCTGTTACATTATGGCAGTACTGAAAAGCCTCTTATTATTGTATGTGGAAAAGAGGAATATTGTCGTCTTTTGATGCGCCTATTTCGATATTGTTATTATAAGTATCACCATCTGCGCCCGCGACTTCGTTCGCATGGACTACATATATTCATGGTCAGTTTTACCCCTATATTCCCTAATATTCGAAACAAAAGTAATCCAGGAAGTAGTCCATATCTTAATCCCAGTTTCGAGCTATGTTTCTGCTAAATTTCATATCTCTTCTATACCTTTCAATTATATTACCCCCATACCCCCTTATTTTTAAACAATAAATAGCCTATGTCCGTTCTAGAGGTTCAACGTATACCTATGCCAAATTTCGTCAAATCGGTTCAGTGGTTTAGGCGTGAAAGCCGAACAGACGCATAAACAGTTACTTTCGCATTTATGATATTAGTATGGATATTCAAAATTACGTTTCTGAACGGTCAGTTTGTAATACAAAGCTTTTATTATATTCCCTTTTAGAACTAGCTTGGTGGTGTAATTGTTGTTGTTCTCATATCCGCCGCCAACAACAAATGAATCTACATGCATCATTCAATGTTTGTAATTCAGACAAATTGCTTTAATCGCGGCAAGTTAATCGTTGGGTTCAATGCCGTCACCCATTGTCCACGCAATCGGCTCTCAGTTTAGCATAGCCAATGACGTGACTATGCAACTTGCGCTAGTTGTACCACTGCACGCTAATCTGAACCTTACTTGCGCGATACAAGTACCAATGTAGATTCATTGGTTTCCCGCAAGGTAAGAGGAAGTCTCGCATACGGATAGGCATTCATATCTATGTACGGTTTGGCACACTGCCAACAGCTTTTATTGGGTTTCCTTAGTTTAACAAATGAGAGGATTTTCAAATGTCACTAGCGGTGTTGAACTTTGGTAACTGCCGAGAGTCTGACTGTGACACCGTTGAACTAAATTTCTGTTACGGAACATTTGTCGCATTGAAATCATCGTATTGAAAGGTTTTTTTGCGTCAAATCTAATTTAAAGGGTCGTTTGCATATGGCTTAATGTGACGAAAATAAAAAGAATGCATCTTAAAAAATATGCTATACAAATTTATGTATATTTAGCTGAATATTTTCTATAAATACATGTCTAAACCAATTTACATTCAATAATTAACTTAATTCTACTTTAAATAAATATTGGAGAACACCACATACATTGCTCTGATTATGTGGTAAGTAGCTATAGCAATACCTAAACCAGAGACAATACCTTTTGAGAACTTCGTTTTCCATATTGCCCGGGCCGGGAATCAAAGGTGGAACCTCAGAGATGGCGCATCGAAGGTCTTTGAAATCGATAGGTCTCGTCTTTACACTTCAAGCTTTTTCATTGCAAAAACCGAAGAATGCAGTTAAAATAATTGATAAATTTATTCATAGATAGCTCTGATAGTATACTCGTTAACAAGATTGTATAAGCCAGTGTATGAAAAGAAACGCTTCATTATCAGTGTCGAGGAATAACGAGATGTGCGGTGCGAAAAGAAACGTGAAACAAAGGTCGCCGCCTCATGTCGCTGCATACCAAAGCACTATACTTGCTTGAATGCAATAGGGTTAGCAAAAATAACGGTCTTTTATAGGTATACAATCGGCGGGTATACAAAAACTCTCACTGTAGAAATTGAAATATGTTTTTTTTTATATTGCTCTTCAAGATTGACCTCATCCCACCTGATGTTAAATGGTAATGAGGTCTTAGCTTAAGGGTGACAAGTACAGCATAATAAAGTTGTTACTGGACTTGTCGCCCTTACCTTGAAGGCTTGCCCCTGCTACTAATGTAGCACCCCCCAAGAGCTCTGGAAAGCTTACTCACACGTAGGAACACAACAACACCGGAGTGATTGTTATTTGGCTGCGGTCTTCTGTAAGGTGGAGGTATTTCACCAGTCGGGCTGCTCCAGTTCGAGCTATAAATCGCTATGCCTTACCTCTCTTAAATATGTATTGCTTTTTTACAATTTTGATAGTGCTTCACGCCGCACTTTAAATGTTTTTTAAAGAAACCTTCGTTGGATCGAGGCCCGCACTGAAAGGGCCGATGATTTTTTTTTCTGTTACTTAAAATAATATAATAATAACGTATGCCCAGAAATTACCTGACTATTTTATATTGGCTTACAGAGCTGGCAACCCATATCAAACCTTAAACTTGTAATAATATCAATGAAATAATGGAAAGTAAATGAATGCTATCTTAAAGATTTAGTATTTACATCTAGCGATGTATTCTTCAAATTGCAGGAAATATTTTTTGGACGAACTAAGACGCATTTAAGTTTTTTAATCCCTGTTCCCTTCTGATTGCCCTACGTAGGTGGTAGATAGGTACACTATCGTTGTTGCAAATCCTCGAAGCATATCCGTTGCAGGTGTGTGCAGCATAGTATAGGCGTTGTCAAAATCCTTCCATTCGAAGCTGAGGTCTCCGTTCTGTGTTAACTAACACTCGAGCTCTCTTCTCTCCAAGTTGCTGTTGAGCTACGTCTTATTATGGCTCGTTGTTACTGTGACGCCCTCATCAATGTAATCAGTCGTAAATTGCCTTAAAACACCTGTTACATGCTTGTGCGATACATACTGATGTACAAGATCTGTTAATTATTTTGGTCTCCGCTTTGTTTTGATTCTTGAGCCGACATAAAGTAAAGTGTGTTTTTCTGTGCTATACTTTGTGATAGCCCTGCGATACCACGACGCTATCACCGACGTAATCAGATGCAAACGCGCTAAGCGCATCCGCTGCAGGTGTGTGCACAGAGGACGCGTGCTCGAGATCCGCTCATTTGACTCGATGCGGACGTCTCCGTGGTTTGTTGACTCTTGAGCTCTCCTTGCGGAGTCTTAAGTGTTTGCTGCTGAGCTGGAAGCTGGTATAGTTTTAACTCTAGTGAGTTTAGAGGAGATTTGTTTAAGGTACTTTAATATTATACCAATGATGATTATCCTAGGCGATCATATTTCACAGAAACAATATTGAAGGCATAATAAATGGAGCTATTGTTGGTCGACTTTGATCAGTGTATTATTATCATCACGAATGTAGTAATAAATTGCACGAAAACTTAATTTTATTTGTACACAAATACAAGAAATACAAATTTAATCATAGTAAATTGACTTAAGTTATTTGAAAGCATCTGGACATTACTAAACTCGAAATAAGATAAATTAACGATTGTTTTGTAAATGGATATTGGTTGACTTTGATGTTGATTGAAAAGTTTGTTTTTGTTTACTGAAGACGCTATTATTCAAGTTTAATTGATCTAAGAATAAGGGTTTCAATTTATACCAACATTCTTCCAGAATATTGGTATAAATCGAAATTAAAGTAAGCTATATTTCTATTCGATATCCTCAGCATTAAAGAAAAGTTTTTAATAATGACGAATGTAAAAAGTACGTCAGGAAAACAATATCCGATATGATACCACCTGGGGTTTAGTTCATCTCATTTCGCCAGTGTTTTTATTTCAATGAATACGAAGAGAATTCTGAATTTGTTTTAACATTTTGTCTTTCTGACTACATGTTTTCCTGAAAGCTGATTCGTACCCTAAAAGGTCATTAGTGGTAGTCCTTGCTTTTTTAATGTACCAAATGATTAAATATGTTTATGTCATCATAGTAAAGCTCATATAATTGGCACATACCTACATGTGTCTGTTAGAGCAAACATATTTTCAGATAGAATAGTTTTCAGAGTATGAATGGTTTTCAAAACTCATGAAAATCTGTATTTCAATGTTCCGAATCCAATGAATTTAACGCGGAATTCAAATCGTATTTGTTATCATTATTGGGTACAAACGTATGTTTCTATTTTAAATTTGCTGGTAATGAATCGCTATACGCTTTCTGGGCCAAGTGAGTGACCAAAATTAAAATATTAGAATCCACGTGTGAATTTGATAACACTTTAGCTGAGTCTCCCACCTCTCACAAAATAACTACCTTGTCACACGCGCTATTTGTACGTGAATAACCACTCAGACGAGTTCTGTCCCAGGGTACGGAATTTTATCATACAAGTTTAAAACAGTCATTATGTCTGTAGTCTAGCCAGGGGTATCGTTAATAATAGCAGCAGCACCCGAAGCGTCCTCGCCTCAAACGTCTAGCCGAGCCCCTGCTCCTCAATTGTAATTCTTTTCATGACCCCCCCTATCTCCTCTTTACTCGGCAAATACGTGATCTTTGTCCGGGATATCCTTTAATCTTTGCATTCTCCCTTGAATCACTTGTGGAGTGGCACTAGAAAGGGCTCGTTTCCGTCTTTTTTTTTTCTGACAATTTTATCTAAAAATAGCACGGATTACGCAAGTTCTTTTTTTATGTGGCAAGGATTATGCTTTGTTCAATGGATTATTTCTGCTGGGTTGTGAATGGGTCTGTAAAGATTTAATGGCAAAACAAAAACAATGGGTAGCTCGTGAGGAGATCACAAAGAGCTGACGGGTAAATTAAAAGTTAAATCTAAATTTACGCTGTTGATTAAATCAAACGTAGCACTTTTTACATTACGTAAAGTTGTAATTGGCTTGCTAATTAGCTGTGCTGTACTACATAAATTGGTCGAAACTGTCAACTGTTTATGGTCATCGTATCCTTTCAGCCCGACCTACTCGTTCTTGTGCTAAATCTACCTTGATGACATTGAACAGTTGACGGTCAACATGATCGGCTGAAAAAATACCATAGTGTTTAAAATCGTCAGAACTAGTGTTTGTTTGAACGCTCTAATCTCAGGAACTAGTGGTTCTAGTGGCCATATAACATGACAACCAAAAAGAGCGAAGAATCGAAGGAAAAGGAAAAACGAGGATAGCACGGGTACAAATATATCGAATACATATAAATTTTTTAAAACGAAAAAGGAAATTTCAAATTGTTGTAATTCTAAATTCATTGTAGACGATACACACTAAGATGTCTTAGTTTATGTATCAAAATAGCCCGGCACAGCGATGTAGCTAGCTGTGTTTGCTGTATTTCCCCGATAACAGTGACGTGACAGGACATTAACGGGAATTTTGAAGAGGACCCGCCAAATATCCAGTCATTGTGCGAGCCGAGGCTCGGAAGGTGCTGTCTCGTCCCGACGTTATCTAGTTTATGTCTACCATCAGCGTTAGAGGACCTTGGAATGATATGCGCACACAATGGGCTGGAAACTGTGGACGGCCACGCCTCTTGTGCTTCCTTTAGATTGCAAGCTAGCGTGCGAGTTTCAACTTCACTCGTAGTCTAGTCCACAAGTTTAAAAGGGAGTCAATCTTCATACTTCGATTAAAATTATGGATATTTAGCTTATTTGATCCGGAATGATGTCTAATTCATTGTTTTCGGCACAAAGATCTAGACATTCCGGATTCAATAGAAGTATGTACTATCACCATTTCAAACTTGTAGACTAGACTGTAGAGATTTTGTGGTTTTAAATATCTGTTCCGTAGTTCTTAACACGATTTTCTTCTTTGTTCTCTATATTTTAATGAATACTATTTAACGTTGCTTTTATTAATTCTATTATCACTGTCATGACTCTCCTGCTGAATGGCTTAGTTAAAAATAATATTACACTTACTCTATGCAGACATTGTCATTAAAACTTTCGTGTTTTTATTATTTCCATAATTTATTGTTGTATAAAAATGTATACTGTCATGGCTGAATTTCCCTTCTGTAATTCTTCAAAGGTTGGCGACTTCGCAGTCCGCCCCTTATACAGTTTTTGTGTACGATAAATAAATCAAATAGATAAAGTATGGACATCAAACACTCCCTCTCCACGTCACGGGCATGAATACAGAGGCGTTGAATAGAGGGTGTTGTCGATGTTTAGCGGACGAGGGTCGACGGGAGGGAACTACTCTTAGATTGAAAGCTCCTGAAGCTAAGGAGCGCCTAACGCCTTCTCTCTTAAAAAAAATACTGAAGATATTGCTTGTGGACATTATAAATTTGGGCTATGGTCTGTTTCAATTGGGTGCATTTATTCGCTAAATGATCATCGGACGAGTTTCCACTTAAAATTAAAAAAAATAAAAATGTTTAATTCGTTTTTTTTGTTTACAAATTATAACTTTTAATTGATCAACAGATGAGACATTTCACCGGAATCGACATAAATGCAAATAATTTAAATTTAATTGCACATCATTTTGTACATCAGTCGTATCTTTACTTACTTTTCAAGTGGATTACGATCGGCGCACACACTTCTATAAATCTTGTTCTATTTGATTTGTTCAGAGTGTACCATTTCGAGGATGTTTGGAGTTGTTACAATATTATAATAGGAAAAGTAAATATAATCTAATGTGTACAAAGTTCGCAATGGTTCAAATTCTAAGAAAGACGTATGTACGCGCACTTTTTATTGCTGTCGAGTGTTATTTATATTTCGCCACCGGGTTGCAGACATTATCTATTATATTGGCGTTAGAATTAAGAACTATATATTATCTATAATTACATTTTCATGTTGTCCCAATTCCTTTGAGTAAGAGTCCCGGATTAAACTCCAAATATCGTCTCAAAATTGTTTGTAGGAAGTAAGTAGGTTATAGTGAATTATCTTACTAAAGGAAGAAGAATAGGCAATATAATAAATTTCGTCTTATTGAGTACAGGGTCAGTCCTTCTGGGTTAATAAATTGTTAACCTACCAATAGAAGATGAATGAAAGCTAATGTTATTTAGGTGGGGAAAACAAGATTTGAATAATAATTGTTGTTTACACAAAACCTTTTCGGAATTGTGAGTGGAGATGAACAAAATATTATGTTTTTTCTTATACTGGATGCGTCCTTTTCTTAAGGATATATTTTTACTTACTTCACAGATATAATATAAATAATAATAAATATTGGACAACATCACATACATTGCTCTGATTCTGTTGTATGTTGCTAAAGCACTTGTGTTACAGAAATCAGAAACAATGACGGTACCAGAACACCCAGACCCGAGACCAGTGGCGTGCGTTCCATAAAGACAGAAAGACACTGCCTACCCTAGGTCTGATAATAGATCCAATATTATTTTATCAATAAACAAAATAACATAAAAACTTAAATCATAAATTAGCTCCACCTATCGATTGCCGGTGGTACCATTAAGGTAAGATCGGCATGTAATTTGATAATTTAGCATCAATCGGCGCTGCACTAGCGCCGCCTCGCCCTTTTTTTTGAAAGAAAGAAAGAAAGAAAGAAAGAAGAAAGAAAGAAAAGAGATTTAGAGATTCGTAGTTTGTGTCTTTGCCACGGCAAAGACACAAACTACGAATCTCTAAAACTGTGTATGTGCGCTCTCGTGGTAAGTCGCGGTCATGCGGATATAATGTGTGTGCGTTCCTGTAGCTACGTGGGCTTTGCTGGCACACAATGACAAAAATCACGCACACAACTGCATCAGAAGCCAGTGTCTTTTTGTAGTTATTCTTTATAGGTAACACAAAAAATTACGACTCGTACCGAACATTTCCGAAAGAAAGTTTGTTAAGCAATGCAAATATTTTAGGAAGTAACATTGTTTCATTAAATTTTATACATTTTGATGGCCATAATTTTTTTGTCGTATTATATTTCTCTTTTTTACTACTAAGTAATTTCAATAGTCATATTGTTTGATGTGTGTTGTGTTTGTGACTACGCTATCAGATATTTATGATTTGTCGTTGTTAATAGAGTGAAAAATTGATAATATTGTCTGTAAAGGTGGTTAGATGGTGTGTGTATAGAGAAAATAAAAAATGATACTCATACCACCATCTTTTAACTGCTTTCATTGAAATTTTGCAAATCACACAATCATTACAAAACATCAAACAAACGCACTATTATATCCCAAGCAATTCGATTTATCTGGAAATAATCTAAATAACCAGAGAAAAATAAGATTTTGTGTAACACATTTAAAAAACGCGCGAAAACGCCTAGTCGCGTCATTGTTGCAATTATGACGTCAACGTCCTAGACAACGAACCGATACGCATAGGAACGACTTAATTAAGATAAACGGAACATGTTTCAATTAATTCTTTATACGATTAGAGACACAATAATTCAATTTAATCGGTAAAATAATCATTATTTCGCCACATTAAAATAAATAATTTTCGCCGACAGCTGTCATTTCCGAATTGCAATGGTGGTTTCCGTTTCGATTCTTTTGTTCCACAGATAAAAAAACTAAAATTTATTTTGCAAAAATAAAATACTAACTATGCTTTTAATTAAAAAGTAAAAATGTAAAATGATTACTTAACTAATAAGCTAACATATCTAACACTTTTCATATTTTATAGTTAACACTGTCAAGTAGCCAATTGTTTCGGCCCGCCCGTGTTTTAGAATCAGTAGGTAGAAGACTTTTTAGCTGATAGCAAATATGGATGTAGCTTAAAATACTAACTCATATTGCCGAAGAAACCCATTTTCAATTAAGTACTTTTAGTTTTCGAGAAAATAAATGCTAAAGTTGCCTATTCGGGCCATGTGTCAAATAGGTAAAATGTATTTTTTCCTTTACAAGTTGAAAGCATTAATTTATCACTGCAATATAAAACATTATATTGTGCGTTATTCAAATCTTACATTTCCATTTTCGAAACAACTGTACATGACGTAAGCGCGGCGCGACGCTCGAACGCGATGTGCAGAGGACGCCCAGCGCAAGCGCCGCTTAAACGCCGCGCCGACGTTGTGCAGGCGCCGCGTCGACGCTGAGCGGGCGCCGCGTCGACGCAACGCCGAACCAACGCTAGTGTCGGGAGGTCGCCGGCAAGACGCTGACGCTCGAAAGACGCTAGTGTGGGGTCCCTCTTATTCTCAATCTACTGTTTCTGAAGCTGCGATAGAAAGAAAATCACCATGTTTTGCAAATAAAATAAACTTCACGAAACAAATGCTGGACTAAAGTCAAAGTTTCATCTATTGAAGTTTAAGTCACTTTCCGAAGTGAACAGCGCTAGTGGATATTAGCCTTAAGAAGTTTTAAGTTATACGAACTTTATTAAGATGGACTTGCTCTTCTTTTTGCTACTAAAGAATAGAAAAGGCGATGTTTCTGCTATTGCAGGATTAGATACGACTGCAAATGTCGGATCACAACATCAAAGCTAAAAATAATCTGAAAATTGAGATGCAATTATATATAACTTCAACACATTGACTGATTAGAAAAGAAGGTATTTCAATATTTTAAATGTTAAGTATTTTCGTTTTAATAAAAAAAGTATTAAAACACACTGATTTGTGAAACAAGAAATGAAGATAGCACCAATTTAATTGCGAACTCCGTCTTTTTATTGTACATATTAGTTTAATGTTGATTTATTTAGATTGCCTCCGTAGAATATGACTTTTAGGTAACTCGCATCACACAAAT
Organism: Glyphodes pyloalis; assembly: GCA_037074685.1. Classification (NCBI taxonomy): domain Eukaryota; kingdom Metazoa; phylum Arthropoda; class Insecta; order Lepidoptera; family Crambidae; genus Glyphodes; species Glyphodes pyloalis. The sequence continues at coordinate 2,747,499 of JAYKKO010000020.1, forward strand.
GAAACGAGAATAACGCGGGTAAATTGAATTAAAACGTCGTGGATGAACTGAAATATTACATTAACATTTTAGTGTCTTCACAGCGGACGCTTCTAACGTAGTAAGTCAAAGTTAGTACTTTAGCACGTGTTACACATCGCATTACAGAGACGTTACAACTGTTACTAAAGTTTTAATGTATTGTGTGTTGTATTAGCTAATACTCATATAAACCAACACATATACATTACTGGCTGTGCCCGCGACTTCGTTCGCGTGGACTACATCCTTTCATGGTTCGGTTTTACCCCTATCTCCCCTAATATTCGAAACAAAAAGTATTCTATATTTTAATAGAGCTATATTTGTGGCAACTTCCATATCTCTAACTTAGAAAATTAACATTTTCCCGTATAAAATAAACTTTCAAAGGTAGCATTACACCTCCTAAAAAGTACAAAAGGTGGACATAGCACTGGTACAATTATCTACACATCAACCCTAGGGTCATGCAGATAGGGAGGTCATTTATGGGTGCGGTAAGACTAAGAATGTGTATATGGATTAAAAAAAAAATTGCAACACACTAAACACTAAAAGATATTTAAAAAAACATTCGTAGACGTACTTTGTATATGATACTTATAATAGATATATGTTAATTACGTCACGTACATTGTACGTGAAAAATATTTGTAGCATTAGATTATAGATTTTCTTGTTCATACTTGTCATAGATGCTTTAAATAATATTGCTGTCTGTTGTCTTTGTTGAAAAATAATGAGTAACGCTCTCTGTGACTTCATTCATATATCAATGGATTTTACTATGTAAAAGATCAATGCTCCATTGTAAGATGATTTTCTCCTATGAAAAATGGTGACTGCTAAAACGTTTGGTTATTTATAGCCTTGCCAGTGATCGGAATCAAGGCCAAGCCAACGAAGTGTCTCCCAATATCTCTGAACATGTGTTTACTACTTATATTTGTTATTGTTTTCATCTGATAGGAATTATTGTTTGGCTAGCTGTGCCTCCTGCTCGTTCGCGTGGACTTCATACTTTCATGGTCGTATCTCTATCTCCACTAATATTCGAGACAAAAAGTAGTCCATATTTTAATCCAAATTTCAAATTATACTTGTGCCAAATTTCATATTACTAACTTATAAAATAATAATTTTCCTATAAAATTTCAAGGGAGGCATGCGCCCTGATTTTCAACGTATTTCGTTTCTAGAGGTTCAACGTATATTCATCAAAATCGTTTCAGTGGTTTAGGCGTGAAAGCCGGATAGACAAACAAACAGAGTAACTTTCGCATTTATAATATTAGTATGGATTATTTTCATCTGATAGGATTTTTTGTATGATTGTAAAATGTCTTATCTGCTTCCACGACTTTTTTCTTGTTTACAATTACAAACTAGCTGTTTTAGCGCCAGAAAGTCAATCTAACGATTTTGGAAATTAAAGACTGTAATGAACTTTGAGAGGCTAAGAAGAGATAGGTCAGATTTCGAGACCTAATTTGCCGATGTAACGCCGGTATTTGAAACTTTAATTACAGCTAGAAGTAAGACAACGTCTTCATTAATCAAGTTTTGCTGAGATAGCCTCCAATCCAGCGGATGCTTTCGTCTATTGACTTTTTACTTTGTGGATTGTGTTAGCTAGTATCTTGTTTATTTTGAGGCAGAAATAATCTTGTTCCAAAAGTACAAGTTCAGTTGCGTGTAGTTTGGATAATCATATGGATCAATATAGTTCAATTCAAATCTTATGGCATGCTAAATGGGGTACAATTTGATATTGTTAAGGCTAAGTAGATTTGACACTTTTTACAATGCCTTTGTGACTATCATATCGCTTAGGCTTATTTCAACCATTCCAAATAAACAAATATTATAGTAAGATCTGATCATAAATCATTTCATATAGGTATACAAGAAAATGCTAGGAAATCCATGTTCACAGGCTTACAAACGAACTACTACGTCGTTAATTAAATCGTCATTACTCAGTTTGTGTGCGTTTTGTTACGACTCGAGTTCAGCTTTGTAATCACTTACGTTTTGATGCCAGACTTCGCAGTGTCACAATTACAAAACCGAAAAACAAAACTTACTTAAACGCATGAGATTAGCATTTATCTTATTACCGTTCTGTACTTTGTTAAGACAACTGCATCTGTCTGTACAGTCACGAGCAATAGAATAAAAACTTGAGCTTCTAATTCGTTACCTTATGATTCATTTTAAAATTAGTTTGTATACGTAGTGTCCGTGACCGTACAGTAGTTCTAAAGAGTGTGGCGCACAATTTTCTCCAGTTTTCACAGCACACACGCCGTTGATTGATAGCAAATAAGGTGTCATTCGACGCCCTGCACTTTCCCTGGCTCTCTCTGGTCATAGGCCGCGGCTGGCAAGTTTCGTACGTGCCCGAATGACGCATGGGCAGGGCTGCCAACATTCCGTGCACACGTCTCTGACCATTGAATGAATTAGACCAGTACTATGTGGTCTCATGCACTATGCTTATGCCGTTTAATATTATAAAGCTGAATTAGTATACGTATAGTGTGGGATAGTCCATTTTTCGAGGAAAGCTTAAGGCTATATAACATCACGCTACGACAATAGTAACGAAACGTTAGTGGAAAATATGGCAAAAACTGGGATAGTACGCGTATAAGCCGCGGCGGATCATTCGTTTTTTTTATATACGGTTTTTGCGGAGTGAACTGAGTACTGAGATATTTGAGATCACCATATTGGAAACTGAAAAGTTGCGTAGGCTAATAGTAACTAGCCTGATTGTAAGCCAGTGGCAAGCGCGGGTTAATAGAAAATGTTCCGTATTATTATTTGTCTCATTAGTAATTTGTCGTATTTTTTTACTTTCTCAAGTGTCATTTGATTTTTACCTTTTTGTATTCCATGTTTTATAACTATTTCCTTTCCGGCTAGACTTTACTTTCTTGTAATTTTTTGGTCTACCTACCATAAAATACTTTTGAATACCATAATATACTTGATACTCAGAAGGAATCGTCCTAACTTTATACTCTTACCACTTTTTTTGATTTATTGTTTTATTGTTTTGTAATCAAATTTCTGCTAACTCGTACGCAAAAGCTCGCAAGCCCAAAAGACATGTGGGTGTGTGCTTTGACACATAATACGTCAGACCGGCCGGGCGTGCCCGTCGAACTCGCCTATCAACTATTTACTTACTTTCACCGATTTCAGATATGATAATGTAAATCAATATGGGAAAAACACGTGACTTGTGAAGCCCTAGTGAAGTGGTTTTAGTGACGAGTCAATCTATATTGGCATCGCTAACGTATGAATGCGCTGAAATGACAGTATGACTAATACCAACTAAGTTTTGTACATTTGTTAATTTAGACACATGAAAAGTGACGTCATGTGATTTCATGTGTCTAGGTTCAACGTATATTCATCAAAATCGTTTCAGTGATTTAGGCGTGAAAGCCGGATAGACAGACAGACAAACAGAGTAACTTTCGCATTTATAATATTAGTATGGATTATTTTCATCTGATAGGATTTTTTGTATGATTGTAAAAAATAAATGTCTTATCTGCTTCCACGACTTTTTTCTTGTTTACAATTACAAACTAGCTGTTTTAGCGCCAGAAAGTCAATCTAACGATTTTGGAAATTAAAGACTGTAATGAACTTTGAGAGGCTAAGAAGAGATAGGTCAGATTTCGAGACCTAATTTGCCGATGTAACGCCGGTATTTGAAACTTTAATTACAGCTAGAAGTAAGACAACGTCTTCATTAATCAAGTTTTGCTGAGATAGCCCACGTTGGATAATAAACATTATACTTATTCAGGTTACTATATGCAACAAATATGAAGCATATTGGTTTGTTTGATAGTTCAACCGGTTTATGAACTCACTCTATCGGCTCTTCCTTTCACCTCTCGTGTTTACATCGTCGATTATAAAATTAAGTTTACCAGCCATTAGTATAATAACACGTAATTCAATAATAGATCGTTTCATGATCATTAGCCCAAATGTTTGTAAGATTATGTTCGAGAAGTTGTTTGCATATCAATCGTACATTTGATTTAATAAAATAAATGAATAAATAAATATCAGACAACATCACATACATTGATCTGATTCTGTGGTAAGTAGCGTAAGCACTTGTTTACCGACGCAGAAATCAGAAACAACGACGGTACCTACTACAACAGTCAGACCCGAGACAATACAGAAGAGATAGTTTCGCATATAGACCCGACCGGGAATCAAAACCCTGAACCTCAGATATGGCGCAACGTCAAAGTGTGGCCTTCTCGGCTACGACGGTCATCCAATAAAAGCCCGACATTTCTTTTCGCTTCTCTCTAATGTTACTTTTACCTCAAAAACCCAGTTTTAGTATATCTACTGGCTCAACATTCTACCATAACACTTTCCTTCCAGCATCTAAAATTGGAACTATGTTTACAAGTGTAATTCCAACATGCGATTTCTAATTGTTCCGCTCGGCATTCCTATCCATTGTTTCTCAAAATCAGCGAAACAACGAGTTTGCTCATATCACACGATAAATAAGTGTCTCACGTCAAGGCGTTAAATCAAATTAAATTATACTACTTAGCTAAATCATTTAACATACTGAAATACCACGATCGTATATTACGGGAACAGTCGTAGATTATTCAATGAATGGATGATTAAGTTAATTGGCTGTTAAATTTGTACTCGTTTTTATATCACGTTGCTAACATACGGGTCGCTTGGCGTTAAACGTTAAAGTCATTCACCACATTGCACAGAGTAGTTCTGTCCCCTGCCTGTTCTGTCAAAGGAGACTATCACTATTTAGTATTCGCCTCACACACTCTGAATCCGTTGGCGTCGCTTATAGGAAGTGGACGAATATAAAATACGAGATTGTATTTAGTTCGTTAAATAGCTGTTACAAAAATATTACACACGTATGTTTTCATTTGTTAAATCAATAAAAGAATATTTAGATACATAAAACAATGCCAAGTTGCTAGGTAGATAGATAAAAATAGATAGATACACTTTATTCCACAGAAAAATTTACAGAAATTGTTTTAAAAGACATATTCAAGTACAATTTGGGCGGTCTAATTGCTAGACTCCCTTTAGGTAGGTAAAATGCACCCACTAATGACGTCATGCGACAATTCAATAAACATCGGCGTCGTTTTTTGATGAAGTGGATAGTGGATATCCAAAAATACGCGTCCCACATTTTTGGATAGTAAAAATTAATTTTTAGTTAGCTTCCCTATTGCGGTAAAAACTTTGGGAAACAACGCTCTCACACGTATTGGTCAGCAACCGTTTAAAGATAAAAGTAGTTAGCGTGTCTTTGTTAAATGCCCGGTCAGTTTCATAACTAGGTCGGTTACAATGCGGCATTGTTTAATATGAGATTGATCTATGGCGTCAGAGGAATGTGGCCTGTGTATAGTGCCCCATACAAACGGGTTGATCAGTACACGTGTGGATTGTTTATAAAAGCATTCACACTTACTACATATCATATCTAGTACTTACTCCCGTTTCTTTGAATCGTAAAACAATTGCGTTTCACTTTGAAACTATTCATAGAGTGACTATTTTTGTACACCTCTCATTAGTGCCCTTACAGGGTCTTTAGTGATCTAATTTTTAATATAACACCTTGTAAACACTATAGATGCTATAAAATATTGAGTATTTAGTTAGTAGTCTTATATCCGGTCTAAAATATGGTGAAATTCATTATAACAATTAATGATTCGATGTTATCACCACTATAATGTATCATTTGATGAGTAATAACCCAGTTACCAAGGAAACGAAATTATCTCTAGTGCGGAAATGTGTGACTGCGTTGTAGTCCTGCTTTTAAAACCCCATTTAATCTGCGTATAGGGCTCACACTTCTCCACGGCGCACACTGGTCCGGATTTTTAATATGGAAGACTTAGGACCCAATGTCAATATTTCGGGCTGAAAAAAATCATGTGGATAGATAAATGAACGTTCATCAACGTTTGTTCTAGCAGTTTTTATGAAATTGGTTATTTTTGCGAAAAAAAAAACATTGAAAAAAAATTTGTATGGAGAAAAAGTGAAATTTTTTTTTTTTTCGAAAAGTTCAAAACTGTTAGCAGTGAAACCTTTTGTGTGTTATTGTATTACACTTATTCGTTAATTCCATATTTTTTTTATTTGCATATACTTGCAGCCTTGGCCAAAATATGCATCGGAACTTTCATTGTATTTATTTCAACTATTTGTGACAATTTAATTTTTTTATTGATTTATAGTCACATAATTTACGCATATTTTCAATATAATAAATTTTAAAATCCATTAATGATTTTGAAAAATAGATTACAATTAAATTTTAAAAATCAAAATAATATTTTACTTCTTAGTGGTTAGCTGTTGCTCAAAGCGCAGTTAGTGATCGAATGAGGCATTGCCTGCTAATATTCCCCTCCCATTCCCTAATATTGCTATCTCTTTCATTTCCTACTATCGCTATCTCTTTCATTCCATACTTCTCTCTCTTTCGCTCCTTGAAACCCTTGCTAGTTGAGCGCTTATGAATCAAATAAAACAGACGGGAGCTCATGTTGGAGCGTCATTAGACATTCAACCCTTGAAGAGTCAACATACCTGGAAATTTTAACGTGAATAATCTAGCAACTTGATCATGGCTGGATTTGGCACTAACCTGGACATTTACGTGTTTCTGCGACAAGAGGACCTCAAGGATTACAAACGACTGCATCAAGCAATTTTGGATTGCGTTTTGCTTGAAATTTCGCAAGAAGATTCAGAAAAATTATTGAATTTTGCAAGATCTTTTACTGTGAACTTAAATCGTCGATGGACCGAGGCACACAGGGTGCAAAAAACATTCATGAAGAAGCATATGAACTGGTTGGAAACAAGAATTAAGTGGCCTGAATGTGAATCAGTAAATCTCACCGAAATTTTTGAAGGGACCGAAAATTTGGATCCTCGTTCTACAGAAGAAGAAGCAGCTGTTCAACCCATTCCATCTACTTCGAAGGCGACTAGTGACATTGGAACATCTACAGACATTGCATCAAGGAAGCCATTTGAAGACTTGGGGAATAAGCAGAAGAAAAGGCGATCGGGTACATTACTCGACTATCCGGAAGAGGAACTGACTTTTGCTTTTGTCACGAAGCTAAAGTCTAATGGGAAAGAAGGTCTTGCTCGCATCATCGATCACCTTGTGAAGAATCCTGAAAAGGTTGAAGCTGTCGAATCACTTTTATCAACAAACGAGAAGACGGACACTATGCAGGAAGATCAAGCGTTGGCCCTTACTGCATCATTGGATCTGTCAAAGTGGAAGTATCTTACTTTACGGTCAGCATTGTCACAGCAATTGAAGCTTCCGTCTTACTACAAGTTGTTGGAAGCTAAGCAGAGGTGTTATCCAGATACCAGAGATATTGAAGTATCAGAACATTTAGTGAAGGTGAAACTACAAGCACTGTTAGACGTGACAACTCGAAGAATACTGCAAGTCGTTGGTGATGATTTAAATATGTGCAGTGAAAACTTGAAGCTTACCTCCAAGTGGGGATTCGATGGATCTTCAGCACAGAGCAACTACAAGCAAAGAAGTGAACTGGCAGAATTCGACGACTCCTCTGTGTTCATGACGAGCCTCGTTCCTTTGAAGCTCGAGAGCGGCAATGTTGTTATTTGGAATAATCCAAACCCATCTTCAACATCTTATTGCAGACCTATTAAATTTCAGTTTGCGAAGGAAACGACCGAATTTGTTAAGCAAGAACAAGCGGCAATGGAGGAAGAAATACGAAATTTGACTATTTCAAGTTGCGGAAACTTGGAAGTTACTCATGAGTTGCACATGACAATGATTGATGGGAAAGTGGCTACAATTATTACAGATACTCCATCTGCAGCTACGTGCAATGTTTGTCTTGCAAAACCTAGTGAGATGAATAATCTTTCAGAAATGTTTTCAAGACCTGTACGGGACGATGTGTATCAATATGGACTATCAACACTCCATATGTGGATTCGAAGCATGGAGTGTCTTTTACATATTTCATATAATTTAGATTTCAAAATGTGGAGTGCACGAGGTGACAACAAAAACCTTAAGAAGTTAAGGAAGGATATGGTGCAATCGGAGTTCAAACAACAAATGGGACTTTTGATTGATGTTGTAAAGCAGGGCTTTGGAACTACTAATGACGGAAACACGGCCAGAAGATTTTTTCGGGAATACAAAAAAAGTGCTCAAATAACGAAGATTGATGCTGATTTGATAAAGCACTTCGCAGTTATATTGCAAGTGTTATCTTGTGGAAAGGCTGTCAATATCGATAGTTTCCGTGAATACTGCAAGGAGACTGCTGAGATCTTTGTACATCACTACCCCTGGTACAATATGCCTTCCAGCATACACAAAATGTTGATACATGGCGCTGACATATGCAAACATTTCTCTTGCCTTCCTATCGGAATTTTGTCAGAAGAAGCAGGAGAAGCAAGAAATAAGGACTTTCGAAATACCAGAGAGCGACACACGAGGAAAACAGGAAGACTGCAAAATAATGAAGACATTATACACAATTTTTTGATATCATCAGATCCATATATATCTCATCTGAAACCTAAATACACCAATTTTAAGTCATCAAGGATGTTTCCAGAAGCTACGCAGTTGATATTATCAGATGAATTAATAGAAGTTGAAGAAGAAATTGAAGTTGATGAAGAAGCTCCAGAAAATGTGCCAGATCCTTTAGAATAAGTTTTAAGTTATTTATAACTATTATTTTGCGTGTTATATATAGATAGTTTTAGTCAATAACTTTAGTTTTAATTTCATTTTAGTTATTTTATTATTATTTCCTATTTACTAAATTAATGAAAAATGTATTAAATTTAATGTAATGTAAACAACCTTCAATTATTTTCTATTGTAGTTTTAAGTTATTTATATTAATTTGTATGTTATGTATAGATAGTTTTAGTTAATTACTTTATTTTTAATTTAATTACTTATTTTATTATTATTTATTATGTACTAAATTGATAAAAAATGTATTAAATTTTATGTAATGAAAACGACCTTCAATTTATTTTTTATTGTACTGCAAGAATTATGCAATAAACAATTTTTAGTTATTTTGTAATACATTTACATACATACCCTATGCTACTTAAAACTTCGTCCGCGTGAATAGCGTCGCGATAACCGACATTAATGCGGACGAAGTCGCGGATGGCCACTAGTTATTCATAAATCAACTTCAAAATGTATAACAAAATAACCAGAAATAGTTTATTGCACAATTCTCGCAGTACAATAAAAAATAATTGAAGGTCGTTTACATTACATTAAATTTACCGCTGCACCACTGAACCGATATAGATGAAATTTGGTATAGATATTCTTTGGGACACTAGATTTATTTAGTAGTTTAGGCGTGATTGAGCGACAGAGAGACAGACAGACAGAGTCACTTTCACATTAATAATATTAGTATGGATTTTATCTTAGTACCGAATTTACTTTCCCGAAACCACTTAAAGAAGCAAAAGTACTGATTTTAAATAAATATATATTAGGATAAACGAAATAAACGCCAAAGCTGCAAGTAAATATTTTGTATTACCAGTAGAGCTCTTGTCTATTTTATCTGATTTATAAGCGTGGAACACCACTTGTCTTAAGAAGAAAAAGAGTGAGCAAAAGAGAATGAAAGAGACAGCAATAGTAGAAAATAAAAGTGATAGCTATATTAGGGAATAGGAGAATATTAGCAGGCAGGCAATGCCTCATTCGATCACTAGCTGTGCTTTAAGCAACAGCTAACCATGAGAAGTAAAATATTATTTTGATTTTTTAAATTAAATTGTAATCTATTTTTCAAAATCATTCATAGTCAACAAATAATGGATTTTAAAATTTATTATATTGAAAATATGCGTAAATTATGTGACTATAAATCAATAAAAAAATTAAATTGTCACAAATAGTTGAAATAAATACAATGAAAGTTCCGATGCATATTTTGGCCAAGGCTGCAAGTATATGCAAATAAAAAAAATATGGAATTAACGAATAAGTGTAATACAATAACACACAAAAGGTTTCACTGCTAACAGTTTTGAACTTTTCGAAAAAAAAAAATATTTCACTTTTTCTCCATACAAATTTTTTTTCAATGTTTTTTTTTTCGCAAAAATAACCAATTTCATAAAAACTGCTAGAACAAACGTTGATGAACGTTCATTTATCTATCCACATGATTTTTTTCAGCCCGAAATATTGACATTGGGTCCTAAGTCTTCCATATTAAAAATCCGGACCAGTGTGCGGCGGCCGTATGCATGTTGGTGGATGTTGGCCAAAAATAAACAAATATTGCCTGTTCGTAAAGAATCCCACTAGGCTAAAAGGCATTCGCAATATAACAGTATTAGGTGTACACCACCGTTGTGAATCACAAAGCGAGATATTCGCGAACTAGAAGAACATTCCCGAGATTTCGCGCAATTCCGTCAACGCGGCACCCGACCGCTGAACTTATCCTTTTGTTCCCGGGAACGACATAACTCGACAGTAAACCGACAGGAATCCCTTTGTGCTTTGACGGGGCAAGAGGAGAGGCCCTCGCGAATCCAGATGTTTCGGAATCGGCAACCCCTTTTGACGATGCGATTGCTGGATTGTTGTTCGCGTCTGGCTAAGATATGGATTCGTTGTTCCGTATGCTTTTGAGTGCTCCCACGTAAGGTACGTGCTTCTAAGGTCCGGTAAAGTGGTTGCAAAACACCATTTTCTGATGGACGGGTTAAGATAAGGAACTCTTGTTTTAAGGTAGTGTAATGCATTGGCGCCACCGTACCGCTGTCTGGAGGAAAATGGCAGCACAGTGTGAGCACTACCCACTATTAATAGCACAGAAAGATAGTTGACACTATAACTGCCATAGGAGGAAGGAAACCTTACTGCCAATTGATCTGAGAGCCCCTTTGAGTTGCGAGCCAGCTATTAGGCGGACAGGACATTACTACATCACCCTTGAAAACTAGCAGTAAGATAGCCAGGTTGCGCATTGCACTGGGAATGTTTGTATCTTCGATTTCATTCGGTCTTTCAGCTTAGTGGCCCATATAACCGCCCATGTTCCTAACTATATTTCCAGTCGCATTGTAAAAAAAGTCCTGTGTGTCTTGTGCAAATTCACAACGTTTTTCATACTTCTCATAAAATATTTTCTGCAAAATAGCTATGACCTGGACAACGTATTTGTATTCAAGGTGAACTCCAAAGTCGCTTTAAATATATTTTTTACGATATTCAATGCTAGTATGATGTTAATGAAATTGTCGTAAAATAATTTTCTGCTATGCTTTACAATATTAAAGTTAATATTCTATGATAACTGTGTTTATATACAGCTTTGTGTAATTGTTCCTAGATTAATATGTACTCACGTGGTTCTCACGCATATAAATAAGTTATTAAATCCTTATGCAAATGTCTACGTTTAGAACACGTTTCATGTTTATTAATTATAAATAATGATAATTAAAGATACGTTCGTTTTTTGTAAATTAAGATGTCGTTTAGGTTTGGAATTTGCTTTCGCTAGCTGTTATCAGATCTTTTGTTTTTCTTACATATTTATTACATTATCATCATGAATTCTCGCTTTCGAAAACACTGAAATCTGAACTATGTTTTTTTAAAAATAAACGTTTCTATTCGAATAAGTCGCAAAACACTTTCTTTCTAATTGGAAAATATCGCTACCCTCGTTCATTCTAAATTATAGCTCTAAAAGTTTAAATATTTTCTTAGAAAGTGGATTTTTATTCTTATTTAATGCGAGTTTGGATTTAGATCACGTTTAAAACATAATTTCGTTTCGGACTTGGTAGTAAGCAGCTGCGTTATTCTTAACAATCTGTATATTTTGCGCGAATTACTTTCCAAGTAACGGATAATGCCAGTTTAGATTTGCCTAGCACAACAAACCGTACCGAATTGTTCTAATTGCATCAATTGGTAGCGGTGACTTCATCGAAACATTGACCTTTCGGATTACGATGGGCCTCGCCCTCACCGACCATACGCATCCGTTCTTATCAACTCGTACCTACCTCCGGAGCTCTTTTGACTCGCAAACGCTCCGTTCAGCTGAGAGCAGCCAGTATCTCGCGAGACGCCGTGAGTCGCGCACGTGCCACACGTCTTACTACCTCCCAACTAGTTTAAGTGCGCGATTTACCTAATTACCCATCGATGTAAACAAAAAGAACTCTTTCCAACCAGTATCCATAACCGGCCCGACCACTGTTGCCACATCACGTGCGATATCCAACACGAATGTAAGCAGCAAAGTTCCAGTGTTTACCGATTCCGCGTAGCACAATGATACGCCGGGAAGCGTGAAGACAAGGATTGCAGTGTTACAGTAATGGCGGTGATTTAAGTTTTGTTTACACATTGTACGTTCGAGTCAAGTAGTGGAAGTGTCTTGTGTGTACCCAGCGGAATGTACGAGGTATCGTGCGTGGCCGGCAACAAAGTCGACGCCGCATACGCAGTGAAAAGCCTCTCGAACGTTATACCACCAGGGATGGGGCACACGGTGTCCGTTCAGCGCCACCATGCGCACTCGCAGTCGTATAAACACAAGCAGGAGCTGCCGCCGCCCGTCAGCAAACCGGACGCCATCAAGTCCCACGTGATGAGACTCCTCAAACGGTCCAAGAGCCACACGCCGGCTACCAGGGCGGAAGAAAATCAAGGAGATCCGCGCAATTTCGAGAGGAGGACTGTTTTCGCTCGGCCGGTCACCGATGAGCAGCGCCGGCGGAGGAACACGGTGGAGAGACGGCGCAGCGCCGACAAGAGGGTGATGGTGACTATTGTGGACGGCCTCCCGGTGGTGGTCACGGGACAGAATCAAATTCAGGAGCCATCACACCCGCCGCCTGTCACACATCATCGGCATTCACACAGAGACAAGGTAGGATTAGTATATAACATGAACTATCCCGAATGGATGTATTTTTGTTAATTATAGAATGTGTAAAGTAAGGTCGGTTAAAAAATCGAAAGTGTTAAAAATACGTTTATTTTGAAAGTGAATTTGAACGGAACATAAAGTGTTGTCGTTATGTTTCTGCCCGGATAATTAAAAACAGGTTCGTACAAGCATTGATATTGAACAGGTTATTTTATTTTTAAAATACCTTAGAATGGAATGGAGCAACTGTGTGCGTTTTATTCATGCGATTCATTATTGCATGGAGGAAAACGCTAAAGGAAACTAAAAGTTATTTAAATGTGACGGTATTCAGTGTTTACGTGTGGAATGTTATTCTAGGATTGAAAAATACCGATTTGTAATCAAGTAAATGGCAAATCAATACCGAATTGCATTGTATAAAGTTATATGTTTTAATGAAAACAATTTCTTTTTAGAATCAACAGTGAGTAACGTAAAATTTAGTTATTGTGGTGTTCTTCGTAAAGAATAAAGGAGTATATGAATCAACAAATTCAATTTGAATATTTAGTGGTTTTCACGTAGTCTTTAACCGTTTTAAGTGATTTGTTTGATAAAATACATGTGTAAATATCAATAGATTAGATAGTTACCAATACAAATCCCTTGAGATTACTAAAATCGTATTATTGTGTCTAGTCTATCAGTTAGAAACAGATAATACCTTCAAACCGAACAATAGTGCCATATCATACTAATGACAAGCACCCATTCAGTATTGCGTCAACGGAGCTACCTTAATGGGCTTTATATGTTCTAAACCGATGAGTGATGTACTTCCTAAGACATACTTCTCGGAATACCAAGCTGTTTAATGTAACATGTAATAAGCAAGAAACTAATTCGACCTCTAACGTCAGGAGTTGGTTACTGTTATTCGTTTTTAATTATATGAGCTGGTTGTATTTTGTTTGGTAACTCGTTGAGATACGGTCGATATAATGGAGATAAAATAATTGATTGGCTAGACGAAGATAGGAGTTTGCGTTGGTCATTATTTTTGTACGGACTGATGTTATATGTAAAAGATAACCAAGCGTAAAATTGTACTTTGTCATATACGACGTTTTTTAAATATTTTTTGTAGACCATGTGTTGCAATCGGTTTGGAGGAGAGTACCATTCTGAGTAGTTCTATTATGTAATATTTATTGCATTGAAATATAAAACATCACGTTTATTGTTCTGATTAATGTGGTATGTAGGTAGCTAAAGCACTTGTGTTACAGTAGGAATCGAAATAACGACGGTACCGCAATACCCTGACCCGAGACGTTTTAAGGAAGTTCGTTTTCCATATTTGACCCGATTGGAAATCGAACCCGGGCCCTCAGAGAAGGCGCGGTCATGATAATTATTTATTATGAAATGTCTATATATTGTGGTGTAGTAAATGAATAATGAAAATGAAACTAATTCGAATCGAGTCGACGATTCGATTCGTCACACCCAAGCTCGAGAATGGAGGTTGACTCGTGCCGAAGTTAAGAAAACTGGGTTAACTGCTAATCGTCTCAAGACATTAGAACCGAAAAGTGATTTTTTAGTAAAAAATCGTCAGAAGCGATCACTTAGAATTTTGCTACAGAAGACTGAAGAGCTGGGGCCTAAAATCAGTCTCAAGCCTGTCTACTGGTGTATCGTTAATTTATTAATGGATAAAGGGCTCAGAATAAACCTTTCTTTGAATTTTGTAGCGATTCGGGGATTTAAACGTTTAAAACAGAAGATAATTAAAGAAACACGAAACACGCATTTGGGCTTAAACTGATTCAAATACTATTTACTCTGTTATGAAACACACATGAGAATGCCATTGGTTTTAGCTTAGCGCATTATCCTACTAAGATTATAGAAAGTTTGTTGTTATGTATGGACGTCTGAGTGTATGTTTTTCTAGTCTTTCACGCAAAACTACCGAACCTGTTGGAATTATATTATGTTTGAAGATAGTTTTCATACTAGATTATCATGTATTATGGAATAACGCTGGCAAATTTTCTAAAATATGCTTAATATTATAAAACTGAAGAGTTTGTTTGTATGAACGCGCTAATCTTAGGAACCATTGGTTCAATTTGAATAATCATTTTCGTGTTGGTTAGTTCATTTATCGAGGAAGGCTATAGGCTATATAACATCAAGCTTCGACCAATAGGAAAAGTATATGGAAAATGTAAAAAAAAACCGGGGATACAATGCGTGCGAAGCTGCGGTCGCTAGTCAATAAAAAGAACGTTCCACTATAACCCAAGAGTGTACCCTCAATACGAAATACAAATTGTAGTTGACTAGAAAAGGCAGGTTCTCGAGATAAATATACGACCTAGTTACTCATTTGTCGCTACATGCAAAAGATAAGTAAATGCAGGGTGCAAACTAAGTGGTCGTTTAACACCGACAGCGTGCCCTTAACTCATCACTATCCCTTCCCATAATAACTCTTCGTTACGTCAAGCGCACTCGGAAGTGGTCGTAAAGCCGCTTTAGTGTTCAAGGAAAAATTGGAGAAAGCAATTTTAGCGCTGCCGGAGCTCGCTTTACGCGCACATAAAATGTACTGCACTAACTGTTGTTATGACATGATCTAAACGACGATGCTATAATAAATAAACAAATCACGGTTGCGGGCTTTTGTTCTAGGCAAGATTTTTTGTTGTATGGACTCAATCTCGCTCCATTAAACAATGCGATGATGCCGCCAATGTCGAATGTTTAGAGAGTAAAGTTATTTAAAAAAAAAATCGTTTGAAGAGAACTTAATCGTAAGAGAGTGTATGAGTAAATTGAAGTTCACACTTCGGACTATGATTCGCCCTTAAATCGTACGCTTTAGAACTAATATCGATTGCAACTGTTTACCTTACTTACTGTACTTAAAACAAAACATAAAATACTTTCAAAAGTACTTGTAGACTAATTTGAGCGAATAATCAGTTGAAAATCTATATATACAAAAGAAAGTCGTCTTAGTTACACTATTTATAACTTAATAATGGCAGTGCATATTTGGTTTAAAAATGGTTAGTAGGTCGCTTAGAACCAGGTGAGGGATACTTTTTATCTCATTCGACCGATATTCCAAATTCTGCTTATTCATTGCCTCCAAGGCGGTACAGACTATGCTGGGTCAGCTGTTCATACATTTCATTGTACAAAAGAACCGAAACATCATTGGGATATATGTCACCGTAAGATTGTAAAAATCGTTAGATTACAATCTATCTCGCGAGATTATAAACTGTCGACAGATTGTGAACCGTAACTTAGTATTGCAATTTAACATATAACTCTCAACCAATCAGCGCGCGAGATGCATATCGTTCTACATCAGTTCACAATTTGCCCGATTCCCATCGATAGATTACAATATAGGGAAATATAATGCGTTCAATTGCAATTATATCTAATGTTACGGTTCACAATCTGTCGACAGTTTACATCCTCGCGAGATTGATTATAATCTAACGGTTTTTATATTCTTACGGTGACATATACATTTCACCCGTGTCAGCCGTGTACCGTTCAGCCTGTCGCTAGTATTCTTATATACTGCGTTAATGTACATAAATACAGAGGAATGCCGTGATAAGATTCAGCATGATGTAATGACAATTAATCAATTTACAACACTAAATAGGTTAGTCTCGTGGGTGTGAGCTTGGTGCATATCTAGTGCAATTTATTTAGATGAATTGTTAGGTCCATACTATCCACACTTATATTCCTGTATGCTTCTAGTAACTTACGTTCATTAATGAATGCCCGGTTCCAATATTTTACGATTCGTAATGTGTTAAAAATGATTATCCGTTTTTCTACGGGACGTTAATTCTAATTTCAAATTTGCTTTCCATATCAGCTGTCATCAATCGTCCGTCGGTCGTTTTTAGCTTACGCCTCGTAAGTTTGATATGTAAGTAAAACAATTCGTTTTTCAAATATTTGAACCGTGCATCAGTCATCTACCCTAACCTAAACAGATACAGTCGTTCCCAAATGCAAAAGATACTAGACATGCCTACCGTTCGTACAGGAAAAGCGCTTGAACAGTTCGGCGCCATAGGCTTAGTCCAATTTATTTACAATAGTGTTTGGAGATCGTTACTTCGTCTATTACATGTTGTGTTTACAAGCCAGACGCATAGGTTGTGCAACGCCCCGAACTATTTCGGCGGGATGAGCATAAATAGCTATGCATCGTGCCCGATACGACTTGTTGATTAATACAAAGCATGCGTTTCTATCGTAGCATAGGTACTTTAAGTTCTTTCTTTCGTCTAGGATGTATTAATCTATATATATATATATATATATATATAAAAGAAAGTCGTGTTAGTTACACTATTTATAACTCAAGAACGGCAGAACAGATTTTGCTTAAAATTGGTGGGGAGATAGTTCAAAACCAGGAGAAGGACATAGGATACATTTTAATCGATTTCTTTTCGCTTTTTTTTAAAGTAATTTATTGCCTCTAAGGCGGAACAAAGTTCGCCGGGTCAACTAGTTGTGAATAAAAAAGTTTGCTTCTATTAATAAATAGGTATAGTACATCTATATGTATATTATAATTGCGAAAGTAAGTCTGTCTGTCTGTTTGTCTGTCCTGCTTTCATGCCTAAACCACTGAAACGATTTTGATGAAATTTGGTGTAGGTCGAACCTCTAGAACGGACATAGGCTACTTTTGTTTTGAAATTAAAGAGGATAAGGGTAATACCGCCCTTGAAAGTTTATACGGGAAAATGTTTATTTTTTAAGTTAGACATATGCAATTTTAACAAATATTGCTCAAAACTTTAAATAAAATATAGATTACTTGTTATAAGAGGTAAAACAGACCATCTATATTTATTGTTAGAAAATACTAAGTTTATGCGTAATAGTTGTTTTATAAAATAAACTAGATATAAAGACAGATTAACTTCTGGCTCTGCTGTGATAAAAAAGGTTCACTGAAAGTCAGATTACTTAATTTTTACTTGAATGAAACTAAGGTTTTAAACACTTTTGAACTAGGAAGTCTAAATTCCTTGCCACTTTAACAACTAAATTTGATATGAATCAAGGCTTCGACGTTGAAACGCCATTTGATTTTATTGTCACAAAAAGCACACTAAGGAAATTAACCCAGAACAGTGACTGATCTCGTTCTATCTTTTTATCTCGCCAGATAGCACTATCGTCGCGATAAACTTGAAAATTTGTCATACACTCCGCGTTTTAGTGTTCTGGCGTAACTTCAGTAACGTTATGTTATGTACTGTTTGCGAAGTGACGCCAGAACAGCTGATGTAGAAAGAGATGAGACCATATGTCTCCTTTAACTTTATTAGTGCAATATCTTCTTTATTAGTCTGGTTTTAAGATTGCATTTTGAACTCGAGATAAAAGCGTGTCTTTTAATAAACTACATCGGACAAATAGGTGTTTCTTATTGTAGATTTTATGATGATTCTGTTATCACTCGACTAATTTTGAGAACATATCTATACTTACTAAAGCTGAAAGAAAGAAAGAAAGGAAAACATTTATTGGCACACACAATAAAAGAAAATTAGAATCACATTGAAGAGGGACAGTGTAGCCAAAAAGGTCCCAGCCTCAGCATGAGCTGGTGCGACAAAGGAGTCAATGCGGCAGCAGGGCTGGTATTCTGGTAGGACCTTAGACTGAGTGGCTTAAAGAAATTAATATAATAAAGCTGAAGAATATGTTTGGACGCGCTAATTTCAAAAACTACTGGTTCATATTGAAAAAATATTTTTAACGCTCGATATTCCATTTATCTAGAAAGGTTTTAGGCTATAAAACATCACGCTAGGATTGGTCCTAGCGTGATACGATTAGGACCAGTTTTAATTTACTGTTTTATCCAGCTTTCTTTTTATTTTTACTTCTTTATTAGTGTAGTTTGCTTATAACACTTTTAGATTTTCATTGAATACAATGCAAAGTGATTCTAAACCCGGTTAGGAACTTACTACCGAGAAGACACCGGTAAGAAACCCAGTAGATTAGCCATAGTAGCAGTGTCTAACCTATCGCTATGTGTAGTACTTTGGCCCATCTGCTTTCACTATCACTATATCCTCATACAAGTGGGTCGAGGGTATACCAACTCACCAATTAGTGCCCCCACAAGGACGATATCGTGACATCTGCGGTCACCACCGTATCGTCGCCTTGATTACTGAGATTGTTGATTCGACCGCTTTTGTGTTCTCCGGGGGGAAAAGAGATAAACAATGACCCTTCTTTGATGATTCTCATCCCCTGAAACAATTTCGTTTACTTTCATTAATTAATTAGTTGTCTAATTAGGCAACAAATGCATATAATATGAGTCGCGCTAATTTTATGACAAGGAACTAGCTAAATAATTTGTTTAATGCCCGGTTCCAATATTTTACGATTCGTAACGTGTCAAAAATGACAATCCGTTTTTCTACGAGTCGTTAATTCTAATTTCAAATTTACTTTCTATATCAGCTGTCATCAGTCGTCCGTCGGTCATTTATTACTATCCGTAATTAGAACGTTTTTCAAATATATTTCAGCTTCATAATATTCTAGTAAAGATAATCGTATATTGTTTATTTGTTTATCATTCATAGCATCAAGTTACACCAGAAAGGGCGTTCCTCTGATACATTAATCTTACCACAGCCCTATTTCGCATTGTGATCTTCCGTTGCCTTCGCAAAATGGGATATTATTTTTGTCTTATGTGCTCGCGACTTCCTTCGTGAGGACTAGTTTCATGGTCGGTTTTACCCTTTATATTCGAAACAAAAGTAGTCCATATTTAAATTCAAGTTTCCAGCTATATTTGTGCCAAATTCCATATCTCTAACTTAAAAAACATTTCCCCATATAAACTTTTATGAGCCGTATATCCCCGTAAAACGTATCGTATGTCCGTTCTAGAGGGTCAACCTAAACCGAATATCGTCAAAATCAATTCCGTGGTTTAGGCGTGGAAGCCTGACAGACAGACAGAGTTACTTTCGCATGTATGGTATTAGTATGGATGTGTAGACATCAAAATAGCATGCAGTGCAGAAAATGTCTCTATTCCGGCCAACAGTAACTCTGTTTTCACTCGATATCTCGTCTTGATTTCATCTATTTTTACGAGCCAACAAATGATTAGAAAGCTGAGAGCGATAGAAAGAAATCGGCGTTTGTTGACAGAGCGTCTGGTCCGCCGTTGCTCGGGAATATCAATATAATTGACATATATATGGAAATGCAATAAGGGTTACAGTTGATTGCACATCGGCTGACGTCATAAGATTGATGAGAGTGTTCTTCTGTGTCAGGATAGCTGCAGATTTTTTTGGACGGTCAACAATATACACTTGCCTACTATGGGATATTAGTCTTTATGCCCACGACATAACGGCCGTATATTGTCCAAAATGTTTTTGCAAACACGAAGGAAGTCCTCAGTTTATTTACACAACCGAGTTTCTTAGACTCATATTTTTCTTAGTGTACTGGATGCTTATTCATTCAAAAGTTTTGTATGAAAAGTATCCAATTATTATCCCTTTGCATTGTTTTTTTGTATCTGTTGTCGTATGTATACATAACCAGTAATTTGAACTGTCAAAACCAGTATTTTGAACTGTTTAAAATGTGTTTAATATCTAGTAGAAGAAAAGATGAAGGCAAATTATATGACTACTAACGCCACCTAGCGGCTGGTAGCGGAACAATAGTTTTCGTTTGAAAAAGGTTTTTGCTTGGATTTTTATGAATCTTATTTACTAATCGTAATTACTGAAAGGTATAACTATGTTAAATTACAGTTTTTAATATTTTGAACATAACCTATGAGTACTTTGAGTTTTGTTTTTTCGTTCAGCCGCACGTCGCTAGATGTCGCTACGCGTGTGTTGATAGTGGAATCTTACAAGTTTACTATTTTTACTGATATAATGATTAAAATAGTAAATTTACGGTAATATGTTATGTAGCTTTGTGAGTGATTTTAATATATTTACATATCAAATTTATAAGAATTGTATTATTTTTATACACGTGTAATAATGTAACTTATTTAATAAACAAAACAAATAAGTTTATAAAATAGGCAAACATTACATTACATTTGTTAGTGATAACGATATTTTTTTCTAATTTACGAAAATTTACCTAATTTGTTTTTACAGAGGGCGCTAATAATTCTAATTTTTATTTTTTATTTTTTTAGTCCTTTCCGCCGCACGAGCAAACTTTAAAATTTTTAAACAAACAAATAAAAAAAAATCTCCTCTTGCGTTGTTCCTTTAAAATACTAAGTTATTCTAATAATACAGTCAAAATGTGTTTCATAAAGTTACTTATAACCTAACCGTACTGTTGTTGTTTATAATTTTATGTCGCTGCCGCTTTGTCCATCAATTATATCCGTGTAACACAACGTCCCAACATCTGCGAGTCTGACGCATCACACAGCGCGCACCAGGCCTCCCCTCGCCGCCCGCGCCGCGCACCACCTCGGTTCATATAAAAGAGCCAGCAGGCCGGCCACTTGCTAGTCTACGTTTGGTACGCCCGAGAGCAATACTCTGCATCGACTTAGGTCGGTCTTTGCGTTCTCCCGTGCGTTGCTGAACCTAGGCTACCCGCCCTTGTATTGTTAAGGCCCGTGTTGTCTTCGTTAGCGAACTACACGACGCTTTCGCAATATAAGTGCACCAACCCGCCGCTTTATAATATAGTAGAATCCACCCTATTAATTTGTTTGTATATTTTAAAAGTAGTAATATCGTTTTATGATACTGTAATAAAACTTTCTTTTATTCAGTTATCTTTCGTTCATATTTATCTCCCTACACACCACCCCCTGTTACAATTTGGCATCCCAACGCGGGGATAATTATGATATATATTTAGTTATTTATAAATTATCTTTGTTACCCTCTTGTCTTTTGCTTCATATATATATTTTGTTATAATTATTTAGTCCTAATAATTTTAGTAAATCGTTTGTTTGTATATTTTTATCTCGCCGCCGAGATTGATCTATATAAAATTTTGCCTAGACGGAGTCGACGTAATACTTCAGAAAGTATGTCGAACGTCAGTTTTACGAACGATCAATTTAGGGATCTCATAGGAGTTCTTGCAAGTAGGAATTCGACACCGAACCAAAAGACTGGTAGTTTTGCGCTTTGTACGGCGCGTTATGATGGATCACGTGATACGACAACAGTCGAGGCGTTCATTTCTACCGTCTCGACTTTTAAGAAAATAGAATATATTACGGACAGCGACGCTATAGAAGGGCTTACGCTTCTGTTAACTGGAGCCGCATCTATATGGTGGTTAGGAGTCAAAGAAGAGATTTCATCATGGCCAAACGCCTTATCTCTTTTACGTAGTACATTTGCGCCTAAGAAGCCAGCTTACAAAGTATATGAAGAATTAGTATGTATTAAACAAACGGCCCCAAAAGGAACGGAACTCTTTGTAGCAAAGAAACGAGCACTTATGGCCGAACTACCCAAACCAGCATTAGCTACTAGCCAATGCCTAGATTTACTCTATGCGTCGCTGCATGTGGATATTCGTGACAAAATACCGCGAGATAGTGTCACGAGCTTTGACAATTTTCTGAGCAAAGCCCGCCAAGTAGAAGAAGTTATGGCTGAACGAACACGCACTACTGACTCTCATACCGGTGTTTTATCAGGAAAAAGAGTACGATGTACTTTCTGCCGCGCTTACGGACACACTGAGGAGCGTTGCCAGAAAAAGGAAACAATTAAACAAATAACGCCTACAACATATTCACAGGCAACACCAATCAGCAAAATAAATTGTTATGGCTGCGGAGCGCCTGGCGTCGTAAGAAGTAGATGCACAACATGCAGTGGAAACAACAAGATTGGATCTGTTCAAGTTGGTTTTTACGCTTTAAATTCATGCCGGTCATCGTCGGCACGCCTGAGACCTACCGTTGATATTAAAATTGGAGGCATCAGTGGTCGAGCCCATATTGACTCCGGAGCAAAACTGAGTGTGGCATCTAATTCTTTGTTCCTAGTATTAGTACAACAAGGAGCCCAATTTTCTACAGAATCTGCCACCATTATTCTGGCAGACGGCTTACGCCGCCGGCAACAAATTAAGAGGACAAAAGTACCTGTTACGCTATGTAACAAAACTATAATGACCAATTTTATAGTACTACCTGAGACAAATGACAATCGTACTCTTCTAGGAGTTGATTTTATTCAGGACGCGAATTTGGTTTTAAATCTTCCACAAAATTTGTTTCACTTCCTAGAAGAGCCTGGAAGAAAATATGACCTGCTAAACGAAGAGGAAGATGATCCTGGAGTGGCAGCATTGCAGACAAATGCAAGTGAGACGAAGATGACAGAGTCTATCTTCTCAAAATTGGCCAAATTAACTGCATTGGACCCAATAGTAAGTCCGATGCCGGTGACTCCACCTAAAGGTGAAGTAGACTTTGATAGTGAAGAAAATGCATATGGTCCACCCGTACTGATTAGCTACGCCACACCACCAGCTTCACCAAACCATAAGAGCCCGACACTCAACGGCTACTCACCAAGATTCGTCAGTTATTTGTTTAGAGATGCTCAAATGAACATAAACACCTCCGAGATAGAACTATCTCCAGACAGTGCTAATAAATTTGGTCCTGGCTTTAACATTGCTTGATTTCAATCGAAGATACTGAACGTCTCTCTCAAGATCAAACTTTGCAGTTGGAAAACATTTGAAGCGGAATGAAGCTGTATTCAGTACTAGTAGTGAACCAGCCGCTTTAGTGGAACACGTGATAGAAACATATGATCACAAGCCGATAGCTGTATCGTATGTCCTCTATACGCAATGAAATGCTTCGGAAAGAAGTTAAGCGGATGCTTGATGAAGGCATTATTGAGCCTTCAAACTCACCGTGGGCAGCACCAGTAGTAATGGTCCCCAAGAAAAACCGGTAATATGAGAATCTGCATTGATTATCGCCAGTGACTATGCTGTAGGGGCTGTTCTTGAGCAGGGGGAGGGCCATGCTCTTACGAGGTTGCAAACCCAGCTGAATCTTCCACAGCTTTGGGTGTTTATCATTCTTCAGCTTTGACTCCCTTCAAAGGGATTAATACATCACCACCTAATCCCATGAAACCTTTACGCAGACGTGGACGACCCAGGAAGCAGATGACCACACCCGATGCGTCTGGACTTCTCGTCGAGCCGCCTTCGAGTCCAGAGGGGGAGACTGTAACACAACGTCCCAACATCTGCGAGTCTGACGCATCACACAGCGCGCACCAGGCCTCCCCTCGCCGCCCGCGCCGCGCACCACCTCGGTTCATATAAAAGAGCCAGCAGGCCGGCCACTTGCTAGTCTACGTTTGGTACGCCCGAGAGCAATACTCTGCATCGACTTAGGTCGGTCTCTGCGTTCTCCCGTGCGTTGCTGAACCTAGGCTACCCGCCCTTGTATTGTTAAGGCCCGTGTTGTCTTCGTTAGCGAACTACACGACGCTTTCGCAATATAAGTGCACCAACCCGCCGCTTTATAATATAGTAGAATCCACCCTATTCATTTGTTTGTATATTTTAAAAGTAGTAATATCGTTTTATGATACTGTAATAAAACTTTCTTTTATTCAGTTATCTTTCGTTCATATTTATCTCCCTACACACCACCCCCTGTTACATCCGGTTTAATTAAAAGTTTAAGCGGCTACTCCTTGTTCTTGCCACAGACTAGACAGAGGCGGTGTGCAAATTTATGGGCTCTGTAATTAATTCCTGGTAAAATATTGCAACCTGGCTGCTACTTTATATTAATGGGGTAAATATTTAGGAAACTTAAGAATTTAAGTTGTATCGCGGTGATGACACTAGTTTTGGTTGTATAGTTTTCGAATAATCTAAAAAATTTATAGTCTTGTTTACTCATCTTATTTAATGCTATTGTAAATTTAAAATCTTTATTTACAATTTGTAAAACAAAAACGTAATGCAAGAATAGGAGATTTATTGTTTACAAAAAAAAATGGTTAATTTTTTCTGATGTTATTTTGTATTTAATTATCGTTTTAATTGAATTCTGTGAGTTTTTTTACTTATTCCAATTATCGTTATAGGTACTCATTGTTCACATCTTATAAATCGCTTCAAAAATATATATCTACACATGTGTTATATAAATAAATTACAGTTTTTTTATTTTTATTTTTTTATATTGCACTTCAAGTTTTACCTTATCCCACCTGATGTTAAGTGGTAATGAGGTCCTAGCTTAAGGGTGACAAGTACAGCAAAATTAAACCGTTACTGGACTATGTAGCCAACTAGATGTTATTTTGATATTTATCCCCGTATTAACAAGAACTATGTAGCTGTTTTTTCCTCGCGGAAGGTTTTCAGTTCGAGACGAGGTGTAAAACTGTCACTTATGCTAAAACAAATTGCACTCTAACACCTTAGGATAAGAATTCGAATGAAAGTAAAAAATAAAATTGCCTTTAGTTAATGGCATGTGAGTTTTTGCACTGGTTCCTTCTACCCACATGCTTCATAGAGTAATGATCTTTTCATATAATCGTGTTCATCGTTAGTGACCTTTATTACAGTGTGGTAAGAAACATAATAATTGACAGTTGGTTGAGTACTGTTTTTGCACAGAAACACATTAAGTATTATACAAGACGTTATTAGAGCGATTCCAGTAGATTTATGGGGCTTCCTTGTATGGAGCAAACAAAAAACGCAACTTGTTAAACAGTGCAAAGGTATGATGGATAAGAATACTATTAGTTACATAGGTGTGTATGTAAAAAGATAATATTGAGGTTATCTTCACATTTTCCTTGTTTATGACGATCTTAATGGTATGGTGGTGGTCTGGAAGTAAGTATCAGTATATTTTGGAAGGTATATCCAAGCTTGGTGGTAAAATCCGGGAACACGAAGGAAGGATTAATCAATAAATATCCGTCGTATAGATGTGCTAAGATACGTAAACGTTTATGCTGTTCTAATTTATGTAATTAAATGGTAGTTATCGGACTTACTTTCTAAGATACAATTGGAAATGTACAAGCAGTAGCTTTATTCGTGAACAACTTTGTACCTTGTCACATTAACTCACTGTCTATCTGACTTGCTTCGTTACGCCGAGATTTGGTATGACAAGGTATACGGACGAATGATGCCGGCTGTACCCCGGTACCTGATTATAATAGAGAAATAATCTCACATGCAATTAGAATATCTTTAACAATATTATAACGCTGACTAACCACTGGTTCGAATTAAAAATATCAGTATTGGATGATCCATTTATTAAAGAAAAATTTAAGACTTACATCACGCTGCGACCATTAAGGACGAAGAATCAATGTGTAAAAACGGGAGTAGTACGCGTGCGAGCCATGGTAAACGCTAGTATGTAATATTTTCTTCGTCCTAATTATATCTAGTAAGTATTTCATGTTTCATCAATTCATTATATATTTTTATCGTCCTCGCCTAATATATAAGCCAGGGTTAAATCGTACTTCCTCTCACTTGATTAATGTTAATTTATGTCTTTTATCTATAATTTTAGCTGGGCATGTTGGTTGTTAGTAAGTTTCATACACTTATCCATATTAACTTATTATTATTATTATTATTATTATTATTATTTTTTTAATCAAAATACTTTACTTAATTTTGTATTTGATAAGCATGTTTATTAATATATATATATATATATATATATATATATATATATATATATATATATATATATATATATATATATATATATATATATATATTATGTTATATATCTATGAGTTTATGTATGTTTATAATGCTATACTATGAATATAATTCAAGAAATAAAACTTTATTAATGTTGCACGGCCGTACCCATTTCTTGCCATCTACTATTTCCTCTACCTTAAGGTTGTCTGGAAGAGATCGCTTTCTAGCGATAAGACCGCCTAAATTGTACTATAATCAATCTGTAAAACCTATTTCTGTAAAGTTTTTGTGCAATAAAGTATATCTATCTATCTATCTATCTAATATACACTTTAAAGCGCACAGGTCGCTGACATCATTTTAATAAGTAATTATTTCAACAATGTATTACAGTTCAGACCAAAACCAATTTCGTTGAAGCTGCCTATCTCATGTGGAGTATTTGGCAGGCCGGTTTCGCCCGCAGTGGTCATTATAGATAATTGTGCTAACTCGGCTGAGTAATTAGCTATTACGCCTGGGTCGATGATTTGATGACCTACCGCTGGGCAAATGACCGCGATGGTACGTTACCTGTAATGAGAAATTACCACTTCATACTGGTAAGCATACTTATGATTCTGTGGAGGGTGATGGAACAGTGAGGGACCGATTTAGCGGTTTTTATTTATGATTTCGTGAGTTTTAATGTGTACGTTTGGTGTTGGTATGTACAGTGAAGTTCAAAGTTCAGAATTCTTTTATTCATGTAGATTACATGAGTAATACGGTAGTTTACCTTACGATTAATAAATGCCTTTCTATAAGTTGACGTAAATGAAGATATTTTGTATTCTATTCTGATATTTATGTAACTTCTTTCTTCGTTCTTTTAACTAACAGAGAAGATCCCGACAAGAAACTTTGTAGCAAAAATTAAAAATAAATCTGAACTTTTTTTTAAGTTGGCTTGAATTTTGAGGAATTCCAATTAAAAAAACTAACGTTGAATCTAAACCCTACCTTTGAATGAGAAATTACATCATTATTTATTTGAAAGAAGTATCCAGCACGAATAGTTAATTGTCATTCAAATTTCAATGGATTAATTCTAAAAACCAGGAATGAGACCCAATTAATAAAAACACGTATACTGCAACATTGGTAGGCTTTGAAATTACCAAGAAGCTTCATGCCATATGAACACAGTCGATTATATAGTTTCAAAATCTTCGATGTTAAATCTGTTTTGTGTTCTCAAAGCGACGAGACTTAGTATGTACAGACAGACTGCAGACTGCCTAAAATATGTTTATTGTTATATCGATCATATAAGTTCGCATTGTAATGGATATTGTGTAGGCCTGATACGCATGAATACACATTCATTCGATTGTCTGAAACATTCAAGTTAGATATTAATCTAATGGAATTTTAGACAAGATAATATCTCAAGTTACCCAACTAGAATTGCTGCTTCTATTAACATACGTGGTTAGACAGAGCATATATGAAATAAATTTAATCGCCAATATAGACAATGTGTACTATTATTCAGAAATACTTTACCAAATTGGATAAGCCTATTTTTGTTGTGTTCCTAATAGTCAGGACAATATTTGCAAAGAATAAGTTGAAAATGTGGTGGGATTGTTGGCGTACGAAGCCTAATATAAACTTTAATATTTAAGAGAGGTAGAGCAGAGCGATTAATTAATATATATAATATATATATTTATCGCTTGACTGCAGCAGCCCGACTGGTGAAATACCTCCACCTTATAGAAGACCGCAGCCAAATAACAATCACTTCGGTGTTGTTGTGTCCTTGCGTATGAGTAAGGTTTCCAGAGATCCTGGGGAATGCTACATTAGTAGCAAGGGTCACGCCTTCAAGGTAAGGGCGACAGGTCCAGTACCGAACAGATTTATTATGTTGTACTTGTCGCGATTAAGCTAGGACCTCATTACCACTTAACATCAGATGGGATGAGGTCAATCTTGAAGTGTAATATAAAAAACAAATATAAAGTACTAGCTGTGCCCGCGACTTCGTTCGCGTGGACTACATCCTTTCATGGTCGGTTTTACCCCTTTCTCCCCTAATATTCGAAACAAAAAGTAGTCTATATTTTAATCCAAGTTTTGAGCTATATTTGTGCCAAATTTCATATCTCTAACTTCAAAAATAAACATTTTTCCATATAAACTTTCAAAGGTGGTATTACCCCAATCCCCCCCTTATTTTCTAATAAGAAGTAGCCTATGTCCGTTCTTCAGATTCAACGTATACCTATACCAAATTTCATCAAAATCCGTTCAGCCGTTTAGGCGTGAAAGAGTAACAGACACACAGACAGACAGACAGACAGACAGAGTTACTTTCGCATTTATAATATTAGTAGGGATTTGCCAAAGATGGTCCGCTCAAAGCAAGAGCTCATGTTGCAAGACGGCTTATGGCCGAAACAAACAGAGTACGGAGCAGCTAGCGCAAGTTTAGTTGAACCAGTAAGTTTTCACTGCGATCAGTCAACCCGCGCAAAGTGCAAGTCATTACACGCTCTGCGGCACTGTGACTCACGCGCAACTGTTTCTGATGGTTTCCAATGCGATAGGGACCGTCAGTACCGAACACTACAGGTATGCGGTATACCTGTAGGTATCCCCAGGTAGATGTACCAAGCATAGCGAATACCTGTAGTGTGAGGTACGAAGGAACTTAGGCGGTCTTGAATCTCCTCTTACCTTATTTTGGCTGTAGGATCATGGAATGGTCTTCTGCGTAAGATGAGTTCCAAAATTGTGTAAAAAATTTGGCTGGCAATATATGCAAGTTTTTTGAAGTTAAATATTGTCTTTTTTTAAGGTATAACTATGACGTGTATTATATATAGTACATGTACTTTTAATTTACATCTTCATATACGTGCACATTCGTCTCGACATGTTCTTGACATTTATCTGAAGTTTTATTGCTTTATGATCACCTTTGAGAATATCTCCATCAATCTGTTATGGGGCATGCCTGGATCTATTTGCTAATTCAAACTCTTTTGCGAAATAAAATGCAGCGGACGACATTGAAGCGGCAAGCACTCTTCCACCATCAATGGAAACGCGCGAAGTCACGGTCAAACGGCGTGCCGAATAACTCGTAGTTTTGTTTCCGCTCTCTATTGCACGCCGGAGCTGCGATTATGGAAACATCATGGTGGTACGATTCGTTTTACGCAGACGGTATTGGTAAATTTGGTGTCGGAATTGTCTCGATACTTGGCCGTTTTGCGTTTGTACTTAATATCGTCTTTAAAACGACTTTATCCCCGAGGTAAAAGGGACGGGGTGTTATAAGTTTCGTGTGTCTTTCTTCTTCTCCGATTGAAGTACAATCTTCAAGGTGTTTTTAACGTGGCGTTTATAAACTGGAACTTCCATCTTGTTAACGAGTAAATGCATGGGAACAAATGTTGGACACAATTTATGGCAATTTGTACCATCCCGTTGACACCTGATTGGACCAGAACGAGTTTATTTCTATTATAATGATATAGAACCAATGCAACGGAATCCGTTAAGATAAACAGTTTGACGCAACTTTCGGGGCTTGGAGGCATCTGCATCTTTAAGATGGATCAAAACATCGATTCCATTATTCATCGAAGTTCTAAGCGTGTTGTATTTATAGCTTGTCTTGTAAAGATCACATCTCAATTTATCGTTATTCAATTTGCGTACCTATGCACTTGTTGAAAAGTGCTATTAATGCAGTCGTAGTCGTACTTGACTTGTTCGTTTAGTGTGTTTATATGTATTATGTAAGTATGCCAGTCCCATCGTAGGTTTGGTACATTTTAATGAAACTAGATTGTTATATTTGATGTCATAGAGCGGAAGAAAACGATTCGAAGAATTATTCGGTTTTAGTAATTTTCATAATTGGCTACTTGACAGTTTTTTAAAAAGTATTGTAAAATGTGCGCCCGCTTATTTTATATCCCAAACAGTTTGATTTATCTGGAAAAAGTGTAAATAACCAGAGAAAAATATTTTTTTTTGTAATATGTACATTAAAAAAGCGCGCAAAAACGACAAGTCACATCACTGTTGCAATTATGACGTCAATGTTCTAGACCTCGAATCGATACGCATAGAAACGACTTAATTTAGATAAACGGAAAATGTTTAAATACATTTTTAATACGCTTAGAGACACAATAATTTAATTTAATCGGTAAAATAATCATTGTTTCGCCACATTAAAATAAATAATTTTCGCCGACAGCTGTCATTTCCGAATTGCAATGGTGGTTTCCGTTTCGGTTCTTTTGTTCCACAGATAAAAAGAGTAAAACTTTTTTTGCAAAAATAAAATAATAACTATGCTTTTAATTAAAAAATAAAAATGTAAAATTATTGCGTAACTAATAAGCTAACATATCTATCACTTTTCATATTTTATTGTTTACACTGTCAAGTAGCCAATTACTGCGTGTAAACGTAAGCGACTATCATAATTTACAAGGATTCTTCGCTCCTATTAGTCGCAGCCTTCCTCAATAAATGGACTATCAAGCACATAAATATTTTCGTCAATTCAAACCAGTATTTCGTGAAATTGGCGCATTCAAATAAACTCTTAAGCTTTTAATATTAGTATAGATAAATCAATCATCAATCGATAGAGAGTTGAACAATCATTTTGCTTGTTAAACGTCGTAATGATTATGAATGATGTTCCCATTTTATGCCATACCAAGTTCCCTAAATGGGGTTGTATTGAATGTAGCAGGAAACGACAGGAAAGGGAAGAGCTGGTCCGCCGGCAGGTGCCGCGTGCGACGCACCTGACATTTTGTTCTTGTTTTAAATGCGCATCCAGAAATACGTCTTGGGAGTCGAATTGGCGGGTTCACGTGTGAACACGAATTTCATACAACGTACCCAGTATGACCAGTGTTTGATATGTTACAGTATTGTTGATTGGTAATTTTTATTAATACGGCTAATTTTATTAAACTGTAAACAGCACATCAAACTTAACACTTGCAGTTTGATCATAAGGGCGATACAAAGTTCAATTTGCGTAGTCTGACGTACTTTCGACTGTACCTACCTAAATACCCTAGGGACTGATTTTCATATAACGGCTGTTACCACGCACATAAAGGCTTGGCTTTTAATACAAATATCATAAGCATTATCTCTAGTTCCATGCAACTTAGGTAATACATCAAATAAAATGGAAAGGAAACCTGTTGGGCAAATATGTTACGTAGAGAGTAAACAATAAATTATTTACCTCTTGAGTTGCTGTGTTCTCAGGGCGTCACATGTATAACTTGATTTCTGTACCACCTTTGTAAAATTGTAATGTGGCATGCAATAAACAAATTAAATTTAATAAAGACATAATATACATTTTAAACACTAAGTTACCTGTCTCACCGCTCATACCCGTATTATTGGAACACATTGTAGAATGCACGATTTTGAGGCGCGCTTATCTCCAACGTCACGTGCGGACTTTTCTTTCTTTCACCCCCTCCTGCCCCCCCGAAGGCTGATAACCATGAAGGCGGCGGCGCGAGCGCAACTGCCACCTCAGTTTCCTCTCGGATGCCGCGCGGGACGGACGTCTCGCCGCCCGATCGTTTCAAACAACTACACTAATCCCAGTGATGTGACATTTATTGTGAACAGTGTGTTAAAGACCAGTGCAAAGGATCACAGTTCGCGTATTATGATCGGAAGAGGTTTATCTATGTACGAATCGCGCCGATACCGTTGTGTCGCGCTCCGATGATTCGGTTAATAACTCGTGGATCCACAGTGACTGTGTAATAGTGGCTTTACTAAGATTTAGTGTCGTGGAAAGTTCACTTACCTTGGACGGGGTAAAACTTGCATCGAGGAATCGGAATTATTTTCTATAATCTCTCACGTTTCCTATTATTATTGTTGTAATGTTTGTAGGCGTGTTTTGTGTTGCTTTCGCTGCCGAACAGTTTGGCGTTTCATTTCCATTTTTTTGTCATATTCTAGCGTTTGGGACGGAGACGACTATATTCTCCTGTGCAGGTTTTCCAACAATTTTGCTCAACATCGTAGTCTTTATTCAAATTCTTATCGTTCCTTCGTTATATACACGGACAGTTATCATACCTTTTGTGGTGCATGGTTGTAATTAACCGTGTCGACATAGCGTCGACCTGACATGTGGCATAAATTAAACATAATACCCGTTCAGGTTCTATTGACGCTAATTAAACATAGAATAGTAGCAACAGATGTAGTTGTTGTTATGCTTGATAGACTGGTGATTTGGAAGGTTTTATTTAAGTGAAACGCAGCAACTGGACCTTGGTTTCCGGAGTTGCAACAGACTGTTCAGTCGCCGTGGTTGTATTGTGTTCCAAGTTATGAACTTGTCGGAACTTCGACGCTTTGGTTCTATGCCAAACTTGGTTTGGAATTCTACTATCTGCAACTGTATGGGGATTCGCGAATGGGCTTTTTTCACGTTTTAATATTGACAAAGATAGACTTAGATTCACATTTCCAGCAGGAAGTCAACATTGTAATATTATTTGATTTCAGTGTTGCTGTATCACCGAAATTAATTGCGAATTGCTAAAAACATTAAACTTTCAAAAGTAAAACGTGTTACACAGTTTAAAATGAAAAGCAAAATCATCAAGCGAGAGATAATAACAACGAGCTGTCTCGAGAGTTTGTCGTGACCCAGAAAGTGAACAGTTAATGTTGGTCTTTAGCCGCTACTGAAAACAACGCCAACATTTCTTGTCAAGCACTGTGATCTACAAATTGCTCACATTTCGTTCCGCCGTCGGCTCGAAACTTGGGGCTTGACAAGACTTTTTATACTGTCAAGGTCTGCGTGAATCAGGTTTGGGTTAATGCTGCACCGTTTCGGCATTGTTCTTGCTCTTTCCGTTCTAGACTAGAATTCTGCCTCATTAATGTACCTAGTTTCCCAATAACTTCCGTCGTCCACCTTTTGTCATTAGCATTTTTTTTCCTTCGCTCATTATGTTTATGAGGTGTGTCATTTAGTTTAGTAAAAACCTGATAAAATATTATGAGTTCTGTTTGGAACTATATTTCACCCGCACGGCTTTGCACGCGTCTGTAACCGTTTGTTCCACATTCCACTGATGCTTCGGTTCTAGTGGTCGCAGCTTAAAGCCTTAAAGCCTTCCCCGATAAATGAACTATCCAACACAAAAAATATTTTTTTAATTTGAATCAGTAATTTTTGAGATGATCGCGTTCAAGCAAACAAACTCTTCAGCTTTATAATATTAGTATAGATTTAAACAGCGAGTATTATTTGTATTTGAAAGCAATTTGAAAAGCGTATTAAGCTGTGAAAGACATGAGTGACACGTCACTTTACTATTGTGCGATACAAATGTAGCGCAGCGCTACTAATCTGTTAATATTTTAACCAGGCACATTTATACAGGAACCTCACAGCATATGGTATAAAATGACTCAACTTAGTTTTACAATTGATGTCAAAGCTGCTATCTTGAGCATAAGAACTGCATCCGAGTTTACATTTTGCAACAATATACTGTAAAAATTATATTTTTAGAGCTGCTTTTCATACGAAGTCTTTGAAAAAGTGTGTAACGTTTCACAAATGTATTTCTTTAAGTATGACAAAGAGGATGTAACCATTGTTTTCATAACTATTGGTTGTACACACACCTTGTATACCTACCTGAAGTGAGTTAACGAGTTCTCTGAATTTATCTTAATATAATGCTTCTATTTGAATTAGTCGGTTGAAATGCAAAGAAAACCTACAAAAACTAAATTCTCCACATAATATTCGTGTTAAAGACAAACCTATCTGTACAATTTGTACACACAGTTAAAAGGTATCTAAAGTTGACCTCAAAAACTTTCTACGTAGCATTTCGTAATAGGAAAGTGTGGGAGTAGAATACACTTTGAATTTGGCAATGAGATGCTTTAACCAAAGATATGTTCGCTATTATGCTTAATTACAGTGCTTCTTATCACGTTATGTTAAGATTTACAATGGGATTGAAATTTTCGCCAAAGACTACACGATTGTTGTAACATGGCGGACAAAATGCATGCTTTGTTTTTTGTTGGCAAACATTCTGTTGAGTGATTTAGGTGTTTGTGTTGGAGATAAGAAATTACCTTTAGTGTCATTTTTATGAGGAATAATTTCACAGACATCTTTTTATTATTAAGGGCGACCGAAATACTGACTTGAGCCACGAGTCGAGCCCAAGTGGCTCACTTATTGAATTTATAGCCAACCTATGATTAGGGTTAGGTCATGTAAGTTTTTTTTTGGTGCTCAATTAAATAGAACTAAATATTTAAACGCTTTCATAATTTTTGTCATGAATAAAAAGTGATCAACACTACAGAATATTTAATTATACAGTAATAGCTACTTGTCGAGTACTTATGATTGCATTCTGTATACAGTTTATTAAATCGCTAACGACTGGGTTTACACTCATTTGTAGCTAAACCATGATGGGTTAAAAGACTGGAGTGTTGAACCTTGATTTACTAATTGTATTTGACGAATTTTAAATCGAATCGAAAGAATACTACCCTAACCTAAATAATAGGCTGGCCACGATTGTAATAAGTGAGCCACTAGGGCTTTCGCGACTTGTGACTCGCTTAATCAGTATTGCTTACGCCCAAATGTGAAAAAAGGTGCCCGTGATATTGTTTTTATTCAAATTCAAATATTTTCAAATATCTATCTTTCAATCAAAAATAAATCTTTCAATCAAATCAAATATCTTTCAATCTCTATTACATGTGTGTGTTAGCTGTCGATCATAATATGAATAATTGTACAAAATAGCGTTTTAAATGTGCGTGCGATATCGTTTGAACAGTTGTGTTCCGTCGCCTGCAGTTCTATTTGTGTTATTATAATCGGTTGAATATCGTACCGATAATGATATACTTGCTCCAGTTATCGTGTCGTTAAGAACTATCGCTATCTAAGGACGGCAGTGATAACGCGTAATCTCCGGGTGATGTCATTGGCTATTGTATCTGGTTTCCTTTCAAACTTCATTCTTTTTAAAATGTATATTATTTTACAATATTAAGGAAAAAGTCGGTTTTTTAAGGAGGTGGCGCACCGCCTTTTTTTAGACATACTTAACTGCTTGACTGCGAACTAAGTAATAGCTGTAATAGAAATCGTACATCTATAAAATAATACATGGATATGTTTGAACGATTTAATTATTTTTGATTGGTTTAAAAGTGCCGAAATTTAAAAAAAATACTTATAAGACCGGACACTTTGTGAAATAAATTTCTAGTACTTCACTACGAAATAATAAAATAGCAAATGATGGAATCCAGTTTACCCCTAGCGGTAAGGTTTTCCACAAAATTGGATTTGCTTGTTAGTGACAATCAAAAACAGAACTGACCATTCGTAATTAAATTTTAGCTAACGAGTCTCGTTTCGTATCCGAGCCGTTACAAGTCACGTTAAATTAGCGCTTATTATAAAAATACAATGTGCTATATTGGAGTGACCCTTAAGATTTTCATCATTCGCTGTTCGTTTGTCAAAAAATATTAGGCAGCAATAATATTAGCAGCAGTCGAAATAATATTACAGCGTATTGAGAAGGGAATGACTCTCCCCTTTAACTGTGGGCTAAGATTTGTAGAAGTTAAAATATTTGAATCCTTTAAATATGAGCTAGGATAAGTAAAAATAAAAATTGCCTTTTAAAGCAAACTGTTGATTAAAAAATGTTTTTTGCGATGCTTGATGTTTCTGCATCGAAAATAAAGACAATAAGATGCAGTAAATAGTTTACAGTACTTACAAAAAAAAAATGGTTGCCTTTTGACCCGTTAACTAATTTTAATTTTATTATGGAGCATGGAAGTCTTAATTCCATACTAAATATTTTAAATAAAAATTTCTAAAATCATACTTGACCGTGCATCGGTTAAATTTGTTTATACAGTATCTGGAGGTAAAATTCTAATTGTTTTTCTAATCGTTTAATACGTGTCGATTGGAATCTGAATCAAGAAACGATTTAGTGACTCAATGTTTTGTCTCTGTCCAATTGTTTATGTCAAGAAAGAGATAAAATATACAATCCAAATTCAAATCTGATTCCGATTATGAATAGGTAGGCAGCTGACAATCCAACTTATATCTCCATAAGGTTCTAAGCCGGCGTTATCTGTTCCGCGGACAACCCTTATCTTCGGTCAAGTCTGAACAATGAGGGTCGTGTTACAAGTCGCTGATAAACGGTCGATTTGTCCGTCTATCTGTGTTAAGGTCGACCCGCTACCTCTCTGAGACACTGTGCCGGCTGCATGATTGACACCTGACTTCTTTTGGTGGACGAGGCGAAAAAGTTTCAATTTTTTATAGTGTTCACACCGCATTAGCGATGTTTAAATATTTTAAAGGAACAGAAAAGGAGTTGGAAGTGTAGCACGCGCGATACGTGAAGGTCGTGGGTATGAGACCCACACCGCAAGGGGAGATGAAATTTATCTGTTTCATTAAAATATGAAAAAGTTTAAGTTTGCACCGAACAACTAATTAGGTTTTTTTGTAATATTGATGATGTGGTTACTCAGAGTCTTTTTATCAATAAATACATTTTTTAAAGGCATAAAAAATATTATGCTTGCTCTCATTCCGATTTTGAATTAGATTAATGACACTTTAGGCCTTTTCCGCAATAGGTACGTAATGATGCAAGGTTAATTTGCTTTGAGTTGTGAATGTACGAATTATTTATGTAACCAAAGATATTTATCATTTATCAATGGATTTGGGACTCTAGTGGTTATGAAAATTGATGACAAAATGAACAGGGAGATCTTGACTGGTTGAATTGGTCGATTTGCTGTAGTTGGTACAATTTTCGGATTAGATTTGAAGAGTTGTATGTCTAATCCAAAATGTTGCGTGACGTAGAATTAGTTCATTAGTTTGTTTTAATTTTGACGTAGGCTAAGTACTCTTTGAATGCTCATATATTTCATATATTTAAAGTCAAATATAAACACGTGCAAAGTTACGGTGTGGTGGTAATAAAAACAATCAATGAGATTTTCGATATATCAGCGTCGGTTATGCAAATATTGAGTCAAACAAAGGCGACTAGTTTCGTACTTGTTGTACTTGTGCCAGTTTGTCAGCAAACAGACAAACAGTATACACGCCTTTATTGTATGTACATAGGTCCGTATTTTTAATTACTCAGTTTTGCTTTTTGTGGCTATTAGCTGAAATATTCTACTAATATTATAAACGTTAAAGTTGTTTTGAGTGAGTGGTAAAAATTCACGCAAAAGGTAAAAAAAAATACTTTTGCAAAAAGTTACGCAAAAAGTTTTTCTTTACTTTTTACCACCCATACAAATTAACTTTACCGTTATAAGAAAGATCTTATTGATGCAGAAGTTACTACCGTTTAGTTATCTTGAAAAATATTAGCCGACCTACGATGAATTAATTCATTAAATTGCGACCTTGCAATTAAATTCAACACTACGCTTAAACATATAAACGCACATCATGGCAAACATTTGCTCGATATTAGTCCTTACTCCTCCGACTTTAGGTCGGTATAAATCGTACAGTCCGACGAGAATTTTCGACTGTACCTTGTAATGAGACTGGACGCCGAATGCAAGCGCATTGTAAATAATAACCGTAATTTTGTGAAGTAAAAACTTCAGAAGGCCACGTTCTCAATTCAGTGTACAAGGTTTTAAATTATGCTTCGGTATTAGTTGCATTATATGTAGTATATACATACATTTAAACAAGTCTGCTATTGATATAGACGAGCGTGTCCCAATTAGGCGTCGCGCAATCTGTGAGGTTCCGGGTTCGTTTGCCGGTCGGTCGGGTCAAAACGAACTTTTCTATATTGTCTCGGGTCTGAGTGTTGTGGTACCGTCGTTGGTTTTGATTTCTATAATACAAGTGCATGAGCTATCTACAACAGAATCAGCAATGTATGTGATGTTGTTCGTTATTTATTTATTTATCTGTGTGTTGGTGCAGCTAATCTCGCTTAGTTACTGCTAGAACAAATAAGAAACTCATTTTAACTTTAAATCCGACCGCAAAACAAAATTCCGTTATTGTATGTTCGTCAGTTTAGTGGTAAATTTTCCTCGATACTAATGCATGTTATCCGTTGCACATATCCTTTAGTAAACAGCTTTTATCTAATACCTATAAACCTTCTGCCTCATGACTATATTTCCTTGAAATTATTCTTAGATAATGCGTTATCGGACATAACGTCAATTTCTATTACTGTAAATGTAGTGGATGGGAAATGAAAAGAAAGCAATTGTGAATAATCCAAATATATACAAAAAATTAAACATCTTTCGCTCGTCATCGTTCGTCGTTCAAATCTAACTGTCACTCTCTTCATTCGGATATTCATACAGTCATATCACATTTGCTACGTTCGGATACATCGACTATCCTACAGAAGTTTTATTAAGTTCTTGCTCAAAGTAGTAGATATATAACATAGAAATGTATATGTGGATTGACGGTGCACGTAACCTCACTATCAGATGTTCCCAAGCCACCAAATAGCTGAGACTAGGCCGAAAACTAACATCACGAAATTGTTTGGGACTAATAATTCTAAATCACGCAGATTCTCGTGATTGATGTAAATAATTGCATTTGGAATGGTGACCGATATCACGCTGTATGAAAGTTAAACTAATTTGATTTATCGTTTCCGAAACGTATTTAAGCGCCTGAAGCATCCGAGCGGTGGTGCTCGATTCTGAAACAAAACTTGTGTCACTTGCACAAGTTATTTGTGTGGATCAATAATGTCTCGATTTAAAATGCAATTCATATGTTAATGCACGCTTGATGCAACGTCGCACGCGTTAATTTTCATCCCTGTTGCGGTTGCGCTTAAAGGTCAAATTGCAATGCGTTGCGGTTTAAAGAAGATATCTGAACGTGCGACTTACGTCGGTTTCTGATGCAGACCGAGTGTCGGTCTGTTCGACCTTGATTCGTGTTACAATAGCTTGATTAATTGTATTGTGTTATTTCAAGGTATTCAGCACCTGATGACGGTCAGGTGTTACTTAGGTTAAGACTGACAATCGATGATCGAGAGGTAATATTCTAGTTAAGTGTAGTTTAATAGCCTGTTTCCAATTTAAACTAGATTGCGGTTTAAAAAGTTCAGAAATCTACTCATATTTATTTGTTTTTAACTCATTGTACTGCTTAAGTTTCAAATATCTGCTAAGCACGGTTGCCATTCCGACGACGATGCTGTGATGACGCGTTGTTATGGGTCTCTGGTGTTCCTATGGTGGTTTAGTTAGAGTTGTCCTCCCACCTACGTAACGGGCGAGTTCTAC
Source organism: Glyphodes pyloalis (assembly GCA_037074685.1). Lineage (NCBI taxonomy): Eukaryota > Metazoa > Arthropoda > Insecta > Lepidoptera > Crambidae > Glyphodes > Glyphodes pyloalis. The sequence goes on from JAYKKO010000020.1 coordinate 2,787,797, forward strand.
ACCAACCTTTGTCGTCACCACGGCAGCGATACCCAAAAGTATTTATCCCCCTCAAAAAATAGGCACGGTTGCCATCATTCTGCCCAAAAACAATTTCAAATTCATTCGCTCATCTGCGTTGGTCATTTGTTTTCTCTCCTAAGACTATCGATTATAATCGTTAAAATGTATTCATACGACAGAAGTAAGGTGAATGGATCGACAAATCCCGAGCTAGCAGCGATTACGAGTACAATAGCGTTCGCCAAACCCTTCGCTATCACCGTTATCAGAGCTCTTATCAGTGGCCTGAGATAAGCAGCAATAAACACCAGCTCTTGTCTTGGCCGCGCCGTGGATGCGTTTGATAATTTGGCAATAACTCTAGAATGTACAGTGCCATCGGTTTTTTTTATTTGAAAGAAGAAGAAAGAAAGAAAGAAAAGTTTATTTATTGACATGAAACAGTATATAAAAATAACAACTTAAAATAAAACTATTTTACTAAAAAGACAAATACTCAGCATTCGTCGAGGTATCAGAGTGACACCCCGGCACTAGGCCTTTTAATGCATAATGATAGAATAGGCAGAGAAGATGGACAGACGACGAGATTGTGACAATAATGTTAGGGAAGCTATGGATGCAAGTGGTGAAAATCCGCGTGTTGTGAAAGTCTTTGGAGAAGCTAAAATGATGAATAGCCTAGGCGACTATTTTATTATTTTGACTCATCAATACGAACCTTATCGATATAAAAATTACAACTTTCGCATTAAAACTCATAGGGGTAACACGTTTTTGAAATTGTTCAAACAATGCTCCATACATTGTGTACGAAGGTGATGTCATAACAATGCAATTTGTCGGAATGCCATGTGAAGGTTGTTTGATTATTATCATACATTTTGAATTAAAAAAATCATATCAAAACTACTTTAAAATTAGGTGTGCTAGTCACTTGTTTTATTAATGCTGTTAATTTATGAATAAGCTGAAAACCAGCGCTGCTCGGGATCCATTCTCGAGACAGCATTAGCTGAAGTTTTTTCTTTTCCCTCTTTCACAATCCATCTGTATTTGGAACAGATTATGTTTTCTGTTAGTTCTAAGTAAATATTTCTTTCATCTGCTTTAGTCATTGGAAAATGGACTTCTCCATCCAACTTTGGAAGATTTGTCCAATTTTCGTCGAAATGTTCCACATATTTACAAGTAACTTCACAAATCTTCTTTCGAAAATGAAAGATTACGTTGTCATAGTCCACTATTTATTAGTACTGTCTCATTTTTATGTTACAAGTACATGAAACTTGCGTATAATATTCTCAGTACGGTCGGACAGTTTTTGCGAGAAACTTAATAGGTTTGCAAGAGAAGCGAGGTTACCGGAGCAGACCGCCAGACCCAGACATCTGCAGGCCGGTAACGGTCAGCTAACGGTGCGCGGTCATGTAGCACAGATTAATTGTTGCCGAAAACGCTATTGATGTGCCGACAGCACCAACATAAACGAATCGCAATTCTATCAACAAGACCGCAGAGCCTGGAATCGAATGGACGCTGCACTTTCTTATTTGAGCCGTGGAAAGTAAAGAATCTGTGCAATTTGTGTTTTATAACTCCTCAAAGCTTATAACTTGAGATGCCTTTCATCGTTACGAGTATCTTGTAATTGTTGGCTGAGGAGCAGATTTTATCCCTTTAATCTTTTTCCGTAGCTGTATTTTTCATAATTCATAACTGGTCTGTAATCTTTGATTTAATGTGGTGCTCACTTGGCCAATAATAGAGACCAAATCTCGAATTTGTTTTAGAATCCGAAGTAAAATCTACTGTCTAAAAGTTATCTTATTCTTTTGAATCATCCAAAACCGGATGGCAAACAATTTTACCTCAAGAATCGTTGGAATCGACTTATAAAACAACTTTTACGTCCTCAGAATTCATACAAAAAAGAAAAAAAAAACATCTAGACGCAAAGTCTTCACATTAATATAGAAAGTAGCACCGGGCTGTCTGGTCTAGCTGCACAAGTGTCGGGCAGTTTTTAATGTTAAAGCTACGTGTTACTTGTTGAGAGTGAGAGTTGTAACATTTAGTACTTACTTATAACAGTTTCGCAATTAAGATGAAAAGGAAATCTTTTCATTTGTGTGACATTTTGTAGATACTATAAATGTTAAAGATATTCCCACTAAGTTCTTTATTCAATCTTTAGAGATGTCATCACTTCATGAAGTCGACGAAAAACTTAGTACCAAAAAAATGCTGAACCGCATAGTAGTATCTTTCAAGAGGTGCATATGGAAGATAAACATTTCAATGAACACCTGTTCGGGATGTCTACACATCTGTCAAAGTGTCTACACCTGTATCGATCACTCATTCATGATAAAGGCCTTTCTCTCCGACTTCAGCCGGAGCCGTTTATCGTAAATGTCATTTCAATTACTTTTATGCCGGATATAATTCGTCAATCTTGTTTAAATTATATAATGAACGAGTGTGCGATTGATATTTAATTAAAGTAGTATTAGAATGTTTATCTATTTACTCCCTTTACTACATGCGTTGAGATGTGAAACAGTTTTTGATGTGTCAACGACATCATCATTAATTAGTTGATCTCGTGTCGTTTGTGGGCCTTCTGTGTTTTATTTAGATACTGTCTACTGTCGTGAAATTAGCTTCTAGTTATTATGGTGCACTGTTTCGAATCTTATTTATTCGTGTGAGGAACTATCTATTTATCTCGTATTACAGATCAAAGTACATATGCGAGAAGTGACGCCGGGAAAATTTTAATATAGTGTATCGTATAGTACATATTTGTTTCCATGATACAAGAAATAGGTAATGTGTCCTTTGTTTTTTGGTAAACTAACTGTTACGGCTCCAAACAATTGCACGAATGCAACGAACTGCTGTTGTTTTTCATGTATTTTATTAATAACGGCTGTATTATACGAAAATTTGCAGTAGCAGTGGTGTTGTAACTGTAACACATTGCGGTATATCGTGTTTCGAGTGCGCCAATCTCACCCACTGCAGTTCAGCTGTGGGCGTCGGTGATGGTGTATCTCATTCTCGGGCGTGGGCATCATGCCGACCTTTGCCTATAGGGCACACACGGAATTGTCGTAAAACATGTTATTGCTATAGTTGCGTAAGCTTAAGGTTGTTTTGTAGTGTTAATGACTTGTTCATTAAAGGATGTGCTACTATCAATACGGTTTTCAGTCGAGTTTTTTCTTTAATTCTGTGGTCGTTTGACAATTTCGCTTCAGGAGTACTTCTACCAGCGTTTAATTTGAAGCGTGTAGGATTTACTTCCATAACTGTTAATAAGACTTATGTAGAATTTAGTTTAGTTTTCATTCTTTTGATAAGTCTTATAAGTAGTACTCTTATATTTAGTGATTAATAACATTCTAAAACGAAATACAATTTTACCTGCCTTTGTTGAATGTGCAAACATTAAAAAACAATGAAAGGCAAGTGAATAAATCCGATCGATAACAATAAACCAAGTTTTCCATAAATGGTATCAGATATCACACAAAAATTGTCCAGCGATTACCAACATATTCCTAGAATATGCTTACTCAATCTAGTGACTGCCAAGTACGAAATGTAATGCGGCTGCTAAACTAGTGATCGTGACAATCGATTTGAAACTTAACTGCTCTGTACAAAGAGTTTATACAGCATGTTTCGTCTGTCGCCCACGTAGGGTACACCCACGCGTCCGCGTTCTACGGATAGGCTTTTAGCACTGAACTTCCGATGTTTTATTCATGGATTTTATATTTGGAGATTGAAAACTGTGCCTATACAAATAATCGAATGAAAGCCAGTTTAATTATATTGTTAACAATATCAAGTTCTCTTTTTATAAAACATATTTATAGGTAATATTTATATCCGCAAGACTGAAGGTTTTCCGAGTGTATTACGTCTTTTACTCCAGAAAATGCCGCTGTGAATCGTTTTAATCGCCGGCAATTAGAGTAATTGCGAACACTCTTGGAAATGAGCGAATTATCATAATGACCAGAGAAACTGTTCGTTTTCCACTGGCCATTGTCTGCAGAAATCGCGCCTTTGTTTCAAAACTCCCTGTGTCAAAATATCTTAGTCTTCAGTTTAGATTCGAAGAATACTCTCCTGGGAATATCATTGAATAAAATGAGGGTCAAAAGTCCTCCCAGCGGAACCCTTTAAACTATTCACTCAAATGCCGTTCTCTGTTCTTTGACCATTTGTGTTACATTTACTTGCCGTGGTTGTTGGCAGCTACTGTATTATTCATTGTTCCGTATCGCTTAACGCGGCATATATCTAAATTATCATCCTCCCAGGACAATGTCGTTATACTTTCACCGTAGTCGCAGTCGGTCGTCCCACATTAGTTGCTTCATAACGTAACCGTGGTGCTTTGACGTTTGCACCACTTTTTTGAGAATTTTGTATTAAAACATTATTTTGTTGTCATTATTGTTGCCATAGATCTAGTCTATCTATTTCTTCTGAATCTTGTTTCATCCTTACCTTCCGTTCAACGTTTTACATCAGTATGTGTAAAAGTCCACATTACAAAAGTGTAATTCTGATTAACTTTTTATTTAGATTAAACAGATAGCGGCCTGCAAACGGTTTAACTATGAATGAAATTATGTTGTATGTACAGTTCGATAGAAACAGTTCATTTACCTCTGCTATTGTAAATCATTGCCCGCGGTGTCCCCGTGAAAGAAATCAACGTATTACTGTTAATGCGTCTATTGAAACGTGATGGCACTCGACAGGGTTTTCAATTTTCGCCCTAGTCTCGTTATCGTTCTCCAATGGTGGGTGGATGTACAGGGGTGAATTGTGCCAACTCACGGATCAAATCGTTTGGAAAGCGGCGATTCACGATTGTTTATGTTAGCAAGCCATTGGATTAGCGTTTTGAGGATTCTGTAAAAGCGTTTGAAAATATAGACAATAGTAAACAGCGCAATCACTAAGCCTAAGACTAAAATGTTAGACGACAGTTTTGGCATTGGAAAAGGTTTTCTCGGAGTAATGAAAAGCGTTGTCAAAAAAAGATCCTTAAGAACTTATTTAATAAATAGGAAATTTGAAATGATGACTTATTCCCGGTTCCAATATTTGAAAAACGATCCGTTTTAGATACGGATAGTAATAAATTATACGAGGCGTAAGCAAAATCCGTTCCAGACTCGTAGTCAGTTGCAGAAAAACGTATTGGCATTAGTCATCGACATACAACGCATAATTAGGTCCCCATAAAAGCAGTTCTTATTCTCAAAAGCACCTCATCATTCGACCGACATTAATATCAATGAAAATAGTTCGCGGACTAGAAAAAGTGAAACGTCCAAAATGTATTCAATTGAATGTAACTACGTTTAAATAATTATGAGTCAGTTTTGTCCGGAGCACAATGCAATTAGAGCTACGGGTCAAACGCTGCACACGATGTAGGTTAAACACGCATAATGAGGGGATGTTGGTTGTATGAAATTTCCTGTCACTTTTGTAGCAGACCTGAGTACACAACAAGTGTTAATTGCTAACTAAATTGCATCGTTGAGATTTCTAGATTGCCTAGTTGCGTTTTGTTGATGCTAATTGGGATTTTATGTAACGCTGGAATTTTAGGAAAATAATGATTGTTTTTTTTTAAAGAGGATAATACTGAATTGCATAAGTTTTTCTTCCGGTTTCTTTCTTGGTCAGAGACTGCAAAAAAATGATTGTAATTGATTATGGATGTTATGAACTCAATCAGTTTTCCTTTTTCTATTTGTTGTATTATTTGCAATATGTTATTTTTGATTAGCGCAGAAATGGATAACTGAACATTATTTGAATGTCCTAAAAATGCAATGTAGGACACTTTTTAATCTAATCATCGAATTCGCGTATCAGCGGAGCGATTGTGACGCCTTCACCCGTAGGTTGTAGAGCGAGACAGATAGACAAAATACAGGTTTAGAGAGAGACGGGGCGGCCTCTCGGTTCGATGCTCGTGAGTCACGCTCCGTCGGCGCCTGCGCAGCCTCTACGAGTTGTGTCACAAGTGAACAGCGGTTCATTAATCGCCTGAATTGTTTGGCCTTTATCCAAGTGCAAAACCGATACAATATTGGCATTGAAACACTCGGACCAACTGGTGATTGTTTTCATGAGCTAACATTTGGAAATAACTTCTGTTTTTGGGAGTGTGTCGAAAATTTTGTGACAGTTTAATAGCGGTCCCGTCGCGGGACACAGGTGTTGCTCGATCGATATTAATTGTACCAATGGGGGAGTAAGATTAATGGGTATTGGGAACAATAACGCGTATTCGAGAAAGCGAGAGACTTTGGAAAACAGCCTTACTGTTACATAATGGGATTGGAATTAATAAGATGGCGTTAATTGAAAGCTAAAATGTAACATTTAACTTGGCTGTACTGCTTTAATTTAATCCAAGCTATGTAATTATAGGTACATACTTCGAATAAAATGATATACACCTCTGCTCAAATTGATATGATAATTTCATATTTAAATAAGATTGTGTTATGTTATTGTACATATTATTGAGGTGAGAACGTAACGATGTGGTAGTCTTGTCATCGATATGTACATGAGTAGTAAAAATGCAGAAATCTTATATCAGAAGTAAACATTTCTATAAAAATGAGTCTATAATGATATTCTCTTAACTTGTACCACAGTGTGACGAAAGCTTACAGAGCGTTGACGGGGTCGCTTGACCATATTGCGGTGATGGATTCTTAGCTGAGAGTCAAAGCCAACATTGGCCAGGTGTGTCCTCCGAGGTCTCTGCTAGGCCAAATGTTGGCTGCCATGTTTGTTACAAACATCTGCTGTACCGTTTTAGTGGTTTGTCAGTTATCTACTAATATTGTAAAGAGAAAGATTTTAATATGTTTGTAATGAGTAAACTCAAAAACTACCGTGCAGATTTCAAAAATTATTTCACCATTGGAAAGCTTCATTTACCCTAAGTAAAACAGTCCATATTTATTGCTAGAAAAGACAAAGTCTAGGATAGTAAAAAAATTTAAGGCCTGTAGTCGATACGGTAGATATGGAAATTCATGGGAGTTTAACGTGTAAAATAGATTTACGTCGAATTATTTTGCATCACATCACTTCTAAGTAGTAAGAAGAGACTGTTCAAATAATTACAAAAAAACTAGCAGAATGACGAAATGGAATTTATAAATTATTCTTAAGTAGAAAAAAAAACTGGTAAAGCAAGAAGATTTCTAGTAATAAGGAGTATTTCCAGTTGCTCAGTTTGATCATTAGCAACGTAGGTGCAACTACTAAATTATTTATTACAAGCAAAGAACCTAATTGATTTGCTAAAGTCGGTAACATGATTGAAAACTGTGATAGTCTAGTGAAACGCCAAGTAATTGTTCCTGATGTTGTAGCGAGTGTTTCTGATGTCAATGAGCAGACGTAATCGCTTTAGATTAGCCCAATTTAAAATGCGTAATATGTCAAATTTCTTGCATGAGACTACAAAGTTTCGATACCGTTTATTGGCTGACAACACACCGCACTATATTTTTAACCAATCAGTTGCTGAGGCATTTAATTTTATCGCTTGTGACACCGCGATAAAAATTAGTCGCGTGGCGCATCTTAAGCGCCCATGTGTGATTCCTACATGTTTCGCGTTCGTCTGTAATGGTTACATCTGCCGTAATGAGACAACGCAAGTTATTGGCACAAACATTGGCCTGTCACGAACGATGATCTCGATTCAATCGTGATGAGAAATCGGACTCGCTAGTAGGATGAGTCACTTTGCGCTGGTAGTCGGGCGCATCGACGTTGCGTTCGTCGTAACCGGTCCGAGCTGTAATCGTTGCCTTTTGTGCTGATACGCTTTTGGACAAACTTGGCGTGTTGGTATGCAAATTGGTGCGCCTTTATTGGCATAATGATAAAGGCTACTTAATATTGTTTTTTGTTTTATCGGTTAATTCAATTTGAACTTAGAGTTGACTTTTTTGTGATTATTATGCGTGACTGTATGCTTCAAATGTAGTTGATTTTAAACTGTAACGTACACATTTAGGATCTATTCTTCATAACTTTGCTGTAAGGAATGCAGCATCTTCAGGACAAACATAATTAGTTTTCGTTTATCTAAGGACTCTAAAAGTTAGTAAGGGATACATCATACAGATCTCATCCTAGTCAGAACAGATAGGTAGGTACCTATATAATGAACGCGTACAGAAATACATGATTGATTAATATATTAATTAAACCATACAGGAAGATTACACGAAGTAATGTTAATATCATTTGATTAAAGGAAACGTAGAATACGTATACATGTATGTACGAAGATATTTAGTATACTGCTGATGAGTGTAAATTAATCAGCGATTCATTAGTATACACTGACTAAGGGCGAAGAATCACTCAGAAAGTCGACGTTAATAACATGGGAGAGAGAAGGGGAAAATTCGATTTTCGATAAGTCAAGCGCCACTAGACTGTCGCTACTGCATCGATTCTACTCCTTGATAGTAACCTAACAAAAGCTCGTTATTTCCATCGGGATAAGGTTTGGAATTGAACGACTACCAGCTTCTTTGGTGGTGGAGTTTATCGCATCGTTCGATAAAAACCAGCTCGCGGTACTAACATGGTTTTTCTTTTTAGTTTGATCAGAGCTTGGTTCATTGAGTTATACAGGGATGCGACAAAACAAATGAAACGTTGTGAACTTCATTTGTATGTGTTCTTTTGTGAAGAAATGTTAAGATCTAATAACTGCTTGGTCTTTTGTTACATTGATCAAATTGTGTAAGTTACTTTGGTGGGCATTATCCAAGATGTTTTCTTCAAATGATATCTTTTTATTTCCTAGTATCGATGGGAATATTTGCCTGTTTCGTCACTGTTACTGGTTAGAATTGAGAATTATTTTTGTGTTGTAATAGTAATTTGTGTATCAAGGAAGGCTTTTTTGCTGTATAACATCATGCTGTGACCAAAAGGATCGAAGATTCATTGGAAAATGTGGAAAAAATGAGGCTAGTACGCGTGCAAAGCCTCGGCCGTCCGCTAATATTGGTTAAAGACCAAAAAATAATTTGGATAATGTAGAAATAATGAGGACAGTATGCGTGCGAAACTGCAGCGGGCTGTTAACATGAGTGAAAGACCATAAATAATTTACGCATATCCCTATATTTGATGTAACTCGACTATCGTATGTCTGTGGCGGCACTCTCCCGTACATTTGCCTAACCGGTTTTAAGGCTCGCAAAAAGTTACCAACTCCGCGCACTCTTTTTGGAGGTTTTAAACGGTTTTTAAACGAGCGCGAATTCGCGTCCGCGTGGGAAGACTAACGACATCAATCTAACGCTAGATACATTTTGTTGCCGAATCTGACCATCTGCTTAGCATAAATTGATCGAGATGACCAGTGTTGCTAGTTACCTAATACATTCTGCTTTACGAGGATGACTTTTGGCAGCCTGTTACGCAGGTAAATTTCTTATGTAAGAGAATTAGTAATTATTTTGTTTGACACGTGTTTTGGCCTTTAGGGTTTCGTATGCAGCATACTAGCTAACCTATCGGTAGTATTAGAATCATCTCAACAGAAAAAATAATATCTGTTTATCTTTACTTGCAGCTGTTTCAGCTAATCTATGAAAAGGCAGGACGGTTTTGAATGGCACCTTGAATTGCTAGGTCGCTGATGTAATAAGAAGTTACTTTTAATTAGACGATTTAATTGTGTTATTCAAATAATATTAAAAATCATAATAAATACAAAAAAAGAACTTAGTAAACATGATGAATACTGCAGTGTTGAACATAATGGTAACCCCAAAGTTGATTAAGACATTTAAAAAACAATATTCTTCTTGTAAAACATGACACAAATATGCTGCGAGTGTGGGCGGAAGTGACAGGGTTTTAAATTATTTGCTTTTGATATATATTTATTACTCACCATAATCTACTAATTATAAAAATATAATGTTCCTAAATGTTATATTTGCTGTTCCTGTAATAAACTCGACATGGAAAATGTAAGAACAGAAAGAAGAAAGTAAGTATATTGACCATCATTACAAGCAATGACATGAAGTTAAAATAACAAAATAAAACTGTAAAGATTGTTCAATAGGTGTGCCTGCCCTAGCATACGCTTACAGGAAATGTAATTAGGAGGTATAAAAGCGAATTTGAACTCTCCGTAATCTGTATTGTAATTGTACTCTGTTAACCACATGAGTCACAAAGTAATGCTCCGGCAAACAACACTAATAAAGTCTATAATGTATTTGACAATGTCCAAGTCCGTACAGAGTTAAAAGCAATCTCTATGCGGGATAACATTATACGATTGATGCAAAAAGATACTAGTACACCAGCGGAAGCTTGCGGTTCCGCTGGACAACTAACATAATCAACACGACTAAGCCATTACGACCTTTAATTAAAAGTAATAAAGTTCACACCAGTCGCAAATTAATAGGAGGGTTGAATTACCAATGGCTGTCAAGAATTGCAATATGAGACAGCAAGTATAATGCAAATGTAGTGGTGATTAAATAGAGGTAAAGGTGTTTGAATTAATAGTTGTAATCATTTATAGTGCGAGAATGAATGAAGTACCTACAAATGATTGAACTAAACACACCGGTTTGGAGTAAGCAACTGCAGAGATTGTATATAGGTACAAAATCTTTCCTGTTTATAATATTAGTGTAGATATAATTAATATTGGACAACATCACATACATTGCTCTGATTCTGTGGTAAGCACTTGTGTTACAGAAATCAGAAACAACGATGGAATACCCACTTTGTGTGTTGCAGATTACATCATTTTTCTGAGAATGTTTTGTTTATCATGGAACATGAAATTTTTGTGAACTGTTTCAATAACTAGTATACAATTGGTGTTGGAAACAATTATATTGACTTGTTTTACCTACGGAAGACTTGTTATTCAGACATGTAAATGCATAGAAAAATAACTTTTAAGGCCTGTTATACAAATTGTGAGTACGTATAAAGTGCTACCATTTAAGTAAAAAAAGTGATTTTGATATTATGCCAAAGCACAGTTGCCCCGTCTGTCAATTTATCTAGAGTGATTAGTGATCTAGTTTGTGCATCCATTACTAATTAATATGTAATGTAAAGGACGTCTTCGTCGAACAAAAACGTGACTACCAATATTCCTAGTTAAAATACTTAGAAGAAGGATAACATATTGCTTTCAAAGAGTCCAAATTTGTAAACAATATCAAAATCCAGGTGTCGATTCGAAAAATACTCGAGGTTCACCGAAATTAGGTGTGTTTTTGTTTTCATTTATATTTTAAACACGTCCGGTCCAGAGCGATGAATGAGTCAAAGGAAGATGACCCGCGCTGTTGTTTCCCAATCCGCATGATCTTGACTCGAGCGGCTTAAAAATAGCAATGGAAATTAAACGCAACGTGTCTATTTATAAATCTTTGGGAACTATTTCTGTAGCGGACACGTAATGCACATAGTCCGGTATATCATCTACGTATACCGTGCCAAGTGTTTCGGTCGTTCTGTTTACGTACCTTTGGTGATTGATCAGTTCGTCATGAGTTGTTGTGAGTTTTATAATTGGTCTTTAGTGCGTCTTCATTAGAAAAGCGGAATAAAGATTGGTTTTAAGTTTGTAAGATTATCCAAAAATATGGGTCATGTATTTGCATGTTTTATCTGATCAAAAAATAACGGCAATATATTAAATTTTTGGAAGTATCGGAAAAGAAAACTAGAATATCATCGTATATACAGAGTTCCGTAAAGCTTAGCATTCATAAAACGTCAGGAACGGATTAAAATTCAGAAACTATGCTGTTTGGACAAAGATAAAATACACATAGATTTTCCCTATGGGAATCTACATTTGAGAATAAACTTTCAAGGCGGCAAATATGGAAATTGAGGTCCTTAAAAAGTCATTTTAGGATGACTGGCACGAGTTTGGTTTTTGATCTAATAATCTTTAATCTGATTTTTTTACACACGCCATTACACAATGGCACACGCCCTTAGCGCATGATGTGGCCCTGTAGAAAAAAGTTTCAGTGTGGCTAGATACAACTTACGTTGAGATGTGAGTCCTACCTCATATATGAAAATATACCTGACAAATTGCGATCTACGGAATGCGTCACGTACTAGCTGAAATAACACAAAACTTTATGTGAACCTATCAACGAACGTAGTCTCGCGCACGGCACTCAACCTTCCAATATACAAGTCGATATCCTCGGCTAGGTCAACCGGACATATGGCGCGGCATTTGCCCACATATGTTACTGTTCTCGTCGTAGTACGCATCTTGGGAACCAATCTGCCTGATGGAAAGTTCCGATTTTAGGGTCAACGATTCAGGAAATATCAGATCGAGTGCTCGTTATTGTTAAATTTTTTTTTCATTACACTTCAAGATTGACCTCATCCCACCTAATGTTTAGTGATAATGAGGTCCTAGCTTAAGGGCGCCAAGTACAGCATAATAAATCAACATGTTTCTCATGTGGATTTTCAATACATTTTCTTAAATCACTACCTGAGAATACCTGGCTCCAGATAGAGAACGCTGATAGTATTTGCCGAGGAGTGGGACAGCTTATAGGCTACGTAAAAAAACATCACTACATATCAAGGGTAGTTTATGAAGGTGTATTAATTTGCGAATAAAATGCTGTGTTCGCTTTGTCAACACACTGTTTTTCATTCAAGAGTACAAAGTTTGATGATATGATTTGGGTTGGAAGACCTAATTGCCGGCTTTAAATACCTTCAGATCTAAGCGGTCTTTAAGTCACGTTAACAGTGTGTAATCCTGTTAATTCCGTCTGATCATTACCGCCAAGTCTAACAATGCGTTTGGAAGTCCTTAATTAAAACCAAATGGTTAATGCTGATTTAAGCTCGTTTCGAATTGGAAATTAAAGGGGAAATCTAGGGAATCTTGATACTTAGTTTGCTAATTAGAAGGTATTTATATTTACTAACAGTGGCTAATAGTCATGAAATATTTGAATGAATAATGCGTGAAGAATCGGTAGCTTTAGACAACCATGTCATCCAAGAATTTGATCAATTATGTCAAATAACCTGTTCTTTTTTTTTTAACTTTTGACCGAACGTATCAAAGACGTAAAATTTCCAAGGTGAGGTCCATAGCATGTCTAGGTGAACACTTGCAATTCGATATTAGATCTTATGCGTACGACATAGGGGCGATGCAAAGTCTAAACAAGGCGATGCAGAGTGTAATCTGACATTTTGAACTTAGGATGTTCATGGACTAAATAATCTGCGGATTTCTAAACCTGTTTCGGGGTTATTAAACGATTTTTGTTATGTGGAGAGATAGGAGAAAATAAATACAAACAGGTACAAAGAGGGGATTTAACGCCAGGAGCATTCTCTACTCTTGGTAATCTAGATTATGATCGACAGAATTTAAAGTCGATTGATGATATCGTGATTCTTATTACTATTAAAAAACAACTGGATTTAAATATATGTTCATTGAATACCTATTTAAAATTGTTAAAATATTTGCTGACAAGCTGACACTTCTTAAATTCCTATATTTACTTTTTATATTCTATCCTGCTTGTATTCGGAATATCTATGAGGCGGTTGTAACGTAATATGAGAAACCTATGAAGTAAATATTCTTAAGACACTTTCATGTTGTGTACTAATAGGATGCTACAAGCATTATTCAAGGTCTTTAAGTATTAACCCGTACGTTTCATAATCACAACAATAAAAAATAATACAGACAAAACATGAAAAGCGAATCTTGTCACAATTATACTGCTCTTGTGAATTGTGAATCTACACTGAATGGTGTGGACATAAAGATACAGTTTCATTGTATCTGTTATTACGCGAAAACAGAATGACTCATACGTGTTTCACACCATATGTTCAATTGTCATTACTACAATTCAAGGATTATCTCAGAAGTGTACGATTTGTAACGCTGATAACTCCTTTGAAATGTTTCGGCACTTATGATATTTAGTTAATCGTTTGTTTATCTTATTAATACTTTACCATAGTGAAGCACTTTATACAATTTTCATGGATAAACTTCTCATTTCTCAGGAGAAAGCTCATTGAAGTTTTCGTATTATTCTCAATCTTGACATAACGTTTTCTTTCGTATATTATTTGAATATTCTCTTTGACAACGTTGAAACGCATTCCACATTAAATATTGTGATGTTACGCTTCTTGTCCATGTATGTTTATCCAAGTGTCTTGGTGGCGGTATATGTGTCTCTTTCAGATGCTTCTGTGTAAGCTGCGAAGCCTCTATGTGCCACGATTTTTGGGAATGGTGAACGGTCTCAAGAATTCGCTTTGACTAACTCAGTTGTTTTGTCTCTCTCTTTCCAGATGGAACTGCCTCCTTCGCGCTCGTCGTGCGCATCTATAGGAAGAATGACATAGTTTTGTCTAGAAGATACTACTTCGTTTACGTTACTTGTCTTAGTAACTTGTTGCTTTCCTCTATGAACATTTTATTGAACATTCTATGATTCTAATTTTGTTTCTCGATTGCTGGTCTATTGGGTTGAAGTAGAGATTTAGTCTAATTGAACATCCGAAGTATTTAGTTCCCAATATGTTTTATGGCATGGCAACCATTGTTAAACATTTTTATTCTATATACAGATATTTCTTGTTTTTTATGACTATTGCGATCAATTGTAGTTGGTAATTAAATGACCGCACTTGTTTTCGTTACGTTCACTCCAGTGACTTTTGTGTAGGCGTTTTTCGCCTTTCTTTAGATCAAGATTACGTAAGATGTATGTGTTCAAGCCGAACAATTAATTACCTCATTCCAAATAAGGCCTCTGCTAATCAGTCTTTAACTTTCGAATCGATTTCTATGTTTTACGATTAAAACTTATCCTGGGTAGACTACGTTAGCTGCTGTTATCTATTATTGATTACTTTATCGTGCTAGGCACAAAATGTAGTGGAAAATAATTATCGCTCGAACGTCATCGTTCTCTTGAATTTTGTATGTGCTCCGTCTGACGTCATACAAATGAATAAGCGTCCGAGTTTAAGGGAGGCTCCACCATTATTTTGGACGGGGCAAGGTCACGCGGTATCGAGCTAGGCTATTTCTGGAAATTAATATGGTCACAATCTATTCGTATGCTTAACGTGTTAACTCTAATGTAATCTGTCACGTGTTAGCGGCTTATTTGTCGATAATTTGAGGAACGTGAGAGATTTATATCTTTTTTTACACGGATGACGAATTTGTAGAAACTTAGAAGACTATCTGTGACAGGTTGGATAGAATGAAGATAAGCTGTATCTAATTTAGTGATATAATAGTGAAATGCACTCCTGCTAAAATGGAGAGAAAATTAACTCGTGAGGATTTCATGCGGAAGAGCTTCCGCTCGCCGAGGGTGTCCACTCGTGCCTCGGAGACACCAGAACCAGCTGTGAACGGCGCCCCGCCGCCGTCACCCGTGTCTCTGGCTATGTTGGAGAGGACCCCTCAGCAAACGCGCACCCAGTACGAGGTCACGTCTTCTGGTATAGCTCCCAAGCGGCTAGAAATTAACAGAGCTCATCCAATCCACCTCAAATCATTCCAAGCTCCAGAACCGCCAGACGAAAATGCACCCACGCCGCCTTCCGATGAAGTACTTCGAAAACTCGAACGACAGATCGGCGAAATGGAGCGTGGGCTGGAGAGAGCTCAGAATGGCAATGTGGCCGTTGATGAGAGAGTGAGGTATGCCGAACACGAGAATCTTCTCCGAACCGGTGTGTCCTCAGTCGGCGGTGGCGGCTACCTACCGGCCGATTCTGACACGGAGCACGATGCGGTACCATTCAATAGGAATGAGACTACGCGGAGCAGTACCGGAGGTGCTACTCCAGTCCCGCGTCCGGCGACGAGACTTGCCAGGACAAATTCTGACACGCAACAGCACACGGTCGCTGCCACTGCCAGGCTGATGAGGAAGATAGCCGACGGCGGCACCAAAGACGAGAAGATAAAAGTCATCTCGCGCAAAACTATACACGCGCATATGGAGAGAGTGAAGAATTCCGTCGTAGGATCCAAGAATGAGCACAGAGTGCTAGCGGAACACAGGGCGGAACCGCCATCGTCCCGCACGCCCACATCCCCAGTCTCCCCGAGGTCTTCCACTCAGGTAAACCTTGTGAACGTCTCGTCATAGTTCAGTAAGAAAGGTACGATGTCTCTAAACAAACATATACTTTCAAATTCTCGTTTACTATCTCTAAACGATAAAGTCCAAACCCTCATTACGACATCATTACTGGCAAAGGTGACTCGATAAAACGACTTTGTGTAAGCAATAGTTGACTAAGAATGCACCACCACGCCTTTGGACGGTGCATTGACACAAACCCAGTGCTTTAAGACATCGTAAACTTCTTATTTAACTATGCGCTCCTGTGATCGTCCGAATCAAAATGTGCCGTATCGTATAATAATGTTACAGACATATCTAAACATTGTATTATATTTAGCTAGTTATGAAACGAAATATGGGATATAATTCCCTTTTGACATAGGCTTGGATTCCACGGAATTATGTGTTACGTTCTTTCTGCTCGGGAAATTTCAATTTCGTCGAGGCTCTGAGTGGCCCCGCTACGCACCAGCCCTCTGGCACGACATTCTTCTAGATATATATTAGTGACGCCTAAATTGTCACGTTGTTTTGTATTTTATCGGTCATTCGGGTTCGCGGTTTGCCTGGCTGATTAGGTAAAGTAAATGAAAGCGTTTAGATCGGTTTCGCTGCATGAATTTAATTGCGAAGTTACTAGTGAAATTTTAATAAAATCGATTACTACTTATTGTTTAATATCATAATATTAAAGTGTTACTAATTAGTTTGTGAAATAGCTTATTGTAATACGTAAGATAACTTTGTAAAACAAGTAATTGATGTAAGAATTTTATTTTTGGAAGAGTTTATTGTGTGACATACATTGCATTTATAAAACACCTACTTAAATTTGTTTAACAAATAAAATTATATCACTAAAAAGGCAAATATTTAGCATTTGTCGTGGTGTCGGAGTGACGCTCCGTTGCTGGTCTTCCGTATAATACGCCTTTCAAGTGGCTTTGAATACTCTTCCCGATGTTAAACCAGTACATTGTACGATTCTTTTAGATTTATAAGGTTTTGACTTAGTAAATACTCAATAGGATTTAAAGTAACAGATAGATTTTTTGAACATGAAACCGGAATCAACTACATTGTCTACAGATGAAAAAATATGTATGTGAATTGTGACAACTTCAAGTCTGCAAATTTGAGGGACTTATTAATTTTCATTTTTGTTGGTCTTAAGTATGTCAAAATGAAGATCTAATTTATGTTTTATGTTATTTTTGTAAAGTTCGTATTCATCGTTCACTGTCTAATTATCTGTTGTTTCTGTTTACAGGTAAGCACCCCACGTAATAGTGCAAACATGGAGCTACTTCTGTGTATAGGTAAGCTTATTACTTAGTTTAGATTCTGTTAGTTATTTTGCATCGAGAATGACTTGCTTATGAAGCAAACCAAATCTGGTTCTGAACACGTTATTATTCCCTAGTCGATAGAATAGTTGAATTAAGCATTCACTTACTTTAAGAATGTTTCCTCCATTGTTATTGTTAAAGTTAACTATTTGCTCATTTGATCATGTTTTTCTGTTTCCGGTGCATTTAAAATATGTGCATGAATAAACGTGACTTCATCGACATCATTATCAGTAAAATTTAGATATATTTCTTTTTGTTTCCTGTATTAGTATTAACATTATGTAAAGTTTTAACTTTATCTGCTAAAGCACTATACGAAACAGCATATTCTGTTGAATTTTCGATTGCTTCATACATTTTTCAAGAATATGCCGATTTATTTAAACATTGCTGCGTATGAGTTACATAATAGCATTTTTTTAATCCGTAGAATTTTTCATACACCTCGTATTATCTCAATGTACATATTTGATGAAAATGTTTGTAGTGCATACGGTACAATAATGTTGAATACGAGATCAAATTTGAACCCCGGGCCTTTCCGGGAGCAGTTTATGGAAAATCAGGAAGTTACCTCTATCGGACGATATTTAATCAGAGTTTTTCATTCATCCGAATATGGATCACGGACAAACTCAATTATTTCTTGTTTAGATTTCATATTTCATTCATAACGTGAAGGATCTGAAAATATGTTTGCCGAATGTTTTATGAATGTAAATTGGGCTATTGGTCGTCCGAAACGAGATTTATTGACGCATCCAATGTCCTGAATTTGATACATTTATTTCGACAGATATTCAGTGAGACTGATAAAGTTTGATTCAGTGTTGCCAAATCTATTATTTTCGTAGGATTGCTTGGATAGGTTGATTGTCATATCAGGATATTTTTAACTAAAAGGTCATTGTTTTAAACCCATGAAAATTTGTGACAACTTATGACATCTTTCATAGCATTTTTAGAATTAATGAAATGGTTACTGCAAGATGGGATCCAGTTCCTCCTTCCTTTGCCGCTTCCTTTTGTCTTAAAATTATGACTTAAAGTGGATTTAAAGCCGTAAGAGACAACCAGAAACAAAATCAATTGTGTCTACCTTTGAAAGAACAATCGGTCTTACGAGGTTAAAGACCATATTTGCACTTTTATCCCAGTTCCAGTTTGAATGAGCTGGGTCGGGAACCTTTTTGCAAAAAATCTGGCTATAACATTGGGTTGACCGCCATCGAACCCTCGTAACAAAGGAAATAGACCGATTGGATCATTTATAGTGATACCATTTTGAATATCAGATCCAAATTCAACTAAGCGTTTTTAAGATTAAAATTGTCTGTATATACAAATTCTTTACTTATATAAAAATTAACCATTAATAAAGTATACATTATGCGAAAATAATTCTAGATACGTATTCAACTGTTGCTCGTTTATCGATATTTATAAATACTCAAGGCAACTTAGTCGCTATGAATATTGCAATTGAGTACCAACATACATCAGACTTTTAAATGTTGTTCGAAATTCCTTAATTCGTAGAGGCTAGGATCATCTAAAGTCAAGGCCATCGGGTAGGCTAGCACGCGGTCAGAATTTGTTAATAAATAAGCCGTATGAGGTTGATAGCGGCCGAGTCCAATAATATCTTCAAAGCAGTTTGATTCTCGCCTGCTTCTAATCAATAACTTGCATTGTAGGGTTGGTAGAACTAGATATTTCAGTTTTCTATCTAAATTATTCACATTCAAACGCAGTAACATTTACGCTATGCAAACAATGTTTGTATTTGTGTTAGTATATGAGGAAAGTCGAATTATTTGTATAACGTATCAAAAAAATTTCCTGAACAAAACTATACATGAAAATATTTAAAAACAAAAATAATACCGATATACAAAATATTTACAAAAGATAGTCCGCTCCAGTGCTTAGGGTGCCCAGAACGCTAGCAACATTGCCTCTTTGAAGGGCCAGACTTATGCGTTGGCCGAGGTATTTGCCAGCATTCTGGTTCCCAGAAAATTATTACTTAGAGTTAATTTGTACCATGAACTTGTCCAAAATCATATCCCACACTATTATTTTCTATGTAGTTATCAATTTTATAGTGACAATATCCTGAACAGTATCATATATCATCAACTAGCGTGCTATTCCCGTCTTCCTCCACGTTTTCCTCTGAGTCTTCCTATTGGTCACAATGATCTTATATAGTCTTAAGCCTTCCTCGATAAATGACCTATCCATCACAAAAATAGTTTTTCAATTCGAACCAGTAGCTTCCGAGATTAGCGCGTTCAAATAACAGACACTTCAATTTTATTATATGAGTAAAGTAAAGAGGATTCTTTACTTACTTCTTCTTTATTTAATTCAGCAAAGGGCAACTAGGTTTTTTTTATATATTACATTTCAAGATTGACCTCATCCCACCTGATGTTAAGAGGAAATGAGGTCCTAGCTTAAGTAAAGCATAATAATAGTTGTTACTGGACTGGTCGCCCTTACCTTGAAGGCTTGACCCCCTGCTCCTGGAGGATGCTACTAAAATAGCATCCCCCAGGAGCTCTGGAAACCTTACTCACACGCAGGAACACAACCACAGGTGGAGGTATTTCACCAGTCGGGTTGCTCCAGTTCGAGCGATAAATCGCTATGCCCTACCTCTCTTGAGGTTTTAATTGTTAAATGTATGGCCAATCGTTAGGCGATGATTTTTAATAAAGACTAAGGAACATTTGGTTTTATACCATTTATTGTTTCCAAACGTTTTCGAATCATTATACATGTTGTAATTTCTCGTTTGTTGGTTTACAAATGCATTCTAATTAAATAGTTAAGAGGAAGTGTGTATTCCACCTTCTATTTAATTATTACTTGTAGTAATTGCAGAATTAATTCTCTTTGAGCGTGGCCGCAGCGCGGTCGATACGAACGCCTTGACACACTGACTTTTATATCAGCTCGATCGATTATTATGCAACTGTATCCCGTTTCCTTGCATTTCTTGATCGGTTCGTGCAACTTGTTACTTCCCTGTTTTAATATTAATGAAGGTATGTAGGTATGCAGCTTGAATAAACAGTTCAGACGTTACACATCTGAGATGTCTAGAGACCGTCTACTTGTGTAATGCATGTACCCATTACTTTCAAAACTACGTATGGGTATACTAGGGTTTATGGATGGTGTCATTAATATTTTTCTTGACGTATAACGGTCGAATGTCTGATTAAAATGTGTGTATGTTGGAAAAGTAATTGTTTTCAATTCTATCTCTCGTGAATTTTGGTATTTTTTACGTCCAGTTCACCAATTTCGGTGCAATGATAAAAACTACATCACTCATACATTGCTCAGATTGTGTGGTAAGTAAAAGTTGTGCTAAAGCATTTGTGTTACAGAAAACAGAAACAATGACGGTACCACAACACCTATCCGAGACAATATAGAAAAGTTAGTTTTCCATATTTAGCCTTCCGGGAATCAAACCCGGGACCTTAGAAATAGCACTATTCTAAAGTCCGCCCCGCTCGCTTTCCGGCTACCGGGGTCGTCATACATTTCTATAAAATTTTATGTCGAATCTCGTACTTGTATTTGGCTAACAAGTATCCAGTTTCGAACCCTAAGCTCGTCTCCAACGGAAAACTAGTTAACATATATTACAGTTAGATGGAAATACGCTAAACAGCAGACTAAACTCCTTGCACGGCCAACATCACAACACGGTAAATGCAGTTCGATTTTAATACTTATGCGTACGACATAAGTGCGGAACAACGTTCAACTTGTAAATTGCCCGATGTGCTTTGAACGTATAGAACAGAGAAGCGTCGTGTAATCACAATCGCGCTGCACCGGTGGGTCTTCGCGCGGGGCTTCGCCTGCGTCAGGGGGCTGCGACTGACTTGTCACATACTTAATTAGGGCTACGTGCCCGATCTGGTGTCATTCACTCGACGTTATGTTTATTAGTTGTGACTTTCGTCTTTATACGCCGACGTTGTGTAAAGCTGGGATGACGTCCCCAGTTAGTATCCGTCGTCTGGTACTCATAGTACAAGGGCAAACCTTAGTTTGAGACCAGGTGATTGGTGTGATTGTCTGGCGCATTTATTTATTATTATTTATTATCTGCACCAGTACCTACTATTATTATTAAAGTACTTGGGGCTAGTGTTCACAAGAACTGCATTCTTGTGAACAGCGGTCACTGCGACCTATAAGATCTATTGTGACTCGCCACCAATTGAAAGTAACTCCTTTAGCCGGGTTGATTTTAAAAAGTCGAGTATCTTCCTGGCTTTCTGAGTTTTTATTTCCTCCGGTTGGGCTGTGTCGTCCGAGTCTTTTAGAAAATCATTCTACAATTGTCATCAGCGTAATAAGATAAAAGCAAGGAACAACACTGGGCTATTTGGAATGCGATATATTTGACTTGTTTGGGAACAGAGTATCCTATGTAAACGGTTTAAGAATCTTTATTTTGACCTAGTATTTAATTTTTTTTACCATTACATGCGAAACTATTAAGCTGATTTTGTGTGAAAAGGTAACAAATATTCTCAGATAATTTCGTTTGTTTATAATATGTACTCGTATATTTTTAAGTAGGTATGAGTTTAAAAATATATATCAATAGCAAGAAATTAAGTTATGTAAGAATATCTCGTATTCTACCATACTGTCCATACCCTAAATAGTCTAGCATTTATTCAGATCAATACACGTAAACGACATTGGAAACGTTCACACCCTCAAGCGTTAAAGTAATCGTACGTTTACGTACATCTTGACATCGGATCAAAGTGTTTGATGTGTTTCACTTTATTTACTTATTTATATTTGTATGTGGTCGGGCGTCACGCGTCACCCCCACTCGGTGTTACGAAGTCGTTTACGAAATACACGTAACGTCTGGTAAGTTCGCTGTAATTACTGACTACTGTTATCACCACTTATACTTTGTACTCTACGAACCAGCATAACTTATATTCGTGTGTTAACTTGTAAGCAATCATTTGAGCGCGGGTGTTTTAATGTCACTTATAGGGTAGTTAGTAATAAAATATGTTCTCCCGACATTGTGTGGTGGGGGCCATCTTGGACCGATTTTCAACTATACCTACTATGATACTATCTTTTGACGACGTCAGTGGCCGAGAAGTGAGCGAGCCAGACTTTTGCGATGCGTAATCTCTCGCGGTCACGTGTTCGATTCTTGGTCGGGTATGTGGGAAACGAACTTTTCTATATTGTTTCGGGTCTGGGTGTTGTGGTATTGTCGTTGTTTCTGATTTCTGTAACACAAGTGCTTAAGCAGTAGCTGTGTATGTGATGTGAACCAATATTTATCGAGGAATGCTACATATCATCACCCTGCGGCCAATAGGGGCGAAGGGTCAGTGGAAAATATGGTAAAAATGGGGATAGTAATAATTAAATTCCAATTTGCTGTTGATGGTTATGTAATCATCCACTTGAAAGTTAGATACAACGACTTAGACAAAGTTGTTATCTGAAATGAGTTTTTAAGGGTTCTCTTCAACGTTTTACCTTTCCAAACTTCCCTACATAGTTAACCGAACTGAGAAAAGAAATAGATCAGTTCAAAGAAAATTAGCTTTGCCAACTTCGTTCAAAGTTCAAAACTCCGCAGTTTGCTGTTGGGGAATCATAAAAGCATCTTTCTGGTAAAAATAAAAGTTAGTCTTGTAACAAGCCGCGTCAACATCAGCCAGTGTCCAAGGGCTGTCAGATATAGTATAACAAAAGGCTTGTTTTGTAAGGCTGTTTAAATGACAACTACACGGGTGGATCTTCCTGTACAATTCGATCCATCAATGACAGAAACATTCAAAATTATTTTATTCATGGTAATTACATCAGTGATGTTGATGAATCGTCTATATGAAGCAACTGAAGTTACCTCCGGTTTGGAACCTATACCTTAAAAAGAAGATCTTATTCTTTTTTAAGTAGTTACTAAACATGTTGAATTTATAACTAAGTCTCCTTCACTGCTTTGGGCGTTGAGTCTCTATACGGCTCTGCAACACTTTCCAGTAGTTCTTTAAAAGAATCTCCTACTGTAAAAAAAAATGAGTCTGGATGTCAACTGCCCGTTACTCTTCTTAGGGGCCAAAAGTTTTATCGAAAGAAGTTCTCGGTGCCAAATGTTGAGCTGATGGAAGCTAAGTTTTATGGCGACGGGCCAAACGCATACTCCACCCCCATTGGAATATAATGCCCCACTTATACCACACGAGCCTCTGGCGATAAACGGGACGGGTTTAAACGTTTGCCATCCAAATTCTAAATCTCTCTCACTATTCGACTTACAAACAAAATTGCAAAATGATATGTTAATCCCAAAAAAATGCTTGAACTTGACTGCAGATATATGCAATGAAAAGATTACCATCGTCTTTCAACTTTGATCTTGAAGATTTGCTTGACCTTCAGTCGAGGGATTTATTGAGTGTGAGTCCAATTAAAAGCCTATCACAGTCGCCCTCTGTCTCACCTATCCTAGGCACATGAGAATTATTACTAAACTAGCTGTGCCCGCGACTTCGTTCGCGTGGACTACATCCTTTCATGGTCGATTTCACCCCTTTCTCCCCTAATATTCGAAACAAAAAGTAGGCTATATTTTAATCCAAGTTTCGAGCTATATTTGTGCCAAATTTCATATTTCTAACTTCAAAAATAAACATGTTTCCATATTAACTTTCAAAGGTGGTATTACCCCCATACCACCCTTATTTTCTAATAAAAAGTAGCCTATGTCCGTTCTTGAGATTGAACGTATACCTATACCAAATTTCATCAAAATCGGTTGAGAGGTTTAAGCAGGAAAGCGTAACAGACAGACAGATAGACAGACAGACAGACAGAGTTACTTTCGCATTTATAATATTAGTATACTGGAATATTTTCTCACCTAGGGTTCAGTCTTACATGTCACAATTCCGATTCGGAGTGCCAATCTTTTGTCTCTGTCCGATTGTTTCTGCTAAGAGAGAGATAAAATAGTTTTTTGATGTTGATTCCGATGTTTTGTGTGTATAGGTATCCTGGTTATATTGCTAACTACCTACGTCGTCAAAACAGCTGCAAATAGTATTTGAATATCTTTGACGACCTCATACCCGAGAGGCGAGCGGTCTGGACTTTGGCTTCGCGCTATGTGAGGTCCCCGGTCGGGTCATTATGGGAAACGAACTTTTCTATATGGCTCGGGTCTGGGTATTGGTACCGTCTCTGTTTCTGATTTCTTTAACACAACTGCTTAAGCTACTTACCGCAGATTCAGAGCAATGTATGTGATGTTGTCCAATATTTAAGTTCGTAATATTAACGGGATTTTTCCGTATTCCCGTAGATTTCAAACTAATCAAATTCTATTCCAAGGACCTCTCTCGAGTTCCTCGTAAGCTTGCTTAGCAGCCGAGCGGTGCCATCTCTGTCCAATTAGCAATTAGGAAAGGCTTTTTAATCGCAGCCGCCATGTCATTAGCAAACGAGCGGTGCCTGACAAGCATGCTTTGGATTTCATTCAAGCCGCTATACTGGCATGGTCTCCTAGGTGAATAGGGTTGAAGAACGCAGGCATTCAACTAATTGTAGTAAACAAGTTGCGTTCACAACAGACTAGTTATGCCGATATATAGTCGACTAGTGATAGTATATCGATAATCTATCGATAGTTTTTTATTTACGAGAAAATTTATTATCGATTGTATCGATACTGTCAAGGATGTCGTCTGAGGGATTGAGGCAGGTCATTAGTAAAAAATAAAGCAGCGGTCTAATGAAAGTACCCTCTTTTGTGTATAAATATGTGTGTCTTAGTATAAAGTTATGTATTCGAATTCTATTTCTTGAATTTTTCAAATTAAGTATTTGTAAAGTATTTGTATCAACAGTTTATTCTTCGTGACCATCAATACTATCACGCGTCAGCATCGAAAGTGTTCTAAGTCATCATTAGTATTAAATATTTAAAAAATATTTATTTTTATATTTACAGATCGCTAGTGCGGGGTAAAACACTATAAAAATCGACCAATAGTATTACTCCAATTTGGGCTATCGCTACAATCGCGATAGTATTGACAGTATCGATATTATAACTGATTTTCGAGGTCAACTATCGATAGTTATTCAACACTACATCAGACCCACTTCCACCAACACCGATTTTGATCTAGCCTTGAATGTGAAGGTGTCATTTGTCCGATTTCTATTAAATCAAATAATATATATTTGTATTATTATCTGACAATCGATAAGGTTCGCTTTATAATACAGTGTTACGCATGGGTATCAATCCAAGATATGGGTATATTCCTGAATAGGCAATCGTTATCTCAGTGATAAGGATTGAGAAAGAAAAGAAAAATTAGCAATTTTACTGAATATAATTGGTTTTGCATTATATTTATTACTTCGCATTGCATTATATTCATTTAATGTTCGGTTTCGCATGCGTACTATTTCTGTTTTTTAACGCGTTTTTAACTGATTTTTCGCTTCTCTCCTCTCGCCTCTTGGTCATAACGTTATGTTACATAGCCTAGCCTTCCTCGATAAATGGACTAGCCAACAGAAAAATATATTTTTTTTAATTTAAACCAGAATTTCCTAAGATTAGCTCGTTCAAACAAACAACTTTATAATATTGGAATATAATAGAATAGAATAATCGTTTATTTAGCACACAAAATAAAACAATACAATTAACTGAAAAGAAAGGTAATAACAGACAAAATATGTGCTAAAAAGGCTCCCAGATCAGCAATATGTCGTGATGACACCCATTGTCGAGTCCCATGACGCTGATTTTCAGTGGTCGCCTGTTTACAAGTAAAATAATACACAAAAGTATTAGTGTACATATGTTAAGATGTTGATATGAATTCCTAAGGACAAAAATATGGTTATACTTACGCTCATAGATAATTGTCTGCTTATTTATGACGTCATCTTGTAAGATCATAACTTTCCGTCTTGATTTACCTGAGAGGAAAATTGCATTACCTTTAAGTTTCCCGCGGGTGTCGTAAAACAGACGGATGGTGTATAGTAAAAGCAACAAGGACAAGAAAGGGCTCTTACCTTATCTGATTCGCGAAGTTAACATTTCATTAGAATAAGGTGTGTAGAGTGTTAGCAGACTAGATAGAAACTATAAATAGAACTGGGCATTATCTTATTAATGCCTTATTAATGAACCGTTTCACGGATAGTAATGAATTAAACGAGACGTAATCTAAAAACGGCTGACGGACGACTGATGACAGCTGATATGGAAAGTAAAATATGAAACGGGATTAACGAGTCGTAGGTAGTCGCTTGGAGTAAAACGATTTTTTGACACTTGCGAATCGTAAAATATTAAAACCGAGCATAAATTATCAAGGAACAAAACGCTCACACCATGTGTATAACGTACGATTAAAAGCAACACGGACTGAACGTTTTGGACTTTGTGAAGTCCTTATATATGTCCTTTTATGTCCTCTGGGATAGAGGTCGTCGTAGTCACCTAGTTTTATTTAGTACCTATCTCATTGTTCTAGCTACCGGATTTCATTCAGAACTATTTACAATTTTTGTGTGGAAATGGGTGCTTTACATGTTTTTAATATGAGAGGAGGAGGATATGAGTAGGTTGAGAGCATTTAGGTCTTCTTGTACGGTTGACAGGACGTAAAGGCAACACTGGAGTTTCCTATTAGTTCACATAGTTTGCATCACTATGCATATTTTTGGTATTCATATATTTTTCTCTCCTAACTGACATACTGATGATGGTCGCAGATGACCTTTGCATATTCACCGGACTTTCGGGGGAGCGGAGACGTCACACCCATAAACAATAAAAGAACTGCCAGAAGGCGCTCGTTAGTTAGACTTGGTCTGGAATTTTCTCGGGTCGTTGTTGAGAGATGGTAAGCTAAAGTGCCTTAGAGAGGTTTAGTATTGAAATTCATGGGTAATCACTAGGTGAATCGAGACTGAATGTACAAAAAGCATGGCTAATGCCTCGTGTGTCCGTTCCGCCCGCACATTACAGTTATTGGACGCCTGTGGGCGGCCCACGCTTTGCCACTTGTCGTAACACCCTATGTTCGCGCACGGACGCTCTTAGAACAATTTTAAAGCTTTGATGTTTTTCGGGGAGATTACTAGCTTTACTTTGTCGCCGGCACGGGTTATTGTTTGAAGGAATTGTTGTTTAAAACTATATATTTATGGTACGTAAAAAAGAAACAGTCAAATATAGGTACAACCAAACAGATAGGTATGTAAAATCGCAAGTGGATTAGCCTTTTTCACCCAGAAATGATGGCTTGGTAAATCTAAATAACTAAAATCTGACATTTATTAAATTTTACTTTTAAATCAGTTAGATTTTCAGAAAAAAATACCAATAAATAAATTTTCACATGAAGGCTCATATTTTAAATATCATCATCAAATAAATAAAAATTGATCATGACATGAAGATCTGACATCGCGCTAAATTTTAACGGAATGTATCTTATTTAATACATGATAAAGGAAAGGAATATGATACTTTATGTTTTTGGTAATCTTACTGATGGACAAAACATAAGTGTTCAGTCATTTACTATATTGAAATTGATCATTCTGTGTCTTGTAAAGCAGATGACGTATTTAAGGAAACCCTTAAGAATACAAAATAAGCTTATAAATTACCTCCGCAGCTAATATGAAAATCCACTTCAGCCCAAATACTATTAACATCAAATAATACCCTAAATCGTACTCGATGAATTTTATACGGCGCTCCATAAATATGCCGATTCCCTTCATCAGTTTAAATCGCGTCCGTGAAACACGTTGATTGGAACAACTCTGGCCGAACCGCATGTTTGCCTGCTAAGGGCTCTTCAAATGTTTACCACTCTCGTCCCAACTTAGGAATGGTTGACTAGCGAATCCTTTGAAAGACTCCGAACTACGCAGCGCCCACGAATATTGTTCCAGTTTGAGTTTGGCCGAGTTGAGATCGCTCCATCGGCGGTTACCTGTTAAGTAAGTAAACTGAAGTAAGAACTGGAGAGCTCTGTACAAAACTTGGTAATTATTGAAGTTAAACGTTAGAAACTATTATTTGGGGACAAATAGTCAGACCGGAACAGATAGGATATCTTTTCATTCAAATAGAGCTCGAATAATCGGAGAATACCGAAATATATATTTAAAGGGATTTGTTAAATATATTTGAAAAGTAGCGAACGCTTTGTCGTTTTAAACAATTTGTTCTGTACTTTGCAAAGTAAAATTTTCGTACCAAGAAATAACATATGTAGACACGAAAGTTTGTATTATATATGAAATTATGTGAGTGTATATCGTAAATCAACTAGGAGATACTGGAAAAACTTTGCTAATTAAGACTTTAATTGAATATACTGATCAGGCCCATTTATAATACAACGCAAAGGATTAGACGTAATCCTTGAGCCTAAGCCAGTATTGTACTAGGAGCTTTGGGACTTGTAATTAATGTCTGCCATGAAATCAGATAATTATTATATTTAGTGTGTTTTGAATTTGTATTGGCTTAAGGATCTGGTAAATAAGATGTAACAGGAACACATGTTTAGACATCTACGTCTCTTTCGGAATGTATTCAGTAAATGGTTGGCGTTGGGCTGATCAATGCAGAATGTTAGTTGATTACCTTCTTGATAGTAATAAACTTTAATATGGTACATTGAAGCACACATTATGAACGACATGAAACCGATGACCGATGGTGCACGAAAGTTTTAGAATGGTGATCACGTACTCCCAAAAGATGGAGAGACGACCTTGAGAGGGCAGGGTTGCGATGTTGGAAGTCTATGTGGCCTTTGGGTTGGAATTATGGTGATGATGACCTTATATAGATTCGTCCTCTCTCCAATTGCAGTGACCTTACAGGATCTTTAGTGATCTAATTTTAAGTGAACACCTTGTAAACACTATAGATGCAATGAAAAATTGAGTATTGACTATATCTTCATAATATTTCTTCAGTTAAAAAATAGCTGTAGTTTTAGACGCAATCAAAGTTTGAAACAAAATTGGTCATCGATCTGTGAATCCACGATAAAAATACCGGCACAATACCAAGGTTGAAAGAAAATTGTTATGATAACTCTGCCATTTTGGCAATACGAACAGTGGAATTGGGGGTTGAATTAAACATATTTTCATTACGGCCGTGAACGAGGCCGAAGTGGGTTAATCGCTAGTTTTATTTCTAACGTGAACGTTCTTACAGGAAATTTTGAGTAGCGTGCCATTGAAATACGCTGCGGAAACCTTAAGCTTATTTAAGAACCAGTTGTGTGTGCAACAAACCCTACCCATTAAACGATATTGTTTAAATTCACTAAGGAGAATGCCCCTCGGCCTCAGAGCGACGAAATTTATTAGCTTGCTTTTGGAATTTAAATTGTTCAAGCATTCGTATTGGGTCTAAGTAAACCGCCATTCGTAAAATATTGTCATGTGTTTGCGAAGGACTCGCTATTGGGACGTGATTTATAAAGGGTTCTTACATTTCGTTGTTATTAATGAAACGAAATGCTTTATTAGAACGAAGACACAGACCTGGTATAAGAAGGAATATACATATTTGAATTAGCTTTATTAACTACGACATAAGTGCGCGAACTGGTATATTAATGTTCTGATGGTATGTGTTATTACATTTATTCACAGAAACCAAATTCTTTTGGTTGATTCAGACCAATATCTAAAAATATAGATAATATGTGTTTATACGGTAAAAGCATTGATTGGCGTGTCACGTTATTTATATAGTCCTGAACAAGAGGTCAAACTCTCCAACCACCCATGGCCATATTATATCTCTGAAATGTTGCTGTTTTTATTAGCAAGTATCGGATGGTATTAAGAGTAACTAAGGCTACTTTTAATTTAAAAACAAATTCTAAATCCTGCACAGGTAGTATTTTATAAGATTGTATGTCTGATGGGGCAAGTAACTTGTCTATTTTTGTAATATTAATGCCACGATGCTTTCAAAATCATAACTTCATATGAGTAACATAGCTACATATAAAACAGAACACATATTTACACATATACGAGATACGAGAGGCATGAGGTTGTTTAAATAACCCCAATACAGTCTGGGTTTGCTCTCGTATTGTAATACGATTTGGGTTTACATATGCACACTCATATCCGATTCTAGTCATCCGATATGATATTTGAAAGCCCCCGTGTATTAATATGTAGTGCGTGTGTACCTAGATAGAGATAATGTTTTGTTTGCTTTTCTTTCTTCTGATTCATGGCACGGGGATGAAAAGTTCCGTTTGAACGATTTAAAATTTGATTAGTCTTTTGGATTTTGATTTAATAAAAGTGAAAAATTGTTTTTTTTTATGCGTGCATTACTTCAAGATTGCCCTTATCTTACCTAATGTTAAGTTGTAATGAGGTCCTAACTTAAGGGCGACAAGTACAGCTTAATAAAGCTGTTACTGGATTTGTCGCCCTTGAAGGATTGACCCTTGCAACTGTTGTAGCACCCCCTCAAGAGCTCTGGAAATGTTACTCACACGCAGGAACACAACAATACCGAAGTGATTATTATTTGGCTGCGGTCTTATGTAAGGTGGAGGTGTATCATCAGTCGGACTACTCCAGTTCGAGCGATAAATCGCTATGCCCTACCTTTCTCAACAATCTTAGGCAAGCATATAATACATTAGACTATTGCAGAAAGTAATAAATCTGTCAATGTGATAGTTTTCTATGATTTAATTTTAGTAGTTCAGCTACAATTCGTACACATTTTTATACAAAAATGTGTGCTGTTGTAAAATCGGTTTAGTAGTAGATAATCGTCAACTAACAAACTCTCAATCGTAACCCTCTTCAAATTATTTGTGTAGCCTATTGATATTTGTAGTCTCGATCTTTTTTTATTGCCTAAATTGTACCACCGATTTATGTTAATTTTTTCTTGCAATAATACAGTGTATATAACTATCTAAGTATTGCGTATCTATGTAACAAACGTATCTAGTTCGACGATACGCTTGTGATATATGGAATTCTACCCACTACAGGACAACGGTCGTTTTAAATTGTAAATTAAAAACCCGACCGAGGAAACGAACAAGCAAGTGGCGCAACTCCAAAAGGTAAATGCAATAAACATGGAAATGCGTTACAAACGCAAGCGAAACTGAACACTACACGTCAAAGATTAAAGCCGTAGTACTTGCGCTCACTGAACCGTGATATAAGACGTTTCAGTTTCGACTCGTCTGAATGTAGGGCGGTGGTGTGCTACCCCTAGGAGTCGCGCAGTAGTACCCGGCATGGCCCGACAATCGGACGCGGTGACGCTTAATACGGACTTTGTACTCTGAGAACTATGTTTGTTTGGTGCATGTGTGAATAAAGTGTTGTTATGGCTAGGAAACGGGTAAGGGACCAGCATTGGTGGTTTTTACCCTAAAACGGAAAAGCAACGCTCTATACATTTGGATTACGTTTCTTTTCGTTTGAGCTTTTTTGTCTGTTTTTTATTTTAACTTTTATGTGAGAATTAGGTTGGACTGTATTATGGATATTTTTATTGTCTCTCCGTTGGGCGTGCTAGGTCGTTAATATTGTAATGGCATGTTAAGCGCTCGGTATGACCCATTTGTGAATTACTCTTGTGATCACTGGAACGGTCGCTTGGAAGTCAGCTAATGTCGAGTTATTGTCATCGCGATGACAGCGGTGGACCGACTTTTTTTAAAAATGACGCTCATTTGTTTTCATTCTGAATGTGTAGTGCGTATTATCGCTGTACTTATGTTTTATGCGAATTGGCTACTTGACAAAATTTTGAAATCTTGTTAATTGCAAACCTTGATACTCATTTCATCGCATGAAAAGTATATTTCACAAAAAATATATATTTACTACATGTATTTTTCATTTTAAAAAATCTCTTTAAATTTCCCACGAAAACGCTCTAAGCTGTCATGGCGCCTAAAATGACGTCAATGTACCCTAGCAAGATTAGAGCTGTCATTGATCATAGATTGTCATATCGAGTTTGTTCGATGGATGCCTTATGATGTTTTTTCTCGATATACTTAATTTTATTTGACAAATCTTTTTTGATGTATTAAACAAAAAATTCAACAAACAAGTACAAAAAAAACCTTGAGTCATGACAGCCACAGAACCAAAATCAATTTTAACACTACTCAAGATATGACTTCAATCTCGATTTAGTTTCAATAACCGGTATTGACACCTTTGAATACCTAAAGCAGGTTTCAGTGCGCCACACAAATACATTTTATCGCAATCTTACATATGTCAAAATCGTTAATATTCAGAGCGTCCTGTCGATTGGCTGAAAACTTGAAATTACGAGTACTGTACGGTAGCGTAAAATACGAATTATGCGTCAAATATAATATCATACGAAACAATCAACAATATGGATTTTTGTCATCTCATGCAACAAATTTGACGTTCCATAGGTACGCTAAACGTTACTATTAATATCTGATCATTCAATAATACTTTATCTTTTTATGCTAGTTAATAACCTAAATAGTACACACAAATAATCGATAATATCCGAAACTCATTTTGAAAAGAAATAGGGTTCCGTAAAATATTTGGGTTTTTCGGACACAAGGTTAATAATCAACCTGAAAGGTTACTTATTTTGCGTACGCTGCCTAAACTATAAAAGATAGAATCATAAAATGTTCAAATTAACTGTAGATCTTATAATTATCTACAAAAAAGTTCGCGACACACTATACCTATCTACATAAGTCGAGTGAGGCCCAACAACCTTTTTGTTATTAAAAAATCTTGAATTTTTTTGGACCACATTAAACCGCATTTATTTTCATGCTATTAATCCTTATCAATATAAATTATTTCATCACCAAGTGTAGTTTAAGTATGGTGGTGGTGGTGGACGAAATTAAAATATTACTATTTCTGCTGCACGGCCCGTTGCGAACTGAGCGTCACGATGGAAATATAAAATTATGAATAATAATCAATACTTAAAAATATCGATGTTTTAGACGATGTTTCAAAAATCATCGACTTCGCGTTCCGATTTTTCAAATCGAAATCATCAATAGTACGTTCATTATTAATCTGTGGTACAGAGTGGACACCCCTAAAATATGACATATCGGCTGCTATGACGTTGTGACTTTCTGCTAGTGACCGACCGAAACATGTTTTTTTGCCGAAACCGAAACCGAAACCGAAGGTTCGGTTTCATTGTAGTTTCGGCCGAAACCGAAACCGAAACCGAACCTTTTATAAAAAAAAAGTCCTTATAAAGTCGAAAAAATTTCGGTCGGCGAGATATTAATTTTTAAAAATTAATATTTCGCCGACGTTTAATTACAGGTTTCTACTTTCAAAGATATATCACAATGAAATTTAAGCACAGTTACAAAGGTTCTGTTTGAAAATTTAACTCATCATCATCATCATCATTTCGTCCTATTACTGTCCACTGCTGAACTTGGCCTCTCCAACCGATTTCCAGGGTCTGCCACCAAAGTGACCGGCTCAGCAGACACCGAGGTGTACAACTGCCCATAGAACCTCTCTATCTCCCGTAACACCTCTGACTTATTCGACGTTATACGCCCATCTTCGGTCTTCAGCTTCATTAGCTGGCTTTGCTCAATAGACAAGTCTTTTGCAAACACTTTGGTTCCGCTCGATCGTCTCCTTAATACGTTGGGTATGGGACCCTACCGTATGGGCAATTTCTACCAGCCTGCCATTTATATCGCCCACTGATGCGCAGCTGTCTAGCCATTCTAAGCGATTTACCAGTTTAAGTTGAAAGCTCTCGGGGTTTTGGATATGTGCATTCGACGGTCGGAGCGTGGACTTCATCAGGCGCGCTCTTTCAAGTTTGACATTGATATTCAATATGCCTCTGACGATTCGGTGATCGCTGCCGGTTTTAACCTTGTTGATCACAGAGACATCATTGAATATCTGTCTTCTGAAGCTCATGATGAAGTCAATCTCATTCCTCGTTACACCGTCGGGACTCAGTTCAGGTCCATTTCCTTTGTGGCGGCTTTCGGAAGAAAGAATTCATCATAAAGAGTCCTTCTTTTTCCATAAAGTCCGCCAGCATCTGTCCTCTGGGATTCCGCTGCTTTTCAGCTCATCATCGCTTCTACAGCCCAACTTCGCATTGAAGTCACCCCTTACAACAGTGAAATGTGTTTTGGAGCTATGTATGGCCCTACTAATGTCCTTATACGTAGCTTCCACTTCGTCATCTGGGTGTGTCGTAGATGGAGCGTATACCTGTTCTATATTAAGATAATATCTCTTGGATATTTTAACTATGAGGCACGCATCTCTATTCGACACACTTCAGACGGACACAATGTTGTTGATGAGTGACTTGTGGACGATAAACCCAACACCACCTTGGGACTTCTGTTCTCCCTCCCGGTAGTAGAACAAGTGACCGGTCTGCAATGTTATCGTATCCTCTCCCTCTCTTCGAATTTCCGATAAACCAATGACGTCCCATCGCAACTTGCTCATCTCTTCTTCCAGCTCGACTAGCTTCTCATCCAACCTCAATGTGCGCACGTTGTGTGTTACCTTGGACAATTGTCGGTGGGGGTGGTAGCCCGATCTCTGCTGGGGATTCTTAGCACCCCTGGCCCCGCCGCTATCGTGACCGCTATAGTAGCCACGGACTGCGGTGCCGCCGGGGACTCGGGGCCTGGTTTTCAATTGTGCCGTCATTGAAGGTTAATAGCCTACTGGTACCACGCTGGCCAGACGGGTTGGTACAGGGTTTTATCTCGAGTTTTCCTTCTCTCGCACTGGGTGTTATGTGCGTTTTTCCTTGAGTCGGCTTCTACGACTCCCTGGGACAGTGAAGGGGTGGTGACATATGTATTCTCATGCCGTCACCACACGGCAAAACTTAACTACCCTATAAATAAAGTGAAACAAATATATTATTTGTAAGTTTCGGCGCGGCCGAAAGGTTCGGCCGTTTTTGGCCGAAACCGAAACTCTGGCCGAAACTTGATTTTTTGGCCGAAACTGGCCGAAACCGAAACCTAAACCGAAATTTCGGTCGGACACTACTTTCTGCTCGGCGTTTCCAGTCACGTGACTTAATGCCTATCTTATTGGATTTTCTTTTCTAAAAATATTAATAATCTTTGATATTTATGTTCTTGAAATTTATATTTCCTTATCTAAATATCTTAACTTATCATTAGAAACTATTATCCTTCCGATTTGTTTTTAGTGGAAAGTAGCCAATTACGAATAGTAATAAATAGACCGAAAGACGACTAATAAAAGCTGGCATGGAACGGTATTAACTGCTCGTAGTCGGTTGGAGAAAAACTAATATAATCATTTTGGATACATTACAAATCGTAAAATATTGGAAACATTAAAAGGCACATATTTAAAAAAAAATTGACGAAATTGATAATAAAAGATGCTGACTATTGCGGTATGTCACAAAGCAAATCATTTGCTAATTAAAACAATTATTGTCTTAACAGATATGATTAGAATGTTATCTTATCCCACTGAATAAAGAAAACTTAAAGTGCCGTGTATCTTAAGAATGTATTTATGCAATGTTTGTCTTATTATTCAGTTATGTATTCAAATGTATAATTTAAATGGAAGTTAGAGTGGTATTAAAATACTTAGGCAAAATACGAGTATACAATATCGTATTTTTTATATGTTAGATCGTTGTAATAGAAGTTACTCTGACAATATAACAATAAAATTGTTAAAATGCACGCGTATAAAAGTTTTGCAATGTCGGGTCGGCTGATGATTTTGTTAGGGTCAGAGATCTCGATGCTATTGTTGTTTGAATAACAATAATATGTTAAGAAAGATGGGTTGTCGTCTGAGCAGTAATCAGCGGTACTGGGTTGTTATTATTTTACTAAGTCAAAATACAAATCTGAAAGCAAATAGCTGGTAAGAAAGAAAATTGACGCGCAAAAGAATTTATTGTAAATCTACTTGCAGAAACAAACTCAAGGGAATCCTTTGATTGGTGGACATACACATACAAACAAACATGCACTTTGCTATATACGACAGTCCATACATTCAAATACTTACCGAATACAAAACTGTTACTGAATTTGTTGTCCAATGGCGAAAATATATCTTTATCTCGTAGAATGAATGTACGGGTCTTGAGGTTACACGATAGAACAAAAAGTCGAATCGAAACCAGGCACTACATGTGCCCTTAATTTAAAAATGGCTAAGAATTAATATCGAAGTGAGAGTGTTTACTTTAAAAAGTACTTTGAGCGTACATTGGGAGTTTTTCGGATTTCCAATTTAGGATCGAGCGAAAGCTATGACTCTATGGAGCATTCGTGAGTCAATGAACGCTAAAACGGTTCATTTTACGAAACTCCTTCGCAATTTCGGCCCGAACTTCGGAAAGGTTGGTTTTTTGTAAACCTTCTTTAAATTGAATTTACGACCTCCGGCGTAGAGCCTTTTTTATATAAAATGCACCATCAGGGTTGAATCACAAACGTCAGACACGATTCCGATTCGAAAAGTCTATGTTGTGTCTCTGTCCAATTGTACATGCTAAGAAAGAGATAAAACATTGTTTACTAATTCGATCAGATTTCGACGTTTTGTGAGTAGGTAGGTGGATGAGCCTGTGACGGTACGCTTCTTATGAAGAACGGAATTATCATCCTAAACACTGTTACTGCTCACGAAAATACTTCTTCCTTTTCGTAACATAGTAAAAGAAATTCTCCTAGCAAAGCTAAATTGCGCCCTCTTTTATAAGAACATGACTGCAAAAAGGATTACAAAGTGAAGTCAAAGAAATGCTACAGTGAACAAGTTACGATCTCGTATTGTGGATTTACATGTTAAAGAGGTTGGTTACGTACCTATGTGCGTTTTATAGACGACTAGCTATGCCCGCGACTTCGTTCGCGTAGACTACATCCTTTCATGGTCGGTTTTACCCCTATCTCCCCTAATATTCGAAACAAAAAGTAGTCTATATTTTAATAAATAAATAAATGCGTCAGACAATCACCTGATCTCAAACTAAGGTTTTCCCTTGTACTATGAGTACCAGACGACGACGTAGAATAGAGCTATATTTGTGCCAACTTTCATATCTCTAACTTAAAAAATAAAAATTTTCCCGTATAAACTTTCAAATGTGGCAGTACCAAATTAAATTTGATAAAATTTGTATCAAATTTTGAGTACTCCGAAATAGTCAAAAAAGGGTAGGTAGGTAATCTGATACGTTCTCTTTCTAAAACCAAATGCTGGAAAGCCCAACAAATGAGGACCTAGTTTTGTTTTTCACCTGATGAAATGAACTTCAAAATACGCCACGTCTTCTAGTAATCATAGCTTCTAATCATAACAATTTATCTTAACCAAACCCCACCACACTGATAGCGAATAGTCGAGTGCAAACCCAATGCTTTGCTCTCAAACAGAAATAGAAAACTCGTTACGAAAGGCGAATCTCAATTTCCAGTAGCCCCGGTACAAAATTCCATTAATGCGGGAAATCACGAGCTGGAATGGTTCCGTACACAAATGATCGGGATCGATCTGATGGGCAGTACCTAACAAGTAGTCTAGAAAATCAGGGAGTACAGATAAATGTGTGCTTTCTATTAAAAGTAACTGTGAAGTGAATTGTCAGGTCAGGAAATGGAAGAGATGGGTATTTTCTATACAACAGATAGGAGACGTCATATCGCACCGTACCGCTGCGTTGGGGAAGGTAGCGGCCTTTGTGGATCTCCCCGACTCGACCCGACGAAAGAGTGGGGACCACTCACTAAAACCTCCCTGCACTTCTCATCGCCTAGTGACGTGAATACAGATTGATCTATAGCAGCCACGGTGCAAACCTTTTGACCGTAGAAATTCAACAAACTAATTTTCAACTCTATGTGTCATTAGAAGTTATATATTCCATTCAATCACATGGCTAAACGACGTATAGCCGTATGATTGAATGGCGTTGTTCAGTCAAAGGGCTAGCTGTTTGATTGAACGGCTCACTGTGACAAATACATAAAGTAACACTAACAACGAAAGGTTTTGCATGTTCCGTTATTGTCCTCATCTCGTTTAGTTTGCTTGAAAATATTTAACCTACACCCATTATACTTACAATCGGATTTTATCTTCTCAGTAGTTATAAATTCTGAACTGGAGGTAACATCATTTGGTTTGGACATAAATGTTACTAATGTACTCTATACATATAAAAAAAGATGATATCACTACGCCACCAGTGCGCTGTAACCACTTTTACAGCCCTAACATAAAGTATCTGATCTTATCGTTAGCCGTAGAAGTGTGGCAAGCTTACGAGGCCTGTACTATTGATCGGCCTCGGGACAACTGCCGCTGCATACTGCACTTGCACTGGCTGGAATTCGCCGTTTATACTGCCAGTTACCGCAATTGGTTCAGCCTTTATTAAATCAGCCGTGAAATTTTAGGGTACTTAAGTTATCGATGCTAAGTTTACAGTGTATCTGAAATGCATTGGATCGTACCCCAGTAGCGTGGTGGGAGTAACTTAAAAAGTTCAGGAAAAGGAACAAAGGAGCGCCAAAAATGCCTTTCATTTTTTTTTAAGGAGCTGAAACTCTTTCGGACGTTCGGAACGTTCGGAATGTTGATTCTATCGAGAAGAACTGTCAAGAAACTCGATAGTTACTCTTTTCAAAACTGACACATATGGTACAGATCATGCAATAAAATATATATTATTAATAATGTAGCTTTTGTCTAGTGTACATGTTTAATGCTAACAAGTCCAAACATCATAGATAGATAGATACACTTTATTGCACAGAAAAATTTACAGAAATTGGCTTTACAGACATAATTAAGTACAATTTAGGCGGTCTTATTGCTAGAAAGCAATCTCTTCCAGACAACCTTTAGGTAGAGGAAAAAGTAGATATCGAGAAACGGGTGCGCCCGTGCAAAATATTTATTGAGGAAAACAAAAATAAATAAATAACCGGAAATATAAATAACAAAATATGATAAATACATAAAAAAAAAAACACAAATAAATAAAAAATACATACATAAATAAATATCAATCATCATCATCATCACTGCTAGGCCGATATTAACGAAAGTGGCATTTAAATTATCTTTTCACATCACAGAAATACAGAATATACCCAGAGCGTTCAAATCCTGAATTCATAAAAACCGAAATATATAGCTGAAAATAAATAAATATAGTCAAAATTATTGCTTGAAGTAGAATCCATATATCATATATTAAGGACTTTCTATCTGTAAGCTATTGGTTTTTAGATAAATAAATAAAAAAACGCGTTCGTTCGTTCGTGATTTCACGAAATAAATATCACCTTAAGAGTTTTCATTTAAACATATCGATAATATCACGGTTATTTATTAAAATCATGATATCCGAAGCGGCTTAATAATATAATATCGGGATAAAACAGAATCCGAGGCATACGTACGGATGCCCTCCCACGGGAGGTCGTTAAATATTTACCGGCAAGATAACACTTTGGCTAGAGTCCCGAATAATGCGTGGTGCAAAGAGATTAAAACATAAAGCCCTTACATTATTATAACAGGCTAAATAGACGGCAATGAATATATTGGAGGAGACGTAAACATACCGAGAATTAAGCTAAAGTTTTGCTTAAATTTTTTGTATGAAAACTTCGTGTGTGCGGATTGGACAATATATTGGACAACATCACATACATTGCTTGGATTCTGTGGTAAGTAGCTAAAGCACTTGTGTGACAGAAATCAGAAACAACGATGGTACCACAACACCTAGACCCGAGACAATAAGAAAAGTTCGTACTATCACCGTTTTTTCAACATATCCAATGATTCTTCACTTCTATTGGTCATATAGTTGTCGTATAGCTTATAAAGCCTTTCTCGATAAATGGACTAACAAACACAAAAATGTTTTTCAATTCGAACCGGTAATTCCTGAGATTAGCGCATTCCAACTAACTTTTAGCTTAATAATATTATAGATCACACTATTGTGACACTAGGTACCCATATTTTTTAAACTTGGATTAATAAATTAATTTAGATTTTCTAAAATATTTGCGGAGAATCATTATTCTCCCATGTTAAAGAAAATGCGAACCACTGTATAAGTTTAGTACTAACACTAGGTAATAAGTAAAATTTTGTTACTAACATTTCTATGGATAATTTTGGTCCGAAATAAATGAATTATTATTATTATTAAAAGACTTGTGAAATAAACCGAGTGAGATAAAGTTCTTATTTCTGTTTAATTTTGAATTGGAAGGATTGAAGGTACTTCTTTTTTCGAGATTCATATGACCTGCTTATCTTTAATGCAGATAAAAGTATTTAAAAGTTGTTTAATTAAAAGTCCCCAAAGATGCAATGAAACATAATAAGGGAGAGTACCTTTGATTAATTAAACTTTTGTTCCATCATGTGTTAATAAGAGGGTGACGTGTGCACCCTCATCACTCTTCATATTTTGGTCACTAAGCCGCAATATTTGCATAAGTTTTAATAATACATTGGAACAGTCGATCCTCATTTTAAAACTAGTCGTTGACTCCGACTTCGGTTACGTTACTTCTGGATGAAAAGTAGTAGTCCTTTATCTTTTTGTAGGATTTAATCTGTCCAGTTGCAAAGTTTCATCAAAATTTTCTGTGTTTCAAAATTAAAAAACATCCATTCAATTTGACGACCTCGGTGGCGCAGTGGCTAAGGTAGGCGGCCAAAGCGCGTAAGGTCCCGGGTTCAATTCCCGGTCAGGTCAATTTGGAAAACGAACTTTTCTAAATTGACTTGGGTCTGGGTGTGCTGGGATGATGCCCCCAGTTGGTATCCGTCGTCTGGTACTCATAGTACAAGGGAAAACCTTAGTTTGAGACCAGATGATTGGTGTGATTGTCTGGCGCATTTATTATTTATTTATTTATTCAATAATTCGC
Source organism: Glyphodes pyloalis (assembly GCA_037074685.1). Lineage (NCBI taxonomy): Eukaryota > Metazoa > Arthropoda > Insecta > Lepidoptera > Crambidae > Glyphodes > Glyphodes pyloalis. Next base: position 2,829,533 of record JAYKKO010000020.1, read on the forward strand.
GGTGTATTGGAATAGAAGTATCCTAAATGTTGATTTATATATGTTGTATATCAATCTTTATACCAAATTTCATCGAAATCATTCAGTATTTGTGTTAAATATTGATCAACATATATCTAGATTCTTACACATTTCGCTTTGTTAGAGTATATAACAGTAAAGTAGCTAATATTAAAACCTTTGGAACGATTTATCTTATGCTTTCGAAGGGGTCGATTTTCTATCAAATCTTTTGAGATGAATTACTAACATTGCAGTCAAACCGAGTTATCCGAAATCGGCAACGAATTTAATAAGATTTATCAAAACGACCCAGCATTCCTTGGGGGCGGCGATAAGATACCTCCCTGTGCGACACAAAAGCCGTGGTTCAAGCCGTGCGTAACCAAACACTGGAGTTGAGCAGATAGCGCTGAGCTGGGAATCTGATTCGTGCACTGACAATTTAAGGGTAAAATGTATCTTTAAAAAGAATACCGTCATCGTTCTGTGGCTTTGAGAGCTTACACACTCGTACTGCATATAATTGAAAAAAAAACTGAGAATGTGCATGAGAAATCTAAATAACATCAGTAATACTTATGAATCGTCTATCTATATGAACCATATCTATGATCCAGCAGCCATCTCTACCCTGGTATTCGAACTTCGAAGGAATTTGCTTTTTTATTCGCGTTAAAACGTTTGCAATAATATAATCTTCAAAAGGGATTTCATTTTAGATAGTTCTACGCGAAATGAGCGAATGTTACGAAGAAAATTGAAATACATCTTATTAAGGGCGATTTTATAAAATCTTTTTGTCCAACTTCAAACGGCAATAAAGTTAAATTTCAATGTACGTTTTTGAGAAATAAAATGGGTCATACCACACATTACATTAGTATTCATTTCAGAGTAGAACGAAGAATTTTTAAGAAGCATTAATTTCATTTTTAAATTACTTTTTGTGTAATTTATTCGTCTAAACCAGATAACTCCTTTCTAGTTTCTACGAATGTATTTTATTTAATCCAACGTGTAATTAAGTCTAATATTAATCCAATTAATTTACACTACGGAGAGACTTTAACTGTTTCAATTTCCTTTTGCGATTATGATTTATTTTCTCTTATCGTATATAATGGAAAAAATTGATTCTTTAGAACCTGTTTTGAATTTAATTAGACTAAAAGTGTGTTACGACAATGTGTGCCAATCAAAGAGCGAGTTCTAGATGTGTTCAAAATTGGCCGCAATGAGCTAAGTCGTGTGTGAAGAGTTTATCATGGGAGTGAATGGAAGATACTCGGTGAATAAACATTTTCGTTCAGTAGAAGGGCCTTTTGCTACAATGATACATTACTTGATTGTGATGAAAATACTAATTTCGCGTGTCAATACAGAACGAACTAAAGAAGAGCTATGTTACTGGAAGAATTTCTACATTACCCAAGTCGAAGTTAGATAGATACTTATAACTAATCATGGAATCAAACTTTCCAACAACATGGCTCCCTGTGTAATCAATAGTGTTAAACTTATTGATTGGTTCGGCGTTAAAAATAAAATTTTCGTTATTTTGTTTAATGTATTTTGGTGTAATTGGCCCTTAGACTTTGGAATATTGTAAATGCATGATTTGGGATTATTTTTGACATGATTTCATTAGTATAAAAAGTTATTGTTTGTAGTTATAATTGCAGGATTTAGTTGGTGATTGATGATAGATTTGTAGAATATAGTGATCTTTTTAATATTTACTATTATTTTATCTTATTGACAAAACAAATTAAGTTATGTCTTAGTGCTTTTGTGAAATGAAGCGAATGTTTTTTTCATAATTTACATTTTATTAGTTTTCATTATACTTCAAAATAATAATTACTTGGATTAAAGATAGTATTTATTTTTATCTGAGATCAAGCATGGTAATTATAATGTTGTTTGTGTTTTTAAGATTAATGAGAATAGCGTTAACCTGTTGCACGGATTTGACCTAATCGTGTTTAAGGACGAACGTTAAGGCTCATTATCTCTTTTAAACGTTAACCTTTGTAGTTTTATATTTCAGTCTTATCTACCGTCTTATAAGAATATGGTGCGACGTTTCAGCATCTTGCTGCTGAACAGCAAAGTGTAATTTGATTGTTAAGTTAGCAATTGACCTCTAGCTATATCTCCAGCTGCAGGTTACCCGAGGGCAGGCGTGCCGCCGATGGGGTATTTTTAGAGCTTAGCTTCAACGAGCCTATCTTTTTCTACTTCATTGGCAACGAGATCACGTTCACTGGTTAGGTTTTATTTAACGGAATTTGAAGTCGATGTACGGATTTTGAGATTGCGTTTACACTCTTCTGAACGAATGTGGGTTGGATTAGATGTGGTTTGTTTGTTGCATCGCTTTGGAAGCGTGCAAATGATGCCTCGAAGCTTTGAAACGATGTGTTTTGCGGTGAAGTATGGCCGCTTCAACGCAGCGAAGGCATTTTGGTCGTAACGATTGTCATTTGATAGAAAAATTATAAAGAAATCTTCAAGTCGAAACGGCCATTCACTTTTTGTACTTGGTAGTGGCATTGCTATATTTTTTAGATATGGTTATGTAGTTACCTTTTCTTGATGTAAATTTAGGTGTAGTGGTTAGTGTAATGGATTCTAGAATTATGGAATCATGGTTATCGCGTACACGTTCAAACAAAAAAACTCTTCAGTTTAATAATTCTAGTATAGTAGTATAGATATTAAGCAAACTTGAAGAGCCAGACAATCGTTCACCTCGTAAAACAGCAAATTACCTCCCAATTGAGAATGATGTTTTACGAGCATTTAATCGATAGGGCAGAGAGGGTGGTAACAAGCAGGCAAATACCAACGATGTCTAACTAGCGGTTTTCAAACTCGGTAACAACCCCCAGGTGGGTGATAAACTTGCTTTATCGCTGTCGGGAGCGGAGCAATCAAGGATGAATTTATTGGAGTGAGCATCTTATTTCATTAATTGTAAGTAAATGCTTTGGTAAGGTCTAATTACAAGTTTACCATAGAACAGTCAGGGAAAAATCAGACAATTTGTACTTAGATGTAAGAACCAATATATTATGAATGCAAATATTTACCGGGATATGATTTTTATCGTACTTTTTTATGTATCTGATGACTTAGATTGAGGTCAGTCAAGTTTTAAGAATTTACAACATAATATCTCCTGAGTATCGAATTAGATTTTTCTTTATGTTACTGTTTTGGTTTTTACACACAGAAAAAAAACTGAAAGATTAAGTTACGCTAACATGTAAATGGACTCATTTTATTTTGATTGGAGCTGGTTTCGATATGCCCTCGGAGCTTACTTTTTAAGGACAAATTCTTACTGCGTTTAGGAAATGTGATATCGCAATCGCAGCAAAGGTTTGAAAAGCAGTGGTTTTAGCCATGACCCGAGGATGGGATCATACAAAGTTCGTTCACCCCTTCAGAACCCTTGAAAAGCAGGAAATATTTCTATTTACGACGTTTTTTTATTCCATTCACATTTACATTTCTTTAACCTGCCGACCTAGATAGCTGACTATCGAGGCACTTGAACATAAATGCATGAATTTCGTGAAAAGAATGCCAGTTTCATTGAGCACATTTTTCGTGAAGGAAATATTTATAGAGAACCAGTATTGATGACGGTAGTTATTTATATTATCAATTATAATAGTGAGTTAGAAGATTATACAGGGATTAATACGAAAAATCAAGAAAGCTGAGATCGAATTAAAGTCTTTCATCTTAGTCGGGTACTTAGTTTAGAATTAAGTTTATCATGTACATCAAAACAGCAAATTCAGATTCCCAAAGAAAAAGACAATGAAATGACATCAAAGACCGAAGCGGTTTGATGCTAATACATTTCTTGACAAAAGTCTGTCCACTTGAAGCAAACTCAACTGAACTAGAGTATCTAATGGACCGACTCTGGCACTAACTGACAAGAAGTAATGGTGACAAGAAAATGCAGCGCAACCTTCGAGATGGTCTAAAGGCAATTTAAAAGGAGCGCGCTCGCTGAGGCTGAATATTTTACACCCAAGTCAAGTTATGATGTAGTGGTAAATTAAAAAAAAAGTTAATTGACCTAGTGCGAGACCCACAGAGAATTCCGTTAATTCCCTCCCCTTTACACTTTCCTATTCACTGAGAATAAAGCTGATTATAATAGCATCTATTAAACTTGAGAAGCTTTCCTACTTTTTCGCTGAAGAATTTTCTTCGTGCCAAATTTGTATGAAGTGGAGATTTGTTTGTAAGGTCGACCAATAAAGCGGCCTACCAGTTTTAAATAAACTTCTTAGGACAATAAAATGACGATAAGGTTGTGTCCTTCAAAGGAAAATAAACCTAATTATTATGGGACGTGCAAATGACATTCAACCGTAGTGTGGTAGACCACATTTTCGACCGACCGCACAATTTCATAGTAGAGGTGGGATGGTTAAATTTATGTGGATTATGTGGATTTGCTTGTAGTTTGATTTTATGACTGGTTTTGGTGAGCATTGTCTGAAATAATTGCGACGATAATTCAATAGTTTGCGTGAATTGGTGATCTTCTATATGCTACCAATATTTCATCACCCCTTGTTTGTGGTGTAGGATCCGAAACCACGACCCTCACGTGTCACGCGTGATACTCTTCCAACTGAGTTATCGTAGGCGATGAATATTTCTGTTTCTTTAAAATATTTGAAGTTCGCTTGTGCGATGTGAAGCTCTTTAAGAATAAATACACACAAAAATCTTTCCTGTATGCTAGGCCTGGATTGGGATGCGATTTTTCATCCCTAATTTTCTAGTTCACAATGGCGTAACTTCCAGTACTTACGTTTCTCGACAAGGGTCCAACAAAGTCCCCAAATTGTATTGGCCTCTTATCCTCACGGAGTGATCTAGATTCCCGGGGCGTCGCGACGCGAACGAAAAGTTTGTGGGGACGGTTCAATACACTTCTTACAAAATTCCCATTTCGCAGATGGTTCGAATGTTAGTTCGCGAATCGGAGGCATTTAATACAATTATCGATAATGTAATGGTAGGTTCCGGTAGAAATAATTACCAAGGAGAAATGTAGTTCGTACATGGTGCGTAATCTAGTTTACCTCTGTGCCAGGCATGAAACTCTTTTGGTCAAGCAAAAACCCGTCATTGTTTTATTCCTGAACTTGACTAATTATTCTGAGGGGTATATTTGTTTCACCGGTCTTAAATTTAGGGCCAGTTAGTTATTTAATAATTATCTAGGATTCTAAATCTAAAGAATTTGGATTGAAAAGTTGGCAATGCTTTATTCGCCTGATAAACGGTTCAATAATTTCATTTGTCGAATAGTTATCATGCATTTGATCTGAGATTGATAAAAAAACGGTCCTTAGAGGAATATCTATTTGACACTATAAAAACAACACACCACAAATTTCTCGTGGGTTTGTGTTAAGAAAAGTACGGAAAAGGTAATGTACGTAAGTTTGTAAGTTTCTGGTGGTCGAAGTAAGTATCTACTTTGACGAAAGCGGGTCAGTACCTCCTCCCTTACATAATGGAGAGAACGACGATGGTTCCCGGGATGCGCCAGGTGAAATATCCGCTGGGGTGCCCACGACTACCGTTCAGGGTTATTCTTTGAGAATTGTGAACAATTACCCACAGTTTTTAGAAGCAGAATAAATTCTTCTGATGGGATATTCTGGAAGTTGGAAAAGGTGGGGTCATAATATGTCTGTAGCAAAAGGAGTTTAGAAATAATCTGTATTCAATATAGATTTAAGACTTTCGCGTTCCATTTTAAACATTTTTTTTTACAATGCCCTTTGAGATTGACCTCATCCCACGTGATGTTAAGTTGTAATGAGGTCCTAGCTTAAGGGTGACAAGTACAGCATAATAAATGTGTTACTGAACTTGTCGCCCTTACCTTGAAGCTTTGACCCCTGCTACTAATGTAGCACCCCCCTGGAGCTCTGGAAACCTTACTCACACGCAGAAACACAACAACACAGTAGTGATTGTTATTTGGCTGCGGTCTTCTGTAAGGTGGAGGTATTTCACCAGTCGGGCTGCTCCAGTTCGAGCGATAAATCGCTATGCCCTACCTCTTTCAATTATATATCAGAAATGGGATTAAGTGTTGTAAGAGCTATTTGAATAGATTTATTTAGGATTTCGGTAGTGAGGCGACATTTTGACAATTATTATCAAACACGGGAGGTAATCCGAAAAGTAAACTGAATCGGTGAGGTGAGGAATAATAAATTAAAAACACCGTAGGAGGCCCAAAATTTACTTTAAGGCTTTTAGAAATTGAAATTGATTTTATAGATAACTCAGCTCATGATCAAGATAATTATATAGCAATCTGGTTAGTGAATGAAAATATTTTTGCATTTATTATCAAAACCAACAACTTTGAACGGCGGTATAATGTAAATTAGGAACTCTTCGGTTAATAAAGATTTAAATATTCGCCGAAAATACCAAATAACGTAGTTTATAATTTGCTAACTGTAACGAGATATAAATGTTTGATATTTGTTTCTGTTTAATATTGGCATTGTACGTACGTATTGAATAACATGTATTTTTTTCATAAATGCAATAAATAGTTATTTTATAATTCTTCCATGATTAAGTAGAATAATTTGTGGATCTATAAACAAAAGAAAAACTTTGAATTTTCCACATTAATTTCCCTCTCAAATGAAATATTCAATTCCTCGAGAGTAAAAGTTTGTGTAATATCAGGTTAGGAGTTATTCCGTCCATAATTTAAGCACATCTAATGGAGTGTAATATATTGGATTACCGTAACAGATGTAACTAATTATTTGTGTCTAATGAAGAAAGATTACTTTATCTTTTGATCTCGGATCTTCATTAGTTTCGAGATCGGTCAACCAATTAATTATGTCAAAGTAGTTTAGAGTTAGTCTGACCTCTAACGGTATGTATTGGGAATCAGACTCGACTCCTAGAGTGGACTAGCAAGGCCTAATTGAATTGATTTAATGACTACTTGGTATTAAAATTCTTGCAATTCTATTAAAAAATCTTTAACATTTGTATTGGTTTTTTAACCGACTTCATAAAAAAGGAGGAGGTTCTCAATTCGACCGTATATATTTTTAAACAATACCAAGTCTGTTCAACGTTCACTGAATGTTAATCATTCACTTAATTCTATTCGTTCAATGTCGATGAAAATGCTCTCTTTAATACAGAACGTTGACAAGTAAACACGTATTTTTATATTACTGACCGTACCTCTTCCTATAGATAATCTCCAATTAGTGTAAATCTCAATCTATCTAAGCAACAGCTGACTGACTGACTGCCCCAAAAAAGCAGGACTTATAAGTGTTGAACACTTGAAATTTTGCACAGGGGTTTCACACACGTCCTGAGTGGGATTGAAGCCACTACCCTCGATACAACAGACAGGTGCGCAAATCATGCTACGATTGAAAGCTCGTCAGACGACAAACTTTGGTTATTTTGTAGCGTCCTTATATCTCGGGAATAATAACAAAAGTCGGACTGCAAGTTGCCTGTAATCGGGCCAGAAGTTTGTAGAATACAGCCTGCTACAGCTTCAATCCACACGAAAATAAGATGAGTGCTTTATTTAGGCCTGTTTGTATATTTACCGGAGAATTCGCAGTTCTCCTTGAAATAAGGTCGTATTTAAAACCCAAACACCTCTTATTCCCGCTGGAAGGAGGTCGGTCTGCCCGGGGCACCTTGCCTGAGCCACAGCAAAGGAAAAGAAACAGTGAACTATTGTCGAATATGATATATAATCGAATTATAAGTACTAGTACTAGGGTAATGCCACCTTTGAAAGTTTATATGGGAAAATGATTATTTTTTTAAGTTAGAGATATGAAAGTTGGCACAAATATAGCTCTATTAAAATATAGACTACTTTTTGTTTCGAATATAAGGGGAGATAGGGGTAAAACCGACTATGAAAGGATGTAGTCCACGCGAACGAAGTCGCGGGCACAGCTAGTTGTTTTATACTTCTCAAATTTACAAGATGTTTTGTCTTTGGTTGTTAATTAACAGAGGTCAGAATTTTTAATGAATCGTTTTACGTGACGCGTGATACCTAAATGTTTAATGATAACCCCACGTGCTGGTTTGGTTCCTTCACCGAATCACGCGTCATAGCTATATTTTTGACTAGCTGTGTCCGAAACTGGGTTCGCGTGGACTATAATATTATTAAGCCCCAGTTAGTCCTTAGGGATTATATCAGCTACCGAATGTAGTAAGGAGTTACGACGTTATGATGGGAATATTATTGACCTAAAAGTTCCATCAAATTTGGTCGAGCTATTTCAGAAACTAGCCGGAACAAACGGACAGAGAAAACTTTTCAATAAATTTTTAATTGTTATTTTAGTGAATGTATAAATATACGATATATTTATTCATATACATGTATTTAAAAACTGTTGTTTCTATTTTAATATTTTACAAATAGACACTCAAATTTTATTCATGGACACTTTCCGCATTTAATTTTTCGGTTTTACATCATGCTGTTTCCTGCTAGCTTACCTTCCATTAAAGCCCGAGGTACTATGCCAAACCTTTTTCCTTGCTGTCAACGATTTCCCTGTGCCTTATCTTCTCTCATCCCAGTTTCTAGACATTTAGGTTAGGATGTTGTGCATACTGCGTTTAGAATTCCACCTGGCGCCGCTGTCGCATAAATGTCGAGCTGAGAAATGTGTTCAGCTGCACGAACGGAATTTGCGAGTTTGCATCTCGGTCTAGCTGCATCGGTGTTTGCGGTTCTTGAACATGGATTCTGGAAAAGGTTTTGGTGATGACGCTTTGAGTGAGATTGATTTGGTTCAAGTTACGTTGGCGTTGCTGTAGTTTTTCTATGAGTACTATCCGTAAAATTCGATGGTACATTTTCCATATCATGAAATAGAGCAACTAAGCAGCTATGAACAAATCTTGTTACATTTCTACACATTCGTACATCATCTCTTCATGTTCGAAAGTCTCTTAATTTAGATCAGATGAGGTCTAGTAAAAAGCGATTTACTTTTTATTTATTAACATTAACATAACATTTACAGCATTTAAATGGTCTTATGATGAGACAGCGATCTCTTCCAAAAAGCCTTTCGATAAAGGAAACACAATTGATTTGAATTTAAATAATGATGTATACTCAAAACGTATTTTTTTTATCGCGGGTGTATGCATAAATGTGACATGTTTGGGTCTCTCCCACTAAAACCCCCCCAAAGGACCTTATCGCTTTAATGATGATGCCGTGGAAACAGAAACCACAGCATCACCGTATTCAAAATACTATAACGTTATTGAATTTTAAACATTTAAATCATCACCAACCGAGTGTTTTACTGCTAGAATGTGTAAACAGCTCTTCTCTTTGATTAGATCGTTTGAACTAATGCAATGTCTACATTCATTAATGTGATACCTCCCGCCGTAAGAGGATGCCTCCGGGAACTCTGGGATGCATCCCTATTGCGGTTTCTAGGCATTTAGGTTACGATACGACGCCGACGTTGGGAAAGGCGTTGATATGAGAGGCTTTCGCTAAGAGCGCCTCCTTGGTACTTGCTTTCCTTTCATGCAATGTTTCGCTAAGGGATTTCAGTAGAATTATATACAAGTCTTAAAAAATTGACATGGGTTCCATCACCTTTCGCACGGATATCAAAAAACGCTCGGTGGAAATAAGTTCCGAACCAGTAGAATCACTTTGCATTGTATTCAATGACGATATAAAAGTGTTTTAGGTTACCTACTTGAATAAAGACATTTTTGACTTAATCGAACAGGACGGAATGTTTCTTCAATCCAATTTGACTCTATTTGAATAATTTTAACAAAATATCATCAACGAAATTTAAAACTTAATTACTTTAACCTCTTAACTATCATAAGTTAAAAGCTGCATCTAAATTGAAATAAACGAAAAACGAACTACGCATCTTTATCGAAATGTGTAAAGCCTCATTCCTGATACCTTTATGTCGAAATCTTCAGAATATTGACAGACGACGTCAGTTCCCCTGCTCCGTTAATGGCCAATTCGTAGTGTCGCCGGCAGACTTGACGAATTTCAACTGATGCGGTCGAGCGTGGCTCGTATTGATGCAAATGGCCTGAGAGTTTTGTGGGAAACGGAGCGTGTTTTGTATTTCGCCTGTGTAGTGATGATATAAGTAGAACAGAAGGAATACTTCGTATTACGTGGTGCAGGCATGACAAATTTGAAGCTTCACTTCGCATAAAAAAATAAAATGAAATGAAAGAATGATCTGATTTTATAGTAAGTAGCTCATGTACTTGTGTTACAGAAATTAGAAACAAAGAAGGTACTACAACACCCAGACAATGTTAAGAATTTAGTAAAGGAAAGCTAACGGACGTTCTCTACGTATTAAGAAACTGAAATCCACACCCTTTAAAAGTTTTGACATCGGCAGTTATCAATTTAAAATCTATTCCTGAATACTACTTCGAATATACAATAGTATCACTGATTTTAGATTTTTTTTTTACATAAAACTAGTTAAGCACCGCCATAGAATAGTAATAGTTTCACTATTATGTTGTTTTACCAGGTTTTAATAGATCAACTTGGCTTTAACCTTATTTTTAACTAAAATTTCTGCTTCTTTTCTATTCATTAAAATATAGTCTCTAATATTTTTCAATCTTTGCTTGTAAAATATTATTAGTTCTGTGAACTCACATAAACCTTTTCAATTGCAAACCACCAGTTTTGCAATTCCAACCACATTGCCTTTAAGCGTTCGTATGCCAGTGTACTGGGCTGTCGAAATAAATCCAACTGTTATTGATTCTCTCGCTCCTGCAACGTGCTAGCGCGCTCTTGCACTCACAAATAATTCAGAAGTCCATTGTTTTAGTTGAATCTACATCGAATCTGATATTGGGGTCGATCGGTCACTAGGTACGTGAGCGCGATTGCTCGTAGGTACTGCAATTTCAACTAGTGCACGTGTCAACCCATCTATCTTTATCTTCTCGAGATTAATAACGTGTGCAATGGCGTCTTTTGGTTTCTTATTGTTATTGGATACCGTCTAGACGTCCTTCGTTTTATACGTTTCTTATCCGTTTTCATCAAAATATAACTTGTGCTGTCTGGGATTGTAATATGAATGCAGACAGAATATTTTTACGTTCATTTTTCAAACAAATTTTTAACCTAACAGATTCGTCTTCTAATATTTTGAGTTCATTTGAATTGTTTGTTTCATTATACTACGTTCTACAAATAATACAAAAATCCAAACCTTAATTGGTATTATAGTAACTGTTTAACATAAGAGCATGTTTAGAATTAAATTACTAGATGTTCGTTATTTGCCATAACAAAATTGGAAACATGTACATAAGTATTGCTCACAGCAATTTAATCCTATTCATTAATAGATTCCTAATAAAATAATCAAAGATGTTCATTGTCATGAATTAATGAAAAGACAAATTGTATTAAGAATCCACAATCGACTCTCTTCACATTTCATTGCCAAATGGGGCGCGTTCGTCGACGCGCCAAATAATTCATGAGACGAAAAGATTTTGACGGGAGGTTTTTACATTCCATTTCTCCTTTACATCTTGGAAGATTTCTGCGTGAAATAATTTTAATTTACCAATAAAATCGTCTCTTTACTGATTAAAAAAAAGAAAATTTAATTGGAGCCTTTTCTTTACTAACATTTGCATCGTAATTGACATTAATAAATCAAGTTAATATCTACTATTTAATCAGAGAAAGCAGTTATCTTCTCTAGTACCTATATTTAATTATTCTTCAGCATTTGTTTATTTTTTTCAGTTTCAATTATTTGTTCTGACTTTATCACTAGTGTTTTGGAATCTATATTGCGTTACTAGACCTTATTGGGCCGCCCTTATGTTGTAGGCATAAGAATGAATATCAAATTGTTTACCGTCATTTACTTTTGATTGTAGGTTTTACCACAGTACTTTATTTTTTTATTTTTCTCAAATTTTAGAAGAATATATAATTGCGGACCAGTCTTTCACCCTTGTAGTACTCTCCATTGCGTCTAGTGTAGTATTGTTCCCCGCTTCAGTTCCTAGTTGTTTCCGTTCATTTCACTGTTACTCCCCTCACCCTCTTCCCCTCGGATTGGGGGTCACGGGAAGACAATCATAATATCGCTGCTTCACACGCCATTGGGGAAATTTGCTTTAGTAATAAGGACAAGTTTGCTTTTGTAATAGGGATTGTATGAGGAAGATAACAGAGGTGCAGGCAAATTTAAGCACGATTACATATTTGGATATGCAAACGTTTTTCTTATGAACTTGCTTTGTGCCGTAAAGAGATGTAATGCTAGGAATTTATCGTAGTGACGTGTCGCGCTTCATTGCAGTGGATACTGATATGTAATTGTTATTAACTAGCGAGGCTTCGCACGCGTTCTACCCCCGCTTTTTAATATGAACTTTATTGAATAGCTATAAATTTCAAATTGACTCCCCATTTTAGTTAGAAAACGTTTGTATTGGAAAAAGTAAAGGGTTGTCGTTAAAGATTTTCCCGGCAATTATTAGAATTTCTCTCACCGTAACTATCTTTGGACATCAACGAACATTTTAAAAAATAATTTCAAAATTGGTCCAAGCTTTGTTGATTTATGCGCTTACAATAGATTTTGCGATTCATTTTATGCTATAGATAGATAGGATGGTATTTGGAATTGATGAATTGACATAAAAAACTGCAAATTATGGATTGTTTTGTAACAGAAAGCATGTTCGTTGATACTACATTTCTCTTTAGTTAACGCCATTATACGCCGGCCAGATATTACTTGTATATGTAGACTATGGTCATTAGTGTTCAGAAAGTTAGCATTGCATTATGTGTTTTTTATTTTATAATGTATACTTTAATGACTTATGAGTATCTCAACTAATTATTTATTTTATTTTGTTACAGGTAAGGAAACTACTACGTTCTCCTAAAAACTTCAGTTAGTAAAAATATGGTATCGTTTGCTCGTGGTAAGTCTTTATGACCATATACACTATGTGCCCAATATCCAGAGGACTTTATGCCCTTTGAAAGTAAGTCAAGAGTTACAATATTATAAACGTAAGAGAAGTGGGAAGAAATCGATGTTATTATAACGTATTTTTTCTGTGGTTAATAGGTTCCGAATCAGAGGTATTTATTTATTTGGTACTAGCGGTCCCGGTGAACTTCGATTCGTTTTAGAGATTTTTTTCCTCTTTTCTGTTGAAATTTTTCAAATTTTACCAAGGATCCCTAATTTTGTAGCCTATGTCAAATTGGAAGAATGTAGCATTCTATTGGTGAAAAAAATGTTTATATCGGCCTATTACTTTTTGAACCTATTCATTACAAACATACATACATACAAAAATAGGTGCAAATCTTTCCTCTTTATAATATTAGTGTAGATGAGTCTTTTTAGACTTTTCATTCTCTAGCCTGGCATTTCTAACTCTAAACACGTAAACACAAGCCTGTAACACCTCTCATATTTATTATTGGTAGGTATCTGGGTTATCACGCTCATATGGCGCTTTCACAGCTGGCCGGCCGCGTCTAAACGCACCCTCAACGCTTGGGCGGCCGCGGTCTTTTTATAGAAGCCTACGCCCCTTCAGCATGGCACTCCAGTAAGTGGTCAGTACCGCGACAGATTCCGATGCATCGATAGCCTCGATTAAACGATCTGATAATCGAATCGGTGTAGCGACGAATCACGAATCGGAAGTGTTAAGCGGAGCGTTTCGTCAGTCGGATTTCGGTGTAGGGAACACGTTTGGATGGTACACGACGATTAATTGGACCGTTTTCAAATTTATCTAGTATAGGACTATCGATGACGTCAATGCTTTTGATACTGTCAGTAATCTAGAAACTGCACACCAAGTGACCAAGTTAAAAGTTATCACTAGATAAAAAGATTACACTAGAATTTACAGAAATTGGTTTTACAGACATATTCGTGATCACTAATAAAAGTGTGATGGCCTAAAGCATATCACGATACATGCTAGGTATTGCAGTTAAATATTAGGTGTTGTGCCCACAGCATAAGAACGGTACAAAGTCCAAAGTGCATAAGACCAGACGTCATTTGACTATGCCACTTTAATTGTTGTTTTTTGGTATCAGATTTAAATACGCGCAACTCATCTAAATTGTCTTGGTAGTCAACTCAGATCGGCATTTTACCTGCTAAAACACTATTCCTGAATAGATTCTCTACGGAGATAGCACACTGTGACGTTACAATTTTACTGATCATACACTGACTGTTAAATCGTTCCGAAGCATTTTAAAGATAATTAAAAAAAAAATTGGCCGATATAACATAAAGGCAAAACTCATTTACGGCACTGATACCTAATTATTTGTGAATGGTGTAATCATCCCAATTATACAAATTTGTAAGCCCTTATTGAGTGATCAATATACAGAGATATATTAACCATCTATTGTGTTCGTCAATTTTGTATATTTAATTTGTAATGCTTCGACAGCATAAGTTTTAAATACCATTGAGCAAAGCAAGATATGGATCTTTACTTGTCTCGTCAAAATTAAAATTTGCAGTGCGAAATTAGTTCTTATGCCCACAACATAAGCGAGGTGCAGCCTAAAGTTTAGTCTGACGGGTTTTTAACTGACCCTCATAATTTTCAGTAATATTAAATTCTAAAGTGCACACTGCAACGTGCAAACCTACATTGTTTAAGTTAAATAAAGATAAAAACAAATTATTTTAATGAATTTTAATAACAATGAGTAGTTCATATCTGTAAAAGGCTGCAGCGCTTCATATTGATTGCTGATTTGCATTTTATGCGCTAGGGTGTTTGACAAACTTAATAAAATTCAAGCTTCAAGAGCATTCGGCTCCCAAACAGACAATGCAATTCATATTATTTTATTAATAAGGCTACGAATCGCGTGTCACACGAACGATGTTTTATTTATATCGGATTCAGTATCATTGAAAGTTATTATTAAGTTAGAATTTGAGTTTTTATCACTATCAATAACGCACTAATGAAATTCTCTTTTTCACTGGCTTCCAAAGGTTAAATGAATACAAACAACCAAATGAAGGGCGAAACATATTGACATTTTAATGATCACCCCTAATTGATTTACAATGTGTTGGTACTGAATTTGATAGTACTTGTGTAGTTTGTTTTTATCGATCCTATTGATGATAATACGTTTTGTACGTAATCATTGTTAGTTGTTACCTCTATTTATGGAATGGTTTTATATATGTAGTTACGTAAAACCTTTGAATCACTATTGATTCTATGTTCTATAACACAAGCTCCCAAATTATGTACTCCTAATCATGGTATCTGATATTTACCCAACGGAGTGGTCCAAGCATTTGCGACTTTAATAGTGTCAAACGCTTCCCATATTTCCACACCCATTTAAAACTATAATTTACCATATTAAAACTAAAAAGTTTTTATCACAAGAATAGGCTAGTGTTAATTATTTTATTGCATATTTCACTTGTTTTCCACGAATACCTCGTGTTCAACAAATTGACGGGTATTCGCGTGCCCGAGTCGCCTTGAAACGTAGCGTCAGGAGGGCTGGTCGTCCTTCGGACTCCATCATTCGTGTTTGTTTTCATTTGTTATGTTACTGGGGAGGACTGTTTGTAGTCTGATTTATTGATTACGGTAAATGATAATGTTACGTTATGATAACAGCCGTTTTTAAATTTTCGTGGGCTGAGCATGTTTAAAAATTATATTCGTTGGAGTAAGACATTTGAAGTAATACTTTTGTATTCCTGTGATTCAGCTACAGCT
Organism: Glyphodes pyloalis; assembly: GCA_037074685.1. Classification (NCBI taxonomy): domain Eukaryota; kingdom Metazoa; phylum Arthropoda; class Insecta; order Lepidoptera; family Crambidae; genus Glyphodes; species Glyphodes pyloalis. The sequence continues at coordinate 2,845,445 of JAYKKO010000020.1, forward strand.
ATGGCGCTCAAACAATTTCCGCTCTCTACTCAGAGAACGGTATAAAAATTGTTGTTTACTCGGTACTACTCACTTACTACAGTAGTCCTTGTAAAAAATAAACCCTTAGATCGTTTTAAAGGCCAATTGTGAAGTTATTCCTAAGTTTTAAGTTTGACGCGACAAGGACATAAGTAATTCAGACAATCGAGTTTTCAATATTTTTGCGAATATTGATAAAGAAACCTTTTAAAAACTATTTTACGCCGCAGTAATACAAGAAGTGAGTTAAAAACAAAAAAAGGTGATCATAATCTCAACACTGTTTCAAAATTTAGATTGTTCAAACAATACAGGCTTTGTTGACTTGCATAATGGTCTAGCATTGAAAAGTAACCAATTGTTTCATTGCATGTATTGCTTATGATAAAACAGTTTTAATTTGGCCTCCATTTTCAAATGAAAACAACATCATAGAGGAATGGAACGTGAATTCGTATCTAAACTTAGTGGTTTGAATTTATTCAATGTATCATTAAAAGTTGTATTCCATTACGAACAGATTTCAACTGTGGATGTATATCATTAAACAATGCGTCTCGAAGACAATGGTCCTCGTGGTGAGGTCAATGACTTCGCAACTGTCATCTGTTCCCCTTAACTCTCAATCTCGTTAGGTGTGCCTCAGGGTTCTGCACTAGAACCGCAATTGTTTGCCATTGGTGTATATATATGTAGCATGTTTTATGTCAGCGAACGTCATGCCAAAAGTGCAGTTAATGTCAAATTATCGGATGTATTCGTTAATTGGAGTATTTTAACATTTTAATAGTCTCCTTTAGAATTGGTGGGGATAACCACATGTGTGGACTTTACTCCGCCATTTATATTTGAATACTGCTTGAAAAATAGAAACGGGCGAGTCGAGACAATGATCCATAAATTGAATTCTGTTCCGCCACTAAGTTAGTTTGGACCGACAATAAATTTAAACCGCGAGCAACATTTCTCCAGACGCTGGTAGACTCGGCTAAGTAAAGGTGGTCTGTTTAAGATTCAGTACGCGTTACAAGCTCCGCAAGATTGGAATACAAAAACGCGTTTGGTCCTCTCAGGATGGGAAACTTGTTTTGCTGGTGACATGTTTCAGGCGTGTAAGAACGTTGGCTACTGTTATTAACCTGCACAAAGTTTGGAACTAAATTGCAACACTTGGAAGGGACGACCTCAAGTGGAGAGTTAATATGAAGAGTCCTTGGGTTAATATGGAAAACGATTAAAACGATTTTTTGTCTTTCATCTTTCGGTCTTTAGTCTTTGGTTCTGACTTCTGTTACACAAATGATTAAGCTTACCTGGCACAAAATCAGAGTATATGTATGTAATGTTCTCTAGTTTATATTTAATTACATCGTGCTAAAATGTGGCTCTTTTTTTGTATTCAATGTGATGTTGTGATCTCCTGTTTTCGACGAAGCCTATTATGTTTTTTTTATCATCTTTCTTAATAGTAATGCAGTTAGTATTACCGTGTTATATAACCAACAATTGAACGGACAGTTTGAACAGGTTCGTACTAAGATATCACAAGTATTAAAGTGTGGAAGAGAAGATTGTCAATTGGTAATGACGATCACATTATTGCATTAAATCGCCTTGTTATGTCAACTGTTTCGATGTCACGAGGTCCAGTAAATATTTATTAATTTAAAGTCTTCATAAATTTTAAGATAGCGTTTTTATCAGCATCAAATGAAAATCGTATACAAATTGTGTAATGAGACTTGAAGTAAATGTTTGGCGATATTGTGTATGCGTAACGTTTCTAATCATATAACGACAATATAGGATTGTTTAAATTTGTGTCAATCGTTTGTAAGTAGGGTTTGCACTTGCCAAGATAGTTTCGTTTTAATAAATTTAGTTACAAGCGTGGCGATAACAAAACATGATCTTATTGGAATTATGTAATTCGACACACTGCAGTTTATGTGTTACTCAGAAAATTAGGACTATCAGTTATCGTCAAAAATTGATGTGATGAAGATCTATGAAAGTTGATATTTTTCGGCTTTTGTATAAACTATAATTATTTATCTATTTAGACCATTGAAGCAGTGAATGAAACAATCTGCATTCAATATGTCCCACATTGATAAACTCAAAATTATTCCTATGTAAAATTTTACTAGTTGTGCATGTAGTTTTTTTTTACATGCTTATAGCTGCAATCAGGTCCCGAACTATGAACGGGTGTTATGTTTGACCATTTGTCATGTTAAAGATGCTCTCTAGTTATTCGTCCATATTTTTACGTTTGAATTTCACTCGAATCTTATCCCTCCTCTTAATGACAGCCCTGCTTATCACTCATTGCTCATTGAATATATCACCAGTTGTTAATTGGTCGCCGATACACTGACATATTTAGTGATTCGCTGTATTTATTGGTGTGCTGTGATCAATAGTATTGTGCGTCATACGAACGGATTATTGTGAAAGCGAGAACTTGATAAAAATGGCGACTGACGCAAGTAAAACACACGGTGGAGTTATATTCTAAATAAAAAAAAACTTATTGTTCGTTAAACTAACAGTTGCCTCGTGCTATTAACATAAAAAACTTTTAAAAGGTGAAGTCGAAAGTTAAAAGGCAATCGGACTATGTTAATCAGCTTTGAATATTAAATCTGTTTAAAGTTTTACTCTTTTTTTTTTGCCTAAGTTTCGAACTGGAAACGTTCATACTTTGGCGTGACTTTTAAACTTTTAGGTAAACTAAGTCTCTCGGATTTAGTTTTTGCGATAAAACGCTGTTTTAATACGATAAAAGAGAGCGTTTAATTCTCATAAACGAGTATTAGGTTTGGTAATCCGATTCAAAAATTATCCTAATTTGTTAAAAAGTTTGCAAAATTATTTTAGTAAAATTTTTAATCGTTTTTTCACTTCTATTATTATATAGCGAAATCGACCATTTAATCTCTCCTACGAAGAGCACATCAAGGTGATCGCTTTCAGTTTTTAGTTCTTAAGTCTGTTACATAAAGGCGGTACAAAGACCAACTTCTGAAGCATGAACTACTGATCGGTCTCTTTGGTTAATGCTAACATTACCTGCATAATACAAAACGCGTGTGTTATATGTCGAGTGTCGTCAAGTGAACTAAATTATAGAGGGAAAAGTGAAAACTGTTAAGAGTGTTCATTAATAATCTATTGAAGGTAAAAAAAAAGGACTGCGTATAAGTGTAACGTGTCTTCCGAACTTTGGTTGTACAACTTACCACAGAACTGTCGCCGAACCTCAAGCGTGTACCAAGAGTGCAAGAAACAATCAACTACATAAAAGACGCGAGTTGGAAAGTGTGTACTGAACAGTGTAGGATACGATACAAATTACCGCGACGCGGATCGATAGGTCGCTACTAAAAGTGTAGGGATAACATCCCACAAAACATTCGCGCGTCGGCGACCGTATACTAGGAGAGCAGGACGCCCCAGGGCGTCTCCGCCGTCAAGATAAACCCTCAGACTATGAGGCACCGGGTGCTGCCGCTGCTGGCGCCGGTGTTCTTGTCGAAGCTCTGGCGCCGACGTAGACGTGCCAAGGCGATCGAGAAGCTACACGGGGTATGACGTCGATTCAATGCTCAGAAATCCTTATACTGTTGATGTCTATAATTACGCGGACTGAAGCAAACCCTGGGATTTTGTTCTGCCTAAGTGAATTGATCAAACATAAGATGTATAGGCCAATAGGCACAAGCTGTAGTTTTTAAACAAAACGCAAAAGTAGATTTATTTTTATAATGTTTTTTTTTATTATTACAAGCTTTTTTTTAACTTCACTGTGCGTTAGTACTTATGTATGGAAGTTAGTTGACCCACAAAATGCAATTAAAATTTTAACTCGTTCTTTAGTTTATAAGCTGTAATTTGGGACACATGAATTAGGCTGATGACAATCAAATATACGGAAAAACTGATCAGATGCAGCTAGCAAGGGCAACTCAAATACATTCGTTTTGCCTCCTAACTTATGTTTCTCAATAATGATTGACAACTTAATCGTAATATAATATTTAGCAGTGTTTGTGTCTTCGTTCTGTTTGTGGTTAGTATTCTTCAAAGCTGTTTGTTGGCACTATGTTTTCAATAGTGTGGTTAAAATGTAAGAAAACTGCAGATGTATTATGTGACAATAGCTGCGGTTATATACGAATCTGTAGATTACATTATTTATTAATATACTTTTTTTTAGGTTGGTGTTGTTGCAAAGTTTTGTAAAAGTCACTATTTTCTATGTATTTTTGCGAAAGGATATGAACTTAAGGATATTATTTTTGTTAAAGTATTAATAAACTTAGATGTTGCGAGTAAATCGAACATTGATAAACAAGTAGAGCATCATCTTTTACTTATTGCATGTATTAAGGCTTGAAAATAGGCTTATTTTTTCGTCGGAATATAAAACAGTATTTTGTCTTGTGCGTGGTAAAATTGGCTAACCGGCTTGTATTGTTTGGGGTGAATGCCTTACCAAAATCCGGATGGGACAGGACAAACACTACGTTTGGGGGAGATAAGAGATTCTGGAACGTTTTAGGGTACGTTAGTGCCTGGGTATGTTAATGAATTTTTAGTAAGCGGGAAGGATTCTAAGTCTTAAGGGTTGGAGAAGGGAGGAAGGAATTCGCTTTAATAAGATTAAGAAGCCGGATTAGCGCAAATACGTAGCCAGAGACAAGATTATATTATCTTTCTATACCACTGTCTGTATTCTATTGTACACAATATCTGTCGATTTGGACTCGTGTAAGGAGATTGTAAAAATTACTCTTACTTACATGAAGTACCGAATTAAAATAATAAGAAAATAAATATAAACAAACTAGATACGACCTTCAAGCAGAATAGTATTCCACTTGATTTTACTGTAATTATTGTCTCGAGTTTCAGGTTTCAATCTGAAATAAGTGAATTTAAATTAAAACAGGTTGATGTTGGTGACACTTTGACAGCCGGCCGGCAAGAACTTTATTAATTGAACATTTAATTCTGCATGCACAGTTTTTCCAACCAATATTCCGCAGTATTTTAGACGTCAGTTTCCGAACTAACTAGATTTTTCTAAATAAAATCCCACTTTAACATTGAAATTCTACATTTAAGTTACAGCTAATGATTTTACGTGCTACGCCAAGAGTTGCTATTGACCAACTATTATTAAACTAACTATTATTGAATTCACGTTACCTTATAAAACACTTTTCTATTCGCGGCATGCAAACTGTATTCCCAGTGCTAACTGACTCTCGTTCAAAAACACCGCTCCATGATATTTTAATCGTCTTAAAATTACTTTAAACTAAATGAGTTTACTTCGTTACGTGTGTCCTATTGATTTCTGGAGCAGTACTGTACCTCGTATAAAATATCCCGCTCGCCAGGGTGAGAGGTGAACGACTCTGCCCAGGATAAATAATATCAACCGGGTCGCTGAGCTGCGCGGATATGGAAACAATGGCTTTTCTGATAAAGGACCAGAGGATATAGGGGACTCGTAAACGTGACGGTTCGAGAAAACAATGAGGATGAACTGTTATATCGAAATGGGATATTGACAAAATTATTGTCTCTGTAGTGTGTACATTTGCAAAACACATGGAGTACCTGGTACCTATATGTTATATGGCGTGACTGAGTATCTTTTTACGTTTTGTGCCTTGTAAACCGAGCAACTATGAATTGAAATACTTTTTACTCTGGTTAGAATTTAAGCATCACATAGTTGATAATAAAAATATTGAATAGGTAGAAAATGTTTATTCTTGTATATAGTTCGTCTGATAGATTTTTCAAAATAAATGGAAAACGTATTTTTTACGTCAACATTTTTTTTTATAGTACCGCAATATATTGGCTCCTCTCAGCCTGATGGTAAGCAAGAGAGGAACCCACATCGCGATGACAACAGATTTGATACCGAAATATCCTATCCGTTAGCATCGCCATACTGGCCCGCAAGATGTTTCTTCACGCTCCTTTTGAAGGAATCCATGTCAAAGTTCATTGAAGGAGTTTGTTTCGTCACTTATTCGTAAAAACTCTGAGAAGAAGTGACGTCACACTAAATTTAATGTAATGTATCTTTGTACATTTTTGTTCATATCAAGCCTTTCCATTCTGCGTTATTTTCGACTTTATAGCATAATTTAGTACTTAATTACAATGCAGGGACTTTTACGTAAGCAAAACGATAAATAACAATGAGTAGTTCAGTGGAGCCTTAAAAAGTCACATGAATTAATGCCGTTATCGGAATAACTATTTTTGGAACTTCGTATAAAATATTCTACCTAACATTTGGGAGCCTAACTCATTGCAACAAGGTTCACAATCGTAAAGCCATGAAGAAAACAGTATACTACGTTTAACACTGGGTAGGTCACGAAATACGCAAGCAGGGTATAATAAGTTGTTCGCCCTTGAATTTCGTTGGGTATAAATGAAAGAAACATAAGGATCGTAAATAAACAACGAGTTGGAAATGATTAAGGCAGCTGTGCCTACAATATGATGTTTTGATGCTGAAATAAAATTCTAAGCGGTATTAATATTTATTCCGGATTGCTTGAGAATATATATTGTATATCCCACAAAACAACATCGTTTTACGTTGTGTTAATAACCAAGCAAAGTCTAGTCTAAGCCCTTTGAAATACCAAACATCTTTTTCATGCATTCCTGAGGAAGTAAACAGATTAATTAAGGTCTATGGAACAATGATGCCTTTGTTATTTAAATATCCCTTCATATTCATACTTTAGTAATTCTTAAGCCGCAGTTAATGGATTGAAACCAAGTTGTCTGCACAAATTAATTGGTAATTGTACGTGGTATTCGATAATCGCCTGTAAATTAAACAATCGAAGGTTCCATTTTAGCATTTAGTTCACACACACTAAGATACATAAATGGTTTTGAACTTTACGTAGTCTTCCATTCCTATCAGTAACTGCAATGTACACTAGTATTATAAAAAGAGAAAGATTTGTAGTTTTGTGTGTAGGTTTATACATACAAAAATACAAATCTTTAAGTAACACAACTTACTCGTACCACAAAATTATAGCGATGTATGTATGCATGTGATGTTTGCCAATATATTGACGACCTCGGTGGCGCAGTGGCTAAGGTAGGCGCCCAAAGCGCGTAAGGTCCCGGGTTCGATTTCCGGTCAGGTCAATTTGGAAAACGAACTTTTCTCAATTGACTTGGGTCTGGGTGTGCTGGGATGACGCCCCCAGTTAGTATCCGTCGTCTGGTACTCATAGTACAAGGGAAAACCTTAGTTTGTGACCAGGTGATTGGTGTGATTGTCTGGCGCATTTATTTATTTATTTATTAATATTTATTCATTAATGTACTGTTTCTGTTTCCAGAGTCACTCGGACAAGGTGAAGTCGTCGTCGGTGAAGATGGGCGCGGGGGGCGGGGGCTCGTCGGAGGGGGGCAGCACCAGGGTCTCCTCCCGTTCGCGAGCCTCCGAGGAGCCACACATCGGTTAGTATACCATATGCCTCCTCTACACGTTGACAGATTCGTCTGCAGATGGCATCGCCAATCAAGTCAAGCACCCCTCTACACGTTCGGCGGACGCGTCTGCCGATATCAAATACCTGCCACAGACAAGCAAATCGACCTCCATAGCCGAGAGGCGAGCGGACCGAACTTTAGCTTTGCGCCATCTCTGAGGTCCCGAGTTCGATTCTCGGTCGGGTCAATATCGGAAACGAGCTTTTCTATGTTACCTTGGGTCTGGGTGTTGTGGTACTGTCGTTCTTTCTGAATTCTGTAACACAAGTTTTATAGATACTTACCACAGACTCGAAGCATTGTATGTGATGTTGTCCAATGTTTATTTAAATGAAACTGTAACGTTTACAATACGAAGAAACATTTTATTAATTTGTTCGTTTATCATACATTTTTCCTCAACCTAAAGGTAAGACATTGCTTACTAGCAATAGGACCGCATAAATTGTACTGCATTTGTAAACCAATTTCAGTAAATTTTCTGTGTAATAAAGTATATCTATCTTTGTTGTGGTACCGTCTTTGTTTCTGATTTCTGTAATGCCTCCTCTACACGTAGACAAATTCGTCTGCAGATGGCATCGGCGGACGCGTCCCCCGACTTGTACAGGGTGTGACTTCCTCTTCTCTGGTAGGTATTTAATATCGGCAGACGAGCAAATCACCCCCTCTCTCTAAGCTACTTACCACAGTATCAGAGCCAATGTATGTGATGTTGTCCAAAATTAATTATTTTATTTATATACTTCCAGGAAAGTACAAGCTGCTAAAGACAATCGGTAAAGGCAACTTCGCTAAGGTGAAGCTCGCTAAGCACGTGCCCACCGGCAAGGAGGTAGCGATCAAGATCATAGACAAGACTCAACTGAACCCAGGCTCGCTCCAGAAACTGTTCCGTGAGGTGAGTTGGTACACAACGTTCAGTATACTTTTACCGTCGTTTCGCGTGCAAAACAGCGAAAGAACAGTTCGTGAATACCGCGTATCGCTTTTGTACGATTCCGATTAGGAGGTAAAAGAACCTGGATATCTTATGCCCTGTTCCAATATTTTACGATTCGTAATGTCTCAAAACTGACTATCCGTTGTTCTACGAGTCGCTAATTCTAATTTCAAATTTAGTTTCCACTAGCTGTTGCCCGCGACTTCGCCCGCGTTATTTCGGGATAAAAAGTATCCTATATGTTAATCTAGTATGTCATCTGTCTTCCTACCAAATTGTATCCAAATCCGTTCTGTAGTTTTTGCGTGAAAGAGTAACAAATATCCATACATCCATACTTACAAACTTTCGCCTTTATAATAGTCCGTCAGTCGCTTTTAGCTTACGCCTCGTATTATTTATTACTATTTGTAACTAGAACGGATTGATTTTCAAATATTGGAACGGTATTATATGAGCCGAACTGTGTTGTAACTTTTTTGGGACTTTTATATGAAAGTAACGTACATTGATCCATTACTCGTTTAGAGGGTTCTAATAGATAGATTAATCGTGTATTTTAATACTTAATATCACCATCGCCCGGGAAAATCCTTGAAATCGTGCTTGGTACTGTATTTTTAGGGTTCCGTACCTCAAAAAGAAAAAACGGAACCCTTATAGGATCACTTTGTTGTCCGTCTGTCCGTCCGTCCGTCCGTCTGTCAAGACCCTTTTTCTCAGGAACGCGTGGAGGTATGAAGCTGAAATTTATATCAATTACTCAGGTCTACTGTCCCTTGAAGCTGTGAAAAAATCAAACTTCTAAGCCAACGCAATCAAAAGATACAGCCGTTTATGCCGCAAATTTTCGACACTTGCAAGGGAATCAAAACCTACAGGGTGCTTCCCGTGAACTCAGAATCTTGAAATTTGGTACGAAGCAACGTCTTATAGCATAGATAAAGGAAAAATTACGAAAACCATAAATTTTTAGTTACATCACATAATATATATTTTTTTAATAATTTTAAACTTACTACCCATTTCCTCATAAACGCGTAGAGGTATTAAATTGAAATTCATACTAAATACTCAGGTCTATAATACCTTTAAGCTGTAACAAAATCAAACTTCTATGTCAACGCAATCAAAAGAAACAGCAATTTAAGCTGCATATTTTGAAACTCGCAAGTACTCGCAAGGGAATCAAAACCTAAAGGGTACTTCCAGTCGACCTAGAATCTTGAAATTTGGCAAGAAGCAACGTTTTATAGCACACATAAAGGAAACATTCCGAAAACCTTATATTTTTAGTTACATTACAAAATATTTATGCTCCTCCATCTTTCCCCAATGTAATGTTATGAATTTCATTTTGCAATTAAAATACCATAGTTATGACTCGATTGTCGTAATGAACGAACTTTGTAAACCTTGCAGGTTTGTACGGAACCCTCGGTGCGCGAGTCCGACTCGCACTTGGCCGGTTTTTTTTCTAAACACAATGATTCTCGCCTACGATAACTTGCGATTAGCTCAGTTGCAAGAGCGGCACGCGCGATACGTGAAGGTCGTGGGTTCCAGCCCCGCACCGCAGGGGGAAATAGAACCACAGTATATTAGCTGCTCCCAGTCTGATGGTAAGCAAGAGAGGAACCCACATCGCGATGACAACGGATTTGATACCGTAATATTCTATTAGCCTTAGCATTCATATGCCGGCCCGCAAAAAGCTGTTCTTTAAAATAATTATTCTCATTTCAGGTGCGGATAATGAAAATGCTGGACCACCCGAACATCGTGAAGCTGTTCCAGGTGATCGAGACGGAGAAGACTCTGTACCTCGTCATGGAGTACGCGTCCGGTGGTGAGGTTAGTACAATACACAGTTTTAAGGGAGGCATAGCGATTTACCGCTCGAACTGGAGCAGCCCGACTGGTGTAATACCTCCACCTTACAGAAGACCGCAGCCAAATAACAATCACTTCGGTGTTGTTGTGTTCCAAGCGTGTGAGTAAGAGCTAAGAGCTCTTGGGGGGTGCTACATTAGTAGCAGGGGTCAAGCCTTCAAGGTAAGGGCGAAAAGTTCAGTAACAGCTTTATGCTGTACTTGGCGCTCTTAAGCAAGGGCCTCATCACCACTTAACATCAGGTGGGATGAGGTCAATTCTGAAGTGTAATGTAAAAAATTTAATGGCACGTGAAAAATCAGAGGTTCCGGGTTTGATCCCCGGTCGGGACAATATAGGAAAAGTACTTTTCTATATTGTCTCGGGTCAGGGTGTTGTGCTACAGTCGTTGTTTCTGATTTCTGTAACACAAGTGCTTAAGCTACATACCACAGAATCAGAGCAATGCATGTGATGTTGTCAAATGTTATGAAATCTCGATGAAATCTTAATCTTAATTGGTTGCCTACTTGTTTTGCAGGTGTTCGACTACCTAGTGCTGCACGGTCGCATGAAGGAAAAGGAGGCTCGCGCTAAGTTCAGGCAGATCGTCTCCGCCGTGCAGTACTGCCATCAGAAACGGATCATTCACAGGGATCTCAAGGTACGCCCAAATATCCCATTCACCACACTAAAATTACCGGGTCATGCCAAAACAATGATTGGGAAATACTGGCCTTAGTGATAGGTGGTGGCGTCGCCGCGATAGTGACAACCGTTCGGAAATGTTACAGGATGTGCTTCACTTTATTAGCGCCACGGTCTGGTTGGATGGGTGACCATTCCGATCGAATTCGGTGACATCTAATACGATAATATCCGTGTTTTTAAATAATTTTAAATAATAAGTACAAAACATGTACACAGATTGATTAATATACAAATTATAGTACTTACAATTTAGGCGGTTTTGTCGCTAGAATGCGGAGAATCGTAATTTGAGACTACCTGCATATTTGACTAGACTAGGTAATTGTTTAAGGATTTTTTTCTTTATACCGAGGACGAAGAGTAATCCAATGTATTTCTAGTATGAAACTACCTACTAGATGTAGTACACGATATTACTAGCATTAATTTCGGGATAAAACGGTACATATTATGTTAATTCTCGTATGTTGTTTCTTTCCTTAACGAATCCCAATTTATTCATTAGTTTTTACATGAAAGAGTGACAAACATACTCCAGACATCGAGACATCTTATGTTATACGTTCTTACAAACTTAACGTTTATTACATTAGAAGTGTATTGATAAATTAATTGAATTTTGTGTAATTTTGTAATTTCAGGCGGAAAACCTATTGTTAGACGGCGAGATGAACATCAAAATCGCCGACTTCGGGTTCTCTAATGAGTTCACGCCCGGAGCCAAGCTGGACACATTCTGCGGGAGCCCGCCCTACGCGGCTCCTGAACTGTTTCAAGGTAAACACTATTATTCAGTATTTTTAGTGATTCTTCTTCTACTCTATTCCTTTCTTTTTTGTCACCGCGCCACTCTCTTAAGGTTCCACCAGAATACCAGCGCTGCTGCGGCATTGGATCCAATGTCGTAATATGTCAAAAATAACTATCAGATTATCTACGAGTCGTTAATTCTCATTTCAAATTTACTTTACTTTAAAAGAGGTAGGGCATAGCGATTTATCACTAAAACTGGAGCAGCCTGACTGGTAAAATACCGCCACCTTACAGAAGACCGCAGCCAAATAACAATCACTTCTGTGTTGTTGTGTTCCTGCGTGTGAGTAAGGTTTACAGAACTCTTGTGGGTCGCTACATTAGTAGCAGGGGTCAAGCCTTCAAGGTAAGGGCGACAAGTCCAGTAACAGATTTATTATGCTGTACTTGTCGCCCTTAAGCTAGGACCTCATTACCACTTAACATCAGGTGGGATGAGGTCAATCTTGAAGTGCAAAATAAAAAAAAACTTTCCATATAAGCTGTCATCAGTCGTCCGTCGGTCGTTTTTAGCTTACGCCTCGGATAATTCACATGTACTTAATCTTAAGAGAATCTGTCAACTTACTCCATGTGAAATGCAATAAAGATATTGAATATTAATTCATTACTATCCGTTACTAGAACTATTCGTTTTTCAAATATTGGAATCGGGTAGTCAATCAAAAGTTGTCTGATGTAGTGAACAAGCTTATTAAAGGTTGTTTAATATATTAATTTATTTATTTCAGGCAAAAAGTACGACGGTCCCGAAGTAGACGTGTGGTCGCTGGGAGTGATCCTGTATACTTTGGTGTCTGGCTCGTTACCGTTCGACGGGTCCACGCTGAGGGAATTAAGAGAAAGGGTCCTGAGGGGAAAATACAGGTGAGGAGACTAGCTTTATGTATCGAACCTGCCCCGATCTTATCATATGTTTAATAGCGAATAGCAGCACATATCTTACGTTTTTGATCTAATAAATATAGACGGGATTATACACACACACACACACAGTTCTGTTGATCTTTTTTAATTCTTGAAAACTACATTTTAAGGCCTAATTGAACATGTTTCTGTATGTGTGACCTTAGTAAGTTGAGTTCAAACGCGCCTGATAATATGCATTTTGCTTTTGCCGAAGTATAATTATTAATTTAGAAGTGTGTAGAGTTAAGTAAGTCTGGCTAGCTGAAAAATTATTCTATAGCATAAAAAAATATTTAAATTATTAGTTAAAAAAATTAAAAGTGATGTAAAAATTAGAGATGCAAATAGTTTATGTATGCCTTGTGTATATGTCACCGTAAGATTGTAAAAATCGTTAGATTACAATCTATCTCGCGAGATTGTAAACTGTCGACAGATTGTGAACCGTAACATTATGATTGCAATTTAACGCGTTATTTTTCGCTATATTGTAATCTATCGATGGGAATCGGTCAAATTGTGAACTGACGTAGAACGAAATGCATCTCGCGCGCTGATTGGTTGAGAGTTATGTGCCCCCCGCCGCCCCGTCATTCGCCATATTTGTTTGTAATTTCGTTTGTTGTTTTTATACTATTAATTTATGGTATGTTTAAAGAAATAAATATTTGTTTATAAGTTTCTTAAAATTTTCCAATTTTAATTTGTGTTAAAAGAAAATAATTGTTTCATTTTGTTGTAATTTTCAATCAAAATTTTGAGTGTTTGAAGAATAAATATTTCGGTACAATTATTTCTCAAAGTATGTCAAGATTATTGATTACCTAGTAAATAAATACTTGAAGATTTTTTTGAAGTGCATTTAATTTATTTAAACGAAATCTCTATTTTTTTAAATAAAAGAAATGATTTGATTTGAATTTCATTCCTTACTTTACGGGGACATAAAAAGGTTGGTCGTGATTGGTCGCTCATACAATAAACCGACCAATCAGGAAGAGCTTTCGGACAGTTGACAGTTTGACGCCGGACAGATTGCAATTTAACGGTTTCACTTCGATAGATTACAATACAGCGAAAAATAATCCGTTAAATTGCAATCCCAAGTTACGGTTCACAATCTGTCGACAGTTTACAATCTCGCGAGATAGATTGTAATCTAACGATTTTTACAATCTTACGGTGACATATACACTGTAAAAGTATAAATAAGCGCTCTTATTGTAACAAAATATTAATATCTACCTTGTTTCTATACGTAATAAAGTTACTAAAATAATTGTTCTATTATTTTATTTCAGAATACCGTTCTACATGTCTACGGACTGCGAGAACCTTCTAAAGAAGTTCTTAGTACTGAACCCGGCGAAGCGAGCGTCCCTTGAGAGCATCATGCGGGACAAGTGGATGAACACCGGGTACGAGGAGGACGAGCTGCGTCCTTTCGTGGAGCCGCAGCAGGACTTCAAGGACCACAAGCGGATAGGTCAGTTGGTCATGCTACTCGTCTACCGACTGATATTGGCGTCCTCCGACGGATATTGGCGTCCCCCGACGGATATTGGCGTCTCCCGACGGATATTGTCGTCCCCTGACGGATATTGGCGTCTCCCTAAGGGATCGTGCCCATTGGCGCTGACGGTACAGCAAAGAATTTTTAGATAGCATACAGCTGTAGGACCTCCACCGACGGCTATTGGCGTCTCCACTAAGGGGTCGCGCCCATTGGCGCTGACGGTACGGCAGGGGATTTTTAGATAGCATACAGCTGTAGGACCTCCAACGACGGCAATTGGCTTCCCCACTAAGGGATAGCGCCCATTGGCGCTTTTTGGCGATATTTAGAAAGAAAGATAGGAATATTATTTTTTTATGACCTCGGTGGCCCAGAGGCGAGCGGGCCGCACTTTGGCTTCGCGCCATCTCTGAGGTTCCAGGTGCGATCCCCGGTCATTTGAGCATTGTGGGAAAATAACTTTTCTATATTGTCTCGGGTCTGGATGTTGTGCTCGATAAAAAGATGTTCTTTATCGTTTCTTAATTTGATAATATCCATTCAGATAATATCAATTGATTGAAGAATAGTTGAAACTATAAAATCAAGCAAGGTAAAATGTTCATTATAATCACCAATTCAGGTCTTACCTGCATTGAAAATCGCTTGCCATCTACAACCATGTGTTCGTTTAAAAAAAACATCTTGCGGTTTTTGTGCGACGCAATCATATAATGTGCACTGCTAAGTTGATATACAAGTTATATTGTGTAGAAAATAGACTCACTCATTTAATTATATTATACAACCTGTAACGGAAAGGGGGTAACAATGTAAAGTAGGTGGATACTATACCTTGTATAGATTCTATATACGAAATCCCGAGTTAAAATAAACACTTTATTGTTTTTATGAAATAAAAAATGATTAACTATAATGACTGACTAAAACGTAAACAAACGCATCACAACACTATTAAGGTCAGCGACCCCAAATCACGTTATCACTTCACGACAATCACTGCGATCCTGAATTTCTCCACCTCCTTCCTCGACATGCGCGCCTAGTACTTTCTTAGAAGATGCGCGAACATTATGCAACATTTGTGGTGTCACTGTACAGAACGCGGCCTTGATGCTTTCTATCATCTCTTCCCTTGACGAGCATGCTACAGCGTACACCTTCCTTTTAAATTAGTCCCACAAGAAGAAGTCCAACGGAGTGAGGTCTGGTGACCGAGCTGGCCATGTGATACGACCTCCTCGCCCAATCCACAGATGGAAACGAGCGTTTTGATGGTTTCGTAAATCTCTTTCTCTAGCTCTCGGTCGGCCATCACGCTGCCGTCGGTTGCTCCGACACAGAGAATCATCTCGAATATTCTTGATTGCTCAAAGACATCACGAAATATCACTAGGCTATCCGTAGTAAGTAGGTAATCCAGAAAGGCAAAAACACAAGATGTTGTCACGGCGACGACAATTCAATGACTTAACTGAATTGTCAAAATGAGAAACGCTAAACCAACAAATTTCAGATGTGATTCAGTAAACACTAAAAGATGAACCACCATTGTGATATTTAAATTAATAGCATAATAGGTAGGTACATCCAAGTCTTTCGACGATTCCAACAATACTGTGATAGTGTTGTGCAAGCGTGACTTAGTCAAAATTTTGACTTGTATTTGACTGATATTTCAAAAAAAATATTGAATCAATAAATGCGTGTACACAGCTACAAATGGTCCCATACAGTTTGTAACCGTTAACTGCTTTGGTATTTTTGATATTGTTATACCCTTTCCGTTACACGTTGTATATTACGCATTTAAGTTATATTTTATAATATCTATCAATCGAAAAGTTTATGCTATTGTTACATAAGGATGTTGAGACAAAAAAAAATGCGAATTAAAAAATGACTTTAAACTTTGGGGGCGAATCTTTTGCGTCGAGCAATCTCTCATATTCTGGGTTCGATTCCCGGTCGGGTCAAAATGGAAAGCGAACTTTTCTATATTGTTTCGGGTCTGGGTGTTGTACCGTCGTTGTTTCTGATTTCTGTAACATAAGTGGTGAACTACTTACCGCAGAATCCGAGCAATGTAAATGTGGTGTCCGTTATTTAATTATTATTGTGTCTATCCAAATTTTGGGCGTCAAAAATTCCTATTGCCATTCAAAAATAAATTGTATGAAGGAATCATGTTTTGAATCTAGTTAAAAGTATCTCAAGAGTAGTCAACATTGTTATCATATTAAATATATATATATATGGCTTTAAGGTTTAACGCAACGTCTTCATTTATCGCTGGTGCACGGATATAAATTGAATGTATAAGTTATATAATATTTGTTTTATATTCCATGCGAACAACTCCCTTGATAACGGCACAGCGCAAGTTGGTACGTGACGCGCCGCCATTGATTACTGTCTGTCTGTATGCGTCTTAGATTCAGTGTTTATTTATATACAATTCTGTCTTATTGCTTGTCAAAATTTGCATTATCAATCTATCATCATAATTACATACTGACAAACGCCCTTCAGACTATACACTGTGCGCCTTATGTCGTTCGCATAAGATTTAATATCGAAATGAAAGTGTTTACTTTGACGTGTTGTCGACCAATGTTGAATATAATATTTATACGTTTTGAAATATATTCTAATTCAACATAAAAACAATATAGTTCATATAAAATTTATATAAATTTGTAAAAAAAGTTATACAATGTCAAGATCAACATGCGTCAGTGCTTGTGCTTGACTTGTTTCATGAGCATAATATATAAGATATATTATTTAAAAAGACTTTGATGAGACAGAATTATAAAACTGCTTTTTTATATATTTTTTTCTTAGCTTTTTATAAAAATGTTATTTTGCACGCATGATGAGTCGTTCTAATTAAGTTATTAGAAGCATTTTATGACGATATTTTTCATTTCTGAATTTAAATGTAAAATATTTAGATCGTGCTGTGACTCGATGTTAGTTAATTTGTTTTTAAGGGAAACTTTCTTCATAGTTTTAGTTATTCAAAATTAGTTTTATATGTGTCGTACGTGGTCTGATGCATGCTTTTGTTTAGATTTCAGTTTATTTCTATTTGTAATAGCATATCCAGTTGGATGCTACCAATATATAAGGGGTTTAAATTGTATAAATTATAAACATGGAAAAATCATCATCGTAAAGTTTTTCAACTTGTTGCAAGAGATATTTTTGATAATATTTATGCTTATAACCGACCATTAGAAGGTACATTTCAAGAAGTTATGATTTTTTTGAGTTAAATGTAAACTCAATAGATTATATACTTAACTTTTCAACAACTTGATAAGGTCGATAACTGCCGCTTGGCTAGTTGAAAATATAAATCGCTAGTCGGTACTTATATAAGAATCCTAAGAGAGACGAGTGGAGAAAACTTTGGCGTCCCGGCCGGTTAAATATGAGATAATAATAATCATAATTATTATTTTATATTTAATTTTTTTTCACAATTTATAAATTGTTGAAATACGCAAGTATAATTCGTATTTCAAAATGTATAAATTGTTGAAACATTCAAGTATAATTAGTAACTAACTATAATTGTTTGGTCCTTCAGAGGCGCTGGTGTGCCTGGGCTACAACCGGCAAGAGATCGAGTACTCTCTCGCGGAGGCGAAGTATGACGACGTGTTCGCAACGTACCTGCTGCTCGGCAGGAAGAGTACAGACGTAAGTACCAGGCCCACCGCTAGCTATTTTAGCGCCCGCGTACAATACCGATTATGCCGCCCTACGACTACTTACCTACTCTACGTTTTGTCAAAAAAAATATGATTAATGTTTTCTCATTGTGGTGGGGCAAAATAAAAACAACTTAACGAAGATAACATTCGTGTTCAATTGAAACTGTAGCAAAAATAACTTAATCTTTGTTGGAGCATTGTTGATTATAAATAGTTTTTGATAATATTTAATTTTGAAAAGGATCTTTCACTAGATGTGACTGAAACTGGTAATGTAAATAATATTCTTAGCGCTATTATTGCTGTGTTCGGTGCAAATTTTGAAATTACATAAGTCATTGGTAAAAATATATTGGATTAGGGGTTGTGGATCATTGGACTGATTTTACCCCAGGGGTAGGTATTATGACAATTACTTCAATTAGATACGTGATGAGTCGCTCAATTTGCCGCCCCCCCGAGCGTGCCGCCCGTGTGCGGTGCACGCTTTGCACGCCCGCTTACGGCGGCCCTGGTAAGTACTATACTATTATTACTGTTATACATATATATGTAGGCATAAGTATATAATGACGCGCGGTTCCAATATTTGCAAAAACGATCCGTTTTAGTTACGGATAGTAATAAATTACACGAGGCGTAAGCTAATACCGTTCCAGACTAGTAGTCACACGCAGGAACATAACAACACGTGATTGTTATGTAGGTGCGTTCTTCTGTAAGGTGGAGGTATTTCACCAGTCGGGCTGCTCCAGTTCGAGCGATAAATCGCTAGGCCCTATCGCTTAACACTTTCAATGCTTATCAATTATTTATTATTTTGATTAGGTGGGAAATGCAAAGATACGTGTGCCATATTTTTGGATTAGATAGATAGATAGATAGATAGATATACTTTATTGCACAAAATCTTTACAGAAATAGGTTTTACAGAATGATTATAGTACAATTTGAGCTAACAGACGGGTAAAATACTTATTAGTAAACTTGGCTATTACAACAGTGGTTAATATTATATTGTGTCTCCTCTCAGCCGGAGTCGGACGGCAGCCGCTCGGGCTCGTCGCTGTCTCTGCGCACCAGCAACGCGCCGGCCGCGCAGCCGCACGCGACGCAGGCCGCGCAGGGTACGTACACACACGCACACACACACACACAGAGAGAGACACACATACATACAAGTTATATCTATGCAGAGTTCAAGTTTTGTGACGATACTTAAGCAAAAACGTTTCAGTGTTTTGTATGCCAATGTGGCTTTTTATTTAACTACAATTTCTTGTAGTGCATCACGCCGCATTCTAGAGAAGTAGAAAAATTGTATATCTTGCTGTGTTGGATTCCAACCCCCGGCCATAATGTATCGCGCTACGTATAATGCTAGAGGAGACCATAAAAGAAACTTGAACTCTGTTAAAAATAACTTGTGTCGTAATTTTAAGTTTGGTAACTACCGTATCATAATCATACATTAGTTATTTCACACTAGTTATGATTCAATTAGTAACTAAAATTAAAAATAAGCGTTATTTTTCCATCTGAACTAAATTTGAAATAAAGCATTTAAAATAAAATAAACATCGGTTTCTTAACAAATATTAGTTTATACCATACTTTTAAGTATTGAAATGTGTAAATATCATTAGATCTGGTCATAATTCATCGATATCATCATAGACCTCTGTCAATTGTAAGTCCACATTTGACATAGTACTACCATCTTGTGAATTGTCCCACCAACTAGCTTCTAGAATACCATTAGATTATTCTATCGGATAACGCTTGAAGCTTCCTAACAGGGCGACATCATAGAATAACTTAGTTCATCGACAGCCATACTAGTGTATCTTTTGTATCATCGACTTGTTTAAACGACGTTTGGGACTGTGCTTTGAATAATGGATGCAATATTTGAACATAACAGCTAAATACTACATTGACTGACTGACACTCAAATTGCAAAATTTAGAAACTATAACTAACTATAATACAAATTACAAAATTTGGTAGGTTGATCCCTTACAGGGTGTAGATATCCATTAATTGTATCCTTAAGGAGTTAAAACGGGGGTTGATAGTATGTCTGAAAATCCTATGTAATTACACTAAGAGACTTGAAATATAGATGGTGCAGGGGTGTATTTAAAAAAAAACTTTATTGCACAAATTTGGTAATGTATTGATAATGTATCTTAATAATCAACCCCTTTTGGGGTTAAAACAGGGGATTACAATGCAAATCTACTTAATATTGCAAGTTGAGATAATTCAATAAGCTGGCTTCCGTATTAGCTGATGATAAATTATACAACTCAATTGACTGGATTTAAATAAAAAACCATGTAGACAATATAATCGCTACTATAAGAAAATTAAAAAATATTGTTTTATTTTTTATTTTTGCGATTTATTGCGAGTTACACAAGATTTATTTTTAGGTTAATAATATTTTGTTTCGTATAGAAGATATCTTGAAGTACCGACGATCTGTTGTATTGTTGAAACCTTTTTTTTTGTTATATGTTGATGTTTTTCGCATGTTAAATGTTTAGCACACAATGTTACTTTAAAATTTTATTATACGAGGATTATGGGTTTAATTTTGAAGTTTATGAGTTTCTTTTCAATAGCCACTTGTGGTCGACTATTTCAAATATATTCTCCATCATTTGTCGATCGATAGAGCGTTCATCACGGTGTTACAAATAAATAATTTATCGAGGATTTTAAAAGTAACACCAATACATTTAGCTGTTAATAAAATTTAGTAGTCTGGTATTTAATAGTGTTGTAATAATCGTATAACGTGCACAAGTTGATGACGAAACAAATTGGTCCGAGTATCATTTTTCTAACTGTACGTAAGTGATTGTGTTAAACAGCTATCGTCTGACAAAAGATGGATTAGTCTTGGATGTGTCTATCATGTGTTAGTGCGTCGTTGTTCAAGCCCAGTCTCACCCTGTCCATCGCTTCATACTCTCCTTTGTATATCTGGGTGATCCTTCGTTCATTTATATTTTTAACACGAATCCCATTACAATAAGTGCTACCGCTCTAGGAATTACTGTTTCGTGATTGGCTCTATTTGGCATACAATTGTCGTTCCATGAAGGGTGTTCGCGTACGAAAATTCCAGTAGATGGCGACACGTAGGCGTGGGATCCAACTGCTACGCGGTTAGTTATGGTTTATGCAACATTGACGAACATGTAAACGACCTTGGTGGCGCAGTGGTTAAGGTAGGCGGCCAAACCGCGAAAGGTCCCGGGTTTGCTTCCCGGTCAGGTCAGTTTGTAAAACGATCTTTTCTACATTGACTCGGGTCTGGGTGTGCTGTGATGACGCCCCCAGTTAGTATCCGTCGTCTGGTGCTCATAGTACAAGGGAGAACCTTAGTTTGAGATCAGGTGATTGGTGTGATTGTCTGGCGCATTTATTTATTTATGTCACCATGACATTTACATCACCAATCAAGTAACAGTTGGACCCCACGCCTGCGTATCGCCATCTAGTGGATATTTCATGCGAGAATACCCTCATTGTAAAATAATTACCAATCACGTGGCAGATAGACGCAACTACTGCCATCTGGTGGATTTTTCTAGTGCAATAGCCTTTATTGTGACATGATCTCGTAATTGTAGATTTGATACGTTTGGTACCTATACTTTGGACGCTATATTAGTAACAGATATTTTGCTGATGCCTACTATGCCGAGAAAACAGTGCGTAGCGTGTGTGGCGTGTGCAGCTATGGTTTATGTCCTTACTTTAACGTAAACGAAATCAAAATTTCGCAATTACGAGATTATCGATCGGTCATTGTAACATATACCTAGAGAGTAATATCGATAATATCATCATGACGTCATACTATAAGTTATAGTAAATTAAGAACGAAGTTTCACCCATCTGTGTGCTTTGGAAGCCTCGTGGACCGACCACAACGAACCGGCGACAGCTTCAGGTATTCCTTGGGACTTTGGGACGCTTCGCTTCGCGTATCCCTTGCTTGTGCCATTAAAATCATCGTCAATTTGTAGCATCGAGTTGCCCACACAAGTGGATTCTATGTGCGGTGATAGAGAAAATACATTTCCCTGGAGCATTGCTGTTTCGCTTGCATAAACGTTTTTCGGGTAAGCGAGATAGAAATAGCCAAGCGAAACGAACTTTCGCTATCGCCGCACGAAATAGCACCTTGTGTGGGTCAGCAGGGACCATGTGGGTATTAAAATGTGACGTTAAATTCTTACTAATCTATGTGACGTGTTTCGTATTTTTGTTTGTTTATTGGAAATTAAGTGACTTAAAGATTGACATTTTAGACTTGTATACCTAATACAGAAACCTGCAGAAGATTTATTTCTGCTTGCGAAAATATCACACGACACGTTAAAAAAATTAAAGGCGGTTTATAACATAACATTTTGGTCAGTCTTCAATTTTAATACATTTGATCTCTATTTTTCGCTTTTAATCAAAACTAAAATCTCTGGATTCAATCGGAACGCTCCAAGCTATGACGCGACTACTGAGGAGAAATTTCATCGCGTAACGAAATCTTTACGTTTATTAGACAATAAGACAGTAGTATATAGGTCAGAAGTATTCAATCGGCGGCAAACTTTAATAATTAAGGATCTAAAAAGTAACCAAGAACTATCAGAACGACTGCCCACAATTTTAATAATTTGGAAACCAAAGGATTAGGATTAGATTTCCAAATAAGGATAGGGTTAGAATATCGATGGTCTATTGACTGCAAATTAGAGCGTAGATCAGCAATTCGTAAGTGCACACAAGTAAGGGATCACACGAGCGAAGTATTTTGCAAATCCGAGTGTTATGAAATCGTAGTGGAATCTCGTCACCTCGTATTTGAACTGCGGGTCCAGCTATCTAAGTTGGTGATGTACAAGATTCGGACTTCGAGTTTGTCTAGGACACGACTCTGTTAACGGTTGACTAGGCAAAGTTAAGACGGTTTGCGTGTTGACGTGCTATAAAACTAGTAAATACATGATGACTATTTTCATAAAGATGCGTTTATACACAGATACGGGCGGCTTTAGTATCTTTATTCAAATGGATGGTGGAGCATTGGTCAATTGACAGCTCCTAGTCGAAACAACTGCCTATCTAAAATTCAATTGGTTTCGAAACTTTCACGCGAGTTAAAGTCATTTATTTAAAAAACTTTACATATTGCACAAAAAAGTAAGGACATGTTAATTCTTGGAGCATATTTGGTGGGTTTACCAGTTATTTTGAAGGCACGATTCGTTGCTCACTCTTTATTATATTGGAGTCCGACCTCTGTAGAGCTCACTTACCTAACCGTATAAATTATGACTCGACTCAGAACTCGAGGACTCGAAGCTTGTACATCACAGTGTAACTATTCACAAAACGTCCGAAACAGATATGTTTTGTCTCCTACGTATCGTAACCGATCAAACATAAACAAAACATCGGATCGGTATCTGACGTTTGCGTATACTAAGAGGGCTGGTCTCGTCGGGTACTTGGTGTGTGGTCCCGGTCTGTTGCGTCGGTCCCCCGGCTCGTTTAACGTTGGCGTGGGGGGGCAGGCGGCTGCGGCGGCGGCGGGTCGCCCTCGCACCGCGGGGTGCAGCGCAGCGTCTCTGCGACCGCGCGCCCGCAGGCGCGGCGCGCCTCCTCCGGCGCGGACACGTTGCGCGCGCAAGGTAACATACAGACACACACACGTACACAACAGATATGTTACATACACAAACTCTTGCATCTTATACGTTTAAGAAGTCGGTAGGGTTTTTCCAAGTTTAGCTCATTTTTTAAAATAGTTCCGGTAAATAAATAAAACCATTTGCGAGTTATCCATTAGGTAAAGACACTACGATGGCGATAAGCTGGTGTCTATTGAGCAAGAAACACTAAAACTACGCTTGTCTGTTCCAGTGAACAACTACAGTTGTTAAATAGCTCTTAGCACGAACAAAACAGTTGTCGAGTAGTATAGCGTAGTGAGAATAGTATGGAAATTGTTGTATTGCCGTTGCGCTGAGTTGCATAACTTGCCATATTCGTGCAATTTAAAGACGTTTGCCATTACGATACTACGAAGCTCTTGTTCGTGTTTTTTTTTTCGAGGCGGGGCAAAATCTGACAATACGCGTATTCATCAAAATATTAAAATTACACACACACAAACTACACTAAGGCCACTTTATCCATTTAAGTAGAAAATTATTTGTACGGTGGATAACACGTCAGACACAAACTTAAAGGTTGAGTCAATCAGCCGGCGCGGCGGTGCGGGACGGCGACGCGACGTTGAGCAGCAGTAATGTACTATAATATATGTAGTTATTACGAGAGACGCCATACAGTGCTGACGTTTACCGTCGCGTCGCCGCCCCGCCCTGCCACGCCGGCTGTTTGACTTAGCCTTTAGACTACTTTGTACAGCACTTATGTCGAGGGCATAAGAACCAAAATCGTATTCTAAGTGTTTACTCTGACGTGCTGATCACCGTACGTTACGTACGTAATATTCGTTGTTGTTACTTTACTTTCGTAGGTTTTTGTTCGTAGGATAACTTGTATTATAGCCCAGTCATATTAGGGCTTTCACCTCGGAATGAAAGATAATAAGCTGCAAATTGGTATGAACCTTTGTTTTGTCATTCTAAACGTTGTCTCAAAAGTCACAATCGTTATCGTGTCCGCGTCTCAAGATATTCAAGGTCAAAGGTCACAAAAATCGGTTTTTCGCGAATATCTGGCTTCCTATCGGTTAAATGAGATTTGCATTTATTATGAAAGTTGTAGGCTATAAAATTCCCTACAACTTTTGTTTAAACTTTTTTTTCATACGACCAACCGTTTTGAAGGTAGAGCGCGAAGAGTGCACATCGTACAGTCATATACGGCCTAATGCAAGGTCAAGCGTGAGTTATGGTTATCAGTACGTTATAAAGTCAATTATTTACTTGGAAATTATAATTATTAAACAATGCCCATTATTTATGTACTAACTATTAATTATTTACTTTTTTCGATTAATTTTTGACGACCTCCGTGGCCGAGAGGCGCGAGCGTGCCGGACTTTGGCGTCGCGCCATCTCAAAGGTTCCGGGTTCGATCCCCGGTCGGGTCAATATGGGAAACGAACTTTTCTATATTGTCTCGGGTCTGGGTGTTGTGGTGCCGTCGTTGTGTCTGATTTCTGTAACACAAGTGCTTTAGCTACTTACCACAGAATCAGAGCAATGTATGTGATGTTGTCCAATATTTATTTATTTATTTATTTATTATATATTTATTATTTATATTTAATTAAAGTAAGTAACTTGATTATTTTTATGAACGTTCTCGTATCGAAGCTTCTTGGCCACAAAATAAGCATAACTTTCCAAAATCAAAGACTTCATTTCGTTTTTTACGAGGTGCACTTGACGTTGAAGGTTCACTCTCATCTGTGCGTCGTTTTGATGCAATAATAACATTTTTACTCGTGTACACTTTTCGACACTCGGAATGCACATTTACAGAACTTAAAGTATTTAAATAGTCTATATGTCCATCATTTCTTTCAATACTTGCAGTTTTTAAAGTTTGTAAACCACGTACGACATTCACAGAAACACCTTCTGAAAGTTTCTTATCACATATAAAACACAAATCAGCCATAGCTCTTAAAACCGTACGTCCGTAGTTGCAACGGTACCTACAATTTCAAACTAACGAATAATCTTGACTCATACAAAGTGGAGAGAGTGGCCTTGAATACTATAGAACATCTGTCCCGGCAATGAATAGAAAAGGGCATAGGGTAGGGACAAGTATTTCCAGGTATATAAGTATTGAGAAATTTACGCGTTTTAAAGAAAAGATATATAATGTCGTGTTAACTTAAAATAAAACTAAAATTTATAATCCAGAATTAATAATATTTTATACTTAAATAGTTAAATATGAATAATTATATATAAATAATCAAGTGACTTACTTTAATTAAATATAAATAATTAATAGTTAGTACATAAATAATGGACATTGTTTAATAATTATAATTTCCAAGTAAATAAATGACTTTATAACGTACTGATAACCATAACTCACGCTTGACCTTGCATTAGGCCGTATATGACTGGACGATGTGCACTCTTCGCGCTCTACCTTCAAAACGGTTGGTCGTATGAAAAAAAAGTTTAAACAAAAGTTGTAGGGAATTTTATAGCCTACAACTTTCGTAATAAATGCAAATCTCATTTAACCGATAGGAAGCCAGATATTCGCGAAAAACCGATTTTTGTGACCTTTGACCTTGAATATCTTGAGACGCGGACACGATAACGATTGTGACTTTTGAGACAACATTTAGATTGACAAAACAAAGGTTCATACCAATTTGCAGCTTATTATCTTTCATTCCGAGGTTGACCCCTTTTTTTACCTAATATGACTGGGCTATTAGGTATTTCTAACAGATTTTTTTTAAACAGAAATTATTTGATTTAATTATTCCTTTGCGTCCGATCCTCCCCACCCCATATCCCACCAGATCGTCGGTACTTGATTTTGTAAAAAAAAAACAGTTAAATTTGTTTAAAGTTTTGATTTGTTTTTCAAAATTGTGTTTAAAGTTATGTTTTTCCTACTGTATTAGGAAAAGGGGTGGGGAATCGTGCTTTGTCGTTTCAACTTTGTTTTATATCTTTTATATTTGTTGTAAATATTATTAATAGTGAAATCGTTAAATTATATTTAATGCAAAAACAAAAACAAATACTAATTTTGCAATTTTTAAGCCTATTGTTACCGATTATAATATTTGATAAATGAACATTTACACCCCAATCTTCCCAATAATAACATGGGACAGTAGTCCCATATATATAGTAATATAAACTGTATGTTATGGTGTACGTCTGTCATTGGTAGGGGAGACCGGGTACAAAAGTAACGGCGGGTCGAAAGTAACAAAGGCTCCATAAGTCGAACCCATGGGCGAACACCGCTTTGCCGCCGTAAGGCGATAGTGGGAACCACCCCCCTTAACTGCATTCAGTTGCCACGTACATCGCGCGCTGTTCGGCTTTGTCACAGGACAAAACGTGTATTCACTAATGAAAAGTAAGTTTTTTGGCGTTTTCTTATTAAATATTCACATAGTCATAAAAAGACGACAATAATCTGAATGTTTGCATATGTCTTCTTCATTTTAGTGATTATACAATGCCTTATTTCATTTTTGTGTAGCACGTTCCGATTTAAGGTTATATCACTTGTTTTCGTAAAAATATGGACGAGTACAAAAGTACCATAACCCTATGGGTACAAAAGTAACAAGTTACTGTAGTGATAATAATAAATCTATCATATTTTATATGTGTTTATATCAACAGAATGCCGTGACTACGCATAAAAAGGACTGCCGACACGGAAGTTTAATTAAACCGGCTGAAAATAATTTTAAGGATGGTGCAAAAATTAGAGGGATTGCAATAAAATAAAATGTTTGTATAAAGATTTATTAAAAATTTAAAACGGAAAGGAAAAAGGAAAACGATACCAAAAGAAAATGAATAATAATTTGACGACGAAAATGACTTCTGTCGTGTCCGTTTAGAAACTTATAGTCGACCAAATGAAGAATGGGCAAAATGTGGTCCCATATTGATTGCGTAAATAATGATAGGAATTATGTGTGCCATCATTGCGAATCTGATTAAGGTTATAATGCCTGGTTTATAAAAGTCTGATTATAAAAACTATCCGTGATCTCATTGCCTAACTAAACCAAGAAAACTTTTTCATAATTTTGTTTTCTTAATAAGTACCTATATTTTTAATCAATTTATTTTTGTTAGATTTATTAAAACAAAGTCGTTAAATAAATTATTTGTTGATTTACAATGGATTATTTTGTTTCATTACAAACCTTTTGCTGTGTCACTTTCGACCCACAACGTGTTACTTTCGACCTGCCTATGTGGTCGAAAGTAACAACTTGCGATTTTTTTTTAAATATTTTTTTTTCATATAAAACGCAACACAATTTAATAAAACAAGTTACTAAAGTAAAGAACATAAATTGAATTTATACATAGATAAATTGATTTTATGATAACAGTAACACACATCCAGAAATCAAGGTAAAAGTACAAAATGTTACTTTTGTACCCGGTCTCCCCTATAAACGGTCGGGTGCTCATATCAACGCTTCTACGCATATTTTTCTTTCATATCAAACATGAGGTTTAGCAGCGAGATAAAAAATAAATTGGAAACTTAATCAAGTATTTAAGTTACTCGCTGCAAAGAGGGTTGTATTCTTAGCTTTTAAGCTTTTGTACTAAATAATTTAGTAATTATGTAGCGTCCTGCGAGGCTAACTTGGGGCTTAGTATTACACTTGTACGTTAAAATGCTTTTTTCGCAGCTATTTCAGACATTTTAATAAAATAGAGCTAGTAACTATGCAATAATGAAACAAAATACTTTGGGCAATGTGAAACATAAGGTTAATACAAATCTCTGTGCAAAGATCAAACTTTGTTATCTGATACGTATAAAAGGAGGATTAATACGTTACTTACTAATATCTAGTATTTGACTTATTTGACAGTATACCTATTTTAGGTCAAAGCTATCGATATTTTTGGTATCGATAAATTGAGCAACATGATTGAAAGTTAGTGTAAGCAAATTTAGTACTTGTACTATAAACAAAAGGTGCAATCTCTGTTGAGCATTATGGTCAATAAGGCAGAGCATGGTAAAAAACTTGACTAAATAGTGTCCCACTTCTTGAGGGTACTTGTTTCTTCCACTTAATTTGGTAAACGTGGAGATAGGTTTATTACGTTTGTTGTATGCATGGACTTTGTACAGAGATTTACTCACCATCATGGGTTCTTAATGATCTTCACAGAAATTACATATTTTTAACAATTTATATCATATTTTTACCATAATAAAACATGTTTTAATACAATTTTCACGGTTTTTTCAGTGGGTACGACCACCAGCGCAGCGAATAACACCACTTCCACTTCGACCACGACTACGTCCAATTTCAAAAGACAGGTACGTTTATTATTGTTTGTATATACAGATAACAACACGACACATGCTGAGTATGTTCCTTTTCAGTGTTTTGTACCTATTGTTCTTTTTTTTGTTTTCTCATGTAACTAATTTTATGCTTACACTGAATAAATATTTTTCTATTCTATCCTATTCTACACACACACACATAAGAACTAATATTGATCAGTAAGTGCACCTTGAAGTGCTGTTGACCGAAAATATGTACATTCAAACGCAATACAAACATGGCTGGCACATAAGTGATGCTTGTGAACAGGTGCCACCTTTGGGGTCTGGTCTGCTCCAGCTTACCTCTCAAAACTATATACTTAATGTTTTATTCATTTATCACTTACTTAAACAAAACTATATGACTTGGTCCAAAGTGGTTTACACTTATGTATAAGGCTATAAGTTAGATAATGCTTCTGTAGCTAATCTGCTGAGTTTCTTACCGGTGTCATCCTGGTAGATATACGTTCCGAAACGGAAGTAGAATCACTTTGCATTATTATTAATCGTCATTGAATAAATGACGATTTGAAAGTGTTGTTATATGTAACCTACTTGAATAAAGAAATATTTTAATTTGAATTTGAACAATACATTAGATGACTTAAAAAAACTGTTTGAACCAAGAGTTAGATTACCAGAAAATAATTTAACGGGTCAAAACGCGACACCATTTTTATTTAGTAGTTAATACGAACTACTTACTGCCCGACGTTTCGGTTAGGTTGCACCAACCGTGCTCACGAGCTGACTGGTCTTGCTCGCCTTCGTCTGTTCGGGGGAGTTTGCAAATCTTCATCCACCCGCACATTGTCAAATTATTTAAAATGTTTAAAATGGAACGCGAAAGTCTTAAAATTTATACCAAAAAATAACACTCATTTTTTACTTTTTTTTTTGTTATCTAACTTTGAAAATTGATTAATTGATTGATTTTGTGTTTGTAATCTCACGATTGATTATTATTTTTTTCATTTACGTATATACAAACATTATACCGATCATTCAAAATTTTCTTGTTTTAAAAGTTCATTCTATTTTCCAACTCGTTCCTTCAAATAGCCAATTATTTTTTCCTTCTACATTTCATCCGCATGGTAGGTATACCCTTTTTAAGGCGCCCTTCAGAATCAGAAGATAAAGGAAGTTATAATAACTGACTTCGCATAATGCCTTGAGGGTAAAGTCAAAACTTTATGTGATGTAGGTACAGTTAAAAAACTTAAACGGATAAGATACTGACTTACTTAATTAAGCCGAAGATTAATCTGACAAGGAGTTCAAATGTATTAATGTTATTGACTTTTCCGTTAATTGTTGGTACCTACGTTTTGGGTTCGATTCTCCCACAAGATCATCAGCTGAGTTAAATAGGGACAGAACTTTATTTTAGTTAGTTAATTTGATTTAGTAGTTAGGTCTATTTTCGTCCCCACAATGATTAAAAAAAAGGGGTTTTCATTTACCTTGTCCACTTAAACTCATATAACATGACAAATATGTCATTTTTCACAAAATGACATATTTGTCATGTTGCTTGCACTAGGTTGGCCATTTTTTTTATGATTCAGGTTGAGATTTTCTCAACGAATCGTACCTACTTCAGATATGTTTAAAAAAATAAACAATTATTCTGAGCGATAACTGAGGTGTTATATCTTTTGAATTATTGTTTTCAGAACACAATCGACTCTGCCTCGATCAAGGAGAACACTGTTCGGATCGCTCAGATGCAGGTACAGTGATTTATGTGTCTCTTAATTAATTTGTTTAATTATCTAGCTTCATTAGCGGATAGTACTGTCTTATTTGAAATGATTATAGAACATTGGCCATAGCAAAAGTGAAGGGACGAGTTGGATATTTAATTTTAAACAATTTGAATTCCACAATAGTGATAGTATACGATTTAATTAGCAGTTGCCCGCGAATTCGCTTGCGTTTTTTAGGGATAAAAAGTGTCATATGTGTTAATCTAGTCTCCTATCTCTCTTTGATACAAAGATAGGAGACTAGAAAATTTCATTCAAATACGTTGAGTAGTTTTTGCGTTCACTGTGGTATCAGACTTTGGAACTCTGCCCGCTGATAGGTACTCCTACAATCTCTGACTAAGGGAAATTAGAAAATGAAAGTTTTTCTCTCGCCTGTACCTAAGTCATAGTCAATTATAGAGTTTGTGAATCGCTGAAACCATTTTCATTATTTAACTGAGTTTTTTAAAATATTTTTTTGTATATGCATATTATATTTATCATATGTATTTTATTGATCATGCACAGTAATGTATCTTTAACAGTTACCGTAACTTTATTTATAGTTGTTTTTATTATTTGATTTCTAACGCACTTCTTCACTATTACCGCGCTTATAAAATCTCGTGCAATTAATATTTTAAATCGATAATAAAGACAGATAGATATATAGATATACTTTATTGCCCATAAAATTTATAGAAATTGATTTGCGGATTAATTATTATAGTACAATTTTGGCAGTCTTTCAGATAATCTTTACTTAGAGGAAATAGTAGATGACGTGATATGGGTACGGCCGTGCAACATAAACGGAGTTTTTTTTAATATATTCATAGTAAACATACATAAACTCATAAATATAAAACATAATATTTATTATATTCAATATAAAATCAAGTAAAGTCTCTATAGATATAGGTAGTAAAAATTGTATAAGTGTGTGAAATTTACTGACAACCAACATGTCCGGCTGAGGTTATGAATAAAGAGAGGACATAATTAACGTTAATTAAGTGAATAAATAAATATAAGTAAATATTGGACATGACATACATTGCTCTAATTCTGTGGTAAGTAGCTAAAGCACTTGTGTTACAGAAATCAGAAACAACGATGGTACCACAAGTGAGGGAGAGGATTTAACGTAAAGTATAGAGAGCGTGTATATTTGTATTGTCGGCTGAGGTTTACTCCAACACAAAAAAGTGTGAAAATAACCAATAATGGCGGCCTTATTATAATTGAAATTTCTCGTAGTGTGTTAGCATTCTGCTACTCAATATCTTGTGTCTGATACCTATACTGAGGGAGTAGTGACAAAAAATTTAGGAAATCCGTCATCAGTCGTCTGGCGGCGGCCATCTTGGATTTGAAATTTCATTATTAATATATTCTGCTAGTCAAGCCGTTTTATATAATACCCATATTGTGGGAGTTGTGTTAAAACATGCAATCCGTAATTTAGTGACGGCGGCCATCTTGGATAAATGTTTATCAAACGTAGCTGAGAACACTTCCGACTTTAATTTGTTCGGGAGCTGCGATGCCATAGACGGAAACATACATACACACACACAGACACGCCAAACTTATAACACCGTCGTTTCTGCGTTGGGTGTTAAAAATATGAATATGAATATTGTTGTCTGGTGCAGGTGGGCAGCGGCGGCAGCGAGCGGCGGCCGACGTCGGCGGCGCCCAAGCTGGAGGGGCGCGCGCGCAGTGTGGCGGGCGCCGCCGCGCACCGCGCCTACGCGCCCGCGCCGCACCACGCGCCGCACGCCGCGCACGCCGCGCACGCCGCACACGCTGCACACGCCGCACACGCCGCCAAGGCCGACGCCGCTCCCAACGCCACCAGGTACATTTGTTTTAAGAACTTTTAACTTGTGTGGGTCTCCCCCGCTATGTAAGAGTGGAGGCTACCCACTAAAATCTGAATACAAAAAAATGGGGATACAGTTTAACTATTACAGCCACAGAACGCCATCAGGTACACATACACACAGTAATTTACTATTGCCTTTGTGCGTTTAACCCGTTGAGGGTCCCCAGTTTATTAGGGGGAGCGGATTTTTTTGGGGTGCTTTGTTTTTAGTGGAAGCTTTAGGGATTTTTATCGTCAGGGAAATCATTTAGATTTATTGCATAAAGCTGGAATTTTTAGGAGTGTTCGGGATTCTCCCCAAATTTACAGGGGAGTAATGGATTTTTTGGGTTGTTTTAATTTTAGCGTTAATTTTAGGATTTTTTTTGATTAAGAAGTAAATCGTTTTGTTTCTAGTATTTTTTGATAAGTTATGTCACAAAAATGATTATTGCTGAATGATATTATACATTTGTTGTTTATACTTTTTTATTTGTTTAATTATTTTATCGTTATTATTTAATTAAATAAAATAAAATTATAGAGATAAAAGTCTTAATTGAATTAAAAAAATTACTTTAAACAAGCCGACTATGGCAATGACGCTACTTTTGATGAAAAACCAAGTAGGTGATCAGTTCAAACAACTCTACTAGGTTTAAATTTACCAGTACCGTACTCGAGCGAAAGCGGGCATCTAGTACCTACTAGAGATATCTAATTCGCTGCAAATTAATTGCCTAATGAAAACACAATGTAGGAGGATTTACTAATTTACATCTCACAAAAAGGCTAAAATAAGCTTCTTAAGCGTACTTGGTTGTGTAAATTGTGATACTGTGAGTAAAAAGCTATTTTCTAAAATTTATGCGTAATTCTATGTTTAAGTGAACTTATGTGTAAAATTTCGGTTTCGACGTTTTCAAACATCACGATTATACGATTACGATTGAAAATGTGTCTTTAGAAATAAGGTAAGTATGTTTTTAGAGTAAAATTTTAACTGTTTTTTTTTATTTTTTGGGTCGTTTAATTGGGTGTTAGGCACATAATGGGTCGGGTTTATATTTGTATGTAATATTAGATCAATGGAACTTTGTATGCTCTCGTTGTGTATTACTTTGTTGATGTATTTGTTATTTCGTATAAAATGCGTTTTTACTTTACGTTTAGTAAGGAGGTAAATTTATGTTATCAAATATTCATATTTTACTACCAATAAATAGTATTTTTCTTAAAATCGTTCCGAGCAGATGTCTTTTGGATCCGTTATTACAATGAGGTATTGTCAAATCGATCTCCAATGAAGAAAATGGTTTCAATTCTCATTTTGTATATCTTGTGAGAAACCTTCCCTTTCTAAGTCGATTAAAAATCAGAAGAGCTAAAACTAACGTCAACATAATGGTTCGCAACGGGGCAAAAATAAACAAAAGAAAGACTGGTTAACCCATTAGTCTTATACCGCATGCGTGGTGGTCGGTAGTTCGGTACTAACAGCACGTTATGACAGCGGCACGTCGAGTACGGAGCCGAAGAACGGTTCGTCGACGAACGGTTCGGGCGGGTCGGGCGGCAACGGCGCCGCCACGGCCGGGCCCAAGACGCACGTCAAGAGCGCGTCCGTCTCCTCCGCGGCCGCCGCGCCGCTCGTCGCGCCGCCGGACGCGCCGCACCAGCCGCACGCCTCCGCCAGGGACCTCGCGCAGCCGCGCCCCAGGTACACCACACACACCCACCCACCTTGCCTTCGCTCCCTCTCCGGTACACAAGGCATACTACGGAAAACGAAGTAGGCTATGGCCGCAACTACGGTTTTTTCACGCAAGCTGTCAATCGCGAAACCGCGAACCCGCCCGAAAAGATAAGGGCGACAAGTCCAGTAACAGATTTATAATGGTGTACTTGCCGCCCTTACACTTAGACCTAATTACCACTTAACATCAGGTGGGATGAGATCAATCTTGAGTGTGATGTAAAAAAATAAACGCACGCACTACGATTCAAAACCGTGACGCTAATATAAGTTCTATGGAAATTTTGGTGCGGTTTTTCCGTTAAACATGCTGTAACGAAACGCGGTTTTGAAATCCGTCGCGGAAAAAATCATCAGTGTGGCCACTTCCATTGGTTTCTTTAACTCACAAAATCAGGCGGTTTAGCCGTAGTGCGGCCTAAGCCAAATCGGATCGATGACAGATAACAATTTTAGATTTTCATAATCGTACCAATGCAGTTTGAATGAGAAGTGTTTTCAAAAAACAATATTAAGCCAATCAAATACCACGTTCTAAATCCCAAACTTTGGATTAATCTTTAAAAATTGTATAGGGTTTTTTTTATATTTTTAATTTTGACTACGATATGAATAATGTTCGCGCATTTTCATACTTTTTAATTACATGTAAAACTTTATTAATATACTTTATTGATATACGTCGGTTTACTTTTATGAAAAAAAAAAAACGAATTATCAGATATAAAAAATAAATAAAAGAAAGATTTTGTAGTTTTTCAAGATTGAACAAACTTTATGTTCTATAGTTATACTAGTTAATTTAAGATAATAAGCAAAATTTAATTACTCAACATTTGAGTTTGGTCCTTAGTTTTTCGAAGCGTATTTTTCTGCACTAGCTAAGTACGATAGTTGTACATAACCCGACTATATGGAAGTTCGCTCCCAACGCTACTCCTTACCCACAAACTCCTCCTCCTCCTGATGCTGGCTCAGCTGCGAGGCTGCACGTATAGCTTGAGCGTCGCAATAGTTTGTGGCACTCGACTTTGCTTACACTTCATTTATAGACGAGTACAGGGAAAAACAAACGATGTCATGTATTAAAAAATCGAGAAATGCGCATTTAAAAAAAACACCTCATCTGTTACAAGGCATTCCCCTCTTTTATTGTTTGTTCCACTTTCATTATTTGACAAATAATATTTGTATACTAAATTGCACAAATTTGTAAAAAAAGGTGGACTTAATGCTCAAAGCATTCTCTACCAGTCAACCATTGGTCATGCAGATAGTTAGTTTATGGGTACGGTAACAGTATGAATGTGTATGGATTGCAACAAATAAATGTAAATATATTGAAAGCTATGAATATTTTAGGAGAATAAAATATTCATAGACATTTAGATTAAAAGTTTAAATAATATGTAACCATCACCGGTTTCATAATTTTTCATTGATGCAAGGTGAAAAAAGAGAAGATAAGTAACTTTTGGTGTCACAATCTCATTTTCGGGTTTTATATGACGTTCCATGTTTTTCCCATGTACGTACTCCCTTGTACATTTTTTTCATCAGCTGTTTTCATTATTTTAGATATTATAGCTGTCACAAGACTTATAGCACGAAGCTGTTACATCGTTGCAGGTCCACACAACGCTTTTGGTTTTATTTCAGGATCATGTTATGATTTATATTGGTATAACTTCAAAGGCAATGCTTCAATTTTGTTGTTCAACTAAAATGCACTGAAATACGTCATAATTTCGTTTAATCACGCGAGTAAATTTTATCGCGCTAAGAGCGCACATAGATCAAATCGATAATTGCCTAATTACTTATTTATTTCATGCTATTCTGATGCTACTATAATAAATAAATAAATAAATGCGCCAGACAATCACACCGATCACCTGGTCTCAAACTAAGGTTTTCCCTTGTAATATGAGACAACGAATATACCAGGGGGCGTCATCCCAGCACACCCAGACCCAAGTCAATTTAGAAAAGTTCGTTTTCCAAATTGACCTGACCGGGAATCGAACCCGGGACCTTTCGCGCTTTGGCCGCCTACCTTAGCCACTACGCCACCGAGGTCGTCATACTTTAATTCAATTTCTTTTGTCTAACACCTATAATAAAGATAGCACTCAAACTGTTATATTGGCATGTATAATAGATAGATAGATAGATACACTTTATTGCACAGAAAAATTTACAGAAATTGGCTTTACAGACATAATTAAGTACAATTTAGGCGGTCTTATTGCTATATAATTTAGTATTAAACAGTGTATGTCTTGTTGGTGTTAATAAATAAATAAATAAATATAATAAAGTGCGTCACCCGCTGATTGGCTGGAAATACGAGTCCGGTGTGTTGTCTGTAATCTAATCAACATTATCGAAAGTTGTGTCTTAACAAGTAGCATAATAAGTTAAATACTGCTACTGTAACTAATTTACTGTGTTTTTACCGGTATATTTTCGGTAGATTTAGGTTCCGAACCGGCAGTATTGTATTCAATGACGATTCAGTCAAAAGTGTTGTATGTAACCTAATGTAAACTATTAAATTCAACTGACATGTCTAGTTATACCAATATTGTCGTAACAGCTTTGATATTATTTTTTGCTTCGCTAGTGTCTAATATTTGTTGGTTTTAGGATGTTTTTTAAACATTCTCCGGCGAGTGGTCACCACAGCGGTATCTGCACGCTTTGCGGGAGAATCGAATGCTGTTGTAAAATAATAAAGCGCTGTTTTCACTTTGATTTTGGTTTTTATTATTTTGTGAACGTCCCTTTTACGAAATAAAAACTGGAAGGTAATTTTATGTTACGTATCGTCGGTGTGCGTGCAAAAACGCGTAAAAACAGTTCGTTAATACCGCGTATCGGCTTTTGTACAATTAGTTAGTTAAGTGATATCTTTGTCATTTGACTATATTATATTATAGATTATTAATTTACTCACACTCGCAAGTCGCAAGTCGTGGCAGCCTGTAACTGAATCTGCGTTTAGCATGTTTTTATAAATATACTTACTATCATTTGGTGTAAGATTTGTTGGCTGTCCTCAATAATTAAATAAATATGGGCCGCATTGTGTAGTAACTTTTTCCTGACTTACTTTATAAAAATGTAACGTAAATGGATTCATGACTCGTTTAGAGGGCGCGATATTTCAACGCCGCGCCTTTTGCAGTTACGCGGTATGAACATACTGCTCTTTCGCGTTTTTGCACGCGCGTCGGCGTATGTATACGTTAGACACGTGTTTGAATTTTAATTGATTTAAGACGGGCATACGCCGCTTAATTGTTTTATAAATTAATTAAATAATTTTAATAACGGACCTTCCTGTTTTTATTGAAGTGTATGTAAAGCTCGGTTTTAATGCTTTCTATCACAAATTGTAGTATTTAAGTAGTTTTATCTAGTTGACAGTATTTGTAGGTAGTTACTGTTGGACACGTTATTTTATTTAAATATAATAGATAGTTAGTTTTAGTTTAGTTTGTTGTTAGTTTTGGTAGAATACGTTTACCTTGTTTTTGTAGAAAACTTTGTTAAAATAATTTAACGGGTCAAAACGCGACACCATTTTTATTTAGTAGCTAATACGAATTACTAAATAAAAGTAGTTCGTATTAACTACTAAATAAAAATGGTGTCGCGTTTTGACCCGTTAAATTATTTTAAATGTTTAAAATGGAACGCGAAAGTCTTAAAATTTATATAACTTTGTTAAAAGTTTTATTTTTCGATGTTAAATAAAAATTGTGTTTATTTAGTTATTACACTGGCATACCTATTTTTATTATTATAAAAATAAGAATTTAGTTTAAGAATTCTTAAATAATTATCTAAATTGACTCAAATTATTATTTATTTGTTACTTAGGGTAGTGTAGTGAAAGGTGAAAAAGTGCTTGTAAATGGTTATAACATTTACATTTCCAGATGTGCATAAAAAAGTGATAGTCAGGGTGGGGGCGCGAAGATGTTGTATTGACATATTTTTTACCATAGAGCTTGTAATTAGCAAGGAATGACAGAAAACAAAAAAATAGTACATAATCTTCTTAAAAAATCCTCGAAAGTGTTAGAGAATAATGTATGTCAGTCTTTTATGATAAAAATAAGTTGGTGTGTCTGAGGTTTTGTAGTAATTTGGTAAAATTTTGGTTGTAAGTACATACATGATTAGTGATTGGTAATTTTTTAAATGACGCATTGTAACGTTAACTTCCCTGTTAATGTTATGTCAAAATTAACCAATTACGAGGAAGTGGGTCTTACCTTCGTATAGTGCACTTCTCAAGTGTGATATCCCCCATTTGAAGAGAAAAGTGAAACAAAGATATAGACAGACAAGTATTGTTGACCTCAGTCGTTGTTGACTCAACGCATGTCGGTTGGCAACAATCACAAATAGTTTTAATTTATCAAGGCTGTAAAAGAGAACTTTGTGTTAGTGAAAAGCCATAGTTTTTTTGGAATTTATACTCAAAATGCTCCCATACTATCTAATAGTGTGTGCAAAGTACAATTTTGACGTCATAGATTGCTATCTTCAAAGAAGTGTTTTTGGCACGTACTAGAGATTGCAATGTATCCTACATTAATATACATTTTCTGTTTGTTGTTTTTGTAAATTATTTAAAGTTCGCTACTGAGGGATAAATATCAATAGAAATAAATAAATACTGGACGACATAACATACATTGCTCTGATTCTGTCGTAAGTAGCAAAAGCATTTGTCCTACAGAAATCAGAAACAACACGACCACAACACCCAGACCCGAGACAAAATTGAAAATTTCGTTTTCCATATTGTTCCGACCGTCAATCGAATCTGGGACCTTTTATATGTGTACTTATTCGTCTTGTTTGTCGCTTGCAGCTTGAACTCTGGCGGCACCGGCGCCGGCGGCGCGACGGCGACGGCGGGGGGAGCGCGGCGCGACTTCCCCAACAACCAGATGGTGTTCCCGAGGAACGTGCCATCGCGTTCCACTTTCCACTCTGGTAAGTTCACCCACCAGCTTGGTTCTGAAATACTCATCGGCTAAACAGAAAAAAAAATAAGACTTTGAATTTCCATTTTAAATATCATCATACTAATATAGCGAAATTAACTATGTCTGATTGTCTGTTCGGTTTTCACTTGTTTAAACCACTGGACCGATTATGATGAAATTTGGTATAGGTATATGTGGAACCCCTAGAACTAGAGTTGCCAACCGTACTCTAAAATAGAGTATTGTCCTCTATATCATGTAGGCGTACTCTATAATCTATAACACTAATAAAGTACGCTAAAAACAATGAAAAATTGTTATGTGCCGCAAAAAGTACAAAAAAATACCTTTTTAAACGTAAAAAATAAATGATACTTTTTGTAAGTCCGTACTCTTTATTTACCTCCTTTAAAATCAGATATACTTTATTTCTGCTAAAAAAAGTTGGCAACCCTACCTAGAATAGACATATGCATGCCCTTGAAAGTTCAGTGGTTTAGGCGTGAAAGCCGGACTGACAGACAGAGTTACTTTCACATTTATAATATTAGCATTGATTTTTTAGACATTGTATTGTTATGTTGACCGGCCCAGGCCAGACGCGGTCGCGCGGCGCGAGCGCAGGCGGCGCGTACGGCGACGGCGGCTCGCCGCACCAGGCGCGCCCCTCATTCTTCTCCAAGCTGTCCTCGAGGTTCTCCAAACGGTCAGTCTCGCCTGCCTTGACACGTACACCAATCATCATGACATGATACTCACTCATCTCTCACTTACACACACATTCTCATCCAATATTTTACTATAGGGTTTTCTACGAGTCGTTAATTCTAATTTCAAATCTACTTTCCATATCTGCTGTGATCAGTGGACCGTCAGTGGTTTTTAGCTTACGTCTGGTATAACGTATTACTATCCGTAAATTAAACGGACCGTTTTTTCAATATTAGAACAGGGCATTAACAAATGAATGTATTTTGGAATCAATTGGCTGGCTGACCGGTCAAATGTGATACTTTTAAATATCCTTTCAAGATTCCTTCATAGTTTTTTTATGAAGATAGCAATCTATGACGTCACAATTTAACTTGTCAATATACAGCATATTTAAGACGATTTGCAAAAAAAAACTAAAACATAAAGCCCTCTTTTATTGGGCATTGATACCTAACAATTGTTTATGAATTTCAATATCCCAATAATAATACGGGAATTCTGTGTTCATTTAAAGAAAAGATAAATTTCAAACATTATCGCATTGTCTAATTCGAATTTATAATGCAATTCATGTTCTTCCTACTAGCTAACTAGAATACCCAACCATTTTTTTCAAAGAAAAAATAATAAAGAAAAACAGTATTTTACGGTCATAAATATCGAATAATGCCAGTTAGTAGACTCTATTCATCATCGATTGAAATGCCGTAATAATTTAAATTTATATTAAAATTTGGAATGTTTAGTTAATAAAATGCTGACCGAATTCAATACGTTCAATTCGTGAACTGACGTTATTATAATTATAAACATAATTACCAACGAACAATAGTTATATGTGTACTTAATTATTCGTACAACATGTTTTTGGATGATATCATTTTGTAAGAAACACCTACACACAATCCATTATCACACTACTAACATATAACATATCACCGAAGTCGTGACTAACTCTGGTTCACACTCGAAGTATTGAAATGGGTAATAATTATTATAATTTCGTTTCTTTCACATAGACCCATAAGCTACTATGCTTTTAGAGTCATTTGCTCATTTGTAAAAAAAATTCAAGGCTTTTTGTGCTATTGTACATAAACATAAACTGAACTTAAACTAACTGATATAAATTAAAAACAATATGTGAAGTAATATAAAGAAGTACAGTCGCACACAAAATCCTTTAGAATCATCAAATAAAGTGCTAGAAACAAATCATTTCACCGCCATGCATCGATGTTAGCAATGCACCGCTTTACATGCACTCTGTCTCATTTGACATACTTCTACACGATACAGTAACTATATTTTATTTTCTATATGTACTTATACGTCCACGGCGGACACTGTCCAAGTGATAATTGAAAAGGGT
Organism: Glyphodes pyloalis; assembly: GCA_037074685.1. Taxonomy (NCBI): domain Eukaryota; kingdom Metazoa; phylum Arthropoda; class Insecta; order Lepidoptera; family Crambidae; genus Glyphodes; species Glyphodes pyloalis. The sequence goes on from JAYKKO010000020.1 coordinate 2,887,087, forward strand.
TGTGGAAAAAGACTACTTAATTTAATTCACTTAAAGTTCCATTTTGAACAGTATGAGCTCCGATTGATAGTGTTTTTTTTAACTCTCAAATGCATGAATCCTTCGTGTTGAATCTTTTGAACCTTCTCACACTATATAAAAAGTTTAACCAATACAATTTTTAAACAAGTACAATCGGTGACAAAATATCTTCTTAAAAAATATTTTTTTCTTTTTTTTATATAATAATCTTTGTAGTAACAGACCAATGTATAAAATGAGTATGTAGTAATAAACTATTTGTTACTTCTTCTGTTGATCCAATTAAGTGGTATGTTTGTGAGATGGCTTCGTAAACTAATCTTCTAACGCGAAACATTCTCAAAAGGGCTCGCTGTATTTTCACGAATCCTCTTTGTATCTTTTGTTTTTAAATATGTAAATAATTATACACCATTCGTAACACACTGTTGTTATAACTTGTCACTTGATTAACCCATAATGTCTCGTATTGTGATTCATTTTGTGTGTTTATACTTCATTTTTATATCGATTGATGCTAAAATTGTCTCCCTCGATCGAATTCCGAGCTCCGATTATATATTTTTTTAGTTTTTTTTTCGAACTCGCGGCAATACAGGGGATGCACGATGCTATAAACCTCCCTTAAATCTCCTATTCACTAGAAATACGTACGCACATGATTTATTTTACCGAATTACTCCGCGCGCTCTCTCCTCATTCATGCCCAATAGATTGAAAAAAAATTATCTATGACTGACACAGCTTTGGTCTCAATTCCTCGACCCGTCTCAAGTAGATGAAACGTAGATCGAAGCATGTTGTATTCCCCTTATTCGAATGAAACGCTATTTTATATCTTTTTTTTTTTTTATTTCGCTACGTATGATAATGTGAGCTAAGGCAATACAAGTGCAATGCCTGAACGCTTTGAGTGTTGTCCGTAGTTGCTTTGATTAGTGACGGGAAACAACGGAACGGGACGTAAGTATTGCCGGCGTAGCATTGTCGGCATGAGAGGTGTACGGATGAAAAAAAAATATTTTAGTAAAATATAACCTCTCTCGTGCATCCCCCGTGTTGAGACTAATTTTTTTTCTAACCGTACGCTTCTACTAACGTTCGTCGACGGTCGCGACCTCTATATCATTGCTGATATCGCTTAGTCTATCCACAACCCTTTAGCGTGTAATGCAACGTGACAATTTTAATTATAAAACGGAGGGAGTTTTGTTTCCGATAGTATTGTGCATCTGTGTTGACCCGCGAGAAATCGTTTTAATAGGGTTACCATATGAACGGATAGGGTGTGCGTGAGTGTTTAGAAAATTAATCTTTGAGAGTTTTCAAGCTTATTGAGCTTGGAAGAAAACTCATTTATGCGTCTTCGCCGTTAAGAAATTCACGTAGAATCCAGTAATGTGGTGTGCCAGTTTATAAAAAAGTACAAATAAGATTAATATAGAAAATATCTGTGGAAGTGTAGTATTAAAAAGATATTCGATTAATGTAGAAATTAAAAAAAAATGTAGTAATTTTCGAAATCTAAATATGAATATAATCAAATTAAGTATTTACAATAAAGGAAACCACTTCTTGAAACCTAACACTAATACCACGGTTTGACAAAAAAATTCATTTGTACATTGTATAAACCGACGCAACACATTACCATACGATGTGTGAAATCCATCTGAAAAATTTGATTTCACGTGTTTGTACGTTATTGTCATATGGTGACCTCATGTTCAGTGAAGTAAACAAGATTTAAAAAAAGAAAAAAAAAGTCAGTGAGCCGGAGTGAGAAGAGGGGGACGATTCGGCTGTGATTGGTCGTCTCGTTCACCCGTTCCGTTTTACGCAGGTTGAATCAAAATCCCTGAGCGGCACCTGCCTCGCCGCCTACAGATCCGGAGAAGGATTAATTGTAAAAAAAATATTAGAAAATCGAGTATAAATTTGGCTGTGAATTTACTCATTGGCCATATTTGACAGTTTTTCAAGTTGACCTCAACTATTGACGGTATCTTCGTTCTCTTGTAACTAATCTATACTAAAAAAATCGACAGTTTGATTTTTATATGGGGTTAAGTTGTGTGTGCAATTAAAAAAAAAATATTTAAATCATGCTTGTGTGCCACTGGGTAAATAACAGAAATGTTTATACATTCTGGTCAGGCTATCAAAAGATGCAAATTCGACTTGAAAACGTATTGATTAATATTTGTAGTAATTCAACAAAATTCTTTTCTAAGTTGCATCTGTGATACACTGAATAGCGTATAATTTTAGGTTTTTCATTGGTTTATATAAAAAAAAACTTCCATCCTTGTTGACATTTGAATTGGAATTTGATAATTCGATTTGTATTCATTATTAATTAATGTAAAGTAATTAAAAGTATACCGCGGCGACATTTCTGTCTACATGTTATTTTACTGAGAGTGATACAGGATGTTTATGTTGTCGGCTGCATTTCGAGTAGGTACGTCACTAATTTAATTACTCGATTGAATCTATCTCAAGTAGATAATGGATTACTTTCATTAGATAACATGTGGAAGAGATCTAGTCCCGCCGCGGCTCGCATTTCATCGTAGCTGTTAAGAAGTAATTGATTTCGAACGAATTCTCTACATTCCAGGGTTCCGCTTATATAAACATACGTTTATTAGTTCACAAAAATGCACAAAATATAACACTTTTTTTCTTTAGTATTTATTTCGGACTCTGCTTGAAAGAAATGTTAAAAATTTCGACGACTGAAAATAAATATTTTGTATATTTGTATTATTATACACACTATACTTAAATTTTTCAGTGAAGATCTTGTTGTTGAGCGTTTTATGTGGACCATTAAATATCCCCTCACTTTAACTGTTATCAAATTAATGTTGTAACGCGTTTGTCCAAAATGTTTCCTCTCTGTAATATTAAATGTTTGTATACACGCCGTATTTTCCTAGACAATTATACATGCTTGGATATGGTCCACACAATGCAATTATTAAATAATGTTTAAGGAGTGAGTGAGATCTATCAGTATATAAAATAGTAATTTTAGCAAATCCTATAGTTTGGTACAAATACTCAGTAGATGTTACCATAGAGAACACGCAGGCTGCAGCTGTATGTTTATCAATAAACATATTAATGTTAGGTCCAATAACCCTTTGTCCACGACTGTACCTTGTAGGGATGTTAAAAAAATATATTTTATATTTGTTACACTATTTGAAAATATTTTCATCGGTGTTAGATTTCATAATAGTAAAAATAATGTAAACATGTTCTCTTACGGAATGCAATAATTCTAAATAAATAATAATACACTGTTTGGCAGTAATATTTTCCTTAAATATTTTCTTATTACTCATGTGTGTAGGATATATCGATTAGGATCTTAAAAATTGTACATATTTGTACGTGTGACGGTGTGCGCGAGAATACAGAATGATTGTATCTTTTTACATACGTATGTCTGTTTTCTTAACTTTTCTATATCATATGAAAAATCCATATTTCTATTTATCTAAAAAAAATCTCTAGGGAAATATTTCATTTATATACTTAATACATATATATTTATATATTTTTTATTTTGAAATAAGTTTATTAAAAAAAATATCACTGGTGGAGATTATTTGCGTTTAAGCAATATTTGGTTGATTTTGAATATTGTTGGAAATCGTTTAAGCAATATCTCCTTAGCACTCCTTAGTTGACTGTGACGTTTGAGTCATAAAAATTTCGTTTTTATCAAAGTATTTGTGTATGTGTATAATCATTATTATCGTATGTACATCTAGATATTAGTGTCCAGTATTGTCGGTTTTTATATCGTGTATCTAAATTTAGATAGATTCCTGAACAAATTTATGTCAAACTAGGTGCTCTATGTGTAGTTATCATAATTTACTCTCTTTTCACGTGTGTGGGTAAATGTCTGATCCGATCCAATCTAACACAGTGTGTATTGCTCGAAAATATATTTTTTGTTTTTAGTGATTAATTTAAACATTTATGCCAACTCTTAATTAATAGATCATTAGTCCTAAGTGATTTCCGATCATAACAATGACATTAGACTCCTATACAGAAGGTTTAGAAGTTATTAGAACAGAAAAATTTCGTCGCCTATACATAATAACCGCGATTAACTCAGTTGGAAGAATAGCATGCGCGATACGTGAAGCTCGTGGGTTCGAATACCACATTGCAATTTTTCTTTAAAATATACTGTGTAATGTAATCTGTGTCTGTCATGGATAATTTTTACAGAATATTTTTTCGAGCGTGCACAGTTGTTGTTCAATCTACTTTCATTGCCTACTTAAAAAATATTTGAAATTATGTAATTTAATATATTTACACAATAAATAAATCAGTGTGTATAGTTAACGCACACGAGTAGTGCATTATTTTCTTTTTGTTTCAGCGAGCATTTTGTTTTTTCATTAAGAATTTATATTTGTAAGTATTATAAATTTATTATTACACATGGTAGGAAAAATGCAATACATTCTAACGTTAGATGCTAAGTTTAGTTAGACATTTAATTGTAATCTTTGTAATTGAGATTTTTTTTTTGTCATTTATTTGCCTTTTTTATTTGACATGTATTTGCTTTACTTAGCATTTTTAGACTCCATTTCGTATTATATTAATATTGTCCTTTTTTTAAAGTTTTACATATCGAAGTAATTTCTTTCATCGTTTAAGCAATAGGTCGGATTTAAGAAAATTAATAAAGGAGGATATATTTTATTAAACAAAATAATAAACGAAGCGCAAATTTAATTTTTTTTATCATTGGCTAAGAATTACAGAGAAAATTCCTTCGATATGTTGCACTTTTAGGTAAAAATGTTAAATCCATCCAATTATATAAATATAACGTGGGCATTGCTGTAAATGCATTTAATTACCATAATTTTACGTGATTTTTATGACTGTTCGTAGAATTCAGAAAGTACATATAATGTGAAAGACGCTATTACTTACGTACGATGTAGGGTTTCAAATGCTTTTTATGATTTAAGATTGCGGTGAACAACTCAACAACTCTAGAGTTTAATAGAAATTCAAATTAATACGCCTTTCAGAGACGTATAATACTTATTGCTTTATTAGAAGCTGGTAAACCAATAAACATATCTCAAATAAATTGGAACGAAAATCATGTTTCAGTTGTTACACCGCGTAATTATTAGCAGAGAGGCCTACGTAAGCTTAGTCGCAAGCTGACCATTGTGATCTGGTTATATTGTGAATACGATGTGTTTATGGATGTGTTGCGCTTCTCCGAATAATCAGGTTTTCAGTAACATAACTTTGTTTTATTTCTTATAACCCACCTATAAAAAAAATTAAAAGTAAAAAAAAAATTTTTTACTGAATTTAGTTTCCAACGTTTGAATTAAGATTGTCACGTTGCTACAAGTAAAGTAAGCTACATTATAATTTTAAGTGGAGCTTGATGACAAAAGTGATTTAACATAATTTTACTAATAACGTAATCTGATGAGCTACATTCAACCATGATAAAAGTTTTACTTTAATATGGTTTCGTAGGTTTGTAAATTTAGAATCCAAAACGAATTTGGATATTGGTCGGCCCCTTTATTTACAAAGTATTTTTATTTATTTTTACGAAACTAAAAAACGTATGTAAAATCGGAAACTATGCTTTGTCTCTTTCGCTGCCTTAATTAGAAGTGAAAAACATAGACTCTGAAGAGTTTTTGACGTTCTTAAAAAAGGGGGCTAGCGAATTTTACCAGATATTTTTGAATGTTAAAGTTCGTTTCCAAGTTGAGATATGATTGAATCACTTTTGTCTAACCGTAGCTACTACAATGTGCTCGCACGAACGATGAAAGTATAAGATAAAGTATCAAGTATAACGGTGAGTGTTGTTGGTGGCAGCCTGTCCGTGTTGGGGGAGTCGACAGGGCGGCAGAAGCCGCGCATATTTTCCTCCCTGGACATACAAAGGAGGTAGGGGGCGCGAGAAACGCTCCGGTTTAACTGTTTTATTTTTTATTTTATTACTTATTCGCATTTTTTCCTGTGGTGTTTTGAGAACGATGCGTTTTATCGATATTTTTTTAATTAAAAATGAAAGATTTGGTGTATATGTGTATCTTTTAATATTATTAAAAAAAAACTAAATTACAAGTATAAGTAGATGTAATTTATCAATTATTATTTAAAAAAATAAAATAACAAAAAACATCGTTTTAAAAAATATATATATTTGTAGAATATTTTTCTAAATATATTTTGCGTTTTTATTTTTTTTTATTTTCGCTTTCTAATTTTGGGATGTAATTGGGAAAATAATTTATTAAAACGTATCGTTCTAGTACCAAAGTAAAGTTATGAAGATAATGAAATATTCCGAAGTATGTGTTTTACTCAACTCGTGATCCAACCGATTTGTTGCCAAATTATGTTTCTTTGTTTCAGTCCGTTTTGATATTAGAAATGTCCTTAATAAGTAAAAAATAAGTATTTAACTATTTTATATATCTTAAAAAAGTGAAAATCAAGATGAAAGGATAAGTAATTATAAATGAACTCCTTCCTCAATTAAAAATTAGATTCGAAAATTAGATTTTTAATAAAAAAATGTAAAATCATCATACTTTTATGTACTACATGATCGGACACATTATAAATGTTCATTTTTTTCATTCGTTCCATTTAATGTCACTTGGTACAGAAATCAGTTATAAATCGGCTGGATTACTTTTAGTATATAACAAGACTTAATTTGCTTTTTATTCAAATTCCATTGTTTGACACGTTTGGCATTTAACTTTGACTAATCAACCGTGTGATGCATTGTGGCCCCAGGAGTTTGACGTGTGAATGACTGTTCACAAATGAGCTGAAGAGGTTTGTGTTGTTAAGAGACACGGTACAGTGTAATGACATAATCTGATTAATGTTTAATTTTGTTTATAATACACAGTACAGTCACACGCACCATAGTCGAGCCGTTGTGTAATTACCTATGATTTGATATATGTCAAATCGGTATTACCTGGTTACTTTGACATTACCCTTACCGATTTGACATATGTCAAATGTCAAATCGGTAATTACTCGACGGTTTGACTATAAGATTCATTCTTAGGCGTCTCTTATTATATATAACAGTTAAAGTTTTTATAATGTTAATGGTCGTGACTGTACATAAGGCGATGCAAACCTTTGATCTGTCGGTTTCCCAGTTAATTTTTAACTTTATGTTTTATGAATTAGAGTTGAAAGTTAACTGGGATTTCGATTGATCTGCGTGTTGACGTATCGCTATGTGTAGGTGCAATGTTTATTTCATAATTAAAAACGTTATATTTAAAACGTTTTTAATGTGTTTGGAGTCAATATATGTTATGATTGGAATTACAATGTTTTGTCTAAAATAAAATTCCTCGTGGATGTTTTTCTTATTAATTAATACTTAAATTGATACTTTATCTAATGAATAGAGCATGTTTGATTTATGTGATGTGACTGTAGACGCCATGTATTTAATAGGTCGCTTTGTGAAATCATAGGTTTTGAAGTTAGACAGTTGTTGATAACAATTTATATCTTTGTTGTTACATAGTGATTAGAAGATTTAAAGTTGTTTCTTCACTGCCAATAGTACTGATTCTGTTTACACGAACTATTAGATTATTTATATTTTACAGAACTTTATCAGGATTTATTTCACTAATATTTTTGTTATGTTACTAATAGAAAGTGCTTGAGTTATTTTAGTTTAGTCAAGCATTCATATACAGAATCAGCACTATTGTCGCGGGGACGTTACCGAGAACACATGGATAATAAGTCCTTACTCCAAATCACTTTTTAAAATAGTTATTTATCATGTGGTCGTCTTATACGACTACAACTAATGTGTTAAGATGAATGAAATATTTATGTTTGATCGAATATTTCGATTACCAAAAAACTCATATGAAGACTACCTGTGCACGCGACTTCGTTCGCGTCGGCTATATACTTTCATGGTCGGTTTTACCACTACCTGCCCTAATATTCGAAACGGAAAGTAATCCACATTTTGATCAAAATTTCAAGCTATATTTTTACCAAAGTTCATATCTCTAACTGAGTTAAAAAATAAAAATTTTCCCTTATAAGCTCTCAAGCGCGATATTACCCCCATCACCCCTTATTCTCAAAACAAAAAGCAGCCTATGTCCGTTTTAGAGGTTCAACGTATAACAATACTAAATTTTATCATAATCGGTTCAGTAGTTTGGGCGTGAAAGCCAGACATACAGGGTTACTTTCACATTTATAAGTATGGATACTGGTAGCTACTATTACTGTGTCGGGAAAGAGATGATGACGTCACAGTATCTGTGAACGGTCGCACGTTAGACTAAACATATGTCCTTGCCATCGCTTTTATTTCGTGCGCATAAGAACGAATATCGAAGTGCAAGTATTCACCTTGATGTGCTGTCGACCGTTCATTGTTATGAACGTCACGACACGGCACGGTATTATTCCCCGTTCCAATATTTTACGATTCGTAATGTGTCAAAAATATAAATCCGTTATTCTACGAGTCGTTAATTCTGATTTCAAATTTACTTTCCATATCAGCTGTCGTCAGTCGTCTCTCGGTCGTTTTTAGATTACACCTCGTATAATTTATTACTACTCGTAACTAGAACGGATAATTTTTCAAATATTGGAACCGGGCTTAGTCTACGAGATATTTCTTGTTCTCGGTGACGTAATAGTGAAAAATAGTGTTACCTATTAAATACTAATAATATCTGTTGTGTTTGTTTGTGTGCTAGCTTGCTTTTGTTATTCGCTTCTAGTTTTATCATTCTATACAATACTGCACATATTTAGTCGTCGATTTTTGTAACAAGCCCAATCAAGGAGGTTTATTGTTCAACTTAATTAAAATTGGCTACTTGACAGTTTTTGAAAAAGTATTGTAAAATGTGCGCCCGTTCATTTTATATCCCAAGCAATTCGATTTATCTGGAAATAATCTAAATAACCAGAGAAAAATAAGATTTTGTGTAACACATTTAAAAAGCGCGCGAAAACGCCTAGTCGTGTCACTGTTGCAATTATGACGTCAACGTCCTAGACAACGAACCGATACGCATAGGAACGACTTAATTAAGATAAACGAAAAACGTTTCAATAAATTCTTAATACGATTAGAGACACAATAATTCAATTAAATCGGTAAAATAATAATTGTTTCGCCACATTAAAATAAATAATTTTCGCCGACAGCTGTCATTTCCGAATTGCAATGGTGGTTTCCGTTTCGGTTCTTTTGTTCCACAGATAAAAAAACTAAAATTTATTTTGCAAAAATAAAATACTAACTATGCTTTTAATTAAAAAGTAAAAATGTAAAATGATTACTTAAGTAATAAGCTAACATATCTAACACTTTTCATATTTTATTGTTAACACTGTCAAGTAGCCAATTGTAGCGATCAGTTCCTTTAAAAAATAATGAACTAAGCATTTTATTTACTAAAAGTTACTACTCAATTTTTTTTATTAGCGTTAATTATGATTAAAATACGCGTTGATTTTACTTTTTAATTCGTTAGTAACTCCTGTTTTCTCTAAGGAAATCTCTTTTTAAGCTAAGGAAATACACATTGTATACGTAATTTTTCTAAATTATTCGTAGTGCCTTAGCTTAAGAAGTGGTTGTTAAAAACAGACAATGTTTTTTATATTAGTAATGTCGTACTAGCATGCGTAATACGTAAAATTTCTCGCGTAAGACGACAAAAGTTTCGTTAACGTTGATTGGCTGAAAGCACACCGCACGTCTTTTCAGCCAATCAGCGGCTGTCGTGATCAACTTTACTCGCGTGGCGCATGCTATCGGCATACAGGCCTAGCATGCGGCATGCGACTAAATTTTACCGCCTTCTTAACAAACGGTAAAATCAGTTGAAGTTTGTCGTCTCATGCGATAAGTTTGAAGTATTGCGCATGCTAGGCCTAATAGTCTAAGGGCTTGTTACAAAACTCACAGTGTCACAGTATGGTGTCTCCCTGTGCCCATAGTTTTTAGTGTTAGTTTTATGTTTTTCTTTTTTTAGGCCATTGGACGGTACGACTCCGAAGCATGCCGTAGGCGCTAGCCCACAAGCCCTGCTTGGGTAATTATTCCCCTTCATTTTATCCGCTCGTTGTTCATCTATGCCATTCTTGCAAAAAAAAATACTTTTTTTTAATGTTCTAATACTATAGCGTGATTTAATTTGACAACGACTTGTGTAGTTGTTTAATGTTTCACCGAAATATTAGGTCAGAAATATTTAGATGTACTCGCGTTGATCATGTACCGTTGAAAGCACGAGACTACACACTATGGACTTTGTAACGCGCTTATGTCGCTGGCATAAGGACTAAAATAGAACTGCAGTTGTTTATCTTGATGTGCTGTCCTGTATATGATCTTCTTAATTCACAAATGTGACATCGGACAGGCCATGATAATCGTCAATGCAATATGTATTCTTATTACAAATATACTTTAAGTAGCTTATTTGTTTGCCTTGCATTTAAATGTGTCTCGATGTGTCTAGAAGAAGATGAATTGTATTTTTTTTGCACATAATATTCTATGTGGCTATCACAAGTTACGCATTTATTGAATATATACAAAAAAAGATGTTTTGGCTTTATTACAAATAGGGTTGCCAAAGTGATATTATAATTAACTACCTATTCTCGTCTCAGTAGTTAGTATAGGAAGTATGTTAAAATTTATTGGACGAATTCAATAGGTAAATATTTGATGAAAACTACGTTTATTTACGTATTTTTTACCCGACACGAATGTTAATTATTTAATGACTAATTTTAAGCTTGAATTACACCTATTTTGTATAATAAATGGACTGATTAGGTAAAGACAAACTATTAGTATTTATTATAAAAAAATCATTTTTGTTAGTTACAATGAAATTACTTACGAACTATTGATTGTGTTACAATATTTTATTTGGTTATTACCGTCAGAATAATGGTTACGGCTCTGTGGTAAGTCTACGCACAAGACACCTCCATAATGGCGATTAAGTATTTAAATTAAACATTTGATAAAAACAAACGAAGATGTACGCTGAAATAATGGGGGTTTTTTATGTTTTTTTTTATCCGATATAAAGCGTGATCTGTACACGTATTTTCAACCAATCAGCAGCTGACGCATCGATTTATTAATCGATATTTGTCATGACCGCGATAATTATTCGCGTGGCGTACAGTAAGCGGGAAGGACTCCATTTATAGTAACGACGCTGTCTCTAAGCCTATTATCTTTTTTTTTCTGAACTGACTATCTGAAGATGGCCGCGGATGGCCTACTCGTCTTCACCGGACTTTCGGGGGAGCGGAGGGCTCACATCCCTTCAAATTTACACGATTGCTAGAGGGCGCCACGTAGAGAGGTTTGGGCCGTTGTTGGGAGATGGTTGGCCTAACGTGCCGATGGTAGCCTAACATTTTCGTTGTTGCGTATCCACAGGCAAGGTAATGAAGAGCAGGTGAAGCCGCGAGTCCTCAGGTTCACTTGGAGCATGAAGACGACCTCCTCGCGGGACCCGAACGAGATCATGGCCGAGATACGGAAGGTTGGTGAAAAGAGTTTATTTTATTTTTTTATGGGGTCATATTATTTTACAGAATCTTTTTCGACCAAAGATGCCAAGGTGTCTTCGATTCAGCGGTTTTCAAACATTTCTGCAACGAATGTACCACTGGCCGATAAATATGTAGTTCTTAATATACTCGGCAGAGGGCACTTACTCCGGTAAGGCTAAGAGGTTCATACAATAGTAAAAATTCGTCGCCTACGATAACTTGCGGTTAGCTCAGTTGGAAGAGTAGTACGCGCGATACGTGAAGGTTTTGGGTTCGGGCCCCACACCTCAAGGGAGATGATTTTTTTCTGTTTCTGAGATTAAATTTTAGGGTCTATTCCGGGCGTCGAAAATCAACTCTACGCCACTGCGCTCTCTTATGTAGTACTAGCGGTCCCGGCGAACTTCGTTTCGCCTTAGATAATATTTCCCGCTTTTCTGTTGAAATTTTTCAAATTTTACCAAGGATCCCTAAAAAAGTGTGTTTTTTTACGACCTCACATTAGAAACCTCAAAAATTGTAGCCAATGTGTTATTCTGATGTATAAGCTATATTGTGGTAAAGTTTCATTCAAATCCATTCAGTAGTTTTTACGTGAAAGAGTAACAAACATCCATACAACCATACTTACAAACTTTCGCCTTTATAATAGTAGTAGGATTCTTATTAAATATTCTAAAGAAACAGAGAACTATCTCCCCTGCGGTGTAAGATTCGAAACCACGACCTTCACGTATCGCGCGTGCAGCTCACACAACTGCGCTACCCGAAAGTTATCTTAGTATTGATAAGTATGTAGCCCTAAACTCGTACGAGTACTTACCGAAGGCTAAGAGGTTCAATTATATCAGAAGGTGTCGTTGGTACTTGAAGGTCGTGCGTACTAATTCCACACCCAAGGAGTGATAATTATTTCGGTCATTTTTTAAATATTTGATGTTAGCTAGTGCGGCGTGAAGCAAGATACTGTAAAAAGTATTCACATTGCTCACCATCGTCACCTTCTTCCGTCGCCAGGTGCTGGACGCGAACAACTGCGACTACGAGCAGCGTGAGCGGTTCCTCCTGCTGTGCGTGCACGGCGACCCGAACGCAGACTCGCTGGTGCAGTGGGAGATAGAGGTCTGCAAGCTGCCCCGCCTGTCCCTCAACGGCGTGCGCTTCAAGCGGATCAGCGGTGAGTTACTACTGCCTTGAACTGGAGCAGCCTGACCGGTGAAATACCTCCACCTTACAGAAGACCGCAATCATTTGACGTCCTCCGTAGCCGAGAGGCGAGCGGGCCGGACTTTGGTGTTGCGCTATCTCTGAGGTTCCGGGTTCGATCCCCGATCGGGTCAATATGGGAAACAAACTTTTCTATGTTGTCTCGGGTCTGGGTGTTGTGGTACCGTCGTTGTTTCTGATTTCTGTAACAAAAGTGTTTGAGCTACTTACCACAGAATCAGAACAATGTATGTGATGTTTTCCAATATTAATTATTTATTATAATTATTAATCAAATAACAATCACTTCGGTGTTGTTGTGTTCATGCGTGTTAATGAGGTTTCCAGAGCTCCTAGGAGGGAAGGGAGGAAGATCCTCTGGCCGGACCACATTTTAGTACTCAGATACTATAGTTTGAAATAAAAGCTACCTAAAGTATACTTTCTACGGAATATATTCAAATTTTGTGTACCTTAAAAGATCACTTTTTAATTAACAATTAGACAATAATTTGTTTGTATTGAGTGTGAATCGAAATCAAAATCATTGATCATCGGTTTCAGCCCTTAATCCATTTAAGTTATAAATGCTAAAATAATTAAACACTTTAACCACGTAATTACTATTCCAGGCACCAGCATCGGCTTCAAGAACATTGCGTCCAAGATCGCGAACGAGCTCAAACTGTGACTGCCCGGGAGCGCCCCGCGCCGTCGCCGGCGCCGCCGCCGCGAGCCCTCCCCCTCCCCCTCGCCGCCCTCCCCCGCCCCCGCCCAGCCGACCCCGCGCCTGCTCACGCCCTCCTCCAGCGACGAGCGGGACACGCCGCCGCCGCCGCCGCCGCCCCCGCCCCGGACCGACTCCCTGCGCCTCTCCGCTGAAGACATGGTCCTGGTGGCGAACGGCGGCATGCGCACCCCCTCGGGCGCCCTAGCCCATTTCCTCGCAGCGTACACGCCTGCCGAACTCTCCCTCGCACGCAGCGACTACCTCCGACCCCCGGTCTCCCCCGCCCGCACACCCTCCTCCCTCATGCCGCACCCGCAGCCCCGCTCCTCCCTCTCCCTCCGCGCAGAGACGGTCGACCTCGACGATGCACGCTCTAGAACCCTCCGCCCCAAAATGCAACACCAGTCTTACTCCTACAGCGTGCACACATTGCGGAGGCAATCCCGCGCCCGCTCCCCCCCCTGCGACTGTCTCCCCACCGACCCGATACCCCCTCCCGAGCTTTTCGATTTCTAAGGGTTGTTCTGCACCTAAGTAGGCTGGCGGTAAAGTAATACCTAGTGTATTTTTAACCTTGTGGGAAGCGGACTAAAAATTGGTCTGTCTGCTAGATTATTAAAAAAAATGAGACACTTATTATTTCATTTTCCAACTAATAAAAAAATAACGGTGATAAATTGAATTGAATGGTCGCATGACGTCATCGGTCGGATACGTTTCATACCCATCAATGGCGTAACGAGTCCCCACCTAAGGCATCATATATCTAAGTGTTTTTTATTCATTTAAAGCTATTTAACCCTTTGACCGCCACGGGCGCCTTTAGAGGTACTAAAACCAATCTGGTATTTATAATCCAGTCCGTTCCCTCAATAAATCTGCTGAGCCAATACTACTTATAGATTGGTTAGTAAGCAAAGGCAGGTGTAAATTTGGTTGTGTCAAAGAAAATCAACTTTTTATCTTGTGTGATCTTGCTAATGGACTTAGATTAAATAAGATATATATTTCCTTGCATTAAAGAAACTCATTTGGTGTGTGTAGATGATTGTTTCGAATAATAATGTTTAATAATTGCTTCGGTTCGACTTAAAATGCCTACTTACATAGCAACCCTTAAATCGATTAAATGAGATTTCGTTCCAATGGGGATGAGAGGCCGCAGGCTTGGCGACTATTTAAAGACTTTTTTTACGAGTGTGTTCGATTTTTTTATCTAAATAATGTCTGTTGTGGATTTAATAAGATTAGGTACATTGTGGTTAATATATTAGAAATGTTGTAATAATGTTTAAATATAAAAATCGAGCATCCATAAATAATTGGGATCTTTCGAATTTCAAAAATTTGAAAATCGAATCGGTATCTTTGATCGAAAATCGATTAGGGAATATTTAATATCGATTGTAGTGCGGTCGCGATCGTCTATCGATAATATAATGGACGGTCGCGCCGTTCGATTTTTAAATTATTCTTTTTATTTGCGGCTATTTCTCGGTCGAGTTGTGTTCGACTTTACTTTTCTCAGTGGATCTGTCCGCTGTACAAATAAATCGATAAAGCAGTGACTTAAGATTTTTATTTATAGAATGGATAGTGTAGTATTGGACATTCGAGGAATTTTCAATGTGCCAATTGGGGTTATTCTGCATCGGAGTGTGCGATTTGTAATTCACTGTCACCAGGTTGAGACCGAATGTTTTTAAATGTAAACTTAAATGGATTAGTTAAATATTTTTATCGTGAAACCGCTCTCACATGTAATATAATTTTTATCATGAATTTGTATTCTTTTCTCTGTAGATAAGTTGAGTGGCGGGCGGTGGCGCGCGTAGCATCGATTCTTTTGTTGTTTTAATGTAAGTATATAGATTTCTTGGCGCGTTTTAATGTTAATGAAATGTTTTCGTTCAAAAGACAGCCGCCGGCGCCGCCCGCCCTGTGCTATGCTTACCTACTGCGTACACTACGTATTTTTAATCATATTGTAATAATGTACAAAGTGAGTTTGCGCTCAAGAGATACAATTTAGCGTTAGTATAATTAATTATATTTTTTTTCCAATTATAATGACAAATATAAATATACAAAAAACATATGGCTGTCTTTGAATAGCGATATAAATGTTCATAATATATCGATATAATTATGTCATTGTAAGTGATCCATGCAGTCATTTTATGGTGGTCTAGGCTGCCGGTGAGGTTCTTTCGGCGGTCGTGTCAACGTAAAATGGCGGTGTAACCACGCGGTCGCCCACTGCAGTTGTCTCTTTCTAATGTAAGGCTGAATTAGAAAGTGTCAAAGTAATGTTCTCATATTATCTTTACACAATCTAGATGCGTTATAGGATATACTTACACTACTGAAATTTTAGGTGTGTATTGTATTTGTGATAAAAGTATTATGAACTTTGTAGTTATAGCAATAATGTTCATTATTCGTCGTGTCAAATGGTTAGTTTTTTCGTTGTATCACTGAATGCATTGTACTCAGCCTTAGGTTTGGTGGATTGTCTTAACAGTTTTTCGGTTTTCGTGATTTAGTGTGGCGCTTTCCTTTCTACTGTGTGACCTTGAGCATACTTCCTAGGTGATAACTATATTAAATAAATAGTATGTACGTCTGTATGTGTAAGCTGTGCGGCGATCGCGTCTTTTTCTATAATATAATTTAAGTGTAGTGTTATACTTTTACATGAAATCACAAATCCGATTGTCTTGTTGCATGATCGTTGCGTCGCCGTCGCTCCTAGGCCAATTATCGATACCTAACATCGTTGTCGATAAGACATCCATCGTACATTACTACTGTTGTATTTTAAACGAATTTACTTTACTAAAGATTGAAATTCGATGAAATTTACTTATTTACAACTGACGAACGTGTCACTTTTCCAAATGAATTAAGGGACTCAATTTTTATGTTATACTTTTTTTTTAATGGGTTTAAATAGATCTGAGGTCGTACAAAAAATACGAGAGTTATACTGAAACTATTTACGTTATAAGTATTTGGTCGTGATTAAAAATGTTTTAACCGATTCATTGCGTATCCCACTTTTAGGGACTTTTGTCCATGGCGGCTAACAAATTTTCTGTGACGCCTCTGTGCGTCAGCCGCCACCCATTAAAGTGACGCCCTTGGGCGTCTTCAGCCATGATTGAACATATTTTGTTTTTGTTAAGATTTTGGCGTGTTTATGCATGTTTACATTCAGTCGGTTTTAGGTGTAAAAGTAAAGGTTTTGTTAATTCGTTTAGAGTGTTACAAAGTGACTTATCTACGTGATTTCGCTGGAATGGCTGGTTAGTGATTTACTTGGATCAGTTGTTTTAAACCTTTTGTGTATTTTTAGTAGAGGTTTACGAAAGGTTGTAAAAGGAGTGCCTATATTTGGTTCATTAAATCTAATAACCATAATTAAATACGCAAATTGAAGAGGAAGAAAACAAATGTATAATTTTATTATCATAATCATTATGAAATAAAAATAAGCTGGAGGTTTTGTGCTATTTACCTAATTATAATAATAATAATAACTATCTCAGGACACCAATTACACAAAGCCAACTAGTTCCAAACTAAGCAATAATCTAACCGATATTAATAATTATATAGGTATTTATTATTATTAGGTATTAATTTATTAAGTAATATTATGATTAATATACCGGTTATTAAAACGCCTTTAGTATAACATAGGCAGTAAAAGCTCCGCCGATTAGAACTCTTATAAAAATCATCACGTTGATTTTAAGAACAAAAACCTTCATGACGCCATGTGGCGTCATACGCCATTCGTAAAAGAAATTAAATTTGGTAACAAAAGGTTTGCAACATCTGAAGTTTGTAAATTGGCAATAAATCATAAAACGGTTCATACAGGCTTAACCTACGTGACAAATAATGGTAATTCTGTTCGTTTGGGCTCTTTAAATAGCCATTCCATAGAATTACAGAGGAATTCTTTGAGACGCCATTTGGCGTCAAACGCCATACGCAAAAGATATAAATGACGCCATAAGGCGTCATCCGCAATGAATCGGTTAACCTTGTCAACCTACAATAGACAATGAAAATGTAATATTAACTTGTAAAAAATAACATATCGCCCTATCGAGTAACAATTATGAGTTTAAATTGTTTTATACCTCCTAAGTTTTCCCCCGATTAACAAATTAGTGGAATTGTAGATAATTCATGTAAAATTTTACATATTTTTGTTTCATCGAGATGTAATAGTCGATAGAAATTCTGCCGCTTGCTAAATGTAACTAAATGTTTATAAATACGCCTGCTTCAGTTTTTAGTAGATAATCATATTTACAGGCTGTTTATACTTTAGTCGTAAATAAATACGTAAACAGTGTATCACTTAGAAAACTACTTGTAATTGATAGACCGTATGTCTTCTTTGGGTTTTACATAGGTTAACTATCACTTTACCGAATTATTTTTGACCGATGTAACGATTTACCGAACAACGTTTCGCCGAATCACATAACTTTGTATGATTCGGCGAAATGTTGTTCGGTCAAGCGTAGCATCGTCAAAATTAATTCGATAAAGTGATAGGTAACCTTTTACATGATTGTAAGGTACAGTTTTTTTAACTTAATTCCTTATGATCGTAAGACACAATACAAAATCTACTGTGTCTGGCCTTTAAAAGGACATTCTTACGAGGTTACTTTCGTAGGCAATCTTTTTTTTCCAATTATTCAATTATTGTCATTCATCTAATTTAATGACTCTAGTATGTTACTGGAGTTAGACAAAAACCGTTGAAAAAAGGTCTAATTCATTACAAAATAACTTTGTCTGTAATTTAATCATGTGTGCTTAGTTTCAATATTTATAAATGAAGTTATAATTATTTTTACGAACTATGAGTCAGCCTGTATATTATATTTTACAAAATGGCGCGCATTACTTTCGGCGTTACGTCAGACGGCGGCGCGGCGGCCGGTCCTCGTACATAATACTGTTTACATACTGTAGTAATATATTTATATATATATGAGCTTTGTTTTACGATATAACTTAGAGTAGAGTCGACGACTGTCGACGCGTGGTACGACCTTTGTGAGATATTCAAGTGGAAATAAATTTTATTTTTAATTCCAAGATTGATGTTTTTTATTTTCTAACACTTATCTCTTCATTATTTTTAATAGAAATAGAAATCGTATACATACGGAAAAGCCATTTTGATTATCACTTTGGATGTTGAAACGCCCTTATGACTATGGCATAAGAACTAATATCGAAAGAGCCTTTTAAGCGAGAAACGTTGATAGCTTATTTTAGGTTAATGTCAGGTAGTCAAGGCTTTTCTTTATTGACTATTATTTGACAGTTACTTGACAATCACGCCTAGCATGCGCGACGTGACTTAATTTTAAAAATCAATGGTCTACATTATAGGTGTATTTTAAAATATTTAGTTTGCGCGAACATAATCGGTACCATTACATATTACATTATAATGGAAATTCTTTTTAAAGTGCTGCTGTTTGAAAGTTTAAATTGTAGCAAAATATATTTTTTTTGGGAACATTATTAAATGAAGAAATAAAACATCAGAAAGTACAAAATATTTTTTTAATAATATCTACAATCTTAGCAAAACAACTAAAATAAGTTAAAGTAGGCGTTTTAAGTGTTTCGAATATCTTATAACTATAATGACTTTTGTTAATGCTTATTCTCTTGGTAAAAGAGACTAAATAATTTATTCGTTAATTGAAATGTACAAAACATTTAACATGTGTAAGAAACGAAAAACAACATTTATAACTTATCATAAACCTGTACAAAACTATTTGTACTAGAAAGCAACGTCTTCTTAAAAATTACGAAAATTTAAAACAATAAATTAATTTTAAAATAAAAATGAGCAAACGTGTATTTACAGTAATACAAGGCACAGTCATACAGTTCAATCGCGATAAAGGTGGAATCGATTGATTACCTAGAAATCTGTAGAAAATACAAAATGCATGATGTAAAGATTAATATGATGAACAATATTAAAGGTAAAGGCAAAAATGGTAGTACGCAAAACCTATACAAAACTCGAATAACTCTTGATTATTAATGGTTCTGATGCATAGCACTTCAATTAGTATTATCTTTGTCATGTCTTTTATGTCTATTAAAATCAGTAAATATGGTAATTAACTACTATTTTTTACAAAGAAAATGATTTTATCGACATTTTTATCTAAACAACCATCTGTAACTGATCATTCAGATTCCTAAGCTAATCATTCGTTCAACCTCATGACTGATCATCCTTCTTAACAGGAATTCCATCTAGATCAACTTCCGTGCTTGGTATAAGTGGAGGTTTGAATCCTCCGTACTCGATCCTAAGCTTCGTCACCTTTGGAGTCCTGTCTGTCCTTCTAACTTTCAGTTCAACTACGTAATCCTTATTCTTCTCCCACCAGTCATCATAGTTCTGTAACGGCGGAGGTCCATGGTACTGGTTCGATTGAGAATTCGTCATGTAGTTAATGTACTCTGCCAAAGACTTTCTGGAGCTGTCTTGAGGGTTTGTTTTATTGGTGTACTGGAACGATGAAGCGTAGCGGTTGTTACCCCAATGCGTGGTTTGCGTAGCTTGCTTCTGTTGGTCTTTCAAACTTTGAAGCTGGGCTTGCATCTGCTGAATGTTCCTCATCACTGGGTTCTGATGCGTCGGCTGTAGTCTCTGGACGTTGTGTCTTACGTATTGGTGGAGGTTCTGCGTTTGCAACGCCCCCTGTGCGTAACCGTAATCCAGGGCCGATACCGGTTTATCCACCAGCCTTTCTATGTGGTATGGGATTTGCACCGGTTTTTCAACTACCTTCTCCACTGGGTATGGAACTTTAATCGGAACGTGAACCTGTTTCTCCACGATCCTGTCGACCGGGTAAGGCACTTTGACTTCCACTGGCACCTGGACGGGATACGGCACTTTCTTCTCCACTATCTTCTCTACTGGATAAGGCACTCGTTTCTCCACCGGGTAAGGTTTGTCGACGTATTTTGTTACAATTACAGGTTTTTCAACAATTTTTTCTACTATTTTCTCCACTGGATATGGCACTTTGACATGCACTTTCTTCTCCACGATGCGGTCGACCGGTACAGGGTAAGGCACTTTCTTCTCCACTATCCTGTCTACCGGATAAGGTTCTCGGACGTGGACAGCTACTGGTACCGGCTGAGGTACTGGAACTTGGATGTGTACTGGTTTTTCAACCACTTTGGTCACAGTAACTGGTCTCTCAACGATCTTTTCTACTGTTACGGGCACTTTCTTTTCTACTGCGTAGGGTACGGGGACCTTAGTCTCGTAAGGGACGGGGTAAGGCACTTTCTTCTCTACTGGATAAGGCACTGGTACCTCTTTGTGTACAATTCTTTCGACAGGTTTTTCTACTTCTACTGGAACTGGGACTGGCGTCTCTATTGGCACAGGATATAGTATCCTGTTCTCGACTGGAACTTGAACTTCGTAAGGAACGGCTACAGGCGTTGGAACGGGCACATGTTGGATGACCTGCTTTTCAACCACTTTTTCTATAGGGTAAGGAATATGCACTGGCCGATCAACGAATACTTGGTGCTCCACTGGATACGGTACTTTTACTTCAACTGGATAGGGATGATGAATTTCTACGGGGTAAGGCTTGTCGACGTATCTCGTCACTTCGACCGGTTTTTCGACCACCTTCTCGTATGGGACGGGTACTGGTACCGGCCTATCTACCGGTACATTTTTGACGACTTCGTAAGGCTCAGGGTAAGGCACTTGCTTTTCAATAAACCGGTCAACGAATTTGGTCACAGGAACCTCTTTCTCAATGACGATGGGCTGAATAATTTTTTGATGGTCGTAATTGTTGTAATAGTTGACGAGCTCACTCCTTTCCTGACTTGTATCATCGTTTGGTTTTACTTGAACTTCTGACCGCGAATTTTCGCTAGTATCTAGACCATCTTGTCTGTTGTCCTCATTATTGTTCTTTGTTGTTCCGTATTTATAAAGAAGATCGTTCATATTTTTTTGTATTTTCTTGGAGGATTGCAATGCTTCCATGTATTTGTTGTACAATGTTTTCGCGATATCCAAAGAACCTTTGTTATTACTTCTACCTTCTTCCATGTATTCGTGAACTTCTACATCATTTATGTGAGTTATCGAGACTGGAATCGATTGCTGCACTTCGACTATTGTTTTTTCATTTTTAGGACTTTCTACAGTTTCTGGAATAAATTCACTGTCTGATGTGTCGTGGTCTTCAACGGAATTTAAAGTTTCTGTATCGTTTGCATTTAATAGTCTCAATGCAACTGTTATTGGAGCTAGATATTTCTGCCCAATCGGCCTTGGAGTAACTTCCACTGAGTCTTCATTAGAATTTTGTCGTTCATCGTTATTTCTTACATTTTCCTCAATGGAGTTTCGCACTCCTACAATTTCGTACCCATCTTCAATATAAGGCACCATTGTAGATACCAAATTATTTACAATTTGTTCTTTATAATTATCAGGTTCAGAGTCTGCAACTACTATGGGAGACGCAAATCTGTATTCATTGGAAGTCGTCTGAGGTCTTCTTTCAAACGAATGATTGTTTTCAACATGTTGAACATTATGGTCTACGATTTTCCCGATTTTGGCTTTAACTGTTATTCTGCTTCTTGCAGGTTCATATCTGTGGTATTTCGTCTGTGCTGCTTTCAAGCTAAATCTAGGTCTGGGTTTAATGAGGTCGTCATTGTTAATATTGACATGCTTTTCAGCAGCGTGATTGATTCTCAGCAGGTCTTCGTTTGAAATCAAATCCTGTGTGGACGCGACCAGTCTTTGTATGCCTTGGTTTTCATTGAAATCTCTTTGTTTAAGTGGGGATCTTGTTGTGTAATAATATCTCTCGCTTCGAGCATTTTCTCGCGGCGCTTCAACCCTGAAGTGCACTGCTCCTCTATAACCAAGAGGTTTGTTCATTGAATCTTTTGCGCCAAAATTGCCATTTATGTTATAAGCGTAATGACGTTCAGGTATTTTATTGGGCTTTTGATCTTCGCTCACACTTTCCTTGGCTACGGAATCAGAAATGCTGTCATCGTGTGAACAATTATGATCTTTGAATACTTGAACAACGGAAGAAGTGAGTACTCCGTGATTCTGCTCGCTAGCATCCTCTTGCTGAAGAGGTGTCGAGCGTTCCTCACTGTCGTTAGGTTTTTGTTCGTTGTTTAGTGTTTGTGCAGGGTGTTGTTGCTGTACGTTGTATAACGGTGTAGGGACTGGGTTTGAGTAGAAGAAGTTGGGAGTTGAGCTGAATTGTATCAGGTTCGAAGGAACAGCTGTTGGTAGTACTTGAATAAGTTCCTGGTCTGGATTGGGGAATTGCTGCTGAAGGAGGAAGATTTCGACGGGATTGGGTGGGCTGTTGATCTGTTGTTGGTGAGTTATATTTGCTCCGGGTAAATGGAATGGCCGCGGCAATGTCTGAAATTACAGAAAAAGTTTATGTTGTTATTGGTTGTTTTTAGGCAGTAGTTCCTCACAATAATCATGAGTTTGTCCTATTTTGGGATAAGTGGAGTTATTGGGCTCGATTTTTTTGGAAGCTACTCGTAACATTATGTCTTTTGTACATGTTCAAGCTTATCTCATTTTTGGAATCGGTATGTAATACTAGAACTTTATGGGCAGGGAAATCCATATCACCTTATCAGGCCACCATCCTAGGTCGACCTAGCTGACAAATTTAAATCTTGAGGGACCTGTTTTTCTGTTCGCATTGTTTTTTACGAATACATAATCAATGTCTGCGATTTGCAACATTTTGACTGTAGATCATTTCTTGTAGGTTCATATCTATTGAGTTTGGTAGTTATCTTCCAAATATCGCTGACATTTCATCAGATTGATTGTTAACTGAGAAGGTCCTTACGTCGACTCGTATGTTCTGATGTTCTCGTACGACCACGCATAACCTTTATAGACCTGTCCAATTTTTTTTACAGGAATACCAAGGAGTTTAGAATGTTTTATGATTACCTCCTGGCCGCTAAGCTGCAGCGCCCTCTGGCCCAGTGCGAAGTTGGCTGTGTGAGTGTGGTGCCCATCGCTGGAGTTGAGCGCCAACGCACCGTGGTAACCGCTGCCGTCAGCCGCGTAGTGCACGCGCTGCTCCGCCTGCAAACGAGAAGTCAACACGATTTAGTAAGGAGGAGGGAGGGGGGGGGGGGGCAATTGTACCAAGGGAGACGACCCCACAAGTCTATATATAGTAAACTAGGTATTGTTATCGTACTGATGAAATATACTGGCCACGAACACTGAAGGGGCGACTCGTCTAGATATTTATTCAACGGTATGCTGTATGGCGTACTCCCAGGAGGACAACGTCAGTCAGTAGTCTTCTGAGGATAAGGTATAATGTTGAGGATTTGAGGATAAAAAAGTTTAAATGATGTATTTTCAATATAAGGCCATCCTAAAAAATAAAGATACGGGGCTGGTAGTAGATAGTTTCATATTCTTCTTATAATGGCGGACCTTGTGCTAAGAAGCTAGTTGTATATTACGATTATTCTAAGCAGTATCATAATGTAAGAACGATCCCACAAGAACTAAAAACCCCAAAATACGTGATTGAATACGTAAATAATAAATCTTTTCATTTCATTTAATAATTTCATAGGCACTCAAAATATATGACGACTGGGTAAGTAATCTATTTATATAAAAAAAGTCGTATTAGTTGCACTGTTTATAACTCAAGAACGACTGAACTGATTTGGCTGAAAATTGGTGGGGAGTTAGCTTAGAACCAGGAGAAGGATACAGGATACTTTTTTATTACCTTCTATTTGCTTTTTTTTAAGTCATTTATCGCCTCTAAGGCGGAACAAAGTTCGCCGGGTCACCTAGTAAGAAATAAACAAATACAGTAGAACTCCAATTATCCGAACTCCGACTATCCGAATCGCCGATTATCCGAATCACAAAAAAATGTCCAAAAAAATTCTAAGTGCGCTATTATTCTTCCCCCCGCGAAGCCGCAAATCAGCTTACATTAACGGAGATGTTTAAAAAACAATGATTTTTATTTCTAAACTTCATGTTTCTTTCATTTAATTCCATAAACAAATAGTGCAATATCAAAACGTAGCTTTTATTCTCTCCAATGGCAATTTTTAAAAAAAAAAATCCGATTATCCGAATATTTGATTATCCGAATGGGTCCCGGTCCCCATTAATTCGGATAATTGGAGTTCTACTGTAAGCATTAACATTGAAACATTCTTAGGAACTTTACATACCTGTGGTAGCTTGACGTAGTAGTGTCCGACGGTGGCGGGCGCGCTCGGTGCCATGTGCCAGCCCCACTCGAAGCGCGCTCCCCCCTCCTCCACCTGATAACATTTCATTAACAAATTAAACTGGCTATCTGTCTGTCTATATAAGATGTTATTTGTAATGAGACACATGACTACCATTGGGAGCGTTTAGGTATTAAGTAACGAAATTGGGGGGGGGGGGAGGGGGTACAGAAAAACATTACGGTGCGTTATATTATATCAAAAATTAAGTTGCTTTACGTAATACTTGAACGCTCCCATTGATTAAATATATATATGTATTACATTTATGCGCTTTTTTAAAGGGGGAAATGTATTGGCGCATCGTTCCGCTTGCCTGGGGAAGGCAGCGATGTATGCGGGACTACCCCCTCTGGGACTTTCATACTTTTTTTAACGACTTTTGCATACTAATGATAAGGACAAAATCGTATTTAGCATTGCATGGGGGCGCTGTGACTGATTTAGAAGGAAAAGAAAGAAAGAAAGAAATATATTTATTAACCTTAAAAACATACTGTTGTTATGGTCAACTTGATACAAAGTCAAGGTCAATGTTTTTATTCATAGACATTACATTAGTAATACTAGATTTAAAATCATAAGGCTGTTTGTTAATCTTGTTTTTATTTGTTCTTATCTGCGCCCAATCCTTGATTCACACCAAATACGGTTACAGGAACAAAGTTATCGGCTCAACGCGTGTAATAATTGGCAATTACGCTTTCTACGTTGCGTCAATAATACAGTGTTACGGTGTTACATGTGGAATACAGTCCTACGACCATTAAGGTGGATGACGATCGCAGATGGATTTTACTCTTAATTGGTGCCCTGAATCCATACTAATATTATAAATGCGAAAGTAACTCTGTCTGACTGTCTGTCTGTCTGTCTGTCCGTCTGTTACTCTTTCACGCCTAAACGGCTGAACGGATTTTGATGAAATTTGGTATAGGTATACATTGAATCTCAAGAATGGACATAGGCTACTTTTTATTAGAAAATAAGGGGGGAGGGGGGTAATACCACCTTTGAAAGTTTATATGGAAAAATGATTATTTTTGAAGTTAGAGATATGACATTTGGCACAAATATAGATCGAAACTTGGATTAAAATATAGACTACTTTCTGTTTCGAATATTAGGAGAGAAAGGGGTAAAACCGACCACAAAAGGATGTAGTCCACGCGAACGAAGTCGCGGGCACAGCTAGTCAATGATAACTGGAGCTTGACTGAAGAACGTACGGTGAGGCGGCGTTTTTGAATGAAAATTAAAACTTCATTACGAGTCTGTCTGTTATATGTAACACTTTTGAATCGTTATTGAACACTAGATGAAATGATATGGGATGGAATTTAAACAGATGCCCATTGGTTTTATTGGCACAAAGTTCACAACTTTTTGTGTTGTTATGTTGCGTTGCCTATTCTTCCTAGAACTGACGGGATTAATTAAAATCCTAGCTACTAAATTATTTAGAAATAAGTCGAGTGCTTGGCTTTGACACAAATTTTTAAGTGTTATTTTTTAATGCATGTAGTATTAATTAAACAAATGTGAACTTTAATACTTTCGCGTTCCATTTTAAACATTTAAAATAATTGACGGGTTAAAACGCGACAAATCAAAATGTCGCATTTTTACCCGTCAAATTAGGTATTTTAAATGTTTAAACAAATGTGGTTACATTTGTAACACATTCCATACTAATATTATAAATGCGAATGTAACTATGTCTGTCTGTCTGTTTTTCTGTCCAGCTTGAATTTGAATTTGAATTTGAATTATAGAATTTGGTGTATTACCTCCGTTGAAAGTTTATATGAGAAAATGTTTATTTTTTAAATTAGAGATCAAAATTAGGCACAAATATAGCTTGAAACTTGGATTGAAATATGGACTACTTTTTGTTACTAATATTAGGGGAGATAGTTGTAAATCCGACCATGAAAGTATGTAGTCCCCGCGAACGAAGTCACAATAAAATGTCACATTGTATTTTTAACGGTCTAATTAAACAAAATACATATTTCATTTAGGAAGGGTGGGGGCAGGGGTGGAAGCGGGTACGGAGCTCTAAGTTTGAGAAACCCTGCGCTAGGCCTTCTCGTCTCGCAAGAAGCGGCCCCTGCCCATTGATTCGGCCCGGGCCAGTACCTGCGCCCGCGCAGGACCACTTTCCTCGTTTTCCCGCCGCGCCACTTTTACTCCGACGCGATCCGCGCATATGGACAGACAGACGGTCGACCAGATGCCGAGCCTACGACGCTTCCTTATATCATATGGGTACAGTCGCGAACAGTCGACTTTGAAAATATCTTACCTATATATTTCAGAATAGCGAGTCCAGAAAACGGGGGAAAAGGGCTCAAATCATTCTCAAAAGTATCGCAGTCCCTTTCGGAGCCAGTAGTGAAATAAAAGTACCTGCTCATCCCGACCTTAGGGCAAATATGTACCTCCGTCTTGCAAATTAACTTAGCGTTACAACAGGATAGTGAATAAAATTTTCTTATCAATCATTAGATTGCCAAAAAAAATACTCATATTTTTTTACCATTTAAATCAATATAAACATAATATTTAATAAACATTGTGTTAAAATTGAGTGTGACGTCATTTCGTCGTTCAATTTTTTTACTAAATATTGACGTAAATACAACTCAACTAAAATTCTATGCGCTACGTCGTCATTAACTTTTGAAAAAAAAAATATTTTGTAATACATACTTTAGAGCGGACGTAATAGAATTATTGTATGTTTACCGAGGTAACATCCCTAATGGATACCAGTATAATCAGCACGCTTGTCAAATGAGTATTGCAAATCTGAGCGATGTTCGCAAAACTCGAAACATACTTTGTTCGGTCCAGATCGAAGCGAAAAATCCGGTATCATGAGTTAATTTTAACATATTATAGAGAACCTTTTAACATTTAACATTCCAACCCATTGAAACCTACAAGTGTTTACAAGAAAAAAATGTAACATAAGAAGCCGGAAATGAAATCAGAAATGTATAAAAAACAGTTATCTAAGTTTAAGTCTTTAAATGCCATTTAAAACATTTTAAATAGGTCAAAACTTAAAAAGCGTGAATCTCAATAATTAACAAATGTGGTTAGAAAGATCGAAAATCACCTGTTTGTTGTGTGTACCTTTACTGATATTACCAGGCCCTTTATTGATAACATTTTGTGAAGCGAAAATTTGAGGGTAGATGAAGATTTGCAAGCTCCCCCGAACAGACGAAGGCGAGCAAGACCAGTCAGCTCGTGACCACGGTTGGTGCAACTCAACTGAAACGTTGGACAGTAAGTACTTTGTAACAAACTTTGAATAATGTTGCCGAGTAATCTCCTTGTAATTTTTAAAAGCGGCAGCACGTGACTTCTAACGCGAGGAGTATATTTTACACCTTTGGTGACTTAACGATCCCTAATAGGAGATGCGAGCGGGCCTGACTTTGGCGAGC
The DNA here is from genome assembly GCA_037074685.1 of Glyphodes pyloalis. Classification (NCBI taxonomy): domain Eukaryota; kingdom Metazoa; phylum Arthropoda; class Insecta; order Lepidoptera; family Crambidae; genus Glyphodes; species Glyphodes pyloalis. Next base: position 2,915,557 of record JAYKKO010000020.1, read on the forward strand.
GCCATCTCTGAGGTTCCGGGTTCGATCCCCGGTCGGGTCAATATGGGATCTGTATATTATTATTGTCTTGGGTCTGGTACGGTCGTTGTTTCTGATTTCTGTAACACAAGTGCTTAAGCTAGTTACCATAGAATCAGAGCAATGTATATGATGTTGTCCAATATTAAAAAAAATATATAAATATATATATTATATTTTCTAGCAATAAAATAGCATATGTAACTCAGGGTCAATGTAGCTTTCCAATGGTGAAATATTTTTTTAAATAGGCATGGTCATTTTTGAATTTATTTGTTACAAAAACACAAAAATACAAATCTTCCCTGTTTATGTTAGTATAGATATATCCTTTTGACAACAATTTTAAAGTACCTAAAGGACTTCATAATAAACTTATACCCGGTTCTTATATTTGAAAAACGATCCGTTCTCGTTACGGATAGTAATAAATTACACGAGGCGTAAGCTAAAAACGACCAACGGACGACTGATGACAGCTGATATGGAAAGTAAATTAGAATTGGCTACTTGACAGTTTTTGAAAAAGTATTGTAAAAGGTGCCCGTTCATTTTATATCCCAAGCAATTCGATTTATCTGGAAATAATCTAAATAACCAGAGAAAAATAAGATTTTGTGTAACACATTTAAAAAGCGCGCGAAAACGCCAAGTCACGTCACTGTTGAAATTATGTGTAGTTTCGCCACATTAAAATAAATAATTTTCGCCGACAGCTGTCATTTCCGAATTGCAATGGTGGTTTCCGTTTCGGTTCTTTTGTTCCACAGATATAAAAACTAAAATTTATTTTGCAAAAATAAAATACTAACTATGCTTTTAATTAAAAAGTAAAAATGTAAAATGATTACTTAACTAATAAGCTAACATATCTAACACTTTTCATATTTTATTGTTAACACTGTCAAGTAGCCAATTAACGACTCGTAGAAAAACAGATTTTGGACATATTACGAATCGTATAATATGGGACCGGGCATTAATCTATTTGCGAATTTCTAAGGCATCGTCTAGATATAACATCGTTTGTCGTCGATTGTACTACATACCTTCACTAGTGATAGTAATAATTTCCCGCCACATTGCATTTCGCTCTCGTATTTGATTTCAATGCGCTTTGCTAGCAATTATGAAGTTACATTAATTAAAGTTCACTAATTTTACGCTTAACTAAAAGTTAACGATCGAACGGCCCGCTGGGCAATAACCTTGAGACCAGACCTACTAGCATGTACAATACAAACAATTTATTAAATGGTGATTAGCTGATAACATGCTTAAGTATTTTCAATCAATCAAACACATTTCAGCAGTCGACTTATGCCCATATTTTACGATGCGTAATGTCTCAAAAATGACAATCCAATTTTATGCAACTGACTACGAGTTTTGAACGGTTTAAGCTTACGCTTCGTATAATTTATTACTATCCGTAACTCAAATGGATTTTCAAATGTGAGAACCGGGCGTCAATGAATTTTATCGTTTTTGACATATTATGTTAAGAGCGCAATAACATTATCCTAAGCGGGCAGGTTGTGTCAGTCTCTCTTTTTCATAATATATCTGTAATTACTATGCTTAATACATCAAATTTCTCGCATAAGACGTTTTAATTTAAGCTAATCAACAAATAACAAACTGTTTTATTTTTAATTTTGTCATTTCAAAAGAGCTCGTTTAATTCAATGCTTGGAAGAGAATGCTCCATTTTTTGTACGTTTTTGTGCAATAAAGTTTTTAAATAATTCAAAGTTTGTTGCGTGACGCACCAAGGCCAAAGGACGACAAACATTGATTGTTTTATCTTAGAACTAACTTAGTTATCAAAATTTCATAAAACTTTAAAACCCCATTATACTCTTATAGGGCGTGAATTTACAAAAATCCTTTCTCAGTGCTTTCCTACGGTAAAAAAAACCCCTGTACAAATTTCTACTTCTTAAACTTATAGGCCCTGCCATAAAATACCAGTCAGTCAGTCAGCTTTCGCTTGGTTATATTTAAAAAGATAAAACATTTAGCAATTTTACACTCTATTTCTACATAACTTTGCACTGACTTCAAAACACATTATGTTGTAAGTAAGTAAGTAAGTAACTGCACGACTTCAATCAGAGGTTTTCTTGTGAGAGCTATTACTTATTTTCAAGTTTATATTTGCATTTGAAATGCATTTGTGGTCAATGACGTTAAAAAAAGGTTGGAAAGTAAAAATATGTACATGAAATACTGGGTTCTTCCCCGAGTGATAAAAGTGTAGAGTACCTATTTACTTTTCCTGCCTAAACCATTACTAATTATACATCTGAAGAGTTTGTTTGACGAACTACTGGTTGTTAAAAGTTATAATTGTATTACATATTCTTGTATGCTATAGAATATTTTTTCAGCTAGCCATTCTTTAACAGATTTTTTAACTTTGTCAATTTGTATACCTTCAAGTAAAGGTAAACAGTTATATATTTTGATGCACATCATAAATGCATTATTAGTAACTAGTGTTAGTTTTGCTGGAGGTTTGTACAGTTTATTTTTATACATGGAGCGAAGATTTCGCTTAAATACTTGACAGTTTTCTTGAAGTATTTAATCATTTTTATACACAAAGAGACAGAAATAAATATACAAGCAGGGTAATGTAAGTGATAGTATATTCGTGATCAGCTTTGTCCATGATACTGCGAACTCTATTTATTACGTTAAGCTGCAACAAAACAACTGAAATAGAATCGCAATCTTCATTAATCATGACAACTCCCAGATCTAAACACAGATAAAATATTTACAACTTCGCTCTATGAAACATAAACTTTTACTCGCCATAAACTTATGTAATAGCCCTGAAATTGCGTAACCGAGCTTTGCAGCTTTAGCCACAGATTAAATAACTAAGTTATACTTGCAAGTTACTTCCGATAGTGAAAGCACACTTACTTACTTCCCACTTTAAGTTTAAGTTAACAGATTTAATAGTGATGCGTTAAATAACTCCAACAAGGAGTTAGAGGCAATTTAGCGTAAAATTGTGATTTTATTATGATGTAATTGTTCAATGTAAGGAAATATTTAATGGATTAAAATGAATTCGTTTACAGAATCCATTTTAAGAAATAAATTGGAGTCTATTAAGAAATAAATTGGAGTCTATGTTTTTGAGATTGTACGAGTACATAAAAGAAAATGTTACCCGACCACTGCGATACAAGCTAAGCTTAGTCAGTGATCATTAGCATAAGCATGAAAATGTACTGTTTAGTAAATAAAGTTATTATTATTATTATTATTATAATTAACGCTTTCTTCCTAAATGCACAAGGCACATCCTTGTTTTGCACATTTAAATATTGTCCATACATTAAAAAATATATTTAAATTTTGTCTATCTGTTTATGTATTGGTTTGTTATTTCTGGTCTTTGCAACGGCTGGACCGATTTCAACAAGACTTTTGTTGACAGATAGCTGCTGTTATTATGTTTGTTTTTTATTTACATTTTTTTTATTAATTTATGTAGTACTAGCTGTGGCCGCGACTTCGTTCGCGTGGACTACATCCTTTTATGGTCGGTTTTACCCCTTTCTCCCCTAATATTTGAAACAAAACATAGTCTATATTTTAATCCAAGTTTCGAGCTATATCTGTGCCAAATTTCATATCTCTAACTTCAAAAATAAACATTTTCCCATATAAACTTTCAAAGGTGGTATTACCCCCATCCCCCCCCCCTTATTTTCTAATAAAAAGTAGCCTATGTCCGTTCTTGAGATTCAACGTATACCTATACCGAATTTCATCAAAATCGGTCGAGAGGTTTAAGCAGGAAAGCGTAACAGACAGACAGAGTTACTTTCGCATTTATAATATTAGTAGGGATGTTAACTAAAGTCTTAAGAGTTTTATTTCAATAAGTAAAGAGTTTTGAAGTTGTCACCATTCCCCAAAGATGGCAACTGTTCACAAGCATGACGTACAGTCACAAGCAATACAATGTTAAACACCTGAGCTCTTATTTCTATGCAATAGGGTTCACTTTAGAATGAAGTCACATGCATATTAGAGCACGACTCTATCTGCCAGCTATGTTTTGACTTAAAACACATCACAACTAAGAAAACTATAAAGAAATCGGTAGCTATACTATACCGAATCTAAGAAAAAGTAAAACCTGTAAAATTATTTCTTATTCAATAGTTATTAAGTCCTTATTGAGTTTCTGTGCATATTAAATGCCTATAAACGTAAATCTCTTTTAGGTTAAATTCGATAATAATCGTATGAAAATACTTAAAAGGGATTGCTTAGTTTCATAATTGATTTTGCTTTCTTATACAACCTGTAACGGAAAGGGGGTAACAATGTAAAGTAGGTGGATACTATACCTTGTATAGATTCTATATACGAAATCCCGAGTTAAAATAAACACTTTATTGTTTTTATGAAATAAAAAATGATTAACTATAATGACTGACTAAAACGTAAACAAACGCATCACAACACTATTGAGGTCAGCGACCCCAAATCACGTTATCACTTTACTACAATCACTGCGATCCTGAATTTCTCCACCTCCTTCCTCGACATGCGCGCCTAGTACTTTTCGGCGTGAGCGCGTGCGTCCTTCGGCTTGCTTTGGCGGCTTAGCACAAAGGAATCGGCGTTGTCACTAGGTACATTGTAGCGAACGTTTATGGAAACACCTGGAACAAACGAAATGAGGACTTATTAACGTGTCATAAAGACCAATTTGTTATTATTAATTACGTAAGTACAATTTTTTACATAGTTTATTTTATTTCTTGAAAACCAAATTCTAATTGATAAATTGAGGATTTAGAACAAAGTTATCTACTTACTTTTCAGAGGAACGGTTCAAAATAGGTATTCTCCTTGAAGCTGGATGCATAAACCAGCTCGCCGATATGAAGATGCGCGAACATTATGCAACATTTGTGGTGTCACTGTACAGAACGCGGCTTTGATGCTTTCTATCATCTCTTCCCTTGACGAGCATGCTACAGCGTACACCTTCCTTTTAACGTAGTCCCACAAGAAGAAGTCCAACGGATTGAGGTCTGGTGACCGAGCTGGCCATGTGATACGACCTCCTCGCCCAATCCACAGAAGGAAACGAGCGTTTAGATGGTTTCGTAAATCTCTTTCTCTAGCTCTCGGTCGGCCATCAGGCTGCCGTTGGTTGCTCCGACACAGAGAATCATCTCGAATATTCTTTATTGCTCAAAGACATCACGAAATATCACTAGGCTATCCGTAGGAAGTAGGTAATCCAGAAGCAAAAACACGAGATGTTGTCACGGCGACGACAACACAACGACGTAACTGAAGTGTCAAAATGAGAAACGCTAAACCAACAAATTTCAGATGTGATTCAGTAAACACTAAAAGATTAACCACCATTGTGATATTTAAATTAATAGCATAATAGGTACATCCAACTCTTTCGACGATTTCAACCTTATAAGGAAAATATTAATAGACAAAATTTAATAGGTTTCAGAATTGGTATGAACTTGCGTCTAAATATTGACTATTGAATTTTGTAGCATTAAAATAGATACACTGACGTTTTAAAAGTGTGTACGGCAGCGAAAGAGTGTACGTACTGAACGTCATCTGTCTCTTTTTCTCTTATGACTATTCCATGCTTGAGAAAACAGTACAAGTAGTCATTTCTGAATCACATTTTTAGCACTCTCTCTATTCTAATTCTTACTCTGTGATTCCAACTACAAAGTTGTGACAATGAATTAGGGTTCAAGATTATTTTACTAAAACTAGCAACAAAAAAAATCTTTCATACTCATGGATTCCTGGTAGCTCCGTTACTTTGCATGGTCAAGTTTGAGGATTTAAAATGTAATTCAATTAATACTTTTTCTTTATTATGTTTTCGGCGTTCTTACGTAAAATTATCGTCTGTAAACCGATTTTACAGACAGCCAATTTTTTGGACATAACGTATACGATAAGATTTATCGTATTTTTGCTTGAAAAACCTTTAATGCAATTACGAACTGTTCTAAATAAAAAAAGAAAACGCCTGATAGTTTTACAGTATGGGGCACACAGTTGTAACATAATCTTACCAAGTACCTATTTAATACAATTTGCGAAAAATCTTAACACTGAAGGAACATAATTTCAATGTAGGTATTAGAATCGCACCATTAATAACATAATTGTATTATTTCTGAAATTGTAGAAACGAAATAAATTAAAATGCAGAACCCATTTTTAAAATTAGCACTATTTTTGTACCAGGGCCATAGTAAAGTATCATAGCCACGAGACCCGCCCATTTTTAGGGTTCATTTAAAAAATAAGTTAACTCATTTAGTGGAATAGTTTTGTTTATTAAATATTTCACCGCTTATTTTTTTGATTTAAATATTTTTGAAAAATATTTAAAAAATACTATTTAGCCGGAATCACTGGGATAAGATAGTTCTTGATACGACAGATTTGTTGATATCATTTTGTAACTGTTAGAACTGAAGAAGTTACATTTCACAATCCTTAATGTCAACTAGCTCGCTCATAACCTCTTTATTCCTTACGAGAAAGGTGTTGTTATAGCAAGTTGGAAATGTGAAACCGAAAACGCCTAGTTTTAGATTCAGAATTAAAATCAATATCTACTTTTCCTTTACTCACTTTTACGATCTGTACGGCATTCAATATTCAAATAACTTTTCTTTTTGTACGCCCTCATGACAAAATATGTTGAAACTACATTGATCACTGTTTGTCATCTTACATTTGCACATGTTTACAAAAATTTATAAAAGTTAGGATAAACTAGCTTAGCTTAGCTACTGTTCGTTTTTTTTGTTTGTTAAAATGTAGGGAAATAATAATACAGATAATAATCCCCAATCATAAGAAATTGAACAATGTATGAAAATAAATATCTGGAACCCATTTAAGATTATTTAATTGAATACCAGGAGTGCAGTGTGAGCTGATTGTTGTTGTTGACCCCACAGCTGATACACCCTGAATACTGTGATAGTGTTGTGCAAGCGTGACTTAGTCAAAAGTTTGACTTGTATTTGACTGATATTTCAAAAAAAATATTGAAGCAATAAATGCGTGTACACAGCTACAAATGGTCCCATACAGTTTGTAACCGTTAACTGCTTTGGTATTTTTGATATTGTTATACCCTTTCCGTTACACGTTGTATAGCTTATGATAACTTTTCATTAGTCATAAACTATTATTATTTATAAGAAATTTTAGTATGGATTAGTATTTATACTATAAGTAATATTATAAATGCGAAAGTAACTCTGCCTGTCTGTCCGACTTAAACGCCTAAACCGCTGAACTGATTTTGTTTAAATTACGTTGAACCTCTGTAACGGACATAGTCTAGTTTATGTTTAGAAAATAAGGGGCCATGGTAGAGGTGGGCGTTGTATGAACGAACCGTTTACCTAAACTGTTTTTTGTACGTGAACGATAGAACTAGTTTATAGTTCACAGATAAACTAGTGTATTCGTCGACTGGTTGACGAGTCCGTTGTCGTGTCGCGAGCGTCTGGCCGATGCCGATAGGTACTATGGTACTAATCACTCGCGGTCGAATAGACCGCTTTCTTTACGCTCGCTTGTTTTACTAATTGACTATCTCTTTCTTTTTCGGCACGTGCTCAACCTGTGACGTTTTGGTGGGAGCAGATTAACTACACGAAAAGTGGAAAAAATAATGTTTCTCAATGTCAATTTGAGTGAACAAAGATTTCAAAATTATTATTAAAAATACAAAAAAATTAAAAACCCAAAAAAAAAAAGAAAAAAATTCATAAAATATAAAAATTTTAAAACCAAAAAAAAATTGTAAATATCTACTTGTAAATATTAAACTCATAATTTGATTAATGTTCATAGTTGATTATTATGAATGAAAATGTACATATAATGAAATTAACTTTTAAATACGCCAAGTTTATTACATACTAATTTAAATATAAGTAGGCACAATAAGCTTGCCAGTCCTAAGCCTGGAAAAAGTACGAAGGGAAGTTCATTTCAACAATATGTCATTTCATTCTCAATAATCTCGTTTACTAAACGACGACGTATGTACATACCTATTCACATCGTCAAATTGGTAAACGAGACTTTCGTTCGTTCACGTTCACTAATCGTTCATGTGATGAAGTAGTCTTTTCGACGACGACGTAAACTAGTCGAAAATTAGACTGTTTTTTAAACTAGTTTATCGTCGACGGTAAACGGTCTCGTTGCGTCGACTGTAAAATCGTCAACGACCCACCACTAGGCCATGGTAATCTTTATATGGGAAAATGTATACTGTTTAATTTAGAAATAATATGTAATTTGGCACAAATATATATCTTGCTCTACAATTAGTCGTATTGGGCCGTATTTTTTTTCAACTATTTACAAAAACAGTGATTTTCCTAAGCAAATTAATTTTAAGATCTGTGCATTTTAATATTCACCTGTGGATATGAATTGAAAACAGTGGGCAGTACTGCCAAGAATGAAACTAACTAACTAAAGGTTTCGTTCTTGAAGATAAATCAAAATTTTGGAAATTAATACTTGTAAAAAAATTAGGTATCTTGTTTATTGAAAACACTTAATTCGTTCAGAGTGAGTTGGTTACAGCTATGAGAATTTAAAATACAGGGTCTACTCCCAAAAGCGAAAATGTCTGATCCGATGGCAAACATCAATTTTTAATTCTCATTAACGTAACCAATTCCCTTCGAATTAAGCGTTTTCATATAACAAAATATCATTTTTGCAAATCAAAAACCAATGTTTTAATTCCCAAACTCTTGATTAATCTTCCAAATCCTCATATACCTGGATACCGAAGCCGATAGAACGACTACAATTTACCTACCATAAAGAAAAAAAGTTACAACAAATATAACAGCTTTGTTCCAGCTTGTGCTTATGAGCTACAAAAAGCGCCGTAACTTATTATACCCACGTCGCTTCCGATGTTCGTAGTAGATAAAAGCTATTCATTATCAAAGACAATGTAGAATGGTACACTCACACCAATATTTTGTTCAATTTTATTTACGTTCCTTTACTGGCAACATTATTTTGATTAATTTATTTTTTAAAAGATTGAGTTTTTTTAATGAAATAATTTAATACCAATTGAACAACAATGCGTGCGAAACGCCTACCAAAAATATAATTATTGAAAAGGGACGATTCGCACGTTCGGGCGAATTAATTTCGTGCCAATCGACTACTAACCCTACATTTGTTATAAAATATGTTTCATTCTATAATCAGCTCGGTAGGTCTTTTAAAGGTCGGGTCTTCTACTTTCGCTATCGATAGGCTCATGTTGCTCCATTATCTGAGGTCTGAGTGTACCGCCTTCCTCAGAGAAAGTGAACCGCCATAAAGACGTTTCCGTGACACAATGGGATTGCATACAGATTTGCGCCTCCATCACAGAACTGCAATGGTACCTACTACTTGTAGAACCAGGCCCACCGCTAGCTGTTTTCTCGCCAGCGTGCAATACCTATATGCCGCCCTACGACTACTAACTCTACGTTTTGTCAAAAAAATAATAATTAATGTTTTCTCATTGTGGTGGGGCAAAATAAAAACCACTTATCGAAGATAAAACATTTATTTTTATTATTGAAGTACCTATTTATATTTTTTTTATTGATGTGTAAATCTAAATACCTAAATATTACAAAAATGTAACTTTTCTAGCCTTTATGTTTGGAACGTAGTGTAGAGCGCTCAACAGCAATTCAAGGTAAACACTTGCTCTTCAATATTCGCTCTTATAGGACCGAAATAAGGTCGGTGCAAAAGTAGTTTAACGTGCTTTTGATCGTAGGTACACACAGCAACTTTATTTGCATTTGCTTCGTCAAATCTTTATACATTACACGCTGTGCCTGCGACTTCGTTCGCGTGGACTACATACTTTCATGGTCGGTGTTAGGGGTAAATATTAGTAAATATTAATTTAGGGGTTTCAAATATATTAAAATATTCGAAACAAAAAGTAGTCCATATTTTAATCCAATTTTCGAGGTATATTTGTGCCAAATCTCATATCTTTAAAAAATATTTTTTTCCCCTCATTTCCCCATTCCTCCTAATTCTTAAAACAAATAGTAGCCTATGTCCGATCTACGTTCAATGTATACCTATACCAAATTTCATCAAAACCGGTTCAGTGGTTTAGGTGTAAAAGCCGGACAGACAAACAGGGTTACATTCGCATTTATAATATTGGGATAGGAACGGTTGAAATTTTGAAATCACGTCAGATAACACAATTTGGCCTTGTAAGGCAAGGGCCATAAAGAATGTACACTTATTACTAAAAAAGCATTTGGATTCCTTCAAAAGGAGCGTGAAGAAACATCTTGCGAGTCAGTAAGGCGATGCTAACGGATAGGATACTACGGTATCAAATCCGTTGTTGTCGCGATGTGGGTTCCTTTCTTGGTTACCGTCAGGTCAGTCTAGGAGAAGCCAATATACTAAGCCTTTATATAAAAACAGTAACTAAAAGTATGTACTATATACTTACAGTGTCAGCTTGTGCCCACGCGCGAGTTAATACACCGAACGCGATCCATGCTCGCACCCACTGAAATGATATAAAATACACGTTATTATACATAGAACAAAATTTCATTTCATGGCATTCGAACCCACGACCTTTAATAATCGCGCGTGCTTCTCTTCCAGCTGAGCTAACCGCAAGTTATCGTAGGCGATGGATATATCTGTTGTATCTTAGCTTGCGGGGGAACAGAAAGCTCTCACCCCAGAACCAAAAATTCCTTGTAAAATCCAGTTATAAGGCACAATCGGGTCTAAAGTAAGTTGTTCATGTGGTCAAGTAGCTTGATACTCAATGCGCGTTTTAATACGGTCCAATTGATAAAATGTTGTGTTTATTAATCACTATGGAACATTTAAAAAATCAATATCAAAACATACTATTTAAATAAAAAAAAAACCCCACCTAAAAAAGTGTGAAAAACCAATAATGGCGGCAATATTAGTTTTTAAATTGTCGTAATGTGCAGCATTCTGCTACTCAAGGCGTTTTATTTGGCACCTATATTGGGGGTGTTGTGACAAAAAAAGTTATAAAATCCGTCATTTTCTGACGGCGGCCAACGTGGATTAGAAATTTGTCATTATGAATATACCTATTCTGCTAGTCAAGCCCTTTTATATGATCCCTATATTGTGGGTGTTGTGTTAAAACATGCAATCCATAATTTAGTGACGGCAGCCATCTTGGATCGATTTTTATCAAACATAGCTAAGAACACTCCCGACTTATTCACCTTTCAAACAAAAAAATAAAAAAGGTGCATTTGTTCGGGAGCTGAGATGCCATAGACAGATACACACACACACACATTTCAAACTTATAACACCCCGTCTTTTTTGCGCGGAGCGTTAAATACATAACATAAAGATTAGATACCTACACAATAACTGTTGATGGTAGAAATGTCCAGTGGAAAATTAATTATTAATTTTGCGAAAACAGTATAGTTTGCGGACGTCATTCTATTTAGATTATGCTAAGGGATACCAACGTTACAACTTCGAGAAAGTCTGCTCCATTAAGCTCAACGCTCAAGCTGAGATATCCGTACCAACGGGTCGCTGTTGGTACGGATATCTCAGCCTGTCTGTATGTAAATCGGGATACAGAATATTGCATATTTTAGCAACAGCGCGAAAGTTGTCCAGAGAAATTGAGGGCAGTTAGTTGAGGGGACACGCGGAGCCGGGAGGCGGGCTAAGTGTACAATGGATATCCATACTTCCATACTAATATTATAAATGCGAAAGTAACTCTGTCTGTCTGTCTGTCTGTCCGTCTGTTACTCTTTCACGCCTAAACGGCTGAACGGATTTTGATGAAATTTGGTATAGGTATACGTTGAATCTCAAGAACGGACATAGGATACTTTTTATTAGAAAATAAGGGGGGATGGGGGTAATACCACCTTTGAAAGTTTATATGGAAAAATGTTTATTTTTGAAGTTAAGATATGAAATTTGGCACAAATATAGCTCGAAACTTGGATTAAAATATAGACTACTTTTTGTTTCGAATCTTAGGGGAGAAAGGGGTAAAACCGACTATGAAAGGATGTAGTCCACGCGAACGAAGTCGCGGGCACAGCTAGTATAATATACATATATTAGACAACATCACATACAGTGCTCTCATTCTGTGGTAAGTAGCTAAAGTATTTGTGTTACACAAATCAGAAACAACGACACCCAGACCCGAGACAATGTAGAAAATGTCGTCTCCCATAGTGACCCGACCGGGAATCGAACCCAGGACCTTGCGGTTAGCTCAATTGGAAGAGCAGCTACCGCGATACGTGAAGGTCGTGGGTTCGATTCCCGCACTGCAAGGGGAGATGAAGTTTTTTTGTTTTTTGAATATATTTAAAGTTCACTAGTGCGACGTAAAGTATTATAAAAATCATAAAAATCGATTGATGAAATCACTGCGTTGTTTTTTAACGCGAGATGGAGTGCATTAAAAAAGAGGTTATTGCCCTCAAACTCGATCCTAACAAGGATTAATTGGTCAGAATGCCCACTCTCCAAAATACGCTCGGTAATTAAGTAAATACGAATGTGAACAAGACCGACATTTTTGTGACCGATATTTACTTGAATCCTGTGCAGTTACAAAACATTTCTTGTACAGACAGTAGCTTTAGTTCGTGAACAACTCTGTACCTTGTCACATTAAGTCAATGTCTATCTGACTTACTTAGTTACGCGGAGATTTGGTATGACAAGGTACTGAGGTGTGTACGAACTAATGATGCCGGCTGTACTTAGTAATTTACTCAATGCGTGCTTATTTGATGTTTTTTACGGAATATACCTACGTCACACGTGTCAGTACATGAAGGTAAACTTGCAGTGCGAAATTAATTCTTATGCTTTCGGTATAAGAGTGGTGCAAACTTGTTGAGTTACCTTTGTACAAATTTAAGACATTTGTCAAACGTTGTCTTTTGAAAAAAGGCTACTACAAAGTGGAAGAGTATTTGAATGACAGGAACGTGTGGATCAGTGACTAGTGTGCTCGCCTGTACCTACGTGTTTTATATTATTTTACAAATATACATGTAACGCATTTTCTCAATCAATGTCAGAATTGGGCCTCGATGACGCATGTGACTCATACAGTTAATTTAATTTACAAATAGCTTTGCTTTATTATTATTATTATTATTTTTAATAATTGATTTAAAAATTTTATTTTACAATTGACAAACTAACTGTGTGTCTTAGTGCAAAATTAGTAATAAGTGTAGCTTTCATTTGTAAAAAAACTACTGAGTTTCTTGCCGGTATCTTCTCTTTAGTTATAGGTTCCGAACCGGAGGTAGCTTCATTTGCTTTATATAGAGACTATTCATAAGTATTACTAATGTAATCTATGTGAATAAAAAAATATTGACTTTGACTTTGACTCCAAAGTGAATAGTCTGACGTGCTCTTGACTGTACAACAGCACGTCACGTCACTTCGATATTAGCTCTTATGCATACGCCTTAAGAGAGTTACAAAGTTCAAAGCACCAGCGCTGCTGCGTTGCTATACATGCCGTAGCAGCATTTGCTGAGGTGGAACCCAAGTTGCCCTCACAAGATACCTTATGTTTTATGTAGTACTAGCTGTGCCCGGAACTTCGTTCGCGTGGACTCCCCTAATATTCAAAACAAAAAGTAGTCTATATTTGTGCCAACTTTCATATCTCTAACTTAAAAAATAAACATTTTCCCATATAAACTTTCAAAGGTGGCATTATCCCCCCCCCCCTTACTTTCAAACAAAAAGTAGCCTATGTCCGTTCTTGAGGTTCAACGTATACCTATGCCAAATTTCATCAAAATCGTTTAAGAGGTTTAAGCGGGAAAGCGTAACAGACAGACAGAGTTACTTTCGCATTTATAATATTAGTAGGGATTATCTGAATAGTATTGTGTATGTTCGGTAATTGTATGATCGTCAATAAATAATCTTTCTTTATTTCTAATCAGACGTACTTTGGTCTGTACCTGACATAAGCACATAATTATTTTACGGACGACCGCGGCGGCGCAGTGGCTAAGTTCAACACACGGAGCATAAAAGGTTTTTGATTCAATTCTTGGTCAAATCAATTTGGGAAACGAATTTAACTAAATTGGTTTGGGTCTTTTTTGCTTGACCACTGCCGTTTCAAGTCTCTCGTCATAAAAATAGTTTAGAAGGAGTTACTAGACTTCTGTCACATTATTATTTTGTTAAATTCTTTCTTCTAAATTCTCTTCTTCTTTTCTCGATATCAACTATTTTCTCTGCCTGATGATAGTCTAGAAGAGATTTCCAGCAAAAAATCCACGTAAATTGTACTAAAGCATATCTGTAAAACAATTTTGATTGCCACAAAGTGTATCTATCTGTCTGTCAATCTACCTATTTAAACTTTTAACCGTGTAAGTGCTCGTCAGCCAAATAATTATAATAAAAAATGTTTATTTATCAACTTGTCCAACAAATTTTAATTTTTCACATAAGTATTTAATGACATAACAGCTTGTCGTATTTTGTTTGAGAAGACGAAACATTTCATATTGTCTATTATTTACATGCTAAAATAAAGATCTTATAGCACAGTTATCCGAATCATTAATTTCTTGACCAGATTTAGATTTTAAACAAACTTACCATGATTCGTTGTGGTATCATCAATGGTGGATCGTTTTTTCAGTTTCTGTGTAAAAATATCTGAAACAAAAAAAATAAGCATGAATAAAAGAGAGTTATTTCATTGTGTTACAGATATCAGAAACAACGACGGTACTACAACACCGAGACAATATGAAAAATATCGTGTCCCCATATTGACCCGACCGGGGATCGAACCCGGGACCTCAGAGATAGCGCAACGCCAAAGTCCGGCTTGCTTGCCACTCGGCTATGGAGGTCGTCAAAAAAATACGTCTTCATTTTAAAATCAAATTCTATCTTCTTAAAAAGAACTTTCTTTATGGTTCTGGCGTCCATAATCGTGATTCGGCTAGCTACTTACTTTGAGAAAGGGCAATAAATGTGATGTTGTCTGATATTTAGGTACTGCAGATGCCGCAAATTCATAATTTTCGTTTAAATTAAGTAAATAAGTTAGAAAAAACTACAGCATCGCCTTAAAGTGTTGTTATATCCATTATAATCTCATTTCAACCGCAAACTTGGTGATTCAGTGAAAATTGTGGCTGGGCAGCGAAAGTCCCTGACGGTAACATGAGCTTAACACGAGCTCTTGAGAAAAATAATGTAATAAGAGCCTAAGAAGTACCGATGACTAGATATTACCCGAGACTTCCTTTACATAATTCCGGAATAAAAGTGTAGGTACTATAACATCTATCTATACATATGTTAATTTTTAAGCTGAAGAGTTGAAATTATTATTGATTGCACAAAACTTTGCAGAAATTAAGATAATATGTATTTACAAACAAAAAAGAAGTAATAATTAAAAGTAAACAAAACGGAAGAGTTAGGTAATTTGTTTGTTTGCTTGAAAATGCTCATCTCAGGGACTGGTTCTAATTGAAAGAGTATTTTGTGTTGAATAATCCATTTATTGAGAAAGGCTTTAGGCTATAAACATCACGCTGCTCCCAAAAGGAGCGTAGGATCAATGGAAAGTGTGGATAAAAACGGGATATTACGCTAATCCCTATATCCCTACTAATATTATAAATGCGAAAGTAACTCTGTCTGTCTGTGTGTCTGTTTCACTTTCCCGCTTAAACCCCTCAACCGATTTTGATGAAATTTGGCATAGGTATACGTTGAACCTCAAGAACGGACATAGGCTACTTTTTGTTATTGGTAATGCCACCTTTGAAAGTTTATATGGGAAAATGTTTATTTTTTAAGTTAGAGATATGAAAGTTGGCACAAATATAGCTCTATTAAAATATAGACTACTTTTTGTTTTGAATATTAGGGGAGATAGGGGTAAAACCGACCATGAAAGGATGTAGTCCACGCGAACGAAGTCGCGGGCACAGCTAGTAATCTAATATAATTCTGGTATATAATATATGTATATGAAATAGATAGTTAGACAGCTATGTACCAAATTATTCCAAATCCATTCAGCAGTTTATGCAAGAGTAACAATAATATCTGTAAATAAGTAACATCTAAACTTAAAAGTTTAAAATTGCGTTACATATTTTTATTTACTCAATACCTTTTGACAGGTAGATTGAGAACATCTTAATATATAAAAAATAATCCCTATTTCCTTTGGTCACGCGTTAACAGCTGGACCAATATCACTTTTTGTTTGTTTGTTGTATTTGTTATTCTGAGGATAAGGTTCTTATGAAAGGAAATAATAAAAAATATATATACCTAGGTTTAAAAAGATAAATTATTACAGAATAATGTCCGTCGGGTAAGCTAGTAATAGAATAAAATGTAGCATGTCACTTCCGCAAAAATGTGAGCGAATTCGCGAGCAAAAGTTGATTACAAATACTTATTGTGGGAAAGGTTGTTAACTTTTACTGCATAATTGTAAGTGTGAAAACGTCGTGCTGTGGTCGCAGACGATAAATATGATAGTAACATAATCATTCTGTTATTATTGTAGGTATTAACGGTGAATAGAACATCAAGGTAAACATTTTTTACATGTGTCTTAATTTTGAATTAGGTCTTTTGAAAAAGGATACCGCAAAGTGGAGAGCAAATAAGTATGTGTGGTTCAATAACTAGTCTGTTCGCCGTATTAGTTATTTCTGTTTCTGATTAATGATTCATTTAGTTTTCCGGACCATAAAGAAGTGGAATTCGTTGCCGGCTCATGTGTTTCCTCCTTCCTTTGACATGGATTCCTTCAAAAGGAGCGTGAAGAAACATCTTGCGGGCCAGTATGGCGATGCTAACGGATAGGATATTTTGATATCAAATCCGTTGTCATCGCGATGTGGGTTCCTCTCTTGCTTACCTTCAGGCTGGGAGGAGCCAATATACAGCGCTACAATAAACAAAAAAAAAAATAATAATTCAATATGATACATTGGTAAATTTGCAAAATGATTGTTAAGCAGACTGCGCAATAGGACCTTTTCAGTTCGTTCATTATCCTATTCATTATCCTATTCATTATCCTATTTATTATCCTATTCATTATCCTATTCATTATCCTATTGGCTTATAATATATTTATTTTTAAATTTACAATTCTTTTGAATTTATTTATTTTTGCAATTGACACACCACACCCTAGTCCTTGGGGCACACATGTTATAATTTCAGCTTTATTTGTCATTAAAACTACAGAGTTTCTTGTCGGGATCTTCCCTGTAATTTATAGGTTCCGAATCGGAGGTTACCTCAGTTGCATTATAGAGACTATTGAAATGAAATTATTTATTTCTGCAAGTGGATTTACAAAAAATTCTTTTGCACGTCACTTATTTTTTCCCACCAGCGCCTCGACGTTGGTTCTGTGCTGGTAGGAGAAAATAATTGACGTGCAAAAGAATCAATTGTAAATCCAATAGCAGAAATATATCGTGCAACTAAGGATTCATAAATATTACTAATGTAGGTACCTAATTTTTAAGAGACGTAGGGCATCGCGATTTATTTACGAACCGGAGGTAGCTTCATTTGCTTTATATAGAGACTATTCATAGGTATTACTAATGTAATCTATGTGAATATAAAAAATATTGACTTTGACTTTGACTATCGCTCGAACTGGAGCAGCCCGACTGATGAAATACCTCTGCCTTACAGAAAACCGCAGCCAAATAACAATCACTTCTGTGTTGTTGTGTTCCTGCGTGTGAGTAAGGTTACCAGAGCTCCTGGGGGGTGCTACATTAGTAGCAGGGGTCAAGCCTTCAAAGTAAGGGTCACAAGTCCAGTAACAGATTTATTATGCTGTACTTGTCACCCTTAAGCTAGGACCTCGTTACCACTTAACATCAGGTGGGATGAGGTCAATCTTGAAGTGCAATATAAAAAAAAATAATAATAATAATTTACATGAATAAGAGCATTATGAATTTTGTTTTGCAGTTCTAACGACCTCCGTAGCCGAGAGGCGAGCGGGCCTGACTTTGGCGAGCGCCATCTCTGAGGTTCCGGGTTCGATCCCCGGTCGGGTCAATATGGGAAACGAACTTTTCCATATTGTCTCGGGTCTGGGTGTTGTGGTACCATCGTTGTTTCTGATTTCTGTAACGCAAGTGCTTAAGCTACTTACCACAGAATCAGAGCAATGTATGTGATGTTGTCCAATATTTATTTATTTATTTAGTAATTATATCTACAACATAAGTGCCTGCTTTTGCCTGTACGTTTAACTTTCTTCAAACCTTATCGTTCATCACCTAGACTAAGTTACTCGTAAATATAAGCATGTATCTTAAACTTAACGATATAATAACTGTAATTAAATCTATTAATACTCTTAACAGTTATGCCAAGATTAATACGACATGGGAATGCGAATAACATTGTATTCGTATCTTTTCCGACTAATAACTGTTTCGAGCAAAACAATGGATTAATAACAATGGGTTTTATGATGATGTAATGTATTTGTTTCTCTGTTACATAAGGAATATGGTGTTGAGACGAAATTGAAAGCATTTTTATTAAAATACTAACTATGTCCGAGACTTTGTCCGCGCTGACTACATAATTTCATGGTCAGTTTTACCCCTGTCTCCTCGAATATTCGAAACAAAAAGTAGTCCATATTTTACTTGCTATAATTGTGCCTAATTTTGTTTTTCTAACATAAATATAAACTTCAAGGGCGGTATTACCCCCTCCCTGATTATTTTCAAATAAAAAAAGCCTATGTCCGTTCTAGAGGTTCAACGTATACCTATAACAAATTTTATGTAAATCGCTTTATTGGTTTAGACGTGAATTCGGAACAATCCTTCTGAGAAGAATCTAACCAGATACCCGGTATGATCATATTGTTTACAACGCTTAGACTCTTTCTAGGTAAGTAATGGAATTCAGACTCGATATTAAAAGGTTAAACACCACAATCAGCGGTTACATTGGTGGTGTTAGCACGCGATGACACCAGCAATTTTCAAGCATATCGTCAAATTAATTGCATGCTTCTGCACTTCCTTTTGTGTCGCCGCATAAATAATGCATGGACTTGCTTTAGAAACTCTTGATTAATTGCGGCGCTTTATTTCTTTTGATGAACGGCCGAGAGCATGAGTTATCATTATATTGTTGTATCTATCATATTTTTTTTTATATTACACTTCAAGATTGACCTCATCCCACATGATGTTAAGTGATATTGAGGTCCTAGCTTAAGGGCGACAAGTACAGGATAATAAATCTGTTACTGGACTTGTCGCCCTTACCTTGAAGGCTTGACCCCTGCTACTAATGTAGCACCCCCCAGGAGCTCTGGAAACCTTACTCACACGCAGGAACACAACAACACAGAAGTGATTGTTATTTGGCTGCGGTCTTCTGTAATTCTTTAATGTTATGTTTATCACTATAGTTATCTAACCTAATGTCCTGATCTTATATGGTATGCGTGTTCTGTGCTCTCTTTTTGTCACCCGTGTCTAGCTTTTGGGCGATATTCAATTCATAATTCATTATTTTAACTTAAAGTTTTAATTGCCATTTATGGTATGTCCACAATTGATTCTGTCTCTAGTCCATGTGTTTATATTCTCTCCTTTTCATCAGCCATTATTAATTTTATCTCCCATAGTGGTTTCGTAAGTTTTCAATAACCAATATTTTATTGCATCTATGGTGTTTACAAGGTATTTCACTTGTCTTTTTGCAGTCCGTAACAAATTGTATTAAACATGTGCTACCATACTTAATCTGCAGCAATTAATTCACAGCCCGTTATCAGTACAGTTTACGTCGATAAGCGTAAACTAACGTAACGCGATGCTAAGATTGCTCAGTAAATTATCCGTGTATATCAGACAAGCATGCACGTTACTACACATAATAAGCAAGTGGTATTGAACCTATTAACCTGGTGCAACATGCAATGGTTTGTCTGTGGTGGTATACTCTTCCAGATTAGTATCAACTTGATAATCTATAAATAAAATAATTACACATTGGACAACATCACATATGTACATTGCTCTGATTCTGTGGTAAGTAGCTAAAGCACTTGTGTTCCAGAAATCAGAAACAACGACGGTACCACAATACCCAGACCCGAAACAATACAGAAAAGTTCGTTTCCCAAATTGACCCGACCGGGGATCGAACCCGGGACCTCAGAGATGGTGCGACGCCAAAGTATAGTACACTTGCTTCTCGGTTACGGAGGTCGTCATCTATGCTAATATTTTATAGCTAAAGAGTTTGTTTGCTTGTACGTGCTAATTTTAGGAACTATTAGTATAATTAGGTACTTACTGTATTACCGATGCTCTGTTACCGATAAGAAATTATTTTTGGTTACCCAAGATACAGGGGGTCTACTCTCATAAACGAAATATGTCGGATCCGACAACGGATGGCAATTTTTAATCCTCATAACCATAAATAAATCACTTCGAATGCAAATTAAGCGTTTTCAAAAAACAAAATATTATTTATGCAAATCAAAAACCACGTTTTCATTCCCAAACTTTTGAATAATCTTCAAAAACGAAACCTTTCGTTTGTTCATTTCGTTTTCGAGAGTACCCCCCCTGGCTAAGCCTAGCTTGGGATCCCCTGTTACACTCACCACTTCTTAGGTAGCATCTCTCATTTTTATTATTAAGTACCTTGATACTACTTTCTAAGGCTTAATATAAGTAAGTTTGTTTAGGGAGTAATAAAGCATTTTTATTTTATTTATTTTATCATTTGGAACTACTGGATTTTTTTTTGTGTTAGACAGTCCATTAAGTGAAGAAGACAACACTATTTAGAAGCGAAGAATCGGCGATAGATGAAAAAGCAGGGATAATACGCGTGCCAAGCCGGGGGCTAGTCTTTGAATATGGTAATGAAATAGTTATTTCGATAAACTGATAAATGATACTGTACTTGTCACCCTTAAGCTAGGGCCTCATTACCACTTAACATCAGGTGGGAGGAGGTCAATCTTGAAGTGGAATATTATTATTATTATTATTTTTTATAGTAGCGCAGTATATTGGCTCCTCCCAGCCTGATTGTAAGCAAGAGAGGAACCCACATCGCGATGACAACGGATTTGATATCAAAATATCCTATCCGTTAGCATCGCCATACTGGCCCGCAAGATGTTTCTTCACGCTCCTTTTGAAGGAATCCATGTCAAAGGAAGGAGGAAACACATGAGCCGGCAACGAGTTCCACTTCTTTATGGTCCGGCAAAGATAAGAGTTACCGAACTTTTTGGTTCGTGATGGAATATTTTCCACGGTGAAGCGATGACATCGTTGGCCGGCTCTTGTGGTTCTCGGATAAGGGAAAATAGTTCCTCGGAACACTCCCCATGATAAAGCCGATAAAAGACACTTAATGAACCAATGTCTCTACGTAGTTGAAGAGGTTCAAGGTTCCCAGTAATCTCTTCATCGTTAATTATGCGCACAGCCCGTCGCTGCAACCTATCAAGGGCATCCATGAGGTATTTGGCGGAACCGTCCCAGAGATGCGAGCAGTATTCCAGGCAAGACCGGACTTGAGTCTTATATAAAAAAAAGCTTTATTAAACCTACTCAATCGAGAGGAGAGCAGGCCAGACTTTGGCGTCGCAACATTTCTGAGGACCCGGGCTCGATTCCCGGTCGAGTCAACTTAGAAAACGAACTTTATCTAGATTCTGGATGTTGTGGTACCGTTGTTGTTAATTTTTGCAAGACTAGTGATTTAGTTACGCATTATAAAAACAGAGCAATGTACTTATGTCATGTTCAATGTTTATTTATTGATTACATAATAGTTCATTATCTCTAAATTTACAAATAAGTATATGTACAGTTAATTGGAGTTGAATCTCAAAGAGTTTAAGTTGTGAACCTAACGCTAGATAGGTACGTAAAAATAGAAATCATAATGATTTATTAATGTAAGCTTTCCAAAACCACGTGTGCTTAAAGCTGTAATCCTCATAATTGTAATCTCAATGAAAACGAATTTCGACAACGTTAGAAAATACTCCTGTAAATAGTCAATAATAGTCGTATAAGTAAAAAATAGTCGCATTTTAGTTTCGGCGTTAAAGCTGAAGGTTAGTGAGGCTTGAAGTCAAGCTGTGATCCTCATCTTAAATTGTATTACATTTGAACTCTTTTTAAATATAACAATGTTTTTGTATACTTGGTAACATTGTACAGCAAGATGAGATGAAATATTCCTGTTTTTTCTAAAAATAAGATTCAGATGAAGAGAAATGATACTTTTGCATTTTAACAACTTTCCGTTACTAAAAAACTAATTTGTTTCTTTACCACAGTTAAGTAATACCCTGCCACATAAAATGTCACGTCACGTCAAATGGCGTGCTTATGTCCGCGATTAACTTACATTATATAGGATTATAGTGGCCTAAGTAACTGCTTGTTACATAGTAGCTATAACTGTTACGTTAGAAAACGAGAGTGGACGTTCTGGGATCGACGGCAGAATCGCTGAAGAAAACGCAACGAACAACTTGTATGTTTTAGAAAATATTACGTTTTTTAGGGGTCTGCCTGTAGTTATTATCAAGTTTAGATGTGCAAAGCGAGTAAATATTATCTATACTTGTAATACGAGTAAATCTTTACAAAGTTAGGTAAATTTTGAACATGAAATGTATTTCCAAAATCAGCTGATGATTAGTGATTGATTCTGATGCCAAAAATGCAATCAGTAAATCTATTGTCTGTGTCATCGACACAAAAACTACTCGACGTATTTTAACGAAACTTGGTATAATTATTATTTTTGTATTGGATTTTATAAATCTACGGGTCAAGAAAGTGATCTTGAAATGTCAGTCCCATACATTTTGACTTGTAGAAACGTTATAGAAGATTGACAGCTGCCACTTGGCTCGGTACCTACGCGCATGCGTAAAACATCTCAATGATCATCGTTAAAATCACAAATGAGTAATGAAAGTTTCTTGCGTTCATCGTTATGATACGCTGTGAAAAATTGCCATTCAAACATTCTTTCGTCGGGTAGCTAAGTTATTAATTCGAAAGACAAATGTGTTTAACAAATAGGTTTGATGTTGATAAAGAGACGCTTTTGAGTTTAATCAACTTGTTTTTTAGGGTTCCGTAGCCAAATGGCGAAAAACGGAAACCTTACGGATTCGTCATGTCAGTCTGTCCGTATGTCACAGCCACTTTTTTCCGAAACTATAAGACGTATACTGTTGAAACTTGTTAAGTAGATGTATTTTGTTAGCCGCATTAAGATTTTTTACAAAAATAGTTAAAAGAACAATACATTTTAAGCGCTCCCCCCCCCCCCCACTTAAAACTGAAACTCAAAATATATTTTAACTTCATACTAATACTTGTATCTATAGATAGCTCTTCAAAAATGATATCGAGGTTTCTAATATCATTTTTTAAACCCTGACGTAAAAACGACGGGGTATTAGGTATGAGTTTGACGTGTCGGTGTGTGTATCTGTCTATGGCATCGCAGCTCCCGAACAAATGAACCGATTTTGATTTTGATTTTTATGTTTGACAGATGAATAAGTAGGGAGTGTTCTTAGCTATGTTTCATAAAAATCCAAGATGGCCGCCGTCACAAAATATGGATTGCATGTTTTAACACAACTCCCACAATATGGGTAGCATATAAAAGGGCTGACTAGCAGAATATATTCATAATGGCAAATTACAAATCCAAGATGGCCGCCGCCAGAAAATAACGGATTTCCTATTTTTTTTTTGTCACAACTCCCTCATTATAAATGTTCAATTTCAAATAGGTTTAATTAATATATTATATCATATTTTTTCTTTTTTCTTCTATTATGATTTTAATTTATTTTTTGTCTTCATTTTTATAATTTTTATTTTTTCTACTAATTATAAGAAAACAATATGAGTTAGATTAAATTGTATTACCTACCTACTTAACTAATAACCTAATTTTTTTTAAAACCGTATGTACTTAGTTTGTGTTTCTACAAAATAGTTTATAAGTCCTCTTTTTTTATTTTTTTTATTTCCTCTCTGTAATTTAAGAATGGTACCTATTTAACATGCCGAAACTGTCTTTTGGCTTGTAAAATGTTGCATGATGGTGTTCGGGGAGGCCTGATGACCTGAAATACAAACTTCCAAGTTTAGATTAGGCATCAGCCTCCCACAATAACCATTTTGTATGTACAGTTTTTATGGTCTAAATAATGTATAATGTTTATTGTGGAGATAAAAATAAACAATTATTATTATTATTATTATAGGCTTTTTTCACACTTTTTTGTGTCGGGGTTTTTTTTAATTTTTATTGAAGTAGGTTTATGCAGATTATAGAAACAAATAAAAATGCCAAAGTTATATCCATATTGTTTCATAAATAGCCAACGAAAAAAAAATACACTGTATTCTTTAACAAATTCATTTTAAATTTCCGGTTACGAAATCAGTTCTATGCATCATTATCGCGACAGTCGATCGACGTGCATTATAAATTCAGATATTATTTTAAAACTTATTCGACTAGTTAATAATGCTTTGCTAGTGTTCGCAAAGAAATGGTCAAGCATGTGTTTTGCCTGTGCTGTTTGGGATTCTGTAGGTGACCATTCATAATAATAAATATCCCTACTAATATTATAAATGCGAAAGTAACTCTGTCTGTCTGTCTGTGTGTCTGTTACGCTTTCCTGCTTAAACCTCTCAACCGATTTTGATGAAATTTGGTACAGGTATACGTTGAATCTCAAGAACGGACATAGGCTACTTTTTATTAGAAAATAAGGGGGGAGAGGGGTAATACCACCTTTGGAAGTTTATATGAAAAAATGTTTATTTTTGAAGTTAGAGATATGAAATTTGGCACAAATATAGCTCGATACTTGGATTAAAATAAATACTACTTTTTGTTTCGAATATTAGGGGAGAAAGGGGTAAAACCGACCATAAAAGGATGTAGTCCACGCGAACGAAGTCGCGGGCACAGCTAGTAGGTAATAAATATTGGACAACATCACATACATTGCTCTGATTTTGTGGTAGCTTAAGCACTTGTGTTATAGAAATCAGAAACAACGACAGTACCAAAACACCCAGACCCGAGACAATTTAGAAAAGTTCGTTTCCTATATTGACCCGGCCGGGGATCGAACCCGGGACCTCAGGGATAGCGCGACGCTAAAGTCCGGCCCGCTCGCCTCTCGGCTACAGAGGTCGTCATAAGAAAAATAACCACTTTCAGTTTCAGTTGGAAGAGCAGCACGCGCGATACGTGAAGGTAGTGGGTTCGAGTCTCGCACGTAAGGGAGATGAAATTTTTCTGTGTCTTTAAAGTATTGAAAGTTCGCAAGTGGGATGTAAAGCACTTGTAAGGAACGTATGTTCTTTACTAAAAGTGGAAGTACTTCCGCCGAGCTAGGTGTTATCTGCTCGGGGACCAAGGTCCGACTACCATTCTTGGTTTGTTGTATATATACTTAGTGGCGACGAAAACTCTGATATCGCGATGTAGGATATCGATGTCACGCATTACGTATGGAGCGTTGTTTTACTACGCCAATTCTGCTGACGCTGTATTTGTGTCGACTTGTAGGCAATGTCGTAGGTCGGCACACACGGTTACTAATTGTAAAATCTATTAAGATGCCAAGGTGTCTACGATTCCGTGATTTTCAAACATTTCTGCAACTAATGTACCACGGGCCGATAAGTATGTAGTTCTAAACTCATACGACAGAGGGCACTACAATATTTTACGATTCGTATGTATATGTGTCAAAAATGACAATCCGTTTTTCTCCAACTGACTACGAGTCGTGAACGTTTTTAGCTAACGCCTCGTACAATTTATTACTATCCGTAAATTAAATGGATCGTTTTTCATATATTGGAACTGGGCATTAGAGGTTAATATAGGAGAGGCGAGCGGACCTGACTTTGGCGAGCGCCATCTCTGCGGTTCCGGGCTCGATACCCGCTCGGGTCAATATGGGAAACGAACTTTTCCATATTGTCTCGGGTATGGGTGTTGTGGTATCGTTGTTTCTGATTTCTGTAACATAAGTGCTTTAGCTACTTACCACAGAATCAGAGCAATGTATGTGATGTTGTCCAATATTTATTTATTTATTTATTACTAGCGGACCCGACAGACTTCGTCCTGTCAAAAAGATTTGGAATGTGGCTTGACTCTAAATTTTAGTTAGAAAACGTTTGTATGTGAAAAAGAAAAGGGCTGGTTTTAGGGCTTTCCCGGCAATTATTCGATTTTTTCTCGTAAGAACCATCCTTGGACTTCAACGAACATTTAAAAAAAAGAATTGTCAAAATTGGTCCAGGCGTTGTTGAGTTATGCGCTTACCAACACATTTTGCGATTCATTTTTATATTATAGATTTATTATTTAATATAGCAGTTAGCTCGATTGAAAGAGCAAAACGCGCGATACGTGGGTTTGAATCCCAGACCGCAAAGGAAGGTGAATTTGTCCTCTGTCTTTAAAGTATTTAAAGACCGCAAGTGCGATGTAAAGCACTTATTTAAATTGTAAAAACTATTAAACGGTTTCTTGGTAAATACGGAACCCAAAATACGAGGAAAGTCGCGTGACACGATTGAGTTAGTTTTTTGTTAATAAAAGTAGGAAGTACATATAATGTATTCGATATATGTCATAACGTTTACGCGACCGGACAATAAATCTTTTTAGATCCATCATTAACGAGGCTAATAAAACAACGCGCATTGCTTCTTCCGATTGGGTATTCCTGGGAATTTATATAAATACTTAACAATTATTTAAAAAATGAAAATAATTATCCATACTTATATTATAAATGCGACAGAAGGTAACTCTATGTTTGTCTGTCCGGCTTTCACGCCTGAACCACTAAACCGATTTTAATTTACGTTGAACCTCTAGAACGGTCTTTAGGCTTCTTTTTAATGTAATACCCCCCTTGATAGTTTATCTGGGAAAATGTTTATTTTTTAAGTTAGAGATATGAAGTTCCCACAAATATAGCTCGTTACTTGGATTAAAAGATGGAATTCGAATATTTGGTGATATAGTCTACTATATAAAAATAAGTCGGGTTTTCCTCCCTGACGCTATAACTCCAGAACGCACGAACCGATTTCCACGGTTTTGCATTCGTTGGAAAGGTCTCGGGCTCCATGAGGTTTATAGCAAAGAAAATTTTAACAGAAAAGCGGGAAAATCGCCGGGACCGCTAGTGTATTTAATAAATATAGATGGTTGGTATAATGAATATGATGATATTTCTAGAAAAGACTAGTACACGCGTACGAAGTCAGGAGCGGCCGCTAGTTTACTATAAAAACCTTAAATACAATTTCGTTATTAAGAAAGGAGACGTAGCACTATGTCAAATCTAAATTTTACAAAATAACAAAATTAAATATAAAAATGAACACGTTAAAACCTACACAACATAAAAAAAAACTAAAGCATTTAAAGCAGTGTTATCCTTTTTGTATTTTTAACCGACTTCAAAAAAAGGAGGTTCTCAATTCGACCGTATATATTTTTATGAAATACGTTTGTAAGAATGTATAGATTCTTAGATGTATAATATGGTATATTCATGATGTCTAAATGTATATATTTATACCTCTGTCACGCAAAAAATACTGAACTGATGTGGATGAAATTTTGTTGGAAGAGATCACCTGATCGGTTTGATGAGATCCTACTAGATTGACATACCGCATGCCACAAAGCTGGACTGGTAGAGAACGCTAGCATTAAGTCCACCTTTTGTATTTTTTTGTGCAATAAACTTTATAAATCTATCATTATATACATAAAAATATATTAAAAAACCACTTACTTTCACAATAAATACTGATACACCGCACTAAAACATTATTCGCACTCACAAGTGTTAAAATATCTATAAAACACGTATATATATTTGTATTAAATTTTCACTTTTATATAAATGTGATCGAAACTATTTTTCTTTAAAGTGTTCTTTGATAACCGCACGCCAGAGACGAGCGCAGCGCTGCGACTGAGTAGCCGGTGAAATGATACTATAACCCTTTCCAATCGCGTGGTGGGTTTACTAAGGGATTAAATTGTTAAACTGGTTTGAACATTGATAAGTCTGTTAATATTAGTTGTTAAGTTTTAATGATGTACATCTTGTGAAGGCTTTTATTAAACGGAACCTCTTAAATGAAAAACAGTCTTAACAATCTTCACAAAGTCGCTCTTTCTGTCCACTATATCATTTTGTACGCTTAAATCTTTAAAACTACTCAACGGATTTTGATGCGTGTTTTTTAAATAGGTAGTAATTCAAGAGGAAGTTTTTTATTATATCTACCTTTATATGATTTCATTATAGCTCGTGTATACCATGGATTCCATGACCGACCACATTTACCACCAAATTTGCTGCTAAAAACAAAAATTTAGGTTAAATAGTTAATTTAAGTTAAAATAGTTAGCTTAAGTTAATAATAGTGCTAATAAGCCAAGGGGCGAGCGGGCTGGACCATCTCGTACGAATCAAAACAATATTATGTGATGTTTTCTTACATGTATTTATTTTTTATATACATTGTAGGAGTTACTGAAACCACTAGTTACCTACTGGCCGTCCTACTACTCTCAGGGACTTCCCTGCACTTGACTCACTTTTACTCACTTTAACTCTAGTGCTACGTAAATGAAATAACTTCTTGAGGTGAATTGGTTTTTTTTTTTTTTTTTGAAACATTAAATAAAACAAATTACTCGGAAACCGGAAGAACACAAATCTTTGAAATAGACCTCTTTAAAATACCATTTTTAACCTTTAAACTTACAACCCTTACAATATTATCTTTACCGGGATGGGTAGCAATCACCCTGCCATAAAGCCAACGACCTGCGGGTAAATTATCCTCTTTCACAACCACTATATCACCAATTTTTAATTGAGGATTCTGAGTTGACCATCTGTATCGTTGATAAAAACGCTGCAAATATTGATTTGACCAAAGGCGCCAAAAATGTTGTGTCATTCTTTGCGTGTATTGCCATCTGCGCAAATTACTTATATTAGATAACTCATAGTTTCTATCGGGTGGTAACACAAGCGCTTCGCCAATGAGAAAATGTCCGGGAGTTAACACATCAAAATTATCAACGTCATTACCGGTAATCGTTGCCAAAGGTCGCGAATTTAAACAAGCTTCTATCTGAGCTAAGACAGTTGTTAATTCTTCAAACGTAAGTGTAGAATTTCCAATTACTCTGTTTAAATGATACTTTACTGACTTAACTCCCGACTCCCAAAGACCACCGAAGTGAGGAGACCGTGACGGAATAAAATGCCAAGTACATCCATTAGTTGCTAATGTCTCTGACACTTCCTGTATCATACAATTCTTCTCCATTGTAAATAATCTTTTCAGTTCGCCAGCTGCTCCAACAAAATTTGTGGCGTTATCGCTCCAGATGTCCGAACACCGCCCTCGCCTACTCACAAACCTTTTAAATGCTTGCAGAAAACCTTCCGTTGTCAAATCGGACACAACTTCTAAATGTATTGCACGGGTGACCATACATACGAAAATACAAATATAGCCCTTGTAGGACCTATGACCGCGGCCTTTAGCCGTTCGTAATTGAATGGGCCCAGCGTAATCTAGTCCACTAGATTTAAAAGGTCGAGTTGGAACGACCCTTGCAGCAGGCAATTGTCCCATCAGTTGCGTTTGTATCTTTCCAGTATTTTTTGCACAAATTACACATGCTCTAAAAACAGCTTTTACCAATTGTTTCAAACCTAATATCCAATACTTAGATTGCAAATAGCACATCATAAGCTGTGGACCTCCATGCAGTGTCTGTTTATGCGCATCCAGGATTAGCAAATTGGTTATGTAGGATCTTTTAGGCATTAAGATGGGATGTTTGCGAAGTTCTTCAAGCTGTGAATTTTCAAGCCTTCCTCCAATTCTTATTATATTATCCTTATCAAGAAAAGGATTCAGAGACTGGAGACCACAACGCTTCGGTAAGTTTTCACCTTTCTTCAATATTTCTAATTCTTCACTAAAGTTTTCAGTTTGACATGCTACGATACAACTGATCATGGCCTCTTGTATCTCCTTCCCCAACAAATGTCCTGTTATCCTATCTCCTTTAGTATTATTAACAAACCTTTTACAATAGGCAATAATTCTTACCAATTTGCTTAGCGTTGAAAACCTTTCCCATTGAATTGGTTCCACTGTAACACAGCAAGATTTAATTTTAACCATTTCCAGTGTTGTATCCATATCTTTTGGCTTCCTGTATTCAATATTTTCTTCTTGTAAAAATTCCGGACCCCGAAACCAAATATCCATTTTCACTAGATCTGACGGTTTCAAACCACGTGAAGCTACGTCTGCTGGATTACATTTCGTCGAAACGTGTGACCAATGATGAGAATCTAAGTTAGTTATTATTTCAGAAACACGATTGGCTACGAAAACCTTCCAACGATTTGGTGAACTATTTAACCAGGCCAGCACAACTGTGGAATCAGTCCAAGCATGCAGATAAGGTTTTTCAATTTTCATGACCGACGCTACTTCCATCATTAATCGGCACAGTAAGACAGCACCACACAACTCGAGTCTTGGAATAGAAACTTGTTTAATGGGTGCTACCTTTGTCTTTGCTGAAATCAACGTTACTTTTATATTTCCTTTAGCATCAATAACACGAGAGTACACCACAGCTGCATATGCCTCTTTGGAGGCGTCACAGAATCCATGCAGCTCTATCAAATCTCCATCTTTTAAACCAATCCATCGAGGAACAGTTACATTTCGTAAAAGTACTAGCTCCTGCCGGTAAATAAGCCACTCGTTTAACAGTACATTTGGTACTGCGTCGTCCCAATCAATACCTGCCAACCACAATTTTTGAATCATTATTTTCGCAATTATAATACTTGGCCCAGCCCAGCCTAAAGGATCATAAAATCTTGAAATATCTGAAATAATTTTCCTTTTCGTAACAGTTCCTTCAAGACTTGGCACATCGACTTTATAGCGGAATAAATCTTCACAACAGTTCCAGGTGAGCCCCACTATTTTTATTGTTTCATCACTTTTTATTTTTAAACTATCTTCAATTATCTTTGTAATTTCCGTATTCTTAATATCTTTTTTCATTGCTTCTAACAAATCTTCATTATTAGTAGTCCACTTTTGCAAAGGAAATCCACCTTTAATTAACAGCTTATTTAGTTCTGTATATACCTTAATACCTTGTTCCACAGTTTCACATCCAGTTAGAAGATCATCCATATAAAAATCATTCAACACCCTTTCAGCCACCGATGGATAATCTTCACTGTGGTCTAATGCCACTTGCTGCAAGGCTTTTACCGCTAGGTAAGGAGAAGACGCCACTCCGAAAGTAACTCTTGTATGTCTATAGTGACTCACTTCATCTTCTGGATTATCTCTCCACAATATTCTCTGGAAGTCTGCATCATTTCGATCAACCTTGACTTGCCGGTACATTTTAACAATGTCTGCCGACAGACAAATGGAATGACTCCGCCATCGCATTACAATATGACGCAAATCCGACTGAAGTCTTGGTCCTACTAACGTATTGTCATTCAACGATTTGTTATTGCTACCTTTACACGAAGCGTCGAATACCACTCTTATCTTGGTGGTATCTTTGTCCTCACGAATAACTGCATGATGCGGTAAGTGGACTGCTCTTGAATTTTGGATTTCATCTTTTGGTACCAGTTCCATATGTTCCATTTCAATAAATTCATGAATCACTTCTTTGTACTTTTGTTTCAGGTCTGGATTCTTCAGTCTCCGTTCTAATGAATATAACCTTCTTTCAGCTATAGGTAATGAATTTATAACGTCAGGATATTCACCTTTCAAAGGAAGACGCACAACATATCTTCCGGTATCATCTCTGTAAGTCGTTTGACTGAAGTATTCTTCGCAAGCCTTTTCATCTTCTGTATACAATTTCTCTTTAGGCAAAGGAATGTCATCTTCAAGCTCCCAAAATCTTTTCAAAAACTGATTTTCCTCCACGCTGCAATGCATAACATTTATTTTTTCAGATGGTTTGGTAGGTGTATAAATGACACCCGAAATAATCCACCCGAACGATGTGCACTGTGCAAGTGGGGAACCATGTGGTCCCTTCATTACTCCGTTCTGAATTATCCGGCTATACACCTCTGATCCTAACAACAAATCTATAGTGTTAGAAGTATAATAGCTTGGATCCGCAAGAACTATGTCATCAAACTCCTTCCATTGCTCCGCTGTTATGTTTTGAGTAGGTAAAAGCGAAGTGATGGACCCTAAGACGTGGGCCTTCACCACAATAATAAAGCTTGGATCAACCCGTGATGTAATTTTTAATTCAACCATAGCTTTTGATATAAGCCCGTTGGTACCCCCTACGCCTATTATCTGCCCTTTGACTGGTATCTTCTTTAAGCCCAATAATTGAACCATAGCCTCCGTTATAAACGAAGACTGGGACCCCTGATCCAGCAAAGCTCGCAGTGTATAGGTCTGACCACATTTAGAAATTGTGTTCACAAGAGCAGTTGCAAGTAAAACCTGACTGTATTTCACGTTGTTTCTTGTTGTTGTACAAGAAACTAATTCATTTACCTCTTCGTGATTATCAGTCGCAACTCCTCTGTTTTGTGGTTCCTGAGACACAATCTCATTGGGATGCAAAAGAACATGGTGTCTTCTTCTACATATACGACATTTATAATTACTGTGGCAAAATTTGGCAGAGTGATTATTACCAAGACAACAATAGCAAATGTTTTTAGTTGCTACAAATTCGCGCCGTGACTCTACTGGACTATCTCTAAACTTCTTACAATTGCAGAGTTTATGTTCTTTTTCACAAAACGGACAATTAAAATATAAAAGTTTAAACTTAATCCTAGAAGGAACAATCATCTTGCCAGTGTTGTGATTATAAAACAGGTTTTATTAACACCTCCCCGTAATCACAACACCTTATGTACACACTGTATACACATTAAATAAAACATACTGTACAAGACACCTACCTATCACTAACTTTACACCTAGCTACATAATATTTACAAAAACATGATAATATGAAAAACACTGTACAAACCTAACCTAACCCTAAACTATTTGCACACTTGGTGTGCTTTAGTTTCGGCAAAGGTTTAGTAAGAATGTCAGCGATCATGTTGTTTGTTGGTATGAACTGTAGCCGAATGTTATGGTGTGAAAGTGAGTCTCGAATGAAATGATGTCTTATGTCGATGTGTTTTGTACGTGCGTGGTATGTGTTGTTGTGGGCAAGTTTTAGTGAGCTTTGATTGTCTGTATGAATGACGATGGGTTGTGAGATGGCAAACATTTCCCTAATGAGTGACTGGAGGTAAATAGCCTCTTTGCAAGCTTCCGCAAGAGCCATGTACTCGGCTTCTGTCGTGGACAGGGCTACAGTACGCTGCTTGCGGGCTTCCCAAGATATTGGGGCTCCACTCATTAGGAAAGCATATCCCGTGAACGATCTTCGGTCCACAAGATTGTTTCCATAGTCCGCATCGACATATGCTACCGGCAAAAATTTTTCAGATGACCTAAAATGCAGACGACGGTCTTTGGTGCCTTTAAGGTACCGAAGAACCCGCTTAGCGGCCTTCCAGTGTACCCCCCCGTAATGTGCATTGAATTGAGAGAGGTATGAGACCGAATGGGCAATATCGGGTCTAGTACATATTGCAATGTACATTAGTGAGCCGATAAGTTCCTGATATGGAACTTCTGCATTTTCTTCATTTGAAGATCCAGGCAGCAGTTTTATGCCGGGTTCTAAAGGAGTTGTCACCGAAATTGCATCTGTCAAACCGAATTTATTTATAAGTTTTTCAATGTATTTAGTTTGGTCAAGAGATATGTTTCCAGAACTATGCTGTTCTACTCTCATGCCAAGACAGTCTTTACAAACTCCAAGGTCTTTGACTGTAAACATTTTCTTAAGTTTATTCTTGAATTCGATCTTCATACTGTCCTTTGTAGAGACAACGAAAAAATCATCCACAAATACAGCTACGATAAGAAGATCGTTTCCGTCTCGTCGATAGTATAGACAGTGTTCATTTGCTGTCTGTTTGAGAGACAATTTGTGCATTGCCTCACACACTTTCGCGTTCCATTGGCGCGGTGCTTGTTTAAGACCGTAAAGGGCCTTTTTAAGTAAACAAACCTTTCCTTTTGGATCAGTGGAGAAACCCTCAGGTTGTTCCATGTATATCTCTTCTTCAAGATCTCCATTTAAGAAAGCTGTTTCAACATCTAAGTGATCTACCAATAATCCGTGATGAGCAGCAAAAGCAAATAAAAGTCGCACAGAAGACAGTCTAGCCACAGGTGAGAAGGTTTCGCCATAGTCTACTCCGGCTACTTGAGTGAAACCTTTTGCGACTAATCTAGCTTTGTACTTCGTAATATTACCACTTGTGTCCTTTTTTATTTTGTAGACCCACTTACATTTGGTAGTTTTTCTACCAGAAGGTCGATCAACTAGCATCCATGTCCCATGTTTTTCTAGGGAATTAAATTCAGCCTTCATTGCCTCAATCCATTTTTCTTTTTGAGGATGTTCAATGACTTCTTTGTATGTTTCTGGCTCTTGATCCGACATCATGTAAAGGTTTTCCTGAAATCTTTCAGGAGGTCGCCTTTCACGAGTTGGATATCTTCTTTGAGATTCAGGTGCTCCATTTTCAAGAGGGAAATCCACCGAAGAAACTGGAACATCTGCAGAAACTTCAGGTATTATAGGTTCATCTGAAGATGACGCACTAGGCGTTACAGATGGACCTGGCTGAGGTTGAAAATGTGACAGTGGAACTGGTTCATCTTCTAAAGGCACAAATACTTCTTGCGGTCGCGGTGATGGTGGAAGTTCGCTGTCAGAAGAATTTGGTTTAGGCATAATTGTCGTTTTTTCTTCTATGAAGACTACATCTCTCGCAACTATGATAGTTCGAGGGTTTTGGGGATCTATGAGACGGTAACCTTTGCTTTCAGTAGCATAACCTACGAATATGCAAGTCTGGGTTTTAGATTCCAGTTTAGTACGCTTTTCTTTAGGCACAAGAACGTGGGCTTCGCAACCAAAAACTTTTAAGTGCGAAAGGTTAACTTTTTTCCTAGTCCACACTTCTTCTGGAATTTTGTTCTTCAATGATTGCGTAGGAGTACGGTTTTTTAAATAAATAGCCGTATTTACCGCTTCTCCCCAATAAGCAAGAGACAAGTTTGAGTCTTTAAGCATTGATCTGGCTTTCTCAATAATAGTACGATTCGCACGTTCTGAAATTCCATTCTGCTGAGGAGTATATGGAATAGTAGTCTGATGTAGACTACCACTCTCTTTCAAGAAGGTAGACATGTCCTTATTGACATACTCACGACCGTTGTCTGAACGCAGAACTTTGATACGCTTGCCAGTTTGGTTTTCCACCAGATGCTTAAACTCTACAAATTTGCTGAAAACTTCTGATTTCGATTTTAAAAGATATCCAAAAGTTTTGCGACTAAAGTCGTCAGTAAAAGTTAATAAATAAAGTGCTCCACCCCAGGATTGTTAACTGAATAAAGTGTGAGAAGATCGTGCAATGGAGAACCATCCATCGGACTTAAAGCCGGCACCAAGTTTCACAGGTATTCCCATTACGAAACTAAACGGGAGGAATTTTAACAATTGGGCATTTGCAATCCAATGTTTCTTGACCGATCAGGAGTTATGGGATGTCGTCATAAACCCTGTAGACGACGCATCTGATCCTGCCGCCAAACGTAAGGATGCTAAAGCGGTTACTAGTGCCACTGAACCTTGTATTTTGCATACATCTATACTAATATTATAAAGAGGAAAGATTTGTACCTATTTTTGTATGTTTGTAATGAATAGGCTCAGAAAGTACTGGGCCGATTTAAATAATTCTTTCACCAATAGAATGCTACATTCTTCCAATTTGACATAGGCTACAAAATTAGGGATCCTTGGTAAAATTTGAAAAATTTCAACAGAAAAGCGGGAAAAATTCTCTAAGGCAAAACGAAGTTCGCCGGGACCGCTAGTGTATTAGAAAGAGAAAGAAATGTAGAATCCTTTATGAAAACATTATTTTAAGGTTTTTTTATTTTTTTACAAAAAGGTACTTTTTAAATTTAACAATGTTGATGTCAAGAGAATCCAATCTTGTACTTTATAAAAATACTTGAATATTATTTATTATTATCTGAACAAAATGTTCCAGGCCCGTTCGTTAGTTTTAATGACTTAATTTTAGATACAAGTAAAGTTTGAAAATCCTCTCAGAACACCCAGTCTTTATTCTATATAACTAACACACCTGCACTTGACCGCATTGCGATGGAAGTGAACGTACAAAATCCGGATTACCACTAAGTATGTAACAGTATTAAATACTCTTCGATAGTAAAAACAGTGTTACGCAACGAAAGCTCCAAATGTCTTGTTTAATGTGTCTCGCAATGGAATAGGAGCTGGTGATGCTGGAGCGCATTTATAGTGGACAACACTTCAAGGTACATACTTGTAGTTCGAAATTCGATCTTATGCGTACGTCATAAGAGCGGTGCAAAGTCAAAACTATTTTTTTTTGGACTGTACCTATTGGTCTTGCTTATACGTTTCACTTTCTTTAAATCTTGTCGTTTATCACCGTGACAAAGTTACTGATTTAGGGAAGTATGTATCTTTAAACTTAACAATATAAGTAACATATAACTATAAATAAATAGACAATAACCTAATCTAATTACTGTTTTTATGTCCGCTTGTAACAGGGGCCAAAAAATTGTTTATAAAATATTTTCAAAATCCTATCTCCTCCTATATTCTTATATATATGTCGGAGAAACATTACTCCTATTGGCATCGTCATCAGTGGTTGCGGGCTTAGTGGGCGTCATCAGGGTAAAATGCGAGCACAAAACACAATGATCACCGTTTCATACCAATTTTTAATTAAACCAAACAACTTTACAATTAAAATGAACAAATAAGACCGAGCAGCGAGTTCAAAGCACCGATTTTACTTTATCGAACAAATCCTCTCAACGATCCAACCCGATCAATCGCTACTCCACAACTATTTCACCAAAAACTGTCCGCCTCGATAAAATAAAAATATGGCGCCTCGACCTCGCTCGAGGCACATGCTCTGCTCTGATTGGTCGTTACGTTAACTACAAAATTAGCAACTTTAATTAGATTACTAAGGTTTTTTAACAATGAAATCAATGTAATTAATTGAATTAAATTAAATTAGGATTTTTAAAAGTAATTAAAATCTTATTGAACGCTATACATAAAAACAACAATCAACTCGACTCATAGCTTCCTCCGACATATATTATTATATTCCTCTTATATTCGAAACAAAAAGTGTAAATTTTTTAATACAAGTCTCCAGCTATATGTGTGCTCTTGATATTAAAATATCCTATACGTTAGCATCACCATACTGGCCCGCAAGATGTTTCTTCACGCTCCTTTTGAAGGAATCCATGTCAAAGGAAGGAGCAAACACATGAGCCGGAAACGATTTCTACTTCTTTATGGTCCGGCAAAGATTGGTCTCTTTCATGCAAAAACTACTGAATGAATTTAAATAAAACTTGTACCTAAATAACCTAAACCTTAATACATTTTACCTCTAAATAACGTGCACGAAGTCGCAGGAAGTAACTAGTAGTTTTTTAAAACGTGTTTGCCGTTTCACGCGTATGTTGGTGAATTAAAGCACTCTATCTTCGCTGTCCCTTAATCAACGCTTAAGTCCAATTGCAGGTTGGTCTATGAATATATTATAGCCATCGGTGTATTAATTGGGTGATCATTTATTGTTCATTTATTGTAATTTATTCGAATGGTGATGAGTCGAGTGGTTTCGAATGATTACGGTCGTAATAATATTAGTAGCTTATCCTAATATCCCACTAGTTGAAAAACGCCACTAACTATATATACAACAAACCAAGATTGGTAGTCGGACCATGGTCCCCGAGCAGATAACACCAAATAACAATCACTTCTGTGTTGTTGTGTTCCTGCGTGTGAGTAAGGTTGCAAGAGCTCCTGGGGGTGCTACATTAGTAGCAGGGGTCAAGCCTTCAAGGTAAGGGCGATAAGTCCAATAACAGATTTATTATGCTGTACTTGTCACCCTTAAGCTAGGACCTCATTACCACTTAACATCAGGTGGGATGAGGTAAATCTTGAAGTGCAATATAAAAAAAAGGCTTTCTTTCTTTAAGAGAGAAATTAGAACCCAAAACCGTGTGTGATGCTTCAAATAGGTAACTCCTTTTGTGGTATTTAAAAATTCGCTTTCCATTTAACAGAGCTCCTGGGGGGTGCTACATTAGTAACAGGGGTCAGGCCTTCAAGGTAAGGGCGACAAATCAAGTAACAGCTTTATTATGCTGTACTTGTCATCCTTAAGCGAGGACCTCATTACCACTTAACATCAGGCGGGATGAGGTCAATCTTGAAATTTAATCTCTAACTCTAATTCTTCTATTGGTCGCAGCTTGATATTATACAGAGTAATCATAATCATAATCAACTCATTTATTCATGTAAGTTACAAGTACATAACACTTAAACATCGTCAGAATTAACACAAACATTTATTATTTTTTTTACAAACAAAATTTATTATGCTGTACTTGTTACCCTTAAGCTAGGACCTCATTACCACTTAACATCAGGTGGAATGAGGTCAATCTTGAAGTGCAATAGCCTTCCCCGATAAATGAACTATCAATCACAAATATTTTTTTCAATTCGAATTAGTAGTTTCAGAGATTTGCGCGTTTAATAAAAAAAAATCTTCAGTTTTATAAAATTAGTATAGTTTTTTTCTTCAAATCATTTGGTCAAATTATTTGGCCAATCTCATCTATAAAAAATGTAATAAAATCTGACAATCATATTTATAACTAACAAGCTGTGCCCGCGACTTCGTTCGCGTGGACTACATCCTTTCATGGTCGGTTTTACCCCTTTCTCCCCTAATATTTGAAACAAAAAGTAGTCTATATTTTAATCCAAGTTTCGAGCTATATTTGTGCCAAATTTCATATATCTAACTTCAAAAATAAACATTTTTCCATATAAACTTTCAAAGGTGGTATCACCCCCCCCCCTTATTTTCTAATAAAAAGTAGCCTATATCCGTTCTTGAGATTCAACGTATACCTATACCAAATTTTATCAAAATCCGTTCTGCCGTTTAAGCGTGAAAGAGTAACAGACAGACAGACAGACAGACAGACAGAGTTACTTTCGCATTTATAATATTAGTATGGATTAGTATGGATGATAGTTGTGCAAGAGATAGTAAAATTGCCGAAACAGCAGTTACTTACTTTAATATTGTAAAAGTGGGTTAACAAGTTAAATAACTCTTTGACACAATTTTCAACTTACCTAATGTGCGTTATAATGGTAAGTGGTTATCACTACATAGTATAAAACAAAGTCGCTTTTTCTGTCCCTATATCCCTTTGTACGCTTAAATCTTTAATACAACGCAACAGATTTTGGTGCGGTTTTTTTAATAGATAGAGTGATTCAAGAGGAAGGTTTTGGTTTGCAATAAATAATAGAAAAGCCAATATTTCTAAGTATTTACATTACATCTGTTCGACAATCAAATATTTCTTTATTCAAATAGGTTACATGTAACACTTTTTTAATTGTATTCAATGACGATTCAAAGTGTATCCGTTGTCATCGCGATGTGGGTTCCTCTGTTGCTTACCATCAGGCTGGGAGGAGCTAATATACTGAGCTAATAAAATAAAAATATAAAGATTCGCGACACACGACACCTTCAGTCAACATATAAATCTTAGTTGCAATTAATTGAGTCCGTAGTTCTACTGATAGGTGTGGGAGAAAATTGTAGCGAAAGTAAGTATCTGTTTTCATGATTTCCCCTTGGTGTGGAAATCGGAGCTGAAGTAACCTTGACATTCTATCCTCTTTTATGCCCGGTTCCAATATTTGAAAAACGACCCGTTTTAGTTACGGATAGTTATAAATTATACGAGGCGTAGGCTAAAACCGTTCCAGACTCATAGTCAGTTGGAGAAAAACGGATTTTTGACAAATTATGAATCGTAAAATATTGGAACCGGGTATCAAAGTAAACCGACTTTTAGAATAAAGAATAGACTTCATTGAATAGTATTTCTATTTGTATTTCTATTTATACAAACTCAGCAAGAGGTACCTATTTCTTTTCGTTGACAGATGCTCGCAGGTTGGCAAGGTTCTTATTAAGCACAATGTGCATTAGGACCTACAGTTTGTTTAATTTAAATATATATATTTAAAAAAAAATCTAATTACTTTGAATCAATTAATTATTTTTTACAATTTGCTACATTATTTTATCTAATTACTACACTGTATGTCTTAGTGCAAAACTAGTTATAAGGTCAGCTATATTTGTAATACGAACGACAGAGTTTCTTGCCGGGATCTTCTCTGTAAGTTATAGGTTCCGAACCGGAGGTAGCGTCATTTGCATTATATAGACGTTTCATAAATATTACTGGTGTAATTTACATAAATAAAATAATTTTGAATTTGAATTAGAAGACTATATAAATTTGACGACCTCCGTAGCCGAGAGGCGAGCGTGCCAGACTTTGATGTCGCGTCATCTCTGTGGTTCCGGGTTCGATCCCCGGTCGTGTCAATATGGGAAATAAACTTTTCTGTATTTTCTCGGGTCTGGGTGTTGTGGTACCGTCGTTGTTTCTGATTTCTATAACACAAGTGCTTTAGCTTCTTACCACAGAATCAGAGCAATGTATGTGATGTTGTCCAATATTTATTATTATTTTTTTTTTAGAAAATACTAAAATGATTTGGAAGAGTAGTCAAGGTATGGTCGCGGTTTCTTCATATTCATTTAATATCCAATACCTACCTACCTCTTTTTGGCCTAATTTGCTACTTTTATTTCGAGAGAAATTATAAAGGATTGGAAAATGATTTCTGATTCACAAACGTCAGAAATATCAATCTTTTTCAGGGTTCCTTAACCAAAGGGTAAAAAACGGGACCCCATTACCAAGAGAGTTAACATTTTCACTGATTATTTATTTCTGTTACAAAAGTTAGAAACAACGACGGTACCACAACACCCAGACCCTAGACTATATAGAAAAGTTCGTTTCTCATATTGGCCCCACCGGGGATTGAACCCGGAACCTCAGAAATGGCGCGACGCCAAAGTCCAGCCCGTTCGCCTCTCTGCTACGGAGGTCGTCAAATTTATATATTCTTCTATTTTATTAAGTCTATTCTTTATTCTATTAAGTCGGTTAGTTCTAAAAAAGCCTTTTAGTCGACTTCAATAAAAAAGGAGGAGGTTCTCAATTCGACCGTATATATTTTTTTCATGAGACAATTTTTTGATCTGATACACAAACAGATTAATCGCCTTAAGACGTTTAATTATGAACAAGAGATGAGATTACCAATAGTAATAGGAATTTAAAATAGGTATTTATTTAGAGACAAAACAGAGGTTTTTTGTTTCTTTATGTGTAAATTTACAAAGCACTTAAACTTTTTACAATAGCCGTTGACTTTCACGGCGCATTATAAGAGTAGGATTATTTTAAAAAGGATCTGTCTGAAGATTCTTAACTTAAGAGACAATGAGATACAGACAGAAAAGAAGACTTATGTAGTTACATCACAACTGTGAGACGTTTACCACGATGTGCATTTAAAACGTTCATACAAATTTATTTACTGGGGTGGAGGTTGTGTGTGGGAAAATAATCCGGATTTGATGTAACCACCAATTGAAGTCTTTCCGCTGTTTTGAGATGAGAAGAACCAGTTTGAAAGTACGGCGCCATGCTCGTTTTGATATAAACAAAGTATGCCTTCGATCATTATAGTTACTCGGACGGGACGTTTTAAATCTTAGCGAGTTGGAGGTCTACTCACAGCGGCGGCGAACAGGGCAATCGCGGGCCTCACTCTTGCAAGGGCCTCACGCAACAACACAAGCAAAAGAAAATATTTTTGAGAAAGAATTTGAGCTTAGAAAGTTGCCAAAAACTCTTATTAAAATTGAGAACTCTTTCACATAAAATGTTTTAAAACTCACGTTTTACCTATTTCCTGCAATATGGCCATCAAACCTACTTTCGCATCACACATTTTGCATAAAGGACCTTCTCGCTCGGGGCCTAGCAATAGGTAGGGCCGCCGGTGTCTACTAATAGAAACAAAATATGTCGGGTCAGATGACAGTGCAATTTTTAAATCTTACAGTCGAAAACAACACATTTCAATGGCGAATAAAGCACTTTCATAAAACAAAGTATTATTTATGCAAATCCAAAACTGTTTTTAGTCCCGACTTGTCTTCAAAAACGTAACCTACATACTACGAAAAATGAACCAACGAACGTTTTTGGTAGTATGCCTACAGGACCAGACAGGGCAATCCAGAAAAATCTGCAGATAGCAGTAAATACATGAAAACGAAATGTTTAACTATCACTTCGTTTAGATTTAATGTGCCGTATTAAAACTTTAATGTTTAATTGTTCTATTAATGATATATGAAAGTTGGCACAAATATAGCTCTATTAAAATATATACTACTTTTTGTTTCGAATATTAGGGGAGATATGGGTAAAACCGACCATGAAAGGATGTAGTCCACGCGAACGAAGTCGCGGGCACAGCTAGTCCTAAAATATATTTTGAAACACATTATATACATTAAAGTCTCTTGCTTAATAAATATGTCTGTAAAACTAATTTTTGTATTTTTCTGTGTAATAAAATGTGTCTTCTTCTATCCCATTAACTCTCACTATTTAAAAATATTTCATAGCACAAAAGCGCCCACCAGTCAGTCTGGACACATTAATTCTGATCGAAGACATCGTTCGTATAGTGTAAACAAAATATCCGAAATGATTCAATGACGCGAATTAATTTAAACTGGATGCTCGGGCGTGTTATCAGTCAATCAATCGACGTTCATATATGTAAGAACGCTGGTCTTGAACCGACACTTTCGATGATTCGTAATAAGTATCTAAGTGCAATTTGATTTATTTAGAATTCGTTAGGTTAGTAACATTTTATTGTAGGTAGGTACGTGTTAGCGGTCGGCCATGAAAGTGTTCTAACGGTTTAACTTCCTGTGCAATCAAAGAATTTGTATTTTGTTCTTTTATCACGTAAACTAAGATCTAATTAACTAAGATACTCACAGTTTGTACGAAATTGTGACGTAAAACATCCCTCTAGAAGTGCATAGCGATTTATCGCTCGAACTGGAGCAGCCTGACAGGTGAAATACCTACCTTATAGAAGACCGCAGCCAAATAACAATCACTTCGGTGTTGTTGTGTTCCTGTGTGTGAGTAAGGTTTACTGAGCTCCTGGTGGGTGCTACATTAGTAGCAGGGGTCAAGCCTTCAAGGTAAGGGCGACAAGTCTACTAACAGCTTTAATATGCCGTACTTGTTGCCCTTAAGCTAGGACCCCATTACCACTTAACATCAGGTGGGACGAGGTCAATCTTGAAGTGCAATATAAAAAAAATCCCTCCACTGAACTTTGATTCACTGCATCCTCATCAAAATCTATTGATTTTTTGGAGCAAAAAATACGTTTCAATTCTATTTTCTAACGAATTTTCCGTAAAAGACTAAAAATAAACAGAATTATTGTTTTTTTTAGTCACCATCTTTATTTGACGAGTACACTCCTTCTGTAGGGATCTCGTAAAATTAGTGCGTTTTCAAACTAGGTGCAGGGTTTTCTCTCAAGGCGGCAGTTTGTGCGCTTTGCGCCTCCTGGCGGAGATCAGCCGGTCGTGCGTGTGGGGTCACCCCGGCCGGCCTTGCACGATCCTCCGTAACACGGCGGGAATGGCTTCGCACGCTCGGCCGTTCCCACCGGCCCTCCGATTCAGGGTGGCAAGTTGGGGCTTAAAGAACTAAGACTATTCCGCCTACGCCATGGCTGTTATGGTCGATACCATTTTCCCATGGCGCTAACCAAAGACGATGAGAGCGTGGGGGGAGATTTTGGTTCGGGTAGTCTTCGCCCCTTCTGGGCGGGGGAGTCCCACACACGCGGTACGGTGCTAAAATGCATTTTCTCCCCGTTAAAAAAAAGGGGGGGGGGGGGTGGTATATTCTCAAAAAACGAAATATGTCGGATCCGACGACGGATAGCAATTTTAAATTGTCATTATCGTAACAAACACACTCCGAGCGTTTTAAAAGACAAAATATTATTTATGCAAATCAAAAACCACATTTTAATTTTTGATTAATCTTTAAAAACGAAACGTTTCGTTACTTCGTTTTGTTTTTGGGCGTAAGGCTACTGTCCTGAATGCGCTACCGTAACCACTTAGTGCATTAAACGATATATGGCGAGCATAGCAAATTGCTGCGTTTAATAACGTGTCGAACTAATGAAGTTCATCTTTCCCAGCGATTAGGTATCCACTGCAATTACGCGGAAAATACTGGTCCGAAACCGAACTGCTTTCACGAGCATATTCGAGCTATTTATTATAAAC
Organism: Glyphodes pyloalis; assembly: GCA_037074685.1. Taxonomy (NCBI): domain Eukaryota; kingdom Metazoa; phylum Arthropoda; class Insecta; order Lepidoptera; family Crambidae; genus Glyphodes; species Glyphodes pyloalis. The sequence goes on from JAYKKO010000020.1 coordinate 2,960,495, forward strand.
TGGTGTAACTCTAGATAGATATATATACTTGGCGTTGGCACTGTGACGATCTTCGTCGTATTATTGTAAATAAATAAATTGGACATCATCACATACATTGCTCTGATTCTGTGGTAGTAAGTTACTACAAGAATTATGTAGGGTAGCTTCGTTGGCTAAGGTAGCTTCATATGTTTTATATGTATAGATACTATATGTATAGAGAATATATGAATAAAAAAAGATTGACTTTAACATTGACGGCACCACAACACCCATACTCGAAAGAAAATAGAAAAATACGTTTTCGTACGATACGAACCCGGCCGGCACCTCGAAAGCGCGACGCCAAAGTCGGCTCGGTCGTATAAGAATAAGTAGGAAGTAGGAAGAATTCGAGCTATCATTGCATTTGCGTAGTGAAAGATTTTAGCAACTTCTGGCTTTTAAACAAAACATCTAGAAAGACGGAAATCAAGTCATATTCGTTCTCGCCTCCGCGTGTTAGCCAAGCGAGGTCAGGCCGGGCCAGCGCATAACTTGTCTAAACGCATAATTTTGTGATTCATAAATTTTATCTCTATCTAGAAAGCACTGTCGATTGCGTCTTTATTGCGGTAAGCAATCACTTAGGTCATAACTCGTTATTGCAACAAAATATATTTATTAAGTTCAAACTAAAACACTGATAAATTAACTTAAAAAGAACCTAAAAGGTTCAGCATATGACGGCAGTACCCATTTCTCGTCATCTCCTATAGGTTGTCTACAACAGATCGATTTCTAGCAATAAGACCGCCTAAATTGTAATTAAATTTGTCTGTCAAACCTATAAAAATAAATGTATCTATTCCAGATTCGTAATCATTTGATATTTTTTTTATTTAAAAGGGTTTATAATATGTTTTCCATAATATAACTAATTCCTACTAATATTATAAATGCGAAAGTAACTCTGTCCGTCTGTTACGCTTTCCCGCTTAACCCTCACCACCGATTTTGATGAAATTTGGCACTGATAATCTTTAGACCCTAAGAAAGGACATAGGCTACCTTTTATTGCAGTAGTCCACGCGAACGAAGTCGCGGGCACAGCTATTATAAAATCCACATGTAGCTGAGCTATTATTTTTTGCAGGCCACAATTAATTATTTATTTTATGTTTACCTTTTTGGTTTTCCATAAAAATACACTTTAGGACTTATCTGTTATAATATTTCATCAGACAGATTTATTTAAAAAAAACTGTATTCAGTTAGCAAAAATGTATAGTATTTCCTTTATCTGCCACGTAAAAGGCAAATCATAAAATCTAGTTACTTCAAAAACACTTACTAATCTGAAAGTTTAGCAGACACCATTTAGTAATCGGTTAAGATTCTTACAACACCACTCGAATAGGTAAGCAGTCATAATTGTCTTTACTGCCTCTTATGTCATAGGACACCAGACGAATACTGTATTAATTTTTGTAACTAGGTGAAAAGTGACACAATGCAGAATCAAAATTAAATGCTCTCCGTTTTAAATGCAAATTGTTCGTTGGATAATAACAATGGCTTCCGTGAGTTTGCATATATTTGAGTGAGTTTTCATTTCATATGATAAGCCCGCGACTTCGTTCGCGTGGACTACATCCTTTCATGGTCGGTTTTACCACTTTCTCCCCTAATATTCGAAACAAACTATCGAGATAAATCGAGTAGTCTATGTTTTAATCCAAGTTTCGAGCTATATTTGTGCCAAATTTCATATCTCTGACTTCAAAAATAAACATTTTTCCATATGAACTTTCAAAGGTGGTATTACCCCCCCCCCCCTTATTTTCTAATAAAAATTATTAGAAAATAAGGGGGGGTTATGTATGCCTATGTCCGTTCTTGAGATTTAACGTATACCTATACCAAATTTCATCAAAATCGGTTGAGAGGTTTAAGCAGGAAAGCGTAACAGACACACAGACAGTCAGACAGACAGACAGAGTTACTTTCGCATTTATAATATTAGTAGGGATTAAGTAATAGTGATAAGTACCTTCAAAGGTTTTCAGCGCGATTTCTGGTTATATTTTGGAGCTATGTCAAAAATTAGAAAGAGAGAAGCATTTCTTACTTAAAGACATCACAAAACTATCAGTCAATCAAATACTTCTTTATTCAATTAGGTTACATGTAACATTTTATTGAATCGTTATTGAATTATAGAAGACTAGCGGTCCCGGCGAACTTCGTTTCGCCTTAGAGGATTTTCCCGCTTTTTTGTTGAAAATTTTCCTGAATTTTCTTTGCAAAACCGTGGAGTCGGTTCGTGCGTTCTGAAGTTATAGCGTCAGGAAGGAAACCGCGACTTATTTTTATATAGTAGATAAACTATGCGATACCTATGTAGTTGCTATTTACCTACCTGACAAAAAAACCGGCCAAGTGCGAGTCGGGCTTGACCATAAAGGGTTCCGTAGCAGCAAGTAACAAAATGTCAAAGTTAATATTGGCGTTGATTGAATTAAAGGTCTGTGACATATCGACGGACAAACAGACAGACATGACGAATCAATAAGGGTTCCGTTCTTCGCCAATTAGCTACGGAGTCCTAAAAAGGTCCAAACTGTGTGCCGTTATTTGCCTAAACCTAACCGCAATTTCAATATCATAATTACTGTGATCTTTTAATTAATTAACCTTATATATGCCTGCGTCCAGTTTTACCTCTCACTTATTGGTAAATATTAAAGGTGTGTCGTTCAGTTCATCGGCCATTTCGCCATTTTGTATGCATGTCGTGGCCATATAATAAATTTTGCTATTTCATAAACTGCTCGAATGTTTTATAAAATAGTCGCATTTCATGATGTGGGCAACTCAATTTGACTAGATCATTAAATATTTCTACATTTTTTCATCTGCGTTTGAGCACATCTGTAGCTTATGTTAGTCAGTAAGTCACAGATTACACACATTTTATATTCGTAATGATTCGTATTTATGGTTTGCTCCAGTTATTGACACTACAAACTCGCTGTTCGATTTGAGATTTCATAAACCAATCTTTCCTATAACATTTTAGCGAAATAAAGTCACGTTAGCACTTTTAGTATTTGTCGTTTTATATTGAGGGTGCTTAATAGAAAGTAGCCCATATATGTATATAAACTAACCTATTCTACGCAGCCAATAGACGGTGAAACTTCTGAATTTTATGAAATGAACAAATCTACAATATGGCCTCTGCTGATATACAGGAAAGATAGCCTCGCGATTCGTACATACAAGTGGAACCTCTGCAACATACGACCAATAACAGCACGTAGGGTTAGTACCGTCGCACTTCAGCCAGCATTGCACCGGTCTCCACTGCGAGGTGGTCGAGTTGGATCGTCAGTTCCCTCTCCCCCCAACCACCGTGGGGGGAGGAGACGGGGCCACATAAGCGGCCATTCCGCCGGTGGTGTTGTGGTTGGTTAGGTTGATCCGATTTCCCACAGCACCACCACTCAGGCGATGAGGTCCAACCGGGGGGTTTTAGTGGTTAGTACTGCCCTTTATTAATGTTGCACGGCCGTACCCATTTCTTGCCATCTACTATTTCCTCTACCTTAAGGTTGTCTGGAAGAGATCGCTTTCTAGCGATAAGACCGCCTAAATTGTACTATAATCAATCTGTAAAACCTATTTCTGTAAAGTTTTTGTGCAATAAAGTATATCTATCTATCTATCTTGTAAGGGCAGGGACACACACGCCGTCACTTCCCTTGGGTGACGGTATGGTGCACCAAAGCATTTCTCCTCATCAGAAAAAAAAGGGTTAATACTATCAGTGGCGGCATAAAACCTTAACTTAATGGGGTAAGATATATTTAGCAAAGCTCTCACATGATACTAGAAGAAAGGAACCCGTAATAAATATACATGAGAAATGAAAGCCAAGTTCAATATTACAGTGCAAAAAAAGTCAGATGTAAACAGGTGTCAAGTTCAAGTATTCGTTTGTAAGATTTATAAAATAGTCCAGGTTTCAACAGAGTGCCGGTGATGTTTTTTTTTTTTATTTATTAGGCCAACCAACATCTGTTTACAATAAAACTATCACTTACAAGAAACAATATAAATAAACTTAAATAAAACTGAGTGCAACAGATAATTATAGGTTAGCTCTACATGCACCAATGAGCTCACATATAAAATATCTAACTATGTTATATGTTGTGGTGGTTTTAAAAAAAATCTAACAGCATTACCACTAACGCAATGAGGTCCCCCGGGGGGCTTTAGTGGGTAGGCCTGCCCTTCTTAGGTCACCTCCCTTTGGTGACGGTACGGTAAGCCAAGCATTTTGCCCCGCCAAAAAAAAGAAGATCTGCTGAAATTCTACCATGGCCTGTATTGGGACAATCATTATTTGAGAGGAGAAATGCATGGACTCACCGAAACCCTGTGTGCAGCGGTGTGTGTGGGACTCCTCCGCTCTGGAAAGAGCGGGAATTACCCACTAAAACCTTCCTGCAACTCTCATTGCCTAGTCACGGCACCATAGGAATAAAGTTAAGCTATAGCAGGCACAGATTAGGACAACCCTAGCAGCTAACGCACGCCTGTGGTTTGCCTGTTTACACAAGTCAATCAAAAGTGAACGCAGCACGTAACACATAGTACCTACTTACTGCAGATTACTCTGATGGATGTGAAGTGACCGCTGATGGCGAAATGATTGGGTTACGACGCGAATGCACGGGTAGGTATTATTGAATGTCGCTTTTGATTTCGTTATAGTCGCCTGTGTAACATACATCTGTCAGTTTAGTAAGAACAATCGAAAGAAACGTTTGAGGATAATAACTCAGTCATATAAGGCTAGTATGCGCAATAAGTACGTCAAATTTCTCGCATAAGATGACATAAGTTTACGTATTGTTTTTTGGCTGATAGCCCACCGTGCTAGCAATTTCGTAAAGCAATTAACGACATGAATCTATCGATTTCGACAGTTGAAAAGAACTCGATAAAATTAATACGCTCTTAACAAATGTCATAATCGAGTAATCACCGGGCGATGCTATTCGCTGAAAATACGAATCAGCCAATCAAGGGCATTGAAACTTTTGTCTTTTCGTCCTCAAAAAGTTTAATGAAATTTAATATCAACAGCATTGCAAAACAAATATTAATCTATATAGAAATATATACAGGAACAAAACTATATATAAAAATATATATAAAAAAAAGATAATATTTATATACAAAATATTTACAAAAGATAGTCTGCTCCAGCGTCTAGGGTGCCCAGAATGCTGGCTACATTGCCTCTTTGAATGGCCAGACTTATTCGTTGGCCGAGGTATTTGCCAGCATTCAGGTCACCAGAAACCTCTACGAGGCGAGCAGACAATTCTTTATACAAAATTCGGGCCTCTGGACCCCACGGTTTTTTTTCGTCCTTAAAATTTAATGTTTAGCGCAAATTCAGAATATCTATATTCGACGACCTCGGTGGTAGGTATAGTGGCTGAGATTGACGTCCCAAGCATGACAGTTAGATTCTCAGTGAGATCAATTTGTGAAGGTAACTCTTCTCATGCCCGATTCCAATATTTTACGATTAGTAATGTCAAAAATGACAGTCCGTCTTTTTCCAACCGACTACGAGCCGTTAATACCGTTCCATAATTTACTTTTCATATCAGCTGTCATCAGTCGTCTGTCGGTCGTTTGCTTCCTGCTGCTGCTTACGCCTCGTATAACTTATTACTATCCGTAACTATAATGGATCGTTTTTTCAAATATTGGAACCGGGCATTAATTGACTTGGGGCTGACAAATCGTCTCATGCAGGCTTAGCATGCGCCACGCGAGTAAATTTTATCGCGCTCTTAAGAAATGTCAAAATGCGTCAACTGCTGATTGGCTGAAAATACGTGCACGGTGTACTATCACCCAATCAACGGTATAGAAACTATTGTCGTTTCATGCGAGATATTTGATATATTGCGCATGCTGGTCCTTATAGGCAGATTATATACGTATACACTTAGGATTTAGTACCGCCCTTATATCATGGGCATAAGGACTAATATCGAGCTGCAAATTTACCTTGATATGCTATTGACCGAATAAATATTAAAAACAGAAAATTTTTATCTCCCCTTGCGGTACGGGAATCGAACCCACGACCTTCACGTATCGCGCAGCAAGGGGAGATAAAACATTTCTGTTTCTAATATTTAAAGTTCTCTAGTACGGCGTTAAGTACAATAAAAATAAAAAATCAATTAAGATGTCAAGGTGTTTTCGAGTCCGTGGTTTTCAAACATTTCTGCAACGAATGTACCACGGGTCGATAAGTATGTAGTTCTAAACATATTCGGCAGAGGGCACTCACCGGAGGCTAACAATTGATACAGCAGAAAAATTTGATCGCTTACGATAACTTTCCCGCGCCGCAAGGGGAGATAACATTTTTCGGTTTCTAATATTTAAAGTTCGCTAGTAAGGCGTAAAGTACTATAAAAATAAAATAAACGATTATTGACCGTATGTACAGCTAAATCACGCTCCTGCTTGCAACGATGCGTTCCTAGGAAGTGGCCCAGCCTTCTATGTACATCACCATGGACCACCTACTTTACATAACAAACAATCGCTGTCTTAGCAGAAAGAACCAATTACGGATACTTCCGCGTGTGTAGGATGTACTCGTAACAATACAAATTATTGGTTGGAATGTCGCTTGCAACGTTTTTAGAACAGTTGTGTAACTGATTGAGCTAAGTAAGTAACTAATATGGCGTGCGTGAGTTAATAGGGAAGCGGGCTGCCTCAAAAATACCATTTTTTTTAGTTCGTTAAATAGTTATAATTAAAAAAATAGGACAAGTATTTTTTTCATTTGCCAAATTAAAAAAAAACAATACATACTTGGATTAAACCATGCAAAGGTAGGGGGCTCCGTTACGTCACTGGTGAATAAACAAATTACCCACTAATGAAGTCATGTGACTATTCAATAAATAAATAAATATTGGACAAAATTACATATTGTTCTGATTCTGTGGTAAGTAGCAAAAACAGTTGTGTTACAGAAATCAGAAATAACGACGGTACCACAACACCCAGATCCAAGACAATAAAGAAAATTTCGTTTCTCATATTGACCCGACTGGGGATCGAACCTGGGACCTCAGAGGTGTCGCGACACCAAGCCCGGCACGCTCGCCTCTAGGCTACGAAGGTCGTATGAATATTATGTATCGCCGTTATTTTTTTAAATAGGTTGAAGGTGCAAAGATACTTGTCCCATATTATTGGATAACCTAACAAATTAAAAATAGGTTGAAACCTTCAACTTTTATACTAAACGGCAAAGTTTCATACTAATTTTGAATCCCCGTAAGAGAGTAAATTTTTACGGGGTGAATTTTCAAAAACACTTTCCTATTCCCCCCGTATACTATAAAAGGAGCAAAATTTGAAGATTCTAACCCATATAGTTTAGACCAATCAGTAAGTCAGTTCAGGGCCGGCGTTAGGGTGGCGCGCGGTTGGGCAACAGCCCTGGGCGCTCGGACTTGAACGGGCGCTAGAAAGCTACCCTGAGGCACCCAGATGTATTCCCCTAAATAGATGTATTGGTATCGCTATTACAAGGGCGCTGGCGGAAATTCGTCCAGGGCACCAGTAATGCTAGAACCGGCACTGAGTCAGCTGTCGTTTCTATATATCTAAATCTAACTTCATAAGCGACAAGTTTCGCCGACTTGCTATTTCAGAGATGCAAGAAACATTTAAAAAGCATTGACATTTATGTCATCACACATAGAAAGATTTATACCATATTATGTGCTATTATGACCTGCTTTGAATCTTGGCATTATCTGTTTTTAATGACCAATAAATTATGCAGATTAATAAAACTGAGCTAATCTCGCGCGAACATGTTTTGTGACGCAAGCAGCGCCGCGGGCGAAAGTAAGTAGGGCATTTATTTTGTTTATTATTTTGTACAGATGTTATTTGGTCACGTAGACTTTAGTAATAATAGAAGTGGCGATATGTGTAAAAGAGATCAATATTTTGTAGAAATTAATATTTTTATGGTAAATGGCAACTATATTTTTTTACTTTTTTTTTGACAATGTCACGTGGAAATATTACGATAGAACACATTAGTTATTTACATAAAAATTGTTTTGACATAGGTATACCTTTTAATTACTGACTTGTGAAACTCTTGTGAAATGTTAATTACTTGTATTTAATTCGTATCTGACTTGTACTGAACTATTTGCATGCCAGATTCTGGTGAAATGGGAGCTCATTTTTGTTCACTTTACACCATTTTTACGCAAATAAATAATATTCTTTTCTATTCACGGATTAGTATTCTAATAGCGGGTCGGGCTAGCTTCTCAAGGATTTTAATATAGCGGTTTAACCTTCTTTTAAAACACAAAACAAAAAGTGAGTTGTTCACGTGATCAGTTCGCTTGAATTAGTTTGTTCGTTGGATATTGTATTAGGTTATTCCGAAAAGAGTTATTATACCTAATGTAATTTTCTATCCTGGCTTTTTTTTATATTGCACTTTAAGATGACCTCATTCCACCTGTTGTGTTCCTGTGTGTGAGTAAGGTTTCCAGAGCTCTTGAGGGGTGCTACATTAGTATCAGAGGTCAAGCCTTCAAGGTAAGGGTGACAAGTCCAGTAGCAGATTTATTATGCTGTCCTTGTCGCCCTTAAGCTAAGACTTCATTACAACTTAACGTCAGGTGGGATAAGGTCAATCTTGAAGTGTAATATAAAAAAAAAGTCGTACCTCATCACTTAGACCTAAGATGAGATAGGCTGATGATGATCATGATGATGAATAACCACGAATTCAAATGTGCTTTCTATTAGTTGCTAAGTCTACAGCCAGTCTGAGCACTGACGGGCTAATTAAGCCGGCGCGGGCGCGGGTTCGATTCCGGCGGGTGTGATCGGCATTGCGCAATACGTTAGAAAGTGCGCGTGCGGCTAGGAACGCGGCAGCGTGTGTGGTTCATCGCGCCATTCAATGAAAACGACAGTGAGGCATCCACAGATTGAGTAGAACTTAGATGTGTCCGCTTAGGATGCGCCGTGTAAGTAAATATTATCGCGCCACTTTAGTCAAATCGGTATTACTCAATGGCATAACAAATGTCAAAATCAATGAGTCAGCTGCAGATTGGCTGAAAATATTAATAATTAACTAATATTATACTAGGTACATGGTATTCCACTTGATATCTTATTTCCTTGCTTGCTCATATTTATAAGTATATTTGATATATTATATTATTTTGTTTTATTATATTCATTTATCATGTAAATATGAATATTTAGGTTATTGCTATTTATGTTGTTATAGGTAATCCATACACACATTGTTACTGCTCCCGTGAACTAACTATCTGCATAACCCAAGGGTTGACTGGTAGATAATGCTCCTAGCCTACTAGGTCCGCCTTTTGTGCTTTTTTTGTGCAATTAAGTTTAAAAATAAATAAAAATATGAGTACGGTGTGCTATCAGCCAATGAACCGTATCGAAACTTGTGTCGTCTCTTAGAGTTTAATGAATGAAATTGTGTAGTCAAAGTTATCTGAAAATTGGACCGTATTCCAATGTAGGTTAAGTGTAAAACGTTTGATTCTTCATGTGAACATTTTGATTCTAATTGTAATATTTTAAACGTGATAATGTGTTAGTATGGATGGTAAGGTAGTTTGTTAAGTACCTACCTACCAGTTTACACAAAATTTACTAAGGAATAACAATAAGGTACTGTCAACAGCCCATCAAAGTAAACACTGGTTCGAGATTAGTTATAAGGACGATATAAGGTCCAATGTGTCCAACTCGATGGTTACAACGTTCACTTACTATTGTTAAATAGTATTACTGTACTTTAACTATACTGTGGTGAGAAAGAGATTACAAAAATTATGGAAAATAAATTTAGTTTTTAGAAGCTATTTCATTTTATGTAGGCAGGCACATACTTATACCGTAGCGCAGAAAAATCTATAAGCTCTAAATTTATAAAAAAGATTTGGTTATGAAAGTTCCACCACAACATACGAAGCTATTTTACCTAAACGAGTATCAAATATGGATGAGTGTCTTCTGCGCTCCCCCAATAATTCGAAGAAGATTATAAGCCTCCGAAAACATGACACTAAGTATCATTAGTTACCAAATTAATTATTTGATTACACGTAAGATTGCTAAGCTATCGCAGTTGGTCATGTTACCTGTAAGGATGATTGTAAGGTGCTGTACCTAAATAAATAAATAAATAAGTGTGTGTAGGCCTTTGGCTCATACATAGCGCGTTACTGCGTACTTATGCTGTTTGAGAGACCAAATCATCCGTTTAATTATCTCTTAGATTCCTAATTAAAAGCTAAAACTTTTTTCTTCGCCGGTAATTTTAAATTTGCCTCGGAAGTAGCCTCTGCGTTTCGTGCTGTACATTATTTCAATTGATAGTGACCATAGGAAACATAAAATAGTAGAATAATTATACGTTCCCCTCTTTGTGTTCACTTTACTAAAAAAATAGCTGGAAAAATACTAAAGTTCAAATTTTATTTTAAATTCATTCACTACATAGTGCGTTTCGTTAGCCTAGAGTTGATTTGACAGCTGTCCAATTGACAATTGGCAATCAGCTGTCAACTGTCAGCCTAAGTGATGCACTGTCAAACAAACAAAAATCTTACGAAACTGTGTGCTCGTTGATTTGTGATGCGCTACTAATTAAATTCCCACATCAAAATGGACGTCAATAAATTCGAGAAGAGCAAATTTATTGCTCCCGACATGGCAGTCAATGCGGTTTTAGTGCCCAGCCAAGACTTGCCAGCAGAAACTCCCATCGTCTCTGGTTACGACTGGGAAAATGGTACTGACTACAACAAAATACTTGATAGTTACACTAGATCTGGTTTCCAAGCCACCAGCTTCGGCAAAGCGATAGCAGAGATCAATAAAATGTTGAAATGCCGGTCTATCGCACTCACAGAAGACACTAGCGACCCGTATGAAGAAGACAGTTTTATCAAAAAGAAAACCAACTGCACAATATTCTTAGGATACACTTCGAACATGATTTCCTCAGGACTTCGCGATACCATACGGTTTTTAGTAAAAAACAAGCTTGTTGACTGCATTGTAACAACAGCAGGAGGTGTTGAAGAAGATTTCATCAAATGCCTGGCTCCAACCTACGTTGGAGATTTTAATTTAAGTGGCAAAATGCTCCGTACACGCGGAATAAACCGCATCGGCAACTTACTTGTTCCAAATGACAACTATTGCAAGTTCGAGGAATGGGTAACACCAATACTTGATGAAATGCTTGAAGAGCAGACGAGAGATGGCATAGTTTGGACTCCGTCAAGAATCATTGCCAAATTGGGCGAGAAAATCAATGACGAAAGCTCTGTGTGCTACTGGGCGTGGAAGAATAATATTCCCATCTTCAGTCCAGCGTTGACCGATGGTTCCTTAGGAGATATGATGTACTTTCACTCATTTAAAAGGCCTGGCCTTATCATTGACATACTCAGTGACTTAAGAAGACTGAATACGATGGCTGTAAAGGCCAATAATACGGGTATGATAATTTTAGGAGGCGGTGTGATTAAGCACCATATTTGCAATGCCAATCTTATGAGGAATGGTGCAGACTTTGCAGTGTATGTGAACACTGCAAGTGAATTTGATGGTAGTGACGCAGGAGCAAGACCTGATGAAGCCGTGTCTTGGGGCAAAATAAGGCCAAATGCAACTCCAGTGAAGCTGTATGCTGATGCAACGTTGGTATTTCCACTGCTTGTAGCACAAACATTTGCAAAGTATCATTTTAGCAATAAAAAGAATGTATAAAACGTTTTGACTTTAATTGTTTGTATTGCTGACAGGTACATTTATTTTTAAGTCATTATTGAAAACTATCGGTCCGCGGCGGCTTCGCTCAGACACTCGCAGAATCATTTACGAACTTATTTAAAAAAAATATTATTTCAAATGGTGCTGTTGTTCTGAATTTATGCATTTACTTAAATTTTGGAAGTTCATTTTTATTTGTATAAATGAGAGCAGATTTCAAACATTTATGAATTAAGGAGAAATATACGTTTTTCCAGTTGTATGATCAGCATGTTGTATTTTTAGATCAAAATCAAGGAATAAATCTGATGAATTCATTATTTACGCCATCTAGCGTTCAATTGCCTAACTTTGTACTAAATGTATTTTAGCGGCATCTAGCGAGGATTAAATGAAACTCACCAGTATGATTTCGTTCAGAAACTGATAAGGATTAAATAATCTCTAACATTTTCTCGTTTGGGAAAAATATTTTTAAAAGCAATTTTTATAACTGAAAGTAAAATTTATAAATTTGATTTCTTAAAAAAGAGGTTGAGGTGAATCAATAGATTATGGAGCAAAATTCATTTGCTCGCTTCTTTCATTGCCTATTTATTAATAACCGATTTCCGAACGAAAACGGTGTGAATGAACTGTCAAATATGCCATGAAGTTAGCTGCTGTCTGGTCTCGTAAATCTTTAGTGTGTGCATTCGTGAGGGGTGAATTTACATTAGTGTGCTGTCTGTGAAAGCAAGTTTGGAATCCAGCGGGCGTTTGCTTACTTACGGCAGCTTGTCCTTCGCCGATGTTGCCCTTCATCGGACGCTGGTGCATTTTGTTTACAATAACGCGTTTTCTGAATTAAAGGACTGTGCAATTCGTGTCTTCCGTACGCATTTTTCATCAACAATGCTATTGGAAATAAATATTTGAACTAGATAGTGGTGTTGTTGTGTTCTTTTGCTTAAAATGTGGCTGTTTCGGGATGTCCTGTTCCTCTGCCTGTTTTTATCCGGTAAGTCGCGATGCATCCTTGCTATTTTTAGTTTACGGTCATTCTGTGTAGTTATTAATGGGTTTGTTTGTGGAATACGCGATTCGGCCCGTCCGCGGCCCTTTGATGTGCGCACACTGAATACAAATAATCGTCGGTTTCTGTCGCTGCGTTTGATGTGTATTAATAAACTGTACGCTAACTTAGTGCTTGCACAGAATATTTAACACATTAGTGAGTCCTGTGCATAGATTTGGGGTGTAGATTTTATTAATCAAATGAGTTAATACAAAAGTTAGCTTTAGTGTTTTTAACTGAACTCCACTTATGCATTCGAAGGCTTAGTCATCTTATTAGAATTGAGAACATTTTGATCTTGTAGCAGCTTGAAGAAGACCATCAGTCAGAAACAATTTTTATAAAATTTTAAGAATAAAATAAAAAAATATTATTTTTGCTTAATGATTATTAACTTGTCAACTACAAACCCACACAGTAAATACCATTTTACCATAGTAAGGTTTTAATATATATATGACCTCATAGTCTTTAAACATAAACAAGTTCACTTGGGCCCCAGACAAATTAATTTAAAAGTGAATTAAGTATTATTAAAATTTTGAATTTTCTTTTTGAAAATTAAAGGATATTTAGACATATAAATTTATTACTATGCTAAGACACAAAACAAATAAGTTTATGTTTAAGTACTGGACATTGTGACATCACAAATGTGTTTAATATCACTATTTTTAACCTTCACAACTTCTAACTACCACTAAAACCTGAATTATTCATATTTTTAATTGTATTCAGTCCCTGGCAAAGATTTTAACATAAGAATAATAATAATAATAATAAATAATCTTTATTTGAAACCAAAGCTTAAAATTAGTTTACAAAAAATGTAAAGCGTTAATGACCGCAGTAGTCGGAAGACTGTGTCGCAGCCATTAGCGCCCGCCTCGAGGACAGACGTTTCAGACATTAACAAGCTATAGTTTATTTTAAATTTATTTTATGTGTGTGTGTGAGTGTGTGTGTGTGTGTGTGTGTGTGTGTGTGTGTGTGTGTGTGTGTGTGTGTGTGTGTTGTGTATGTGTATGTGTGTGTGTGAATGCGTAAGAGTGTGTGTTTGAAAGTGTAAGTATGTGTCTCATAGTAAGTGTATGTATTTAGTTACTATAGTTTAAACTATGGAGATCAAGTGATTGTTGTTAACATTAGTTATTTAATCAAGGATTCAACAGCGTCGTATTCTAGATTAAGTAGCCACTCATTTAGAAGAGTTTTGCATCTATATATATTCAGGGGATAAATATTTAATTCTTTGTTGATTTTGTTGTAGAGGAGGGGGGCTATATAATTGTAATGGCGTTTGACCTGTTCTATTCTACATTTTTGTGTCAGACACACTTTGTCACGCCGTCTCTTATTTTTAAAGAAGATTGGGTCATATGGAAGGTTTTTGTGCTGGCGCAATATACAATTTAAAACAAACAATTTTCTAACCGAAAGTACTTCCCAGAAGTTGTAAATCAATTTAGTGGAGTATCTTATTGGCTTGGAAGCCATCACCTTCAAGACAGCCCTCTGAGCTTTTTCAAGAGTTAACATCTTGGTCTTACCAGAGGCACCCCAAACCAATATGCCATATGTAATAATGGACTGAGCAAGAGCAAAATAGGCTATTCTGAGGATGGACAAATCAGCTCCAGAAGTAGATGATAAAACTAACTACTGGGGTCAAATGATGAAAGAAGACTTATGAAAACAAAAACACATGCAAGACCCTATATGTAAATAAATATAAACAATGTATGGCTTTGAAATGATTAAAAATGAGTTTTTCATACAAATTAATAAAACCTGCCGAAATTCAATGATGTGGTTTGAAATGTATGTTCATGTTATCACTTTTATTATTTTATTATTGGTAACAAATAACATTTAAAATATAACCCATGCTTATTCTTCTTGAGGACACAGGCCTCATTGTTACTCTGAAATGGAAATATTAAATTATTACATTAAAATGATTTACCATCATGTTCCTTAACATATTGAATTAAACAAATTCCTAATGCAATCCGGTTGTACCAAAACCCTTTATTTAAGCAAAAAGGTCATAAAAGAACTGCTCAGTTTAACGTAAATCTAGTTAATCTGTGTGGAATTTGTAATTATTAAATTAACTTGCTATTTCATTCATGCTATTTCAGGATGAAAACTATCCTAATTGAATAAACAGGATCCAATATGTTCCTCTTCTACGCATTTTCCATATATCATCCAAATGCATTCAGTGTTGACGACCTCCGTAGCCGAGAGGCGAGCAGGCCTGATTTTGGCGTTGCCCCATCTCTGAGGTCCCAGGTTCGGTCGGGTCAATATGGAAAACAATCTTTTCTATGTTGTCTCGGGTCTGGGTGTTGTGGTACCGTCGTTGTTTCTGATTTCTGTAACACAAGTGCTTAAGCTACTTACCACAGAATCAGAGTAATGTATGTGATGTTGTCTAATATTTCTATTTATTTATTAAGCCATCTCATATTTATACAAAGCCGGCTGTCCCAGCGAAATTCGTAACGCCTATTTTTTTCCATATTTTATAACGTTTTTTCGTCTTCCTTGGACCTCCACAATTATTTCAAAACCAACATTAACCAAATCGGTTCACCCGTTGTCGAGTTTTAGGGAGACTAACGAACAGCAATTGAATTTATATAAGTACAACAACTATCTGACCCAGCGAACTTTGTTCCGCCTTAGAGCCTTAGAAAAATAAAGTAAAATAAAATAATTAAATTATCCTTTTCCTGGCTCTAAACTACCTTCCCACCAATTTTCAGCCAAATCTGTTTACCAGCTCTTGAGTTATAGAGAGTGTAACTAACACGACTTTCTTTTACATATAAAGATTTATCAGTTTTAAGGGATAGATTTTTACAACCTTAAAAATGGTGTTTTACGCCGCACTAACAAACATACAATATTTTAAAGAAACATATTTTTTTATCTCTTGCCGATGAGTATGCATAAACGCATTCGGCAGAGGGCACTTACCTAAGGCTAAGAGGTAATACAGATAAATTTATCGCCTGCGATAACTTGCGGTTAGCTCAATTGGAAGATCAACACGCGATACGTAGAGGTCATGGTTCGAATCCCACATTGCGATGTAGGAGATGTGACGAGAGATGAATTTTTTTGTGGAGGCGAGCGCCCAACCTTACTGTCAGATCTTCTCAAGCAATATGGCTATTCTTGTCCTCTGAGAAATCAGACGGGACCAACCACCTTGATCTGGCGAAGCAAGAAGAGATATCCATGAATCATAACATTTTACTAAGAAAATTCGGATTAGTAGTAGATTGGCACGATTCGAGTCGAGGCAGGGCAAAGCCATTTATCGCTCGAACTGGAGCAGCCCGATTGGTGAAATCCTCCACCTTACAGAAGACCGCAGCCAAATAATAATCACTCCGGTGTTGTTGCGTTCCTACATGTAAGAAAGGTGTCTAGAGCTCTTGGGGAGTGCTACATTAGTAGAAGGGGTCAAGCCTTCAAGGTAAGGGCGACAAGTCTAGTAACAGTTTTACTATGCTTTTCGCCCTTAAGCTAGGAACTAATTCATATTCATATTCATATTCATATTCATTTATTCACTTAATTTATAACCGATGTACAACAATTTAATTACCACTTAACATCAGGGATGAGGTCAATCTTAAAGTGCTAAATAAAAAATAAAATACTTTCCATATCAGCTGTCATTAGTCGTCTGTTGTTCGTTTTTAGCTTAAGCCTCGTGTAATTTATTACTATCCTTAACTAGAACGTATCGTTTATCAAATATTGGAACCAAAATGTGTAGTCTGATTTGTTTTTGGTCGTACCTCGTATCAATTGATAATACTTGATGTACGTACGTATCAATGAATGTGCTATTTCGCGCCGCATACCTGCACTGAATGCATCTTTGTAACATGAACTTGCGAACAATGTTTTGGTTATGCCCCTGCAGAATGACTCATGTTCCTTTGAATCCGTGTCCAGCAAAATGGCGTACCGTAATTAGATCACTGATGTTTTCAACAGATGATTGGTTTAGTGTTTAATTAAAGCAATTTGTGGTAATCTGCGGGTCTATTTCCAAAAACAAGACGAACAAACGAATGGTTTCGTTTTTGAAGGTTAATCAAATGTGGGGTCCTAGTTAATCGAACATAAAATAATACTAGGTACTAATAATAAAGCCTTTTATTCAGATCTCTTTACAATTATTTATCTCTTAAATAGGTACTTGAGAAAATTAACGTTGGACTTAACTATTTATAATAATATCTGTTGTTTTGTTATCTTTCCTAGATCTGTTTGCAAATCGGCAGAGGCATCTTCCTACCTTTTCCATTTTTTTTATTGTGCTACTCCGTTTCACATGACTCCTGCCACTTGTCTGTTGTCGTCATCCCCTCTTTTGTGTGGTCTGCCACTCTTCTTTTTACCTTCGCTAGGGTGTCCTCTTCTGACGTGGCCAGCCTATCTCTATTTAAGTATGTTGATTTTTATTGTTACATTTGTAGTTTTTGTTTTGTTTCTAATTGCCAGGTTTTTCAATCTTTGTGATTTTTTAACATTTACCATGCTCCTTTCCATTGCATGTTGGCAGGCTGTAGTTGTGTAGTTTATTTAAAATCTCTTGATTTAAAGCCCATGATTGGCACTTTTTACGTTTATATGAAGCTTTTCGCCTTTCATGGCTTCTCTCAAGCTGTAAGTATCTGTTCCAGCTATTTGCAATTCTTCGATCCACTTCACTAACCTAACTTAAATAACAGGTTGACCACAAATTTAATAAATGAGCCACTTATGCTTTAGGCGACTTGTGGCTCAGTCAGTATTTCTGTCGCCGAAATTATTAAAAAGGCGCCTGTGAAATTCTTTCTCAATTAAAACATGGTTTTTGATTTTAATAAATACTATTTTGTTTTTTAAAACCGTTTTATTCACATTCGAAGTGAATTGGTTACGATTAATTTTATTAAATATTTGAATCCGTCATCGCATCTGACATATTTTGTTTTTGTTGGTCTCCTGCTGTGTAGTTGCTTGCCGAAGTTTATTGCCTTACTGGAGCAGCCCGACTGGTGAAATACCTGCACCTTACAGAAGACCGCAGCCAAATAACAATCACTTCTGTGTTGTTGTGTTCCTGCGTGTGGGTAAGGTTTCCAGAGGTCCTGGGGGGTGCTACATTAGTAGCAGGGGTCAAGCCTTCAAGGTAAGGGCGATAAGTCCAGTAACAGATTTATTATGAAGAACTTGTGACCCTTAAGCTAGGACCTCATTACTTTATTACACTTAACATCAGGTGGGATGAGGGCAATCTTGAAGTGCAATATAAAAAAAAACTTTAAGAGGCAAAGGAGATCAAAACCATACTTTAGAAAGTAATTAATTTACAATTAAAAATCCAATCCGTAATACGTAAACGGTTATAAACAGTCATATATACTATTCTCATTCAATAACCATCGAATTTGGTGAAAAATGCTAACATACGTCTCCCAGGTTTTTGGATAATCTAACAGAATTTAGATAGATAAATACACTTTATTGCACAGAAAATTTACAGAAATTGGTTTTACAGACATATTTAAGTACAATATAGGCGGTCTTATTGCTAGAGAGCAATCTTTTCCAGACAACCTTTAGGTAGAGGAAATAGTAGACATCGAGAAACGGGTACAGCCGTGCAAAATGCTTGAGAAAAATACTAACAGAAAATATCAATATAAATACCATAACAAGATAAAAATATAAAAAAATACGTAAAGATAAATAAAACTATAATAAACAAATAAATACCTATATAATAAATAAATATATAAATTTCCATAAAGTATATATGATATAGACAAATAGAAATAAATATGTGAAATTAAATTAATTACCAACAAAGCTTAGCATTATTTAAATACTTTGATAAAGGATACAAGTAACAGAATTTAGTCCAGTTTCCTGTTTAGTAGGCAAACTCAAACTCAAATATTTATTTATTCAAGTAGGTTACATATAAGACTTTTGAATAGTCATTGATTACAAAGTGATATTTATCGCATGAGATGACAAAAATCTCGATACTGTTCATAGCACTTTAAGCCAATCAGCAGTTGAGGCATTGATTTTGACATTTCTTAAGAGCGCGATAAATATTACTCGCGTGGCGCATGCTAGGCCAGTATATCTACCGAGAAGACACCGCTAAGAAACTCAGTATATTAGTTACAGTAGCTGTATCTAACTTATTGCTGTGTCGCTCACTTTGGACCAAGTCATATAGTTTTGTTTTGATGAGTAATAAAACAATTAAGTACTCAAGTGAGTTTTCTTTCGAGAGGTAAGCTGGAGCAGACCAGTTCCCAAGGTGGCGCCTGTTCACAAGCATGATGTATGTATCAGCCATCGCTTAACTCAACCTTATTGAAGGGAAGGCAAGCAAAGTAACACCACGACTGTACGTCCAAATCTGGTGCGACTCTTGGGCTGGTCACCAGTGCGTTGCAATTAGTCGCGCTAACGAGGGTTGCGGCACTCCAGCGCTGGTATTCCAGTGCACTTCAAACTTTTGCAACACTGACCTCTCACGGAACTGTAAACAACTATTCTATATTATGACGGCCTCCGCTGAGAGGCGAGCGTGGCGAACTTTGGCGTTGAACCATCTCCGAGTCCCGGGTTCGATCCCCTGTCAGGTTAATATGGGAAACAAACTTTTCTAATTTGTCTCGGGTTTGTATGTTGTGGTACTGTGGTTGTTTCAGATTTCTGTAACAGAAGTGCTTGAGCTACTTACCACAGAATCAGAGCAATGTATGTGATGTTATCCAACATTGCTTTTTTTTATATTACTTCAAGATTGACCTCATCCCATCTAATGTTAAGTGGTAATGATGTCCTAGCTGAAGGGCGACAAGTACAGCATAATAAATCTATTACTTGACTTGTCGCCTTTACCTTGAAGGCTTAACCCCTGCTACTAATGTAGCACAACAATGTACAATGTAGCTCTGCAAACCTTACTCACACGCAGGAACACAACAACACAGAAGTGATTGTTACGAGTATTTGGCTGCGGTCTTCTGTAAGTTTGTTTATTTATTCTATACTAGCTGTGCCCGCGACTTCGTTCGCGTGGACTACATCCTTTTATGGTTGGTTTTACCCCTTTCTCCCGTAATATTCGTAACAAAAAGTAGTCTATATTTTAATCCAAGTTTCGAGCTATATTTGTGCCAAATTTCATATCTCTAACTTCAAAAATAAACATTTTTCCATATAAACTTCCAAAGGTGGTATTACCCCCCTTCCCCCCTTATTTTCTAATAAAAAGTAGCCTATGTCCGTTCTTGAGATTCAACGTATACCTATACCAAATTTCATCAAAATCGGTTGAGAGGTTTAAGCAGGAAAGCGTAACAGACAGACAGACAGGCAGACAGACAGACAGACAGACAGACAGACAGACAGAGTTACTTTCACATTTATAATATTAGTAGGGATAGTAGTGATAATATAACTATATAACTAACTCAAACTCAAACTCAAATATTTCTTTATTCAAGTAGGTTACTTATAACACTTTTGAATCGTCATTGAATACAATGCAAAGTGATTCTACTTATTCTAACGTACGGCCCATCGCGGTTTTGTACGCGTACTATCCCCGTCTCTCCACTGATTCTTCGCTCCTCTTAATCGCAGCGTGATGTTACATAACCTAAAGCCTTCTTCAACAAATGGACTATCCAAAACATTTTTTTTTTCAAGTCTAACGTTCTGTCAAAGTTTCTGAGATTAGCACGTTCAAACAAATGACAAAGAAACCGACTCTTCGGCTTTGTAATATTAGTATGGATACACACTTTGAGAACCAACGACTTCAAAAATATACGTCATAGGCTCACACAGTTATCGGTGACGAACCGACGACCACTCGTGTAAAAGCTTGTTGTACTGTAAAATGTTCCAGCCCTGCTACAAAATTTGACGATATTATAATTTCGTTTTAATTTTTCATGCAAAAACGACTGAATTGATTTTGATTAAATTTAGTGGGAAATTAGATGAGATAGTAAATGAAAGTAAAAGATACTTTTTATCCTGAAATGACGCGAAAAAAGTTGTAATTTATAAAAAACTAGCTTGAGCCAGTTAGCAAATATAGACACAAAAAATATATATCGCTCCTTTGGTAGAAAAGGGCACAATTGTTAACTAGTTTAAAAACAAAGTTAATAAAAAAACTGAAAGTTCTTAATTGTTGTAAAGCACATGTATAAAAAGAATATAGTATATAGTGTATGTCTTCAAAGAAGGACTACTCTAGAGTACATAATAATAACAGAGCTAGACCACATTAAATCTTAAAATATATCTCCTATTTTTTTTTTAATTATGGTCTCTATCCCGCGTTTAAAAACAACGCAGTGATTCCGCCAATGTCAAGTGTTTAGAGAGACACGTCACAAAAGGAGACTGCGCGGTGATTTGAGCTATTGGGTCCTGAGGTCTTCATTAAGAACCTAAAACAAACACGAACAATACGTTAAAGACGACACAACATTTATGGTAGAGGAAATCATTATCTAATATCATACATACTAATATAGTTACATACATATTTAATATATTTAGAAGAAGAAAGAGTTCAGATAAAGTTAAGGTTAAGAGGTCGGAGGGAATAATATCATAGAGAGATAGAGGATACTTTTAACAGCTAAAAAATATGTGGTCTGGCGTACCCTCATCTATGCCACATTCGCACAGTGAGTTGTCTTTGACCCTGATTTTGCAAATATATCTCCTGTAAAATTGCAAAAACTGCTATTGTGCCTTTGTTCTGTCAAAGGTGTGATATATTAATTTTAGGGCTAAAATATATTTTTAACTAGCTGTGCCCGCGACTTCGTTCGCGTGGACTACACGATTTAGAATGTATTTTTTCTAAAATAAAAGTAACAAGTTTGTTAAAGCCGCGAGGCATGGCTCCCGCCGCCGACCAGCGTCTTGCTTGCGCGTAATGTGATTGTGCACCCTACAAACCTATTTTATTGCGGAGTTATTCTAAAAGTAGCCTTAGTTAATAATCCTTAATCTATCAGTTACCTGCCTGTAAAAGTCTCGTCAAAATCGGTCCAACCATTTCAGAGATTAGCCGGCACGGACAGACAGACAAAAATTATAAATACATATTTTGGTCTAATTATCGTTTGTATATTAATGTGCATGTAGTAAAAAGGAATTTCGGTTATTTGAGTATTACAAACAAACCAATTTTATTTATATGTATAAATACACCATTATCGCTTTGAAAGATAGAAAAACTGTCGTAACCTTTCTTCTCAGTAATCCTAGTCATAAATCATGCCACCAGGAAGGTGGTGCGTATTTTATTAAACTTCACAGCAAAATATTGACTGATAAATAGATCGTCTATTTCAAGAAATTATTTTGTTTGTCAAAACCGTGGAAATCGGTCCGTGCGTTCTGGAGTTCTAGCGTCAGGAAGGAAAACCCGACTTCACTACATAGTATAAAACAAAGTCGCTTTTTCTGTCCCTATATCCCTATGTACGCTTAAATCTTTAAAACTACGCAACGGATTTTGATGCGGTTTTTTTTATAGATAGAGTGATTCAAGAGGAAGGTTTTTATCTGCAATAAGGAATAGAAAAGCCAATATTTCTAAGTATTGACATTACATCCGTGCGAAGCTGGGGCGGGTCGCTAGTATTTTTATATAGTAGATTAAGCTTAATATCAAAATCCCATGATATTTCAAAAGAAAAGCATAAGTGGAACCCTTTCTTTCCTTCAGGAAGGTCTACCTCAACCTCTGTTTTGTCACCTCATTAAATTATTAAGGGGAGTCTGCAAAGCGCATAATTAGAGAGTTTCCAGGCGCTTTTCAGGGCGATTCTTTGGGAGACATTTTTTGTTTTTCCGTCGCGATGTTACGTTCGCTAGTCATTGAATTTTTTATTCCCTTGAATCTGGAAGTAGACCTTTCTATTTGTAGGATAAGTGGTTTTGCTGGAGGTTGTCTAACAAAGCATAGGAAAGAGCCACTTTGCAAAGCTTTGGTTAGTTAGGCAGCTGGATGTTTTGGAACTTGATTTTCATATCATATTTACAGTACTTAAATATAAGATTTCGACCTGAACTCCTCACGGATCAGATCGGATTGGTTAAGTTTGTATTAGACAAGAAAGCAATCTTATTGTTAGGTGTTAGTTCTGAGGCTGTCAAATGGCCTCTTTTATTAATTTATTATATTTAAGATATTTAATATTAATATTTAATCTAATATTTAATTAGTGATATTTCAGTTTTATCTTTAAAAAAAAAAATTACTTTGAACAAGCCGTAAACTAGCCGTACACTAAAATAAACTATAAAATCAGAAAATGACGCAATTCTCACAAAACTATTTACATACCTATTGCGCATCCGTTTTGCGAGAAAGCCATGAACCTTTACTAACAGCCGTATATGATTGGTGATATACCTCCACCTTACAGAAGACCGCTGCCAAATAACTATCACTTCGTTGTGTTATGTTCCTGCGTGTGAGTAAGGTTTCCAGAGCTCCTGGGGGGTGCTACATTAGTAGCAGGGGTCAAGCCTTCAAGGTAAGGGCGACAAGTCCAGTTTTAATATGGTGTACTTGTCGCCCTTAAGCTAGGATTACCACTTAACCTCAGGAGAGATGAGGTCAATCTTGAATTGCAATATAAAAATCCGGCATTGACTTAATAAGATGAACGAAACCCCACCAATTATATGTCTCAAACTTTATTTTCGTCGTTCTATCAAGTTTTCATATCATTTTTCGAGCGTAAAATCTGAAACAGTATTTGAATTCAAAAATATTCATTCAAAAAAGAGAAATCCACGCCGGCGGTAGCTCCATTACGCTTGTTGAGGAGTTACGATGATGGATAACAGCGGCAATGTGATGTCGGCTTTGAATTAAGATTGTTAAAGTCGAGATTAGATTAACGTCGGATCGGATTTTCGTATGGTTCAAAATGGTGGGGTTTGTTAAAAGCGATGAGCGGTTTTGCCTACATATTATAAATTCTGTAACCTGACTACTGAGTTTAACATAATTAAATAGGGCAGAGAATGGAAAATTAATAGGTTAATTTTAATTTTTAGATAAATTTACAGAAGAACAATGACAGAAATTGATTTACAGAAATAATAGAGAGTATAGTTTATATTGGGTTCTATTAAATCGTGCTTCAAAAAAATATTAATCACAAATTGAGTAAGGGACCTCTTTGGCTTGAGCGACTTGTGGCTCAGTCAAACAAATAAATACAAAAGTGCCTGTGAAATTATTTCCCTTATTTATTGCTAGAAAGCGATCTGTTCCAGACAACCTTTAGATCAAGGAAATAATAGTCAACGAGAAATGTTTTATTAGAGCGAAAGCTATTTTCGCCTCCCGATTTACTTTTTTAAGTCTCATACACAACAGGTATACAAAAAAAGTATATTTGACGAAAAAATATCTTAAGTAGCTTATATCCATGATTTAACCCTTGACCAAGCTTGGAGTATCGAAAATTTTCATTGGTTTTCGCCGGTAAGTGAAGGTCATAAGGTTCAAATAGAGGTGGTAACTATCTGTCCACTGCCTGTTTAAGGGTTAATACTTGCTGTTAGCGACGTCGTTTTCGTGGACTACAATATTTGGATTTTTTTTATAAAATTAAATTATTTTTCTCTAATAAAAGTAGCCTAGGTTGCTCCTTATTACAGCTTATCAGCTACCTACCGGTGAAAGTCCCGCCAAAATCAGTCCAGCCATTTCAGAGATTACCCGGAACAAACAGACAAACATTGTAAAAACTATTATATATATTCGAGTGACCACGTGTCTCCACTCGAATATATATACGTTACAAGCGCAGTGTGAATAGAATAGAATAGAATATCATTTATTTCTTAAAAATATGGTACACAGAAACAGGCGTTACAGGTGTGGGACGGCCACCTACCAGATGGACCGACGACCTAATGAAAATTGCTGAGTCTCGTTAGATGCAGGTGGCAATGGACCGGTCGCGCTGGAAATCGGTTGGAGAGGCCAATGTTCAGCAGTGGACAGGAACAGGCTGAAATGATGATAATGTATATATTCATATGCATGTAGTAAAAAGCCGTTATTTTAATATAACAAACAGGCACTCCAATTGTATTTATATGTTTTCGATTTTATTCTTGTATCGGCGTAAGGTAACAACCTACAAGTAAGTCTCTCCTCGCTTGGACCGCAGGCGAACCCAGGGGGAGCAGCGAGGCTCGTAAACATGTCGGGTTTATAGTCGGCTGCCGGGGGCGCCGGCTCAGGGGTGGGTCTCGCTTTTTCCTTAGCCACCGCTGTTGATTACTCGATTGCTTATCACAATTCTAGCTGTTTGCGTCAATTTGTTGATAATGCTACACCCAACCAGATGTCACCCCCTTAGACGACACTTTTGTATAGAGAAAGCTTGGTTCGCTAG
This sequence comes from Glyphodes pyloalis, assembly GCA_037074685.1. Classification (NCBI taxonomy): domain Eukaryota; kingdom Metazoa; phylum Arthropoda; class Insecta; order Lepidoptera; family Crambidae; genus Glyphodes; species Glyphodes pyloalis. The sequence continues at coordinate 2,985,944 of JAYKKO010000020.1, forward strand.
GCTACTGTTATCACGTTTATAAGTGTAAGGAACGTATGTTCTTTACTAAAAGTGGAAGTACTTCCGCCGAGCTAGATGTTATCTGCTCGGGGACCAAGGCCCAACTACCAATCTTGGTTTGTTAGTTAGTGGCGACGAAAAATCGAAGACCGGGTAGTGGGTCAAATGAAGATTCCAAGATTTTCTTACATACATAGTTAGTTTACAAGTGAAGCTAATAATAAAAGCGTGTTAAAAATACAGATACAGTACTTTTTAAGGGGTTTGATATTGAGGTTTATAACGATCTTTTTTTTTTAATTAAATAGTTTGCGCGAGAGACAGTTCCAGAAGGGTAAAATGAGTGTGTGATAAAACAAAAATATATAATGTGCATTGTCATCTTCTATTAAAAATTGGTTCGAACGAGATCTAGTAAGTATTTTTTTTAATCCCTACTTCCCTACTTATATAATAAATGCGAAAGTAACTCTGTCTGTCTGTTTGTCTGTTACGCTTTCCCGCTTAAACCTCTCAACCAATTTTGATGAAATTTGGCATAGGTATACGTTGAACCTCAAGAACGGACATAGGCTACTTTTTGTTAGAAAGTAAGGGGGGGGTGTTATGCCACCTTTGAAAGTTTATATGGGGAAATATTTATTTTTTAAGTTAGAGATATGAAAGTTGGCACAAATATAGCTCTATTAAAATATAGATTACTTTTTGTTTCGAATATTAGGGGAGAAAGGGGTAAAACCGACCATGAAAGGATGTAGTCCACGCGAACGAAGTCGCGGGCACAGCTAGTACGTCATTAATTCGTTAACCGCAAATTTACCTTTAATTCAATGAATATCTAATCCATCCAACTTTAAGCAATACAAAATTTTATATTATCTCCGTGTCGTGGACGTGTCAGATTATTATTATTATTATTAGGGGTACTTGGGGCTATGCAGTTCTGTGAACTGTGGTCACTGCGACCTGTTAGATATATTGTTACTCGCCACCAGTTAGAGTAACTCCTTTAGCCGGGTCGATTCTAGGAAGTCTAGTATTTTCCTAGCTTTCAGGGTTTTTAATTCATCCGGTTGGGCTATATGTCGTCCCAGGTGGATGCTTCGTTTGTGGATCAGAGATTCACAGTCGCACAGGAGGTGAAGAGGTGTTTCCTTTTCCTCCTTGCAGAATCTGCATTCATCAGAGTCACTCAGCTTCATATGACACTGGTGTCTTTTTAGTTTGCAGTGTCCAGTCAAGGCTCTAACTAGCGCACTGGCCCTAGGCCTGCTAAGTTGTAGCAGTTCTTCGGTCCATTTGCGCGAGTAGCCAAATATGAGTGTTTTTGAGTGTTCTAAGCCTGGTTGATTTATCCAGTATTTTTCCGACTCGACTTTTAGTTTTTCTACGTGTCAGATACCTTCTTAGCCGGTTTTTCAGCCAGAGTTTACGTTGAGATATAAATCAAAGAATGAAACCGGCCGCATTAAATTAGTTATCTCGAAGCTTCGAAACTTTAGTGAACTAGCGGAAAAAATTTATCTAACCATAAAGTCCGTTACATTTTTTGCCAGTCTCCAAAGTTGGGCCTGTGTCTTGGAATTCATCTTGTGGCCCCACCCACTCGCCACGGGATGGGATAATTAAAACATACCGGGGCTCCTTTGATTAATGCCACGGAGATGTTATTAGGATTTGCTTTTTTTTTGTTTTAAAACGATGTTATGTTGGCAGTCTGACCGTTTGCGCGTAGAGTTCCGTACACGAATGGTGACACCGCACACAAAAACACTGCCGACTTATGACATTACCTACAAGTCGACACAAATACAGCGTCAGCAGGATTGGCATAGTAAACAACGCTCCATACGTAATGCACGATTAGCTAATCAATACATCGATCCTACATCGCGATTTCAAACTCTGTCTGTCTGTTAAGTTTTTTATCGAAGAAGGCTTTAGGGTATACTAGCTGTGCCCGCGACTTCGTTCGCGTGGACTACAGAATTTGTCCAGTTTTTTTCCCGCTAACTCCTGTTTCCATGGGAATTTAGCAATATCCTGTTGCAACTAAGCTTTAAGTTTACTAAGGTACCCGCATGCCAAATTTCAAGCGTCTAACTTTAGCGGTTTAGATTTTTCATTCCCGGAGGATTCAAAGGATTTTCGCGCTAATTCCCGTTCCCGTGGGAATTTCGGGAATTCCTTTCTTAGTGCACCTCTACGGTACCTAAGCTACGTTCCATCCAAATTTCAAGTACCTACGTTTAGCCGTTTAGGCTGTGCGTTGATATGTCAGTCAGTCAATCAGTTTCTCCTTTTATATAAATAAATAAACTAGCGACCCGCCCCGGCTTCGCACGGATGTAATGTAAATACTTAGAAATATTGGCTTTTCTATTCTTTATTACACATAAAAACCTTCCTCTGGAATCACTCTATCTATAAAAAAAAACCGCATCAAAATCCGTTGCGTAGTTTTAAATATATTATTTAAATATATATTTTAAATATTTAAGCGTACAAAGGGATATAGGGACAGAATAACCTACTTTGTTTTATACTATGTAGTGATAAATATTGGACATCACATACATTGTTCTGATTCTGTGGTAAGTAGCTAAAGCACTTGTGTTACAGAAATCAGAAACCACGACGTTACCACAACACCAGACCCGAGACAATATAGAAAAGTTTGTTTCCCATATTGACCCGACCGGCGATCGAACCCGAACTAGAAGCGAGGAATCATTGCCGCGGCGGGTCGCTAGTCTACATCTATACTAACGATATAAAGAGGAAAGATTTGTGTTTGTGTGTATGTTTGTAAATAAATAAACTCTTTCAAGAGAGGTAGGGCATAGCGATTTATCGCTAGAACTGTAGCAGCCCGACTGGTGAAATAACTCCACCTGACAGAAGACCGCAGCCAAATAACAAACACTTCTGTGTTGTTGTGTTCCTGCGTGTGAGTAAGGTTCCCAGAGCTCTTGGGGGGTGCTATTAGTAGCAGGGGTCAAGCCTTCAAAGTAAGAGCGACAAGTACAGTAACAGATTTATTATGCTGTACTTGCCGCGTTTAAGCTTCCTAGCTTCTCCTCATTACCACTTAACATCAGGTGGGATGAGATCAATCTTGAACTGTAATATAAAAAAAAAACTCAAAAAGTAATGTGCCAATTTTGAAAATGAAAAGTCACATTTACCCTGCGTAACATAGGCCATATTTATTGCTAGAAAAGACTTACTCCCTTCGTATGAAATGGCTAGCGCCCGCTAGTATTAAATAACCCTAATAGGTAGGTTCTTATATCCAAAGATTATCGTCGGGATCCCAGCCTCGGTTGCATGCAACGAAAAAAAAGAATTCTCAAGAGATTATCGAGGTCTTTAGCTGCGGAGGCTTGTAAGGGGGAGGGGGGGGAGGTAATGAGAGGACCTGTTTTATTGAACAAGTTCGCACGAGTGTGGTCCGCTTGCCAGCCGTAAAAAATACTTTAGTTAGGGAGTTTGACGGATCGGAACCTAATAAATATGTTGGGGCAAGTTCTCGGAAACTTTATGAGCGTTTTCGAAGAGCTCTTCGTTTAATTTCGTCGTTAGACCGCGGTTAGAAAAATAAGGGGGGGGGGGGGGGGTGGAGGCAATACCACCTTCGAAAGTTTATATGGGAAAATGGTTATTTTTTAAGTTAGAGATATGAAATTTGGCACAAATATAGGTCGAACTGGGATTAAAATATAGACTACTAGCTGTGCCCGCGACTTCGTTCGCGTGGACTACATCCTTTCATGGTCGGTTTTACCCCTTTCTCCCCTAATATTCGAAACAAAAAGTAGTCTATATTTTAATCCATGTTTCGAGCTATATTTGTGCCAAATTTCATATCTCTAACTTCAAAAATAAACATTTTTCCATATAAACTTTCAAAGGTGGTATTACCCCCATCCCCCCTTATTTTCTAATTAAAAGTAGCCTATGTCCGTTCTTGAGATTTAACGTATACCAAATTTCATCAAAATCCGTTCAGCCGTTTAGGCGTGAAAGAGTAACAGACGGACAGACAGACAGACAGACAGACAGACAGAGTTACTTTCGCATTTATAATATTAGTATGGATTTTTTGTTTCGAATATTAGAATACCGGCGCTGCAGCGAACTCTATAGGCTGTATATTTAGTAGTAAACTGTATGTGGTCAACTAAATGTCTTTCTTTCATTGGGGAAGTTTACGTCCCCCCAAAACTTCCACAAGCTTTGCTCCAATTGCTCCTTCACCTCCCCACTATATTTATTATTTACTAGCTGTACCCGCGACATAGTTGGCCTGCATGTTTTCAAAACATAAAGTAGCCTATCGTTGTTGTCAAACCAAAAACTGCTATGTGCAAAAAGTATTTTTTAATATTTCCAAATATTAAGTGGTTCCAGAACAAAAATCATATGAAGGTTTATTTTTAGAAGAATTTTATTTTGAGAGTTATAGTTGTTGCACTTTTATTTATTTGTTTTCTAAACATGTAAATTAAGTAGATTTTATTATTATTTCGTTTAAAGATAATAAAAATCACATAACGGATTTGACACATAGCAGGTTTTCGTTTGACAACGACGCTATGCCCGTTCTAGAGGTCGCAAAATGGCCGGTCGCCCACGGTAAAAGTAGCGTGTATGCAGTGCCCCTAAATAGTGATAATGTAGCGTGTAATTCGAACATTTTTACGTTCATATTTTTCACAAACGGTCTATTGGCTGCCAATGCCAACTACCATATTCACGCTTGCCTGGCTCTTGACCGGCGGCGACCTTTGTCCTCATGTTGGTAATATGAGGACAAAGGTCGCCGCCGTCGAGGAGGCTTCATATAACTAGTCGAACTTTCAATTATTAATATATATACACTTTTAATATTGCACTTACAGATTGACCTCATCCCACTTGATGTTAAGTGGTACTGAGGTCTTAGCTTAAGGGCGACAAGTACAGCATAATAATAATTGTTATTGGACTTGTCGCCCTTACCTTGAAAGCTTGACCCCTGCTACTGTATGTAGCAGCCCCCCCAGGAGCTCTGAAAACCTTACTTATACACAGGAACACAACAACACCGAAGTGATTGTTATTTGGCTGCGGCCCTCTGTAAGATGGAGGTATTTTACCTGTCGGGCTGGTCCAGTTCAAGCGATAAATCGCTATGCACTACCTCTCTTAAAAATATTTAAAGAGACAGAAAAATGTGCTGTCTATTTGTTACGCGGGCGTATTCTTTACTCCCGCCTAATTCACCTGTAAAAAAAAGAAACAAAATCGGTTCATCCGTTTTTGAGCTATGATGCGACGGACACACAAACAAAGACAGACAGACTCATGAAGCTTATAAACCCGTAGTTATTGCGTCGGGGTAACGAAGTAGCGATCCCTAAATAAAAAATGGCCAGTTGGTCTTCAATACTATCCCGCCATTTCCGCGATTCTGTATAGAATATTGAAAATGGCGGAGGGTCCGCCATATTGCTGGCGGAAGCGGAACTCATTGTTTGGGCGTGCTGCGTTTTTCTTTTCATTTTTAATGGCTACGCGAATACTATGGACAGTGTTCAGCGATGGAATATGATTGTGACCGTACAGAACAAAATGTGTTGATCTAGTGCGTGGGGAATGGTTAGCTTCAGAAGGCATTTTGCTTTGTACGCATTTGTTATAACGCCTCGATGGTCTAGTAATTTAGGTATAGGTCACGTCTGGGTCCTGGGTTAAATCATTGGGTTGGACAAGGTACCTATTTGTTGGAGTTATTGGACATAGCCCGCGTTTTTGTTCACCAACTCGCATTTGTCTATAGACTTGATTTCAAAGATGACCCCTGCAGTGGATTAGTTTTGCCGAATCCATTGATCGATTAATTGATTGTGCCACCCTAAATAATCGAATAATCCATTGAACTATCGATAGTATCGATAATTTTGATATAATTGGTTGTAGGTATCGTTTTTTAAGAGTATCTTTGATTGAAGTGATGGTTGGCACATACGTCATGCTTGTGAACAGGTGCTACCGCCGGGGACTGGTCTGCTCCAGCTAACTTCTCTATAGTAAACACTTATTGGAATACTTAATTGTTTCATCATCAAAACCAAACTGTATGACTTGGTCCAAAGTGCTACACATAACTAATCTGTTGAGTTTCTTACCGGTGTCTTCTCGGTAGATATAGGTTCCGATCCGGCAGAAGAATAACTTTGCATTGTATTCAATGACGGTTCATAATAGTTAGTGATGTAATCTATATGATTAAAAACTTTTTATCTGTTATGTGGAACTGAAGATAGTCGAATAGTTTTCACACACGTGCCATCCTGAGTTTATGTGGTAGCACTGATGTTTTCAGTTTCAATGCGAGCTAGCGAAGGAGTCATCAAGTGGCAGTGTCTATTCCGAACTAGTGATGTAGCAGTGAACGGCCTTTATCGATAAACTATAAATCAAGATTTTGATAAAGAAATACAGTTGAGTTTTCAATAGGAATTCAAATTCAGTCATGTTCTACTTTATAAAGAATATTATAAGAAACAGGGTTGCCAACATTGCTTCAAAGAAATAAAGTATTTTTTCAAACCAAATAAATAGCGTTTTATGAAAAAATAATTCTGTTTCAATAGTACTTCTAGGCTTATTTTCAAATTGTATTTAATCTAAAACAAAAAGTCAGAAGGATTTTTAAATGAAAGAAGATAATAACAGTATTTTTTATTACTTAAACTTCGGGATAGAAAAATAATACAATAGGTACAGACCAGACAAAATAACACGGTGAAGATAGACTTGTGGAAATTTGTAGCTTTATGATGATTTTAAAAGAGGCAGGGCATTTATCAATTGGCTACTTGACAGTGTTAACAATAAAATATGAAAAGTATTAGATATGTTAGCTTATTAGTTAAGTAATCATTTTACATTTTTACTTTTTAATTAAAAGCATAGTTAGTATTTTATTTTTGCAAAATAAATTTTAGTTTTTTTAACTGTGGAACAAAAGAACCAAAACGGAAACCACCATTGCAATTCGGAAATGACAGCTGTCGGCGAAATTTATTTATTTTAATGTGGCGAAACAATGATTATTTTACCGATTAAATTGAATTATTGTTTCTCTAATCGTATAAAGAATTTATTGAAACATTTTCCGTTTATCTTAATTAAGTCGTTCCTATGCGTATCGGTTCGTTGTCTAGGATGTTGACGTCATATTGCAACAGTGACGCGACTAGGCGTTTTCGCGCGCTTTTTAAATGTGTTACACAAAATCTTATTTTTCTCTGGTTATTTAGATTATTTCCAGATAAATCGAATTGCTTGGGATATAAAGTGAACGGGCGCACATTTTTCAATACTTTTTCAAAAACTGTCAAGTAGCCAATTGAACTGGAGCAAACCGACTGGTGAAATACTGGAGGCCTTACAGAAGACCGCGGCCAAAAAACAATCACTTCGGTGTTGTTGTGTTCCTGCGTGTGGGTAAGGTTGCCAAAGCTCCTGGGAGGAGCTACATTACTAGCAGGGGTCAAGCCTTCAAGGTAAGGGCAACAAGTCCAATAACATTAGGTGGGATGAGGTCAATCTTGAAATGCAAAATACTCGTAAAATAAAAGATAAAGATAAAAGATCTCCGATACTACTACTTATGGCCGATGGGGTAGTCTACCTTTTTTGTGAAGGGGGGAAATACTTTGACGCACTGTACCGTTACCCGAGAAAGGTGTCTGCGAGTGTGGGACTTCCTGTCCAAAAATGTGCAGGACTACCCACTAAAACGCCCCAGTTGGGCCTCATCGCTATGCATTGGCCTTGTGCGATATCGGGTCAACCTGACATGGGATAAGACTACCTCATGGTTGACCCCTTTTTTTTTTTTTTTTATAACGAGGGGAAATACATTGATGTACCGTACCGTCACCCGAGGGAAGTGACGGCGTGTGTGGGACTCCCCGCCCTGAGAAGGGCAGGACTACCCACTAAAACCCCCCGATTGGACCTCATCGCCGTTAATGGTGGTGCTACGGGAAACTCGGCTCAGCCATAACTACCACAGCACCACCGGCGGAATAGCCGCTATCATGCGGCACCGTCTCTTCCCCCCGGGTTGGTCGAGGGGAGGGCAGGGCTGGCCGATCCAACTGAACCAACCCTGCCTCGCAATGGAGACCGTGGGTGTACTGCCGACTGTGGTGCCCTCACACGCAAAGCCAGCTGGTCTCCATGCGGAAGAACAGTGCGCGCGAACTGGCGTCGCGCTCGCAGCCTTCTGCGTCGCCGTATTGCGGGAGCGGAAGGATCATTCTCCCTCTCGCGTTCTGCCGCTTCCTTCTGTGAGATAACATCCTCACAGAAGGAAGCAGCTGCTCTCCAGGCTTCTTCGCTGCCGTCATGGTTGACCCCTACAACCATGAAATCGTATGAAATCTATAGAAACTCATTTTATCGATATTGATGGTCGCTGTGCGCGCTCCTAATCCCCTCCCACAAGTCATCGTCATCGAGTAGTCGGGCTCACGCGTCGACGCCTCGCTCATGAATACGGGAGCGCTCTTTTGTGCCTCCCGCCTTCCCCTACGGAACCAACCGATCCCTCGATGAACGGGTGTAGACTAGAGTTGCCCAACCAATGAATATATTATCGATAGTTGACCTTTAAAATTAGCACGAAAAAAAGATATATATTTAGAAACAAAGAAAGATATATATTATGAAGTTTAAAATAACAATCACTTCTGTGTTGTTGTGTTCCTACGTGTGAGTAAGGTTGCCAGAGCTCTAGGGGGGTGCTACATTAATAGCAGGAGTCAAGCCTTCAAGGTAAGGGCGACAAGTCCAGTAACATTATTTATTTTGCTGTACTTGTCACCCTTAAGCTAGGACCTCATTACCACTTAACATCTAGTGGGATGAGGTCAATCTTGAAGTGCAATATAAAAAAAAATATTGACCTTAACAATCTAAAATCATAATATGAAGCTGAAGAGTCTGTTTGAACGAAATCACCGAATTGACCTGACTGAGAGTCGAACCCTGGACCTTTTGCTCTTTAGGCGCCTGCCTTAACCACTAAGCCACTGAGTTCGTCAAGATTTAATGTAAGAGCAGTTTATATTTTCATCCATAACATACATTAAATAAAGGCTGTCAGAGACTGTTGCCCGATTCCAATCTTTTACGATTCGTAATGTGTCAAAAATGATTATTCCGTTGTTGATTCTAATTTTAAATTTACTTTCCATATCAGCTGTCATCAGTTGTCCATAGGTCGTTTTTAGCATACGCCTCGTATAATATATGACTATCCGTAATAAGAACGAATAGTTTTTATAATATTGGAACCGGGCATGAGTAAACGAGTACAGTCGACAGCTCGTCAAGGTAAACACTTACAGTTAGATATTAGTTCTTATGTAATTGTAATTGTAAGTGTAATTGAATGATTTAAGAACCTGATCTTATCGCTCGATGTTATAAGAATCGCTCGCCACTTGGGCATCCAAATGATCCAAGATGGCTGCTCTTTGCCGCCATTGTTTCACTGGAATGTCAGTGTTGCCAGTTTTTTTTTAGATTGATGGGCCATTGTGTGGCCTTCCGCAAAAATTTGCCGAGCACCTAATTGATAAAGTCCGCTATGTTACTCTTTTAGGGGTCCTTTAGCTCGATCGAAATGAAATTATTGATTTATTTATTTAAAAATTTTATTGCACAAATAGGTACAACAGGTGGACTTAAGGCTAGGGGCATTCTCTACCAGTCAACCCTTGGGTCATGCAGATAGTTTGTATATGGGTGCGGTAACATGGGAGAAAAAAAAAGAAATCATTTTAAACAACAATAAATTAAGCATTAAAAATAACATTACGGTATCTTTTAAATATACGATAATAATACACATACTATATAAATTAATTAGCATATAATATATAAAATATGAAGGTATACTTAGATATTGATAATTTATATATAAAAACAAATATCTACATAACTATAAATTGAGAAGATAAATAAATTGGTTCAGCAATTGACAAATTCATGACTATCATTACTTGTTAGCGAGAGAGAAGAAGTATTCACGAACTTTATTTTTAAAAAGTTTCCCTTAGTCAGGGATTGTCGGATACCAGCGGGCAGAGCGTTTCAAAGCCGAGCTTGCACAGCAAAATTATTTATTTCTGTAAGTGGATTTATAATCAATTCTTTTGCGCGTCAATTTTTTTTTTCTTAGTAGCGCCTTCACTTTGGTCCTGTTGAGTGAAGCAAGCAAACAACATATATCCTCTTTTTAATAAATTATAATATGACAATATAGCATGCAAATTAGCGATAAATTACATAGTTGGGAATTGAGAACCTCGTTTTTTTGATGTCGGTTAAAAATAAGCACAAATCAGAATGGCGGTGGTGTGTCCGCGGGAGCCAACAGGGGTCTGTTGGCTCCCGCGTTCCAAATTGACTAGACCGGGAACCCGGGACCTTTCGCGCTTTGGCCGCTGCCGTAGCCACTGCGCCACTGAGTTCGTCAAATATCGAGATCTCACTAGCTCTCAAATTGGCGATATCTACTCATAACGGGTTTGGTTCCGGTGGATCTTTTGTTTAAAAGCGAACACACGGAACTCTTTGGTTATATTATTCAGTCATTCTAACGTCACTACGAGTCCACTATTCTGTTCTGCCGTTTTTAGCGTCGATCCGTATTAGAATCGCTTTGAATGGCTGCCGCTTTTTTGCCAAAACAAAGTTTATTTGATATCCGTCTAGTCCTATAGAGTTCAAAAATATTTGTTCCGACGAACATTTTTTGTTCTGCCGAACTAACTTTTGTTACGGGCTTTGTTCGCCATATTCGTGTTTGGGAAGGGTTTCATTGTTTTTCCAAAGTTGGAATGTTTTGTGACTGGTGTTAGGTTTTTGTGTTTTTATGGGGTTTTCAGATCACTGATTTATTTGACCTCCGTAGCCAAGAGGCGAGCGGGCCGGACTCTGGCGTCGCGCCATCTCTGAGGTCCCGGACTCGATCCCCGGTCGGGTCAATATGGGAAACGATATTTTCTATATTGTCTCGGGTCTGGGTGTTGTGGTACCGTCGTTGTTTCTGATTTCTGTAACACAAGTGCTTAGCTACTTACCGCAGAATCAGAGAAATGTATGTGATGTTGTCTAATATTTATTTATTTAGGACCATATTAAAAATCCTCAAAAAAGGGTAAGTGCAAACTTGCACAGACCCAATTTGAAACGACCAATGTACAAAATAAGTGTTCCAAGTTCTGAGGTCATTATTACCGTAAAAGCACCATCTGCACAGTCGCAAGATACTATCAAAACAAGGCTTCATTATCATTCCCCCCCTACCCGACGAGACGGGAATGGCGATGATCAAAACTCTATTATACCAGTGTCCCTAAGGAATTTGCATAATGTGCTGAACGAATATGGCTATGGCCTCAAGCTGGCCATTGGCATTCGATTCTCGACTTTCCCCCGCTGGAATAAAGATGTGGAGTTAGGGACTTTTCCTTTTTCTTATTGGAATGTGGGTCAAGAGGCAAGGAGAAATTGTTTTTTGATAACTTGGTGTTTGAATTTTTTGTGTTCCCTTTGCCTGTTGTTTTGAAATTCGTTTTACTATGTATGTGGTGTGGGTAGTCAATAAAAGTGGAAGTACTTCTGGCGAGTTAGGTTATCTGCTCGGGACCAAGGTCCATCTACCTATAATCTAAGTAGCCACCTAGATTATAGGTAGATGGACCTTGGCAGCGCAGCCGCGAAGCCTTATCATCTTCGAGCTTTCGGAGCAGCGCAGATGACTCTCATTCCTTTAATTTAAGCAACAACCGGAGGGCGCCCCCTAACGGGACTCGAACCTCGGCTCGGGCTGCTACTGGGACTGAGGTCCATCTACCAATCTTGGTTTGTTGTATGCATATATAGTTAGCGGCGACGATAACGATGACATCGCGATGTAGGATCGATGTTTTGATTGACTAATCGTGCATTACGTATGGAGTGTTGTTTACTATGCCAATTCTGCTGACGCTACGCTACGCTGTATTTGTGACATGTAACCATGTCCACCATGTCAATGTTTCTTGCAGTATGATTTTAGTTCTTATGTGTACTGAATAGGGGCGGTGCAAAGTTTTTAGTCTGACATACCTTTGATCATACCTAAAGATCTATTAGACTATTAAAGAAACTTTACTCTTAGTATTGTCAACATATTCGATAGGGATGTTGACTGCATAGTCAATTGAGATAGGTAATTTTAAATACCTGTCAAAAAAGATCCCTTCATAGATTTTGTGCAGGACGCATCTCTTTTTGGTTTAAACCTTTTTAAAATTATTTTGTCTTTGTTATTTTTCATCTATTTTCAATGCCATTGTTTTTGCGTTAATTATAAACGTAGCACTATTTTCCACTGCTTTTTGATTCCTTTGAAATAAATAGGTAATCTGAATTCTAGATATGATTGCCGACCTCCGTAGACGAGTGGCGAACGGTCCAAAGTGTCCTACACATAGCTATAACTTAGATACTGCTACTGTAACTACTCTGCTGAGTTTTTTACCGGTGTCTCCTCGGTAGATATAGGTTCCGAACCGGCAGTAGAAACACTTTGCATTGTATTCAATGACGATTCAAAAGTGTTAAATATAACCAACTTGAACAAACAAATATTTTATTGATTGATCTTAGTGTGTTTGAATTAAAAAGAACAAAAATGTGTCGATAGTTGTTCGCAACTTTTTCGCTCCCATTGGATTCTCTACTTTAGGGTACGGTAGAAAAACCCGTCGCCATACGGATTCGGATCACGCGCCGACCCAAATATTTGCACCCCCCGCCCCCATCCCCTTTATTTTACCTTTATTGGAAATTAGACGCGTTCATTTTTCTTACTTCCGTCCACTGGCTGGACAGGGTTATAGCCTACGCATGTTTTCATAGCTTTGTTGCAATATTAAGATGAAATTAATTTTGTTTGTCAATCGTTATAAGATAACGAAACATTTACTCTTCCTTGCTTAAATAACACTTATTAAGATAAAAAAAACGAATAATCCCAATTTATTAGACACTTTGAAAAATTAACAAACATTATCAAAGTCAAAGTCAATGTTTTTTATTCATGTAGATTACATTAGTAATATTTATGAATAGTCAGCCTCTAAATAAAACAAATGAAGCTACCTCCGTTTCGGAACCTATAACTACCGAGAAGATACCGCAAGAAACTCAGTAGTTTGTTTTACAAAGAAACCTAATCTTATTACTAATTTTGCACCAAGACAATAAATGATTAATATAATCCTTGTTTAAATATAAAAGGACTTCAGATCAGATAAGCTGGAATTATACAAACTACACCGTGTACTGTGTAGCAAATTGGGACGTGGATATTCCTCCCTCCTCCTCCTTGCGTCGTATTCCTCATTGCTGAGGGTCGTGACCTCCCTTTTTTTTGCATCACTTTCTCCCATATGAAATATGTATAGGATATTACTCCCAAGTAAGTTTAAACTATTAAGGCCATAAAAGAGGGGTTTTTTCCTTTAAAATGTTACGATTCACAATCTTTCTACAGTTTACAACCTCACGAGACAGATTGTTATATAAAGATGTTTATAATTTTACGGTGACATATCGCACCTTCGGTAAAACAAGGGTACAATATCTACGAGTAGATACCTATTTGTCTAGACGTACCCAGAAGACGCGATTGTGTTTTGTATTTGATACAAGATGCACGATCTCCATTGCAATACACAAGCGAACTGTCTGTCTGTCACGGAAAGGAGGCACGTACGAAATTTAATACGTTCCGTGCGTCTCGCGGACCCACGGGATAGTCCCAAACATCTGTGCCTTAGTAGAACATGACCAGCTTAAAGACATACCAAAAATACATTTATACCACCTTTTTATTAAAACCGACAAAAATACTGACTGAGCCACAAGTCGCCCCAGCATTTTGGGTGAAATAAGTGAGCCACTTGAGCCAACCTACACCTACGTGATGTTATATAGCCTAAAGCCTCGATAAATGGACTTTCCAAAACAAAATTATTTTGAATCCAGCATTCTTTTACACGATCACTTGCTTACCTCTCCTCGGGAAGCCATAGATCTCATTACTACTCCATGTTGATCTTTTACAGAATGAAGACTTTGTATCATCGACGAACTGTTTTGGACTGAACGTTCTTGCACGGACTCATTCATAACAAAATAAAATGTCCTGATCTCGTGGAACGTGTCAAAGTGTCAGTACCATTTAATATTCTCCGTAAGCCGATTGTGAGAAGTCAAAGTCAAAGTCAATATTTTTTATTCACATAGATTACATTAGTAATACTTATGAATAGTCTCTATATAAGAACTTTCCATACTCGAAGATGCAAAACTAATTTTAGTCACCACTCACCATTACCTCTGCCATTACACAGATGCTTCTATAAATATAGTTTACTCCGCATAAAACACACTGAACTTGACATTTTCCAACTTTCAAAAAATAAATTTATATACACATTGCACAATATGTCCTCTGACTAAATTTGTTTTTCATCTTAATTCAATTTTCTTTACTATAATTTTAATCTAATTCTGTTGATGCTCCTGTTCTGAATGCTGTGTACGCCTCTTATTGGAGCCTTTACCAGAATTAATATCTGTACCACATGCCCCTAAAATGTTATAAGTATATATATGTTCTGTTGGTGTACCTATTTAATATATAAATAAAAAAAATCCAGTTCCAAATAGCTGTTCCTGACGGACGACTGATGACAGCTGATATGGAAAGTAAATTTTAAATTAGTATAACGACTGGTAGAAAAACAGTAATTTTTGACACATTAGGTACGAATCGTAAAATTTTGGAAATAAATCCCTAAATAAATTGAATGGATTTCACAATTGAACATTTACGAAACTTCACTGATTTACGTCGCCATTAAACTATTTGCTTTCACCGAGTACCTACCAGTTTTAATGTAATTTACTGCATGCTGAAGTACAGTTACCCCCAGTTTTTATTTCTGGGCTCGTCGCAGTTTAAAGCGAATTAGCGTTATTTATCGTGGCTCCGTTTAAAAGCTTTTGTCTCGTCTGTCTGTACCCAGTCGTAGGTGGTACCGATAATGCAATGAACTTGGCTTAATCCCTACTAATATTATAAATGCGAAAGTAACTCTGTCTGTCTGTCTGTTACGCTTTCCTGCTTAAACCTCTCAACCGATTTTGATGAAATTTGGTATAGGTATACGTTGAATCTCAAGAACGGACATAGGCTACTTTTTATTAGAAAATAAGGGGGGGAGGGGGGTAATACCACCTTTGGAAGTTTATATGGAAAAATGTTTATTTTTGAAGTTAGAGATATGAAATTTGGCACAAATATAGCTCGAAACTTGGATTAAAATATAGACTACTTTTTGTTTCGAATATTAGGGGAGAAAGGGGTAAAACCGACCATGAAAGGATGTAGTCCACGCGAACGAAGTCGCGGGCACAGCTAGTATGTAATAAAAAGAGGTTTGCGACAGTGCCCAAATCCTTTGGAAAAATATTGATAAAACATATTTTTAATTCTATCCCGAGTTTAGATGTTGCACAAAGATCAAGTTTTTTAGATTTCAGAGAGAGAGAGAGATTCTAATTCGTATAAATTACATCAATAATATTTATAAAAATTCATACTTGAAAAATTAATCGCTGTCCGTTAGTCTCGCTAAAACTCGACAACGGCTTGATCGATTTGGCTAATGTTGGTTTAAAAAAAAAGTAGAGGCCCAGGGAAGGTTTAAAAAGTAAGAACATTTTAGTTTAACGACCTCCGTAGCTGAGAGGCGAGCGTACCGGACTTTGGCGCGCCATCTCTGAGGTTCCGGGTTCGATCCCCGGTCGGGTCAATATGGGAAACGAACTTTTCTGTATTGTCTCGGGTGTGGGTGTTGTGGTACCGTCGTTGTTTCTGATTTCTGTAACACAAGTGCTTTAGCTACTTACCACAGAATCAGAGCAATGTATGTGATGTTGTCCAATATTTGTATTTATTTATTTATGGGTAGTTCTGTAGTTGCCCCTGGATGCGCTAATCATTGCATTACCTATGCATAGATTTAAGTCTCAGATCAAAAAAAAGTATTATGTATAAAAATTGTTAATACAAAGAAAATACATCGCCCATGATGATTTGCGGTTAGCTGAGCTGCAAGAGCAGCACGCACGATACTTGAAGGTCGTGGGTTTGAATCCAACACCGCAATGGCACATGAAGTTTTTCAGTTTCTTTAAAATATTTAGAGTTAACAAAGATTTATTTTAAAGCTATTTATTCCATGAGCTTCATGAAACTTGTTTAGTTAAAAAAACATATTTTTTTGTGTTTCGGCGGTAGTACTTAAAATTACATTATTTTAAAGAAACACCTTGCGGTGTAGGAATCGAACCCACGACCTTCACGTATCGCGCGTGCTGCTCTTCCAACTGAGTTCTCTGTGCAGTCGAGTTGTTTCTTGAAAATATATATTAGGTACGCTAGTGCGAATGGAATCATTAAAATGGATTAGAATAACGTTTTCTCCTTTTAATTAAAATTTGATAATTAAGAACTTATTCCTATTAAATGCCCCTTTTCTGCCATAAAACTCTATACGCCATAAACGTTTCACTTGCGCTTGCCGTAAATTTTTTATGGGTTCCATTAATGCAAGCTCCGTCATGGTATGCCGTAAACTTGCGACCAGGGGGCCCAAGACTAGGGCTGATGTGCCTTGACAGGAAACCAAACCTACTACAATGCGTTTGATGTAGTAGTTTAAAGGAAAGTAGGTAAGCTTTGACATTGAACGGCCCCAAAACAAAGGACGGGCGAAATGCTATGCCGAAGTGTATAAGTTCGAAGTGCATTTGTGTAGTTGTAGATAATTCCACTAGAAATGAACAGGGATGATTTATATTCTATTCTATTAAGACCGCTATATCTATGAGTTACTAAAATTTCAATACCAATCACATAACCGAATACAAAACTTTTTGTTTCGCAAATTGTCACTTGTATCAAGGATCTTAAGGATGAAAATAACAATTGTGACGCAAATTTGTACATTTAAGTTAACCAGTTTCATAACATTGTTTGAAGTGGTAGGCCTTTTGGCGTGTAAAATGAAATATTGCGATTTTCTTAATTTTTTTAGGCTAAAGTCACCTGAAATCAGCGCCTGATGAGGCATTGAGCTGTAGCAGCTCTTGCTGAGACTGGAATCTTTTGGCACATAAATGTACCTTATCTATGGACCTACCATATGTACAACTGTCTGTGTGCCAATAAATGTTTTTCTTTATTTCTTCTTTCTAAAGTTTACTGTATGAAATGTCTATAAAATGCAGAACCTATTTATGTTGCTATAGCCATTAAGGTTTATCTATATTCAATGGCTCCACTATGAGAGGGGGGGGGGGGGAGTTAAAGAGGGTAGTTTGCAGAGGGGTCCCATACATTCCGTTTAGCGTACGATACGATGTATCAAACCGAGTTAAGATTATATTTTGTAAAAAAAAAAATTGTTTATTTTGACTCTTGAGTACTACTTTTCCTAATTGTACTATGGCTGGAGGGTGGGCAGCCCTGCACACCATCAGCACAGTTTACGACTTCAAGGGGTAGTTTATGAGATTCGGGGTGAGTTTATTATTTAACAAAGTGCCACTGTCTAATTAAGTTTGAGGTTTTATGTGCCCCCATGGTTTATTTGGGCGTGAATTGCGCTGTTCGTTTTTTTAATTAAATATTCTTTAATGTTTAAATAAGCGTGAGTTACTGTGGTAATAAGTAATTTGAATATTTGATTAAGGTAATGGATTAGCAAATATGATATTGATTTACATCCCTTAATGTAAAAGAAGAAAGCATATTGTCATCATGCATGACACTGATAACATTACTGATCACTTGAAACATAAGACATTATAAGAGAAAAGAAGTAGAAGTAACTGGAGGAAAAGAAGAACCACTCAAGGTAAATTAGTATGTGGGTTGCCGATACATATCCGGCTCGAAGGACCACTGATATTATTACTACTCTTATTTATTCTTTGTACTTGCCACCGTATATTATTTTCTTGTCATCTGAAAATTATCTTAATGTAAGAATGTGTTAAGGAGGAGTGGCCCCTTCTGGTACAGGTGCTTCTTGCACTTAATAGAAGAGGTCAAAACATGAACTATTACAGGAACTGTTTTTAGATGAAATAAATGATTTATTATTATTATTATTACTGTCGCAGACGAATAAAGCGTACTGTACTTTTAATATAATGCGCTGGTTCATTATCTCCTGTTAAAATAGATGCACCAATGTTTATGTTGGATAGCCCATTTGTCAGGGAAGGCTTTAGGCTATATAACATTACGCTGCGGCCAATAGAAGCGAAGAATCAGTGGAAAAAACGGGGATAGTTATGTATAAACAGACTTTTATTTACAAATCGACATCAGAAGCGTTTTTTTTTAATATTTTGTTCCTTACTCTTACAAATCGAGTTCCTTTAGGAAGCCCAGCAATATAGCTTGTGTTCCTCTAGGATACTGCTTTCAAAGAGTTCTCAGCCGTTGAATCTGCTTCCATTCATGATCTGTCTACTGGGCAATCTACGATACATATCAAACTCAATTATTTCTTTATTCAAGTGTTACATATAACACTTTTGAATCGTCATTGAATACAATGCAAAGTGATTATACTGCCGGTTAACCTATATCTACCGAGAAGACACACTGGTTAGAAATTCAGCAGAGTAGTTACAGTAGCAGTATCTAACTTATTGCTATGTGTAGCTCACTTTGGATCAAGTCGTATACTTGTTTTTGTGAGTGATTAAATAATTAAGTAATTACTCAAGTACCTGTTCACAAGCATGACGTATGTGCCACCCATCGCTTCACATAACCATATGACACTCTAATATGTTCAATAGGTGATTGTTAATCGATCCTGTGAAATACAGCATATTTTTCGTGGGTTCGATTCCCGCACCGCAAGGGGAGATAAAATTTTTCTGTTTCTAATATATTTTCCTTGGTTGCCTGAAAATCTAAGGGTGCGTGAAGTTACGAATCCTATTACGAGGAATGAAGAATCGATCCCGCGGCACCCGTACCTAACTGCCTAGTCCAGAATAGTTACAGAATCGGCCCTAATCTCACACCCGACGGCTCTTGTAAAGTGGCATTCAAAGCGGCGGCGGGGCGCGCGCCATAAAATTTTACGAGCGGTCGCCATGGCAACCGACGCCATTACGATTTAGTTCGATTGCGCGCCGCGTGAGGCGCTGGGGTGTACTGTTTTTAAATGATTTCCAAAGAGGTTTGTGAGAATGTTTTTCCTCGTTTTGCCGAATGTTTGTACCGGCTAAATTGATTGAAAATATTAGATACTAGTGGCCTGACCCTGCTTCGCACGGCTAGGCATTTATTTAAAACCTTTTTTATAAAAAAAGAAGAGAAAAAAGAGAAGTAGGGCATAGCGATTTATCGCTCGAACTGGAGCAGCCCAACTGGTAGGGTTGCCAACCGTACTATAATATATAGTATTGTACTATATTTCGGGTCTGCGTACTATATACTGTTGAAAAAATATATAGTACGTTAAAATACTATATTTTCAACACCGAAAAAACTAACAACCAAATAATAACCAAATAGTTTTTATAAAAATAAATAATTAACAAATATATATTTGTCTCTTTTTTGTTTTTCCCATAAAATACTATATTTTTTTAAATGTACTATATTTTTTTACACCTTATTTTGGAATATACTATATTTCGCTGATGAAATGTTGGCAACCCTACCAACTGGTGAAATACCTCCACCTTACAGAAGACCGCAGCCAAATAACAATCACTTCTGTGTTGTTGTGTTCCTCCTGCGTGTGATTAAGGTTTCCAGAGCTCCTGGGGGGTGCTACATTAGTAGCAGGGGTCAAGCCTTCAAGGTAAGGGCGACAAGTCCAGTAACAGATTTATTATGCTGTACTTGTCGCCCTTAAGCTAGGACCTCATTACCACTTAACATCAGATGGGATGAGGTCAATCTTGAAGAGTAATATAAAAAAAAATCAAGTACTTCCACTTTACCCCACCAAGACGCCCCACTGGGGGGGCACAGTGGAATCCCTTAAAATTCGTAGTGGAATCTGCCTCACTAAATTGATTTAGTTATTCCCTTCCTTTACTTTAATATTAGGTGTATTCTGCCCCACTAGGGTCGGCACTTTAGAGTGTAAGTGGGTTTACTCATATTTTAATACCTTTTCGTCTATTTAAGTTTTACGTTACTTTACCAAGTAGCATTAGATTAATTTAGTGAAGCCCCACCAGTGGGGCGTCTTAGTGGGGCAAAGTGGAAGTACCCAAAAAAGCGGTACCTACTCTGGAATCCATACTAATATTATAAATGCGAAAGTAACTCTGTCTGTCTGTCTGTTACTCTTTCACGCCTAAACGGCTGAACGGATTTTGATGAAATTTGGTATAGGTATATGTTGAATCTCAAGAACGGACATAGGCTACTTTTTATTAGAAAATAAGGGGGGATGGGGGTAATACCACCTTTGAAAGTTTATATGGAAAAATGTTTTTTTTTGAAGTTAGAGATATGAAATTTAGCACAAATATAGCTCGAAACTTGGATTAAAATATAGACTACTTTTTGTTTCGAATATTAGGGGAGAAAGGGGTAAAACCGACCATGAAAGGATGTAGTCCACGCGAACGAAGTCGCGGGCACAGCTATATTACATATTTATGTATATGGGAAAAACCTGTAGTCCACGCTAACGAAGTCGCAGGCACAGCTATCTAATATAATAATGCACTATACAATATCCTACGTATAGTTTATAACTCAGTTATAATTAGAGAAATATGTAACTGGAAAGTGGTTTAATAAATTTTGTTTTTCGTGTTACTAAGGAAGATCCTTTGTGTTAATCTAGTATCACACCTATCTTTCTACCAAATTTCATTCAAATCTATCCATCCATCCATCGTTTGTGATATTAAAGTTTTTGAACCCGTTTCAATCTGTTACTTATTCTAATGAGCTTTTGTTATGTTTTCAAAATTAGATTTATTTATTTTTATTAGAAAAAAAAGCCTGTTTTTTAAATACGCCTATCGCGTATTGTTCAAAATCGGGACAAAATCAATAGGTCGTCGGGACGCGGGACAATGTCTTCGAAATCGGGACAGGTGGCAACTCTGGTGTGCGAAGACAGATAGTCTAAAAATAAAGGTGCGTACGAAGCACACGCTTTGGACTTTATGTCGCCCTTATGTCAAGAACATAAGAACTAAAATCAAACTGAAAGTAATTACTTTGATGTGCTATTCACCGTACTACTAAATATTAGTGTTACAGGAGTGTTGGACGTGTAATGCTCAGGTGTGAATTGATAGGCGTGCGGTCGTGGGTTCGATGCCGACTGACGCGGAGCAGCGGCGGTCATATTTAGATTACACGTGGTGACCAACCTACATATAAAAGACAGTATACTGGCAACAGAAATAATGGAAAATCTTAAATAATATAAAAAATAGAACTACCTAGCTACCTACATTAATTTCCTGTATAGTACACTAGGTACCCGCCCCGGCTTCGCACGGGTGCAAGTAAAAATTAAATTTTGGCTTTTTTGTACATTTAAGTGTGGGTTATACATATATATTAAGTTAATAATTAGGTATAGGTAAATAATATTAAGATAATAATTAGGTATAGGTAAACAAACTAGCTTAGTAGGTTTTTTTGCTTAATCTAAAGTTAAATATTTGCTTAAACAAATAAATTTAGATTTAAAATACAATATAGGAATACAAATACATAAAGTCAAAAACTTATAAAAAAATAAAAATAAAATAAATCTTAAACTTAAAATAATAAGAAAAAACAAAATGTAAAACCAATTAGTAGGAAATAAAAGGCTATTTTTTTATTTTATTTTTTATTTTTTTTATTCTATACATATAAACCTTCGTCATACATCACTCTATCTATCAGAAAACGTACGTTTGTACCATTACGTAGTTTTATAGATCTAAACAAGTATAGGGACATACAGAAAAAGCGACTTTATTTTATACTATCAGGCCTGGCACGCGCCACGCGACTAATTTTTATCGCGATCCTAACAAACTTCAAAATCTATTGAAGTCAGTGCGTCAGCTGCTGATTGGCTGAAAATACGAGTGCGGTATGCTATTAGCCAATCAACAGTATCGAAACTTTTGTCATCTCATGCGATAAAATTTACGTATTGCGCATGCTAGGCTTATATGTAGTGGGAAATATGATGTCTCACGTCCTAGTAGTGTCATGGCTACAGTAGCAACGATAAAACCAGTGAAGGAGCTGCCCTTTTGATGTCGCCGCGTCGTAAACGCACATGTTTACGCGTGTTATTCTTAATGCCGACTTCAGTCGCTGCGAAGTTGGTGGGTAGATAGATATTTAGCCATATTGGTAACTAGCAGCCTATAAATAAATTAAAATTGGACAACATCACATACATTGCTCTGATTCCGTGGTAATTAGCTTAAGAACTTGTGTTACAGATATCAGAAACAACGGTACCATAACACCCGAGCGAGACGATATGGAAAAGTTCGTTTCCCATATAGACCCGACCGGAGATCGAACCCGGGACAAAAGTCCGGCCCGCTCGCCTCTCTGCTACGGAGGTTATCATTGATGATTTGCTTCTATGCCCGTTTTTTCCACATTTACCACTGATTATTCTCTCATATTGGTCGCTATGTGATGTTATATAGCCTAAAGCCATCCTTGATAAATGAACTGTCCAAGACAATAATAGGTTTTCGATTTAAACCCGTGTATCCTGAGATTAGAGCGTTCAAACAAACAAACGTTTCAGCTTTATAATATCAGTAAGTATAGATATGTCGACCATCCGTAAAGGGGTGAATGGTCTTTTAACTATTTTTATTAATTTTCACGTTACATTGGCAGAAATAGACTTCGTTAAATAAGCATAGTTGCATTTTTTTTTATTTGTATTTTTACAAGGAATCGGTAACAGCCGGATGTCCTTAGCGGGCGTCAAAGGGCGCGCCTACCCGACGCGGTGTTCTATTTTTAAAATGATAAACAGCCGGAACGTCTACATTGGCGCAATTGTTTATTTTTTTAATTTCGCTGGAACTCCTTTGTTCTATTTTCGAAGTTTTGATTTGTCTTGACAGTTAAACTTTTTAAATAATAACGCAGGCAGAGGAACAGATGTATATTTTTAAACGGCTTTTGATTGTATAAAGATTTATCATAAATTATTATTCTTGTTTCAGAATTTGGTCACCACTCGGCTCACAGAATACGATCGCACAAGAGCAGTAGAAGACACAGGGCTGCAAACGGTAATTATTATTTTACTAAGTTTTATTTGTGTACATACAACGACACATCGACTTACTTCAATCTGTGGAGGCCCACCGGTTCGGCAACTAATACTACCGAGACAAAACCGACAAGAAAATCAGTAGAACAGTTACTCTTTCCAATAACATTGTACCTACATTGGCCTTCATTCTATGGTAAGTAGCTAAAGCACTTGTGTTTCATAAATCAGAAACCACGACGGTACCACGACACTCAGATCCGAGACAATATAGAAAAGTTCGATTTCTATACTGGGAATCGAACCCAGGACCTCAAAGGTAGCGCGATGCCACAGTCCGGCGCTCTCGCCTTTCGGCTGTGGAGATCGTCAATTATAAAGTCTATGTAGTGGCATAATAATAAATATATATACTTTAAATAATATTTTATACATGATCGCATCAAATACAAATTTGGTAGGAGATGACATAGTGGATTAACGTATTATAGGATACTTTTTATCCCGGAATACTTTCTTACACAGTTTGTATGCGGGATCAATAGTCTTAAACATTTTATATTCTATTCTATTCTAAAGTTAACTACTAGATGTATAATGCCTATCCAAATCTTGTGCACGGCACATATAAGTGCTTTATTAAGTTAACGGGCATGCCTCGTAAAACCTTATTTAAGATCAAAGCGCCACCGCAACGCGACTGTATTTGTGTAATTGTAGACAGTTTTACTCCCTTGCCAGTGTCGACATTATCACGGTAATATTAGCAAAGAATATAACAGAACTAGGTGTACTCTGTTTTAAATTAGGTGTACCTACTATCATAGAAATTGGTACAACTTTACGGAATATTAAAAATGGTTTTGGTCCCTTATGTATCCGTAGTTCATTAATTGTTTAATTTCGCACATTCGTAATCGTTAATGAAGAACACTAGAACTGTGTTGCCTAGATAATTAAGCGAAAATTAAGTCGTTCCGACACGTGTTGGTTTGATTAATATCAACAACGTTGACGTCACATCTTCAACAGTCATACAGCATCTTGTTACTGGACTTGTCGGTCTTACCTTTAGGGCTTGACCCCTGCTACTAATGTAGCACCCCCCAGGAGCTCTGGAAACCTTACTCACACGCAGGAACACAACAACACCGAAGTGATTGTTATTTGGCTGCGGTCTTCTATAAGGTGGAGAGGTATTTCTCCAATCGGGCTGCTCCAGTTTCACTCAGTATTTGCTCCTCGAAAAAATCAAGATCCGAAGCTGCGTGGAGAAGACCTACACAGCATCACCGACGACGGCCACTAACTACGCAGCTCCATCCTCCCGGGATGAAATAAGAATAAATTTATTTACCAGAAGAAAATAAAAGTACCATATTAACTTATAGTAGTGACCACTGCACTAAGCAGTTATTTTTTATGGAGCATTAATTGTCTTCTTTTCTATCTCAGATGGCAAGCTGCGCTTCGAGCCAGAGCCTTACAGCAAGAAGTTGGAACTGAACAGTTCCGGCAAGATCCACTGCAAGGTTGCTGGTGGAGTGGCTCCGGCGGTGCAGTGGTTTTTGGTAAGAGTCTTAAACTATGTACTGATGATTCGTCGATAGCTCATTAGACAGAAGCGAAGGTGATTTTTTTCGAGAGTATATATGTTTATATGTATAACAAGAAATACATGTACACCTGCCTGATCGGCTGGCCAGATTTTGACGTTAGGTATCATTTGATTCGTGTTAAGTGTGATTTGACACCAGGTGCATTAAAATCAAAATGGCGGATTTTTGGGCACCAAATGTTTAAAACATTTCTTTACAGCAAAATTTTATGTATAATTAAGTTTTTTTATGGATAAGTCTGAACTCTTAATCTGTGTACTCGGCCACACTACGAAATCTTTTCCTATATATTTTTTTAACTGCGGTCATCAACTAGAGATAATCCTACGAATATAATAAGTGCGAAAGTTTGTTTGTAAGTATTGATGTCTGGATTTACGCAAAAACTACAGAATTTAAATGAAATTTTGTACAAGGGTAGATGAGATACTAGACTTACATATAGGATACTTTTTAATCCAATATAATGCGAACAAAGTCCCAGGCAACAACTAGTATGTATTCTCATAAATGTTTGGCGGTTGTTTCTGATTACAGAACGAGAACGACCCCCTACCCGAAGGTGTGACGTCATCCAACGGGACCCTGGTGGTGTCAGACGCGTCCCGCCGTCATGCTGGGCAGTACACGTGTCGTGCGACTGACGGAAACAACACCATCTCTTCCAACATCAATTTGGATATCGTTGGTGAGTGTAGAATAAACTTGCCTTATTCCTCCAGTGAACAAACGCAAATACCTTTTTATAGTAAGGCTGCCTTGCTGTCTTGACTGTTATCACAGTAACAATCTTACTGTCGTTTGTGACGGGTCAGGGACGGCGTTGACATAAGGTGGCTTCTTTTGATATAAAAACAATTTTTATTATACAAACAAATAGTATTTGTATTAATTAGTTCAAACAATAAAACAAGTTAGGTCACAATAACAACCTTACTGTCACTTATGATGAGCCTGCGCGCGGTAGACGGTAACTTCTTTTGATGTTAAAAAAACAAATAGATGATTAGTTCAAACAATAAAACATGTCAGGTCACAGTAACAACCTTACTGTTGCTTATGACGAGCTTGCTACGTCGTAGACGGTGACTTCTTTTGATGTTAAAAAAACAAATAGATGATTAGTTCAAACAATAAAACATGTCAGGTCACAGTAACAACCTTACTGTTGCTTATGACGAGCTTGCTACGTCGTAGACGGTGACTTCTTTTGATGTTAAAAAAACAAATAGATGATTAGTTCAAACAATAAAACATGTCAGGTCACAGTAACAACCTTACTGTTGCTTATGACGAGCTTGCTACGTCGTAGACGGTGACTTCTTTTGATGTTAAAAAAACAAATAGATGATTAGTTCAAACAATAAAACATGTCAGGTCACAGTAACAACCTTACTGTTGCTTATGACGAGCTTGCTACGTCGTCGTCGTGGTGGCTTCTTTTGAGATAAAACAATCAGATAATTAATTCAAACAATAAAACTAGTTAGACCAAAGAGATAGTGAAGCAGGTATACGGACATCAGATCGATACATAGTGGCATGATTTACGAATTATGACTTGCATTGTGACTTCGGATCAATCTTTAGGAAGTGCAAAAGATCAGCGCGCTATTGCTTACTATAAGGTAATACATTTGCAATTTCTTTGAATTTACAAGATCAGGAACGTTTACCCCAGCAATTGTCAGACATCGAGAGAAATGGCCGACCCACTGCCTCTTCTATTATTTTAAGCAATGTAGATGATATCAAAGAGTACTGATCAACTGTCCTTATATGTATCTGCCACTATTATATGTATTATATGTTAATCCCTGTCCTGTTAATGGTGCTAAGTATACAAAATCTATTTATTTCCTCAGTGTCCCCCAGAGTTATCGAGCCAACCCCGGGCCAGCAGATGCATGTCTCGGTGGGGGACACAGTGGCCCTCAACTGCCGGGCCACCGGTGACCCTCTGCCCACCACGCAGTGGGACAGGAACCGGACCATATTGAAGCTGCAGCGTGAGTTTTTTTTTTATTCATCTTTATTGGTGAATGTTGTGGAAATTGTGCACCACTGTTTCTTTATCTTAAGATTGATACCGCTGAGTTCTTGACAAATATATCTTCATGACTCCTTAGTTTTTTTCTCCTCCCTGACTATCTATGATGGCTGCGAAGCCTGATCATATTCACCGAGCTTTCGGGAGAAAGAAGATGACTCTCACGCCTATGTATTTAAGCAACAAGCAGACGGCTCGAACCTCAGGTCGGGCTGCTACTGGGACTTGTGTCATAACGTACGTTTGGGGAGAAAAGCGACCCCACACGTGCAGGTAACGCGAAAAGGACCCTACTGCTAAAGGAGGCGCAGGCCCCCAGAATAGCGGCCGGCATCTGGTGTTAGATGACGCGAGTTGTTTGGCCCTTGTCACTATAGTGGTGGCGTATTCGAGGTCTAGGAGTTCCTAGCATGCGCAATACGTCAAATTTATCGCATGAGACGACAAATGTTTCGATACTGTTGATTGGCTAATAGCACACCGCACTCGTATTTTCTGGCAATCAGCAGCTGACGCACTGTCTTCAATCGATTGTTAAGAGCGATAAAAAATAGTCGCGTGGCGCATACTAGGCCTGTAGGAGTGCTTGCCTAGACCGACTCTTCCTACGGTGGACTACGAAATCGAAATAGTTACTAGCAAAAACCACGAGTGAATTCGGATGAAGCTTAGCAGAGTCAACTCCATACTCAATACTGCTATAATGTAGATACAGTACAGATGTTATGCTTATAGTAAGATCATTATAGACCCCGTTAGGGCACTGCAATGTGAGAGGGGACGCTCGCGTTTCAACAACTAAATTGTCTGACAAAAAGGTGACACTTAATAAAAATAAATTAATAAAATTAAATATATAAATATAAATAAACCCACTAATTGCGCAAGATATAGGTATGTTTGTAAGGAATTAATTTGACAATAGCGAGTGTGTGTGTGTGTGTGTGTTCCTGTGTGTATGTACTTTGGTTTGTCGGAAGTACATCGTCCGTAGTCATAAATATATATGGCTACGGCTTCGTTATGCATGTACTCCGTTGATGACCCCAGTTAGACAATCGTCTGGTACTCATAAAACATGGGAATAGCTTAGTGTTAGACTTGTGGGTTGGTGTGTTTGTCTGACGCTCGTAAATTAAGGGTTCCATTCAAATTCAAACATTTCTTTATTCAAGTGGGTTACATATAACACTTTTGAATCGTCATTGAATACTATGCAAAGTGATTCTACTGCCGGTTCGGGCCCTATATCTACCGAGAAAACACCGGTAAGAAACTCAGTAGACTGTAGAGTGAGCTACTTAGTATGGTGCGACTTGTGGCTCAGTCAGTATTTCTGATTGATTGAGACGCATCCGAACCTCGGCCGTGAACGGACGCATCCCTTCGGCACCCGAAATCCGGCACACGTGTTAGCCATTACTGCACCGAGCATAGTTTGTGCGCGAGAGCAGTGTAATTATATGTATATTTATACGTGAACCGATTTGTTTTTGTTCGAATCTGTGCAATAGTTGCATAAAGTGTTTTATTTCTGTCGAACAAATTAGTTAAAATGTGCCTGTGAAATTATTTCTTGTTAATTAACATTTAACTTTATTAATTTCAGAAGACGGTGCCGCTGTTGAAGATGGAGAGAATGCATCCACTGCCAGGTAAGAACTGCATAAATCATATAAAAGGAATATATAAATTTTAAGACTTTCGCGTTCCATTTTGTATTAACTACTAAATAAAAATGGTGTCGCGTTTTGACCTATAAAAGGAAATTGTTTAAGCTACTAACATATTATCTAGAGCGGTATTACCCCCCCCCCCCCCCCCCCCCCTTATTTTCAAAACTTAAAGTATCCTATGTCCTTTATAGAGGTTTAACGTACCTACTTATATCAAATTTCATTTGATCGATCTGTTTGTCTGACAGACAAACTAAATACTTGTGCGGTGTGCTATCAGCCAATCAGCAGTATCGAAACTTTTGTCGTCTCGTGCGAGAAATTTCAAATTTGACATATTGCGCATGGTAGTAGGCCATGCGCAATATAAAACCAAAGTCATGGTGGTAGACAGATCGCGAAAGTTGGAACTCACTGGCACGTTAAACTTAGAAATAGTGGACAACTTTATTTACCTGGGTTCCAATATCAGCAATGATGGTTCGTGCGAAAAGGAAGTGCGTAGGAGAATTGGCATGTCCAGGAGCGCCATGTCTCAGCTTGAGAAAATCTGGCGAGATCGTAACATTTCCGTAAAAACTAAAGTCAAACTGGTACGGACTCTAGTCTTCTCGATCTTTTCGTATGGTGCCGAGACTTGGACTCTAAAAGCTGCAGACCGCAAACGCATTGACGCCTTTGAGATGTGGTGCTGGAGAAGGATGCTCCGTATTCCTTGGACAGCATTTCGGACAAATGTCTCCATACTGCGAGAACTTAGGATTTCCTCGCGGCTGTCATCCGAGTGTATGCGTCGAACCCTAGAATACTTTGGTCATATTGCAAGGAAACAAAGTGACAACCTCGAGAAACTTATCGTGACCGGCAAAGTAGATGGAAAAAGGCCGCGTGGGCGCAGCCCTATGCGTTGGTCCGATCAGGTCCGCACTGCTCTCGACTCTACAGTTTACAACGCCCTTCACACCGCTGGAGACAGAATTAGTTGGAGGAAAATCATACGGATGAAAGTGATGCAAAAGGGAGGTCACGACCCTCAGCAGTGAGGAATACGACGCAAGGAGGAGTAGGCCATATTAGTATATCTGCTTTTCTACATTTCAGAGTTCTTCTGCTAAACAACGGCACTCTATTAATCCGTAACGCAACGGAACAAGACTCGGACCGGTACGGTTGCATCGCTGGAAACGCAGCGGGGCTTGTTCGCAACGAGTTGGCGCTCACAGTGCACCCCGGTGGGTAACCTGCTCTATTGTTATTTGTGTACCCAGTAGATAGCACTCATAGTGCACCCCTGTAGGTAACTTGTGTTGTTGTTAGTATACCCAGTAGAGATGTCGCTCATATTGGCACCCTGATGGGTAACCAGTTTTGTTGTTGGTAGTGGACCCAATGGGTTTTGGAGATTACGGTGCACCCTGGTGGGTAAACTGTTCTGTTATTGTTAGTGTACCCAGTAGATGACGCTCACAGTGCAACTCGGTGTGTATGCTGTTATGTTGTTGCTAGTATACCCAGTAGAAATAGCAATCACATTGTACCCTGGTGGGTACCCTGTTCTGTAGTTGTATGTGTACTCAGAAGACAGTGCTCACAGTGCATCCCGGTGGGTAACTTATTCTGTTTTTATTAGTGTGCCCGGTAAGTTCGCATTCACAATACAGCCTGATAGGTAACCTTTTTGTTTGTTAATAGTGTACCTAATTTCAGCTGAGTAATTCCTTAGCCCGTTACGCCTTTTTTGAGGAAGAGTGTGTACTGGAGAGGTGTAAATGTTTACTATAACATTACTTATTTCATATTGTTTTGCTTCTCAGAAGGCACCTGGTCAGCAGGGGAGCAGGGAGGCGTGGGGGGCAAGGCGGTGGTGGTCTCCATATCGGTGGCGTGCGCGTACATGGTGCTAGTGCTGGCTCTGATGCTGTACTGCCGCCGCCGCCGGCTGCAGAGGAGGCAGCGAGGTACACTACTGTACTGTTACGACCTTAGGGTTCGTGGCAGTAAAAACTGCCGATAAAAATTACCAAAAGCCATCAATATTGTTAATGCTTTCTTCATTGCATGTATTGTATAATAATAATTGTTAACATTCTAACGCCACTCTTATGCGTGGGGAACTAGCAGGAGCCAGGGCTATTGCTATTTTCCCGGGCATTTGGTTTCCACCAGAATACCAGCGCTGCTGCGGTGTTATATATGCCGTACCAGCATTTGCTGAGGTAGAACCCAAGTTGGCCTCACACGATACCTTATGTTTTATGTAGACTGTCTAATATTGTGTGTGTTCAGTAATTGTGTGATCGTCAATAAATATTTTTTTCTTTCAAAAGCCATTAATTACAACTTAAGAACACACTAATTATAACACAATCGCTCTTAAGTAGCATGCTCTTCTAATTCAAGACTACCGTAGCAGTTTATTTTTGCCGTAGAAAACTTTGAATTGTAGTTTCGAAAAGGTTTGTTTACTAAAGGGTTTACTGTGGTAAGTAGCTCAAGGCTGATGTTTACTTCTTTTCCTTTTTAGGTGAAAAAGAGGAATTAGAGATGGCAGAGGGTAGAGAGAAGCTGGTGGAAGAAGAAGACAAGCAGAAAGTAGGCAACGGAGCGCCCGTGGCCAACGGTCGTCTGCTACCGCATGACCGGGACAGCGGTGGGTTACATACGAATTTCATACTCTAGATCAGTGGTTCTTAATGCCTCCAGGGACCACCGGTGGTCCGCGGACCACTGGTGGTCCCTGGAGGCATTCCAAGTGGTCCGCGAAACCGCGCGCGGCACGAGTCCGAAGGAAGAAATAATATATAAATGCTAATCTATTTAAATAAAAAAGTCCTGTTAGATACACTATTTATAACTCAAGAACGGCTGAACAAATTTGGCTGAAAATTAGTGGGGAGGTACTTTAAAACCGGGTTAAGGATATGGGATACTTGATTATTATATTATTTATTTTTTGACTTTTTTTTTGATGTTACAATGCGTCTGCTCATTTATTGCCTCTAAGGCGGAACAAAGTTCGCCGGGTCAGCTAATTAATTATAAAATTGTGCTTGTTTTCTTTAACAAACAACCCCGGTCTTGTCTTGCCGAGGACCACCTAGTTGGTGTGCCAAAATTTTAGATTTGTAGTTAATAGTTGGTCCCCGGCAAGACAAATATATGGTAAAAGGTTAAGGACCGCTGCTCCAGATAAACAGATACCATAAATTTTAGATAAAGATTTTTTTAGATCTCAGTTCCATGCAAAAGACAAACAATTCTCAGTCAGAGAGTCATTTTATAGTTTCATCCAATTTCAACCTTATGTGATTAAGATAAGTAAATATTGAAATGGTCAAGAAGCAAATAAGAGTGAAAGGAGACTTATAGGTAGTGTCCGACCGAAATTTCGGTTACGATTTCGGCCAGTACCTGTGCTGAAATTTCATTGTGATAAATCTTTGAAAGTAGAAACCTGTAATTATACGTCAGCGAGTTATTAATTTTAGAAAAAAACGGGCTTACTAACATTTATTCGACTTTTTAAGGACTTTTTTTTTTACAAAAGGTTCGGTTTCGGTTTCAGCAGGCTTTATAATGTTAACCTACATTTTTTATGTCGCAACTGAGTATCTACAAAATGCTTGATCGAAAGATACTGTGCTTAAGTAACATCTGTCCTTATTTTATTTTTTTGAAGGCGCCGACAACTCTGAGGTATCAGGAATATCCCGCGCATCGAAGAAGTCAGGCCAGTACGACCACCTGGCGGTGCCCAGGACACTGCTCCAAGAACAAATCACTCTTGGTAAGTGAAGAATAGGGTATATTATTCTATACTACCTCGTTCGCGTGGAATACAGAATTTTGAATGTCTAAAATAAAAGTAGCAAGATTATTAATTGTCACTTTTCCAAAATTGATATTTAAGTTCATTTTCTTTTGTTAATTAATATTAAGAGCTGTGGATTTTGAATAAACGATAAATAACTAAATAAGGATAAAGCGCGGCATGGGAAATATGTCAGACGCATTTTTGTATTTTCCACCTAATCAAAAAATAGCGACGATACATTGAATTCAACTGTCATCAGTGGGTTTTATTACCCACCAGCGACGTAACTTTGCACCGTTTTCTCAAAGTATTTTTTTGTTAATTAAGCAAATTAAAAAATACGTGTCTAATATAAAACGAACGAACTAAAAACAATCTTATATTTTTGATCCAGTCCGCTCCCCTATTATAATAAGTATTATGATAGTTTGCTGTTATAAGTTCATAGTTTGCTATTGTTTTACAGGTCGCGGTGAATTTGGCGAAGTTCTCCTAGCGAAGATAGATCTGAACCAAGTGAAGAGGCTTCGTAGTAAGGAGGACGATTCTGAACCGAACATCGCCCACGTGTTGGTGAAAGCATTGACTACCAAAGACGAGGTTATTCGATTTTTTATTTTTATAGTGCTTGCGTAGCGAACTTTAAATATTTTAAAGAAACAGATAAGTATGTAGTTCTAAACATATTCGGCAGGGGGCACTTACCGCAGACTAACGGGTTGATACAGCAGAAAAATTTCATAGTCTACGATAACTTGCGGTTAGCTCAGTAGGTAAGAGCAGCACGCGCGATACGTGAAGGTCGTGGGTTCGATTCCCGCACCGCAAGGGGAGATAAAAAAATCAGTTTCTTTAAAATATTTAAAGGCGAGGTTTGACTGTACTAATAATATAAGGCTGAAGAGTATATGCCGGTGTAAGGAACGTATGTTCTTTACTAAAAGTGGAAGTACTTCCGCCGAGCTAGGTGTTATCTGCTCGGGAACCAAGGCCCAACTACCAATCTTGGTTTGTTGTATATATACTTAGTGGCGACGAAAACTCTGATATCGCGATGTAGGATATCGATGTCACGCATTACGTATAGAGCGTTGTTTACTACGCCATTTCTGCTGACGCTGTATTTATTTATTTATTTATTTGGAAAACAAAACAGATTACAATCAAAACAAATGTTAGATACAAGGACAAATAGATTTTACATCTAGATTATAATCCTAATATTGTCAACACATCATTATGAACTTTTGAGAATTAAGTTAAAAAACAAAAGCAAAGTGAGTACTTAGATACAAAATTTTCATATTTTAATAGAGACGCATGACAGACTTTTTGAACATATGTAGTCGGGGATCGAATATATCCAAAGGTGAGTGTTGACTTACTAACTCGTTAAAGTGACGACACATTCTTGCTAATGGATTATAGTAGTGTATTTGTGTCGACTTGTAGGTCATGTCGTAGGTCGGCACACCGGTAATGTTGTGGTTGTCCTAAAAATGTTTCCACAGCATTACCACTAAGGCGATGGAGTCCCGCGCTTGGTTCTAGTGGGTAGTCCTGCCCTTCTTAGGGGAGGAGAGTCCCACGCACGCCGTCACCTCTCTCGGGTGACGGTACTGTGCGCCAAGCATTACCCCCCGCCAAAAAGGGCTGAAGAATATATATTTAGTTTAACTATATTAATGATGACAGGTTTTAGTGGGTAGTCTCCGTTCTTTTTGGAGCGGAGTTCAAAATTTTTGAATTTATTTATACATGTATATTACATCAGTAATACTTATGAAACGTCTATATAGTGTAAATGACGATACCTCCAATTCGGAACCTATAACTTACAGAGAAGATCCCGGCAGGAAACTCTGTCGTTCATATTACAATAAAGCTGAACTTTTATCTAAATGTGCACTAAGACATATATTGTAAAAATAATATTGATTAATTCAAAGGAATTATGAAAATTAAAAAAAAAATAAAGGAGTATTTTTCTCCAAGCAGCGGTAGGTTACTCAATAATAAAAAATAATAATAATAATATACATTGCTCCGATTCTGTGGTAAGTAGCTAAAGCACCTGTGTTACAGAAATCGGAAACAATGACGGTACCACAACACCCAGACCCAAGACAATATAGAAGTTCGTTTTCCATATTGACCCGACCCGGAATTGAACCCGGGACTTCAGAGATGGCGCGACGCCAAAGTCTGGCCTGCTCGCCTCTCTGCTATGGAGGCTGTGAATGCATTTCCCTTCTTTAAAAAAAGGTCTACAGGTAAATTTGTGACATCATCGACATCTGGGCCTGCTTGCTGGAGTTTGACCTGTCTCATCTCATAGGTAAGATGTGTGCTCGATAGTGGAATTTAGCAGGTCGCTTTAGTCTATGGCAGGTATGGGTCTCCTGTTTTCACATGGCGAGTCACTAGGTGATGAGATGGAGTTTTTAGTTAGGGTAGTCCTCCCTCCTACGGAGCGGGGAAGTCCCGCCTACTCGGCAGCAGTACGGTATGCAAAAAAAATGGAACATTTTATATGAGATTTTGTTAAATTCCAACCTTCGATAATTCTATATAAATAGCTAACTTATTATGTTTTAATAATACTAACACCTAATGAATGAAACACAGAACTCACCGAACAAAATATCTAATTTCAAAAATGGTAATTATACAAATATCAACAAATCGATTTTATAAAACGATTTACCTAAAAACAGCTCGATTAATACAAAAAAGTATTTCTCCACGGCTCAGCAGATTCGATTCTTGATTACATAAATTAAAATGCGACTTCTACGTCTTTTCGAAAACTGTTCACCACTACTAGAAAATAGAACCATACTGAAAAAAAATACCAATCACTATAAGCATATAAGTAATTTAAAACCATTCAGAAAGTATGTGTACATATATATATTATATATTTTGCCGATATCCGTAATAGTCGAAGGGGCGCACTTTGGCGTTGCCCCGCCCCTAAGGTCCCGGGTTCGATTCCCGGTCGAGTCAATATGGGAAACGAACTTTACTATATTGTTTCGGGTCTGTGTGTCCGTTGTTTCTGTTTTCTGTAATACAAGTGCATTAGCTACTTTCCACAAAATTAGTGCAATGTGATGTTAAAAAGTTAATTGAAAAACACTAGTATGAATAGTAAAAGTAATATTTAAAATTTTCTGTACAGTAAAAAGCACATCCATACTATTTTGTTTTCGCCTTTATATCGTTGGCATAAGAACTAATATGAGGTTGCACGTGTTACTAATATGTTTGAGCATCTTTTCAACATTTTGGAATATACAATACATTGACACTTACCTATACAAGATATAATGAAGAGTATCAACCACAGATAAGGAAAATCACATCCGCCAATCACAGCCTTAATGCCAATAGTAAGGATTATTATCAAGCTCATCACATGGATCGTCGAAACTACCCATTGGAACACGTCTGTTGTTCCCGCCAGTCGACATTTTGAATGCTGTAAAGATTTGTAAGAACGAAATTTATTTATTAACCTAACAACATAATGTATATGTCGCAGTTATCTGGTTTAATTAGCTATTTGATTGGATCACTAGCGAGTTCATTGAATGACGACGTTTAATTGAATGACTAAAGGACAACTCGTCAAACTGTTTAATATAACGTTCAACTTCTTGACTGAACGTCATTTAGCATAGTCGTTGAATGGAATATACCTAGCTGAATTTGTTATGTTTGATTAGGTGACCATAAGTTCGGTAAAGATAACTAAGTTTAGATAAAAAAATGACATGACATAACACTCCTTAATAAAACTTTTTATTATATTTTAACAATTTTAAGTCTTAAGACACTTAGGCTAAACACATATTTTTTTACGAATAAGTCACTTTATATCTCAATTTCACTCAAAAAAATATCAACACAGTGCTATTCGATTAGATCTGTACCAGCTGTTTGACGCCATCTTTGTTTTGATGAGCACTAACGCCGCAGTGGAAAAAAATTAACTAAATTACAATCACCTGTCTGATTTTACGTCAGCTATGTTCAAAGGGCTATGTTACAATCCGCTAACTTGTTGGACGTTGAGTGAGGCTTGTTCATTCAACGTTCGGCCTAGTCATTCAATTAAACGTCGTCATTTAATAAACACGCTAGTGATCCAATCAAATAGCTGATTCAACCAGATGACTGCGACATATATACCTAAACAAGACACACATTTCGTTTTTGGATGCTCTTCATTTTGAATGCTGTAAAGAGTTGTTAGAACGAAATATATTTATTAACCTAACAACATAATGTATAAACAAGACACATTTCGTTTTTGGAGTATTCACGCAAGCGCGTGGCCAGAGATATGCAAAGATTAAATCTAAGGAGATAAAAAAAAACAATTTTGTTTTATTACATCATACAATCTCATAGTTTGGTAAAACTTTCTAAGAATACATGTTCACTATATTATATTGCATTTTGTTTTGAAAGCTAAAGTAAAGCACATTCTCTAACTTATCATAAACGCACGGTCGAAAGCACGTCAGACTAGACATTTTGTACCACTCTATGTCGAGAGCATAAGTTCTAAAATCGAACCACAAGCGTTAACCTTGATGTGCCATCGCTAGTGAACGAAAAAATCATAGGAGCATTTCTGCCGCTTGAAAATGGCATCACGAAAAGTAAGGCACGATGGGCGTGGTTTGAAAAAGTAAGCTAGGCCCAATCACAGCGCGTGTTCCATGCCATTCTATGAGATGACGTAACTTTTACGAACGTCTTTTTGCCGACCTAAACGCATTAGCCTTAAAGTTTTTTTTTGACGACCTCGGTGGCGCAGTGGCTAAGATAGGCGGCCCAAGCGCGAAAGGTCCCGGGTTCGATTCCCGGTCGGGTCAATTTGGAAAACGAACTTTTCGAAATTGACTTGAGTCTGGGTGTGCTGGGATGACGCCCCCAGTTAGTATCCGTCGTCTGGTACTCATAGTACAAGGGAAAACCTTAGTTTGAGACCAGGTGATTGGTGTGATTGTCTGGCGCATTTATTCATTTATGTGTGTCGGTATTTGTGTGTGAGTTTGGTGCCAATATTCGGTTGAATTAGTACGACGGTAATTCTTCCATGTTATTTTCGTTCACTGGCCGCCCGTACAAAAATTAGTTAGACACACTTGCCTTAAATTGCAGTGATATCAAAGCTATTGAGCTGATGGCTGCGATAATCGTCAAAGGCACTGCAAAGTACTTTATCATTTTGACCCAATCGGAACAGTATTGGCAAGTCCATCCAGCGCGAGTGAAGAATAAGGCTACCGCCACCACTGTTTGTACCTAGAAAATGGTCATATCGTCGATGTGCGTACAAAACTGCGAAAGAGCAGTACGTTCATACCGCGTAACCGAAAAAGACGCGGCATTGAAATATGGCGCCCTCTAATGCCTCGTTCCAATATTTTACGATTCGAAATGTGTCAAAAATGACTGTCTGTTTTTCTACGAGCCGTTAATTCTAATTTCATATTTACTTGACATAGGGGCATACAGAAAAAGCGACATTGTTTTATTCCAGCAGGCATAGCATACGCCACGCGACTAAATTTTATCGCGCTCTTAACAAACGTCAAAATCTATTGAAGTTAGTGCGCCAGCTGCTGATTGGCTGAAAATACGAATGCGGTGTGCTATTAGCCAATTAACAGTATTGAAACTTTTGTCGTCTCATGCGATACATTTTGCGAATTGCGCATGCTAAGCCTGCAGGGGTGGGCAACAGGTCGATAGGTAGTCCAGTCGATCGTGGCCAGGCAATAAATATAAATTAGACTAGACTGCGCAACGTCTAATTAGAAATAATTATCAACCAGTACAGCATCCTCTTATATCATTGTTCAATCGCTGT
Source organism: Glyphodes pyloalis (assembly GCA_037074685.1). Taxonomy (NCBI): domain Eukaryota; kingdom Metazoa; phylum Arthropoda; class Insecta; order Lepidoptera; family Crambidae; genus Glyphodes; species Glyphodes pyloalis. The sequence goes on from JAYKKO010000020.1 coordinate 3,024,440, forward strand.
TCCATCACTAAGATTGGCTAATAAAAAATACATTATTGTGTTCTAAACTAATCTGTTTCATTTAAGATTCCAAGCTGTATGTACTTGGTAGATCACCAGGGTTTCGTTTGTAAACAGGAGATCTTAGGTCTAATCAAGTTGGCCACCCCTGTTTTATACTATGTAGTGAAATCTCAAAAAAGTCAATACACAGTTTGGCCCATATAATATAGTAAAGTGACTAAGATATCCAGGTTTTTTCATCTCTTAATCTGAATCGTACAAAAGCGATACGCGGTATTCACGAACTGTTTTTGCGCGGTTTTGTTCGCGCAGCGACGATATGACAATAAATATTAGATAAATAAATATTGGACATTACATTCATTGCTCTGATTCTGTGGTAAGTAGCTAAAGCACTTGTGTTACGAAAATCAGGAACAACGACGCTACCACAACACCTAGACCCGAGAGAGTAGAATGATTCGTTTTCCGATCCCTGTAAATTACTTCTTATTACGTCAGCTACCTGCCAATAAAAGTCCCGTACAAATTGGTCCAGCCATTGCAGAGAATAGCCGAAAGGCCGAAAGGCAGACAAAAATTGTAAAAAATATATTTTTTTATGTATATATATTCATATGCATGTATGTATAAGAGACATTACAAAGAGAAACTCCAATTTTATTTATATGTGTAAATACAAGATACAATTACAGTGTAACATAAAGAGCTTTCATTTAATATTCGAAGAAATGTATTAAAGCTTTCAAGATGTATGTTTGTTGAGGTAACTTCTTGCGTAGGTAATTGTATAATCGAGCTAAGCAAGTGATTGGCGAGTTTAACCTAACTTAGGGACTCCCAATTTTTATACAAACTTGTGAAACGGAGATTGGATTTCACGGACTCTCCATGTAAGTTCAAACTCATAGCTACAAACTCACCAAACCCACAATGCCTACGATAAGAACACCCAGCTTCAGTGGAAAAAAGCAGCAAAATTTGTTGACATCAGGGAGACAATCCCATATAGGTGAAGGGTCCCACGCAAACTTGCTCCAATCGGTGAAAAATTTCATCTGAGAATTGCCGCAAGATATTCCCGCATCGCTGATTTCGATGTCTTAATATTTACCTAAATGCCACTGACTGTTTATGTCATTGGAAATGTCTCCAAAACGTCAGCAGCAATCATTCAGAAATAAGAATTGTCAAAAGCATTCGGACGTTCGATGAATTTTATCGTTGGAGTGTCTTCTTTTTCTTTTTGTATGGAATGGTAACAGCTTCTTTTGCGAAGTCTAACCTCTGTTAAGTGAGAGAGAATTCGTGAAATTGTTTTCACTATACAAGAAGGGTGTTCGGTGCTCCATAGTTTTTCGAGGATTCTGTGAAGTTTAATATCCAGTTAAAGCTAGTTTCAAGGCACACTTGGGTCTGAAACAAGTTGTTTACGTAGGCACAGTAAAGCGATGGCTGGTACATACGTCATGCTTGTGGCACCGCACCTTTTGGGACTGGTTTGCTCCAGCTGCACACAGCTGAACGAGACGGCTAAACGCATTCTGTTCAATTGTTTATGATTATCAATTGTCTTCCACAGGTGCAACTGGCTGAATTCCGTCGACAGTTGGAGCTGTTTGCTCGCGTCCGGCACGAGAGCATCGCTCGCCTGATAGGCCTCAGCAACGAAGCTGATCCCCACTACATGCTGATCGAACACACTGATTGGGTGAGTTGTTATTAGTGTCGACTGTCAATTAATTAACATTTACGACTACGAGTCGTTAATTGGCTACTTTACATTGTTAACAATAAAATATGAAAAGTGTTGGATATGTCAGCTTATTAGTTAAGTAATCATTTTAAATTTTTATTTTTCAATTAAAATCATAGTTAGTATTTTATTTTTGCAAACAAAATTTTACTATTTTTGTCTGTGGAATTGGCAGTTGTCGTAGCAAATTATACATATATGTGGCGAAATGGTGATTATTTTACCGATTAAGTTGAATTATTGTGTCGCTAACCGTATAATGGATTTATTTAAACATATTCCATTTAATTAAAAATTCGATAGATTTAAAAAGAAAGTCGTTCCGGTTAAAAGTATTAGAACGTTGACGTCACACTTTTAACAGTCATGTGACTTGGCGTTTTTTCGCGCTTTTTAAATGTGTTACACAAAATCTTTATTTTTCTCTGGTAATTTACATTTTTGTCCAGATAAATGTAAGATATAAAATGAACGAGCGCACATTTTACAATACTTTTTCCAAAACTGTCAAGTAGCCAATTTTAAATTTACTTTCCATATCAGCTGTCATCAGTCGCCTGTCGTTCGTTTTTAGCTTACGCCTCGTATATTTGATAACTGTCCGTAACTAGAAAGGATCGTTTTTCAAATATTCCAATAGACTGGCTCATTTCTTGAATGACGTACTGTTATACGAGGGGTTGGATTTTGGATTTTAAAAAAGAAAGTTTTTATTTTGACACTGTTTAATAGACAGACACTAATTTAGTTACACTTTTGAATTTTAGAGGGACAAGCTTTCCGAATGATGGTCGCGATGTGACTGAGCTCTAACTTACAATGAGCTCACTGGCTTATATCTAGGATGCTGACGCAGCAGCATTACCCAGGGATGTCAGCATCCCTACTTACAAATACAATATATAACATCCCCCTGCTTATGAATAAACTATACCACTTTTTGTGTGTAGTTTATAGATTTAAAATATCCTTAATGCCGGCGCAGGATTAGGAGACAATTCTATTTCCTCATTTTCAGGAGGAACCCTAGCAGTTGACTTTGGTTTTACAATTTTCCTGCAAATACCAGCTTTGTAAATTTTATAAAATATGAAAATTACAATAATTATGGTTAACATACATGTTACACTGGAATAATAAGTACTATATAAAACAATATGGGGTTTTTCTATTATGTGATCAAGTTTATGAATTGCATCGTTACTTTTATAAGTTAGTGAGTCTAAATCTATGTTTCTTAAATTTATTACAGGTATGTTGGATTTTAATTTATCAAATTTTAATTTATTACAACATTGATCATCTATAAGTGAAAAGTCTGATTTAACTGTTTGCAGCTCTTTTACATATCCTTTCGATATTAAACGTGTTTCTTTACTAAATGCAATGCAGTTTTTTGGTAAGTGCAATATACCATTACCGCTTATGTTTATATCATATGTTTCAGTACCATTACATTCTAAAGTGATCTTAGATTTTTGGGAGACGACATATAGCCATTTATTGTTGCTTACAGGTTGCCAGATTTCAAAGTGGCCGTGGATAAGTTTGGTCACACACACTTTCGGGATTGAGGTAAGTATTTTAGTTATAAGTTCTGTTTCACAGGTCGGAGCTGCGCTGGTGGAGTATACCACTGTCATTTCACACAGGTAAGTATTGCTTATTGTTTTACATCCATTTATATTATCTATCTTACAGTAAGTAGACTTATCATTAGTTATACCTAGGTATTTAACTGATGGTATTATAGTAGCAAAGGAATTTGGATTTTCAATATCATGAACAACAGGGAAAGGTAATGTATGAAACATAGAGTAAGTATTGGGGTCTACAAGAGGGATTTCTAAAGCAAATACTATTTTATAATTACTATAATATGAATTAATATCAGAAATATTAAGTAGTGTTTGTATATTATCTAAAGTTAAAGGTAAAGGTAATTGTTTGGTGTTTGGAAGAAACCTATAGTTATCTAACAATTCATTGTAAAGCTGTCTTGGTGTTAATATCGCAGGATATAGCACATTCGATTTACTGAACATAATGGAATTAATTATATCCTCCATTTTAAATGACAATGATAAAATATTATTTTCTAACATCGCTATTAGTTCTGACATCCTTGATCTTATACTTAATTCTCTTGTTATATTTGTTAAATTTTTTAATTCTTTAGCTAATTCTGAGATAGCATTGTTTAATTGTTTCTCATTTGACACAATATTTCTTAAAGTTAAATTAAATGATTTCATAGTATAAGTAGTAACAAGTATGTTTTCTTTCATTAATGAGGCAATTATTTTCTGATCAGTTTGTACTTCTTGAATCGCATTATCATATCTAATAGCGTCATCTTCGTCCATGGTGCCGAAGAGTTTTTTAGAAATGGTGCCTACTACACCGAACCAGGCCGATCTTTTAGAACGGTTAGAGATGAGATGGGAAATTGAATCATAGTCGCGTATTGTATCAGAGAGTCGAGTGTAAAGAGGTTGAAATAGATTATTACACTCTAAAATATCCAGAACGAAACCATCTTTACATAGTTCTTTAGAACTATTCATAAAACTATATATATTATCAATATGTGGTTTAATAAACGATATATCTACGGGGATAATAATTCTTAAGTAACTATTTACTAATCGTAAGGATCCTATGTGATCAAAATATAAGCCGGAGCTATTTGTACCCGTTTGGATGACATCTTGCGCCAGGGTAGCATGGATACTGGAACGAAATTAAAATTACTAGGTAAAATTTAAAATATTAACTAAGAACTAGAACTATATGCTAACTTAACTTGGTCATAATGGTGAGTTACATGGCGCCTATTTATTAACAATGTTAAGGTACTCCTACCATTAATCTTGACGACCTTGTATGGTCCTTTCCATAGAGGAGACAAGGCTTTGCGTAGTCGAACGTGATTTTTAAGGTATACGTAATCACCTACTTTATACTGAATTGGCCTTGTGTGTCTATCATAATATGTTTTAGATCTCTCCTTAGAGGCATTTATGTTTTCTAAGGCTTTTTCTCGAGACACTTTGAGTCGATGATGAAGCATTTTTATATATTCGGGGTAAGTTACATCTGGTCGGGAGTCGAATATTGAATCAGGGATATATGGCTTATGCCCGAAAAGGAGTTCGTAAGGAGTGAATTTGGTTGTTGTGTGGACTGTGCTGTTATAAGTAAGTATGGCAGTGTAAACAAATTTATGCCAATCGGTCTGATACTCATTTTCGTATGACTTTAAATATTCTTTTAGAGTGGAGTGACTCCTCTCTAAAGCCCCTTGAGTTTGAGGGTGGTATGGTGAGGACCAGATTTGTTTAATCTTTAAGAATTGGCACGTGCGTTTAAATAAATCGGCTGTGAAATTAGTACCTTGATCTGTCAATATTGATTTGGGAATGCCGAATAAAGAAATAAAATGGACTAAACATTCACAGGTTTCTTCTGCTGTGGCATTAGTGATGGGGTATGCGAAAGAGAATTTAGTTAAGTCGTCTTGTAGAGTAAGAATATACTTTAAATTTCGAAGCCCAGCGTTAGGTAAAGGTCCAACTATGTCGAGACTTATTCTCTCGAATGGACGTGTTGACGTGGTTGTTATTTGCATTGGTGCTTGATTTATTTTCCGTAAGGCTTTATTGGACTGGCATAATTTACAATTTTTTACGAAGTTTTCTATATCAGTTCGCATATTTTTCCAATAATAACGTTCTTTGATTCTATTATACATTCTATTAGAGCCTAAATGCCCGGCAATTGGAATGTCATGATTTTCCTTAAGGATCTTTACAATTTCTGTTGGAACTGGGTAAATAATAGTATTGTGATGTATATTGACTGTTATGTTAGTGTTGTTAAAAAGATACATGAGCATCCCGTATATCTTTACGAAGGAATGTTGTTCGAATAAGTTCTTAAAATCTGAGATAGCTATTTCATCAATATTGCCAGAAAGTAAAATATTGTCTCGTGTGGATTTTAGTGTTTTGAATATATCAGGGTAAGTACAATCGTCGAAATAGTAGACTTTAGTAAAAAGGAGATAGAATATTTTACCATTGATGTCAAACTTTTTGAATGAATGAAGTTCTCTTTCAGAATTTATGATTTCAGTAGAATCGGTGGTTGTTGATAGAACATCATAAAGGTAAGGGTTTGAATCGTCAAAATCGATCGATACTGGAATTAGGATGACTTTTGCGTTGCTTTTAAGGAGGCTTTCATTGTGTTCTTTTATGTAGGTATTGAACGTTTCGTTTTTATTTGAAAACATCTTTAGGAATTCAGAGTAGTCTTTGCTTGAGGGTAAAGGAGTTTCATTAGGAATAGCAGCTGGGGGTGAAGAACATGCAGGTAAGTCCTCTTGATTTACAGGAGATTGAGAAGTAGTAGGATTCGGCGGATCTTGTAAAGGTGAGTCATTTTTATTTTCAGGGCTGTAAGCTGTAGTTGGGAGCAGGTCATCACAATCTAGTAAATCTATGGAAGGTAGGCTATTGTCACCATCAGACGGTATAGGTACATCCAAATCACCTAGTGTTAGTGGGCTAAATGGGAGTTGTGCGTTATCGTCATTGACTTCAGCTGGAGGAGACACTACGTCTGCATTTGGGTTTGCATCGTTAGGATTTTGAACTATTGGGTTTACTGGAAATCGGGATAATGCGTCGGCGTTACTATTTATTTTACCTTTCTTATATTCGATCACGTAATCAAACTCTTCTAATTTCAGGCGCCACCTGACAAGCTTGGACCCGGGGTCTTTACAATTGAATAGCCATTTCAAAGGCTTGTGGTCTGTAAGTATAGTAAAACGATTGCCGTAGAGATAAGGTCGGAAAGTTTTAGTACCCCAAATTATAGCTAAACACTCTTTTTCAGTGACGCTATAGTTACTTTCGGCTTTAGTTAGAGTTCTAGATGCATATGCAATAGGGCGGTCCTTGCCTATAGGACCTTGTGATAAGATTGCCGAAATGGCTTGGTTAGATGCATCACAAGTAAGATTAAATGGTTGGGTAAAATCAGGATAAGCTAATAAGGGCGCAGAAGTTAGACAGGATTTTAAGGTTTCGAAGGCGAATTGTTGTTCATGTTGCCAAGAGAATGGAGTATCTTTTTTCAAGAGATTACAAAGGGGTTTGGCTATTTTGGAAAGGTCTGGGATGAATCGGCGATAGTAGGATACTAATCCCATGAAAGATTTGATGTCTTTTGGGCATTTTGGTTGAGGAAATTGTTGAACGGCCTTGATTTTTTCGGGATTTGGTAATACTCCTTGATCTGTAATAATATGCCCTAGGTAAGATACTTCTTTACGTAAGAATTCGCATTTATCCGGTTGAAGTTTGAGATTGAACTGCCTGAGTCTATCAAAGACATTGGAGAGATTTTTTATGTGGATATCAAGGTCAAATGAATAAATTACGATATCATCAAGATAAACGAAGCATTGTATGCCTTGAAGGCCCGATAAGGCAGAATTCATAAGTCTTTGAAAAGTTGAAGGAGCATTTTTGAGCCCAAACGGCATTCTCGTGAATTCAAAGTGTCCTTGTGGAACGGAGAAAGCGGTTTTTGCGGCGTCAGCCTCAGACATTTGAATTTGATGGAAACCTGACGCAAGGTCAAGCGTGCTAAAATATTTGGACTTGCCCAACTGATCGAGGATTTCAGAAATATTAGGAATCGGGTAAGAGTCACCGATTGTGATATCATTCAGGCGACGATAGTCAATGACCACGCGCCATTTACGTTGGCCAGATGCATCGAGTTTTTTGGGAACCACCCATATAGGTGATGACCATGGAGATGATGAAGACTTGATGATGCCTTCATTTAGCATTTTATTAATTTGGGAATTTACTTCTTGTTTGTGTACATCCGGGAAACGATATGATTTTGTATTAATGGGTATAGAAGAGGAAGTAGGTATTTCGTGTTTAATGGCATTAGTACTTGTAAGTTTGTCACCGGGGAGGTGGAATATGTCAGAAAATTGGATACAGAGATCATGTAGGGATTCTCTTTCTTCCCTATTAAGATGGGACACTCTTAAGAGGTTTAAAACTTGATCAGTTCGATTTGTAGCATTGTTCAGGTCGTCTGATTGTGAAGTATAAAAAATTTGATGGTAGTCTTCAGGTTCTAGGGGTAATAGTTTTAGCTTTAAATTAGAATCTAATGTAATAGGGGATTCAGAGGTGTTAACGACAGAAATGTTTATTCTAGAGTTAGCTTTTACTTTGACAATAGAATTAGCAATCAAGATTGAGTCGATAGGGTTTTGATCTAGGATAAGGCCTTCCCTTAATTCCGGGTTAAGAACGGAACATTCTATAATGGTCTCAGTTCGAGGTGCAATTGTATAGATTGGTTCATTGAATTTTAACTTTAACTTGACTTCATTTGTAGTTAATGTGTCTGAATTAAAATCGATTTTTGATTGTGTTCCTGATAAAAAGTCATTACCGATAATTCCGTCATATGGGAATTCTATGTCAGACATGACATGAAATTCGAACTTGAGTGCATTGAATAAAACAGTTATTTGGCCTAAAGATACCATGGGATTGTTTGATGTGCCTAGACCGGTAAATGTCACTATGTTTTTATTTATTTTAGGCATTCTCTCAACAGACGACTTTTTGATTAAGCTTATAGATGCACCACTGTCAACTAGTAACCTCAGTGGTTTATTTGAGACAGATGTTTTTACTTCAATAAAAGGTAAGTATTTTCTTGATGGATTAGATGTTATGTTATGTATTTTAACATGTTTCGTGTTTTGTGTTTCAGGTACAGAGTTTGGAGAATTTGATCTGAACTGGGAGCTACTAGGATCAACAGGTTTGGCTGAAGCGGAAACAGTGGATTTGCTTGGAACTTTGGATGTAGAAGACATTTTGGATTTAGAAGAAGAATTGGAGTTCGCATTACAATTGGAATTAGGAGTACTGGTTTCAGTGGGTTGAGCAGACACCTTGAGAGCAGATGATGTATTAATTGCAGGACTATGGGTTTTGAATTTGTCACATGCATTACTAGATCGCTGAGGAACAGAGGCTACGACGGACGCGTAAGACCTTTTGGTAACTGAAGAAATAGTAGGATTATTAGATATAGTAGGTATATTGGATATAGCAGGTGTAGCAGAGACATCGGATACAGCGGATGCAGTGGGCCTATTGGATACAGCGGATACAGCGGATCTATAGGATACAGCGGATACGGTGGGTCTATTGGATACAGTGGATACAGTGGGTCTCTTGGATATAGTAGGTACAGCAGAGATATTGGATACGGCGGATGCAGTGGGCCTTTTGGATGCAGCGGATACAGTGGATACAGTGGATCTATAGGATACAGCGGATACAGTGGATTTATAGGATACAGCGGATGCAGTGGAAACAGTGGGCCTATTGGATACAGCGGATACAGTGGAAACAGTGGGCCTATTGGATACAGCGGATACAGTGGAAACAGTGGGCCTATTGGATACAGCGGATACAGTGGATACAGTGGAAACAGTGGGCCTATTGGATACAGCGGATTCAGTGGATACAGTGGATTTATAGGATACAGCGGATACAGTGGAAACAGTGGGCCTATTGGATACAGCGGATACAGTGGAAACAGTGGGCCTATTGGATACAGCGGATACAGTGGATACAGTGGATCTATAGGATACAGCGGATACAGTGGAAACAGTGGGCCTATTGGATACAGCGGATACAGTGGAAACAGTGGGCCTATTGGATACAGCGGATACAGTGGATACAGTGGAAACAGTGGGCCTATTGGATACAGCGGATACAGTGGAAACAGTGGAAACAGTGGGCCTTTTGGATACAGCGGATACAGTGGAAACAGTGGGCCTATTGGGTACAGCGGATACAGTGGAAACAGTGGGCCTATTGGATACAGCGGATACAGTGGATACAGTGGAAACAGTGGGCCTTTTGGATACAGCGGATACAGTGGGCTTATTGGATACAGCGGATACAGTGGATACAGTGGATTTCTTGGATACAGTGGGTGCAGCAGAGATATGGGATACGGCGGATGCTGCGGATACAGTGGTGGCTAATCTATGATTTTGGGGCTGGTTACCCGGTTTGTTAGATTGCCAGGATACGTGAGCGGTGTCGTTTAAGGTTGAAAACGGAGGAGGTAGAAATTTTGGACTCGGGAGACACCGTCGAGAGCCCTTTACTCGTTTAAATTATCATTTTCCTCAGGATAGTTTTCCTCCGGAGAGTCTACGAAATGAGCATTTTGATTTCGGTTTTGGAAGGAAGTAGACGGCATTTGGCGGTTATAATTGTTGTTATTGTTCCCGTTCTGGACGTTGTCAAACCTTTTATTATTATATTCGCGTTTACGACATGATTCTATAGTATGGCCTATGGCTTTGCAATATCGGCACACCACAGACACGGGTGCCGGTCTAAATGGCGTTGATGATGACGTCATATTGTTATTAAAATTATTTCTAGTTCCCCCATTCATTCTATAGGACCTATTCTGGGGCTGAAATTTACGAAATCGTGATTGATTCTGAGAATGGTTACCTGGTTGCGGTGTTGCGTTTACATTACGCCGCGCAGAACTCTGGAATATTTTTTCTTCGGATACAGCGAAATTAATTGCGTCATTAAGAGTTTCAGGGTCGCGGCATCGAACCACGGTTGACAATCTCTGGTTTAGCCCGGTGACAAATGTATTTAAGGCTAAATCTTGCATAGCAGCGACTCGACCGGCCAATTCGCCTTTCTTTTTAGTGGGTATAGAAATATTGATTTCTGTTAAAAGCTTTGATAAACATGTCTCTACTCTTAATGCGAATTGGTTGATCGTTTCGTTATAAGACTGTTTACAGTCCTGGAGATCAGAGAGCAGAGCAGCGTAGTGTTTTCGCTCGCCAAATTGGGATTTTAAAAAGTCTTCGAGTTGTTGCCATGTTTCAAATTCTTTTATGGAGCATGCGCTTTCGGCGCGCCCTTGGAGTTGACTTAAAATGTATTTTAAAAGGGTGTCAACTTGTGTAGGAGAAGCCAGGCTGATTGCATTTTTGCAATTATTTAAGAAGGCGTTTAATTTGTCTCGGTCGCCATCGTATTTGTTAATAAATTTAATTAGTATATTTAGATCAATGTCAGGCATGATTGAAGTTAATTTGAGAGAGGCAGTAGCCTCTTCCTTTGGCATTACTAGGAATCGGCGCGATAAAGACGTCTGGGAATGTTTGGCGATAAGCGGCTGCAATGGTCTCCGACTACAATGTTGCAGTGAGTACAACAGCAACGAATTAGTTTTACTGAGATAAATCTATTTATAGAACGAGATTGATTTAATTTATTCACTTCACTTTTCACTTAATTGTTAAACTTTAAAACTTACAGAGTCACGATGATTGCCGGAATAAGATGGGACATTTCAGTTTTCTTACAGGTTTTTCCTCTTCTAATATTTTCAGGGTTTTGTTATTCAGGAATCAGCGTCAGGAACAGCGTCAGGATACAGCGTCAGGAAACAGCGTCAGGAACAGCGTCAGAAATCAGCGTCAGGAACAGCGTCAGGAAACAGCGTCAGGAAACAGCGTCAGGAAACAGCGTCAGGAAACAGCGTCAGAAATCAGCGTCAGGAATCAGCGTCAGGAACAGAGTCAGGAATCAGCGTCAGGAACAGCGTCAGGAAACAGCGTCAGGAATGGTGTCACTAAACAGTGTCAGGAACAGTGTCAGACACAGCGTCACGAGACGGTGAGGAACAGCGTCAGAAATAAAGTTCACGGAACACTTTCACTTCGTTACACTTTAGGATTTAGACGAACCGAGGATCAGTTTTGATCCCTTTTCGCTGCCACCAATGTTATACGAGGGGTTGGATTTTGGATTTTAAAAAAGAAAGTTTTTATTTTGACACTGTTTAATAGACAGACACTAATTTAGTTACACTTTTGAATTTTAGAGGGACAAGCTTTCCGAATGATGGTCGCGATGTGACTGAGCTCTAACTTACAATGAGCTCACTGGCTTATATCTAGGATGCTGACGCAGCAGCATTACCCAGGGATGTCAGCATCCCTACTTACAAATACAATATATAACAGTACGCTCTTTAAGTAGCGGCCACAGAGTCCGAATTTCTGTAGTCAATTTTTAAGATTTGCAGACGTTGTTCGTTCGTATACTTCACCATAATGAAAATGGGTCTACTGAATAAACTGATAGTGAAAGTTCGATTTTTTTTTATATTGCACTTCAAGGTTGACCTCGTCCCACCTGATGTTAAGTGGTAATGAGGTTCTAGCTTAAGCGTGACAAGTACAGCATAATAAATCTGTTACTGAACTTGTCGCCCTTACCTTGAAGGCTTGACCCCTGCTACTAATGGGGCACCCCAAAGGAGTTCTGGAAACCATACTCACACGGAGGAACACAACAACACAGAAGTGATTGTTATTTGGCTGCGGTCTTCTATAAGGTCGAGGTATTTCACCAGTCGGGCTGCTCCAGTTCGAGCGATAAATCGCTATGCCCGATCTCTCTTAAAATGTTAAGTGAAAAGGTGCGTTCGCAAACTAAATTCAAAATTGTTTAGTTCCAAATAATTATTGTATGAATTTTAACATGTAAATTTAATTTAATTAGAATTGTTTGATGCTTAATAGAGTGGGCTGTATTTGTATGGTCGATGGGGAATCGCTGCACCAACAAAAGTTAAGAAATCTGATTAAATTTAGTAATTTATTTCCACGAAAATGCACACGTTACAATTAGAATACCGAGAGAGGGCGGAAAAAGAAGTCAGTTTTGTCACTGGAATTGTTTTTTGTTGGTGTTACCAACAAGAATGACGACCTCGGTAGCGCAGTGGCTAAGGTAGGCGACCAAAGCGCGAAAGGTCCCGGGTTCGATTCCCGGTCGGGTCAATTTGGAAAACGAACTTTTCTAAATTGACTTGGGTCTGGGTGTGCTGGGATGACGCCCCCAGTTAGTATCCGTCATCTGGTGTTCATAGTACAAGAGAAAACCTTAGTTAATAAAATAAAATAAAAAATAATTTATTCTCACACTTAAATTAAATTACAAAAGTGAGTTATCTCTGGGTACATAGTGACGTGTGACTGGAGCCTAATGTAGGGCAACCCTGTATTTCAGGACTCCAGGTCCCACCCACGAGATCGACGAGTAATTAATAATTAAATTTAATTTAAGGAACAACAATACTATGTTAAATTTTCATGAAAAACAAGAGTAACAAAAAATAAAATAAAATATAGTAGATTACAGAAATATATATATATATGCTCATCACGTTTGATTGAGTGTGTGTGAGTCTGTGTGTGTGTGTAAGTGTATGCGTATGTGTATAGGCGCGTATGAGTGTGGTCTCATAAATTAGACACAAGCAGGGATTCTATTTGATCATAATTTAATTCAAGCAGCCAGGTTGTTAAAACGGATTTGCATTCGAATTTTGTTCTGTGGTAGATATTAAGTGCTCTGTTTATTTTGTTACTAGCTGTGCCCGCGACTTCGTTCGCGTGGACTACATCCTTTTATGGTTGGTTTTACCCCTTTCTCCCCTAATATTCGAAACAAAAAGTAGTCTATATTTTAATCCAAGTTTCGAGCTATATTTGTGCCAAATTTCATATCTCTAACTTAAAAATAAACATTTTTCCATATATACTTCCAAAGGTGGTATTACCCCCCTCCCCCCTTATTTTCTAATAAAAAGTAGCCTATGTCCGTTCTCGAGATTCAACGTATACCTATACCAAATTTCATCAAAATCGGTTGAGAGGTTTAAGCAGGAAAGCGTAACAGACAGACAGACAGACAGAGTTACTTTCGCATTTATAATATTAGTAGGGATACAAGTAAGACGCAAGAAAGTACAAATGTCGTTTAACGAATACCGTACGGTGTGGAACTGGATTGCACACTTTGTCAGACCTCCGTTTAGATGACGTGAGGTATGGGTCGTATTCAAGAGCCGAATGCTTAAGAAGTATGGCATGTAGGATAAACATCTGCCTAATGGTAACGACTTTACATTCTTCATAGAGTTTGGCGGTTGGATAGAGGAAGGGCCTCTTTGTCATAACCTTGAAAATTGACCGTCGAGCTCGTTCTAGCCTAATTATTTTGGTTTTGCATGCTCCTCCCCACGCCGAGATACAATAACTCATAACTGATTGTGCAAGTGCAAAATAAACGCACTTAAGCGAATGTGGCTCAAGTACGTTTCTGAGTTTTTTAAATATCCATATCAGTTTTCGAGTGCGTGAGGACAGCAATGCGATTTGGACATCCCAAGATAAAGTTTCGTCGAGGTGAATTCCAAGGTATCTAACGGCATGGACCCGCATTACAGTTAAGCGACTGCATGCGGACCGGTCCCTCCGACCGTCACAGGTATGGGCTTTGATATTGAAAGAGGAGCTAGGCATGGAGGACTGTTTAATTGAGAACGTTACAAGGTTTGATTTTGTGATGTTAACCGTTAGTTGATTATTTTGCAGCCATGCAATTATATGACTTAAAGCCCTATCCGCGTTCTGCTTTGCTGAAGCCCAAGTCTCTCCCGTAAATATGAGCGCGGTGTCGTCGGCATAAGAAAAGATGCTACCATTAGCTGGCTTATAATTACATAGCTCGTTGATGTAAATAAGGAAGAGACTTGGGCCTAATACACTTCCCTGCGGAACACCGCAGGCAACAGGGAGCTCAGTACTCACATGGTCACCAATTTTAACACGCTGCCATCTATTTGTCATAAAATCCTTAAACAAGTTATACCGCGGACACCAACATTTTCCAGTTTTTGGAGTAGAATAGTAGTGGAGACCGTGTCGAAAGCCTTAGCCAGATCTAAGAACACACCTATACATTTTTCTTTTTTATCTAGGCTACTAGTCACGCTATCGACTAGCTGAGTAACTGCATCTTCTGTCGATTTCTTGTCGTTTGAAACCAGGTGATTGGAGTGATTGTCTGGCGCATTTATTTTATTTATTATTTATTTGTTAAAAGTGAATCTTTCATATTTAACAATAATAATTGTCGTATCCCATTTGACTTATCATAGCGATACTATAATAACACCAGTCGCACCCTCCGGCGAATAAAGTCGTAAGTGACGTAACGCGTTTACGCCGCATACATCTTGATTAGCCCGGCGTAAAGTCGTAAGCGGCGTAAACACGTTACGTCACTTACGACTTTTTTCGACCAAGGTTACGACCTGTATGTACCAGGTCAGGACCTGTGATAACGATAAATTAATTATTTGTATATGTATTTTTATCCCTATTGGAAAACCCCTTATTATAAAAAATTGGATAGTTTAAAAAATATTTATGTATGTTCTCAGGGCGACCTAAAGAATTTCCTGATCGCAACTCGTACCCCGGAGGAATCAGCGGAATATCTGTCCCGCGTCGGGCCGGCGCACCCGCGGCCGACCAGCGCGCGTGTGGCGCCGCCGCTGTCGGCGCAGCACCGCGCGCTGCTGGTCACACACCTCGCCGCCGCCGCCGCGCGCCTCGCTGCCAAGCGGGTCACTCATAGGTAACTTAAGAGACGCCGCCGCTGTCGGCGCAGCACCGCGCGCTGCTGGTCACACACCTCGCCGCCGCCGCCGCGCGCCTCGCTGCCAAGCGGGTCACTCATAGGTAACTTAAGAGACGCCGCCGCTGTCGGCGCAGCACCGCGCGCTGCTGGTCACACACCTCGCCGCCGCCGCCGCGCGCCTCGCTGCCAAGCGGGTCACTCATAGGTAACTTAAGAGACGCCGCCGCTGCCGGTGCAGCACCGCGCGCTGCTGGTCACACACCTCGCCGCCGCCGCCGCGCGCCTCGCTGCCAAGCGGGTCACTCATAGGTAACTTAAGAGACGCCGCCGCTGTCGGCGCAGCACCGCGCGCTGCTGGTCACACACCTCGCCGCCGCCGCCGCGCGCCTCGCTGCCAAGCGGGTCACTCATAGGTAACTTAAGAGACGCCGCCGCTGTCGGCGCAGCACCGCGCGCTGCTGGTCACACACCTCGCCGCCGCCGCCGCGCGCCTCGCTGCCAAGCGGGTCACTCATAGGTAACTTAAGAGACGCCGCCGCTGCCGGTGCAGCACCGCGCGCTGCTGGTCACACACCTCGCCGCCGCCGCCGCGCGCCTCGCTGCCAAGCGGGTCACTCATAGGTAACTTAAGAGACGCCGCCGCTGCCGGTGCAGCACCGCGCGCTGCTGGTCACACACCTCGCCGCCGCCGCCGCGCGCCTCGCTGCCAAGCGGGTCACTCATAGGTAACTTAAGAGACGCCGCCGCTGCCGGTGCAGCACCGCGCGCTGCTGGTCACACACCTCGCCGCCGCCGCCGCGCGCCTCGCTGCCAAGCGGGTCACTCATAGGTAACTTAAGAGACGCCGCCGCTGCCGGTGCAGCACCGCGCGCTGCTGGTCACACACCTCGCCGCCGCCGCCGCGCGCCTCGCTGCCAAGCGGGTCACTCATAGGTAACTTAAGAGACGCCGCCGCTGCCGGTGCAGCACCGCGCGCTGCTGGTCACACACCTCGCCGCCGCCGCCGCGCGCCTCGCTGCCAAGCGGGTCACTCATAGGTAACTTAGGAGATTAGTTTCAATTTGTGAGATTGGTTGGCCCAATCTAAGATTGCCTTTTTATTTATTTGACGACCTCCATAGCCTGTGAGGTCCCGGGTTCGATCCCCAGTCGGGTTAATAAAGGAAACGAACTTTTCTATATAATCTTGGGTCTGGGTGTTGTGGTACCGTCGTTGTTTCTGATTTCTGTATCACAAGTGCTTTTGCTACTTACCACAGAATCAGAGCAATGTATGTGAAAAACAAAGTTACAACAACACCCAGACCCGAGACAATATAGAAAAGTTAGTTTACCATATTGAACCGGGAGTCGAAACTAAGGGATAACGCGACGCCGAAGTACGCTCGCCTCTCGGTTAGTAACAAAATTTCCTGTTATTTTTAAAAAAACAGACGGTTATTTTTAAAGAAACAGAAACAGACGATAACTTGCAATTAGCTCAGTTGGAAGAGCAGCACGCGCGATACGTGAAGGTCGTGGGTTCGATTACCGCAACGCAAAGGGGAGTACATTGTTTTTGTTTCTTTAAAATATTCAAAGTTCGCTGGAGCGGTGTAGCACTATATAAATTATAAATCAAACAATTTCCCGTTTTTCCTCAGAGACATAGCTGCTCGTAACTGCGTGATTACGTCATCGATGACGCTGAAGCTGTCGTACCCGGCGCTCACCAGGGGCCCAGACTCGCACGAGTATTATAAGCATCATGACCAGGTAACGTACTACTAGATTTTGCACGCGGCTCCGCTCGCATTTGGTAGCATGTTTCCGCTTTCCTGTTTTCAGGGTTCCGTAACCAAATGTCGACAAACGGAACCCTATGGATTCGTCAATGTTACAAAACTATAAGACACTGTTGTAACTTGTAGATGAATTCTGTGAACGTATTAAGATTTTTAACAAAAATAGAAAAAAAAATTTAGGGGCTCCCCTTAAGCGGTAATGAGGTCATGGCTTAAGGGCGACAAGTAACAGCATATTAAAGCTGTGACTGGATTTGTCGCCCTTACTGGACTGTTACTGGACTTGAAGGCTTGACCCCTGCTACTAATGTAGCACCCCCCAGAATCTTTAGAAACCTTACTCACACGTAGGAACACAACAACACAGAAGTGATTGTTATTTGGCTGCGGTCTTCTGTAAGGTATTTCACCAGTCGGGCTGCTCCAGTGCTAGCGATAAATCGCTTTACCCTTCCTCTCTTAAAAATATTTAATAAAAACAGGATTAATTACACTAAGCTAAGTTACTGCACCCTGTTTTACTCGACATTTGTAGCACTATCATGAAGGTAGATGTTGTATTGTTTGCTAATGCATCAATGTGTCACATTTTGCGAGCAATGAATATGTAGATTGGTTGAAACATACGATTAGACTTTGAACACGTTGTTTTTATTCCAGGGGTAATGTTTGGATTGATGGGGTTTTTTTTTGTTTTTTAGAACACAAACTTAATTAATATTTGTATAGTACCTACTTAACTTATCTGACATTCTTGTATTGTATCAAAATGTCTTTTTTTTTTATCCTTTACGAATGTTCGGAAACGCACAAGGAACACTTATCTTAATAGTGTATCCGCTTGGAAGAGTTCATGTGATATTTAAAGTTTTATTTGTGCTAATATTGAACTTGATTAAAATATACAAAAAAGTTAAAATATTTAGAGATATACTGGTTTGTCATCAATATCGTTAATGCTTTCTTCATTGCATGTATTGTATAATAATAATTGTTAACATTCTAACGCCACTCTTATGCGTGGGGAACTAGCAGGAGCCAGGGCTATTGCTATTTTCCCGGGCATTTGGTTTCCACCAGAATACCAGCGCTGCTGCGGTGTTATATATGCCGTACCAGCATTTGCTGAGGTGGAACCCAAGTTGGCCTCACACGATACCTTATGTTTTATGTAGACTGTCTAATATTGTGTGTGTTCAGTAATTGTGTGATCGTCAATAAATACATTTTTCTTTCTTTCTTTCTTCTTTCATTTGTTTGTCTCATCAGGTGATACCGCTGCGATGGCTGCCTTCAGAAGCTGTCCTAGAAGGGGAATACTCCACCAAGTCTGACGTATATATGTTCGCAGCTACTGTGTGGGAGGTGAGTTAACATTTTATTAAAGTTCAATATTCTTTTATTCATGTAAATTACAACTGAATATATAAAAAGAGAAACTGACTGACTGACATATCAACGCACAGCCTAAACGACTAAACGTAGGGACTTGAAATTTGGGAGGGACGTAGCTTAGGTACCGTAGAGGTGCACTAAGAAAGGAATTCCCGAAACTTCCTCGGGAACGGGAATTATCGGGAAAATCCTTTTGTATGTAAAATCTAAGCCGCTTAAGTTACACGCTTGAAATTTAGCATGGCCGGTACTTTAGTAAACTTAAAGCTTAGTTGCAACAGGCTACTGAAAAATTCCCACGTGAACGGGAGTTAGCGGGAAAAAAGTTTTGTAGGAAATAATCTAAACCGCGTATGTTTTCAATCTAGCATGCATGAAAATTCAGCATTTTTAACCTTTCTCCCACACACCTTCAGATTAAGACACAATCTTGGTTGACAGATATACACAAAGGCGGAGCTTCCTTTCTGCAAGCTGAACGACAACTCGGTGCTGGAGAGGCAGAAGGCGGGCACCCTGGAGTGGCCGGAAGTGCCGACGATGCCTGACGCTCTGCGAGACTTGCTGGTGAGGTTTCTTTGTCTAACTCTTGCGTTAAACCCCACGAGAGATCCTTATGTTACCTTTTACATAGCCCCATGTGTTGCTAGAGATCTATTTGTTACCTTGTATATAACCCCACGTGGTCTGAACTAGAGGTCCTTTTGTTACCTTGTACAGTCGCCGTCGATATATTGGAGCAGACAGAGTGACCAAATACTTCTGAACAGTTAAAAATGTCAATAAGTTCCATACACTACAAGTTACCATTAATATCTGAACATTCATTACTTCAAAAATATCTGAGCAGATGCTAGTCAATCATTTTTATACACACAACTAACCAATAATATCTGAACACTGTCCAACTTCATTTGTATTTACTTGCACCCGAATGAAGCCGGGGTGGGTGGCTAGTATTATTACAAACGCGAAAGTTGGTAAGAATGTAGCTATACATTCTTCCCAACTTTAGTCTATGCTTGTTTGAAAAAAGAAAGAAATAACTTATTTGGCACAAAACGTTTAACAGTAATTACATATTAGATACATAGTTGACGACCTCCGTAGCCGAGAGGCGAGCGGGCCTGACTTTGGCGAGCGCCATCTCTGAGGTTCCGGGTTCGATCCCCGGTCGGGTCAATATGGGAAACGAACTTTTCCATATTGTCCCGGGTCTGGGTGTTGTGGTACCGTCGTTGTTTCTGATTTCTGTAACACAAGTGCTTAAGCTACTTACCACAGAATCAGAGCAATGTATGTGATGTTGTCCAATATTTATATTTATATTTATATTATAGTTTTAAGTCTACAATGTGCCCAAAAGGTTATCCACTCAGCATTATGCCGTACATTTGAATACAAGGCCCATGTAAAGACGCTGGTCTTCAGTGGTCACCTAATATCTACAAACTAATGGTTTTTTTCTCTTTCTGGCTAAAATTTAGTAGGAAGAGTGGTGACATACAATACGAATAAACATAATACTATTTTTTTTTATATTACACTCTAAGATTGACCTCATCCCACCTGATGTTAAGTGGTAATGAGGTCCTAGCTTAAGGGCGACCAGTACAGCATAATAAATCTGTTACTGGACTTCTCGCCCTTACCTTGAAGGCTTGACCCCTGCTACTAATATAGCACCCCCCAGGAGCTCTGGAAACCTTACTCACACGCAGGAACACAACAACACAGAAGTGATTGTTATTTGGCTGCGGTCTTCTGTAAGGTGGAGGTATTTCACCAGTCGGGCTGCTCTAGTTCGAGCGATAAATCGCTACTCAGGGCATATATCTCTTTATCTATATTATATATATTTCTATTTAGTATTCTACAATAAAAAAAAACTCATTATCATGCAACAGAACCGATGCTGGAGCAAGTCGCCGGCGGAGCGCCCTCAGTTCACAGACATATGTGAGGAGGCGGCCGCAGTACTGCAGCGAGTGACCGCCGAGAACGCCCAGTCTCCACCACCTGAGGAGCAGTAAGCCAGCCATCGATCTACATAAGGCTGGGGACTGTACGAGAATCTCAGCTCAAAAACTGAATTGCGACACACGTTTCTTCGAAGTTACGTTACTCCGACAAATGATTATTTTTCAAATATAACGTCTATTTTTATGGATTGAACTAGTCCACTTAGATCGGAACTAGTTAGGTTACACCGCAGTAAGGTACGATTCAGTTTGGTTAATTTTCTGATTTTGTATATTTCAAGCCTCGTACTTCAATGACTCTTCCATATAAACTTCCAAATACCGTTTACTTCCTTAGGGATAGAGTTTTGTAAATCCCGATCTTAGCTAATGTCTATACCATATAAGGGGACTGCCAAATTTCAAGTTTGTAGGTGTTATAGTTTCTGAGATTTCATAATTAATCAGTATGTGGTATTTCGCTTTCATATATAGGTAAATATTATATTTGAGCCTATTAATGACTCATGATTTAAGGAGTATAATAGGTGAGTGGACTGGGTCGAATGCACCAGATTGATTTTAGTCCCTTAAATAGCTATTAAAAATATTAGACACGTATGTTTTCATTTGCCTAACTGGTGGGTACCTACATATGACGTCACGCGACAATTTGTGTCGATGTTATTTTTTGATTAGATGGAAAATGCAAAGATACGTGTCTCAAATTTTGGATAATTTAACAGACAAACTAACAGTGAACGAAAAGAACTCTCGTCATACTAACATCATTCGAATATCGGAACCAAAACATACACAATTGTAAAGTATACAAGCAATAGATACGCAATATAGTATGACGACCTCGGTGGCGCAGTGGCTAAGGTAGGCGACCAAAGCGTGAAAGGTCCCGGGTTCGATTCCCGATCGGGTCAATTTGGAAAACAAACTTTTCTAAATTGACTTGGGTCTGGGTGTGCTGGGATGACGCCCCCAGTTAGTATCCGTCGTCTGGTACTCATAGTACAAGGGAAAACCTTAGTTTGAGACCAGGTGATTGGTGTGATTGTCTGGCGCATTTATTTATTTATTATTTATAGTAATAAAGTATCAACCCTTGAACAAACATTTAGGCTAATGCGTTTAGGTCGAGAAATAGACATTATCCGTTAGTTACGTCATTTCATAGAATGGGGTGGACAGCGCTTGGCTGTGATTAGTACGCGCCTGTGACTCGCTGCGACCTTGGAAACGGTATGATTACCGTTGCTAGCTCACTTTTTAAGCCACGCCCACCGTACCTTACTTTTCTTGATGCCATTTTCAGACGTTAGAAATGTTTCTATGTTTTTTTCGTTCACTGGGGAAACTTTTGCCTAATTAAGACCACAAGGGAAGCACCCTTGTGGTCTCAATTAGGGCGCCCGTTGTGGACTTTTTAGAGATAACAACATAATATAAATTTCGAATAGGTGTATCATGTACCTAAATGGTGATTAGTGTGTCCTACACACTAACTGTAAGTATTTTAATTAAATTAGTAAGTATATAATTTAGACGTAATTGAACGAAAGCTAAACGATACTGCCATTGTGTAAATAAACTTAGCATTTGACTGAGTAGCCATTTAAATAATTAAGTATTTTTTATTATTACGACGTTCGTCCCAAATTGATGTAATTTTTACGTCCTATTGAATCGAAATTCTTAGTGTGTAAGAAACTGTGTAATTTATTGAAATAATTATATTAACTTTTACTTGTATAGAATACCGATTTTTTGTGAAAAAAATTAAAGTTGAATTAGTGTAGGATTTCAGAGAAAATTGATTTCGGATTTAATATTATTAATGTCGTTTTTATATGACGGTTTCTGAAAAAAATATTTATATTGAATTTTAGGATATGAATCATTACTAGTTATGATGCCGATAAGTTTCTTATTATATCCATTTTTTGTATTGTAAATGGAAATTCTTGTATAAATTTTAACTGTACATTATAATGATACCAGATGATGCATTTATAGTTTTAGGTGTTAGTAAATATTGCTTTAGGTAACGTCTTTGGCCCACTAGTATGGTTTCCAAGTAGTTAGATCACTTGCCTCTAAATATGATACTATATACAGTGCTAAAGTTAACACTTACAATGCCCAAAACCGGGGTTCTACTGTATTTAAACCAGACTCACAGAACCCAGCTGCAGAGTCGGCCTATAGTTAGCTATACATTGCCTATGTCCAAGTACTCGCTAGCTGGGTCCTATTTTTCTCTCGAAAGTAAGCAAGAGAAAGGGTTGGCAAAGATATTCTCAGTTTAAATAATGTTTCTTAAACATATGCCGCTCCAAATATCTTCTATTATATATAAGTCTATAAGGGTTATTGTTATTTCGTCACATGCATTAAAAAATGTTTTAATCTGTCATAGGTAGGTAAGGGTTACTGTAAATTAGTCATAATTTCTCATTTAGAAAATTAGAACTGTGACGAATTTACACATACTATTTTTCGTGACGAATTTACAATAACCCGTCTATAATATTAGCTATACTGTTCACTTCACATTTTAATTACAAACCTATTTCATTTGGTTAGGTGCGAAACGCAAAAACACGTATGAAATTTTTACATAAACCAACAGACGGACAAAAAACCTATGTCTCCTTCCCTATATGTATGGAAATGTTGAGCAGGTATGTTATATTGATCTAGTGGTCCGATTGGCGTAGACTATCCACAAGTTAAGAATTAGACAGAATGCCAACTTATATGTACAGTCGCCGTCAGATATACCGGAGCAGACAAAGTGGCAAAATACTTTTGAACAGTTAAAATGTGAAAAAGTTCCATACACCACAAGTTACCATTAATATCTGAACATTCATTACTTCAATAATATCTGAGCAGATGCTAGTCAATAATTTCTATACACACAACTTACCAATAATATCTGAACACTCATCTACACAGGTAGCTAAATGAGACACATGACGTGCGTGACACATGGTGACGTTATGCGTGTTCAGATAATATTGGCATCTGCTCAGATATTATTGAAGTAATGAATGTTCAGATATTAATGGTAACTTGTGGTGTATGGATTGACATTTTAACTGTTCAGAAGTATTTGGTCACTTTGTCTGCTCCAATATATCAGACGGCGACTGTACATAGTATGTAGCTTTAGCCTTTGATCAATATAATCAAATATTTTTTATTGGTTTTGAACCTTATCTCAAGTGAATAAGAGTGGCAATTTGTGAACAATCAAGTAACGAACAATAAAATATAAACACTTGAGCTCTTACGGCGTTACAATAAGGTTCACTTTAGAATGACTTTATATGTCAACGTAAAATCGTAAAAAACCTAATATAAAATTTCGACTATTTTATCTTTCGAAATTGTTAATCGTCGAAAGACTGCAAACCGTAACATACTGGTTACAATTTAACGCTTTATTATTTGACCGATTGCAATATATCGATTTGAAACAAATAAAATACAATCTACCATTACTAACTACATACTACCGTCTGGTGAAATACCTCCACCTTACAGAAGACCGCAGCCAAATAACAATCACTTCTGTGTTGTTGTGTTCCTGCGCGTGAGTAAGGTTTCCAAAGCTCCTGGGGGGTGCTACATTAGTAGCAGGGGTCAAGCCTTCAAGGTAAGAGCGACAAGTCCAGTGACAGATTTATTATGCTGTACTTGTCACCCTTAAGCTAGGACCTCATTACCACTTAACATCAGATGGGATGAGGTCAATCTTGAAGTGCAATATAAAAAAAAAATCTACTGCATGAGGTTACTTCATCCATTCGTACATGTTATAATAAGCTGGTTTTCAGTCTATATCTATTTTGTGGACGTTAATTGATGTCTCAAATTATTGGAATCTCATTTACTTTAGATAAATCTTAAATCGACTTTTGTCTATAGTTCTTCGCTAGGCCATAGATTGTAATCTGTAATTTACTATAAGCTTTAACGTTTATGCCATTTCTTTAATGAATTTAATACTGTATCAATTGGCTCCCAGTCCAATGAACCTCGATTTGGATATTTTAAATTGTAACATCAGTAATATATGAATTTCGTACTGTTGGGTAAAAATGGTGTGTAATTAAACTGTATGCATATAATTCTACTTAAATTGGCCCTCAGTCCTAATGGTGCAAGGCGTAAGGTCCAACTGCTGCGTGATTGGTTATTTTTTACATGACACTGACAGATGTCACCATGACATGTCAATTACCAATCACGAAGAAGTTTCTCACCCTCACGTATTGCCATCTAACGGATCATGCACGATAACCCACTCACTACACAAATCTAGTCAATGAGGAAATTATTTAAAAATAAGTCGCTGGTCTGGGATCCTGTCACTTAAAAAAAATAATGTATGTAGATAATAATTTTAATATGAATTGAAACGTGAAACAACCCTTGGCTTCTTATTGTAATAATCAGACAGCCTATAAAAACTATAGTTTATACGTATGTAAACAAAATCAATTGTAATGGTGCAATTTCATTTTAAAATTTAAAGCTACTTTTAGTTTAAGCCATTTTATGTGCTATATATTACATTAGGCTTTTTATAAGATTACATTTATGTTCCTTTAGTTATTTACATATCTTATTATAGAAATTGGTCTGAGTTTTATATTTTAAGTGTTTAGTTATAGAGCACAAAATGGCTCATCTGTCAGCTTTTAGTAAATCTTTTCATACTAATTATAACGAATTAAATCTGAACATATTTATGTCACCGCTTATTTAAATTTGTCAGCAAATAAGTAAGACTCTTGGCAGTGTAGGGTCTATCTCAACTATTGAGGTGACAGTATCCGCACGTTTAAATATTGTTATATACATAGCTGGGCATTCACTCGTTAATCCGTTAATCGTTAATTAACGAAGTTAACATTTCGAGTAACGGATTAACTTTTAAGTTAACTTTGAAAACTGTTAACGGACTCATTAACTTCCGTTAATAATCCAGAAGTCCGTTAATCGTTAATCCAATGCCTACTATTCACCGCATTGCACTGCGGTGGCGTGGCGAAAAAAACAGGTCTAGACAAGACAAGCATGAAACGACAAGTGGCGAGCAGCGCGTGTCGCGAGTGAAACAAAAACACTACACAAAGCGCGTGCGAGTGAGAAAGCTGCGAATAGATTCATTTTGTTCATTTGATTTCAACATGTCATTAATTACTTAGAGCCGGTGTTTTAATTAGGATGACGAGTGCTGTGTTTGTTTTAAAGAAGGGAGCGTTCAAGTATTACGTTATAACGGGTTACCTACGCCATACCGAATACCAAGCGATCGAAAATCAAAATATCGAATATACAAATAATAATCATTCGATGTATTGAGCGTTTGATACTTTTACCATTCGATATTTTGAACGTTCTATTATATGTAAATTAGATATTTTGAGCGATCTATTATTTGTATCCCGAAAAGTAACTCTGTCTGTCTGTTACACTTTCCCGCTTAAACCTCTCAACCGATTTTTATGAAATTTGGTATTAGGTGTATACGTTGAACCTCAAGAACGGACAAAGGCTATTTTTTGTTACAAAAAGGGGGGGGGGGCATCCCCACCCCCCCCCCCCTTTTTACCACATTTGAAAGTTTATACAGAAAAATGTTTATTTTTTAAGTAAGAGATATGAAATTTGGCACCAATATAGCTCGAAACTTGGATTAAAATATAGACTACTTTTTAAGGGTAAAACCGACCATGAAAGGATGTATCCACGCGAACTAAGTCGCGGGCACAGCAAGTATTTCATATTTTGAACGTTCGATGTTTATTATTCGATATTGCATTGGTCCCCCTTACGTAACGCAATATTTGAAGATTTTTTTACTCTCCCCCCCCTTTACATAACCTCCCCCCCCCATTGCGTTACGTAATACTTGAACGCTCCCTAAATGACTGTCAGTCATCATTTGCGTGTGGATAAGGAAGTGTGTAGGTAATATTAGGTGAATTGAAAAAGTAGACATGGAATCAGATTCCAGGTCCTGGTGGGAATCCATGACCATTCATCCATCAATTTTAATTATATTTTAACGGATTAACGATTAACGTTAACTTGCGTTAATTCGTCTGAAATGTAACGCTTTAACGTTTAACGAAGCTAACTTTTTTAGTAACGGATTAACGATTAACGAAGTTAATTATTTGATTAACGGTGCCCAGCTGTGGTTATATACTTATGAACACAACAAAATAGTTGTTCAACTTGTGCCGACCTACTACATGACCTACAAGTCGACACAAATACGGCGTCAGCAGAATCGTGCATTACGTATGGAGCGTTGTTTACTACGCCAATTCTGATGACGCCGTATTTGTGTCGACTTGTATGTCGGCACAAACTTAAAGTTGTATGTGTTAGCCCTTAGGTTCCGCAATTTTTTATAGTTCCAAGAATTTTTTCTTATCCTTCATATTTATTGTCACATTAACTGATTTATATTTCAATTCAGACATTCACGCTAGCCGTAAGTTTGTACTTTTTATACGAATCGTAATTTGAATGTATTTGAGGAAACGAATGCATTTTTAAATAAACGTAAATATTAGAAACCGTCGTTTCTTTTTGAGATATCTATATATGTAATTGTAAACACCCAGACACTAATTTTTAATGTTCATCACATGAATCAATCAAATCAAAATATATTTCTTTATTCAAGTAGGTTACATAACACTTAAATACTTTTCAATCAATCAAATATATATTTATTCAAATAGGTTATATTAACACTTTTGAATCGTCATTGATTACAATGCAAAGATATTATATATAAACTAGCTGTCCCGGCGAACTTCGTAACGCCTATTTTTTTAGTTTCTAACCTTTTAAACCTTCCCTGGACCTCCACAATTATTTCAGAACCAAGATTAGCCAAATCGGTCTAGCTGTTCTCGAGTTTTAGCGAGACTAACGAACAGCGATTCAGTTTTATATATAAGAAGATTATGATTCTACTTCCGGTTCGGAACCAATATCTACCGAGAAGACAACAGTAAAAAACTCAGCAGATTAGTTACAGTAGCAGTATCTAACTTATAGCTATGTGTAGACCACTTTGGACCAATTCATATAGCTTTGTTTTGATGAGTGAATAAAGCATTAAGTATTTATTTTAAGAGGTAAGCGCTAGTAGCCATCGCTCCACTCAACCGTATTGAAGGGAATGTAACGACCCGACATATAACGCCACCACATCATTGTAATTTTAGTGAGCTTAACTAATCGTCATTGAATACATTGCAAAGTGATTTTACTGCCTAATTCTTACTAATGCCTACCGCATAAAGGTTTTGAACCGGCAGTAGAATCATAATTTATCAAAAGATAAGAAAATAAAGGCAAAATAAGAACCAATCAAGAAATGAAGCCAAACCTAATTCCAACTTGACGACAAAGTCTTAATTTAGCTGGGACGTAAGTACAAGTAAATTGCAAACCGATTGTAATTTCACGCGAAATTAATTATTAATCAAGGAAGGTGCATTTGTGATTCTTTACAGTCATCAAAAGTTTGTCCTGCTAGATGCATTATATAGAAGACTGATTTTTCGAACGGGGGCAAGATGAAGGTTTACGTGATAGGCCTCTTAAGCCTAATGGTGTTGTACCTTTGCTTGCCAGAAACGACCGGCCTTCGGGTATGTCATACAGGTCTAACATGCGCCACGCGACTAAATTTTATCGCGTTCTTAACAAACCGCACCTCTGGTAGAACATGGGCGCAATTGCAGTTTTTTGAAATTTTACAGAAGACCCAAACAGATATGTTTTTGCATTTAATGTGGTCTAGCTCTGTTTCTCTAAAGTTGTCCTCCTTTGCAAGACATAAATTGTATACATACTATATTATTTTTAGATATGTGCTCAACCTTTTATGATTAAGAATTTTTATTTTTTTTCTATTAATTTTGTTTTCAAGGCAGTTGCCAATTGTGCCTTTGTTTTACCGAATTTATGAAACTTCAAAATCGATTGAATACCAATTAGGTCCATGTTGAATACAGTACGTCAGCTGCTGATTGGCTGAAAATACGAGTAGGTACGCTGTGGTATTAGCCAATCAATAGTATCGAAACTTGATCAATTTGACGCATTGCGCATGCTAGGCCTAATATACTCAATACTCAATTGTTTATTACTTCTATAATGTTGGTAAAGTACGGATAATATACTTATAATTAGATCTTTATAGACCCCCGTCAAGGTAGGGTTCGTCCAGCAAAAAAGTACCGCTTTTTAAGAATTGAATGATGCAGATAATAAGTGCCTTTTCTCGTGTAAATGTGCTCGAAATAATGTATTTGTGCCTCCAACGGCTTCAGAGTAATTTAAGAATAGAATTGAGTTGTAAGATTTCAACAGAACATACAAACGTACATATATTACAAGTTAATAAAAGCTTGTTATAACCGATTCTGATGCACGAACGTTCGCCTAGCAAAATTATTTTTTAATTGAAAGGTCTAGCTGGATAAAAAATATGCAAAAAGATAGCTTATACCTATACGAACATAAATGTGCTGTGAAAGCCATAATTGTTTCTCTTAAGATTTCAGAGATATTTCGTTTTATGCTGGGCGAACGTTTTGTTATATAGGTAGGTATATCAGAAACGGTCGGACGCAGTCATGACTCTTTTGTATGCATATACAGTAAATTTGTGCATATTTGTACCCGTCATAAACGTAACTAACAAGGTTCAGGAGTTAGTATTTTTTTCCTATAAAATGTAAGAGCTCTGGCTCTCGAACGAACACGACCAAGGAGTTCCCGTTAGTACCGACTGGTACCTATTATATATATGTTTTTTTTATATCACTTCAAGATTGATCTCATCCCACCTGATTTTAAGTGGTAATGAGATCCTAGCTTAATGGCGACAAGGACAGCATAATAAAGCTGTTACTGGATTAGTCACCCTTACCTTTAAGGGTTTACCCCAGCTACTAATGTAGCACTCCCCAGGAGCTCTGGAAACCTTACTCACACGCAGGAACACAACAACACAGAAGTGATTGTTATTTGGCTGCGGTCTTCTCTAAGGTGAAGGTCCTTCACCAGTCGGGCTGCTCCAGTTCGAGCGATAAATCGCTATGCCCTAACACTCTTGACGATCCTGTAAAGTTCGGCGGTCTACTAAATATCATTGGCGAGTTATAAACGATTTTGAGGTTATCTTGAATGAAGGTCTTAGAATAGGAAAACACCAGATTTCTATGAGCTAGATTATTATTATGCATACGTATTCTTAATTATGCTTTATTTTTAACTAGCTTTCCGCTTTATTTTTAACTAGTTTTCGGTTATATTGCGGTATAAAGCACAACTATAAGAAAAATTCTCATTTCCACGGAAAAATCTAAGAAGAGCGATGTAACGCTGGATAGTATTAGTTGTTAAACAAAAACTGAATGGTACACTATCCTTGCTAGTCCTTACTAATATTATTATAAATCGGAAAGTGAATTTGTTTGTTTATTCCGCTTTCACGCCGTAACTACTGAACCGAATGCTTTGAAATTTTGCAGACGTAAAGTTAGAAGTCCGGATTAAATAATAGGGTTATTTTATCCCGGAAAAAATGGATATTCCCGAGGGAAAACAAAAATATACTTTGCTAGATGGATGGATTGGAGATGGCGCTGGGTGTCGTTGCCACAAACTCGACGAATTGAATGCATGACGCATTCAATTCGTCGAGCTTGTGGCATTCGAGATTTTGATGCATCGATGTAGCGAACTGTCTAGCTGATGATTGGTGAATCTTTTGGTTCTTCGAGGAAAGATTTTCAAGTACCTATATAATACGCGCGCAAGGGCCATTCGATTTCAAGTTAACTCTTAAATTTAAATACCTTTAATTATCAGTTATTTATATTCCTGTTTCCAGTATGAGGGATTACGAGGAGCATCGTGGGGGATAGATAGTGATGAGTCCAGTGATGATTGGGAAACAGGAAAAGTGAGTTAAAAATAATTAACGTTACTATGGGATACCCTATTGAAGGTAGGGTTGTCACGCTTAGATTTCCACAAAAAAGGGCCCTAAAACTTCTATTAAGCAAAGTTTAAACTGTTTTAACTGTTTTTAACTCTTATCGAAAAAAAGAAAGAAAATACATTTATTGACCATCACAAAAAACGAACAAACACAACGCAAGACAATAATTACACAGATTTAAGTACCTTGTGAGGCCAATACGGGTTCCATCTCAGCAAATGGTGCTACGGTATTAATAACACCGCATCAGCGCTGGTGTTCTGGTGGAACCCACTGCTTGAAAAAATAGCAAGAGCCCTCTTGCTAGTTCCCCACGCAAGCGAGTGGCGTTAGTACATACTTTCAAACTTTAAATATAATCGCAAACAGACAATAACAAAAAAAAAATGAAAATCAAGTACTTAATGATCACAATTATCGGGACTCCATCTGCTCGGAGGGGGAACCAGGTGGAGAATCACTGACCGCGGATGATGGGAGACCGGCAAACGCAATACCGCATCCTCAAATTCCTCTGCGGCCCCACCGCGACGCTATTCGCGCCACTGCCGGGTTGCGGAGGACAGGGAGGCTGGCAACGAAACATCGAGGTCTTCCTCTGCCCGTGCTAGCTTGGCGCAGGGAGTACCTTGCTCTCCGCGGCCCAGCTCGGAATCTTCGCTCCACCCTGTGTAGTATCGGAGGTTGGGTGGCTAGGCAGCCTCAATGCACCGGACCACTTGGTAACTGAGCCCCTCATCGCTAAAAGATGCGGAACCCAGCGGGGGGAATACTTGATTTCTTCCGCAACCCTTACAAGAATATTAGACCTATTTTGATTATAGCCGGTACCGGTCTGAAGACCGGACCATCATTCTTATCAAACAATTAAGCAATTCAAGCATGCAAAGTCCTTACCAATATGGAAACTTAGTTTTCCAGATTCATTAGAACTTTGTTTTTGGACAATATGTTCTTAATAATCCGCAATAAAATTTCAGCGCGGCAGAAACTATGGCAGAGGTGGCGGGGGCGGTGGAGGTGGCGGGGGCGGTGGAGGAGGCGGGGGTGGGGGAGGTGGTGGTGGCGGATGGGGAGGTGGAGGTGGTGGGTGGGGAGGAGGTAAAGGAGGCTCTGGGGGTGGCTGGGGCGGCGGTAAAGGGGGCTCTGGTGGAGGTTGGGGAGGTGGCAAAGGGGGTTCTGGGGGTGGCTCGGGTGGAGGCAAGGGAGGTGCGGGCGGAGGATGGGGTGGTGGGAAGGGAGGCAAAGGTAGTTGGAGCTGGAGTTGGGGAGAAGATGGCGAAGACGGTGGTGGTCCGGGGGGCGGTAAAGGAGGTGCGGGTGGAGGGAAGGGAGGTGCAGGGGGAGGTTGGGGAGGTTGGGGAGGTGGAAAGGGAGGTTGGGGAGGTTGGGGAGGTGGAAAGGGAGGAGCTGGGGGTGGCTGGGGCGGTGGCAAAGGTGGCTCTGGCGGAGGTTGGGGAGGCGGCAAAGGGGGTTCTGGGGGTGGCTCGGGTGGAGGATGGGGTGGAGGGAAGGGAGGTGCAGGGGGAGGTTGGGGCGGTGGTAAGGGAGGCGCGGGTGGAGGATGGGGTGGTGGCAAAGGCGGTGCAGGGGGAGGTTGGGGAGGCGGAAAAGGAGGTGATGGTGGATGGAGAGCAAGTAGCAGTAATGAAAGCTAATATTTAATTTGTACCATGCACTATAGAAATATTGTATTATTTATTCAAACATTGACATGTTTCTAAGAATACCAATTAACTTTTGAAAAGCACTTGGAAATAACTGTCCCAAGCAGATTTATTTTTTAAATCTTTTCTCTTATTCATTTAAAATTAGTAAAACTTAATAAAAATTAAAGGATTCAAATTTACATAAATTAAAACCCAAGAAGTGATTTTTTTTTTTCCAACGCATATCTTGGTAAAGTAGAAATTGTAAGTTTGTATTAATAAATAGATTTCTATGTTCCTATAAATAAACATATTACAGAATTGTATACATTTCAGTTTTATTACCAACTTACATACTTTCATGGTCGGTTTTACCCCTATCTCCCCTTATTTTCGAAACAAAACGTAAACATTTTAAGCCGAATTTCGAGCGATATTTGTGCCAAATTTCATATTTCTAACTTAAAAAAATAAACATTTTCTCATATATAACTTTCAAGGGCGGTATTACCACCGTCCCCCCTTATTTTCAAAACAAAAAGTAGCCTATGTCTCTTCTAGAGGTTTAACGTGTACCTATACCAAATGTCATCAAAATCGGTTCTGTGGAGCGGGGGAAATGCATTGACGCACCGTACCGTCACCTGAGGGAAGTGACAGCGTGTGTGGGACTCCCTGCCCCTATACGGGCAAGAATACCCACTAAAACCCACCGGTGGACCTCATCGCCTTTATGGTGATGCCATGGGAACAGAAGACCTACCACAGCATCACCGGCCTGTGGTTCAGGCCTGAAAGCCGGACAAGTAAACAGACAGACAGACGCGAGTTACTTTCGCATTTATAATATTTGTATGGATGAGCGGCCCCGCGTCGCACATCAGTTTTAGAGTTTACATGAACAACGGATATAATTGAATGCGCTTCTGTTGTTAGTTCAAAGTTTATTCGTTAATATAAATACAATTCCGCAAAATTCAATATTTGACACGACCATCAACGACGTCTGAAAATTCAATTTAGTATTCTTCAATTCATGTAAATTACATCAGTAATATTTATGAAACGTCTAGTATATTATGCAAATGACGCTACCTCCTGTTCGAAACCTATAAACTCACAGAGAAGATCCCGACAAAAAAACTCTGTCTTTCAAATTACAAATACAGCTGTGCTTTTAGTAACTAGTTTTGCACTGCAAATAAAACATACTTCATTTGCTTTATATAAAGACTATTCATAAGTATTACTAATGTAATCTATGTGAATAAAAAAGATTGACTTTGTCTTTGACTTTGATACATCCACATATGCAAACATAACTACACTATACACAATTTTGGTACGACTATTATGGAAATAAATTGACCGATTTGGCTGGTTTTGATATGTCCCCCCAGGGCTGCGGGCATATAACTATTATCTATATTAATAATTTCGTCAAGGGGTACGGTAGACTCGATCGAAACCTTAAATTAATAACAAAGCATAAAAAAATATTGATTTCGAGTCGACAACATACATCCGTAAAATTCGGATTATGGAGTATTTCGTTAAATTCTAATAGCACTGACAGGCTCTGACAAACAAAACGCAGCCGCCATCTTAGGTACGCCTTGCCGAAATTGACGTTTCGCTAAAATATTGTTTTTGACACTTTTTCATGATATAAGTATATAAGTACTCTTTGATTAATGTTTTTTCTGTAGACCTGAGATTGGCCGATTGCGATAACAACCATAGAAAAAAATAACCATAAACGTAAAAGTTTTAGTTCAATTATCATTTAGTTTTGCAAAGTGATTTACTTTGTTTGATGATACCTAGAATCTTTACTGAATTTTAGTACAATTCAATATTGAATGTATGTTTTCAGGGTACCGTATCCAAAGGGTAAAAACGGGACCCTATTACTAAGACTTCGCTGTCGGTTTCTCCATCCGTCCGTCTGTCTGTCACCAGGCTACATCTCAAGAATCGTGACAGCTAGATAGTTGATATTTTCACAGATTATGTATTTCTGTTCCAACTATATCAACAAATACTAAATTAAAAATTATTTTGCTCGATATTAATAAAAACTGTTGTTAGACACTTAAAATATTCTCTGAATATTTCGATATATTTTTCTTAAATAATAAATAATTGTGTCTAATGTTGCATACATAATGGTACGGAACACTTCGAGCGCGAATCCAACTCGCTCTATGCCGGTTTTTCACCGGATTGCACCCGAGCGCAGCCGGGTTTTCATCTAGTTATTTTTATATTACACTTCATGATTGACCTCATCCCACCTGCAGTTAAGTGGTAATGAGGAGCTTAAGGGTGACAAGCACAGCATAATAAGTCTGTTACTGGACTCCCTTGAAGGCTTGACCCCTGCTACTAACTAATGTAGCACCCCCCAGGAGCTCTGGACACCTTACTTCACACGCAGGAACACAACAACATAGAATGTTATTGGCTGCGGTCTTCTGTAAGGTGGAGGTATTCCACCAGTCGGGCTACTCCAGTTCGAGCGATAAATCGCTATGACTTACCTCTCTTAAAATATTAATAGTTGGGGAACGGTCCATCGCCTATCAGGGCTGCTATCATTTACCTTAGTCTCAGGTGCACCAACTTTAACGGTACCTAACCGACGGTTTGACAGCTGACTAAACTGTCATTATGCCAAAAATTTTTTGTTATTTGACAACCGCCACCTCTCCCTCCATTGCCCTCATTAACCCGGCGAGCATGAGGTGGAAAAAAATAACATATAGCGTGTGGCAGGGTATGACATACCCAAAAATTAATGAAACATAATATAGTTGATATTAATTTTATTTTATTTTGTCGATTGTATATTGTTTAATAATTAATTACTTAATCGATTTAAATGAAAAAGATGTTTTATTTACGAATTTATTTTTATTTATTCATGTTTTTCTTATACTATGAAATAATAGGAACAAAAGTTTAGAGGCTTACAAAAATCAACGAATATAACAAAAAAAGAATTCTTTGAAATATAAATCAAATTTAAACTAAAAGATAATGAGATTGAGATTGAGATTCTTAAAAAAATATTAATTATAATTTTTTCAAATTGTAAATATGATTCATCACTGCCATTGAGGTTAGCACAATTTTGGCACATAAATATTGCGTGCTCCAAACATATGGACTTGCCACATGCATTGCAGGAATGTTTGGTTTTTCTATCCTTCTTGTATGGACAGTCCTGACATCTGACATACCGTCCAGGTCCGTTCACATGTCTAGGTGAAGGTTCCCCAAGTTGTTTTTCGATTCGCTGGCGGATGTAGGTTGGAATATATTTTTTCGATTTTCTTAAATTTAAGTGTTCATAAATATAATTGACAAACCAAATTACGAATGAATTCTGTTCTCTTGGTCACAACATTTTTATTTGCACGAAGCGCGAAGCAAAGTGGACATTCTCGTTGAGAGAACAGATAATGGTACCTCATCCTGGGAGTCGCATTTTGGTCCATTTGCTACAGCTTCTTCCTGTCTGGAAGCGGATGAATAATCAACTGAATCATCGACCTCTTGCTCCGTTTCACCATTCACTTTGTACTCACTACAGTGATCAGTTTCTTGTTCTGAACTGGATTAATCAGAAAAATCTGCTCCTTCCTCTAACATGGCATGAATCTTTTCTTCTTGTCTTTCAAAATCCATTTTGATGAAAAACTTAAAAGAACAACACAATGTCAACCAAAATAAAATGGTAAATAAGAATAAACGATGAAAAAAATAATACATAAAAAAATACATTAAAAATGAGGCAGGGTATGGCATACCCGAAACAGGTTCGTACACGAATATTCCAGCCAGCGCCTCACGCCACACTGCGATCACGCCACTATCCCCTCCCGCACACCACTGGCTCCAGCTACTGAGCGAGCTAGAGTTCCCAGACGAAAAATAAAAAAAACCGACCCTTTTTTAATACTACCAGGGTATGAGATACCCTGGTTCATGCTCGCCGGGTTAAGCAAGAGACAGCGCAGCCAAAAACGAGCCGAGCGAGATAGCTACCACAGAGGCCGTGTGTCCCTTTCTAATAGGGTGACAGCAAGATTTATTTTGACAGCGGACATTTGATTAAATAATTAAAATTTAGCCCGTTGTCCCCACTACATTTAGGAACATAAATATAACAAGATAAAATAAATTAATATTGGACAACATCACATACATTGGTCTGATTCTGTAGTAAGTAGCTAAAGCACTTGTGTTACAGAAATCAGAAACAATGACGGTACCACAACACCCAGACCCAAGATAATACAGAAAAGATCGTTTCCCTTATTGACCCGACCAGGAATCGAACCCGGGACCTCAGAGATGGCGCAACACCAAAGTCCGGCCCGCTTGCCTCTCACGGAGGTCGTCATGTTCCAAAGTTATCGTCTGGACAGATTTGACTGTTGAAAACAACCGGGACAGCATTACTTTTATATTTATATGTTTAAAAAATTATCTTTAATTATTTCAATAGAATTTATGTATAATTGTACTCCCTTTTACTCCAATGGGGACAATGGCAATAAATTTGAATCATTTATTGATTTTTCCGCTGTCCCCACTGCTGGAGACGCGCCTGGTAGGAACAATGAGAATAACCCTAAATTTTTGGGAACAAGGAAAGGATTATGAAATAAATAATACAAATTGTCAAAGGCATCTATTTATTTAGCCATTGACATGCTTTGGTTGATACAGATGAAAAGAAAATACAGTTGAAACAATGCTTAAAATAATTGCTAGTAAGTACAATTACTGCCACTTCGGCTACATATTTAATGAATGGCTTTTGTAATAATTGTACGCCAGTCTATGTCTACGATTTTTTAGTTCACTTCTGATCACTGTGGGCAATAGATTGTTTTCAATGCCAATATTAATATTAACGAATAAACATCGTTTGAACAATTTAATCGATTGAACGACTGATAAAAGACTTTTTAAACATGATAATATCTTTAAGAGGTGGCAGGATATAGGATTTCTTCTTCAGTCTGGTAGTGGTTGGTGGCTTAATGTATTACTGAGAACTTTTTTTTTTACTTTTGGTCTGTAAAATAAACATAAAAGTACGCTTACGGCGATCGACGGCGGCCTCATAGAATTTATTTAGAAATATTTCGAAGTTCTCAAAACTATGAAAATACGGATGTGTTTGTGTCACGTGTCCGCGCCATGATGTCGAAAATCCCGAGAGGCGACATCACAGAAAAGGCCCAATTAGATATGACATACGGCCTTCTTAACATTCGGATACGCAAAAGACTTCGCAGAGAAGAATTTACCACTTTTAGTGAGCTTTTAAAGTATGCACAAAACATCGAGGACTCTTTCGGCGAGGGGGTGCGACCATCATCGAGTGAACGACGTACTCCGGCGCCTCCAAAGACGACCGCGCCGAGTAAAACTTCGAGCCGCGCGCCCGCATCGTGGCCGGCGACGCCGCCCCGCGCGCCCGCACACTCCGAAGCCCGCGCGCCCGCACATGTCAAAACTCGCGCGCCGCCTCCGGCTCGGGCTCCGTTCACCGTGCGCGCGCCGACCACTCCCTAGACCGTCGAGCTGCACCCGCCGCCGCACGCGTCGGCGCCGTCACCGACCGGGGCGAGGAAGTCCCGCCCGACCTGCTCGTACTGCAAAAGGTTTGGACACACTCGAGACCAAGGTGAGCAAAATTCCTTTACTAACTTTGCGGAACGTAAAAGTCATAGTTTTTACAATGTCGAGTCACGGTTTAGAAAAGTGCGTAAAAGTGATGAGTGTTCGTCAAATTACAATTTGAACGTTAGAGACTCTAATTTTAATAACTTGCGTAATAATTCGCCAAATTACAATTTGAAAGTAAAAGATTCTAAGTTAAATACGAAATTTCGTAAAGATTTATTTGTTACGGACACTCTGTCCCCGGTCATTCACCCGTGTCCAAAAACGGTGACCAATGTTAACTCTTTAACCGACACGGAGTCCAATATTGTTGACCCTGTAAGTGACACTCTAACCCATATTTTTGACCCGTCAACAGAAACGGTGACCTTTGTTAACACTTTAACTGACACGGTGTCCAATGTTCTTAAACCTGTAAGTGACACTCTGTCCCATGTTCTTGACCCGTCAACAGAAACGGTGACCTTTGTTAACACTTTAACTGACACGGTGTCCAATG
The DNA here is from genome assembly GCA_037074685.1 of Glyphodes pyloalis. Classification (NCBI taxonomy): domain Eukaryota; kingdom Metazoa; phylum Arthropoda; class Insecta; order Lepidoptera; family Crambidae; genus Glyphodes; species Glyphodes pyloalis. The sequence continues at coordinate 3,062,872 of JAYKKO010000020.1, forward strand.
TTGTTAACCCTTTAACCGACACTCTGTCCAATGTTAACCCTTTGAATACTGATGTTTAAAATAATTGTTCTCGTAGAGGTGAGAATATATCTCGTGATGACGAACTTGAAGGTCGCTCTACTGGGCAAAATTTGCGTCCCATTTTTGAAATTCAAGTTTTAGGTTTTAATGGCACCGCGTTGATTGATACGGCCGCCAAGCATTGTATTGCAGGCCATACTTTATATGCTCTCCTTCTACGTCAAGGACATCCCCTCCATCCTTCTTCGCGCGAAGTAAAGCTCGCTGACGGCGTAGTCCGATGCATGGAGGTGCTTACCACCACATTACAGGTGAAGCTAAAACATAGAGTTATCACTATTCCATTCTTAATTTTCCCTGATGCTACAAATAATGAGACGTTGTTAGGTATTGATTTCATTACCGCCGCTCGAGTAGTGATAGATTTCCATAAACAAATATGGTATTTCAGTTATAATAGTAGGGTAATACATAAACTTACTTTTGAACCTACCTCACGTGGTGTAGCCTGTGCTTCTACAGAGGTCCTGAGAGAAGATTAAGGTACTTCCCTCAATCCAGCTGAGCGCCAAGCGTTGGCTGATCTCCTCACCAGGCACACCCGAGTTTTCATGGCAGGGGGAGGTCCAACACCTTACGTAGAGCACCGCATCGAGACAGGAGATCATCCGCCGATAGCAGTGCCTCCATATCGCCTGAATCCCTCAAAGAAAGAGCTGATGAAGGCTGAAATAGGTAAGATGCTGCAAGATTATGTTATCGAACCGACGCTTAAACGCAGTCACCAAGTCCGACACTTACCCGATGCCACGCATCGATGAACTGTTGCAAAGCACGAAGCGGGATTGCTACATGAGCTCTCTGGATCTTCGGTCTTCTTACTGGCAAGTTATGGTACGTGAAGCCGACGGGGACAAAACTGCCTTTGTATGTCCACTAGGTACTTACCGTTTCAAAAGAATGCCGTTCGGCTTGAAGAACGCGCCGGCGACATTTCAGCGCCTTATTGACCGTCTTCGTTCCTGCTCAGTTTTACAAAACGTAACATTATTAGCATACTTAGATGATTCATTGATAATAAGTGAAGGATTTCAACGCCACCTGGAAGATCTAGAGACAGTTTTCAAACGTCTGGCCGACTTTAACCTGCACGTAAACAGGGAGAAGTGCGCATTCGCCCGCGAAAGCGTTAAGTACCTCGGCCACGTTATTACACAAGCATGTTTCCACCGACCCAGGGAAGGTGAGTGCTGTACTCGCCATGCCATGCTGTACACCAGGGTTACTCCAACACCCGTTATGAGTCAACGTAACGAGGTGTTGGCCATAGATTTATTTGGCCCATTACCGGAAGGAGACCAGGGGGAGCGTTGGATTATTCTCGTTGAAGATACAGCAACCCGATGGACAGAGATGTTCGCTCTTAAGGAAGCGACAGCAGAAGCCTGTGCTCAAATTCTCATTGAAGAGTATTTTATGCGGTTCGGGCTACCTCGCAGGATCATTTCGGACAATGGTGTCCAGTTCGTGTCGGCTGTGACGCGCCAGTGCACATCAGTGTTAGGCATTAAACAGAATTTTGTCCCATATTACCATCCAGAAGCAAACCCTGCAGAGCGTAAAAATCGCGATTTAAAATCAATGTTAGCACACCTCGTAGAAAAAGACCATACCTCATGGCCAAAGAAGTTGCCAAAGAAGTTGCCAGTGATCCGATTCGCCCTCAACAGCGCTAAATGTCGCACAACGGGCAAGACACCTGATTTTTTAACCTTTGGCAGAGAGCTGCGGTCACCTACAGAAGTCATCCATGATTCCCGTGCTATTCTGGACAAAGATAATTTCGTCCCACAAATCATCTCTTATCTCAGGTCGTTCCTTAAGTCATTGTCAGCTGTTCGTGAACGCGTGGAGATACAACAGGATAAAACTAAGAAATACGCAGATGCTTCACGCCGCCCTAGTGAATCATTCCAGGTAGATGACTTAGTCCTTTTAAAATCTCATCTGCTGAGCAAAGGATCCAAAGACCTCACGGCCAAATTCTTCCCACGCCGTGATGGCCCTTACCGTATTGCAAGAAAGGTCAGTCCCACTACATACACAATTTCAAGTACCGAACAGCCGAACATTGTTTTAGGGAAATATCATTCTCAGTATCTTACCCGTTATCAAGGTCATATTACCAACCCCCAAATCCCGTCATTCCCAAAAGGAAGCGCGGACGTCCAGCTAATGCTGATAATGTTAGAAAGCTAGTCCAGGAACGAGGGCGTTATCCAGGACTAGAGGGGTAGCATATAGTAAACCGCGCCACTATGTTCGCGCCATTTATATTACCGCGTAGAGTGACTCGCTGGCAAGTACCGAGGAAGTTACTCGATTAGCGCGCGCGCGCCACCGTCGGCTTATTAAATGTAATTCCCTGCGCTGCCGCCGCGCGCACTCTTGACTCGCGCATGCGCCGCGCCAACTAGTCCACCACCGCTATCCACTATCGCTGCCTCGTACCTCGCACCCCGCGCAACTACCTAACGAACTTTGTACTCTGTACCTACACGTTTGGAAATATTAAACAAGTGCCTATCAGCCCCCTGAGTTTACTTACAAGAAGCCTATACTATGTTTTTTCGTTCACTTGATGTAACAGAGACAGACGTGTATTGTTCTCCCAGTAACATTTCCTTATTATGGTTTTAGGGTGATTAAGAAAATACATTTAACTAAACTACGATATATTTGAATAAGCAATAAATCATAATTATGAAGCCGATGCCATGCGTCCTAATATGGCCGCCATTACAGTATTTTTTGTCGCAGACACATACGTGATAGCGCGCATAGAGCGATATGCCTCGAGCGAACGGCGTCAGCGACGCGTGCGGACTGAAGATGCACTTATTCTTCTCGTTCTTCAACATCAATTCCAACTTGACAAAACGGCGCGCGGCGAAGTTCTTACCGCGGTATACCCTCCAATGTCCTTTAATATACCACGAGATCATTTGTTCATCGACGTGCCACGATCTCTTAGGAAACCAATACCTGCAGGAAAAGAATATCGCTAGAGGTGGACTTTCTATGGGCCATTTTCCGATTAATAATTTTTACGTAACTAGTCTTGTATTTACGAAATATTGTATAATTTAGGGCATGCTGTTATTTTTATGTATTAGTTACCTAGTTGTGTACAAAAATATTGGCTCCAGTTTTAAGTAGGTACCTAATTGTAGCTTTTTTTCTCAAGGGGGGAAGGCCTACCGCACCGTCACGCTCCGCGAGGAACAAAGAGTGGTGTGCCGGGCTCGCACCGACTAAAACCCCCTCGGTGGCCAACGCTGTGCTGCTGCTTGACGTTATGTCAAAACGGTAATTACTCAACAGTCGACTGTACAGTTTGTCTATAAAGTCGTGACATGAATGTTTGAGGAACTAACATTAATCATGTGTCTGGCAACACCAAATTTAAGTAAATCAGCTGTCATCGAGTGTAAGTTGTATAGTGCGTGCCAGATAACCGTGCACTAAAAGTCGTTGACGCCTCCCTGCCTATGTACCTTAAAAAAAGTAACGATACGAAGAAAACGCACGTGCCGTATCGCTAAAAATGGATACATAAGCGTCGCTTAGTAAGAGGTGACCTTAACGTATGACCTTGACATAGATTAACAACCTTTTTTTAAAATGTATCATGTCAAGTTCGAGATGGTTAATTAATAAATAAAAGTTATCTTCACAAATTAAAAACTTTATTTTTAATTGTGACGAAAATCACAACTATTATTATTTAACATACATTGTGTCATTTGGAAACATATGTTTTTCCCACTTGTTATGTTTCTGACATAGAGTCTTAGCCGCATTCACATTCATCTGTAACCAACATTTCGTCAACTGAATATTCACTTTCTGAGCTGTCTGTCACATTTATTAAAAACCTGTCAACTGTTTTATCTATTCGGTGGTCGAGACCCCGCATTTTGGCTTCTTTTTTTAGGTGTTGTAACAACGAAAGTTTCCATACACGTGAACACGGAGGCGTAAACCCTTAGAATAAGGAAAGTATATTAAATCTATGCGTAAACCGAATCGGAATGACAAATGAATGACACTCGATGCTTATTCCTTCTAAAATGGTGGACAGGTGACGCGCCTCTGGTTCGCAGTGACGTCACACTCAACAGTAGACGAGTGCGCGTAAGTTGGAATTTCTCGTTTACTAATAAACAATTCAATAAATTACAAATAGGCAATAAAAACAATAAATATACGTTTCAATAAATATATTCGTTTATGGCATGACATGTTGTGTACTTTTTTTTAACAATACTTAAAAAGTACCTATATAATTCCATAAAGAAAAAAAAATATAATTCTCATATCTCCAAGCAAGTAATCTATAGTATAACATATTTCATTGATTAAATGAGCATTCTAGTAAATTTTGAAAACACTCACAATTTTAATGCCCATTTTTAAGACTTTTTGAGTTACGCGTTTTATTTTGTTGTTGGGTATTATGATAAACAGTGGACGTCACTTTAGCGACAGTTTAGTTTGGGAAGCGATCTGTATCGCAAACTACAAGGACTTTATGGTACAAGTGAAGTGACTAACCTTTATTGCACGTTTATTTGGCACAAACTATAGAACGGTTTTCCTTTTTGCATTTTTATTGTTTTGGTTATACAGCAATAAATTAACACTAAACTACGCAGAAAGGATTAAAAAATGAATAAAGTAAATCGGAGTGGCACACGGGAAGTGGTTTTTAAAGTTTTCCAGCGATGTTTCGCGGAGTACACCGCTGGACGAATTTTGTGCGATTTGGATGATGTTTATGGGCGGACAGCATCTATGACGGGTATTTAATCGTGTTATTGTTTGTTTTTAATCTACCTCAAGTTACAAATTTACTGAATTTACGATTTGGAGACCAAAAAAGGGCATTGTATACATTGGACATTTTTAGGTTAAATTGACATTGTGAGTAAGTCATATTATAGTATGACCATAATTTTTGATACATTATGATGGTACAACTAAATCCATTCAGGTTTTATAACAGTTTTGAATTTGAATTATTTGCTTCGTGTCAAAAAGTTATTGTTTTCATTCCATTACTTTCTTTTTACTTTTTTTTCAGGAAAATCAGTGAGTACAGTTAGGCGGATAGTCAACGAAGGTTTTAAGAATAATGGAAAGTTTGAAACTCCTGGGAAACACAGGAAAGGCCGGCCAAAGAAAGAAATGGATGATTTTAATATTTGTGCACTGCGTCAAAAAATCCAATTCTTTTACACAGTCCAAAAGGAGGTAACACTTTTTGTCTTTAGTTGTATGTTTTTGTGTGTTTTTTTGCTTAAAAAGGCACCATTTAGCTCGATCAACGCAAACGAAAGGAACCCTTTGATATTTCAGGTACCGAACCTCAGAAAATTGCAGGTGATCGCCCGAACTGAACTGGAGTTTGATTGTAGTCTTGAAGTTCTTCGTAAAATTTTAAAAGCAATAGGGTTTACCTACAAAAAATGCCAAAATAATAGAAAGGCTCTAATAGAACAATCACATATTGCTGCTAAGCGAGAAGAATACTTGGCAATCATAAAAAAAAATCGAGATTTACCAGAAGAATTAAAGAAAGATATAATTTATCTCGATAAGAGCTACATTCACTCCTCGTATAAGGTAAAGACTTTGTTCTTATTGTGTATGTACCTATTTTGTTATATAATTTTTTAGAAATAAGAACCTATTTATTTTCCTACCAGGTCACAAAATGTTGGCAATCTCTAAACATCCAAGGTGTCACAAAAGACATATCCAAAGGAAAGCGTTACATCATAGTCCATGCTGGAAGCGAAAAGGGGTTTGTGCCAAACTGCCTCCTTATATTCACTGGTAGAAATAAACTAGAAGACTACCACTCAGAAATGAATGCGCATAACTTTACCAAGTGGGTTAAAGAAAAGCTTATACCAAATCTTCACGAGCCTTCAATCATAGTTATGGATAATGCGCCCTACCACTCCGTCTTAACAAATAAGGCGCCCACCTCTAGTTCCCGCGTAGACGAGATAAAACTCTGGCTGTTAGAGAATAATATTGATTTTGATCCTACACTCAGGAAGCCAAATTTACTGTGTTTGGTGAAAATAAACAAACAATACAAAAAAAAATACAAAAATCTTTATTCATGTCACAAGTCTCTTTACAGCTAGGGTATAGGTCTCATCCTGTTAAGATTAGAAACCCTGTAGTAGGATGAGACCGCTCTTCCAATGAATAATCAAACAATTTGACTTGTTATAATGTCTAGTTCAAAATGTACTTAAAATACAATAGTTTTTTTTTTTTTCCTTGTGTCACTCATATTTCTATCATTCCATATCAATACATATATATATCATATCCCAATACACATAATTAAAATACATACATAATAATTAAATATAATAATAATAATATTAACATAAAAAATATTCCATGTGTTCAAACCTTGATGATGTGTTACTATTATATATCATGACGAAATATACATTCAGTATTCTCATAGTCAAGTACTTTTAGCCAAGAAGTGACAATTTTTTTACATTCGAAGAAGTGTGCTCCGTAGAACTTAAGTTTTCTGTTTAATTTGTTGTACAAGTATATCGATTGGCGGTTAAACTGAATAGATGCAAATTTAGTTTTTACGATTGGAGGAAAAATTACGGAATGGGGGCTACGTTTATTTAAGGTAGTGGAGTCCGGAATTACTGATTTATGTGTTTTTAGAATGCATTTTAAAATATAAAGTTGTCTCACAGTTAGAACATTACAGTCCCTATATAGTTTAAAAGTTCGAGATCTGATATCTTTGAATGTCATGACTTTTAGGAGTGACCGCTGGGCCCTCTCGATCTGTATCATTTTGGTTTTGTGAGTACCACCCCAAAGTGGTATACAGTATAGTATGACAGATTGTACTAAGGAAATATAAATATAGGTTCTAAGTTCTTTGTCGGTGACATGCCTTATATATTTGAACAACCACAACATTTTTCTTACACGGAGTGTACACATATCGATTTGTTTTTGCCAGTTAAGTTGCTGGTCAATATAGACACCCAAGTACTTGGTAAAAACCACTTTTTCCAGCGACTTACAGTTGCATTGGGGAACTGAGGAAGGGTTCTCACAAGAATGTGCAATCAAACGATTATTACTATTGGGTTGAGAGGAATTTTGAATAGAAAAGGTTATGTAGTTAGTCTTGTTAGTGTTTAAACTCAATAGGTTATCGTGCATCCATTTAATTACAGTATGTAGGCCATCAGAGGCAGACTCATAAACTTCATCCCAGTCTTTTCCATTAAAGAGAAGAGCTGTATCGTCAGCATATGAAAATATTTTTCCATTTAGTAATTTGGTCTCTGTAAGGTCATTAATGTAAATTAAAAATAGGGTAGGTCCAAGGACACTGCCCTGCGGCACGCCATATTGAGTACAGAACTCTAAAGAACTACATGTGTATTCGTCAATTTTTACTTGTTGTGTTCTTTTTGTTAAATAGTCCAATATTAATTGAAGAAACTGACCTCGGACACCAATTCTGTCCAGTTTTTTTATAAGAATGGGAATCGAGACGGTGTCGAACGCTTTTTTTAGATCCAAAAATATACATAAGGCCTTTTTTTTGTTATCAAGATGGTGAACAATATCACCAGTTAAAGCTAAAACGGCGTCTTCAGAGCTTCTTTTTTCACGGAAACCAAATTGAGCATCCGATAAAATATTATATTTGTTCAAATAGTTTAAGAGGCGTTTATTTATAATTTTTTCGATTACTTTTGAAATAGTGGTAAGAACTGATATTGGCCTATAGTTGTTGACATCGTCTCTTGCCCCAGTCTTATATATTGGATGGACAATAGCACGTTTCAAAGACTGTGGAAACACACCTTTACGTAAACATTGCAAACAAAGATGATTTATTATAGGGATAAGATCGATTTTAGCGAGTTTAATAAATTTGGTTGGAATATTGTCCCATCCAGGGGCAGAATCAGTTTTAAGGTTATTAATAATTGACTCAATTTCTTCTACGTCTGGTTCAATAATTCCGATTGAGTTGGGTTGAGGGGAAGGCAGGAACTTTTGGTTACTTAGGGTTTGACGTTGTGTTAGGATTTCCTCAGCTAGTTTTCTTCCAACGCTTAAAAAATGGGTATTAATAATATTTGCCGAGTTACTAGGAGAGTCAGTCAACTGCTTTAGTTCTTGATTATTCGATTTCTTGTTATTAAGGTTAGTAATATTTTTTACAGTTTGCCAAAGCAATTTATTGTTATTTTTAGCCTTTAAAATTAAGTTTTTCTCATAATTTCGCTTTATCTTTTTTTGTAAATTATTGCAAAAATTACGGTATCTTTTATATATAATATCATAAGTCATTTCCTTTGTTTAATTGTGCTTCTTTTTGTAACCTGTTTCTATTTTTTATACATTTTAATAGCCCTGGTGTTATCCACGGTTTCAAAATACGTTTATTACTTGGATTTTTTATTATTTTTGTATTAACCAGTATAGAATTATTAATATTTTCGATTAATTTATTAGATAAAGTATTTGGATCTTCTATTTCCATAAGTTCAGCCAAGTTATTTTTTCGTAAAGTATTGACAGCTTCTTTATAGTTTATTATTTTCTTTGTTAATTTACGAGGAGCGACATTTTTTATTGAATAAATATTGGTAAGAACCGTTAAGTGATCAGTTGTAGTGGTTTCTAAAACAGCTATCGAAGCCGAGTACTTATTAGGGTCAAGGTTAGCAAAAACATGGTCAATGCAGCTGTTAAGTCTGGTATTAAACCTATGTCCAGGCAGCATACCGTATTGACCCAAAGCTTCCAGGTACTTGTTACTACGTGCATCTAAGTTGCTTTCCAATATGTTAATGTTGATGTCGCCCGTTAATATGGTGTTTTTCTCAAGGTTGCTGGATTTAAGGTATAGATCTAAGGATTGAATGAAATTATCTATGTTGTGGTTAGATGGTGATCTATAAATACATATTATTATTAGATCAGCAACACACACTTCAAGACAAGTAGCCTCACTGATAAAGATCTCTTTTACTTTATTTATTTATTTATTTGACACAAACACATTGCAAGCTTACAGAATGTCCAACACGCTTACAATCTAAATGTTCACATAATAATTAGCAATAATTAGAAATACAAAAATATTATTAATACAAATGTCAAGTCAATATTATAAGTTAAAAATAAAAATTAAAAAAAAATTACAAAATTATAGCAGTCAGAAAATTACATTTTATTTATAAATTCAAGAGCTTTGGCACAAAGTTGACCAAAGTTGTCGGCAAATAGGTCAATATTAAAATTATGCGCGAGCATGTCACCTAAAAGGCGTATAGCGCGAGTGGTAGGTGCATTTCCAGCGTACTTGGTACGCGTGGTAGGACGCAACAATAGCCGTGGCTGCCGTCGAGGTGCCACCGTCCCCTCGTCGTTCCAACTAATACGGTTAGGAACTAGAAGCCCCACTTTGCTAAGTATCGTTGGGCTATCGATCCTATTGTGTATAATAGACAAATAATGTAAAATAGTCTGCATAACTCTCCTAGATTTAAGTGTATCTAGTCCCACCATGCCAGACACAAATAAGGACGGATACAAACCTGGATAGTACCCGTATTTCCTCTTATAGAGCCAACGTGCAAATTTACGCTGTATTTTCTCAACCATTATGATGTATTTCTCTTCGTATGGATCCCAAACGAGGGCACAATATTCTAATTTGCTTCTAACATATGCATTATAAAGAACCATAGCAACCTCTAACTTGTTGAACTGAGATGAGGTACGAACAACAAAGCCAAGCATTTGACTGGCCTTTTTACACACAGTAGTAACATGGTTATGAAAGTCCAAACTAGTGTCTAATATTAATCCTAAGTCACGAATACCATTTACCCTTTCTAAGGGCACGTCAGACAATTTATATGTTACGTTTCGTGGACAACGTTTACGTGAAAAAGTTAATGTTTAATGTTAAATGGCAGATGGTTTAACAAGCTCCAATCCATTACAGCGTCAATATCTCGCTGTAGTGCCACGCAGTCGGACGCACCATCTACACCTAAGCTTAATTTAAGGTCGTCAGCAAATAGTAGGCATTTGGAAGTACTGACGCTTTCCGGTAGGTCATTGATAAAGATAAGGAAAAGTAATGGCCCTAACGTACTTCCTTGACTCACTCCTGATCTGGTAAAGTAGTCTCCAGACATGTATTTGCCTAATCTAACGTATTGTCGACGGTTGCGTAAATAATCTGAAAAAAAACTCGACGAGTTTTGTTTCAAAGCCTATTAACGCCAATTTTCTCAACAAGATGTCATTGTGTACCAAATCAAATGCCTTCTTGAAATCAAAGTAGGCGGTGTCAACCTGCCTACCCGCATCCAGCTCAGCATAAATGTAATCTAAATGAGCCACAAGATTAGTAGTTGTCGAACGAGCCTGTCGAAAACCGTGTTGGCTATCATGGAGCAAATTTGCAGTTTGTTTGCTAATCCGCCGACATAATATTATTTCGAATAGTTTTGCAAAAACTGAAAGCACAGCAATCGGCCTAAAAGCTGTTACATCGTTCCCACCACCAGCCTTAGGAACAGGTGTGACCCTTGAAATTTTCCATAAATCGGGGTACTTAGCTGAAACCAGAGCGAGATTATAAATATAGAGTAGTGGACTCGCAAGAACAGATATGCAATCCTTTGCTAAGAAAACAGGGACACCATCTGGCCCACCCGAAGACCTAGGTTTAAGACGCCTTGCTGCTCTTCTCAGATCAGATTCATCCACAGTACCTACTGAGATACACGTAGCGTTACATTGGCTATTTGCGGCACGCATCGCGGCTTCAGGATCCAATAAGGGTACCTCGTTCAGATACACTGAACTGAAGTAGTCCGCAAAAGTGTCTGCTGCTGTCTGCTCAGCAACTTCAACGTCACCGACCCGGAAAACGTCCGTACACTGCCTGTTTTTTTTCCTATCTTTGATGTATTCCCAAAAACTAGCTGGTTCGTCAATTAAATTTTGTTCCGTCATTTTAGAATACTGCTTGTGTTCAAAGTCGATCAAATTCTTGACGTGCCATCTATAGTACTTGAATAATTCCTTATCGTATTCTTTACCGTCAACCTTAAAGCGTTTCAAGTGATAATATTTTTTACGTATGTTGTTAATAATATCCGCATTAAACCATTTCGGATACATGTATTTTTGATGACCCTGTTTATGAGTAGGTTTTGTGGGTACGTATTGTCTAATACAATCATAAAGGTCATTATAAAATAGTTCAACGGCGTTATTGATATCTTTCTCGTTATATAAGTCAGACCAATCTAAGTTACACATGGCCGCATATAGGCCTTGAAAGTCAGCCTTCTGCCAATTCCAAATTACACTTGGGACTGGGGACTGATTGGGCGGAGGAGAGGTAAGTGGCAATGTCGGTGCACCGAAATGGTATTTTACAGTTATCTCCAGCGGTGGATGGTACTCGTCAATAGGTACTAAGGGTTCAGTTCCCGGGGACACTGTAATCTGTTCATATTTAAGATTGCTCAGAACAAGATCCAACAAACTGCCACGGCTATTGTATACAATATTATATTGTTGTAGCCCGCAGTAATCACAAAACAACTTAAAATTAGACTTAACATTAGCACTAGAAAAGTTTAAATTAAAATCACCTAGTATTATTACATTAAGAGAGGAATATGTCATAAGAGTGTTTTCTATACATGTCAAAATGTTGAGATATTGGTCATCATTATAATTTGGTAGCAGGTAAACTACACAGCATAAAAACTTATCAATGTTTTTTCCCCTTATAATAGCGAATATTAATTCCATGTCAGGCATTAAACCATCTATGTTATGTACCTGCTGTAACGTATAGCAATTACGCACAGCCAAAAGGACTCCACCCCATCCGACATCGCCAGGGCGGTCCTTCCGCAACACCGTGTATTCTGGGGTAAACAATTCCCCGTCAGATACAGAACCGGTAAGAAAAGTTTCAGTCAAAGCTATTACATCAAAGTTACATTGAGTGACATTGTTCTTAAAAATATTAGTTTTGGAACGTAGCCCTCTGACATTTTGGTAACAATAAACGAGGTTACGTACTTTTTCTGTTTGCACGAAAGTTCTGGCGCCAGGGTTTCACACAGATGTCTTCAGCCCAGTTTTTGGGTGACATGACGCTATCAGCAATCCTGGATGGCACACCCAGTTTGAAAGACGAGTATCGCCCTCTGGGTTTCAGTTCTTCCACTGTACAGTCTTCATTGGAGATGGAATGGAGATGGTCACGTACCTGTTCCACTGTGGTACCCTCTTGGACGTAGTATAGGTGCAAATATCTCCACCGCTCGGATGCACGTAGCGTAGTGGTTCCTGGGGCTGCAGTGCCACGAAGAACGCCAGGTAATGACGCACGTTGCTTGCGCTTCACTTGTGTCCACTCTTCAGATCTTACTTGCTCGTCGTTGTTCCCCGATATGTCACCAGGTACATTAGTACACTCCTTATTTATTTTCTTAAGTGGAGTGCCAACTGAAGATGGAACCAGTGCCAAAGATGAGGTAGGTGTGTTAACTTTAGTGACTAAGTTAGACTTGACCGAAGTTCCCTGCTTATCCTTCGTAGGGCCAAAATTATTTTTCTTTTTGGGCTTAATTTTCCCATTTTTAGGCACGTTACTATGTTTATCGATTGACTGTACGTGCTCTTCCAATTTTGGGAGTTGGAAAGTTAAATGGCAAATTTTTTCGAATACCAATGTTTTAAACTCATTAAATTGATCAGTCAATAAAGTAGAGATTTTGGTAATAAGACGATTTTCAAATTCTTCTTGCATCAGTTTAATTTCTTGTACAACTGGATTAAAAATTGGGGGGCTTGTAACACCTTTCGTCGGTGCCGTTTATGTTCTATGGAGTCGTTTATATATACAACAACCCCATCATTCTGAGTAACCTTGTACGTAGTGTTATAAACGCAGTAGCCAGGTCTAATTGGTAGAGGAGTATCGCAGTTTAGTCGGCATTCGGTCAATATTAAAATGTCGATATATTGATTAATTAGAGATAGGGTGACGGAAAAATCGTCGTAATTTTTATTAATGCTCCTGATGTTTTGCGTGATTATTGAGAAAGTGGGTTTTCTCACAGGCAAGTGGTTAAGAAGATCATTAGAATTACATGTAAAGCTGTTAACATTAGTAGTGTTATCCAATTCTTGCATTAATTGGGCTTCGTTATTCATATTTTGTTGTTAAAGTAAACAGGTGTATTTTCAAAAGTCGTATTTTAACTTTGTTTTGCAAAAGAATATTTCGTAGCAGTTTAACTACGGATAGAAGACAGATCAAAAACCTAATCAGTATGCACCAAAAGGTTTTTTTTTGTGGTAATATCTACATATGATAGAAACAGTATTAGATTATAAAAGGCATTTGTAACTTTGTATGTTTGGACTCGATTAATAATATTCATCTTCAGTAGGCAGCTTTTTATATAGGTTAAGTCAGTTAAGTAAATTGTTTTGTATGTGCAAATGCTCCTATGTGAATAGTAAATATTGTATTGATTGCTTTTGTTTCTATACTTTAAATATTATGTGAAATGAGTGCAAAAGAAGCAGTTGATCTCGAGTAATCGGTACTTGTAATATAGATAATATTATGTATAATAAATAGGTAATATGCAACACTATATACGAATATAATATGATATGTACTAAAATCATAAGATTAAAGATAGCAACTTTGAATATGGAAACACAACGAAATTGGCACAAAAGCCAAGCAAAAAGTGTGATTACACTGTTAAAACGTTTATAAACTCGCGATAAAAATAATAATAAAAGTAAAAATAATAGTCATTCATTCATCAAAGACTGGATTATTGCTTCGTTCGTAATTTGTATAATCGGGGCAGTGTCATCCTTTCTGACGTGTATCCGTCCAAAAGAAGTCCAACAATATTTGTAGTTTTTTGAATTCCTCAAATCTCTTGCCAAGAAGAACAATCTTGATGCCTTCGGTGTTAGGTGCTCTGCTACGAATATAGGACAATCTAGATTTTTTTTATTTCCCAAGTGTCTAGCGCATAGTTTGTCACTATGGTTTCTTTTGTTGAAAGCCTTGACTCCCTTTAAGACGTCTTCCTTTAAGGAAGTTGAGTTAAATTCAACAATTAAGGACTTTTTCTCCGTTTTTCCTTTAGTATGATAGATATCTCTGATGTCGCCCCTATTAATCGAGATGTTCAAGGTATTAGAAAGAGTTTCAACCATGCCAATCAAGCTGTCCCTGGTTTCCCTAGGCTCAATAGGTACATTTCTGATTTCTATCGTAGTTTTGCGGCTGTTTCTCAGGGTTTCTTCCAGGCGTCCTTCGAGGGCGGCGACATATTCATCCTTGCTTTTAATTTCCGATTCCAAACGCTCAATTTTTTGTTTATGCTCTGCGTTCTGCTCTGCGAGAAATGTAATTGAAGTTTCAATTTTTGCATTAGCTTCCTGAATCTCTTTAAATAAAGGGAATAGTTTTTTTATTTGATCTTCCTGTTTTTCCATTAGGCTTTCTTGTCTAATGGACCATTTTTCAAATATATCGTTCATTTCCTGGCGCAGGTCGCTGCAGTCAGCCTTATTTTTCTCAACTTCCATTATTTTCCTCTTTGCTCTTGACGTAATAAACTCGTCGTCTACGATACTCAGGTTAGGTACAGAGTTAGTTTTGTCAAGTGAACCTTGTGCATCCATAATGGCGCTTAACTCGTATAAAATACGGTAATTATTTAAACTGGTATTAATACAAATGGTCTCACCGCTCGCTACAGCTCGAGAAGATGCGTAGTGCGTAGTCGTTTCGTAGCTGGTAGGCGTGGCTGTGGTGCACTCGTAGCAATGGTAACAATGCCGTGGCGACGCAAAGCAGGACAGAAGATAAATATACGTGTCCCGCAGAGGTGAAGGAAGGTCCCCGCGCTCGCTGCTCCGTGCCGTCTGGTGCCGTGTGCAAACCACTAGGTTACGGAGTGTGACAGGATAGTAGCACTAATACGTATCACCGTAGATGAACTTTTAGTATGAGGTTATTTATTCGATTTTAATAAAAAATTGACACACGTCTACTCGCAATGGTGTTATCGGACGAAGACAAACCTCGCCCAATCTATGCCATTGATGAACTTTTAGGAGAATACGGGCACACAGTGGTACGGCTTCCGCCGTATCACTGTGATTTGAATCCTATCGAGCTCATTTGGGCTAACCTAAAACAAAACGTAGCAGCACAAAATGTTGGGTCACGCGATGTGTATCAAATCAAACATGGAGAAACTGCTGCCATCACGTGGAGACTCTTGAAAAAGAGTACTACGAGCGAGGACGTCATCTGTATCGAGACATAGACGAGTTGATTATTCGCTTAGGCAATGATAGCAGCAGTAGTGATAGCAGTAGTAGTGATGACAGCTCTGCGGATGAAAGTGGCAACGTAACGTTTCTTGATTTTGAATATTTGGTTTCCGATGATGAGTGACAGTAATCAATCATATTTTTTTTTAATTTTGTGAAATAAATAAATAAATTATATTAAAACTTTTTTATTTTTTTTATTTATTTATTTAGACCAACCAACATCTGTTTACAATAATACATTTTCTTTTTGTTATAATGCAATAAAAAAAACTTAAGCCTTAATGTAACAGATACTTATAGGTAGGCTCCACATGCAAAAAAGTTTAAGTACATTACTTAATTAAAATAAGTATTTTTGAGTTTATCAAGCACTTACCTCATTAACCTTTGCTTATGAACATGTTAACCTACTGTAAATAAAAAGAGGAACTAAATATTATTATATGTGTCTTATTAATTTACTCTTTACTTGAACAAACTGCTAGTATCAAAATCATTTTAGTCCCACTATATAGGGTTGCTACACGCATGTCAGCAGCGCCATCATTTATTGTCACGACTTTATAGACAAACTGTACAGTCTGTTCACATTTATTTTACCTCTGACAGCTGTCAGCGTGTCGTTCCGTTTGGTGGGCGTTACTGGAAAATTCTTCAAGCGAAGCTCCTCGAAATTTCTTAATTTAACAATGCTATTTCTTCTTAAAGTATGCCTAAGAAGACCCAAAGTAGTGGTAGAGAGATTGAGCTATCAGTGCGTGACTTTTGTGAAAGGGAAAGAGAAAATAAAGGCCCTTTAATTCCGTAAGGGAATGATCGTCAACGATTCGCCGCCATTAACCTAAACCCCATCTGGTACCGGCGCCGTCTTTTTAGCACGGAGGCAAAGAGCCACCGTACTAAACTCCTCCTCCGTGACTGGAGGACAGACGTCCGTAACAGAGCCAAAAATTCTGTTTTGGCCAATGGCCGGCGAGACAAAACCGGGGTCACTGTCCGGGAAGTGCCGGGAACAAGGCCCGGACGATGTTATTTAGTAGCCCCGGCTCGAGGGTCTCGGTCAGTGGGGGACCAATTGGGCGCAGCTGGTTTCGCGCAGCCCGGTACGGTCTCCCCCACTATCCTTAGCCAGCCCTATTTCGGCCTTGAACATTCGCTTGGCCTCCAGATAGGACTCGTACAATCGTGCCTCGTTATCGAGGTCACGGTTAGCCCGGTGCCTGCTCCGAGCGAAGGCCCTTCGGGCCGCGATGGTATTAGCCCGAAGATTTACGAACTCCCCCGACCACCAAAAAACAACGCCCCGGGGGGGGGGGGGGATTCGTCGCGGAGGCATTCCGCAGAGTTGTCGATCGACGTCGGGGCCGGCCAAGGGAGGAGAGACCCAGTCCTGGAGTAGGAGTCTCAAACCGGATACATGTACATATGATCGGAGAGAGTCTCGGCCGGATCGACCCACCAATTGCACGGGTGGCAGAGCAGAGGTGGCGAACGAAATATCCACCACGGATCCCTCTGCTGTCGCACGCACGTGTGTGCAGAGCCCCGGTTTAGAAGGGAAGGCTGTCCCTACGCATGCATTGACACAGCCCATAATTCAACCAGCTGCCCCCGTCTGTCGCAGGAGGCAGCTGGATTCCCCCATGTCGTGGCCTTGGCATTAAAGTCGCCAAGGACCATGACTCGGCCAGAGGCAATGGAGCGGACGACGATCTCTTACAGGGCCCCAAGGAAGACCTCAAACTCCTGGAGTGAACGGTTTGGTGAGAAGTACACCCCAAAGATCACGGTGTCACCCCACAGACCCCTAACAAAACCCTCTCTCGTGACTTGTGAGAGGAGACGAAGAAGATGATGGACGCCTAAGGATAGCAACAGTGCCGTCCCTATCCCCCAACCAGCGACCAAAGACCGAATATGGCTCGGCCACGACCGCCACATCAACCAGCCACTCCGACATGGGACAACATGTCCTGGGCGGAGCGACAATGGTTGGCATTCGTTCGAGGAAGCTGAGATGGCCTATTATTTTTCGGTCATCTCAACTTCCTCTACAGCCGCAGCATCGGCTGCTGCGGCAGTCGGCCGGGGCCCGGCCCATCGCCGTCATTTTCCCTTTTTGGGGGGAGGCCTGCAGCTCCTTCCCCCCATAACGTGACCTGCCGGTCGCCCACTCTCGGCATGCAAGTGCGCCTTCTTGTCGCTGCAGGCAGCAAACTTGTGGCCGGTCTGCTCGCAGCGAAAACATATTTCGCTCCGTACTACAGCGGAGCGGTTCAAGTCAAGTCAGTTCATTTATTTATGTAGGTTACAAGTAACACTTATGCATCGTCAAAACCAAAATTAAAGCTACAGCCGGTTCGGAACCTAATTCTACCGAGAAGAATCCGACAAGAAACTCAGTAGTTATCCTAATCTTTACAAAATTTCGAGCTAGAGAACTTAAAACTATGCTGTGTAAGCGAGCAGACAATCATGTCCATATATGTTTAAAGTTTAAATATTCATCAAGTTTGTAGTATCCTTTTGGCATTAAACATGATTTAATATGAACCTTAAATCTATGCATGGGTAAGTCAATAATACATTGCGGTAACTTGTTAAATTTTTATATACTTGATCTCACGAATGTTCTACTGGTTTTACGAAGCCTATGGTTTGAAATAGCGAGCTTATGTTTATTTCTTGTATTGAAACTATGTTTATCGCATTTCTTATAGAACAAATGAAGATTTTTACGTACGTACATAATGCAGTCAAAGATGAATTGGAAGGCTACGGTTAAAATATTAATGTCTTTAAATAATTATTTAAGTGAATCACGCTATCTAAGGCTGTATATAGATCGAATAGCTCTCTTCTGTAATACAAATAGACAATATGGTTTGTATGTCAGAAGCTGACCCCACAGCAATAGACCGTACGACATTAAACTATGAAAATAGCCATTAATTTTGTTCATTTGATTTCAACATGTCAATAATTACTTAGAGGGGATTCCCCGGAAACCGTAGGGAAACAAAACTTCCCATTTGGAAAAGTTTTGTTTCCCTACGTTCATGTCTTAGTTTCATGTCTTAAAGTTTTATTAGACGTCCCCCCCCCCCTCCCCCAATATGCGTTACGTAATACTTGAACGCTCCCTAAATGACTGTCAGTGAACACTTGCGTGTGCATAAGGACTTCCTTATGCAAATAAGCCAATCAGGAATATACATCGTATACATCGGAAATATACCATCGAATTTCTGAGAGACGTTTGAAATACACAACGGACGCCATGTTAAATTGTTTCGATGTTTTTTTTTTTTTAAATGCCGTTTGATACTGAGCATCAATACGACAAAGTTATTACAATCTAGTCTGAAAAGACTAATAAGTAATTTATATTTAACTTAGACTGCTAAAGATAGTTTACTAAGAATGTGTCCATTAACACTTTTCTTATTGTCTCTATTAAGGGGAAGACACTTTGTTCTTGTGTTCTTAATGAGTGGCACACACTTCACTTTCTGTCACTAATTTACTACACTAGCTCAAAAGGTTTTGTCCTTTTGAGCCTCCTCACTATGTTCGTGTTGTCAAGGAGCTGGATGGCCTCAACATTTACGTGGTGATGAAGTCGTCGTTCATGAGCTTCGGCATATTTCCTAATAATGTCTTTGACGAAGTCTACTTTTAGGTCCCGATGTAGGTCGTCGTTTCTGATATACCAGGGTGCATCTACAACACCTCTAAGTACTTTATTTTGGAAACGTTGGATAGTTTGAAGGTTTGTGTATTTGGCACAGCCCCATAGCTGAATGCCATAAGGCCATACTGGCATGAGGACTTGTTTATAAAGCAGGATTTTGTTATGTACTGACAGCGAAGAATGTTTACCAAGAAGCCAATACATCTTTTTATACCTAACTTCTAATTCATCTCGTTTTTTCTTGACATGAGCCTTCCAGCGAAGCTTTGCGTCTAGTGTCATGCCGAGGTATTTGGCAGTGTTTCCATATGGTACCATATTATTATTAATGTAGACCGGTAGATAATTTAATTTCTTATTTGTGAAATCTACATGGATAGATTTCGATTCATTAAGTTTAATGCGCCATTTTTTCGCCCAATTGAAAATGGTAGTTACAGCGCCTTGAACCTTTTGTACAGCTTCCGCGTGGGTCGTTTCTATTGCCATTATAGCTGTGTCATCCAAAAAAGGTCGCAATGGTGTTGTTATCTATTTCTGGAATGTCGCAAGTGTACAAAAGGTACAGGACTGGACCTAAGACACTTCCTTGTGGCACTCCAGCCTTTATTGACATGAGATCTGAATATGCATCTTCTTGTCTAACCCTAAACATGCGGTCAGTTAGGTATGACTCTAAGATATCCGCATATTGTTTTGGGAGCACGTTTCTAAGTTTAAATATGAGGCCTTCATGCCACACTTTGTCAAAAGCCTGCGCTACATCCAGGAAGACGGTACTACAAACTTTTTTTTCTTCTAAGGCTTTTTCAATGATGTTGGTGATCCTATGCACTTGATCTATAGTAGAATGTTTTTCCCTAAAACCAAATTGGTAGTCAGGAATCACATGTCTCTCTTCAATAATAGGATTTAAACGTCTCAAGAGTAGTTTTTCAAATAACTTTGCCATGACAGGCAAAAGTGAGATAGGCCTGTAGGAGGTTGCTTCATGAGGTGGTTTACCTGGTTTGGGTATCATAATGACTTCAGCTACTTTCCACGCATTAGGAATGTATTTTAATCTAAACGCTGCGTTGATTAGTGTGGTTAGTTTGACTATGGCTTTACGCGGAAGGTTTTGAAGAATTTCCCCAGTAATAAGATCATATCCGGGTGTTTTCTTTGTACTTAGTCGTTTGATCTCATTACGGACTTCTTTAGGCGTAACAAGTCTTATTTCGAGATCATCTTGTGATGTTGTTGTTAACGAAATATCATCTGTAGATATTTCGTTGGGTTTGAATATTTGCTCAAGATGACGCGCAAACCGTTTTGCTTTTTGCTCATACTGACAGCCCACTGTCCGTTGAGCTCTTTTATTGGTGGGATATGTGTAGTAGGCTTTTTCAGTTTTCTAGTTGCTTTCCACAAGGAGTGGTTGGTTGATCTATCACTCGTTAAGTTCCTGAGATAAGTATGCATGCGTTCATCGTTAAATTTCTGTATAATTTTCTTTAACCGTTTAGTAAGGTTATTTAACAAAGTTTTGTCTTCCGGAAATCTAGATAGTTGCCATCGCCGCCTTTGTTGTCTCTTTTCTACAATTAGGTTTCTTATGTTTCTCGGGTAGCAATTGCCTTTAGTTCTATGTTTCAGCTCAGGTGTACTTTTCCATGCACTTTGTTGGATATCCTTTGTTAGTTGTATTACCTCCATGTCTAATTGTTGTGGATTTTTAGTGGAACTTTGAGATCAATATTAGAATCTAAGTATTCTCGAAAACTTTCCCAATCAGTTTTTTTATTTGCTAGAAAGGAGTATCCCGTTCTATCTATTATGGCATCACTGATTATTAACATGATAGGTGAATGGTCTGAATTCATATCAAATGCTTCCTTAATTAGAAGTGATGACGATGATATATTTTTGTAGATGAAAAAGTCAATCAAATCTGGAATTTTCAGAGGGTCTGTTGGCCAGTAAGTGGGCTTTCCGGTAGAAATGACGTCACATTTCATTTCTTTGACAGCTTGAAGCAGTTGTCTTCCTTTTGTAGTTGTTAGCCTAGAACCCCAGAATGTGTTTTTGGCATTAAAATCACCGCCAAGTACAAACCTGTTGCCTAGTTTTTCTAACAGTAATGTATATTGTTCAGATTTTATTAAGTATCTTGGTGGACAGTAAATAGAGGAAATAGTTATAGGAAAACTTTTCGTCTTAACACAGACTGCCACAGCCTGGATACTTTGTTCCTCTAACTTATGTAGCTCAAACTGGGTAAAATTATCTTTTATTATAACTGCACTACCTCCTCTAGCAGTGTTATCGGGGTGTAAAGCGTGATACGTTTTATAGCCATTAAATTGTATATGTGATTCTCTGGTAAAGTGTGTCTCGGAGATAAGACACACGTCAATATTTTCTGTTTTAAGGACTACTTGCAATTGCAATTCGTTTCGATGCTGTTGAAGTCCATTTGCGTTCCAGGCCATAATTTTTATAGTATTCATTTCTATTTTTTTTGTGAAACAGCAGTTTTATTGCATTGTTCCAGAAGCTTTAATCTTTGATTGAACGAGGACAACAGATTTAATATGGTGTCAATCTTATCATCTGTATTTGCTTTTGTGTTAGTTTGTTGGGATTGCTTAGCCGAATGTGTAGTATTTTTATTTTGGGGCACTGATACTGCCTGACGCTGTTTTGCAACTTGTGCATATGAAATATTTTCTGTAACACGTTGGGAGATCAGTTTCTTATTAGTTACAGCAGGTAGTTGTACAACGGGTTGTGTGCTCTTTTTGCTGGTTTTATTTTTGATGTTTTGCAGCTCTTTCGCTACTAAACACCCTCTGTAACTGGCAGGGTGCGGTTCCCCACAGTGTATGCATTTTGGTTTAGAATCTACTGGCTTATTACAGTCTTTGGTTAGGTGTTTACCAGTGCACTTTACACGCCTAGGTTCCTTGGAGCAGTATCTCTGGGTGTGTCCATATGCTTGACACCTTTTA
Source organism: Glyphodes pyloalis (assembly GCA_037074685.1). Taxonomy (NCBI): domain Eukaryota; kingdom Metazoa; phylum Arthropoda; class Insecta; order Lepidoptera; family Crambidae; genus Glyphodes; species Glyphodes pyloalis. The sequence goes on from JAYKKO010000020.1 coordinate 3,085,093, forward strand.
CACTGAGGGACCAGTTTTGACGTTTTCAGCGGTTGGACTTCTATTCTACAGCCCAACACCGATTTGATCGCGTAAATGTTGTTAATGTTTTCGTCTTTTTGAAACGACAGCATGAACATATTAAGAGGCTCTTTTGTCCTCCAGCTAAGCTTGTTGACAGCATTTTCGATTTTAAAGCCCTTTGACTTTAGATCTTCGACTATCCTATCTGGCAAGCACGAGGAATGAAGGTTTTTTGCCATCACTCTAATAGGCCTATCCTGTTTGTTCTCGTAAGAGTACCAGAGGCCTTGTAGGAATCTTCATTACGGGCGTTTATCTTGACGCTCTCTCCATTCATCATTTTTGAGATGAATGAATCTTTTACTAGATCCCCACCCAATAAAAAGTCATAGAACTCTTGATAGTTCTTGACATTTTCAACAACTATTGGAGGGGGCTGAGGAGGCTTTTTGACGTAAGGCTTTGTAGTTTCTTCTTGGGTAGATTTACCCAATTCTTGAGATGGTGGAGACAGTGTTAGGTTCAATTTCCTTTTTTTCCTGCTTTTTTGGCGAACCCACTCCGTTTCTTTCGCTAGTTCCTCCTCGTCAGTACTATATTGAACTGATTTGGAAGGCTCGTCATTGTGCTCTTTAAGGGGAGCAACATCATTTTTCTCCTGGAGATGTTTCACGTGACGTTGAAGTTGATCTATTTGATCCTTTAGGTCACTTACCAACGTTTCCAATTTCTGCCGTACTATTCGTTCTTCGGTCAGATGTTTGTATAACAGATGTTCTGTTGTGGTTACTAAGGAAATAGACTTTACCGGCGAGCCCATAATTATTTTAGGTATAGCTTCGCCTTAACGCTTATTAACTTATGTAATCACTGTTCACAATGAAATTAACTGGGTCATCGCGACGGCGACAACGTACGGCGCGCTCGCGGCGAACTAGGTTGCTGCGTCAGCGCTTTACTCGAGTACGGACTAGAGCAAGGGCGTCTGCGACACAGCTGTTCTCATTGGAAATCGAACGATCACTGTGTTTCGATGTGAGGAAGAAATTTATTAGTGGTCGATTGCTCTTTTGTTTTTTGGTATATTTTCTTGTAATTGTACCTACTGTTATATTGTTTTATATTTTAAAGCATTTTATGTTTGAAGTGATCGTGCGAAGTTACAATATTTTTGTCACTGCAACATGATTAATCTTGAAATCGTAATATTTTGAAAGTGTTGTACAAAATTACTTACAACCATTATGGACAAAACAACATACTGTGCCCGTAAATGAAAAAAGCTGTTATAGCTGTGATGAGGATGAAAATGGGTTGGCTTTTGACTTCTAAGACATCTAAAGTGCCACAAGCTACACTAAGGCGACTTTGCAACAAAATAAAACAATTTCACTTGCAGCTAAAGGTTTGGACCGATTTAAGGTAACATTTTACTTATTTGTTTCATCACTCATCAAAACCAAAACTATATGACTTGGTCCAAAGTGAGCTTCACATAGCAATAAGTTAGATACTGATACTGTAAATGATCTGCTGAGTTTCTTACCGGTGTCTTCTCGGTAGAAATAGGTTCCGAACCGGAAGTAGAATCACTTTGCATTGTATTCAATGACGATTCAAAAGTGTTATATGTAACCTACTTGAATAAAGAAATATTTGAGTTTGAGTTTGAGAATTTTCTGTTAAAATCGAGTAAAACTGGATATACATGTGGGCGAATTTTGGATGTCAACTGTGCAAAGACCTCCAAAAATCCTGGCTTCCGTTGACAGGATGTAAGTAGATGTCATTACGAGCGCGAAGCAGGACTCTTAATGTCACAGTAAAGTCTTCTACATGAGTGCAGCTTGGTCATATGTACCTCCTTTCAGGATTTTCCCGAGGAAAAATATGAGAAAAGAACTCATAGATGAAGCACCAACTGTGCACGAAGTCGTCGTAGTCGTTGGGTTCACGCGGCCTGTGCATCAACCCAAATTGGAATTGCACAATTCGCAAACAAATATACCAAAGTACGCTTGGACAACGATTGTCAATGATTTATCAACTAAATGTGCAATTAATTTAATTATTACTTATTTTAATCACGTTAATGGCCGTGTATGTCATTTAGTCCGTATGGCGCGTGTCATTTTGTCCATACGATTATTATAAATAAAAAAAAAATATTGATGATTAATAAAACACTGTCATTTTGGATGAACTTCCTATAATACATATGTGGTGACGGTGACTGTTACACCTAACAACTAAATCTAGTCTAGTCTACGTCGGGGTCACCAATTTGGCTCCTGTACGGGGAGACGATAAATAAAACAGCCAGTAGGTAGTCTAGTGATCAAGAGCGTATTTATTAATTATATTATTGCTTATATACTAATGTGAATGTGCGTCAGCTGTGACCTAGTGATCAAAGTCTATGCTGACGCTACAGTAGCAACTGAGCTTATTTTGATAGATTCAATCGCGAGTTCTTATTAGGAAATTATTTGAAGGACTGAGCCTTGAGTTCATTTTGTAAAGAGTGAGCTCTTTTAAAAGATTAAGATTCGAGCTCTTTTTGGAAAGACTGGAGTATTTTTTAAGAAGACTAAAAACTAAAAAGCTCTTCTTAGTCTCTTTTAAAAAGACTAAGAAGCTCTTCTTAATCTTTTTTAAAAATACTCCAGTTTAAAGTAAAAGCACAAGCCTCATGTGTGCTTTTACTGGCTTTTACTAATTATTTTTTGACTCGAGCCTTCAAATAAGACTCGAATTTCAATATTGGGACTGAATGACTCAGTTCTTTCATAACACTGACCTGCACCCGCGTTGAGTGTATACTTTTCCGATGTCCAGGTATCTCAAGAAGCAGCCACCATGAAAACGTCCGTAGTACTGAGTGATAAGACCTTTTTGAGTGTCGTATTGATTGCCAGCGAACCAAAACTCTTTTTTCCTGTAGGACGGAAAATACCACGATAATTTGATTTCGGCTAAACATCTTCAAAACGTTTATGAATAAGAAGATTATATTAAATATAATATAGATATTAAAAATAAACCAAATTTGTAGTCGAATAGTACACGTAGTGACGAAATATATTAATCCATTAACGAACTAGAAGTGATAAGAGATCTAGGAGTTTTTATAGATAAAAAACTGAAGTTTACATCACATATAGATATTATTGTTAAGAAAGCTTTCGGCATGCTGGGGTTCCTGAGAAGGAACACTGCTGAGTTTAAGCTGAACTTCACCCGTAAAATTTTATTAAATGCGCTGGTCAGAAGTCATCTCGAGTACGCAAGCGTGGCCTGGAATCCAGTTTATACCGTTCACTCTCAGCGTCTGGAGAGCGTCGAGCGTGCGTTCTCCAGGCACCTTGCCTTTGTCTCCCCGGATATCTCGCATCGGGCTCCCATAACGATGATATTTTTCAAGATGAATACGTTACGTGACCGGCGGAAGCGTTAGGATCTAGCGTTCTAGCACGAATTGCTAAATGGAAAAATATAATGTACCGAACTCCTGGCACAAGTTGGGTTGTCGCTTCCAGCTCACATACTTCGTCACCCCATCAAGAAAACATTTTATTTACCTACGTCTAGGACAAACCTGGGACACCATGCTCCTATGCCAAGATATTGTGACGAATACAACCAGAATCCCCTTACCTAACTGCAGATATCTTTCGCGATTCCCTAGCCAAGTTAGACATAATTTAGCTGACCCCTTGACGTTAACCAAGGAATCAGCTAAATTATGAAAAAACTATGATTGTTTTAACTTAAAATACCGATATTTTTTTTTTGTCATTTTAATCCTTAATGACTAATTCTAGTTTTTAGTATGTGTATTTGTTTTATTCAATGTTGTGTACGCCTGGCATAATTATATGGGTCACACACAAAAATGGCAAAAAAAGTGTTCATATAATGTATTACGTAATTGAATCGACAGGTCAATATTTAAAGCTATGAATATCGTAATAGTCCTTTAATACTACAAAACTTGATCAGGTCTTGAGAAAATATATCTTTCAAATATGGTTTTTAATTATATTTATCATCCAAAATCTTCTCCTGTAGACTGTTACACAGACAATTTATGATGTTTGGGTTTCACTTTAAAACAGTTGTAATACGTTAAACACTTTAATTATTCACTTATTACATAAGAAATACAATCAGTATCGTAATATTGAAATCACAAAAATAGTCCTGACTTTTTTATATATATAAGAGACATTAAACATATTGTTACATCGATTTTATTATTTTTATAGTACTGTAGGGGTCAGAAGGTTGCGAGTAATGTTGCGTGTTCAGATTTGGATGTTGGAATGTCTTTAATTTTGAAACTTACGACTATATATACAAATTGCTGTAGCCTCGAAGTGAATAAACCACGCCCTTGGCATTTCACGCCAGAATGGAAGGAATCTTGACTGGACGGAGACTCCGGCAAGCTCGTGGTGGGAATGAGCCATCTTCTGTTCTACCTGTTGCGGATTTTCTGCAGGAGCTTGAGCGGGGATTCGTGCTTCTTGTTGGATTTCTTGTCCTCCAGCCATTTCTTCAGCGTCGATGGTCACCAGTTGTAGGGGTCAGAAGGTTGCGAGTAATGTTGCGTGTTCAGATTTGGATGTTGGAATGTCTTTAATTTTGAAACTTACGACTATATATACAAATTGTAAAAATAAATAAACACACATTCTTATTGGCTAATTACAGAGGACAAATCAAAAGGCTTACATTTACACAAATTGGAACAAAGGAGAAAATATTTACAGAAAGCTAGAACTACGTTATTGGATATAATTATTTACAATAATATGTACGAATCACAGGGCCTACATTTTAGCCAGTCAGGTGGCGTCTGTGACGTCAGGCGTTACCGGGCAGAGAGCCACGGAATTAGAGCGAGGTGGTATGCTCGGACCTCTCGATGCGAGGTAATAAATATAACCGGCGCGAAACTCGCGCGCTCCGCAGTCTAACTACTTGTATGCACCGAGAGGGTCGAGATGCACTCTCCCATAGTACTAAACGCCGTACTAGCTAAAAACAGTAAGTACTTAGTAAGGGGAGATAAAAAATTTCTGTTTCTAATATTTATTGTTACATATTTTTTAGTCTTTTCTGTGGCCAGGATAAAACCACATAATAGTTTATTTGTTAGAGCTCACTTACCGTTTGCTTTTCTCAATTGCCTACACTCAAACTATCTATCATTTGGACGTTTGATATTTTGCTGTTTGGACTGCAGTGTAATAAAAAAACGTTTTTTATTCAAAAACACAAGAATTTTAAAAAGATCAGGTGCTCTTTCCTGTGACTCATATATAGAGGTAAGTATTACTTTATAAAATATAAATTTATTGTATTTCTGAGTATTGAGTACTAGTGAATAGAAATGATGATGCTTGATTTATAACGTTAAACAAAAATAACTGACACCTGACTTTTTAAAGATTAATCTCTTCTGTGGATGTCTTTTCTGTGGCCACCGTGTGATGATTCAATGTAGTTAAATACACGAACATCGGAAATAGATATTTCTTTACTTAATTTAAAATATTGGCCGTGGAGATTATTCCAAAATGATGTTTTGGTAAGTTCATTAAAGGAATATCTTTCCTGTCGATTTTTAAAAATATTTTTTATTCCCTGATTAAAATTATCTGGTTGTTTATTTTGTTATTTGCTATTTATAATCAGAGTTAATGTTTGATTATTTAAATTTGTGAAATTGTAGTTTCTGCTGTATTGCAGATTTTTGTCTATTTTGTGCACTTAGCCGTCTTTTCTGTTGACCTTAAAATTAAAAAAATTTCATTTGTCATGTAATAGACATACTGATCTGTGATGCAATAATAAAAAGACTGATATAAACAATCAAATAAAAAAAGTTACTTTCGGACAATTCAGATTTTTTTTATTGTTGCCCTTACTTGTATAAGCTTTTTGTGTATGACCAATATATAAGAATTTGACTACCATATCCAATTTGTATGAATGTCTTATATTTATGATGTTGGTGTACCTATTTAGATAAACAAATCCTTACTAATATTATAAATCAGAAAGTGAGTTTGTTTGTTTGTTCCGCTGTCACGCAGTAACTACTGAACCGATTGCTTTGAAATTTTGCAGACGTAAAGTTAGAAGTCCGGATTAAATAATAGAGTACTTTTTATACCGGAAAAAATTTATATTCCCGAGGGAAAATAAACATATCGTTTACTTGATGGATGGATTGGAGATGAGGTATGCGATAGTGTTGCCGTCGATTCGATTGTATATCGATTATAATCAATTATTGCAAAAGAGGCCTAAATAATCTAATAATCGATATGACAATCGATAATATCGATATAATCGATAATATCGATATAATCGATTATATCGATACCTATTTTTATTAGATATAATTAATTATAATCGATTAATCTTAATTATTAATTAATCGATAATCGATTATCCGGCAACACTAGTATGCGATAGATGGCGATAGATGGCGCTAGATGATGGTAACGATGTGCTTTTTAAAATACGTAAGAAGTGGAATGATAGCTTACGCTTTTTTTGGTACCTACCAATTTACATTGAATTGTGTATGTTGTGCTTTATACCACAATATAAACGAATTCCACGCGGGCGAAGCCGCGGGCGGAAAGCTAGTAAATAAATATTTTTTTTAAATAGCGCCTCATCGATGATTGGCCGAAAAACTAAAATTGCCATACAAAACTCCTACCTCCTTTCTGATTGATTAAACGTTAAACATTTCTGTCCCAACATTAAATACAATGAAAACATTTTCATTTTTTTTTATTATAGAAACGCATTATATTGACTCCTCCCAGATAAGCAAGAGAGGAACCCACATCGCGATGACAACAGATTTGATACCGAAATATCCTATCTGTTAGCATCGCCATACTGGCCAGCAAGATGTTTCTTAACGCTCCTTTTGAAGGAATCTATGTCAAAGGAAGGAGGAAACACATGAGCCGGCAACGAGTTCCATTTCTTTATGGTCCGGCAAAGATATTGTTACCAAATTTTTTTGTTCGCAATGGAATAATTTCACGATAAAGTGATGACATCGTTGGCCGGCTCTGTGAAGGAAAGGGGAGGGCGGGATAAGGGAAAACCGTTCCACGGAACACACACCATGATAAAGACGGTAAAAGACACTCAATGTACCAATATCTCTACAAAGTTATGTTATTGATTGAAAATTTTAAAAAATGTCTTTATTATTAATTTAATGAAATTTAATAAATAGTTTCCGCGGCTGTTTTAGCGGCTCAGATATTATTTACTTAGAGAGATTCAAAGTAACCTCTTCATCGTTGATTATGCGCACAGCCCATCGCTGCAACCTATCAAGGGCATCCATAAGGTATTTGGCACGTCCCAGAGATGCGAGCAGTATTCCAGGCAGGACCGCACTTGAGTCTTATAAAAAAAAACAAAGCTAGTCCGGCTTGAAAAATCGGCACACTCTGTTCGGGATCCCCAGTTTTTTAAAGCTAATGAGATGAAACTCTTGATGTACTGACCTTATTAAGATTGCAGCAAATATCCATGCCGAGCATGCTTAGGCTATTACGAAGGCAGGGAGAAATTCCCTAAAGAATGGGGAGAGAAAGGAATTGGGAAGTTTTTGTCGAAAACGCGCACAGGGATTTTCTTGGCATTGAACTCAATCTGGTTATTCGGACCCCATTGGCTACTGAGGCTCAACACCCGGTCCACTCTACGACAAGATTCTCTCGTTTCTACATAAAGAACTTTTAGGAGTTTTTAAAAATTATAATTTTTATTAGTTCTGAATTTGGAGGATGTTTAACATATTTACCTCGATGCCCCATAATTCACTATCTCTTGGTCATAGCAATACGCGCGGTAATACCTAGAGAGTGTACGTGCTTGCCAGTTGCTCGTCTCAAACATATCGTGGCACAATGGACTCAACGGAATTTTAAGTTCTTTCATCCCGCACCAGTAACAGATCGCAACCTGTTTACCAAAGAATGGAGACCGCCAACCCAAAAACAAACGCCTAGAGTCATTCCCTACAGATTGCGTCGTCTTGAATGGCATCCTCGTAGAAGTCATATTGTTCTCATCGATTTGCTCTGTTGCGAGTGATTCAGGATTATAATTCTCCGTAGTATTGAAGTCATCGTCCTCCTCATAATATTCACCATCTAATCCAAACTCGTCATGTGGTTGTTGCCTTCGATAAGATGATTTCCCAGTCTCGATCATGTATTTCAATTGGGGCAAGTCATCCATTAGATGGCCGTAGGTCTCATCGTCCAAACTTTCCGGGTCTATCATACTGTCTTCGGTGGCCACATATTCTCCAGGGTATTTGAATCGGGACAGTAAATAACCATACACTGGCGGACTTAGCACCATTAAAAGTAAAATGATCATCAAATTATCTCCAGACATTTTAATAAGTATGAAATATATATATAACTAACAAATGCTGATAAAATTACCTTAAGAAATCACAATTTATTTCAGCATAAATCGAAGTAATCATTTATTTAAATGACAAAATTAGTAGCTGACAAGCTGACAAAAGTCACTTAGAGTAAACATGGTTTGATCGTGAAAGAAGAATTTACTAACTATATGGTAATGAAGGGGAGAAGTTTGATTCATATCTACATTTTGTTTTGAATTATGGGGGGATGGGGTATTACCGCCCTTGAAACTTTATATGGGAAATTGCTTAATATTTTAAGTTACTGATATGAAATTTGGCAAAAATATAGCTCGAAACTTGGATTACAATATGGACTACCTTTTGTTTCGAATATTAGGGGAGGTAGGGGTAAAACCGACCATTTGTATTTAATTTTTTTTTTTTTTTTTTTATTCTTTATTTAAGGACTTTTATACAATTGTACATGTCAGTCCTATAATAAGCTTATCTATAATAACTATTCTTATTTATAATATTCAAACAAAAATACTTATAGATTAGATCTTAACTTAATACATTTTATGACAAATTCCAGCAGAATCTCCGCATGTTCGGACGTAGGTTCTGCTAGAAGTTGTTGGAATAGGCCAACGTCACATGCATTCAAGCCCAATTTAATAAACATATCTAGTCTATATTGCCTATACTGAACACATTCCATTAAAAGATGGTGTACGTCTTCTATGCTATCGCATATTCTACAGTTTGGAGAGTCTACTTTTCTCATTAGGTGTGCAAACTTGTTCAATGGAATGTGTCCAGATCTTAGTCTTAAAGCAGTAATAACTAGGATCCGTCTCATTTTAGACTTGGTAAACCAAGGTGTACAAGGAGGCTGACTTTGGATTGTCTTGTACCAAATACCTTTTTCGAGTGATCGATTATCAAAATATTCTTTCCACATGTTGTAAATTTTCTTTTTAAATTTAGGTATGATTTCTGAATAATTTGGTTTTATGCTAATGGGCAAACCGTCATTAACTGCTGATTTCGCCAGTCGATCAGCCTCCTCGTTACCAGATATACCAATGTGAGAAGGTATCCATTGTATTTTTATTACTATTTTATTTTGTTCACATTCATACATTTTCTTTAAAATCGAATATGCCAATGATATACCTCTGTTACCAGAGGCACATTTGACAATGTGTTGAATGGCAGACTTACTATCGCTAAATATAACAACGCGTTGATTTGCTGTATTTGAAAGGATATGATTTAATGCTTGCAATATGGCTAACAATTCAATAGACATTACACATATGTTGCTGTCAACCTTATATTGACTGCCGTACCTTAAACTAGGAATATAAAAAGCGGCACCCAGACCCAATTCACTCTTTGAGCCGTCGGTATAAATCTTATACCAATTATTATATGTATCGTATATCTCTTTAATTGTATTTAATCTCAAAATATAAGGATTATAACTTTTTTTGTTTAGTGAGACACTCTTAAGGTTACTTACTAAAATATCACAAGTGTTTATTTTCGATAGCCAAACGCCCAAGGTAAACACTTCAAAAATATCTGCAGAATGCACCATTTCTTCTTTCGTCTCTTTGTAAGTTGTCATTAAGAGAGGTTTTTTCTTGTTAAGCCAGTACCGTTCGTAGCATATATTTGACATATCTGATAATAAGTTGATAATTACACAATTTGTCCTAGATTTAAGTTTGAGAATGTATTTGTAAGCAAGGTACTCTCTTCTAACGCATAGTGGGGGGATACACAACTCACTTTCCATTACATGTATGGGTGAGGATTTTATAAAGCCTCCTGTTATTCGTAATGCTTGGTTTTGTATTTTATCCAACTTGGCTAGATGAGTTTTTGCACTAACGTCGTACAAAACGCTGCCGTAGTCAATTCTGCTTCTTAGTAGTGATAAATATAACCTTCTCAAGTGCGTTGGATGGACTCCCCAAGAAGGGCCAGCTAATACTCTTAATAGATCCAAGTGCCTCCTAATCGTAGTACTTAACTCATTGATGTGTTTAGACCAGCGCAAAGATTTATCTAACCACATACCTAGATATTTGACATTATCCACCATTAGTAGATCAGTGTTGTACACTTTTAAAGCAACTTGATGTCGTCTATATCCTCTAGTAAAAATACACATATGACATATGAAAATATAGCTCGAAACTTGGATTACAATATGGACTACCTTTTGTTTCGAATATTAGGGGAGGTAGGGGTAAAACCGACCATTTGTATTTAATGCTAGAAAAGACTAAGTCCACGCGTTAGTGTTGCCGAATAATCGATTGTGTCCACTCCAAATAATCTAAAAATCGATTGGATTATCGATATTACCGATTTAATCGATAGTATTGTCTAATTTGAACAATTATAATCGAATAATTGTTAATAACAGATTATATCGATAGTATCGCTTCAAAAATTGATATCGATGCTACCGATTATATTGTATTTGACTACGCATTATAATCGATTATATTAAATAAAGATAGGTATCGATACAATCGATTATATCGATATTATCGATTTTTAGATTATTTGGGCAGCTTTTGCATAATCGATTAATATCGATACACAATCGAAACGACGGTAACACTACCACGCGTACGAAGTCGCGGGCGGCCGCTAGTCATTTATTTTTAGTAGAATTCAATAGCAGCTTATCCGAATTAAATTGTCGCAGCTTTCCGCTTTAAGCACGACTCAAAGCCCTGCATTTTATCTTTGAGAAAACAATGTAAGGAATGTTATGTTCTTTACTAAAAGTGAAAGTACTTCCGCCGAGCTAGATGTTAGTGGCGACGAAAACTCTGACATCGCGATGTAGGATCGATGCATCAATTGGCTAATCGTGCACTACGTATGGAGCGTCGTTTACTATGCCAATTCTGCTGACGCCGTATTTGTGTCGACTTGTAGGTAATGTCGTAGGTCGGCACAACAAGATATGTCTAGTAACTGCTTGATCAATAAAACACTTTTATTTTATAACTATTTATTTACGGTTTCAATTTCTCAAATTACATACTTTAAGCCTTTTTTTTGGTTAGACTGCAGATTGGATAGTGAAAACAATTTAAATGTCACCATTCACGCGTCCGCACAAATATACAAAGGAAAAACAGTTTTCTATTTTGCATTCACAATTGTAAGTCAATCAATTCCTTGGCCCCACATCTCGGTGTATTTTTCAATCAAGGCGACTTCTAACACGACGAACACCCCTTTCTCTCTTTACCTAGAAATGAAATAAATAAATGTTTAAGCGAGGTAGGACATAGCGATTTATCGCTCGAACTGGAGCAGCCCGACTGTTGAAATACCTCCACCTTCCAGAAGACCGCAGCCAAATAACACTCAGTTCTGTGTTGTTGTGTTCCTGCGTGTGAGTGATGTTTCCAGAGCTCCTGGGGGGTGCTACATAAGTAGCAGGGGTTATGCCTTCAAGGTAAGGGCGACAAGTCCAACAGATTTATTATGCTGTACTTGTCACCCTTTAACTAGGACCTCATTACCACTTAACATCAGGTGCGATGAGGTCAATCTTGAAGTGCAATGTAAAAAAAATGCTCTTATCTATATATATAAAAGAAAGTCGTGTTAGTTACACTATTTATAACTCAAGAACGGCAGGACAGATTTGGCTGAAAATTGGTGGGGAGGTAGCTTAGAACCAGGAAAAGAACATAGGATACTTTTTATCACGTTCCCGTGAGACGTGAAATAAACCGTGGTGTAACAAAACGCAACTAAAACTGACACAATGTAATGTAGTCTATCGTTAGGTGCTTCCATGGACTTAAATAAAAACTGTTTGATAAATTTAAAAAAGCTAGTTACAGTAGTGCAGTAGTACAGTGAAATTTTAATTATTGCTTCAAAATATTATTAGTTTTTATACTCATTTTATAAATAAAAATGTTATATTCATAGTAAATAAATATTGGACAACATTACGTACATTGCTCTGATTATGTGTTAGCTAAAGCACTTGTGTTAAAGATACCAGAAACAACGACGGCACCACAACACCCAGACCCGAGACGATATAGAAAAGTTCGTTTCCCATATTGACCCGACCGGGTATCGAACCTGGAACCTCAGAGATAGCGCGACCCCAAAGTCTGGCCCGGCTACAAAAATTTAAGTAGATTTTGTGTTTCATTTGTCATTTGACCTTGCCACCGACTCCGATTAATCAAATTTAAAAACTCCGACTGCGACTTTGCTTCCGATGACCTCCGTTACATCCTTGATTTGCAACGCAAACCTATAGGTAGGAGGTGTCACCCCACAGTCTAGCGTTCTTTGAGCGTCGACGCCCACGCAACGCTGACGCGACGAAGACGCAACGCTGACGCAACGCCGACACAACGCCGACGCAACGCTTGCGCAGCGGCGCAGTTCGGATATAACGCTGGAGTTTGCCGAAGTGACGAACGCTAGGACTACGCTACGCAGGCGTCGCGCCGCGCCGGCGCGATGTCTGCGCAGGGGTTTTATGTCAACAGTACAATTATAAATTTCGGAATACATTATCAAAGTGACTGTACAGGATGTCTGCGCGGCGCGACGCTCAAGCGTGACGCGAAGAGGACGCCCAGTGCAAGCGCAGCGTCGTCGCCGCTCAAACGTCGCGCCGACGTTGCGCTGGCGCCGCGTAGACGGCAAGATGGCGGCGCTCAAAGGACGCTAGTGTGGGGTCACTCTTACTATGAATTAAGGACGCTATACATGTCGTAGGCATATTGAGTAAACCCGCCGTTTACATACGGCGTCGTCAGTTTAAAAACGAATGCCGGTTTGTAAAATGCCCAAGACAAAATGTCATTATGTATAATGCCGCGGCAAATTGAAGTATAGCTTGACAAAGCTAGGGTGACCATAACATTTGGTTTGCAAAGGACAGTATTATTGAAATTTAATAACACTAACGGACTGTGTCAGTTTAATAGTGTTAAAAAATATGGAATGTTTCAAATATGTATAAAATCCCTAGTGAAATGACTACTGTTTTATTTTTTACTGAATATAATATTATTATAAATGAGTTAGACGTGGCGCTTCGCCGGCCGCTACCGCGGCACGCTCGCTACGCTCGCTCGGCTTGCGCTTCACTTTAGTCACTAACCTAACCTAACCAATGGAATCGTTAATTACTCAATTAACCTTAGGTTAAGTAATTGATGTTGAATAAAAGTCATTTTTGTTACTTGGATATTTTAATGAAGTATCAAAAGAGAACCGAAACCTGAAAGAAAGGTCTTAATTTGTCCAAACAGTGTTTTATTCTTGGTCACCCAAAAACTACAACCAGCTCATTTTGCCTGATTTTGCATTCGGCATATAACATAACAGCGAGCGTTTTTAAACAGACGACGCCATTTGTAAACGGCGGATTCATTCAAAATGCCTGCGACATACATATATGCTGGTATAAATGAAGAATAATAATGGAAACTGGTAATTAAAAAGATTATAATAGAAAAAGCAACTTAATAACAAAAGAACCTTATGACGTATTTAAAAGCAATTAAAACAAATCAAAAAGACGAATAAGTATAAGCAAAGACAATGGAAAATAGGTGCGTTGTGCACGCTTACTTACGTCGTCTTTTCTTCAGGCCGAGTCTTGAGGCATGTTGGTCGTGTCTAGAGGTCAGGAAGGTCTTCTTATAGCAGAACTGCTTGTAGGGCGGGCTGAACATACAAGCAGTGCTCGACTCGGGGGGCAGCGGCCAGACGAATTCTTTCCCCTTCTGCGGAACGCGAATGGCTGAATGTGTGCGTTTTTTAAAGGCACAGATTTAAAGAGGCAGTTGTAAATAGCAGTTTTGGTAAGTTTAACATTATATATGCCTCGTTTAATAACTAGTTCAGCAGTTAAAACTAAGAAAATAATGAAATGGATCGGTGAATTTATAATTAAGCAGGAAAATAATTAAATGGACGGTAAAACTAATTTAATGAGTTACGTGTGGGCAGTAATAAATCTGAATTTGTCGGCAAGAAATCTAATTCTAAGCAATTCTAGAAAATGAGTTGGTAAAATAAAAAAAAACAGTACTTAAATAGTAATGTAAAATTTAATTACTTTTGCTTTGACTGAAGTAATTAAATAAAAAAAAATACACAATAGCAATTGGAATTTTCATTCGTAATTCTAAACATACTTGTGTAATTAAAATGAAGCTTGATAGCAGCTAAAATAAACTTCGCTTCCGCCACCGGCTCTAATAAGGTCCGGTCCACCCAGTGAACGAAAAAAAGAAAAGTAAGGCACGGTGGGCGTGCCTTAAAAAAGTGAGCTAGCGCCGGTACGAATACGGTTTCCACGGACGCCGCGAGTCATAGGCGCGGACCAATCACAGCGCGTGTTCCATTCTATTTTATGAGATGACGTTTACGGACGACGTCTTTAACGACCATCTTTTTACGACCTAAACGTATTAGCCTTAAAAAAATTCAATTGCCGATACTTTATTACTGTACTAGCGGTCCCGGCGAACTTCGTTTCGCCTTAGAGAATTTTTCCCGCTTTTCTGTTGATTTTTTTCAAATTTTACCAAGGATTCCTAATTTTGTAGCCTATGTCAAATTGGAAGAATGTAGCATTCTATTGGTGAAAGATTTTAATACAAATCTTTCCTCTTTATAATATTAGTATAGATATATATTTTTATTTTTATACATGACTACTTCTAGCTATATCTAATATAGCGACCCGCCCCGGCTTCGCACGGGTGCAATAGGTACTAAAATATGTAGGTATTATACATATAAATATTGCAATTTATTTCATTACATTGACTCCTCCCTTACCCCAGTGACGCTTGGAGCCTACATCGCATGCTGGCTAGCTGAGCGCGGTGAGCGGCAACCAAGCGACTTTTTTCTAATACTTGCATTATTAAACTCATGATATCTTTCGAATTAAATGTCCGAATTGAATAATTCAAAAAGTTATATAAAGGTATTGAAGCTATCTTGAATATAAAGTAATTTATTTTGATAAGGATTAATACCAAGGTACAAATAAAGAGCCTTTAAAAGAGGCGGCATATTAATAAATTTTTTAGATTAAAAAACCGCTTATTGTGACATAACTATAATATTTAGTCATATGCTATCCCGACACTTTTTGTAGATAATGATGAGTTCTGCAAAGTCGTAGTGCATGACTTTGTTCTATCATCAATAGTTTTCGCAGCGCACGCGATGTAAGGAATTTTTCAGGTCACCTTTAATTACATTATTGAAGTTTTAGTAAGGATCCCTAATTTTTTTGAAAATATAATATAGCCTATGTCACCCGTAGATAGTGTAGCTTCACACCGGTGAAAGAATTTTTCAAATCTGCCAAGTAGTTTCGGAGCCTATTCAATTCATACAAACAAACAAACAAAAAATCAAACCTTTCCTCTTTATAATATTAGTATAGATTACGTATCTATTGCTTGTGTGCTTTACATTTATCAGTGTTTTGGTGCCCATATTCGATTGAAATTAGTTTGACGATAATAATTCTTCCATGTTTTATTCGTTCACTGACTTTAACATACATTTAACAGAACTATTTAATAGATACTTACGCCAACATGAGTATTCAAGCGTGTGCTAAAGCAAATAAAAATATTTAATGGTAGAATAGAATAGAATAGAAAACATCTTTATACCAATTGACGACCTCCGTGGCCGAGAGGCGAGCGTGCCGGACTTTGGCGTCGCGCCATCTCAGAGGTTCCGGGTTCGATTCCGGGTCGGGTAAATATGGGAAACGAAGTTTTCTGTATTGTCTCGGGTCTGGGTGTTGTGGTACCGTCGTTGTTTCTGATTTCTGTAACACAAGTGCTTTAGCTCAGAATCAGAGCAATGTATGTGATGTTGTCCAATATTTATTATCCAATATTTATATTTATTCGTGTAAGCTTTAAAAAAGCACTGTGTTAAGAGCATTATAGTACAATCTAATCTAGACTAACCCTTAGGCTTTAAACACGCATAACGAGGTGGGCCGCTGCGATTGAAGTAGGTATATCGATAAAGTTTTAAAAAAACCTATATCCACATCGATTCAAATCAAACATACTAGAATCGATTTGTGATTTAATCGAGCAATGGAAGATCGATTAACCTATGATTTTAATTTAAGAAGTGTTATTAAAATAATAATAATAAATAAATAAATAATAAATAAATATTACTTTTAAAAAAACACAGAAAAAATTCATCTCCTCCTGCGGTGCGAGGCTCCACGACCTTTACGAAAGAAAATGGGGGGGGGGGGGAAACGGAGATAGTAGTACGTGTGCGAAGCAGCTAGTCTAAGGTATTTCGGACGGCCAAGAAAAAGGATGTTTAGCTGCCCTGCTAATTACTTAAATTAACAAGATTCACTCACTTGCTGCCTGCCTGAAAACAAGTAGAAAATAAAGTAATTTCTTCATGGTTGTAAAAAAAAATTCCAACCCTACCGATATCGGTTAAGCAGATTTAGTTATTTATTCATCAATACGTTTCGGCTTAGGATACGCATAATCGAATAAATACAGTGCGTCAGCTGCTTATTGGCTGAAAAAGAGAGATTTACGATAGGTAGGGCATAGCGATTTATCGCTCGAACTGGAGCAGCCCTACTGGTGAAATACCTCCACCTTACAAAAGACCGCAGCCAAATAACAATCACTTCTGTGTTGTTGTGTTCCTGCGTATGAGAGGTTTCCAGAGCTCCTGGGGGGTGCTACATTAGTAGCAGGGGTCAAGCCTTCAAGGTAAGGGCGATAAGTCCAGTAACAGATTTATTATGCTGTACTTGTCACCCTTAAGCTAGGACCTCATTACCGCTTACATTTGACAAAAATTTCGATACTGTTGCAAATACTGTTGCAAATATCGCAATTGCAACAGTATCGAAATTTTTTTCGTCTCATGCGAGACATTTGATTGCACATGCTAGGGTTGATACATTGATCTGACTCTGTGATTAGCTTACGCACTTGTGTTACAGAAATCAGAAAGAACGACTCCCAGACCCGAGACAATATAGAAAAGTTCGTTTCCCATATTGACCCGACCGGGGATCGAACGTGGTGATGGTGCGACGCCTAACTCCGGCCCGCTAGCCTCTCGGCTAGGGGAGACGTCGAATTTTAAATCCAAGATGCTCCAATATCGAACTGTAGAAGGGTTTTATACTTATATAATATCGTTTTTTTTAACAGTCAGGTTAACTTACCTCTACTCCAAATCCTTTATAATTGTCTCTTACTCGGCCTCCACCGCCTCCGCCACCGCCTCCGCCACCGCCTCCGCCACCTCCACCGCCACCGCCACCTGTGAAGTCCATTGTGTTCAGCGCCATCTATTAGCGCAGATGCAGCATCACCAAGCGGAGTAAAGTTACAGCGAGCGGCCCCAACCGAGTGAACGGCCCTAACTTCACAACATTCACGTTCAAATGTTCGGTCCCCCGCCAAAAACTTATCTTTCGTTCATTTTATCTTTTATCTGCCATTTTAGTGGTACCCTTGCATTTCCAATTCGAAATCCTGCTAGATTTTTTGTGTTCAAATTCAAATATTTCTTTATTCAAGTAGGTTACTTTCGAATCTTCATTGAATATGATGCAAAGTGATTCTACTTCCGATTCGGAACCTATATCTACCAAGAAGACACCGGTAAGATACTCAGCAGATTAGTTACAGTACCTAGTAGTATCTAACTTATAGCTACTTATGTGTCCACTTTGGACCAAGTCTTACATTTTTGTTTAAGTATAAATGAATAAAACATTAAGTATATACTTTTGAGAGGTAATAAATTGTATGTATGTACAGTCGCCGTCAGATATATTTGAGCAGGCATAGTGACCAAATACTTCTGAACAGTTTAAAATTTCAATAAGTTCGATTCACTACAAGTTACCATTAATATCTGAACATTTCACTACTTAGAATAGAATAGAATAGAAAAATATTTATTCAGTGTAAGTATAAAATTAGTTACATGAGAAAACAAAAAAAAAGAACAATAGGTACAAAACACTGAAAAGGAACATACTCAGCATGTGTCGGGGGCCGAGGACTCCCCGACGCTGGTCTTCCGTATGTGCCTAGAGAGTGAGCACTGCTGCACGCAGGCAGCATTCAGTCTTGAACTCAAACAAAAATGAAATAAGTTAAGGAATTATGTACAATATTTGTCACCTGCCATGAGATAAGATGGATTGTATAAAGGTAGTTTTTTAAAAGTAGTCAATAACTTCTATACACACAACTAACCATTAATATCTGAACACTCATCTGTACAGGTAGCTAAATGAGACACATGACGTGCGTGACACATATTGACGTTATGAGTGTTCAGATGTTATTGGCATCTGCTCAGATATTACTGAAGTTATGAATTTTCAGATATTAATGATAACTTGTAGTGTATGGAACTTATTGACATTTGTTCAGAAATATTTGGTTACTTTGTCTGCTCCAATATATCTGACGCGACTGTATTGTATGTAGTGTATGGTTGGTGATAAATAAGTAACAAGTATTGAACTTACCTCCGCCACCACTTCCTCCTCCTGGAGCTCCTGGCTGTCCGCCTCCCCAACCTCCCCAGCCCCCTGATCCTCCCGGTAAACCCGGCTTTCCACCTCCCCAACCTCCCCCTGGCGCTCCAGGTTGTCCGGAACCCCAACCAGACCCACCCGGCGAACCTGGTTTTCCACCTCCCCAACCTCCCCCTGGCGCTCCAGGCTGTCCGGAACCCCAACCAGACCCACCCGGCGAACCTGGTTTTCCACCTCCCCAACCTCCCCCTGGCGCTCCAGGTTGTCCGGGACCCCAACCAGACCCACCCGGCGAACCTGGTTTTCCACCTCCCCAACCTCCCCCTGGCGCTCCAGGTTGTCCGGGACCCCAACCAGACCCACCCGGCGAACCTGGTTTTCCACCTCCCCAACCTCCCCCTGGCGCTCCAGGTTGTCCGGAACCCCAACCAAACCCACCCGGCGAACCTGGTTCTCCACCTCCCCAGTCACCTTCTGGTGCCTCTGGCAGTCCAGCTCCCCAGCCTCCCCCAGGTGCTCCAGGCTGGCCTGCACCCCAACCACCTCCTGGGCTTCCAGGTCTACTGGAACGTCCCGACGCCCCTGGTCTACCAGACCCTCCCGGTGCTCCTGGTCGCCCAGACCTGTCTGGCTCTCCGGGCAGACCGCCTTGATAGTAGTAGTCGTCGTAGAAATACTATTTCCGTAGTTAAACAATGAACGGGGATAAGGACAAAATTCAGTTTAAGGATGGATTTAATATATTACAACTAGAGATGAAACGGATATCCGGTCACTATCCGGTATCCGGCCTCAGTCATTATTTTACTATCTAGCCGAATACCGAATAGTTACGAACTATTCGGCCGGATACCGAATAGTGATTATGTTTGGTAATTAACTTTTAAAAATGATTAGTATACAAGAAAACAACGACAAATTATCAATATACACCACTATACACACTAAACACAAAAAAACTTATCTATTCAGCAAATTAGGCGGGCACACGTGTACTGCATACGAAATAGTTCCGCACAATGACTCAATTAAACTCGTTTCTTGGCTAGAAAACAGTCCCCGGGAACCTACAATACGTAATAGGTTGAGATCTGGACGACGCACCCTCCGGCAAACTAAAATTTAGGTATCGTTTGGCCGGCCGAATATCCGGCGGCCAGATACCGGATATTCGGCCTGATCACCAGCCGGTTATCCGGTATCCGGCTAACTATCCGTTTTATCTCTAATTACAACTTGCTTTGCCAACAGTGAGTGTTCTATTGGGTGTTGTTTGACATTGAATTGCGAAAGCGTTTTAATTTTTGAATCATTCAAGAGCAGATTCAAAATTTAAGTTCGTGGAACGGGGTAGGTATTATCGCGGTTTATTTTCATTGTAAAATCTTTGTCACGAATGAGCACGAGTGTTGAGTTTTGGTATTTATTTACGTATATAATAAAAAACAATTCAAATTTCGGCAATTCATTATCAATATACATAAAAATAAATGCCACTTTTCGTTTTTTTTATATTGCACTTCAAGACTGACCTCATTCCACCTGATTTTAAGTGGTAATGAGGTTCTAGCTTAAGGGCGACAAGTAGGTACAGCATAATAAATCTGTTACTGGACTTGTTGCCCTTACCTTGAAGGCTTGAAGGTGAAATACTACTCCGCCTTACAGAAGATCGCAGCCAAATAACAATCACTTCTGGTAGGAGTAAGGTTTCCAGAGCTCCTGGGGGGTGCTACATTAGTAGCAGGGGTCAGGCCTTCAAGGTAAGGGCGACAAATCCACCCCCCCGCTGGGTTCCGCATCTTGTCGTGATGGGGGGGCTCAGTAACCCTGTGGTCCGGGACGTTGAGGCTGGTCTTGTCACCCAGCCTTCCAATACCGCATAGGGTGAAGCCAAGACGGATCTCGAGCTGGGCCGCGGAGAGCAGGTGGCTCTCTGCGGCAAGCCCGCAAGGGCAGAGGTGGATCGCGGAGGAAGAGGAGGACCTCGGTGTTTCGTTGCCGGCCTCCCTGTCCTCCGCGACCCGGCAGTGGCGCGCTGCCGCGCGGGGTGCGAATCACGTCGTGGTGGGGTCGCGGAGGAAGAGGAGGATACGGTATTACGTTTGCCAATCTCCCTATCCTCCGCGGCCAGTGGGTCTCGGGACTTCATCTGGCTCTCGGAGGGAGAGCTGGATTGAGAGTCTCGGGTGTTCGCAGAAGCGGTAGGCAGCGGAGCCGCACAGCAGATCCGCTGCTGGGACCGGAGATGCCAGGCGTGGGGTAAGCCTGGCGTCCGTTACCTCGGTCCCGGGGGGATGGGGCGTGTCAGGTGGCCTGACACGCTCCAGCTGCGTATTTACGTGGCGAGATGGGCCGCTTAGCGGTAGGCGCTGTGGGGGAGCCTGTGTAGAATCGCAAGGAATCCCGACTCCCCCACAATTGCGCAGCGTTGGCCACCGAGGGGGTTTTAGTCGGTGCGAGCCCGACACACCACTCTCTGTTTTCCGCTGAGAGTGACGGTGCGGTAGGCATTTCCCCCTCGACAAAAAAAAGGGCGACAAATCCAGTAACAGATTTATTATGATGTACTTGTCGGCTAGGACCTCATTACCACTTAACATCAGGTGGGATGAGGTCAATCTGGAAGTGTAATCTAAAAAAAAAACTAACCCAAAACGGCGACGATGGACAACCATTTATACCTAGTTTATTCAACAGGAACAGTGTACGGGTACAACGGGAATAAACACATTTATCAGGCAATGCTATATAGGCTATATACGAGTAACATCACGCTGCGACCAATAGGAGCGAAAAATCAGTAAAAAATGTGAAAAAAGGGGGGGAGTACGCGTACGAAGCCGCGGCGAGACGCGAGTAAAAAATGTGAAAAAAGGGGGGAGTACGCGTACGAAGCCGCGGCGAGACGCTAGTAAAAAATGTGAAAAAAGGGGGGAGTACGCGTACGAAGCCGCGGCGAGACGCTAGTAAAAAATGTGAAAAAAGGGGTGAGTACGCGTACGAAGCCGCGGCGAGACGCTAGTAAAAAATGTGAAAAAAGGGGGGAGTACGCGTACGAAGCCGCGGCGAGACGCTAGTAAAAAATGTGAAAAAAGGGGGGAGTACGCGTACGAAGCCGCGGCGAGACGCTAGTAAAAAATCTGAAAAAAGGGGGGAGTACGCGTACGAAGCCGCGGCGAGACGCTAGTAAAAAATGTGAAAAAAGGGGGGAGTACGCGTACGAAGCCGCGGCGAGACGCTAGTAAAAAATGTGAAAAAAGGGGGGAGTACGCGTACGAAGCCGCGGCGAGACGCTAGTAAAAATAATTTTCGTTTATTTTTATTGCAGACCCCTGGTACATACCTTCCTGCTCACTTCTGCCAAGCAGAAGCATTTCATCAAGAGGCCTAAAAGACCAAATCGGAGGACCTTCATCTCACCCGACTTCCACTTCAGAACCACTAGACTAAAAACTACAATTTGAACAAGGATCTTCTTGCCTAACCTGAACATGTATTTTTAATTGATCTTTTCCTGTGAAATTCGCAATTAATTATCTGCCCATAGATTTTTGTAATTTCAATTCGATTTCTCATGAGATTGGAATTGGGTAGGCACCTATTTCTAATGATTAGATGTTAGGCTACCTTATACATAATTGATCTTTTTATCTTTAGTCCTCTTCTTAACTGACTTTAAAAAAAAGGAGGTTCTCAATTCGACCGTATATTATATATATATTTTTTATGTGTGTTCGGGTATAACTCTATGGTTTGTGTAATTTGTTTTTATCTACTTAATTACCTGGTGTTTTGACTTAATTCATTACCATTGGTGAGAACTTTGCACCTTCATGAGTTATAAGTGCCATCAAAGGCTTGACGGTGGAGTCCATGGATAGCTGAGGGAACTCCTCAACCATTAACGAATATTACCTAGTGATTGAACTTAATTGATTTCTATTGGTGAAAACTTTGCACCTTTATAATTACAACTGCCATTTAACACATTGAATGCCAAAGATTCTGCCAGGTCATTATTGGTTCCCACCATACAAATGGTTCTCTACCTAATTCTACGTACTCGGCTCCCCGCAATATTACGTATACGCAACATTACTTAGATTGCCGCCCCTAATCATTTAACTATCGTAGACTCGACTGTCTCATACTCTGTCGTCCCTTTTCGACTTAGGTGACGTTTCATCCGCAAAATATTTGATCCTCGGATGAATCGTCCCGCATTCAAATCGTTAGTGGTCAAATCACCCGCAAAATATGAATCGTCGGATGAAACTGACCTTTCAAACTGTGAGGTGTCGAATCATCCTAAAATATTTTCATCATCATCAGCCGTAACATCCTCAGCTGAACATAGGTCGCTCCCTAAAATTCTCAATGACGTGTGCAGTTAGTTGCGCAGGGAATTGCTGCGATGTTTTCATACCACTTTCTCACCTTTTTTTTATTGGATGTTGTGGTACCGTCTAGTGTTGCCGGATAATCGATTATCCCCCCCTCAAATAATCTAATAATCGATATGACAATCGATAGTATCGATACTATCGATATAATCGATTGTATCGATACCTATTTTTATTAGATATAATCGATTATAATCGTAGTCAAATACAATATAATCGATTTATCGAATTTGCAATTATTTTTAGATTTAATCGTCATTCATATAATGTGTTCTTAGACATAAAACATTCAAAATTAAACCGTGAAAAAGTTATTTATACCCTACTTTTTATTCATAAAACGTGATAGCTAAGTTTCTTGGTACCTACCTGAACTGTACCATCATGGCGATACTATCGCGATAGTATCGCTTTCAACTTGATATCAATATAAACGATTATATTGTATTTGATTACGATTATAATCGATTAATCGATTATATCTTATAAAAACAGGTATCGATATAATCGATTATATCGATACTATCGATTGTCATATCGATTATTAGATTATTTGAGGGGGGGATAATCGATTATCCGGCAATCGATCGATACTATCGATCGATACTATCGACTGTTATATCGATTATTAGATTATTTAGGCATCTTTTGGAATAATCGATTATAATCGATATACAATCGAATCGACGGCAACACTAGTACCGTCGTTGTTTGTGATTTATATAACACAAGTGCTGTTCCAGCGAAGCCTTGTCGTGTCTGAACCAAAAATAAAAAACGAAAGGAGTCATCTTTTGTATGTGTCACTTGCCCGGAAAAGCCAGCTTTGTGTGTTGTCAACTGTTTTTACACTTACGACACTGATCATCGTTTTGAATAATTTATATTTAAACATTCTATGATTGTTATTAGAAGTTATAATTATTTTATATAATCTAAACGATCTCATTAGTTATAAAACTAAATTTTGATCTCTATATCAAACTGTAATTGCTTGCCTTAAAAGTGCCCAAGAAATTTTGTGATTTAATTTTTTTTAAAATAATAAAGTTACTTTTTTTTCATGTCATGTCTTATTTAAGATGGCAACGAACCTAAAAACGTCCTTTCCAGGATGCCCTAAAACACAAGCAGCCATATAAACTGAAAGACAGTTCTACGTTGTATTACGTAGTTGGCCCCTGAATCACTAGCACCTACGCAATATTGCGTGCGTAGTAAGCATTCAATGTGTTAAGGTTTGATGGCCATCGACAGTCTCGACTGTCCTCTCGGAACTCCTTCACCAATTACAACAATTACCTGGTGTTTTGACTTAATTAATTTCTATTGATTAGAAGTTTGCACCTTCATGCCATATTCATGCATGCCATTTTAGGTTTAATGGTGGAGACCATGGTCAGTCGAGGGAACTCCTTCACCAGGTACAACAATTACCTGGTATTTTTACTTATTTAGTTTCTATTGGTGAAATATTTAGACCTTCATGACTCATTAAAGCTTTGATGGTAGAGACCATAGCCAGTGCAGGGAATTCTGCAATAATTCACAGTTATTGCGTGATGTTTAGAATTAATTTCTATCGAATTATACTTTACACCTAAATGAGCGCCATTACAGATTTCTTTGCCTTTGGTCTTTACAAAACAGTCAAGGTTCCTTTACGGTGCATGCACACTTGCCGACGGCTTTCAGGCAACCTTACCGCTGATTTTGCGTCGGCATTTTAAAAGCCGTCGGCCGGGCTGCCGGTTAGATACCGTTAAAGTTGGTGCAACTGACACTAAGGTAAATGAAAGCAGCCCTGATAGGCGATGGACCGTTCCCTAAACATCTTTTGAACATAGGTGACAAACAGACAGCCCAGTGTGCAGTGCAGAGCATGTGTGGAGCGGACGAAATGGCTGAGCATGCACTGTTGCTCTTAGAATGAAGAATACAAAAAAAGCACATTGGGGACAGACAATTTGTAGATAATATATTTACGAACATAAAAGCTGGGTTTTCTGTAATATTACAGTTAAAAAGAGTACATAGCAAAAATCACCTCCCACACACGAAAAATAGGCGCCTCTGTCGCCGAATTTACCAAAGCCATGTTTCATTCACCATAGTTAACAAAGATGATAACAGCTTTTTACTACAGGCATATGATTATTTAGGTATATGGTCATAGCTGGGCACCGTTAATCAAATAGTTAACTTCGTTAATCGTTAATCCGTTACTAAAAAAGTTAGCTTCGTTAATCGTTAAAGCGTTACATTTCAGACGAATTAACGCAAGTTAACGTTAATCGTTAATCCGTTAAAATATAATCAAAATTGATGGATGAATGGTCATGAATTCTCACCAGGACCTGGCATCCGATTCCACGTCTTCCATGATAGAGTTTTGATTACTGCACTGTACAGTACACTTTTTCAATTCACCTAATACCTATTACCACACACACACACACTTCCTTATTCACACGCAAATGGTGATTGACAGTAATTTAGGAAGCGTTCAAGTATTACGTACGCGGGGGGGGGAGGTTATGGAAAGGGGGGGAGAGTAAAAAAATATTCAAATATTACGTTACGTAAGGGGGACCTATGCCATATCGAATAATAAACATCGAACGTTCAAAATATGGTGACCGCGACTTCGTTCGCGTGGACTACATCCTTTCATGGTCGCAAAATACACCCTTAAAAAGTAGCCTATATTTTAACAAAAATTAGCCTATGTCCGTTCTTGAGGTTCAACGTATACACCTAATACCAAATTTCAGAAAAATCGGTTGAGAGGTTTAAGCGGGAAAGCGTAACAGACAGACAGAGTTACTTTCGCATTTATAATATTAGTAGGGATACAAATAATCGATCGCTCAAAATATCAAATTTACATATAATATATCGTTCAAAATATCGAATTGTAAAAGTATCGAACGCTCAATACATCGAATGATTATTTGTATATTCGATATTTTAAACGTTCGATTTTCGTATCGTTTGATTAATAGTGTTCGATATTTTGATTTTGGATCGCTTGGTATTCGATATGATGGCGTAGGTAATCCGTTACAACGTAATACTTGAACGCTCTCTTCTTTAAAACAAACACAGCACTCGTCAATCTAATTAAAACACCGGCTCTAAGTAATTAATGACATGTTGAAATCAAATGAACAAAATGAATCTATTCGCAGCTTTCTCACTCGCACGCGCTTTCTATAGTGTTTTTGTTTCACTCGCGACACGTGCTGCTCGCCACTTGTCGTGTCATACTTGTCTTGTCTGAACCTGTTTTTTTCGCCACGCCACCGCGGTGCAATGCGGTGAATAGCAGGCATTGGATTAACGATTAACGGACTTCTGGATTATTAACGGAAGTTAATGAGTCCGTTAACAGTTTTTAAAGTTAACTTAAAAGTTAATCCGTTACTCGACATGTTAACTTCGTTGATTAACGATTAACGGATTAACGAGTTAATGCCCAGCTATGTATATGGTACAGTCGCCGTCTAATATATTGGAGCAGTCAAAGTGAACAAATACTTCTGAACAGTTTAAAATATCAATAAGTTCTATACGCAACAAGTTCCTTTAATATCTGAACATTAATTACTTCAGTAATATTTAAGCAGATGCTAGTCAATAACTTATATACATACAATTAACCAATAATATCTGAACACTTATAACGTCAAATGTAACTACACAGGAAGCGAATTGAGACACATGACGTGCGTGACACATATTATACTACCTGTTACATTCTGTATACAAATTCTTTTAATGTAAACCTATTTAAAAAAACCGAAATGTAATGTACATAATATAGTATGAATTTCTTAATAAAATGATCAAAAATAATTATTAACATATAATTAAATACGCTATTTTATAATAATATTTATATATTTATTAATAGTACTTATATATTTAGCAGTATTTATATACAAAAGTTGGAAGCACTTCCTTCTGCAATTGTTCCTTAACTACCTACTCTTAAATTTAAGACAATCTGCGTAGAACACTTCGCTTTATGAGTGTTCAGATATTAATAGTAACTTGTAGTGTAAGGAACTTAGACATTTTAAACTGTTCAGAAATATTCTTCAGGTCACGTTGTCAGCTATCAAAGTCCTGTAGTCCACGCCAACGTAGTCACGGGCAAAGCTACTAGATTATAATTTTTTTTTAATGTATAACGATATAGGTAAGTATAAGTACCTACGTTGCTATAGACCAGTGAACAGGGTTGCCACCTTTAAGGGGAAAAATCGGGAATCGGGACGATCTGACAGTCATCAGAGACGTTCGGAATTTGGTCTAATCAAAATATGACCCATAAGTCTAATTAAAATGTAATTTTATTTGTATTTCTACACTAATATTATAAAGAGGAAAGATTTGTACCAATTTTTGTATGTTTGTAATGAATAGACTCAAAAAGTACTGGGCCGATTTAAACAATTCTTTCACCAATAGAATGTTACATTCTTCCAATTTGACATAGACTAAAAAATTAGGGATCCTTGGTAAAATTTGAACAATGTAACCGAAGGTGTAGAAAAATGAGTCTTATAATGTCTTTCGTCGAATGCGCGGGAAAATCCTCTAAGGCGAAACGAAGTTCTCCGGGACCACTAGTATTTCATAAAAAGAAAACCACACGTATTTCTTGTTGTTACGAACCATTTTTAATAATTGTGGCGTGTAACTGGGTTGGGTATGTACTCTGGAACGAATTGATTGAGCCTGTCGCGTATGGCAAAAATCGGGACAAAATCGATAGGTCGTCGGGACGCGGGACAACGTCTTCAAAATCGGGACTGTCCCGGCAAAATCGGGAAGGTGGCAACTCTGAGTGAAAGCAATCACAAATTTAAACAAATATTTTTTTCTCGCGCATATAATTAATCGCTTGGAATTCCGCAATTAATGTCAACGATAACATACCATTATTCGGTTGTTGAAATTAAATGTGACTAATCTGGCACTTGGGACGGTTATTAGTGCTAAACGTGCCAACAACTTAGTATATGATCTGTAACTAAGCGTGATTCTATTAACCCTCAAAAACTCCTAAGACCCTCTTAATATTTCACCACAAAAAAAAATGAGAGAGGCTCTTCATGTGACGGCAATCCTGGTGCTAATCTTTTGCTTATCAACGATATTGGCGGATCAGAATTTGTTTAAGATTGTTCCCGGGGTATGTTGTTTTATTTAATAGACTTTATTTTGTATTATTGTGACCTGATGGTACCAACATTCCGACGTTCGGGCTAAATCAGGAAAGCAACAACACAAAACTTGCA
Organism: Glyphodes pyloalis; assembly: GCA_037074685.1. Classification (NCBI taxonomy): domain Eukaryota; kingdom Metazoa; phylum Arthropoda; class Insecta; order Lepidoptera; family Crambidae; genus Glyphodes; species Glyphodes pyloalis. Next base: position 3,113,860 of record JAYKKO010000020.1, read on the forward strand.
CTACTAGAGTAGAAACATTCCGTCTGCTTTCATTTATAGAATTCATAGAATCCCTACTAATATTATAAATGCGAAAGTAACTCTGTCTGTCTGTTTGTCTGTCTGTCTGTTACGCTTTCCTGCTTAAACCTCTCTACCGATTTTGATGAAATTTGGTATAGGTATACGTTGAACCTCAAGAACGGACATAGGCTTTTTATTAGAAAATAAGGGGGGATGGGGGTAATACCACCTTTGAAAGTTTATATGGAAAAATGTTTAATTTTGAAGTTAGAGATATGAAATTTGGCACAAATATAGCTCGAAACTTGGATTAAAATATAGACTACTTTTTGTTTCGAATATTAGGGGAGAAAGGGGTAAAACCGACCATGAAAGGATGTAGTCCACGCGAACGAAGTCGCGGGCACAGCTACTCTCTAATAAATACCTACAAAAGCAAACAGAAAGATTGAATTTGTTTTGTTACTATGTGTAAAAGTGCGTATTGAAATGTTTATATAACTCTTATTAGACAAACCTTTTAGAGGCTTAGATATTTTAACCGCCCTTTCGGAACCTGTAGTTTCAAGTATATTTTTCTGTTCAGGCCAGAATAGGTAAAAACATGGACCTGTCACCTTACGTAAGTATCTTACAGATTAAACTATCAAGTAGGTATCAGGCTAGTTACATAATGACCCGCGTAGGACTAAGGGCGCCAATGGTACAATAAAAATAATCTAAATATATAAAGGGAGACACTGGTTGACTGACATATCAACGCACAGCCAAAACGGCTAAACATAGGCACTTGAAATTTGGATGGGATGTAGCTTATGTACCGTAGAGGTGCACTAAGAAAGGAATTCCCGAAATTCCCACGAGCGGGACAATCCTTTTGTATAAAAAATCGAAACTGCTTGAGTTAGACGCTTGAAATTTGGTATGCAGGTAGGTACCTTAGTAAAGTTAAAGCTTAGTTGCAACAGGATATTGCAAAATTCCCACAAGAACGGGAGTTACCGGGAAAAACTGGATAAAACTCTGTAGTCCACGCGAACGAAGTCGCGGGCACAGCTAGTCTATATGTATAATAAATACACACACAGAAATAAAATTAAAGTGCCTGTCTGTAACCCCTATAATATAAATAAATATAATATAAATATTAGAAAACATCACATACCTATATTGATCTGATTATGTAGTAAGAAGCTTAAGTAGGTACTTGTGGTAGAGAAATCAGAAACAACATACGAAAAAAGTCTTTATTTATTAAAAATTCTACACTGTGCTTGTGTTTTTACAGATAAGGAGATGGAGGGTATGTTCAAATTGTTTCAGGGTATTGATTAACCATATTTAAAGCAACTATTAAAATTTTAAAGATTTAGTTAGTTACCTAAATCTACTTAACTTTGAGGGCAATGACGAGTTGGCGGTTGTTAAATAGCAAAAAATGTTGGGCATAATGACAGTTTCGTCAGCTTTGAAACCGTCGGTTAAGATACCGTTAAAGTTGGTGCACCTGAGACTAAGGTAAATGAAAGCAGCCCTGATAGGCAATGGACCGTTCCCCAAACATCTTTTGAACATAGGTGACACACAGACAGCCCAGTGTGCAGTGCAGAGCATGTGTGGAGCGGACGAAATGGCTGAGCATGCACTCTTGCTCTTAGAATGAAGAATAGAGAACGAAACACATTAGGGACAGACAACTTTCAGATAATATATTCTAGCAGTTTCTCAAATCAAATTTACGTTTCAGCCTCCTGGAGGTATTTATTACTTTTATTTTGTTCACTATTAATTCAAATCGGCGGTCAAAAATCTTCAAAAATTTTGTTACTAATACTTCAACACTTCCTTATAGCCTAAGGTCGCATGGCAGAGGGAGTAATTAAACAATTATCCTAATAAATTCGTTGCAATTAGGAATGTGGACTTTTCTCTTACCTTTTCTCAAAATCAACAATGTACTTAGTTCCTAAATAATGTGAAGTTATGAATAGAATAGAAATATAAATTATGATTATGTGTACATAATAATTGTTTGCTTCTTTTAAAGTAGGTTCAAGACGTACAAGTAAGTAGGTTAATTTACAATATATTTTCATTATCGGTATATTGACACGATTTACAAATAATTTTAAGGAACCAATGATGCAATGCATATATGGTACAGCTGACTATTTGCAAATTATCCTCAAAATGCTCCGAAACTTGTTAACTGACAGTGTGTTATTAGTTAAAAATGTGCGTCTATTCCCAGTTGCCATCACATGGATTGCCACCGGTGGCAAATGGGAATGAAAAATCCCAGTTGCCACCGAGGGCAATCCTTAGAGATCCTTTTTTTATATAATGCACTCCAAGATTGACCTCATCCCACCTGATGTTAAGTGGTAATGAGTACCTAGCTTAAGGGCGAAAAGTATAGCATAATAAAACTGTTACTAGACTTGTCGCCCTTACATTGAAGGCTTGACCCCTGCTACTAATGTCGCACCCCCCAAGAGCTCTGGAAACCTTACTCACACGCAGGAACACAACAACACCGGTGTGATTGTTATTTGGCTGCGGTCTTCTGTAAGGTGGAGGTATTTCACCAGTCGGGCTGCTCCAGTTCGAGCGATAAATCGCTTTGCCCTGCCTCTCTCAATCCTTATAGCCTAAAAGTGATATCATCAAATAAGAGGCAGGTTTAAGTGGGGGCAATAACTTCCCAGTCGCCATCGGTGGCAACTGGAATTTTTTCATTCCCATTTGCCACCGGTGGCATTCCATATGGTCGCAACTAAGAATAGACGAAATCGTGACGTCCAGTGAACGAAAATAACATGGATGCATACCTGTGATACTAACTTCAATCGAATTGGCACCAAAACAAATGTTAAGCACATACGCAACATGGTAATAAAACATCGACATTTGAAAAAAAACTTCAAGACTAGAGTGTTTAAGTGGAAAGATTAGGTCGACAAAAAGACATTTGTTAAAGGGGTCGTTAGTTACGTCTTCTCATAGAATGGGATGGCGCTGTAATTTGGTCCGCGCCTATGACTCGCCGCGTCCGCGTCCGTGGAGACCTTATTCCGGCGCTAGCTCACTTTTTGAAACCACTTCCACCGTGCCTTACTTTTTGTGGTGCTATTTTCAAGCGTTAGAAATGCTCTCATGATTTTTTCTTTCTCTGGTGACGTCGGGATATAAGGGAATCGTGTTTTAAGACGTATTAAAAAGTATCTCAGTTGACTAGATCAATTAATTGTACGATGAACAGCATGTGAAGGTTGGATATTGGCTCTTATGCCTACCATATAAGAGTGCAAATTCCAAAATGTTTTTAATTTATAGTCTGACATACTTTAGATTGTTCAAATAAGTAGTAAGTTTACATATATAACTATTGGAGTTTTGGTACTATGGCGAACATTTATTGCTGTATCGGTTGACATATTAGCAACCGCTCGCAAATCCGTCCGCATGAGATTTGTACCCCCTTTAAACCCCATGACTATATTATTACGTCAAAACAACTAATTATGTTATACCTCATCTCTGGGCAATCCGTCAGCGTTATCGTTTAGGCATGTAAAAATAAATATGAAGAATAACTGAAATAAGCTGCTTTCGTACATGTACATTCTAATATATATATTTTTTTCATTAAAAAGCTAAGTCGATTGCTCGTAAGTATTTAGTCAGTAGTTTATAGGCCCTCAAAATCCTTTTAACTATGAACGTAGAAGGGCGTGGACGTATGTAAGGCCCGGTTTCCACCAAAGCAGAGAGGAGAGGAGACGGGAGGAGATGTATTTGAATAAACCAATCAGATTTCGTTATTTTAACATCTCTTCTCCGCTTAGCTTCGATGGAAAGATTCTGATTGATTTATTCAAATACATCTCCTCCCGTCTCCTCTCCTCTCTGCTTTGGTGGAAATCCGGCCTTATTGTTTTAGTGTGCATAATTGTGGTTCGCTTAGTTACTACGAAGAGTAATTTTTACTTAGTGAAACGCAATAATTTTTAACGCTCGGATCTGCAACAGAACGCGTAAGATTTGAATTTACCGGGCTCATCGACTCCCGCCATCCTTCCGAGCGCGGATGCTAGCGCTCTGCGAATTTGAGCCGTATGAACAGTCCGCCTAGTGTTGCCAAACTATTTGACCTCGGAAATCATCTATAATATCGATAGGCCTATCCATTGCTAAGTTTGGTACAATCACAGAACAATATTGCATAATTTCCACGGAAACGGGAGTTAGCGGGTAAAAACTTTTGTATGAAAAAATCTAAACCGCGTAAGATAGATGTGTTCAATCTAGCATGCATACTAACCTAAGTAAATATAAAGTTTTTCTCAACACACAAAGATCTCTCTTTTATAACACGCCATGTGGACGAAGTCGCGGGCAAAAGATAGTATGCATCGATTTTATTATTTTTATAGTACTAAATGCCGTACTAGCGAACTTTAAATATTAGAAACAGAAAAAAATTATCTCCCCTTGCGATGCGGGAATCGAACCCACGACCTTCACGTATCGCGCGTGCTGCTCTTACCAACTGAGCTAACCGCAAGTTATCGTAGGCGATGAAATTTTTCTGCTGTATCAACCGTTAGCCTCCGGTAAGTGCCCTCTGCCGAATATGTTTAGAACTACATACTTATCGGCCCGTGGTACATTCGTTGCAGAAATGTTTGAAAACCACGGAATCGAAGACGCATCGCAAGGGGAGATAAAATTTTTCTGTTTCTAATAGCTAGTATGCATAACTGAGGTGCATGCAACCTATTACAACTTATTTTTATCACAACTTACACAAGCATAAAATCACACAGGAATGTAGATTTTAACGGTTTGCAGGTCATCACTGGTTTTAAGATTGCCGGTACCAGTCAATTGAAGTAAGTTTCTTGAGAGTTTTCTGTTTGTTTTATAACGATTTCGCAGAATGTCTACCAGTCGCAAAAGGTACCTAGGTTTTGCACTGTCTCGTCTCTGTCTGTCTGCACTGTCTCTTCCACAGAATGTCGTATTACACATGAGATTTTCCAAAATGTGGGTTCTTACGTAAACGCATTGGATTGTTTGATTGTAAAACAACTTAAAATAAAGTTACACTTCAAAAAAATTTTCTTCATTCGATTACAATCATGAAATGGACCAAAATAGTATGATTATTTTTATTTCAACCAGAAAAAAAAATAAAGCGATATTTGCCGAGAGGGGGGGGGGGGCTCTCCAACGTAAGACCAGATGAGATTTGACTCTACCCCCTCTCCCTTTAAACGTCTCACGTAATTTATAGACTCCCCCTTACAAGGAAACTTTTGATGGGTGGTGGAGATTTATTTCGTTACAGTATTTTTTAATATTAACTTGTCCACAGGTAAAACCGGAAGAAGATAACAAAATTGAAACCAATGAGGGTTTTCGCGTTTGAAAAATCCACCAGATGGCGATACGTAGGCGTGAGGTCCAACTGTTGGCTGATTGGTGATTTAAATGTCATGGTGACATGTCTGTCAATGTCATATGGGCATAATGGGCAACACTTCAAGTGACATCTGATTCAGCTTGTCCCAATATTTATATTTCATTATAAATATTAAAATCACAATAAGGCCAATTAAATCATCACTAATCAAACAATTACTCTAAGTTTATTGTATAAATATAAAAATCTGTGGTGTAATTAATGTTTGCAAAGTGTTTGTGAGACAACAATTACGGAGTGGATGACAGTTCGTTATTCGAATTTGTACGATCATTGTTCATCTCTTTTGGATTTTAAAAAACTCATTATTGACACAGTAAGTAACATTTAGAAGGTAAATTTATTAGAACTCGTAATTAATATCATCATTTACGCGCTGAGGTGACATTTAGGTTACTTCAAATTGTGTAAACAACTTCTTGGAACTTTAATACATCCAAGTTTTACTGTTTTTTTTTTCATTTCAATATGCTAACCCGTAGCAAGGCTTTAGCTCGCCAGGGAGGGTCTGGACTCACCTCTGCTCGTCAGGCAGAGTCCAGACTCGACCTGGCTTTGAAGGAATTGAAGGCCACCAAGGAGGAAGTTACACAATTGGTTAGGGAAAGAGAGGACAATGAGAGGGAGCTGTTGGAAGTATTGGAAAAGAGTCGTGAGTTAAAAAAGAATTTGGCCGAACTACATTCACAACATATGTTTGTAATTGAGGAACGGGATAATCTACAATCTATTGTCGATGGGTTTGGTGAGTGCAGCCAGGAGTACGTACAAAACTTAAGACGCGTCACGTTACTGGAGCATGAACTGCAAGAGGCTCACCACTGCATAAATGACTTGCAAAATGAGAAGCAGGAGGTTGCGGCATCCCAGACCTTATGTCTATTTGAAGAACTTATAGGTAGTGCGCCCAGTCTTGTTCCTGATACACCTGACATGAACCCCACTGAACTTGTGACGGTTGACCTGACACGTGATGATACCTTGTGTTCTGTACCTACAGTGGGAATTGTCAAATGTAGCAGGAATAAGTTAAAAAAATACATTAAAATTAATAGGTATATTAAGAAAACTAAAAAATTAATTAAAAAACAAAAGTGTTCATGCAATAAAACCAAATGTATCAATGAAAGGCGTCGTTTAGGCGACGAATTAGATTTATGTTCTTTGACAATAAATAATAATATTAAAACCTATGAAAATAATTTACAAGAATTAGAAAACAAAATACAATTGTTAAAAGTATCCTTGGACAATATGACTAGTAGGTATATAAGTTCCAAGAAGGAGAGTGAGGAACACATGCTGGCTTTAAAGAGTCTTCTGGAAACATCTTTGTCAACAGAACAAAACTGTGAAAATACATATAATTTAAACGGCTTCCAGTTGGTATGTGATTCATCACTGTCAAACACCTGTAATAATTTAACACCCTTATCCGATACAGGTAAATCCAACAGCTTCCTCACTCAGTCATCAAAAAGAGTAAGTACTTGCAACTTTGTTATGTTTAGTGATGAGTTAGGTAAGGGTATGGGCCTATTGCTGAGTACATATCTGGGTCAACCTGTTTCAAATTATTGCTCACCAAACTTGCCATACAATGAAATTGTTAAAAAAATATGTAAATTTAACTTTTCAGAAAATACTATTCTGATATTACTGATTGCCAATAGAGGAAATGTAAATAAAAAAGATTTCATTCAATGTTTTGAGTGTCTTAATGCATTGAATTTAAACAAAATTGTATTGTTTACACTTCCATACAGTAAGTGTTTGCCACAGTTAGAAAATGACCTCAGATTTAAAATTAATACAATGATCAGCACATTGACATGTAATACCAATTATTCAGAAAAATTTCATATGATAGATAGTAATAATATGACATTAAACATTTCAAATAAATTGACATTTAATTTTAGTCTCAATTCGACAAAAGATAATTTTTATCTTTCAAAGTATTATAAAAGACAGATAGCAATGTCGCTATCATATTATATTAAAATTTCAGCCAAGAAATTGGCTACTCAGGCTGCTTCTATTGAGCAGCATCTTGACATTTTAAATAAGACTTTGGAAGATGTTCCAAATAATTTAAATTATACCATGAGACAATAGAGGACAACTCTAGCAAATTAATGTTGACAAATGTAAAATCTAATTGTTTAAATATTATTCACCAAAATATTCAGGGCTTAGCTGGTAAGGAGCTAGAACTAGAATTATTTTTAAATGAAATGAATATTCATGTGTTATGTATAACTGAACACTGGTTTAGACAATATGAGCTTTTAATTAATATTGATAACTTTAAGGTCATTAGCTCGTTCACTAGAGTGAATGCTGTTAGAGGTGGGTCACTTATTCTATTAAATAAATCATTAAAATCGAAAAATCGTAAAGATATAGCTTCACTCTCTATTGAGCGCACTATTGAACTTTCGTGTGCTGAGCTTGAGCAACATATCATAGTCTGTGTATACAGACCTCCCTCCAGTGATTTTACCTTGTTTGAGTCTGTCATGGAGGAGGTTTTGAGGAAAATATGTAAAAGCAATAAAAAAGTAGTTGTATGTGGGGATTTTAATATTAATATTTTAGAAGATAAAAATTCTCAATACTCGGTTAGGTTCCTAAACTTATTCAAGTCTTTTGACCTACACCACCTTTTTGCTGAACCAACTCGAGTAACGCCCACGTCAGCTACCTGCTTAGATAATATATTTTGTAACTGTAAAATATTGGAAAAATCAATCATTAATTTTATAAGCTCGGACCACAGCGGGCAAAAAGCAGTGCTTGAGCATCATATCAGCCCAACTTTTTCAAGCTTTACTTGCAGACCAATCACTACAAGTCGCATTGACAAGTTTAAGAAACAAATTAGTGAAAAAATTTCTCTTAGCCCAGTATTGAACAATAACATTGACCAGTTATACAAATCATTGTTTGATACAATTATAGACCAGTTTAATTCTAATTTTCCTAAAAAAAGTATTAAAATAGACAATCCTAAGATAAAATTTAGTGATTGGGCCACAAAGGGTATTTACAAAAGTAGACGAAGACTCTTTGAATTGTACGATATTAAACATAATAGTACCAATATTAATATAATAGAATATATTAGAAACTATTCAAAACTTTTCAAAAAAGTTTGTGCACTTGCTAAATCAAATTACTTGAAAGATAAAATTAAGAAAGCCACAAACAAAATAAAGGCTACTTGGAACATTATTAACAAAGAGACTTGTAAAAATAAAACTCGAGAAAACAAGTTCTCTCTTAAAATCGACAAAAATACTATTGATTCTGACAGTGAAGTGGCCAATGCATTTGAAACGTATTTCTCCAAAATCCCTATGGTTACTACTAGTCGAATAAATTCTTGCCCGCATCTTGCTCAATCTCTGCTCCGGTCTAGTGTATGTGAGTGTCTAATCTCCTTTAACTTCACTCACGTTGATTATCATACAATTCTAAAAACTTTTAAAGACTTGAAATTGAAAAAGACTGAGGATTTATGGGGGATTTCTCTAGAGATAATAAAAACTATTATTACTACCATTGCCCCTCACTTAGCTTACATATTTAATAAGTGCATAGATCTGGGCCAATTTCCGAATCTAATGAAATTCAGTAAAATAATACCCCTTTTTAAGTCAGGTGTTAAAAGTGACCCATCTAACTTTCGACCCATTTCTATACTGCCAACGCTTAGTAAGATCTTTGAAAAAATTATATTCAATCAACTAATAACTCATTTTCATGAAAACGATTTACTTCATCATAAACAATTTGGCTTTACCAAAGGTAAATCAACTACTGATGCCGGAGTGGCACTTATCAAACATATATTAGATGCGTGGGAGAGAAAGCAAGATGCCCTTGGTATTTTTTGTGACTTGTCAAAGGCGTTTGATTGTGTCAATCATGAAACTTTGCTTTTAAAATTGCGACACTATGGTGTCTCAGGCCCTGCAATATCTTTATTGCAATCATACTTAACTGATAGAATACAAAAAGTTAATATTAACGGAGCCAATTCTTCCGGCGCACCACTTGTTATGGGCGTGCCCCAGGGCTCTATATTAGGACCTCTTCTCTTCTTAATATATATAAATGATCTTCCTCACTTTACCAAAAGTCTATGTGAGATTGTATTGTTTGCAGATGACACATCTTTGATCTTTAAAGTTGACAGGCATAAGCAATCATATGACGTTGTAAATAGTACCCTCTCACAAGTTTTGCATTGGTTTTCTACTAATAACTTAGTCCTCAATGCAAAAAAGACTAAATGCATTAAATTTACAATGCCAAATGTAAGGCAAATTAATACTGATATTGTAATGAATAGTGAACACATTGAACTAGTTAATTCAACAACTTTTTTAGGAATCACTATAGATTCTAAACTTCAATGGGGTCCTCATATAGGTGCTCTGGCAGAAAGACTTAGTTCGGCTGCATTTGCAGTCAGAAAAATTAGGCATCTTACTGATGTTGAAACGGCGAGACTAGTTTATTTCAGCTATTTTCATAGTTTAATGTCATACGGTCTACTGCTGTGGGGCTCAGCTTCTGACATACAAACCATTTTTGTATTGCAGAAGAGAGCTATTCGATCTATATACGGCCTTAGATCGCGTGATTCACTGAAAGAATTATTTAAAGAAATTGATATTTTAACTGTAGCGTCACAATTCATCCTTGACTGTATTATGTATATTCGAAAAAACCTTAATTTATTCTTTAAGAAATCTGATGTTCATAGTTTTAACACAAGAAATAAACATAAGCTCGCTATTTCAAACCATAGGCTTCGCAAGACCAGTAAAACATTCGTTGGATTAAGTATAAAAATATTCAACAAGTTACCGCAAGATATTATTGACTTACCCATGCATAAATTTAAGGTCTATGTTAAATCATGTTTAATGAAAAAAGGGTACTACAAACTTGATGAATATTTCAATGATAAACATATATGGACATGATTGTCTGCTCGCTCGCACACCATATTTTTAAGTTCTCTAGTTCCAAATATTGTAAAGATATATAACTACTGAGTTTCTTGCCGGATTCTTCTCGGTAAGATTAGGTTCCGAACCGGATGTAGCTTCAATTTTGGTTTGTATTCATTTTGACGATGCATAAGTGTTACTTGTAACCAACGTGAATAAATGAATTGATTATGATTATGATTATGATTATGATTATGATTATATAAACCATGAACAATCACAAAACAGTAGGACATCACGCCTACGTATCGCCATCTGGTGGATTTTTCGGATGCAAGGCCCTCATTGCAGGTGTCACCTTAATCATTACGACGTTTTACATAAAAAATGATTTTGATATTTGACATACAATAAAAATCTTCAATTAATGTCTTATTATTTTATTTCAAGTTGTTCATTTAAGCAATACCTTTACTTATCTAGTTACAAATTATTTCGATTGCTAAGAACTTTTGTAGTAATTCAACTTTTTAACTCTATAGAGTAAATACATCCAATTAACATAGATACAGTCTTTTTAAACGTGTGCTTTTGTTCAAATTATGTTAGAAACTAGTCATTGTAATTCTGAGTAAAATGTTCATTAGGAATATAAAAAAAATAGAGTTGAAATTGAACTTTACACTACTTCAATTATAACAATATACCTGAATTATTCAATCAAATTAAATTTTACCAAATATATTGAAAAAAAATTTAATAAGTACGTTGTGACAATTCAACAACATTAATTAATTAAATCTTATTTGGCAGTACATTCATAATTATCATACTATACACATAAAACAAATCATAATAGAAATTAACTTAAATTAATACCATTCGATTAAATTAATGGATATCAAAATGGAAATATATTTAAATACAATATTTACAATTAATTGTCATTAACTTGCACGTGGTCCCAGCTTCCTTAGACAGGCGAGTCCCTGAAAAAAAACAGTAGTTTAAATATATTTTTGTAGGCTGCGGAATGAGATCTCTGCTAAGATTTTCCCACGAGACTACAGTATGGAGTCCTTCAAGAGTCACCTTAATTCATACTAATATTATAAATGCGAAAGTAACTCTGTCTGTCTGTCTGTCCGGCTTTCACGCCTAAACCACTGAGCCGATTTTGAAGAAATTTGGCATAGGTATACGTTGAACCTCTGGAACGGACGAGGGGGGACGGAATTTTTCTATGGAAAAATGTTTATTTTCTAAGTAAGAGATATAAAATTTGGCACAAATGTAGCTCAAAACTTGGATTAAAATATGGACTACTTTTTATTTAGAACATTAGGGGAGATAGGGGTAAAACGACCATGAAAGTATGTAGTCCACGCGAACGATGTCACAGGCGCAGTTAGTATATTATAGTTAGTTAAACTACAGTTAGTTATTAGTTAAAGTTAGTTATTAGTTATTAGTTAAACTAGCTGTGCCTGCAACTTCGTTCGCGTGGACTGCATGTTTTCAAAACAAAAAGTAGCCTATGTCCGTTCTAGAGGTTCAACGTATACCTATAACAAATTTCATAAAAATCGGTTGAGAGGTTTAAGCGGGAAAGCGTAACAGACAGACAGAGTTACTTTCGCATTTGTAATATTAGTAGGGATATATAACTTGGTCCCGTTAACACCATGCGCCTGACGTCACAGTACGGACCTGGTCCTGGTACTCGGCGCGCGAGAGCCAGAAGTTGTCGCGGTTCTTGCAGACCTCGGCCAGCACGGCGCCGCCGATGAACACCATGTCCTTGCGCCGCGGCGGGTCCTCGATGCGGATCTTGAACTTCTGCAATAGGCCACAGGGGGCGTTCGAGTATTACGTCACACAATTGGGGGGGGGGGGGGGGGGGGGGGAGATTTGTAAAACGTTACGATGCCTTACAATAAAAATGAAAAAATAAAACTCCCAACTTGAATTTCTGCAATAGACAACAGAGAGCGTTCAAGTAGTACTTTCGTTCCCCTACGGTTTCCGGGGAATCCCTTGATTGTATCAGTGTGTTCGTCTTTTCTTAAAGAAAGGGGGAGAGGAAGTAGCTTTTGTCACTCATTGAAATAAAACTATATGACTTGGTCCAAAGTGTTCTACACATAGCTATAAGTTAGATACTGCTACTGTAACTTATCTGCTAAGTTTCTTACCGGTGTCTTCTCGGTGGACATAGGTTCCGAACCGGAAGTAGAAACACTTTGCATTGTATTCAATGACGATTCAAAATTGTTACATGTAACCTACTTGAATATAGAAATATTTGAGTTTGAGTAAGACGTTACGGTAATTTAAAACGTTTCAAATATTTCGTTACTTAATACTTCAACGCTTCCTGATGGCCTAAGATCGCATGGCAGAGGGATTAATTGAACAATTATCCTAATGAATTAGTTGCAATTATGTGTTTTTTTCTCTTACCTTTTCTCAAAATCAACAATGTACTTAGTTCCTAAATAACGTGAAGTTATGAAAATAATAGAAACAGAATTTATGATTAGTTAATCCAATAAATAATTACATGCAAGTTCTTCATTCAATGTCATAAAAGACTTGTAAAATACATTTTATAATAAACTAGCGATCCCGACGAACTTCGTTTCGCCTTAAGAGGCAATAAATGAGGCAGACTTCAAAAAAAAAAGAAAAAAAAAGTATCCTATGTCTTTCACCTGGTTTTAAACTACCTCCCCACTAACTTTCAGCCAAATCGGTTCGGCCATTCTTAAGTTATAAATAGTGTGTTCACGACTTTTTTTTATATATATGTGTGCCGACCTTCGACATGACCTACAAGTCGACACAAATACGGCGTCAGCAGAATTGGCTACTTGACAAAATTTTGAAATCTTGTTAATTGTAAACCTTGATACTCATTTCATCGTATGAAAAGTATATTTCACAAAAAAAAATATATTTACTACATGTATTTTTCATTTTAAAAAAATCTCTTTAAATTTCCCACGAAAACGCTCTAAGCTGTCATGGCGCCTAAAATGACGTCAATATACCCTAGCAAGATTAGGGCTGTCATTGATCATAGATTGTCATATCGAGTTTGTTCGATGGAAGCCTTATGATGTTTTTTCTCGATATTCTTAATTTTATTTGACAATTCTTTTTTGATGTATTAAAAATCGTTAATATTCAGAGCGTTCTGTCGATTGGCTGAAAACTTGAAATTACGAGCGTAAATTACGAATTATGCGTTAACTATAATATCATACGAAACAATCAACAATATGGAATTTTCGTCATCTCATGCGACAAATTTGACGTTACATACGCTAAACGTCACTATTAATATCTGATCATTCAATAATACTTCATCTTTTTATGAGTATATGCTAGTCAATAACCTAAATAGTACACACAAATAATAGATAATATCCGAAACTCATTTTGAAAAGAAATAGGGTTCCGCAAAATATTTGGGTTTTTCGGACACAAGGTTTAAAATCAACCAGAAAGGTTACTTATTTTGCGTACGCTGCCTAAACTATTAAAGATAGAATCATAAAATATTCAAATTAATTGTAGATCTTATAACTTTATAATATTTACAAAAAAGTTCGCGACACACTATACCTATCTACATAAGTCGAGTGAGGCACAACAACCATTTTGTTATTAAAAAAAATCTTGAATTTTTTTGGACCACATTCAATCTCATTTATTTTCATGCTATTAATCCTCATCAATATAAAGTATTTCATCACTAAGTGCAGTTTAAGTATGGTGGTGATGGTGGACGAAATTAAAATATTACGATTTCTGCTGCACGGCCCGTTGCGAACTGAGCGTCTCGATGGAAATATAAAATTATGAATAATAATCAATACTCAAAAATATCGATTTTTTAGACGATGTTTAAAAAATAATACACTTCGCGTTCCGATTTTTCAAATCGAAAACATCCATAGTACGTTCATTATTAATCTGTGGTACAGAATGGACACCCCTAAAATATGACATATCGGCTGCTGTGACGTTGTGACTTTCTGCTAGGCGTTTTCAGTCACGTGACTTAATGCCTATGTTATTGGATTTTCTTTTCTAAAAATATTAATAATCTTTGATATTTATGTTCTTGAAATTCGTATTTCCTTATCTAAATATCTTAATTTATCATTAGAAACTATTATCCTTCCGGTTTGTTCTTAGTGGAAAGTAGCCAATTGGCATAGTAAACGACGCTCCATACGTAATGCACGATTAGCCAATTAATACATCGATCCTACATCGCGATGTCAGAGTTTTCGTCGCCACTAAGTATATTATATACAACAAACCAAGATTGGTAGTTGGGCCTTGGTCCCCGAGCAGATAACACCTAGCTCCGCGGAAGTACTTCCACTTTTAGTAAAGAACATACGTTCCTTACATATAGATAGATATCGATTAAAATAAATTGACGACCTCGGTGGCGCAGTGGATAAGGTAGGCGCCTAAAGCGCGTAAGGTCCCGGGTTCGATTCCCGGTCAGGTCAATTTGGAAAACTAACTTTTTTAAATGAACTTGGGTCTGGGTGTGCTGGGATGACGCCCCAGTTAGTATCCGTCGTCTCATAGTACAAGGGAAAACCTTAGTTTGAGACCAGGTGATTGGTGTGATTGTCTGGCGCATTTATTATTTAATTTTATTAAATATCAATATTATCGATAGTCTTATCGATCATCCGTCAACACTACTCACGGCTAGCTTGTCGCAGTCGTTGCGCAGCACTCGCTCTAGGTACAGCTGCTTGATCTCTCTCTCGAGGCGCGACGGAAGACCAGGGTACATGGTGGAGCCGCCAGACAACACGATGTGTTTATATAGCTCATTTCTCATATCTATATCTGCCGCCTGGAACGAAGGCAAGTCAACTTTAAATATTAGAAACATAATTTTTTTATCTCCCCTTGCGGTGCGGGAATCGAAACCTCGACCTTCACGTATCGCACGTGATGCTCTTCCAAATGAGCTAACCGCAAGTTATCGTAGGCGATTAAATTTTTCTGCTGTATCAACCGTTAGTCTCCGAAAGTCGTGGGTTCGATTCCCGCACCGCAAGGGGAGATAAAATGTTTTTGTTTCTTTAAAATATTTACTATAACAATAAAAACATTGAACCCTGTATGCTTAAAAATCATAAGTGCTTCCAATTGGCTACTTGACAGTTTTTGAAAAAGTATTGTAAAATGTGCGCCCGTTCATTTTATATCCCAAGCAATTCGATTTATCTGGAAATAATCTAAATAACCAGAGAAAAATAAGATTTTGTGTAACACATTTAAAAAGCGCGCGAAAACGCCTAGTCGCGTCACTGTTGCAATTATGACGTCAACGTCCTAGACAACGAACCGATGCGCATAGGAACGACTTAATTAAGATAAACGGAAAATGTTTCAATAAATTCTTTATACGATTAGAGACACAATAATTCAATTTAATCGGTAAAATAATCATTGTTTCGCCACATTAAAATAAATAATTTTCGCCGACAGCTGTCATTTCCGAATTGCAATGGTGGTTTCCGTTTCGGTTCTTTTATTCCACAGATAAAAAAACTAAAATTTATTTTGCAAAAATAAAATACTAACTATACTTTTAATTAAAAAGTAAAAATGTAAAATGATTACATAACTAATAAGCTAACATATCTAACACTTTTCATATTTTATTGTTAACACTGTCAAGTAGCCAATTAACGCAAGGGGAGATCCCTGTATGTATTTTAAAGAAAATCTGTTTCTTTAAAATACATACAGGGTTCAGTTTAAGGGTAAAACCCCGTTTTTACCCTGCTCATATCATTTTGCAGATTCTCTTTCGACAGACGCTTCCCTTCACCGAACCGAACCGACCGAAGCGTTGGTCGAAAGAGAATCGGTAAAATGATATGAGCAACCCGGTTTTATCCTTCTTGTATGGAACCCTACAGACCGAACCCTGATATAATCCCAAAAATGGGACCCTATTACTGAGAATTCGCTGTCCGTACGTCCGTCCGTCTGTCACTAGGCTGTATCTCAATAAGAGTGATAGCTTGACATATATTTTTTTTTATATTTCACTTCAAGATTGACCTCATCCCACTTGATGTTAAGTGGTAAAGAGGTCCTAGCTTAAGGGCGAGAAGTACAGCATAATAAATCTGTTACTGGACTTGTCGCCCTTACCTTTAAGGCTTGACCCCTGTTATTAATGTAGCGACCCACAAGAGCTCTGTAAACCTTACTCACACGCAGGAACACAACAACACAGAAGTGATTGTTATTTGGCTGCGGTCTTCTGTAAGGTGGACGTATTTCAGCAGTCGGGCTGCTCTAGTTCGAGCGATAAATCGCTATGCCCTACCTCTCTTAAAAGCTTTTTTCAAATATTGTAACCTGGCATAAGTGCATACTAGGAACTAAAGTAACTACCTGTATGGTGTTGAAGACCAGCTCAGCGATACCCTGACCTTCGACGTTGATGAGGTGAGGCTGGAACAGTGCTTCAGGTGCCTCGAACCTCTCGCCGCCCACTTTGATCA
This sequence comes from Glyphodes pyloalis, assembly GCA_037074685.1. Lineage (NCBI taxonomy): Eukaryota > Metazoa > Arthropoda > Insecta > Lepidoptera > Crambidae > Glyphodes > Glyphodes pyloalis. The sequence continues at coordinate 3,130,881 of JAYKKO010000020.1, forward strand.
CTCGCCCGTCCGGTAGCTATAATATAATAAAAAATAAAAAGTAAAAAAAATAGTGGTAAGACCTATATGTACTTATACTAATATTATAAAGCTGAAGAGTTTGTTTGAACGCGCTTATCTGCCTGCTTACTTGTTATTGGTTCCTGAGGATTCTCGCGAAAGTGGTAGCAAGCGCGAACCCTGGGTAACGGAGGCTAGCAACGTCTTTTTTAGGATCTAGATGACGACAGAAGTTCCGGCGCGAGGGACCTCCCTCCCCTCTTCTTGAAGAGGGGTAGTGGATGGCTAAGGCGGGGTGCGATTATCGCCTTAAACCATAGTCTGGTCCCCCAGAGATGCCAGGCATTGGGCGGGCCTGGCGTCCGTTACCTTGATTCCGAGGGGGTGGGGCGTGTCAGGTGGCCTGGCACGGTCCAGAGGAGGCTGCATAGCGGCAGGTGCTGCAGGGGAGCCTGATGTACAGTCCGCAAGTGATCCCGACTCCCCCACAACTGCTCACGTTACCAACCAAGGGGGTTTCCCAGGCCAGCTGCTGCTGCTGCTCCACGTCATAGCCTGTAGCAGAGCTCAGTTCAGCGTTACTCACAACGTAGGGCTCCACGAGCACCGTGGTCTCCCAGGCCAGCTTCTGCTCCTGCTCCACGTTGTAGCCGATGTAGCAGAGCTTCTCCTTCATCATGCGCACCGTCTCGAAGTCAGCCGAGTGGTTGAACGCGTACCCGCGGAGTAACAGCAACTGCGACCCAATAACAGCCACACATCAATTTTGGACAACATCACATACATTGCTCAGATTCTGTGTTAAGAGAGCATTCAAGTATTACGTAAGGCAATTTGGGAGGGGGCGGGTGAATTGGAAAAAAATTGAGAAATGAAACTTCCAAATAGGGAAACCCTCGATTGTATTAGTGTGGTCATCTTTTTTCAAAGAAAGGGGAAGGGGGAATACATAAAAACGTTACGATGCGTTACATAAGGGGGGGGGGGGGTCAAAAACCTTAAATAAATACGTTACGTATTACTTGAACGCTCCCTAAGTAGCTTAAGCACTTGTGTTACAGATATCAGAAACAACGACGGTACCACATCAAAATAAGTAGTCGAGTATTTAAAGTTTAATGTCCTTACTTTGATGAGGTACCGAGTGATATCCCTTCCCGCGATGTCCAATCGCCGAGTGAGATGGGGCAATGCGAACTCTTCATACACCGGGCATATGTGGGTCACTCCGTCACCTGCAAAGAATCGACGTCATTTACATTAACTGGCCCGATGCAGCGATGGCAAAACAGTTAGCTCTCCGGGCTATTGAACTAAGTGTCCTGGGTTCGATACCCACCCAAGAAAAACATTATCTTATATTATTTTCAGAGAGGTAGGGTAGGTATAGCGATTTATCGCTCGAACTGAAGCAGCCTGTCTGGTGAAAAGCCTTCACCTTACAGAAAACTGCGGCCAAATGACAACCGCTACGGTCTTGTTGTGTTCCTGCGTGTAAGTAAGGTTTCCAGAGCTCCTGAGGGGTGCTACATTAGTAGCAGGGGCCAAGCCTTCAAGGTAAGGGCGTCAAGTCCAGTAACAGATATATGCTGTACATGTCGACCTTAAGCTAGGACCTCATTACCACTTAATATCAGGTGGGATGAGGTCAATCTTGATGTTTAATCTAAAGAAAAGGACTGAAGTACCTGAGTCAACGACGACGCCCGAGATTAGCCCTTGCGCGTAGAGAGTGAGCACAGCCTGAATCGCGATGTAGGCGCTGTCAAACCCATACTTTTCGAACATCACCTGCAATAAAGATACATACGTAGTAATACATTTATTTTTTTGCACCAACAAACTCGCATATTTCTATAAAAGATAATTTTATTTTATTTTTATTTATTTAAAAACTTTATTGCACAAAAAAAGTACAACAGGTGGACTTAATGCTATGGGCATTCTCTACCAGTCAACCTTTGGGTCATGCGGAGAGTTAGTTTATGGGTGCGGTAATAGTGACAAAGTGCATAAGTAATCTAAAAAATAAAATAAAAACATAATACACGAGAATAGTAACTATCAAGCGTTACAAAATTCATTTTTAACAATTTTTTTTCAAGTTAACCAATTAGCTACTTGACAGTTTTTGAAAAAAATATTGTAAAATGTGCGCCCGTTCATTTCATATCAATCAATTAAGGGTCAATTTGGAAAACCAACTTTTCTAAATTGACTTGAGTCTGGGTGTGCTGGGATGACGCCCCAGTTAGTATCCGTCGTCTGGTACTCATAGTACAAGGGAAAACCTTAGTTTGAGACCAGGTGATAGGTGTGATTGTCTGGCGCATTTATTTATTTATATTCTAAGCAATTAGATTTACCAGGACAAAATTTTAATTACAATATAAATATAGCATAAAAGCGCGCGAAAACGCTAAGTCACGTGACTGTTGAATTTGTGACGTCAACGTTCACATCAAACCGATACGGGTCGTAACGACTTTATTTTATGAAAACATCGAATTTTAAAATAAATGGAAAAATGTATATATAATATACCTTAATATAGTTAACGACACAATAATTGAATTTAATCGGTAAAATCATCATCGTTTCGCATATTAAAATACATAAAGTTGCCGGCTGTCATTTGCGAATTGCAGTGTTTAATGACGTCACACAAATGGTGATTTCCGTTTTGGTTCTTTTGTTCTACAAATAAAAAATATAAAATTTATTTTGCAAAAATAAATTGGTGTACAGAGCGGTAACGTCACAAACTTCAACAGTTACGAGACATGGCGCTTTCGCTCAATTTTTAAATGTGTTACACAAAATACTATTTTTGTCTGGTAATTTACATTTAATCGAGATAAATCAAATTGCTTGGGATACAAAACGCACATTTTACAATACATTTTCAAAACCGGTAAAGAAGCCAATTATGTGATGGTCAATCAATGTGTTATCTTTATTTCTTACCTCAATCATCTTCTCCCTATTCTTAGTTGGGTTCATCGGCGGTTCCGTGAGCAGTATCTTGGTCTCATGAGGGTCAACGTTCATCTTGCTGGCGCCGAAGGTGTAATCCCATACATGGCACATATCCTCCCAGTTGCGGACCACCTGGTTAAAAAGAAAAACAATATATAAACATTTCGAAATCTTTTCATTAATGTATATTACTTCTGTAATATTTTTGAATCTACCCCCGGTCCAGCCCTGTTTGCAATCTCTAGTCTGGACAATCCTGCTCTAGTGTAATAAATCATGTCAATCTTGGGTAACAATGCAAAAGTTTCTGATGTTGTCCAATACTATAACATTTTTTATACTTTTCTTTCAACTTTCAAAATGAATTTAGTTAATTCTTTTATGATTATTTTGCTTTATTAAGAAGAATAATATTTTATTACGAATTTTTTAGACTTAAAATGTTAAAATATTTTTATTTTATATAAAAATATATGAGCCATCCTCTTTGTAATCTTATTTAATGGAAAATAATACTCACCCCATTCTCCATAGGATAGCTGACTTCTAACATGGACCGGAGTTGTGACGCCTCATCTCCCACCATGAGGTCCTGAGGGTTTTATAATCATCATAATCAGTTAAAGGTCTGTGACACAAATGACTTAGTTAGTAGTAAGTAGTAAAATAACACTTGAAAGTTAGCTATTCATAACAATTTATACATTAAACAGCAACAGACTTCAAACATATTATTATCTGATATTTTCATTCTTTAATTGTGATACACACGGCACTAGCCAACTTTAAAAAAATTTAAGATACATAAGAAATTTCATCTTGCATTTTCAATATGAGGACATGATTATTTTTTTGTTTCTTTAGAATATAATATTTTAAATTTGAAATAAATGTACTTTCTTCCATATTTACTTTATATTATAAATATTCCTAGAAAAACTGCAATCACATGTTTCTATTGACGCATAATTAAATATTACCTAGAAAACATAAAAAATATCTAGTAACTTAAGAAGAAATGCTTAGGTTTGCAACTAAATGTTTTAGCAGCAATTGCAAAAATGACTTCTAATAAGCCTGTGTCCTGCAATGGGACATTAATAGGCAGTCTCTAAGGAACATAATTCACCAAATTTCTGGTAAAAGTATATTTAAATTACTTTATGTGAGAATACAGTCAGTAATGTAATAAATTAAATATTATTTACAGGCATCATCAGAACCGACCAGCTAAAAAAGTAAACCTTTTATATGAATGAATGTATAATATCTAAGCTAAATATAAATAAATAAATGTCAGCTAACATTTTTATACAATGTCGTGCAAACATACCTACATATTTACATTAGACACAAATTGTTTAACTGTATTGCAATAACAAAATTGCTAAGCACTTATTTTGCATTGTAAGCTAAATGTGATGCGTCGGGCTTACTACGTGCTTGTGTCTATTGTTACCTGAACAATCTCTGGGCAGAACGCCTGGTGTGCGTGAAATATTAATTTTATTACAATTGTTCTAGAACCGCAATCTACATGAGTTCTTGGTAATTATTCCACTAAAGTTGATCATGGACCAGAAACCTAAGGTACATCACAGGTACCATTTTGCTATCATGAAGGTTACTCATTAGATGATCATCTCTCACAGGGATATACATAAACCGAGTCAATGATTTTATATTCATTTTGACAATGCATTAGCGTTACTTGTATCCAACATGAATAAATGAATTGATTATGATTTACTAAAACTGTTTATTCAATCAGTATTACAAATATTATACATCAAATTTACATGTTTTTATTAAACACTTTTAATGCTATTAGTAACAGAAAAAATACATTATAAAACAAACCATTTTCAAAACAATACAGTAATTTCAAAAGACAATGACATTGAGATCATGCATCCAAGATTCCAAACAACCTCTTTCAATTTACAAAATGAGTTCACTTAACTTCTTTTCCGATTTTATTTTAACTTGCAATTTATGTATGTTTATCCAGGTGGAATCCTACAACTTAATATTTTTGTAAATAATGTCACTCCATCTAGCAAGAATGTTAAAATAGTTGTGGTGTCCACTTCATATATATATTTGTCTGAGATATCAAACAATGGAAAAATTAATTGTTCTAACACTGATTGTTGGTCAGTTAACTCACTGTATGAATAACAATTCATTAATATTTTTATTTGTGTAACAGATGGAAAACAAGCACACTGATTCTCTGATCATAAGAGAAAACACTTGTAAATACATCTTCAAGACCAATGACCAAAAATAGACTAGATATATATTTATAAATAGGTCTTGTCTTACAATAAACATGTATGCCCACACAGCACCATTGGATATTGCTAATAGTCAAACACTTGTGTTAGTTTTCAAACTCATGCTGTATACTATACCAATTTAACTTACTCCAATACAAATGTCCTGAAAAATATTTAATATCTATTCAAGATCAATGATAATTTGTTATTTATGGTATTAAACATATTAAATTCTTTGTGTGTAACTATATTTTCATTTTCTTTACAAAATATTTAAAATGTGTGTGTGCCACAATACTAAACACTTTAAGGTATCTAACAATATTAAGAAATTTAATTGATTGTCTTTCTGCAGGCGAGGTTTTACTTTTACCACAACAATAAAAACCATATGTATGAGTAAAATACCTGACGGTATGCTAAAACAATTGCCCGAGTAAACCATATCCCCAGCAAAGAAAAACAACACGCACCTTCACATCGATATCTCCGATTTTGTTCTCCGCCCTGATGATGGGCCTGCCCACCATTGACGGGAATATGAATGCAGGGAAGTTGCTGCCAGCGTAGCCACATTTCACGAACTGGAAACAGAATATTTTCCTTTAAATCCTGATGATTCAGTTGCTTATCTCGGCACGAATATTTAGTAATTTTTACACGAACTTACGCCTGTTCCGTTATCACAAACGATGACTTTTCTTCCCTGGTCATCCATTGTTTTGTTTTATGCTAATATTTCAAGTATTTCTAATAAAATTTAATTAAAATATGGAACAATCAACAACTCCCACAAGGATTCAACTTTTTTACTCAACGATGTATGACAAATCGTCAATTATTGACAGAAAAATAAAATATAAACCTTATTTTACTAGCATAAGGACTATTCTCGTTAGTAATTTTATTTTGACACGCCTTGATCGGTGCTGCCATAAATAAAAATCAAACAGTCGCAAAGCATCACATAACATTATCAAGACCCAACCTAAAACCCCTAGTAGTTTTGGTTGGAATCTGTGGAAATTCACTGACAAAAAGGACTGTCACTTGTCAACTTCAACTATTTGTCAATCTAACCTGTCAATAGTGTCAATTGACGCATGGCGAATAGTGTGTGCTTCACGTGTTTGTGTTGATTTTAATTTTTATATGTTGTGTGATAAATATCGTCATGAAACACAAAAGATTTGAGGAGAATATTTTAGTCGATGAAGCCTACACAAATGCTGGGAGAATAGATAAAAATGCTGACCAGAAAAAAGGGCAGGGCATCGCTAAACACTTTGCAGAAACACTCGACTACGAAGAGAGGAAAAAATGGTTTCATCAGGTGAAATAAATATTACGTTTATTCCTCAATGATATTAAGACAATTAATTAAGAAGATAATCAGGGAACTTTACACTTTGAATCTGATTCGAAGAAAATATGAATGCTTTACTTGCACAAACCCGTTCAGAGCAAAAGAGCAATGTTTATCCAATATTGTCATTGCGTTTCTTGACATTGTTGTACTCAATGATTATAACATAATCTCCCGTAGCAGTATAGGATTCGAACCTGCTGAATAAGTTTTAAACTAGATACTAATTGGCCATCGTAAATAAATTATGAATGTGTTTTATAGCTCCCAGAAGAAACAAGTCCTATAACCAAAGTACCATCACAAGAACAGCTAGAAGAGATTCGAAAAGAGGCTAGCAGTGCATTGCATGGAGACACACTAGCCTATGAAACTAGTAAGTAATAAATGCTAATTTCTGTTTACTTAGGGTGATTATTTTCTGGAAACCAATTGTGTATTTCAGTTTGCCTACAAAGAGTGTTATACTTACTCCTTAGAACATTTTAAAAATTATAAAACATAAAAAAATCTTCATGGTTGATAGTTCAATAGATTTGATTACTTAGTAGTAATAACTACTTTACTAGTGTAATAGAGTAGAGAACTATAACTCTCACCAATATTTGTGAATTTTTTTTATAGTATTCATTCCTATTATTTATTAACACAAATTGAATAGTGCAAAATAAACTATAACTGTTCTCATTTAACACAAAGCTAAACTTATCATTGTTATATATATTTGTATTGTAATTCTACATTCTAGCTGAAATATTTCTTTCTATTTGGAAAAAAACATTACGATGTATGAAATATAACACTGAAGAGAACAAATTGAATAATTTCACAATAAAACTAAATTTGTAATACCTATATGATTTCCATGGCAAAGGTTGTTGCTTCTTTTTGCATTATGTTTAAAATTGTGTTTGAAGTAGACACATAGAGGCAGTTTTTAAGTGAAATCTCTTAGAAATTACATGTGATAGACATATTTTATAGCTAGATTTTACTTCTCTATGCCGTTTTTAGTAAAACACAGCTATTAGAGTGTGTGTGTGCACCAAAATCATGAATGCCCTATGTAATATATTTAAAAAAATGTTACAGAGTCTAACAGAAGTGGTTCATCAGATCAACAATGGGCCAGAACATTGTTAAACAAAGGAGCTATTGGTGACAGAGTAGCAGCTGCTACCATATTGATTCAGGTATAGAGACTTTCGTGTTGCTTTTTGAACACATGATAAGTTAACAGCTCAAAATGTGACAACACTTTTCAGTAGTTAATATGAACTGGTTACAGCTATTATTAAAAGCCAGACACAATTTTCTATTGTATCTAGTAGTCAGGGTCTTACAACTTTCAGCAAATAATGTGGACTGAAATGTTTAAACAATTGATTATGGTACACAGATAAATCACAGGTAACATGTAATTGACATAATTTATATTTTTTTTTTAGGACAACCCCTTATACAATTTGACTGCACTACGAAATTTGGTCAACAGTGTAAAACCAGCTAAAAAGAAAGATGGAATTGTTGTTATTGGTAAGAAGTGTTCTTTAAATTTATTGGTAAAAATTATCATTATTATTTATTATTTGAAAAAAATGTATAAACATGCATATTTATGAAGTAAAGATAAACATTCCTTATCCAACGATTATTTCAGTCTGTTTGATGTAACTTGCCTATTTTTCTTTTTAACCTTTTTTATTGTTACCTACTACATAATCTGGAATACATTAGGATAACCTGTTATTGGCCTTGCTATTTGTTTATATATTTTCCAAGTGTATTATTTAAAAACGCTGTTGTTTTTCTGCAAATAAATAAATAAATTATTTTTGCTATTATTTCCTTTACTCTTCTATTTTAGTTTTTATGTTTTATATTATAAAATCTGTAACCAAATTAGCACAAAACCTCAGACTTCCCAACTTATTTTATAATAAAAGTCCTATATAAATTATAAAATGACACTTTCGCAGATTATTTATGAAGATATTTGTGATTTTTTGTTTTCTAACACTTAAGAGTCAGTAATTTGATAGTCTATGGTAAAAATTATATCTAAATAATACACTCGCATCTTCTTGCTATCTCTTTTTTTTACATATACATCGAAACATAATGACCTTACACATGCTGGTCACAAGGTCTCATACATGCGGAGTTCATTGTACTCTGTTAAAAAAATGGTACATTTAAGTAAATTTTAAAAATGGAATTGTATATTTTTTTATAAAATCTGACCTATATTTTTTTGTTAGTCTACTCTCAATTTCTGAACAAACATATCTAAGATTTGGCCTATTTCGAAAACATGTTGTATTTTACATTTTCTATATCAATTCTTCAGATGCACTATCAGAACTGTTCATATCAGAGCTGCTTATCCCGGATGCTAAGCTGCGTTCACTTGAGCAACATCCTACAGGACACCTTGATGACATGACATCCGGCAACAAGCAGGCGCGCCGGAACATACTCAAGCTGTGGTTCTATGAGGACCAGTTGAAAGAGCTCTATGGAAGTAAGTAAAAAAATAAGGATTTAAAATTTAAAAACAACAACATTAAACTCTACAACATATCACATTAGGGACGATAACTGGTAAGAAAACAATGTTTCTTTTTAGTCAGTCAGTTAGATATCAAAATACGATGCAAACATATTTTAGCTTCAACAAATTAATAAAATTTGGCCATGATATAGCTCTTCAAAGTTTAGTGGAGTCACTAATCCTTACAATTTGTGTGAGGAAGTGACGTTGCCTTTAAATTTTTCTATCATAAGAACCTTCTCTTGACAATAACAAACAATTTTATATATAGCTAGTTTTTCACATTTTTTACCAATTTTTCGTTTTTATTAGTCGCAGCGTGATGTTATGTAGCCTAAAGCCTTCCTCGATAAATAGACTATCCGACACACACATATTTTATTCAATTCGAAGCAGTAGTTCCTAAGATCAACGCGTTCCTAAGATCAAAGAAGAACACGTTCAAACAAACTCTTTAGCTTTGTAATATTAGTATGAAATGCAAGAACAAAACCAATTATTTTTTTACAGCATATGTGGAAGCGTTGAACAAGTTTGCTCACGATTCAGTGGACGCAAACAAAGAGAAAGCTGTCAGTGCCATGTCTTATTTACTGATGCACCATCCAGAAAGAGAAAAGGTATGTTAATTATTTTATAATCAGAAATGGGCCACTAAAGATGGTGAGTTAAAACGTCACTTGGTTTTCCAAAAGTGTTATAATTAAACCAACAACTAGCTTCAAGTATCATGTCTCTCGGTAACACATATGGACAGTTATTATGTACCAAATTGTATCGAAGTCAATAGTGGGGACACTACTGACGCTCAAAATAAGACTCAAGCCACAGCTCTTGTTTAATAAATGAATATTATATAACCAAAATAAAAACAACAAAATAATGTTCTTTCACACTCAGTTTTTTCTAATTTGTACAATCCGACAATTTTAATTCCACAGATTCTCTAGTGCCAACTTAAATTTAATTGCTTTGAGTTAGTTATTCAGCTAAGTCCGAATTTTTGGCTTTATTTATAACAAAATATAACCCGTTAGAACCAAAATGTTTTATTTACAGATGCTACTAAATAATATTATCAATAAGTTGGGTGACCCGTCGCAGGCTGTCGCCTCCAAAGTGATATATCACCTTTGTCAACTACTTTACAACCATCCTAACATGAAGTCCGTCGTTCTTGGAGAAATTGAAAAGATGCTCTTCAGGTATGTAAAATCATATGTTCGTTTTAGTATCAATACAAGCAAGCACTTTAAATAATAGAAGTTCAAAACTAAATGAGCTTAGTAATAAGATATCGTGTAAAACGTCTTAGAATTCAAAATTAACTTACAGATCCAACATATCTCCGAGGGCGCAGTATTACGGTGTGTGTTTTTTAAACCAGTTCTTCTTAGGAAAGGACGATTCGAAGATAGCAGAGAATCTCATAAGGATATACTTTTCTTTCTTCAAAGCGTCCATTAAAAAGGTAAGTCTTATACAACGACGGATATGTTCTTAGTACGAAGTTTTTAGATTTATATGTCACAGACCTTGATAAGGCTTTTGACTGCATCACAAAACAATATTTGATAATTACAAAAATGTATATATGTTTACATAGTTGTTACTCCACTAAATCATGTCTCATTAATATAATATATACAACATTCTAAGTTTTTGTCAACAATTAGAAATCCAGTAATTTAGGTATAACGTGAAGTGTTCCTCAAGGGTTTCCTTTAGGCCCTGTCCTGTTCAATTTTAATAATATTCATCACTTTGCAGTGAACCAAGATTTGGTTAGTAAGAAAAAGCCTATCAATTTTAAAATGTTGCATTTCTTCTGGGCGGAGATACGCTTTTCTTATCTTATTGTCATTTATCTTACATATAGGGACAGAGGGAAGAAAAGATAAAGTTTGGTCTACTCTACAATCTCCATTCTCTGTATTCCATTCGTTTTAACACATTCTCTCAAAACTCATTTTGCTTTGTAGTTCTTTATCAAAAGCAATGTAACTCAACTAGCAAAGCTGAATAAAAATTGAAAGACGCTGGGCGAAGTACCAGCTAGTTTTTGGGTCCACTGTAACGTTGACAAGTCCTTTAGAAATATCTTTAACGTTTCTTTTAATTACTTATGCTTCTGAAAATAACTTAAATTATCCTTTCCAGGGCGAGATAGATTCGCGTCTGATGTCCGCCATATTGACGGGTGTGAAGCGTGCGTACCCGTTCGCTGACAAGGAGCGTCTGACGGAGACGAGCTCGCACGTGGACGCGGTGCACAAGCTGGTGCACCTGGCGGGGCTCGGCGTCGCCGTGCACGCCCTGGCGCTGCTGTTACACATCAGCGACGCTAATGAAGGCTCCTCGGACAGGTGAGCGTCTGATGTCCGCCATATTGACGGGTGTGAAGCGACAAAGAGCGTCTGACGGAGGCGAGCTCGCACGTGGACGCGGTGCACAAGCTGGTGCACCTGGCGGGGCTCGGCGTCGCCGTGCACGCCCTGGCGCTGCTGTTACACATCAGCGACGCTAATGAAGGCTCCTCGGACAGGTGAGCGTCTGATGTCCGCCATATTGACGGGTGTGAAGCGACAAAGAGCGTCTGACGGAGGCGAGCTCGCACGTGGACGCGGTGCACAAGCTGGTGCACCTGGCGGGGCTCGGCGTCGCCGTGCACGCCCTGGCGCTGCTGTTACACATCAGCGACGCTAATGAAGGCTCCTCGGACAGGTGAGCGTCTGATGTCCGCCATATTGACGGGTGTGAAGCGACAAAAAGCGTCTGACGGAGGCTAGCTCACACGTGGACGCTAATGAAGGTTCCTCGGACAGGTTAAGGGCCGTCCAATAATCACGTGATCATTTTTTTAAAAATTTTCGGTTAGTGCCCTAAAATGGCAGAGCTATTAAGTCCTATTATACGGCATTAACATCTTAGTTTTATTTGTAGTATGTACGTAATAATGAAACTTTTTATTAACTAAATTCATTTCTTTTTAGATACTACACAGCACTTTACCGCAAGCTGACAAATGCAGACATATTCAACACGACACACTCCGCTCTTCTCTTCTCTCTCATATATAAGTCGTTGAAGCAGGACAAGAACATAGATCGTGTCGCTGCTTTCGTTAAGCGGCTGTTACAGTTGTGCTGCTATATGACTCCTGCGCAGGTGAGAATAGTAAAATAATAAGTGTAGGTATAGTAAAAAAGGTCACATATGTGACAGAATTTAAAAAGAATATGTCAACTTGTAAAATCATTAAACAAATTCAACATTCTTTTATGTAATGTAAATTACACCAGTAATATTTATGAAACGTCTATAAAATGCTAATGACCCTACCTCCGGTTCGGAACCTATAACTTACATAGAAGATACCAACAAGAAACTCTGCGGTTCATATTACAAATACATAATAAAACACAGAAAAAATGGTAATATAAAGTTCGGAACTTTTATTAATACAATAATGAGTTAAGAAGGAAACAATAAGTATTGTGATGGACTTAAGATTCATATTACATACTAGCTGTGACAGCGACCTCGATCGCGTGGACTACACGATTTTTAATTTATTTATTCTAAAATAAAAGTAACCTAAGTTACTCCCTATTACATCTAGCTACCATAAAAAGACCTGTCAAAATCGGTTCAGCCATTTCAGAGATTAACCCGAACGAACAGATAGGCAGAAAAAAATGTTATTTCGGTGTATGTGCCGTATATATATATTATTTATATTCATTTAGTAACAAGAAGCTATTTCAAAATGGCACTCGAATTTTATTTTTAAAATTGGAGTGCCTGATGTTTGAACAAACAAGCACTTTGATATATTTTAACTAAAAGGCACTCCAATTTTAAAAATAAATGTGAGTGAGTGCCTTTTTGTTAAATATATTGTTACGAGCTTCGGGTTCGTGACAATGAAAACTGCCGATAAAAATTACCAAAAGTCACACTTTAATTAAACGCCACTAATTACAACTTTAAAACGCACTAATTAAAACAACAATCGCTCCCAAGTCGCACTTCAAGATCGCTTTCGAAGTAATCACTTGTATCGCTAATTCAATACTGTCCCGGTCGCGGTGAATCCCGGCCTTTTATATTGCCGCGGTTGTTCCCGAACCTTCCAACGCAGAAACATCCAGAATATTCGCGCGCAGTCTGGCCTTGACCGACCGTACGGCCATTGTGCTAGTAAGTTCTGGCATCGACGTCTCGACTCTCTGAAGTTCCGCATTCCAAACTAGATGGCGCTGTTTACTAAAAACTTTAAACGTGGCGCGTAACAATATCAAACAAAATATCGTAGGTGGGAAAAAATTCTCGAAACTGTTATTTATTTTAAATATACTTTTAGTACCTAAATTGTGTTTGACGAAATTTATTATAAATATACCTTAAGTACCTAAACAGTGTTTGACAATTCAATTTAATACCAACATAACATATAATTTAATAAAATTAATTGAATGACTGTTTTGTTTAGGCCTGCGGTATGCTGTTTCTAATAGCGCAAGTTCTAAAGGATGGGGGCAAAAAGGAAGCAGTCAAACTGGTCTGGACCAAGCGGGAGATCAAAGAAGAGGTGGGTAACAAATATAATATAGAATTGATTTATACAAATTTTTATTAAGCATCACGCCATACTAGCGACCTCGAAAGATAAGGGAAGACAATTTTTTTCAGTTTCTACAATTGTGGTGTTCTGAGTTTGTGGTGGGTTATCAAATAAAACTCCGTTAGCAATTTCACCAAGAAGCGCACGCACGTCCGCACCGGTCGGTGATCAGAATAGTAATGACTAATGCTATATAATATTAATTACGTAGCTTTATGTACATACAGTACAGATAAAAAGCACGTCAGATTACACTCTCTATACATTTAAAATAACTTAACGGGTCAAAATGCTTCAACATTTTATAGTAGTTGATACGAATTACTTACCTACTGCGTTTCGTATTAACTTCTAAAGAATGTTGTAATTTGGTTTGTACAATTTCGTAACAATTTTGGTTTGTATACTTTTTGACGATGGATAAATGTTACTTGTAACCAACATGAATTGATTATAATTATCGATTATATTATTTTTATAGTACTATACGCCGTACTAGCGAACTTTTCCGGAGCCTAACGGTTGATACAGCAGAAAAATTTCATCGCCTACGATAACTTGCGGTTAGCTCAGTAGGTAAGAGCAGCACGCGCGATACGTGAAGGTCGTGGGTTCGATTCCCACACCGCAATGGGAGATACAATTTTTCTGTTTCTAATATGAATTGATTATGATTATATCGTGTTTTGATAAGTTAAGGCCCAATACGAAGAGAATTAGCGAAACTTCATGTATTTCTGTTCACTACAACGATGACCTCAAGTAATTCTAAGCATTAAATCACTTTTTGTACGTTTATTCAGATATTTTACAAGGTCGCCGCCTTCTTGAAATTTTAAAATAAATGAATATATAAAAATTATACCGTTTTTAAAAAATGTTAAAAAATGATTTCTTCAAATTATTTTTCTTCCAAAACTCTGTAAATATATACTTAGAAAAAAATATTTTTACTAAAAAATGTTAGGATTGTGATTCCAAAGGTCGCCGCCTTCTTTATTTTTTATATAATCTATTAGTTATTAAAATAATTCATTTTAAACACAAACGCCTGATTAAATTGCACTGTATTGCATAATTCTTAGATATGAAAGTTTGCCGTTCAGGTGCTTCGATGTGTAGTGTTGACAGGTGACGGCAGTTAGTTGTCTGTTTTGAAAATAGTAAATAAATTGGTTTACACGCGTAGTCTTTACTATAACGGTGAAATAATGTTAGGAAAAGAAATAAATATTACCTAAGGGCTAAAATAAAAAGAGTTTATTACAACAACGCAGCTCGAATTGCGAAAATTCCATTTTGATATTACATTTTTTGTAAAATACTTTTTTGTTGGGAGGCTGCTTAGGCTGCATTTTTAGGGTTCCGTAGTCGACTAGGAACCCTTATAGTTTCGCCATGTCTGTCTATCTGTCTGTCCGTCCGAGGATAATCTCAGAAACCGTTTGCACTAGGAAGATGAAATTTGGTACAAATATGTATATTAATCACATCAACAAAGTGGATAAAAATAAAAAAAATAAAAACATTTTTTTTAGGGTACCCGCTCTGCCGGTGATGTTGTGGTGGTTCTTAAAAATTTTCCCACAGCATTACCATTAAGGCGATGAGGTACCCCGGGGGGTTTAGTGGGTAGGCCTGTCCTTTTTAGGGCAGGAGAGTCCCACACACGCCGTCACCTCCCTCGGGTGACGGTACGGTGCGCCAAGCATTTCCCCCCGCACAAAAAAAAGGGTACCCCCTCTACACGTAAATTGGGGTGTGATTTTTTTTTATTTCAATCCCAACATGTGATGTATCGTTGGATATGTATTTAAAAATGAACAGGGGTTTACTAAGATCATTTTTTTATATTTTTTATATTTTGGGAAATAATCGCTGCAAAAGAAAATAAAATTGTCCCCCCCCCCCCCCCCCCCTCTAACTTTTGAACCATAAGTCAAAAAGTATGAAAAAAATCTGGAATATAGAACTGCATAAAGGCTTTCTAGGAAAATTATTTTGAACATCAGGTTCAAGATAGGGTTTAATCGTTTTTGAAATTTTTGAAAAAATATTTTTTTAACTAAATTTGTAATTTAAGGATACTTAAGTATTGTGATGCTTTAAAAACTACGGAACCCTACACTGAGCGTGGACCGACACACTTTTGGCCGGTTTTACTTATTTACAATAGCCAAACTGATCATTTATACGTTTCTAGGCAAGTGAGAAACTCAAAAATGCAAATCGTCGACTCGCGTGCAATACCGTGTATGTAGCATTTGCCATAAAGATTAAATTTGTCTGTTATTTCATATTATTTCAATCCAAATTAGAACTTACGGGTAAATGTCATTACACGGTATTGCACGCGAGTCGACGAAATTCACATATCGGAAAATAATGAACAGAGGAAGTGCAAACACAGAGACGGCAAATAATGTCATATATTGTCATAGGGGTATGATTGACTGCTTGGAATTGTCTAGTAAGAATTAACACACTCAGGACCTAACCCCCACTATGGAGAAAACATAATGAAGTTTTTAATTTTTAATTTTTGCAATTTTTACAACGACATTTTGTAACACTCACAAGAACAATAATTTCAAAGTACGTAAAGTTATTTTTCGTACGTAAGAGCTTTTGCCCAAAAATTTTTTTTTCGTTTTTTTCGTTTTAATGGCCTATGATACGCCTACACATTTTTTTTTTGTAAATTTTGGACTTAAAATAAGACTTTTATAGCACAAAATTCGTTTATTGTAGGTAAATTAAATACCTTCATATCACATGAATAACAAAACACGCGTCTATTGAACATAGCTGGGCACCGTTAATCAAATAGTTAACTTCGTTAATCGTTAATCCGTAAATAAAAAAGTTAGCTTCGTTAATCGTTAAAACGTTACATATCTGAAGAATTAACGCAAGTTAACGTTAATCGTTAATCCGTTAAAATATAATCCAAATAGATGAATGAATGGTTATCGATTCTCACCAGGACCTGGAATCCGATTCCATGTCTTTGATTATACGAGTCCATGGGGTTTGATCACTGCACTGCTCAGTACATTTTTTCAATTTACCTAATAGGTACTAGCTGTTACGACTACGTTCGCGTGGACTACAGGGTTTTCCATATATATGTCGCAGTCATCTGGTTGAAACAGCTATTTGATTGAATCACTAGCGTGTTTATTAAATGACGACATTTAATTGAATGACTAGGCCGAACGTTGAATGAATAAGACTCACTGAACGTCTAACAAGTTAGCGGATTGTAACATAGCCCTTTGAACATAGCGGACGTAATCAGTCAGGTGATTGTAATTTAGTTTATTTTTTTTCCACTGCGGCGTTAGTGCTCATCAAAACAAAGATGGCGTCAAACAGCTGGTACAGATATAATCGAATAGCACTGTGTTGATAATTTTTAGAGTGAAATTGAGATATAAAGTGATTTATTCGTAAAAAAATATTTTTTTAGCCTAATTGCCTTAAGACTTAAAATTGTTAAAACATTAAAAATCTTATTAGGGTGTGTTATGTCATGTCTTCATTTTTTTTATCTAAATTTAGTTATCTTTTTAGTGGTGAACTTATGGTCACCTTAATCAAACATTAAAAAGTCAGCTATGTCCCATTCAACGACTATGCTAAATGACGTTCAGTCAAGAAGTTGAACGTTATATTAAACAATTTGACGAGTTGTCCTTTAGTCATTCAATTAAACGTCGTCATTCAATGAACGCGCTAGTGATCCAATCAAATAGCTGATTAAACCAGATGACTGCGACATATATATATCTATTTTCATGTTCGCTGTTAGCCCTCCCCGTCTCCCCTAATATTCAAAACCAAAGTAGTCCATATTTAAGCCAAGTTTTGAGCTATGTTTTGAATGTTGAGTTTTGTGCCAAATTTCATATCCCTAATTTAAAAAGTAATTATTTTTCCATATTAACTTTTACGGGCGGTATTACCTCTTTCCCCCTCATTTTCAAAACAAAAAGTAGCCTATATCCGTTCTAGAGGTTCAACGGTTACCTACCCATACCAAAAATCATCAAAATCTGTTCAGTGGTTTAGGCGTCAAAGCCGGACAGACAAACAGACAGACTGAGTTACTTTCTCATTTATAATATTAGTCTAGATTTTAACTTGGTAAGTATAGTGATTTTTAATTAAAGGATTTGTTGTTTATCTCATAAACATTCTGCATTAATATAATAAAACTTTGAAAATGCATTACTTCCTATTTCAACTCTTTTTCTTTACTTTAAATGTTATTACATACTTTTTCCTTCTTTTCCATACACTTTTCCATAAATCTACAATTAATTAGAACATTTTATGGTTCTTTTATAGTTTAGGCAGCGAAATAAGTAACTTTTCTGGTTGATTTTTTCCACCTTGTCTCCGAAAAACCCAAATAAATACTTTATGAAACCAAATTTTTTCCAAAATAAAATTTAGCCTATATTACTCTTGAATAATGTCGCTTTTGAATGGTGAAAGAATTTCTAAAAACGGTCCAGTAGTTTTTGAGCCTATTCATTACAAACAAACAAAGTTTTCATCTTTATAATATTAGTCTAGATTATCCACACGCAAATGATCACTGTCAGTAATTTATGGAGCGTTCGAGTATTACGTTACGTAATTTGGGGGGGGGGGGGGGGGGGGACTATGTAAAACGTTACGAAGCGGTCCAATAAAAACTTAAGCCAAACCGTACGGTTTCCGGAGAAACCTTCCCGATCCGACATGTTGAAATCAAATTAACAAAATGAATCTATTTGCAGCTTTCTCACTCGCACTCGCTGCCATGCAGTGAATAGTAGGCATTGGATGAACGATTAACGGACTTCCTGATTATTAACGGAAGTTAATGAGTCCGTTAACGGTTTTTAAAGTTAACTTAAAAGTTAATCCGTTACTCAAAATGTTAACTTCGTTAATTAACGATTAACGGATTAACGAGTTAATGCCCAGTTATACTATTGAATATATTTGTTTCTTTGAGTACACCAAAATAAACGTGTTAAATCAATCTGCCGCTTGTGTCTAACCTTTCCTCTGGGTAATAACTCCTTTAAAAAAAAAAGACACGATTATTCGTGTAAAAATGGAAGCTACTTTTATTAGTTATGCTTCATTGCAGACCGCAAAAATTTTAATACAGCTATCCTAATATAGAATTATTATCTTTTACTAATCTGTAGAATAACCGTGCACCGTTTTACTACACTTGTTTATGCTTCATTTATGACACGAATAAACGTGCAGTGATACATTTCTGTTAACAAGTCACAAATTTTTCACTAGAATAATAAAATTATATGTTTTTTCTTGAATACTGAGAAAATCGATAGATTTATTTTCTTAAAAAATATATGAGCTGAAATATGTTTAACCTTTAATATAATTTATACATTAAATATATCTATTCATTACGTCATTAAAGTAATGTGATTTCAAACGTTTTTACGGTTTCCTGAAAAGTTGTAGTTTTTCGTTTGCACGTTTATTCGTTGGAGCCATCGATATGTTTGTATGTATGTAACGAATAAAGTACAAAATTGATAATCTATTGGTACTTACTAATATTACAAAGTAGTAAGATTTAATAAATTAATACGTACGCAATGCTGTCTCTATTGTATTAGTACTACATGGCATTCGCTCGTACTAGCACCGCACACTCGTGCTGCGCTAGCACGAGTTAATGCCAAATGCGTTCAATAGATGGCGCGCGGTTCGCCGCGAAACGGGTAATGTCAATTGCTTCGTATTGGGCCTTAATGGAAACTTATTTTAATTGTTTAAAATGGACCGCGAATGTCTTGAATTTGATACACAGTTTACACTTTTATGTTTTTATTTTGTAGGAACAAAAAATAGAACTTGATGATTCTGTAGCGAAGGAAGAGAATGAGCAGGAATCGTTAGAAGTGAGTAAAACAGAAGAGAACGGCGCAGAAGGAGAGGAAGAGAAAGTGGAACAGAAGAAGATTGATCTCCTAAGGGGAGACAAGAGGGATTTGCTGATGGGTAAGTGTAGTAAAGCTATTGGTGGCGTATATAGGGAACGGTGGGGTCGGTCCGCCCCAAGAGTTAAGCACCAAGGGGTGACTACGGAGTGCAAATAAGTAGCTACTGGTGTATCTGCACAAAAAAGGTAGCGTGGCAAGATATAAGTTCTTAAGAGAGGTAGGGCTTAGCGATTTATCGCTCGAACTGGAGCAGCCCGACTGGTGAAATACCTCCACCTTACAGAAGACTGCAGCCAAATAACAATCACTTCTGTGTTGTTGTGTTCCTACGTTTGAGTAAGGTTTCCAGAGCTCCTGGGGGGTGCAACATTAGTAGCAGAGGTCAAGCCTTAAGTGAAGTCCAGTAACAGCTTTATTATGCTGTATTTATCGCCCTTAAGCTAGGACCTCATTACCTTTTAACATCAGGTGGGAGGAGGTAAATCTCGAACTCCATTTTACACCAAACGCGACCTATCAGTGTAGCGTCAGCATAGACTCTGTTCAGTAGATCACAGCTTATACACATTTTATATTCCTAACGATTGGTGTATACGGTTATAATCATGTAGAAAAATCTCTATTGAGGTAGGCATTTTTTTGTGTTTCGCACGATATAATGTTTGTATTACTTAATTGGCTTAAATAAAAATAGAGATATGAACTTTGTCTCATGGGATTTCTATCATTGGCACCTGTTAATATGAGAACATAGTCACTTTTCCCATAGGAGGCACATGTAGGTATCAAACATTCCAATATTTTATCCGTGGTTGCACCTGGTTTAATGTTACTTGTGACTTTATATTTATTCCCAACCATTTTTTGAAGCATTTTGCATAATCCTCGTCCTTGGTCATCTCCGAATATTTGTATCCTATGTTTTAAATATATTTTATTTGTGTCCAGTGCGCCATCTGTTGTTGAATAGTGAGGTCGATAAATAGTATTTGCTGTTTGAGGTATGTAGTTGCTTATTCCGTTGCAAGTTGTCGCGGTGCTTTCCTTTTGGTGATTAGCGCCATCTGTTGTTGGGTAGCAATCATTGTTATCCTGAATAGTTTTTGTAAGACTTTCATCCTGTGTTTGTGGCTCTTTTTCATATACTTCACTGTGCGAAAAATCTAATTTTGTCCTATTTAAACTTTTCCTTTTTTTCTTTTTGGTTGTGGTGCAGATATTAGTTAATTTTTCAATTTTGGCGTATAACTTATAATTTTCAGTAAGTAAATTTTGTATTTCATTTTCTGCAATAGTCAATTTATTTTCTAAAGTATGTATTTTATTTTCTAGGTGTTCGGTTTGTTCATTTTGCGTAATATCAGGACAGCTTCTATTAAATCGTTGATTTCCGCATTCAGTATCCGTATCAGAAATACTGCCCGATAGTGCTTCGAATGAGTTATCCGTCGATATATTTATTTCAATTTTTTTCCTCCGAGTAACATTGTCAGCTGAGTTACTGTTTGCATTTTTCCTTTTAATTGACCAGCACCTGCTACAGTTCCAATCCTCCTTGTTCTCGATTGTCATCATAAGGAAGCGAGTTAGTGACACGTTGGTGCAATCTAAATGAAAATATTCTTTGCAACTGTTGCAGTTGAGATTTTGTCGCTCTGTTATCATCTTTCTACATTTTATGCATTCTAGCGCCATCTTGTGTTGACGCGCGAAACTATAATAAGTGGGGGTTAAAGTTCGATGATTTACTTTTTATTTGAACGTATTACCGTTATTGTAATTTAAAAAGTTTTAATTCACTACTTGTTTTGAATACGTAAATCAGTACTCTTCACAACCACTGGTATTTCACTAGTTTTTAAAATTGTGTTAGACTTGAGGTAATGTTTATTTCTGTTTTCATAATCACCCGTAAATATTCTTTAGTTTTTACACTTATCCTTAAAAGTTTTTATCACAAACACTTACACTTGTAATGGATGGATGGATGGATGAATCACTTTGTTTACTATTATTTAAAATATATTTTTAAGGAGCGAATGTTTACATTACAACGCCATCTCTACCGGATAGTGATTCTGTTTAGTGGTAAAAACAACAACAAATTATCAATATACTATTCGGTAAAATAGGCGGGCGCACGTGTACTGCATAGGAAATAGTTCCGCACAATGACTTAATAAAACTCGTTTTTTGACTAGAAAATATACGTGGACGACGCGCCCGCCGACAAACTAAAATTTATGTATCATTTTGCCGGCCGAATATTCGTCGGCCGGATACAGGATATTTGGCTTGATCACCGGCCGGATATCCGGTATACGGCTAAACACCTTTACGTTGTATAGTTGTTAACAATATAAAGAGCAAAAATTTGATTGTGTTTCATGTTAGTCTTTTTCTGCAGAATGCTTCTATATAAGAAGTCGGACATCTGTATGAATACGTCTATCGACCTTTACGCAAACGCCGTCTCATTATTTCAGACGATGACGAGGAAGAATCTTACGTGGACCTGAAAATAGATTCGGCTGGTAACATCAAGCCGAAGAAGCGTCGTGCGCCGGCCGCCGCCGCCGGCTGGCATCACGCGCGCGTCGCGGGGGGGCACCAGCCGGAGGAGGACAAGGGGACCACGACCAAGGAGCTGGAGACAAAGATACAGCTGAAGAGGACCGCTAACATGGACAAGGTGAGTGGGAAGTGTTTAGTTTAGTTTTGACGTCCTCCTTAGCCGAGAGGCGAGTAGGCTGGACTTTAGTGTGTAGCCATCTCTGTGGTGCCGGGTTCGATACCCGGTACGGTCAATATGAGAAACGATTTTTTCTGTATTA
Source organism: Glyphodes pyloalis (assembly GCA_037074685.1). Lineage (NCBI taxonomy): Eukaryota > Metazoa > Arthropoda > Insecta > Lepidoptera > Crambidae > Glyphodes > Glyphodes pyloalis. The sequence continues at coordinate 3,153,504 of JAYKKO010000020.1, forward strand.
TCTCGGGTCTGGGTGTTGAGGTACCGTCGTTAATTTCTGACATTGCTCTGATTCTGTGGTAAGTAGTTTAAGTACTTGGGTTACAGGAATCAGATACAACGATGGTACCACAACACCCAGATCCGAAATAGAAAAAAGTTCGTTTCCCATACTGACCCAACCGGGGATTGAACCCGGGACCTCAGAGATCGCGCGACGGCAATATACGGTCCGCTCGCCTCTCGGCTATGGAGGCCAACATTTTACAATTGTCATGTCTAATTTCATGCATTATGTTTTGTAATCAGGTGATATCGGAGTACAATCCTCTGGCGAGGAACCCGGCCTTCGCGGGCGCCACGCGGAGTGCGTACGTGGAGCTGCTGCCGCTGGCCGGACACTTCCACCCCACCGTGAAGCTGTTCGCGCAGAAACTGCTCAACGGTATGTACAAGCATAGAACGAGAAAAACATGGAAGAATTCCCGTTATGGCTTTATTCTAATATTGGCTTTTGAAAGATACTGTGAATAGAAATATTTGATTATTATTACTATATTATTCATTAATAATACGATATTTCGTAGGTTGGTACAAAAGTATAGACACAAAAAAAAATAATGCGTTTAGGTCGAAAAATAGACAGGGTTCGTTTTTTATAGAATGAGATGGAACAAGCGCTGTGATTGGTCCGCGCCTGTGACTTGTCGCGTCCTTGGAAACGGCATGTGTACCGTCGCTAGCTCACTTTTTTAAACCACGCCCACCGTGCCTTACTTTCCGTGGTGCTTTTTCAAACGTTAGAAATGCTTCTATGTTTATTTCGTTCATTTATCATGAGTAGTCGGAGAGTTTGTTTGTTTATTTGGGCGCGCTTATAATCGTAATATCGAAGCTGAATATTAGACCTTATGTTGACGACATAAGAGCTTGTTTGACGTGTTTTGTCTGTACTACTGGTTCTAATTATGATATTTCCGATAAATGTTCAATTATTGGTAACTCGGTAAAAACATGTTTTTATTTAGTCTTTTCAGTTTTTCAAAATATAATGAAAACGTATTTTTTGTGTGATGTCACTGATGTCACACGTAACATTAATGTATTGACGTCAGCATTTCGTAAAAACGCATTTTGAGCATAATAGCCGCCGGCCCTGGGGTCACGAGGCGAGAATCAAACGTGAGGACAGATCCTTCAGGAAAGACTACATTTCACTTGACCATGGTCTCTACTGCACGCTTGAGCTTTTGAGCTTTTGATGACTTAAATTGTAATTACTTTTCAAAGGGAGTTGGGAGTTAGTCATGCTCACTAAAACATCTCTGGGGTGGTGGCGCTATGTGGCGGGACGTTGCATTCACGTCATTATGGTTGAGTGAAGCGATGGCTGGCACATACGTCATGCTTGTGAACAGGTGCCACCCCCGGAGACTGGTCTGCTTCAGCTTACCTTTCGAAAAAAAACACTGAATTTTTTATTCACTCATCAAAACAAAACTATATGACTTGTTCTACACATAGCTATAAGTTAGATACTGCTACTGTAACTTATCTGCTGAGTTTCTTACCGGTGTCTTCTCGGTAGATATAGGTTCCGAACCGGAAGTAGAATCACTTTGCATTGTATTCAATGACAATTCAAAAGTGTTACATGTAACTTATTTGAATAAAGAAATATTTGAGTTTGAGTTTTGTGCCTTTTCAGCCGCCGCTCCAGCTTTAAAGTTAAGTCTTACATATTTTCAACTCAATAATAATAATAATCAGGCATGTCTTATAACTTCCAGAACAATTGATTCAGTACAGCGGTGATCCACTAAAGGACTTCGCCGGCATCCGTTTCCTCGATCGTTTCGTGTTCAAGAACCCCAAGAAGCGCGTCGATAATGACGACGGAGCCGTGAAGAAGGTGAAGGGCTCTCATCCCAAGTTCGCTGTGAGGAAGAACTACACTGCTAAAGGTACGGTTTTATTATATACTTGCTGTGCCCGCGTTCGTGTGGCCTACATACTTTCATGGTCGGTTTTACTCATTATCAGCCCAATATACGAAACAAGAAGTATTCCATATTTTAATCCAAGCATTTCGAGCTATATTTGTACCAAATTTGATATCTCTAACTTAAAAAATAATCATTTTCTGATATAAACTTTCTAGGGCTTTTATTTTCAAAACAAAAAGTATCCTATGTCCGTTCTAGAGTTTCATCGTATGCCTATACCAAATTTCATCAAAATTGTTTCATCATTGATGCTAGTCAATAATTTCAATACACACAACTTACCAATAATATCTGAACACTCATCTATACAGGTAGCTAAATGAGACACATGACGTGCGTGACACATATTGACGTTATGAGTGTTCAGATTTTATTGGCATCTGCTCAGATATTATTGAAGTAATGAATGTTCAGATATTAATGGTAACTTGTGGTGTATGGAACTTTTTGACATTTTAACTGTTCAGAAGTATTTGGTCACTTTGTCCGATATATCTGACGGCGACTGTACATCATATATCAGTGACAGTACTGACAGTCCTATCCACCAATATATGAACGGTCGATGAACGTGCTTTACAACTATTTAAATAGTCAGTGTGTTGATAAGTCGAACCGTGACGTTATTGTTTAGTTATTTCGTAAAAAAAACTATTAAGAATTAATGTTTTGACAAGTATTTGAAAGTATCTCAACTGACTTCTCTTTTTTTTACCTGACTTTCGATGATAGCTCCGTTATTTCATCATCTTCATTGAACTTGTGGGGGAGAAGGTCAACCCTGAACTGACTAGCCGGTCATGATCCCTGTTATCTTTTGTTGACAGGTCTTAAGAGCATACCAATTAATTCATCATCATATTTAAATGAGGACGCCAAGAAGATACCAGTTGATGAGAAGTTCTTGTATGAGTGAGTACCAAAAATATGATAATGTGTAACAAGTTGTAATAATTAAAATATTTTAAAAAAACAGAAATAATAATTTTTTCTGTTTCTTTAAAATATTAGTACGCTAGTGCGACGTAAACCACAAAATTTTTATTATTAAGTTGTAATAAATTAAACTTATGGAATATTTACATTATTTATTGCACTCCATAAGTAAGTAATGATGTTACATGTAGTTTCTATAAAACTAAAAGTACAAGTTGTGGACCCAGGTGGGCACGGCAAAGATAAGAGAGGGGATTATTATTTTTATTACTTTTATTTTTACTTAGAGAACTTATGAAACGCATTCTAACATTACGCTGTTTATATATGTCGGTAGACTCGCACGCGTACTATCACCATTTTTTTCCATCGATTCTTCGCTCCTATTGGCGAGTGTTTTAATTTATAGCCTAAACTAAGGAATGCAATCGCAAAAATAAAATACCTACTAACTATTGTTGTTTCTGATTTCTGTAACACAAGTGCTTTAGCTACTTACCATAGGATCAGAGCAATGTATGTGATGTTGTCCAATATTTATTTATTTAGTAAATATGCTTTTTACTAAAAAATAAAAATGTTAAATTATTATTTAACTAATAAGCGAACATATCCAACACTTTTCATATTTTATTGTAAACACCGTCAACTAGCCAATTCGATATTAGATCTTATGCGCACTTATGTTTAATCTTACCTACATGTCTCTTTTTCTTTTATCGCAGTTTCCTTCAAAAGCGTCGAGAGGTGAAAGACTCTGATGACGACGACAGTGACAACGATTCGGTGAACAGCGAAGACTTCGAAAAGTATTTGGACTCCGTCACAGGCTCTAAGGCGCAAGGTAAATTGAATCTTAAGGTTATGATGAGAAGAATTAGCCATCATAAAATAAAACTTTCTTGAAGGTCCGTTGTAAAAGTTTAGTACGATAAAATGATAAATAAAATTTAAGAAAATATATTTACAATCGCATTTGGACAAGATGATTGATACCTCACCTGCAAAAAAATAATAACTTACGTTAACTTACGATTAGCTCAGATGAAAGAGCAGCACGCGCAATGCCTGAAGGCCGTGGGTTCGATTCATTTCGTGCAAGGGGAGATGAAATATTTATATTTCATTAAAATGACCTTTTAAATGCGAGACGCGTTTGATTTTCGATTGTGTATATCTATATAAACAAAAATGAATCTATTTACGAGCATAACTTCAACAATACTGTGCCAAATTGGATTATTCTTTTTTTGTTATGTTATTGATTGTTAAGAAGAAAACTTTAATAAACCGGGATCGTTCGTTCGCGTGCGAACCCGCCAATAGTAAAATAAATAAATTCAGAATATTTTTTATTAATTATTTATTTTATTCAGCGGATTCAGACGAAGAGCTTGACTACCTAGCGGATATGGAAGCGACTAAACAGCAACAGAGCGCCAAGAAAAAGAAAGATGGCGCCGACAATGATCACCTCGATGAGCTGGGGAGTGGAGAAGATGATGATGATGATGTGGGCGATGCAAGTGATGGGGCGGCGGGTGATGAAGGAGGTAAGGAGCCTTAAAGGCTTTTTTTATATTTCACTTCAAGTTTGATCTCAGCCCACCGGATGTTAAGTGGTAATGAGGTCCTAGCTTAAGGGCGACAAGTACAGCATAAGAATAGCTGTAACTGGACTTGTCGTCCTTGAATTAAGAATAAAAATTCGCTTATATGAAAAACTTAACATCGAACACTTTGACTAAATAATTGAGAAATCGTTGTTTTTAGAGTTCATATTTTAACAGTCGCAAGTCGTGGCAGACTGTAACTGAATCTAAACTTAGCATTATTTTATAAATATATGGTCTAACTGCTAAATGTCATTTGGTGTGAGATTTGTCCTGAATAAATTAATAAATAAATACTGAAAATAATTTTATGTCCATACTTATTGCTTTGTAAGACCCCTGTTTTCTGTCTCGTATGAATGTACTTACTGTTTTCCCTCAACAGACAGTGACGGTGAATTGAACATTTCGGCAGATGAAGACGAACCAGTTCTCTCTGGTGATGAGGATGGTAAGTTTAGCCACAAAACCTCCCAGTTAAAAACGTCAGCCCACAGACCAAAAAAGAAATTAAACTATATTACTATTACAAAGGTGAATTTGTTTTGGCTGTTTGTTTGAACGCTTTAATCTCAGGAACTGCGTGTTCTAAATTTGTTTTTATTGAGGACCAAAGAATTTGTGAAAAATGTGAAAAAAATGAACTGAAGAAAGACTGGATCAAAACTTGTTTGAAAAAAAAAATTCAAATGTTACCAGGGCCGCGTGTGTGTGAGATCAAGTTATCTTTTACGTAGTATAGTATTAACTTGGCAAGTTTGGCAACTAACACTTACCTATAAAAGTCATTAAGTCAATGACATATTCGAATGTTTGCGTTTTACCAAAACTGTAGAAGAAGTTAATACGAACTACTTACTGCCCGCCGTTTCGCTTAGGCTGCACCGACCGTGGCCACGACCTAACTGTTAACTTATATTAAATGTTTAAAATAGAACGCCAAAGAGTTTAATTCTAAATAAAGGCAATTGTTTCATGAAAGTTTATTTCTCAACAGAACTTCTACTACAAGGCAGCGATGACGAAGATGATGAAATTGATGTACTGGGCAAAAAGTCTAAAGGAAAATCAAGCTTTAAACTCAAAGGTAACTATCCTAATACTAAAGGTTCTTCTTAATCCTTATATCTTTTTTTATCTCATAACAACAGAAAACAAATACTTTTGCAATAGCAATCTTTTAGGCGCCAAATTTTAATGCACCGATGGAAATGACGACCTCCGTGGCCGAGAGGCGAGCGTGCCGGACTTTGGCGTCGCGCCATCTCAGAGGTTCCGGGTTCGATCCCCGGTCAGGTCAATATGGGAAACGAACTTTTCTGTATCGTCTCGGGTCTGGGTGTTGTGGTACCGTCGTTGTTTCTGATTTCTGTAACACAAGTGCTTTAGCTACTTACCATAGAATCAGAGCAATGTATGTGATGTTGTCCAATATTTAAAAAAAAAAAAATGCACCATTAGGAAAGTACATATGGCGCAATAACCAGAAACTATTGTTTTTTGCAGGCAATGTGTGCAAGCGTTAAGGGTAACTGTAGGATCAGCCAAGCCAATAAATTTTATCACGCTCTTAATAAATATCAAAATTGATTAAATTAAGTGCTTCAGCTGTTGATTGGCTGCAGATTGAGTGGGGTGTGCCATCAGCTGTCACATGCGAGAAATCTGTCGTATTGCTCATGCTATACAGGGATAGCATGCGCAGCGAGAGTAAATTTTATCGCGCTCTTTTGAAATGTCAAAATCAATGCGTCAACTGCTGATTGGCTGAAAATACGAGTACGGTGTACTATCACCCAATCAACGGTATAGAAACTTTTGTCGTCTCATGCGAGATATTTGACGTATTTCGCATAATAGGCCTGATAGTCAATCCGTTGAGTAATTAAATTTTACAAAAATGAGTTTAATATCTGAAAACTATGCGAGACACACAAACAGCGATTCAATTTTATATTTAAGATCATATATCAAAAATCTTTCTTAAATAACATCATTTAGTAGATATTCTCCGCCCCACAGACACTCAATAACATCTGATATTATTATGTTTAACATTTATCCTTTCGTTCACGCAGGAAAAGACGACTTAGGGTCGCTATTCGCGTCAGCCGAAGAATTCTCGACGCTCCTCGAAGAGACCGCTTCAAATAAAAAGCAAGGGTCCAGTCAAGCTGTGTCCAATACAGACAATTCCAGTACAAAACAATTAGCATGGGAAGAGAAACGGGACAGGTGGATAAAGGGATTCAACAACAAAATTTTAGGAAACAAAAAAGGCGGAAAGAACAGGAAGTTTAGCAAGAACAAGCAAAATGGCGGTTTCAACAAAATGGCTGATAGCAAAAAGGGTGGGAAACGAAAAGGCGGGAATGTGGATAATGCTGGTGGGAAGAGAAAAAAGTTTAAAAAATGATTTAATTGTGAAATAAAATATAAATGTTATTTGTGCAAGTATTGTTTTTTTATTTAATGTTTCTCTACAAGTATAGATCACACAAATTCATGCAATAATTATAGGAATTTACTACATAAATATACCAACCCTACCAATTTGAATGACCATCCATAGAAACCCCTACTTATTGCTTTTATTTATCTACTTAACCTACTATTTATTATTAGATTAGAACAACAAAAGTGCATCAACATAAGTAAGGGAGCGTTTAAGAATTACGTAACGCAATTTTTGAGGATTTTGCCGCATCCCCCCTCCCCCTCCCCTCTTCCCCATTAACGCACCGTTACGTTTTTCTGTACACCTTTCTTTGAAAAATTCGAACACACTAATACAATCGAGGGATTCCCCGGAAACCAAAAAGGTTGCCAATTTGGGAGTTTCATTTCATATTTTTTTACGCGTTACGTAATATTTAAAATGCCCAGTTTTTTAAATTTAATGAATAGGCTTATGGAGCTGGTAAAACAAGTACAGTCAACAGCACGTCAAGGTAACCACTTGCAGTTAGATATTAGTTCTTATGCTTACGACATAAGGGCGGTACAAAGTCCAAAGTGTGTAATGTGCTTTTGTTTGTACAATAAACATATTATGCGCTTCTCATTTCCTCGATGGACGCCCTGCTTTATGAACTACTGGTAAAGTTTCCAGACGCATAGAAGTAATTATAAAAACATACTTTATAAGAAATTATAATACATAACAGGAAAATAAAAATAATTCGTTACGGAACGCTCCCATACTATGATAGACCTACCTAAAAATTCATAACCTGCTTCTGACGAACTTGTTTGTAGACGATTATCGCTTGTCAAAAAGATGCAAGCCAATTTCGACCTTATTACAATCAGTTTCAACAATGCTCGTAACAATTTTACACGAATTCTCCAAACTAACTAATGACTAGTCACTTGTGGGTCGAGAAATAGGTATTCCGATAAAATAAACAGCATTCTGATATTCGCGCGCTCCGGTCATAACTACTAAACTTCTTGTTTGTTGACATTTAGTACATGTAGTTGTGTTGCGCGCCGCGCCATAGCGCCGTATCTTACATTTGTGTCGTGCAAATAACTGAATTTTCAGCGTTTTTTAACACAAATCTTGGAAAGTGAGCCACGCTTTGAGAACTAAAGTGAAAGAGAACATTGAACAATAGTTTATCGTGATTGGGAATGAAAAAGAGCGGGCAAAATCAGTGTGTATGTGATTGTACAGAGCTATTTATAGATACACCTACGACGCGCCGATGCCGTTTTCAACGCTACAGAAACACTTAACAATGAAGTGAACATTTAATAAGTTTAATATACCTAGAATCTTCGGTTATTCATTGTTTAAACACTCATAGGAATCATATTTGTTGTGAAAACGAAACCGCGAAACAAGTTTGACAGCTCATAGCCGCTGCACACATACAAAAAGTGCGCACTGCGCATGTGTGCGTATAAAGTGATGTGAAATTCTTACGCTTATCGATTGGTGAGATAATTTCAAGGACATTATCGAGTCCACGACGAACGATATTTATTGCACATATGATTAATGTGATTAAAGTAGAGGAAAATTTTTAGATACTGTTTCATCTTAAAATGGAACTAAACATGGAGCCTGCAATCACAGAAAGTAAAAGTTCTGAGCGTACGTCAGTAAGAACATCAACAAGTTCGAATCAACTTTTTATAGTAGAGAGTTCAGAACTTACCGATGATGCATTCCGTACTAGCTTAGATAGTTTATCTGTAATCGGCGAAAATGTAACTATAGGAGATGTTTCTATTGAAACACCGAATTTGAATCTTGGAACCCCTGTTTTTCCTATCAACACACCTACACTAACTCCTAATATAGAAACTCCTACTGTTGATAATACGCCGCTAATTGCCGCAACTCTTAAAACGGGTGATCTTGATAATGCGGTTGAAAACAAGCGACCTACAAATTTATTAAAACTATCGCTCACTAAAAATAATGAGAATGACATTTTCGTTAAACCGTCTCCGGTAATGGAGGTCATGTCGCCGGCCAGAATGTTGCAATTCGAAGTCGATATAGCCTATAGTGCTACGCCGACAATGAAGCGGGCAGCAATTGACTTTGATTTCTTCAATAAAACTAATTTTGATGAATATTTTGATGATAAACCGGAAGTTAAAGAAGCAAATGAAACAGAAAAATGTTTTGAAGAGATCCCAGTTATTGTGAAGAGCGACACTATTCGTCATGAAATTGGTTATGGTAAGTGGATATCTATGTATATTATATATGGGAAGTTTTTAACGGTATGTATCTACGTGCAAACTACAATCACGTATTTCTGTCGGGTAACCAACTTTAGGTATATAGTTAACCTTCTTTAAATTACGATACGTTACGAGTTAGCTTTTGGTTACGTAGGTGACCAACAATTTTTACCGCGACATCGCTTCTTCGTATTCATGTTTTCATTGATTAGTAACGTAAACACAACCCTCCACAGAATTTTGATGCGCTGTATCATTTTTTATTTATTTTTTTGTTATAGATAAGTGTAAGCAAAAAATACGTCTTCACTGTATTTTTTAAATGTTACTGACGGATAAATTACAATCTTTTTTTTTATATGTATTGGTGGTATGAAGTTTTGAGTTAATCATAAATAAAAAATATACCAAGTCGTTAATTATATCCACTCCTAGGATAAATAGATGGAATGTCCCTAATTTTACAATTTTGTGCTAACCTAATGTGACTTTATTAATTTAAAAATCGCTTTTACAATTTGCAATCAAAACTAGAATTAAAATAATTGGAAATGTTACAAAACAGCCCTTCAGAAATGCCTCCAACTTTTTGACAAATAAAAACTAAGAATACACAGGCACGTGTAAAACACTTTCTAAATAACTACGGTGAGAGAGAACACATCAAAGAAAATTTAATCGTGCCATCTTATTCAGTAACTATTCTTGATTCAATCAGATAAATTTCTAACACGTCTTGGTTCTCCCATGAAGGTGTTTACGTAAAATAATATCTCATTTTCATGAGACATGACAGGAACGTGTTTTGTAAAGTTACTACTCGTTAGGTTCTAGAATCCTAATGTTTTTAGGGATACAAAAACCATTCTTACACATCGTAAGAGAGATAGGGCATAGCGATTTATCGCTCGAACTGGATCGGCCCGACTGGTGAAATACCTCCACCTTACAGAAGACCGCGGCAAAATAACAATCACTTCTGTGTTGTGTTCCTGCGTGTGAGTAAGGTTTCCAGAGCTCCTGGGGGGTGCTACATTAGTAGCAGGGGTCATTCAAGGTAAGGGCGACAAGTCCAGTAACAGATTTATTATGCTGTACTTGTCGCCCTTAAGCAAGGACCTCATTACCACTTAACATCAGGTGGGATGAGGCCAATCTTGAAGTGTAATATAGAAAAAGAAACGTTACAGCACGTAAAGGTAAAAACTTGCAGTTCGATATTAGTTTTTATGCGCACGACATAAAGTTTGTGCAAAGTCAAAAAGTCATATCAAATTTCACAATTTTGTGATTGAATGAATACCCGACGCCCGACCCCGACCCGACGTAATCACCGATTGGACATTCAATCACAAGCAGTCTCACAACCTTCTACGATAATTAATTAGGAATCACAAGCGTTTCTTTCATCGTGGTGATGCTCGAATCGAGGTAAGTAAGTAAACTATTAAATTGTCTAAGGTACTTAGTATAACTTATGCTAGTCAACAAATAAGTCTAAGTTAAGGTTGTGTACACACAACCGATTGGTATGAAATGTTTCTTAATTTGGTTTCTTAGGTCGCTGGTTAGTTGTGGAATGCAGACACAATTTTGGAAAGGGACAATATTACAAATAATCAAAATTATTATTTGCTCATTTAAGTGAGTTTTCAGCACTGTACTAATATTGGAATACACGCCGAAGTATTTTAAACTCTAGAATTTGTGACGCCTAGAAATAAGGCTCTAATCTCTATATTGAATTGTGCTGTGCAAGATTAGTAAAAGCAACGAATCACAACGTCAAACGGCCCCCTTGCAAAAATGATCCTTTATTACACCTGAACGACCCTGAACGTCGGCAGAGTTGAGAGAAAAGATAACATAAGGAATAATAGTAGCAGGTGACACCAATTTCATTTTGATTGTTTGTTACAGTTTAAATGCAGTCAAAACACATGTAATTTTAGAAACCTTCACATGCTTCTAATCGTTAATAGGTACCTAACAGGACAAATTAAGACGGAGTAACTGCTACTTAGAATATTTTAAATAAATAAATAAAAACAAATTTATTTTCTTCCACGTTTTACTTCGAAGCACGCCCCATTTTTCTGCCAGTCTCAAAAAAAGGTTTGCATGAGTAAATAAATGCATTGTTCTACTCATACAAGGATCTTTAGGGTAAAATTTTACTTTGTAGTTATTAGACATTTATTTCTCAAGTTATAACGTATTGTTTATAAATATCAGATTACATCGTTAGTTAGATAATATTAATCGTTAATTCCGATCACCTTTATATGAAGTACAAATCCTTAAGGGCAAATTTTTATAAGTGCACTCTTGCGTTAGAAGAGGGTTAGAGGAAATTTCAGAAAAACTATGTATTAAGTGAAGAAGTGACAGAATGTTGACAACAAGGAATACAGAATTACGTATTTCTGAATTTAACATATTAAATTGAGAAATACGTAATTTTATATATAAAAAAGGTTCGATTGGCCACATACACCCTTGTTCATTTGCGTACGTTCTCACACTAATCCATGTATGGATTGAACTATGACCTCATTTCCTTTTCTTCTATCTAGTTCAAGTTCTTTATAAATTTAATTGTAAACTAAACGGTGTTTTACACTAAATGAAGTGATTTCCAATTAAATAAAATTCGAATACAAACTATTTTTAGAATGATCATGGTTCTTAATGTTTATTGGTTACTACGAATGCACCATTATCTTATCTAAAACAGGCAGTCGATTTTATAGTTGATCGATTTTTTACTCACTGTAAATATATATCGTTCCTCTTGATTTTTTTTTATTTTAAAAAGGGCATCAAAATACGTGTCTTAATTTTAAATATATAAGCATACATACAGACAACGGGATACGACTTTGTTTTATACAATGTAGCGATAATACTTATTGGTTTTGAAATAAATACTAAAAGAAAATACATAATACCATCAAAAGTAAGAAAAAAAACATCCTTTCTTTGGCGATCGAGTAAAAAATAGTCAGAATCTAAGGCTTAGTTACACCAACTTAACTTTCGGGTAAATGACGGATTTTACAGCTGTGTAGCATATGACTATATTTGTAGTTGTACCGCGACTTAACGTTACGCGCTGCTACATTGGCGAACGGTGTTGAGTGTTGAGTAAGCAATAATGTTTACATAAATAGTCTGTAATTAGGTATAAGCACTCTCTTTAATTTTATACTTCAACTTGTACTTGTGTGTTCAATACACCATGTCCAACATTTCGTCTTTCACTTAACCACGTCAACCTACCTAACCTGCAACACACCTCATGGCGACCCTGCCACTTCGAACAACTGGAACCTACAAGATGACCTGCCCATAGCTGACAATGATGAAGAAAAGATCGCACAACCAGAAAGATTCCTTACTGAAGAAAGAAGATGCATTATAGAAGATACATTATAGAAGAGAGAAGATTCATTATAGAAGACAGAAGATTCATTATAGAAGAAAGAAGAACCATTATAGAAGAATGAAGCTTATTATAGAAGACGGAAGTGAAGAAAGAAGCGTACGGGTCAAGGATGGTGTCCAGGGTATAGCCCGGCCCAGTCGGAGCGGTGTCCAGGGATATCCCGGCCCACGGAGTCCAGGGAATAAACCCGGCCCAATCATCGAGCGCGCCGTGCCTCATGCAGCCCTCGCGCCCCATGCTACACCTCCTGCTATCGGGATTCTAAATTACCAAGTAGAGCTTATAATTTTGACAATCGTTATAGGCAAGCTAGGACATTTGTTCGCAATAATTATAACAATTATAATCACAATGAAAATACTTCGCAGCAAACGCATACAGGACAAAGAGGTAAACGCCCTGACCAGCATTTTGCACGGTCAGCACGCGGCTCGCGCCAGCCAGCGCGCGGCCCGCGCGTTCATAATGTGTCATCACTCAATGACACAGATTACACTGCGATAGGTTGCGAAAATAATACAGAAGGGAAACAGTTTTTCGTTCCTAACTTAAACCATGGTATTTTCAATTATAATAATACCAGCATAGTTAAGAGTAGTATTGATAACAACTCGATTAATTTATTAGTCGATAGTGGCGCTAGTCTTTGCGTCATAAAGTTTGAGTGGTTAAAAAATAAAAGTAATTTACTTAGACAGATATGTCCGGCAGAATTAACGATTAGAGGAGTTAGTGGTAATTTGATATCTGAAGGATACATTTATCTAACTTTGACTTTTGAAGGAACAGAAGTTAAACAAAAGTTTTATGTTTTTAAAAATTTATCTTGTTCTGCCGATGGTATTTTAGGACAGAACTTTTTTCAGCGTTATCAAGCTGTAATCAATTACAAAGACAGCACGCTGACTTTAACTAACAATGATTTTAGCGTATTCATACCGATAGAAGGAATTTTATATACTTATGAACATAGCATTCCACCACGATGTGAAGTAATTAAGTACATTCCATATACTTTATCTAATGACTGTGTCGTTTTAGCTAAAGAAATTCGAGAAGGAGTTTTTGTTGCGGGTTTGATTTCAAAACCAGAGAAAGGTAGGATTCCTGTTAGAATTTTAAATACAACTGATAACGAGGTTCACATAGACTTATCGAACTTAGAAACGTATAGTTTGAGTTGTTTTGATGTTTGTAACTTCAACAAAGAGAAAATAAGTACAGATAGGGTAAAAACCTTACTGAACTTATTAAACTTAGAAGCATATTTGAACGAAGATGAACAGTTGAGTATACAAAAGATTTGTGCAAAATACGCTGACGTATTCCACTTACCAGGTGATAAACTTAGCACTACTAACTTGTTACAACATTCGATTCAATTAAAAGAAAATACAAGCCCAGTATACGTTAAGCCTTACAGAATCCCTAATGCCTTACGCAAGGAAGTCCATAAACAAATTAAAGAAATGTTAGAAAATGACATCATAGAAGAGACTACGTCTGAGTGGTCAAGTCCTGTGTTACTCGTTCCTAAGAAGAGTGACAAAAATGGAGAAAAGAAGTGGAGATTAGTTGTCGATTATCGTCAATTAAATAATAAAATACAAGACGTTAAATTTCCTTTGCCGAATATAGTCGAGATTTTAGATTCATTATCAGGAAGTATTTATTTTTCTAAATTAGATCTTTCACAAAGCTACTATCAATTAATATTAGAGAAAAATTCTAGAAAATACACCGCATTCACAACTGATATAATGTATCAGATGAAGCGATGTCCAATGGGTCTTAAGACGAGTCCAAGTGTTTTTTCACGTTTAATGACCATTGCAATGTCAGGTTTAAATTATAATCAGTGTTTTATTTACTTAGATGATTGCATTGTTATCGGAAATTCCATGCTTTCCCATAATAAAAATCTGATTAGAGTTTTAGAAAGGTTTAGGAGCACAAATTTAAAATTAAATCCATTAAAGTGTGAATTCCTAAGAAAGGAAATTATGTACTTAGGTCACAAGATTACTTCTCAGGGAGTAGAACCAGATCCAGATAAGATTAAAGTATTACAAAACTATCCAAGACCAACAAGTTCAGACGATGTTAAAAGGTTCGTTGCTTTTGCTAACTACTATAGACGTTTCATTCCTAATTTTGCAAATACAGCTTATCCATTGAATGACTTATCGAAGAAAAGTGTAACTTTTCATTGGTCGTCAGAATGTGAAACAGCATTCCAAGCTCTTAAGCAAGCCTTAATGAGTCCACAAGTGTTAGACTACCCAGATTTTTCAGAAAACAATACTTTTATCTTGCATACAGATGCATCTAAAATAGGTCTAGGCGCCGTACTGTCTAATAGTAACGGAAAGGTTGTCGCATACGCAAGTCGCAATTTGAAACCAGCCGAAACGCGATACCCAGTGATAGAGCTTGAGTTGTTAGCGATTGTTTGGGCTACTAAGCATTTTAGGCCTTATCTCTATGGTAAAAAGTTTAAAATCGTTACCGACCACAAGCCATTGATTTATCTTTTCGGAATGACTGATCCATCGAGTAGATTAACTAAATTTCGATTATATCTTGAGGAATATGATTTTGACATTGAATATATTCCGGGACGACAAAACGCAGCTGCAGACGCGTTGAGCCGTCTTCCTTTAACTAGTAAAGATTTAAAATTAATGAGAGAACACGTTGTATCAGTCACGACGAGAGCACAAGCTCGGAAATTAGTTTCCACACCATCAGGAGACATTGACAAAACTGACTTGACACCCGAGAATCCCATGAACGTTGGGCCTGATCAACCTAATTTAGTGGAAATTCTCAAACGACCAGATAATTCTATAGAATTAATTCTAGATTCGAAATATTATAAAAGTGAGAAAGAGGAAATCATTAGTAATAAAGGTAACTTTGTATATGTGCCTTCTGAGTCTTGCATTTATCTGATATCTCGATCGTTATCTACCGTAGGAGTGTTAGCGAGAGAATTAGAAATTTTTTGCAGAGAATTAAAAATAAATGAAGTAATCGTAGTAAAGGATAAAGTAAATGAAGGAAAAGTAAAAAGTTTTCTCGAGAAATTTAAGAGTGATTTTCCTCGTATCCTAGTGACAAAAAATGTAAAGAAAATCTCAGATAAAGATGATATACGAGTTATATTAAATGATTTTCATATGTTGCCTACCAGCGGTCACGCGGGGGTAAACAGAATGTTAAATAACATTAAAAAATATTATTTCTGGCCAGGTATGAGCCGAGATGTTTACGATTATGTTAAAAAGTGCAAAGATTGCCAAATACAGAAGCATACGAATAGGAACACAAGAGCACCAATGGTTATAACTACGACTCCGAATACATCATTCGAGCGTATTAGTTTAGATATAGTTGGGCCCTTAGATTTAGATAATTTGAATTATAGGTATATTTTAACTATTCAGTGTAATTTAACTAAGTACGTAGAGGCCTATCCTTTAGAAAGGAAAGATGCTGAATCAATTAGTCGATTATTTGTAAATAATTTTATATTGAGATATGGAGTCCCTAAGGAGATAATTACAGATCAGGGAACTGAGTTCATGAGTAATATCTTTACAGAGGTTTGTAGTTTATTAAATATAGAAAAACTGAACTCGACAGCGTATCATCACGAAACGCTAGGTGCATTAGAAAATACACACAAACATTTAGGTGCGTATTTACGAATCCAGTGTAGTAATAATAAAACTGACTGGAGTAGTTGGTTGAGTTACTGGTGTTTCTCATTCAACACAACTGTACACACGGAGACACAATATACTCCACATGAGTTAGTTTTCGGTAAACTGTGTAATTTGCCAAATAATCTAAAATCTTCTGTCGACCCTCTGTACAATTATGATAGTTATCCAAAAGAATTTAAGTTTAGATTACAAAAAGCTCAATTAGATGCTAAAAATAATTTATTATTGTGTAAAATAACTAGGAAATCGACTTATGATAAGAAGGTAAAATCAATGACATATAAATCAGGTGATTTTGTACTATTAAAAAACCAAGTAGGAAATAAGTTAGATCCAGTGTGGAATGGACCTTATGAGGTCATTGAGGATAATTCCCCAAATGTAAAAATTAGTAAAAATAATGAGACATACATAACTCATAAGAATAATACGAAATTATTTTATCCAAAATAAGAATATTGTGTTTTTAATTTCCAATTTTTTTTTATATAGAAATGTTTAGTAAGTATTTCATAATATTTTTGTTGTTTATTTACATGTGTGATTTAAAAAAAAATGTGTTTTATTAATTTGTATTTGATTGTAATCAACAGCGTTCGTCACACATTTTTTTTTTTCTCGCCTTCCGGTGGTAAAGAGAACCTTTTCGGGGGAGGTGTAGCATATGACTATATTTGTAGTTGTACCGCGACTTAACGTTACGCGCTGCTACATTGGCGAACGGTGTTGAGTGTTGAGTAAGCAATAATGTTTACATAAATAGTCTGTAATTAGGTATAAGCACTCTCTTTAATTTTATACTTCAACTTGTACTTGTGTGTTCAATACACCATGTCCAACATTTCGTCTTTCACTTAACCACGTCAACCTACCTAACCTGCAACACACCTCAGCTGTCTAAACTCACCCATTCCATATTTTTTTTAAATCTCTCAACAGTAAACTTAAAGTTAGTTAGTTATCGTTAAAGTTATGTGGGTGCAATTGACCCTCAGTTTAGTTTTTCTTGACCTATTTAACAAAGTAAACGTAAAAAAGGCAAGATCCCGAGAAAACCTCTCTGGTCGTAACTAGACAATTATTGAATGTAGTTTATGAGATTTTGACGTCAAATGAAAAGACTTAATAAGCCCAATATTATTAAGTTAACAAGTTTATAAACAGGTATAATTGACGCGCTGGGCTTTCGCTTATCCCTAAATGGTGGCTAAAAAGTTCAGTTTATATAAATTTTTTTTTGTTACAAAACTGTTTTTTTTTCAGTCTAATCAATCGGTCAAACCAAAGATTGGCTGAAAATGTTACAAAAAGTTTCAATACTAAATTATTTGTTGTAATTGTAGTAGGAATAAATTTATAAAAATCAGAATTTAGAATACATTTATTGCCTAGTAAATAAAACCATAGTGAATCTTTTTAAATCCTCATTATAACACGGTTACGTCGCCATGCACACTCACACAACCCCAATGAAAAGAGATGGAAACATTCGACTGCTTCACTTCGCAGTTTTTTGTCTCCCTCTTTATTACGGATAAGCAATAGTTGCGTCTCTCTTTGTTTACGTCCATGAAACGGTGACTTTGCAGTATATGCTTAAAATACAGAGCAATTACCTTTCAGTGTAAAGTACTTCTGAGATTTCGTAGTTTTGGGAGCAGATTATTATTTTTAATATACGGTCAATACGGTTAACACTTCTTGCAGTTCTATATCGGTTTTTCCATACTCGACTTAAGTGTGTCTGACGGGGCTTTTAAGTTTCTTTGGTAAAGTAGGAATTGATTTTATATTACCATCTTATTCAAAATAATAAATAAACCATGCCAATAAATCTTACCTAGGAAAGTAAACTAGGTAAGACATTATTTTTATTTTTTACAGTTTTAGTTTCACCAAACCTTTTTTAACCGACTTCATTATAGCTGTTGCTAACACTTTGAAGGATGTTATTTTAAAAATATTTATTATATTTCAGCTGCACTAAGCTCATTGCACTGGTCCTCTCTTACAAATAAATAACTGCTCCTAGTGGCCGTCGCGATTATTGCTCTAGCGGCCTTTCACTACACTCTCGCGCTTTTCATTTCGCTGTTATTACTGTTCCTCTGACTGACAAAAAACCGACTTAAAATATATCGTCCACATTCTATATCTTTTACCCCTTTTCATAGCTATTTGCCTCGCTCCTAGTCGAGTGTATGCCTGCAGTATATAGTTTTACCAATTTTGACAACCGTTAAACAGTCAGATTAAGGAGCCTAGAAAAAACGATAGGATGTTTCGGTTTTCTCTGCATGGGCATTTTTGTACTTTATCCTAAAAGACTGTGCCAATTTAGCTATTATATTATTTTTAAATATATTTATATAATTTCTTACAAGTCCAGTTTAAAATCTTAAGTCATCATTAACAATTTTGGATAAATAAAAAAAAATTAAGAGTTACTCGTTTTCAAAATCGATTATCGATTTTTCTGCAAATTTTCCATGCACTATCTGGCCTCGTAAATCGTAAATGGTGGGGGAAGCGCCGCTCGCACGTCGCACGGTTTCTATTTTGCGTTTCTTGAATTCAGTTACTTTAACGCGCTGAGTGAGCTTATATCTCATTCGCGTGAGCATTTTGTAATTAATTTATTTAGTGTAAATAGTTTTGTATAAATGGACAAATTGTAAGTAGTGTTTTAGTGGAAGGTTAAAAAATAACGAACTGTACCAAACGATTACATGGACTGTGTTGTTTTGTGTAGTGAATTCATAAACATACATGGATTTGGATTTGTTTTAAGTGTAACTGGACGACGAAAAGGCTGTGATTTTCAATGAAATAGGACGCATACCTGTATGAAATAAGAAACTGGACGGACTAAAATTTTGACATTTCACTGGTGTGAAAGTAGCCGCAGTGGAATAAGCCTATCGAATTACGGAGTATTTTGCCAAATTGTGCTTTAGGAGCGGCAGAGTGTCGTTCAGATTCGGCCGGGTTATAGGGCACACTAGCGCCACTTTCGAAGCAAGTTCACAGTGAACTTCGCACGCTCGCTAGTTCAACTCGCGAAAAATGCTTTACGTGTCTGCACTTTCGCTCGCCGAGTTGGTTTGTTAGTTGCAGGGTGACAAGTTTCAAGTTCTGTGACTATTACCTGGACTGTCTGGTGTAAAGCGGTAGAAATAGATGGGCAGAGGGTGAGAAGTGGCGTCTACATGGTTTTGTTGAAAGGCTAAACCATGGCCACCGCCGAGATGAGCCTCCCTGACAAAAAACCGGAGCACGAGTCAGGATACTACGAAGGTAGCGACCAAGAGGGCAGCATGGAGTGTGGGTGCCCGTCTCCGGTCAGTTCACGGAATTCATCCCATTCTACTAAGCTGAAGCGGCGGCACAGCGCCCAGAAATTAAAGAAGGTGCCCACCAAGAAAGTCAGACCTGATCCACCGGTGAACGGACATAGTAGTGCCGGCAGGGTCAACACGGACAGGAGTGTGGAAATAGTGGAGTGTTCAAATGTGTCTTCGGTGAAAGATGATAACAATTTGGAGGAGGTTACTCCGGTGCCTGGACCTAGTTCCAAACGCAGCAGTTCTGTGGAGCTGATCGGTGGAACCGTGCCGGCCCCAGCTAGGGACTCTGTGGACTGGAATCTGGTAGATGCTAGTAAAATTAGGAAAAGAAATAAACGTAAGTAATTTTTTAATTTCATTATAAGTTTGAATTTATGTTTTAAGAAGTTATTTTGAAACGGAGAAATAAGCAAATAGATTCCTGATATCACTACATGGTGGTGACATTTTATACTATTACATGGGTACTTCCTTTTACTACAATAGTTACAGTAGTTTAGTCATGAGGATTCACTGGGACATTTTGTAACAAATAAAAAATGGAATAAATGAGCTCAGGATTAACCCGGCGTCATTGACGCTGGGTCAAAATGACCCGGGGCGATTTAAAATGGGTATATGTTTTTTTTCCGCCAACCGTTTGATTTGAATGTTTATGTAGCTGGAGATACAATCTTCTTTTAGCTATATATCAAGTTTGCGAAGTGCGACGACGTTAACGGAAGGAGATACACTTGCGTAAAGTTAAAACGGGTAAATATGACCTGGCGTCATCGACGGCGTAGTGTTTTCATGATTTAGCTTCTTTTCATTTATTTGCTGTTTTTATCATAAATATGTATAGTTTAGTCATAAAATGTATTATATTTGGTTCTTTCTTAGTTTTTTTGTTGAAAATGGCATAAATAACTATCTAGGGAGAATTTTAGCGGTGTTAGATGAATCTAAATCGGAACAAGGAAAAGATGACGCTTCGGATGTCAACAATGTGGGCTACATGTCTCAACGCGTATTTGATACTGGTTTGCAATTAAAAAAAAACATATAATCGAAATAATGACAAAGTATGTGTCATACAAACTTAGAGCAACTTACGATGTGAGCAGAAATTCAAAATAATGGCCTCTGACGACTTTTTTGCAGTGCTAAATAAATCGGGCATGAAAACAAACATAATATATCTAGCTAACAATACTGATACTCGCACCAAATGGCGATAGTTTCTGAAAAACCTCGGGCTTAAATAGATTCAAGATCATTTACGACTTCCTAAGATACATGTCAATTTACATACCAGATTTTACAGGCGAATCTGTTGATAAACCTCCAAAAAATGTTCCTAGAACTCGCAGGACATATTAGTTATGTCCGTTTAAAAAGGAAAAGAAACTTTTTCACACCTATGCATCATGCCAAATCAACATAATGTCCAAACCATGTCATTTTAATTTCCAATAATTGCAACAATTCCAAGTCTCAGATAGAAGAGTTTAAAAGCTTTTCATTTATTATTATTATTACTCTATGTTTAAATAACATTGCTATTTCCATGTAACATTGAAAAATATAAACATTATTAAGAATACATTAAGAAAAACTGACATAAATACGGTAGTTATGTTTTCTTAGTCGATTTTGCATATGCTTTTTTTAAGTCAACAAAAAATATTTATGAAATATACTTGCATTATTTATGTTTTTCGTTATGCACAAAGAACCCATATATCATAAATAATTTTGAAAATTAAGATAATCCTTTTATTTTTATTACAAACCATTGCTGAAATTTGGGTCATGATGACCCTGCGTCACTGTCTGCGTAATTATTTTCACGTCATCGACGCCGGGTTAAGAGACTGTTTAGATAACAGTGGAGGAATAAAAAAGATGAGGGTGCTACCTAGGCTAATTATACACCATTTTAACTATCTAGCAATCTTAACATAATTTAAAATGAAATACTTAATTACTGCTTAATATCTTTATTCCATATCTCCATGTCTTTTTACATAGTAAGTGGAAATGAGGTCCCACAGAAGCTTGTCCAATATATTGAAATAACTTTCTAATGACATATTATGTCACATGATGATTCTGGACCATCTTCCATAGTCTTTTTATCCATCTTCAGTTAGTTAAAAGTTTATTGATTCAATCTACTTTTTTAAGGGTGTATTTGTAACTTTATAACCATGATTTAATAAATTTTATACTCGGTGTATAAAGTTCTTAGCATATAGAAAATAAGTTCTACAAACCAGCAAGGTTTACTAAATATTTTTATTTTTCTGTCATCACCTGGCCTTTTTTCATGAAGATGTTCATATAAAAATCTTCTATTTTTGCTTAAAAAGATAAGGTTTTCGAAATTAAGAAAAAAGTGACACAATTAGAGAATGTAACACCTCAGCTAAAGATTTTTGCTATCATAAAAATATGAAATCTTTGTGTAAATTGCCTGTTTTTCATGTTTTTTTTTTACTATGTATCTTTTATAGATTTAGCTTATGCTAAACATGCCATATAAAGTATAATATTTTATTTAAAGCAAATTTTATTTGGCTCAGGTGGCATTTTGAGTTAATGAGTACATGGTATAAAAACTATGAAAAATAGGCAATATACTTGGCTGGTTCTGTGTTACATCTGGTTCTAGAGGAAAAGGGTTGATGATGTATCTTGCAATGACACTGCAAAAAATTGCATGCAAATAAATTGTAAAACCAAAAGTGTTTGTATGCATAAGTTTTAAAGACTATTTTGCATGTGGGTTCACCATTATATGTTTTTTTGGTTTAAATAGCATCCAAATTGCCAAGTTCTTATGTTATTGTTTATTTTTGCAGTACTAAGTAAACAACACATATTGAAGATTGTTTGGTCCAACTGTTACTTCTTCCAAATATGATGATTAATATATTATTTATTGCATAGAACATCTCAGAAATTGGTTTTGCAATTATAGCTACCATATGGTTTAGTATCTATTTTATAGTTGGTAGTGATCTCTTTTAGAGAACTGTAAAGGAGATACCAAAAACAACATTTCAGCCTTTAAAACTTCTGGAACTAACTTATAAAAAATATATAATTTCAAAATGTATGTACATAATACCATTTTCATTTACAATTACCTTAGTATTTTCTGTACAGATTTCTTGTACTGTATCTTAAATCTTACCTTCTCCTCATTAAGCATTAAGTAGGCCATCATACTTAAAGCAAATGACCTAGTAGTCTTCAAACTAGATGTATAATTCTTACTTGCTGGTGTTAATAACTGTTAATCTGTCGGATTAACACTATAAAACTCCAGAAGGCCAGACTCTATTTGGACACTGGACTCCTACTATAACTTTTGTTAACAAATACATTTAATACTGACTGCTTAAAAAAAGGTTGTGTTGAATTGGTAAAGGTGAAATCGACTGTACTGTTCAAATTAGATGTAACAATTATACTAGCTAGAATAAGAATAGAATAGAATAATTGTTTATTTAGCACACAAAATAAGACAATACAATTAAAAGAAAATAAAAAAAAAAAACAAACAAAATAAGTGCTAATAAGGCTCCCAGCTCAGCAATATGTTGTGACACCCATTATTGAGTCTCGCGATGCTGATTTTCAGTGGTCGCCTGTTTAAAAGTAAAGTGATTACATAACACAAATTAAAATATGGCACGGTGGTGATAAATCAATTTTATAAAACATAGCTAGGTGTAACAATTTTTCTAAAATGTTAATGTTGTAAAAATTTTTATCCTCTCCAGTAATTTTTATCAGAACCATGTTGAGTGATATAAAATTAATATTGATAAACTTATCATGTGTTTCTAGAGTTTTTTTTTTATATTGCACTTCAAGATTGACCTCATCCCAACTGATGTTAAGTGGCAATGAGGTCCTAGCTTAAGGGTGACAAGTACAGCATAATAAATCTGTTACTGGACTTGTCGCCCTTACCTTGAAGGCTTGACCCCTGCTACTAATGTAGCACCCCCCAGGAGCTCTGGAAACCTTACTCACACGCAGGAACACAACACAGAAGTTATTGTTATTTTGCCGCGGTCTTCTGTAAGGTGGAGGTATTTCACCAGTCGGGCAGCTCCAGTTTGAGTGATAAATTGCTATGCCCTACCTCTCTTAAACTAAACTGGGTTAACAAGAGTGCAGATTTATAATACTTTAGTATCATCAACAACAAGTTACACTATAGATTATGACCTTGGCTCCACCCTTATGCAGTGCTCATAAGAATTAATATCCAATTGTAAGTTTTTAGTTTGATATGCAGTTGACCATATACAATTATTATTATTTTTTTTTACTTAGCCTATAAACTGTCCCACTGCTGGGCAAAGGCCTCCCCCATACACTTCCAGCACTCTCTATCAGGTGCCAAGTCTTAATAATACAATTAAGTATTATATATGTATATAAATTTTAATTTAATTTACTAAGCCTAGAAAAACTGAGTATACAGAATTCCAGACCTATCTATCTACATCAATCAATTTGTTTAGAATAAAAATATAATCATTTGACACTAGCTTATGTACACGGCTAACAGAAACCATGTACTTATGTAACTATAAAATACATGTGAATATGGCCAACACAATATAAATCTACGTTTTTAAATATTTTCCTTCAGTAAATAATCATTTTGAATTATAAATACATATTTTACAATATAATGTACTCAAATTTCTTCCTCTTTAATACAAATGTTAAGAGAAAAGGAGATATAAAATAGATTATGAATAGGAGAATACCTACTCTACTAACTACTCCCTCTAAAACAAGTCTTTAGTTGCTTTGTGTAATTCCATCATAATCACAGTTTACATAAGATGGGAAGGTATAAGAATTATTGGCTTAATAAATTTCATACCACAGGGCAAGTACAGATTGGTGTACACAAACATGAGCTATGTGAGAAAAATCTTTATTATGAGTCCTTCAATCCTGAGAATATAAGCCAGTATATTTTATGTTAGATTATAATTATAGAATGAAAGTGCAATTTAACCATGAAAATTTTAAAATAAAGGTATTGAAATGGACTTGTTAAAAAGCTGGTTGCTAGGAATCTATCTTCACAGGATAACTTGAAGTGAATATCAATTGATACTTAACCATTTTAAGTGCTTGATAATTGGATCTTTATCTATTATTAGAGCACGAGAGTTAATCATACTTCTTAGGTATTTATTTAATAAGCTATTGACAGACGCTTAGCTTGGACAGTAATTATTTTATTTTTGGTAAAAATGTACCTAAAATTGTTGTCATGCTTAAGAAGATTTTGACAACATATGAATTAAATTTAAAGCATGTCTATGCATATTTTTCACCTAAATTTGTAGCTAATTAGTTACCAAAACTACGATTTTGTTGCTCAAGCCGATCAGGAGATATCAAAACATGCTACCTTGATATCAGGATAGCAGGGTAACGCATTAAATTGCATGTTTTTACGGTAACCATGCTATCCTGATAGAGCTTATTTTTTGTCATTTACAATAGCTTGTACTAAAGTACCAAGTCTTATGTAATCTCCCTAAGTGTCTCACCCTAGCTTAGCGTTGATACGATTTATAATTTTATGAAGAAACTTTTTAACCAGGTATTTAACATTGCAGTCATTTCTAGATTCATTTGTTTGTAAATTTCAACTAGACAAGACAAATTTCGTTAAATAATCAATTTATATTTTTATTACATGGCAATTGGCTACTTGACAGTTTTTGAAAAAGTATTGTAAAATGTGCGCCCGTTCATTTTATATCTCAAGTATTTCGATTTATCTGGAAATAATCTAAATAACCAGAGAAAAATAAGATTTTGTGTAACACATTTAAAAAGCGCGCGAAAACGCCTAGTCGCGTCACTGTTGCAATTATGACGTCAACGTCCTAAACAACGAACCGATACGCATAGGAACGACTTAATTAAGATAAACGAAAAATGTTTCAATAAATTCTTTATACGATTAGAGACACAATAATTCAATTAAATCGGTAAAAATATTCATTGTTTCGCCACATTAAAATAAATAATTTTCGCCGACAGCTGTCATTTCCGAATTGCAATGGTGGTTTCCGTTTCGGTTCTTTTGTTCCACAGATAAAAAAACTAAAATTTATTTTGCAAAAATAAAATACTAACTATGCTTTTAATTAAAAAGTAAAAATGTAAAATTATTACTTTACTAATAAGCTTGTTAGCTTGTTAGATATGTTTATCTAACACTTTTCATATTTTATTGTTAACACTGTCAAGTAGCCAATTGGTAACTGGAAAGTAGCTAACCACTGTACATAGTGTGATGGTTTCTTGTTATCGGAAACCTTGACGCGAATGCGATAAGAACCTCTGTATTATTGTATCAGTGCTATGTTGTCAAATATGGCCTGGTGTTATTTTGAATTTTAAAAGTTAGAAACTTGAGTTCAAAGAAAATATAATGGGTTGATACATTCTACCATAAATAGAGTAGGTACATTGTTAGTTGAATGATATAAAAATAAGGTATACAGTAATTATTCTATGATAAGTTTACTCACATCTCCACACCAGTATCACTGGTGAATCACAGACTCATTCAAACTATTAACATTTTTGGACTACTTATCCTTTATCCTACCATATAACCTACCTCTGCTCCCATTATGGAGCCCATAGGCCTAGCATGCGCAATACGTCAAATATCTCGCATGAGACGACAAAAGTTTCGTTACTGTTGATTGGCTAATAGCACACCGTGCTCGTATTTTCAGCCAATCAGTAGCTGACGCACTGACTATTTTTATTTTTTTTATTTTATATTGCACTTCAAGATTGACCTCATCCCACCTGATGTTAAGTGGTAATGAGGTCCTAGCTTAAGGGTGACAAGTACAGCATAAGAAATATGTTACTGGACTTGTCGCCATTACCTTGAAGGCTTGACCCCTGCTACTAATGTAGCACCCCCCAGGAGCTCTGGAAACCTTACTCACACGCAGGAACACAACAACACAGAAGTGATTGTTATTTGGCTGCGGTCTTCTGTAAGGTGGAGGTATTTCACCAGTCGGGCTGCTCCAGTTCGAGCGATAAATCGCTATGCCCTACCTCTCTTAAATGAATCGATTCAATCGATTTTGACGTTTGTTAAGAGCGCGATAAAAATTAGTCACTTTGACTAGGATCTTGATTTAACAAATTTTGTTTTTGCAAAGCCTGCAGGATCCAAATCAAGGTCGGAAAACTTAAGAAAGTAAATAGATTACTCTGTCGGATTTGAACCAACCTCCTTGTTAATTCAACAAGTAAAACCATAATCACATATTACACCAACCTCAGTTTGAACTTCATTGTTTTGTATATATTGTGATATCAATATGAACGCACTTGCACACGTTATTATCACGTGTCTCATAATCGTGGTGTCAGAGATAACATTGCAAATCCTACTTACTTCTTAATATTATAAACGCTATAGTTTTTTAAGAATGTGTGTATGTTACTATATTACGCATAAATTATTGAACGGATTTGGATACAACTTGATAGGAAGAGAGATGGCATACTAGATTAACATATAGAGTACTTTTTATCCCGAAATAACGCGAGCAAAGGCGCGGGCAACAGCTAGTCTTAACGTAAAGCTGACAAAAGGTTAAGAACATTTGCGGCGCACAATATTAAATAGAACTCACTTGAAGGAAGCTTGCAACTGGAAAAGAATACCAATGTTGTACTTTTTTATATAAATATATGCAGTAAAGTTAGAGGGTTATTTGGATTTGCAAATTTACGCTTCTACAAATAAATAAGCACAAATAAAATTGAAGCGAAGCATGTTTCAATAAACTTTCTTAAAAAAGGGAAAATTACTTATTTCGGAACTTTTAAAATGATTAATTTATGGATAACTATAAATTGAAGTGTCTTATTCTAATATTAAAATGCATGGTGATGTATAGTTATACACGGCAGTACGTATACGAAAATATGATGTATTTTTATATGCCTACATGCCATAAAAATGAAGACGAAGATTCGCAAAAGTATTTCCAAAGTAAAAAACCCTGTAACTACACTTGTGTAGCTAAATTTTGGAATCACTTGAATGAAATGGAAATAAAATTTTAATTTTAAATGAAATGAAATTTTTTTGGCTTTTTTTTTAATTTGGTATCAGTTTTAGAGTTTAACCTTTAAAATTATTAAAAGTAATGAACACTCATGATGCGCGGTACCAATTTCAAGTGACTCCAGACTTTTGCTCGAGAGTGTAAGTGCAGTGATATTCATAGAAGTGACTGGATAGGCAATTAAAAAAATTAAGTTTTGGGGCGTTGTCTGTCTTGGAAACAGCCTATAGTATATGTTCTAGTCATGTTTTTTAGCGCTATTGTGCCTCGTTAGCGTTCTTAACGATTTAAAATTAATATTTTTCATGGTTTACATTGAGGCCCCTCCTATTTAATAACAGCATCTTTTACAAACGATACTACATGTGTAGAGTCTTGACTTACGAAATTAGTATTCTCAATCGAACGTTGTGACGATTTAAGTTCAAAATGTATTTGACCTTATTTAACTAAGGTGTTGCAGTTCTAGGATAAACGAGTTAGTCATAGATCATTGTGTTATTTAATTTCAGTGGCTCGGTAGACTACACTCTGTATTTTGTAGATATGACCTCTATGTCTTCGGGTCGATGCACTGCCGACTTTGACTGGTTCTATCATACGCAGTATCGTAATGTAGACAGACGGACTGCCTAATAACGAATTATGAAGGCTGTTTTTGAAAACTGAATTAATATTAAGTATTTGTTGAGACTGAATTCAAAGGTTATCTATTAACTCTTGTCTGGAGTAGAAAATAAATAATGGTTGGCAAAAATACGAGAAGTTTCTTTTTTAGTGTAAGATTCAGCCTATTATTGTAGCATATCTTGGAAATTAAGTCATCTTTAAAATAATGGGCCTTCGCTTAATCATTTATTGCGGAATGGTCATTACAAACCTGAGTTCTGAGTAAAAATCTATAACACATTTGCTCGACCCGGGAGTCGAACCCAGCGAGCTCATTCACACACGTTCGAAATTATTCCGATTGAGAGAGTCTATCATACTAATATTATAAAGAGGAAATATTTGTACCAATTTTTGTAATGAATAGGCATAGGCTACAAAATTAGGAATTTGTCTACCCCGTGCGAAGCCGGGGCGGGCTGCTAGTGTTTTATATTATTAGTATTATATTATTATATATATAGTTTTATATTATTAGTATTAATTTCTTTAAAGCCATTTTTAAACTTGCAAAATCAAAATTCGAGAATGGTGACGATGTGATTAGTGTTTTACCATCATACATGCTTTCTAAATTCAACAAGTCAACACTTTTATTAAGAGTGTCTAAAAATGAATAGAAACATTTTTGGTGTCTATAGACGTGTTAATTAAACAAACGAATAACCATAGTTTATTTCAAATAATAACAGTTTGTTGCAAACTTTTCCTTCTTCACATTACAATGCGCTGCCAATGACTTATTATAAAATTCTAGTGTCATTGACCCCTGACTTTGCCTCGCTAGTGAAATGTTTATCGTAAGACACTTGATACCATTTTATCGACAATCGTTATGCTAATCTGCTGGTTTATCATCGGGTTGTTTACGCATGTGGTATTTGCGAATGATGTGACAGCTACCAACTTTGTCAGGCAATGTCCGTGCTGACAATCGCTTGATGATGAAATGCAGCCTTTTTATGTTTGTTTTGCGTCTCGTTTTTGACTGTTTTGTTTTTTTGTCAGTTGTCCTTTATCTCTATAGTTTGCTATGATTAAAATACCTATAGCCAGACCGTTTAATTTGCGTAAAGCCTGTGCGGTATTTAATTGGATTTCAACGCCGAAAGACGACGAATGTGCAGATTGTATTTTAATGTTTAAAGGGTTTTGGCTTTATTATATTTGGATTTTTTACAAATTGATTCCTTTCATTTCCCATCCACTACAAATTCCCTACCCTTCTTACTGCGCAGGCGATACGCGGGTTTAACGGTCGAGCTAGTTCAAATATGTATAAACAAAATGGCACTCAAGCAACCTTCTTAATACAAATTGCAATTTTTTTAAATGACGTGATTACTAGAGGAAAATTCAGATATTCCTTATTTTATATTTATAATCTATGGTTAATAACACATCATGATAAAAACTTGCTGTTAGAAATTAGGTCCTATGCCCACGACATAACGATACAAAGTGTAATGCGTACAATAGTCTGAAATAATAGTTTTAATTCTTACTAAACAAGGTTGTACGATTTTTTAAACTTGAAAATAATCTCAAAACCGTATCCATTTCGCATTCTAGTCACAATGCTTTGCTCATGTGGCCTCAATTCCGACACCTGTTGTATCCTAATTGAGCATTAATTAGTTAAACTTAGTATCGTTGGGAATAGCGTCATCGCAATGTTAATTAATATTCACTAGCACAAAGAAATATTGTCACCAGAATTGTATGTGACAACTAAAATAGTATCTGCGGTTACGACGAAATAAAAAAGGCGGCTCTGATTTTGGTCGGTATGTTTGTTCATAATCTTATACTATCAGGCCTAGCATACGCCACGCGACTAAATTTTATTGCGCTCTTAACAAACGTCAAAATCGATTGAAGTCAGTATGTCAGCTGCTGATTGGCTGAAAAAACGAGTGTGATTTCCTATTAGCCAATCAATAGTATCGAAACTTTTCTCGTCTTATGCTAGAAATTTGACGTATTACGCATGCTAAGCTTGGTTGACTATAATATGTATGGCTTGGTCCAAAGTGAGCTAGATACTGCTGCTGTAACTAATCTGCTGAGTTTCTTACCGGTGTCTCCTCGGTAGATATAGGTTCCGAACCAGGAGTAGAAACACTTTGCATTGTATTCATTGATTGAAAATGAAGTACTTGAGAGTTTTTTTTGCGTCATTATAATCTAACTACTTACTTAGTACTTTTTTTTAAAAGTGTTTGAAAATTTTACGTCTACTAAAAAATATTCAATTCGGTTAGTAGAGATTTTATTTTTGCTTTAAAACAAACAAATCGAATATAGGTAGGTAGTGTTTTTTATTATTATACATTAGCGTTAGGTACATTCTTAAAATAATACTATTTTTATCGAACCTACCTCAATGGTCTGTAGACGCGAGCAAAAGTAGCTAAATAGTAATAAATCCTCTAGAAAAATAACTAAATGCTTTATTGGAGTATTCTAGCTATCTTTTATCACGCTGTATGTATTGTTTTGAAATATATATTAGGTAATTTCTAATTTTACTGGTTAGAATCACATATCAGTCATATCTTAGTTATATAAATCACAGTCATACATTTGTTTGTATAACGTATCGGCAAAAGCGAAAACGTTTAAGAATGTGGGCGTTAGTACACCCACAGTTTGTATGCACCACATTTGATTTACGGATAAAATGAATTAACCTTTATTTGCGACCTTTTATTACTTTATTCATAACCTTTACAATTGGTTCGTTAATTATGCAACATCGATTATTTGGATTAAGAAAATGCGGTATTTGAAAAAGGATCAAAATGTTGCGGACGTGAGGGATCAGCGAAGAAAAAGATAAATAAGATGTAAAATTATTTTGTATTGACCAAGTGATAGAAATTATGTACAGAAGGAATGAATGTGACAGCGAAAAGTAAACAAAAAATAATATGAAAATAAGACATCAAATTTAAAAGCAAAAGTAAATCTAAAAAGTATGTAGGTTCGGTTGGCCACATTATCTTGTAAGTTTCATAACTTAGGTTAATGCATAGTTAACGGAGTAAACGAACTGAAGGAATAAAATTTTAGACTTTTTCTTGTGTGGGGTTCCTTCAGATTATACCCGGGCAGAGTCGAGGTTTCAAAAGATTTCTTATAAAACGACTAGTTTAACGGGTTCCGCCTGATTGCATTGAATACTTATTGAAATTTTCAGATAGTTTTAAATAACTGTAATTTGAATTCGCGTTAATGCATAACTTGCGGAATAAACTTTTAGATTACGTACAACCAAAATAACTTAAGACTATGTCGTACATATAAGAACTAATATGGAACATCAAGTTTTAACCTTGACATGCTATGGATTACTCTTAATCAATTTACCTACATAGCTATTGTTCTGATTTAAACTGAAACAAGTAAATAAATCAGTTAAAAGATCGTTTTTTTTTAAATTAATAAAGACCTTTCTATCAGCTCATAGCAATATAAATTTTAAGACGTTCCATTTTAAACATTTTAAATAATTGAACGGGTCAAAACGCGATACCATTTTTATTTAGTAGTTAATACGAACTACTTACTGCCCGACGTTTCGGTTAGGTTGCACCAACCGTGGTCGCGTTTTGACCCGTTAAATTATTTTAAAAGCTCATAGCAAATACACATTTGTGCGGAAACTAAATTCAAAAGACGGGTAGGTAGTAGAATACTTAAAGCAGCTTGCATTAATTTATTTATCAACATACTGGGACTCGAGTGAGGGTTTAAATGTCAACAAACATTATAGCAACAATGTCAAAGTATTTCAAGAAAACTGTTAAAATCATCTCTTTGTTTTCATGTTAGATCTACGAACTGAGAATTTAAGACTTTTAGTCTTGACTTCTCAGTAACTTTATATTTAAACCTATTCACTTAATACAAGTTTGATAAGTAACTAAGGAAGCAGTACAATTATAAAGGCCCGTTATTTCCCACCGCTCGAACAATCACGCTTGCATTAACTGACATTGTTGGTAAAACAAACTCTAGACTATTGAAGTCTTGATACTTCATATCGTTGACTACTGATACCTAACTATACATTGAAACGTTACCTTAATGTTTGTTCATGGAATTTTGACCTACTTTGGTGAAAACAAAAGTAAATTTTAAAATATTTATATGGTATGTCTTAGGGCAATTTACTTAATTAATCCACTAATGATTATTCGCTCTTAGTGGTCGCGCTGTGATGATATCTAGCCTACAGCCTTCCTCGATAAATGACTATCTAAAACAAAAATGTTGTGTCGTTTCGAAATAGTCGCCATAACGAGAGTGTAAAAAAAAACAATCTGTCACATTTGACGAGTCATTTTATTTATTTATATTTGTTTACTCGCTTATGGCGTGATGTTCATTATTTGGATTATATATTTAAATTAAATAATTAATTGTGTGTTTCTTTTTTACAGTTAACCTTAATGGAGCTTCAAAAGTGAACATATCACATTTCGACTTGCTCAAAGTCCTTGGCACTGGAGGTGAGTTCATTTTGTTTTATTTGTTTAATGGATATTGAGGTAGTCGGTCATCATAGTACAGTCAGTAGCTTCAGTTCATTAACAACTCTGTACTTTGTCGCATTAAGTCAATGTCTATCTGACTTGCTTAGTTACGCGGAGATTTGTTACGACATGGTACTGTGATAGGTGTATATGAACTAATGATGCTGGCTTATAATTTTAAAATGAAACTGCACGTCGCGGTTCAATTTTAGTAAAAAGTAATAGACTGTAGGATTATATTGGGAACTTTTGCACAAAACCTAAATGAGCGTTGATCCCGGCTGAAGCTGATCAACTTAAATCATACTATAGAATAAAGGACGTATCGCATTCTATTATAACATTTATAATAAGTTAACGAGTTGCAACGCATCAACAAAGACTAATTTATTGATACTTCGGGCTGTCACGTGGTGTGGTGGTACAAAAACGAATGATGATATATTGAAACAGACAGACCATGCTTTCGACCTAACCTGCTGCTCACAATGCTCTTCCAACTGAGCTAACCGCAAGTTGTCGCAGGCGACGATTTTTTTCTGTTGTATCAACCTGTTAGCCTTCGGTAAGTGCCTTCTGCCGAATATATTTAGAACTACATACTTATCGGCCCGTGGTACTTTCATGTAAAGCACTATAAACAAACACTAAATCTATGAATTGTCATATCGTGACCACGTGCGCTGGGTAGGATGAAAACTAACCACAGCCAGGACATCGTGGCTGCACATGCGGTCTCGACCGACTGCACCCGCGTGCAGTTGGGTCATTGGCCCTATCATCTGGGTGTCGACCATTTAATTGCCTAATTACTATTGCCCATCCGCGTCGCTAATTAGAACACGAGTGAAGGAATCTTTCGCCGGTGAAATTTGGTAAATTTTGCTATTGTATTTTTCCAAAATCCGTTAATGTAAACGTGGTTTGGCATAGTATCTATATTATATAAAGCTAAATTATTTTATATATACGTATAAATGCAATAGTAGATTCAACTGCGTTTTGTAACCTATAGTAAAAAAAGTAAAATTTAGGTATTATTGAAACGCTTGACAGCAGACAGTTTTTCATAATTTACGATCTAACTGTATTATTGAAAGCACAACGATATATAAATCTACCTTCGTCACGCCATCTCTTGAGGTTCCGGGTTCAATTCCTGGTCGGGTCAATTTGGTAAACGAACTTTTCTACTTTGTCCCTCGGTGCTATGGTACCTTCGCTGTTTCTCATTTCTTTAACACAAGTGCTTAAGTTACCACTGAGTATGAACAATGCATATGATGTAATTGTCCAATATATAATTATTGATTAGGCTTAATGACTCAATCCCTCCCTTCTATGCGAAAATAGGATTTTCTATTGAAACATATCTGATTTTTTACGCCCTTGCAAAACATTCTAGTACTGATTAGTTTCTTTAAGATTGTTACATAACAGCAGCTGAACGTAAACAGTTACTACGAAATCGTTGATTCTTCGACTATTTGAGCAAAGTTCTCATCGAAACCCCAAGTCGTCAATTACGTTTGTTAACAATAAACTTTTGCGTAATAAGTTTTGATGCCGGACGACACGATTAAATACGAAGGACGATTTATTGTTGGAAAATCTTGATATAGCTAAGTCGATTTTGTATGTGAAGCCATATTTTTTGGAATCGTACATGATTAGCGGAATCAGTGACTATTATTACTTTTGTTATAATATAATGGAAAACTTATACTGTTATGTCTGCAATGATTGATACCATAGTTTACATGTTATGGTTCGACAAAACATTGAGGGTATAAAATTAAGCGTTCGAAATCTGGAATACGAAAATAAATTTGGATACCGTTCGGATATGATAGCAACGCCATTTTGGGATTTTGTTTCATTTTCACTTTTAAGGGCTATATACTTCGTTCATGAGTTAATGTAAGTTTGTTGTCTGTTAGATAGATACACTTTATTGCACAGAAAAATTTACATAAATTGGTTTTACAGACATAATAAAGTACAATATAGGCGATCTTATTGTTAGAAAGCAATCAAATGCAAATAGAAAGAATCGATTAAAGTTTCGCGAAGTAAATTCGCTAGCGATTTCGACCCGAAATTCGGAATGAACTGTACTGTAGTTCCATTAGAAGATCAGAAACATTCCTTACGATATAAAGTACTGTCAAAAGAACGTTAAGGTAAACACTTGTAGCTCGAAATTAGTTCTTATACCAACGACATAAGGGCGATGCAACGTCCAAAATGTATAGTCTTACTTGGTTTTGATGGTATTGTCGTGGTTTTCATATCATTTTATTTGCAAAATAAAAAAATTAATGGCTCGTATGGCAATTGGCATCATTAACTTTTTTTTAACTTAAAGTGAAGTTGCTTTTTTTTCTTTGTACCTTTCAATTATAATTGCGTGAACCTTAGGAGCGTATAGAGTTGCAAACTACATTTTTATACAGTCTACCTGCATAGTTTGACCGGAAGTCTCGAACAGGCCTCAAGCAAAAACGATCCCAATTAGCAACAAAAGCTGACCCTGCGAATGCTGTAGTCATAAACTACACTACTTAACAGTAACGTGTCGAATAAATATGGCTGAGTTGGCCATAATAGCAATGTTTGTACTGGGGTGGTCACTCCACTGTGAACGTCAGCCTGCACTTGGTTGCATAACGGTTGCATTAATCGCAATACCGTATCGGTTAGGGTTAAACACCTCTTCACAACAGTTTTTGCACTTTATAGAGGAGCCTCTGTGACTTTTACCATATTGGTTAAGTCATTGTGATACCATTGCAATCAAATAATTGATTGATAATGTTACCAATTTTGTTTTTCTTCCGAAGTTTAAAGGAAATCTTTTTTCACCTTGCATTTATCCTGATTATTCATACATGAGCCTGCGGTCGTTTGTGACATCTGATTTGACGAGCCTAGTTTTTCCATTAGATCCATTGCTGAATGAACGCAACCCTTACAAGGGGTCACAGCTATGACAAATATCTTAACGTGCCTTCCGAAGCACGGAATCCTCATTCTTAATTAAATTCATATGCCGTTATGGCAGATTACAGTGATACCGACAATACTTATTAGATCAAATGTGACCTGTTGATCATAAATAAATCATTTGTATTTGTATCCTAACAGACAACAAGCAGGTGATTCTGCATTTTTAGTGACACCAACCACAGAGCTAACTACCACTTAGTAACAAATTTTTCAGATAAACTTCTAATAATCGACTCGGAAAGCCAGTCTTGTGTTGACGGGGACATTAGCCCTACAATAGGGAAACCCTGCATAATACTTAAGGGATGTATTTTGAAGGTTAAGAAATAGTTCAGCGGAGATTGTCCCGCATGTAAACTAACTAAGCCTACAAAACGAACAAAAACGAGTGTGGTTTCCTATAAGCCAATCAATAGTATCGAAACTTTTCTTGATTGAAAATGAAGTATTTGAGAGTTTTTATGCGTCATTATAATCTAATTTTTTTTATTTTTATATTTCCCTTCAAGATTGACCTCATCCCATCTGATGTTAAGTGGTAATGAGGTCCTAGCTTAATTAAGGGTGACAAGTACAGCATAATAAATCTGTTACTGGACTTGTCACCCTTACCTTGGAGGCTTGACCCCTGCTACTGATGTAGCGAGCTCTGGAAACCTTACTAACTTACACCTCATATTTGTTACTCTTTCACTCCAAAACGACAGATTAAATACTAGGATAACAAAAGGCACAAAAACACGCAGGCTACAGCTAGCCTTAGTAACAGCCACCGTATAAGGTCTGTTACAAAAAGTGGATTTCCTGTACAATTTTTGTAAATGTAACTAGACGGAGAAGTTCTTAATATGACTGAAAAATCAAATCAAACATGAAAATTTGCTCGATAAAGACATGAAGTGGTTGTTATGTAATACCTCCATTTAACGTCTTTGGTTCATTTTCTATGACGTACAAACTCGCATTAACAGGTAAATTGCATACTACTTCTTATCATTATTAATGCGTCTAAGACTAAAACGTTTAGTTATTTACGTTAACGAACGTACTTTGTTCGTGGAAAACAATCGAAATTGTTTCAATAGACGTCGTGTAAGCAATGACGTATGATAAACCAACGCTGTGGATAAATGGGTTATCATTTTGTCAAGTTTTGCGTTAAGTTGCGGAATTGCGCATACGACGTTCGTGATATGACGCGCACGGAGTATTAATTGTGTGGAACTTGTTCCGGGCGGCGTGCGCGCAGCCGGCTTGTGTGACGTCATGATGTTGCTGATGTCAGTAATGACGTAGCTAGTGCTAGTCTTATGTAAAACTTGGTCTTGGTCTAAACAATTAGCTGCTTAGGTGAAAACAAGTCGTCAGCCTCGTCTATATTTAAACCAATGATCATTATGGATTCCGATTTTTACGTAAGTGTAAATCATCCTTGCCCTAGGTTTCATCCGATCGATAAATAGCTATTTAGGTACCTACGGTTAAAGAGTGGTAGGCACATAGGTTTATCGCTCGAACTGGAGCAGCCCGACTGGTGAAATACCTCCACATTACAAAAGACCGCAGCCAAATAACAATCACTGCTGTGTTGTGTTTCTGCGTGTGAGTAAGGTTACCGAGCTCCTGGGGGGTGCTTTATTAGTAGCAGGGGTCAAGCCTTCAAGGCAAGGGCGACAAGTCAGTAACAGATTTATAATGCCGTATTTGTAGCTAGGACCTCATTACCACTTAACATCAGGTCGGATGAGGTTAATCTTGAAGTGTAATATTAAAAAATATATATTTAACATCGTAATCGGATGCAAATAAACAGAACTTGTTACTAGCCGATTACATATTTAGTGTTGCTTGCTAAAACACAGGTTACACAGTATATTAGTTCCAATTTAACGTAACCTCTAAATAAATTAGCTAATGTTATAATACGTAGTGAGCCAATATTTGCATATAAAATTTTCAACAGGTAACATCGGTCGCATCGTAGTTGTTTCGGTTTAATAATGTTATAGAATAAATTGTTGACATCATATTACCACGCATTAGAAGTCAAAATGGGGTAAAAAAATATTTATCATTGGCGTTAAAAGCGTTAGAACAAATAGGAGCAAAGGTTTTATTAATATCAAGTTGACCATGTTTTTATTGGTATTGGTTGTCTACGCCACGATCGCCAAACCTAGCTGACTTTGTTTTCAAATTTAATTTAATGGACGTCTTATACAGAGGGCGCTGTTTCTATTAAAATTACACTATTGATGAAGATTCGACAATGATCAAGTTGTTCGAGAGAGTTGTTGCTCTCTTTGCCTTAGTTCATTGACCGTAATCAGGTCTAATGACTATAGAAGAAGGTAAAGTGAGAAAAAAAGTGGCAAAGAATCTTGAAAAGTACCAGGGCAGCATATGATGTAGGAGGCGGTCCCAGGACGACGTCCGTCGCGCGGGTCGTCGACCCCCAAAACTGGCGCGTACGTAGCGGTGCCCGGTCGTTACCCGCGCCGACCGTCCTCACCGCTTGTGACCTTATGCGCACCTGGTACTTCAAACTGTTTTTTTCTTACTCTGTTTTCTAATTTTTTGATATTTAGTTTGACCATGTGGTGCTTGCTTACTAAGCAGAGGGTGATTTACAACCTTATTACCCAATCCCATGATAAAGTTGCAATTTTTACTAATTTGGTGATAAGACTACCTTAATGCAGAATTTAGACTGTCAGGTTGCTAATGGAATAATCGATCGGTCGATGGTCTTGTGGTTTAAATGCTGGTTCATGATCTCGGAATCCTAGGTTCGATTCCCAAGTCCAAGTAATTATGTTTCTCATTTTCATAGCTCGCATTTGTAATCACCAACCCCCATTTGACTGGCCTGGT
Source organism: Glyphodes pyloalis (assembly GCA_037074685.1). NCBI lineage: Eukaryota > Metazoa > Arthropoda > Insecta > Lepidoptera > Crambidae > Glyphodes > Glyphodes pyloalis. The sequence continues at coordinate 3,192,507 of JAYKKO010000020.1, forward strand.
GATTAAGTCAGTTCTCACTGTTGTAATGATGACTTGATTTCAATAGTATATAGTATAGGCTTTCTGTTTTTTTATAAAAGTGTGATATTAGGTTGATTGAACTCCTTGCCTGATATGGGTCATCTTTGTAGACACGAATATAATGAAGGCATGGTATATATATTTAAGTATTAGTTAACATTAATATGTTCTGATACTTGACTTTTTACATCGATGAATGTGTCAATAATGGCAAAGAAACCACGCCCATGAGGCTATTGATCCCACAGCCTATTACATTTCATGGCACTGCCAAATAACGGAAGTTTTTGTTTACCAAAAAAATTCCAAACATTCTTAAGGATAATCTGATTGAAGTCGGCAGTATTTCCAAATCAGAATGGCAATTTATTGATGGATAATGCTCAATCAGCATTAAATTGTTATTTTGCAAAGGTTATCATTGTAAATTTGTTCGTAATTCGTATTGAGTAATGCCCGGTTCCAATATTTTACGATTCGTAATTCTCCAACCGACTTAGAGTCGTTAATTCTAATTTCAAATTTTCTTTTCATATCAGCAGTGGTCCTTCTGTCGTTTTCAGCTTGCGTCTCGTTTAATTTATTACTATCCGTGACTATATGGGATGGTTTTTCAAATATTGGAACAGGGCATAAGTCTAACAAGTAATGCCCATACTATTCATTGATGTTTCTTTGTCTTTTGAAGTAATTTTGTATTGTTAGAGACATTTTTTTAAATAGAAAGAGGGCGTAGAACTTTGACACTGATGCCACGGAGGGCAAGCCTACCCGTACTAGATATAAATCGACGCGTCTAATAGGGATGCTATTTTCATTGGTTTCGAAAAGTCGATATATCGATGTAATTTTTACTCAAACTTGAAAGCCGTTTATTAGTACGGTTGAAAAGTCTCGGGAACACTTTGGATTAAAGTCCGTTTTATGCTAATGATAATAATGAAGATACTTTTTTGTTTAATAAAGTGTGCCGACCTACAAGTCGACACAAATACGGCGTCAGCAGAATTGGCATGGTAAAACGACGCTCCATACGTAATGCATGATTAGCCAATTAATACATCGATCCTACATCGCGATGTCAGAGTTTTCGTCGCCACTAGCTGTATATATGTCACCGTAAGATTGTAAAAACCGTTAGATTACAATCTATCTCGCGAGATTGTAAACTGTCGACAGATTGTGAACCGTAACATTATGATTGCAATTTAACGCATTATTTTTCGCTGTATTGTAATCTATCGAAGTGAAACCGTTAAATTACAATCTGTCCGGCGTCAAACTGTCAACTGTCTGAAAGCTCTTCCTGATTGGTCGGTTTATTATATGAGCGACCAATCACGACCAGCCTTTCTATGTCCCCGTAAAGTTAGGAATGGAATTCAAATCAAATCATTTCTTTTATTTAAAAAAATAGAGATGTCGTTTAAATAAATTAAATACACTTCAAAAAATCTTCAAGTATTTATTTACTAGGTAATCAATAATCCTGACATACTTTGAGAAATAATTGTACCGAAATATTTATTCTTCAAACACTGAAAATTTTAATTGAAAATTACAACAAAATGAAACAATTATTTTGTTTTTTAACACAAATAAAAAATATTTTTTTTTAAGAAACTCTTATAAACAAATATTTAGTCCTTTAAACATACCATAAATTAATAGTATAAAAACAACAAACGAAATTACAAACAAATATGGCGAATGACAGGGCGGCGGGGGGCACACAACTCTCAACCAATCAGCGCGCGAGATGCATTTCGTTCTACGTCACTTCACAATTTGACCGATTCTCATCGATAGATTACAATATAGCGAAAAATAACGCGTTAAATTGCAATCATAATGTTACGGTTCACAATCTGTCGACAGTTTACAATCTCGCGAGATAGATTGTAATCTAACGATTTTTACAATCTTACGGTGACATATACAACAAACCAAGATTGGTAGTTGGGCCTTGGTCCCCGAGCAGATAATACCTAGCTCGACGGAAGTACTTCCACTTTTAGTAATAGAACATACGTTCCTTACAAAAGAAATTCATTAGACTAATTACTTTTTATTAGTCTGACCATGACTTTTGCCGATTAGTCGGTAGTAAAGAAATCGACTAATCGGTCGACTAGGCTGCGAAACTGACAAACATTGAACTGCACTCGTACTTTGAGTTACCGGTCATAAAGTGCAGTGGTGACCTATCTATGCGATGAAACCGCAACTGTCCTGGATATCCCGAAGTACAAAAGTATTCGTTTGAAACAGTTTAGATTTTATTAGCCTGCGATTGTAAATTACGTCAGTAACTGGTTTTTGTTTTTATAAATCTCGTAAGTATTTATGATGATACACTAGCTGTGCCCGCGACTTCGTTCGCGTGGGTAGTTCAACGAAGTTCGCTTGCGTGGACTACATCCTTTCATGGTCGGTTTTACCCCTTTCTCCCCTAATATTCGAAACAAAAAGTAGTCTATATTTTAATCCAAGTTTCGAGCTATATTTGTGCCAAATTTCATATTTCTAACTTCAAAAATAAATATTTTTCCATATAAACTTTCAAATGTGGTATTACCCCCATCCCCCCCTTATTTTCTAATAAAAAGTAGCCTATGTCCGTTCTTGAGATTCAACGTATACCTATACCAAATTTTATCAAAATCGGTTAAGAGGTTTAAGCAGGAAAGCGTAACAGACAGACAGAGTTACTTTCGCAGTTATAATATTAAGTAGGGATTCTTGATACTTAAATAATAAATTTAAGGGACTAAATTTTATTGAGATGAACTAGTTTAGAAATCTGATGTGTCATATTTGCCTATTAGTCGCCGAGAAGTGGCAACATCTCTAATTTTTATTCTTATTATTTTAATGTTTTCTTATTTGAATAGATACGTTTGGCAGAAAACCTTAATAAATATATTTAAGATTCAGGAAAAACATTATACTTCAGCCTAAGCAAAACCAAGAAAGTCTTTGTCACTATAGTTGGTTATTCGATATTTTTATTAATCGATTTTTAACTGATCATCCTTACTTATGCTTCCCCGAGAGTGCAGCTGCATGCATTTATTTTTATTAATGACTTTGGTCTGGTGTATTATGTTGGGTTGAGTGCATATGCGTAACGACAGACACTAAATTAGATCAGTACTGATTGGTTTTGGGTTAAATGGTAATGATAAAAACGCTGATTGCGGGTAATCGTCTATTTTCATACCGGATGAAAGCGAGATTGATTTTGTCTGGAATTAGGTTTTTTAAAATAAGTGCACATAGATTTAGTCTACTAGTTGGATATTGAAATATGTATATTTACACTGAATAAAAAAATCATTCAACAGGTAGATTTACTGAAAAGATATGTCAAAAAGCCTCGCCATTGCGGTATCGAGCCCAACGCTGTATCATCCCTGGTTGTGTTATTTATTTGTGTGAGATAAATACATGTATTAACAACTGTGTCCGCGACTTCGTTCGCGTGGCCTTCATGCTTTCTTGGTTTATTTTACCCCTATATCCCCTAATATTCGAAACAAAAAGTAATTCATATTTTTATCTAATATTCGACCTATATTTGTGCAATATTTCATATCTCTAACTTAAACAGTAAACGTTCTCCATATAAACTTTCAAGGGCAGTATTACCCACAGCCCCCCTTATTTTCAAAACAATAAGTAGCCTATGCCTGTTCTAGAAGTTCAACGTATACTTAAACTAAATTTCATCAAAATCGGTTCTCTAGTTTAGGCCTGAAAGCCGTACAGACAAACAGACAGAGTTACTTTCGCATTTATAATATTAACTAGCGGGCCCCGGCTTCGCACGGATGTAATGTAAATACTTAGAAATATTGGCTTTTCTATTCTTTACTTTCCGAAAACGGTAGATTACTTTAATTGCCTTAAATGATTAAATCCCATATAGATTCTATGCTATTAGACAAGTGAGTTTTTGTAATCATAACAGTCCCATGGCGTTGTTAACTTGTTGAATATAAAATGTAAAACGGTCTTTAAATCGATCCCGAATTCGTCGTATTTGGTTTTCGTATTCGAATCAAACGCAGATTATTATGGTAAGCGGACCAAATGGCCGGATATGCATGTTACGGACTGGTCGAATGTAAATTGAAGACATTTGAAGGTGACCCTTTATTAATACGGATAGTTTTTTGCCGTTTACTTTATTCTGAAAATCTTGGTCCCGAAAACATTTTTTTTTTACTTTCTTTTTTATCTACGGAATAAAAAAAATAGAGAATACTGATACAAGGTATCACCATTATGGAATCCAGTGATTTATAATGTTTTACGCGGTTAGAACGATCAACAAAGAATCCGAATACGGATAATGTAGTGTATCAAAGTGGCTTCAATAACACTTTATTATGTGGGAATGTGAGGGTGGATGAAGATTTCCAAGCTCCTTGAACAGACGATGAGCAAGACCAGTCAGCTCGTGACCACGGTTGGTGCAATCTAACTGAAACGACGCATGGGAAAGTGTTCGTATTAACTACTAAAAAAAAATGCTATAGCGTTTTGAGCTATTAAATTATTTTAAATGATAAAATAATTTCTTAAGATATTATGTTAGCGTTCTGTAAAGCAGAGAAAATGTCTCTTACATGTTGACACAAATTATGTTCTCTTTGTTTTCACATTAAACTAAGCGTAGCATGTTCTATCAGCCATAAATATGATCTACCACCCTAAGATTGAATGTCATTTGCAATTGTGAAAGTAACTAGGTTGATTTTCCCCTGTTGTCTATTTCATTGATATTTTTTATTACAAAATAAATTTTGGTGAAAATGGCAAACAATTTTTTGAGGTGCGTACATTGCGGTTATGAAATTTTGGGATTACTGACCACATATGTACATTAACCAGTAAAGTTAGTCCATAATATTGTATTAAATCATAATCACTATCAATACTATTGGTTTTAAAAACTGGACTATCCCAAGGCTACTCTAGTAGTTTGTGCCTTGGTCAAACAAAAATATGCCTAACGGACTGTGTGCCCATGGTACATTTTTATGACAGACAATATCATCTTAAGCGAATGTTGGAGGTCTTTGTAGTTTGCATATGCACGTGCAATCTTGAAAGTATTCCAACCTCTATTAACCCCCAAGAGAAAGTTCGCACATCCGCCCCTATGAATAAAAAGCTTGCAACGACACCACAGCTAGCTTGTATAGAAAAAAAAAACATGTTGTGATTGGCCAAGGTACGTCCGTAATCTTCCAGAAAACCACTATGGTGTAGTGGCTTAGATAAACGCTTGAAGCGTCAAAGGTCCCTAGGCCTAGCACGCGCAATACGTCAAATTTCTCGCATGAGACGACAAAAGTGTCGATATCGTTGATTGGCTAATAGCACACCGCACTCGTATTTTGAACCAATCAGAAACTGACGCACTGACTTCAATCGATTTTGATGTTTGTTAAGAGCACGATAAAATATAGTCTCGTGGCGCATGCTAGGCCTGCCTGTGTTTTTTTTTTATATTATATATTTATGTAATGTGATAGAATTCAAAGAATTTTGCGTATCAAAAGCGAATCAAAAGGCGACAACATTTCTAAGCTCATGATCACGGTATTTGAAATCCACTCGTAACGTTGGGTAATAGTAAGTAACTAAAAATGTTAACGCTTATTGATCCGTTTACTTATTTTAAACTAGCTGACTATACAGACGTTGTCCTTTCTTAACGACGACTATTAAATTATATATACTTTTTAATTTTTTCTTTCATAAGAACATTCTCCTGACAATAACAATCCCCAACAAAAAAAAAGTGAAATTGGTCCCGCCGGTCACGCGTGATGGCGTGACCAAGGGAAAGATGACTAAAATGGAACGCGAAAATATATTCTATAACATTACACACATTTAGAGTTGTCCGATAATCATATTATTAAAAGTGGGTCTTGTTGTAATACTGGGAAAAGTTGCATCCGTTCAGTTGCGTGCCAATCGTAGGGCGGGCACTTGTAACTTGACTCGGCCACGGCTACCTTCAGTTCAGTAGGGTTGATACAAGCTGTGACAGGAAAGAAAGGTAGGGGAGCCTGTGTAGAATCCGCAAGGAATTCCGACTCCCCCACAAGTGCGCGGCGTTGGCCACCGAGGGGGTTTAGTCGGTGCGAGCCCGACACCACTCTCTGTTCCCCGCAGAGAGTGACGGTGCGGTAGGCATTACCCCCTCGACAAAAAAAAAGGTTAGAGAAAGATGTGCCACGAAATCAATATTTAAGTACGGTCGACAGCTCGTCAAAATAATTACAATTGCAGTTCGATATTAATTCTTATGCGCATGACAAAAAGGCGGTACGAAGTGTGTGGTAGGGTGTGCTTTTATCTGTACAGTCAAAAGCTAATCGTGGTATTTTCTACTTAGAGATGACGAGATGAGAGAATCTATAGGTTTACTACCAAAAAAGAAACGGAACAAACGAAAGGTTTTGTTTGTAAAGATTATTCGATAGTTCGAGAGTTAAAACGTAGTTTTTAATTTGCGTGAATAATATTTTGTTTTTTGCTTTATTCGGTTCCAATTTATTCGGTTCCAATATTTTACGATTCGTAATGTGTTAAAAATGACCATCCGTTTTTTACGAGTCGTTCATACTACTTTCAAATTTACTTTCCATATCAGCGGTCATCAGTCGTCCGTCAGTCGTTTTTAGCTTACGCCTCGTATAATTTATTACCATCCGTAACTAGAAAGGATCGTTTTTTAAATATTGGAAGCAGACATTAGTCGCAATCGAAGTGAGTTGGTAACAGTTATGAGAATCAAAAATTGCCATCCATCATAGGATACGCATATAAGATACAAACTCAGTCCCATCGCAACAACCCTAACCATGACCTAACGCACTGATTACCTGAGTTTAACCTCTGTTGTACGGTCAGCAAGGAAGTCGTTAAATTAATGCACTGCGACTGCCAATCCCATCGTACGGTGAAACGAAAGTATAGGTTCAGTTCTATTTAGCCATTGTGTATCAGTTAGCAGGAGTACTACACTTATGTGAAGCGACATCTAAGTATTAACTAGTTCAGGCAAATTTGTTTCACATTCCTGTGCTATAATTTTGCTCAGGATTCTCACTCCACTACGGTTTGAAACTGTTTGAGAACGAGTTCCGAAGACTGTAATGGCAGAAAGTAAGTCGGCAAACGTGATTTTTTGAGTTTTCGCACCGAGCGTTGCAAAAATTGTTTAAAATCTTGACCACTACTTTAGTAGGTCGTAGACACCCTACCGCCGTACCGCCTGCTCGGAATGATTCGACATCCTTAGCCCTTTTGGCTATGATTTTTAGTAACTAGCTTTTACCTACTATGTTTTCATTAATCTGTCTGTCAGACATATAAACAAACACGCTTTCACCTTTAAAATAATGCAACAATGTTTTAATGAATTTTGTAACCGTTGTGTTGCCAAATATAACTCACAAAAGAAAACGATATGCAGTTTCACAAAGCTTGATGTGAAAAATATTTCTTCAAATTTTGTCTACGAATTTGTACAGGCTAACTAAAGGTCATCTGTAAATTAAAAATCCTCGAAGTCGCACTCAATAATAAACGACGGACTACAAAATCCCCAATAGCACAGGATTTCAATGAGCGGGGATGAAACCGGGCCCATACCGTGCGGGGTAAATGGCCTGCGGCAACATCTGTCTTTGTGTAAAAAACACACCACCTGGCAAGGGACACGTTAGGGAGTAGTCTGTAGGACCACAGCGCACAGGCGCTATAGTAAAGATAAGTAAACAGTACGCTCGTTAGAGCGCTTCGACTACTCAATGCCATCAGGCCTAGCATGCGCAATACGTCAAATTTATAGCATGAGACTATATGACAAATATATGTTTTCTTACAATGTGCTTTTGACAACGACGCTACAAAGTATCATTCTTGACGATAGGCAGTCTAGGTCCGTAAGACACCTTAGAAATATATTTTCTTGTTACCAGTAAAGGTAGTCGTGGACAATGTTGTTGTGAAAATTGTAGTTACATCTGTCCGAAAGAATCTTTGGAGATAGATGTTATTTAAAGAGCGTAAAGCGTTGAGTAGCATCTTTCCACGCGTGCATTGTATACAACCGCCCACGCAAATAGAGTTCGATGGTTTGCATTGATTTTCTTTTGTTTGGGTAGTTCGTTTGTGTTAGAATAATAGTAAAAGTGCAAAACAGTGGCTACACTGTTTGTTTTTTACTGTGGCAGTGTCCCAGTTTGTCACTTGACAACAAAATTTCATATGGTAAATGTTCACTCCTTACTTTTGCTTTCGATGAAAAGGACTTTAGTTTATGATGTTAAAATTACGAGTTTTACACAATGAATGCACTGCTTCTTTCAATAATTAGTTCATAAGTTTAGTTAAAATTTATATGTGTATTTGGTCTTACTTCTTGATTTGGAATTGTTTTAAACTTAATATTTTAGTCAGTTAATAATAGCATTTTCGATTACTCAAAACTTTCAGTCTTGAAATATGTTTATTTGTAGTAAGTATGTATGTTAATGTAGTATTTACCTTAAAATTCCTTAAAAAAATACACGTGTGCGAATCGACTCGTTCAATAACTAGTAGTATGCGTTTAGTTCATGAAGGAGTAGATTCGCACGCGTTTAAAATACATTCGTGCGAAACGTCGACTTTTCGCACGTTCGGGCGCATTTATTTCGTGCAAATCGACTACTAATCCAAAATAAATACATACATGTATAGATACATATTTGATAACATCACATACATTGCTCTGATTCTATGGTAAATGGCTAAAGCATTTGCGTAGAAATGATAAACAACGACACCTTTTTTTTTTTTTGTACCCAGGGGAAATGCCCACGCACCGTCACAGACACAGACAGGGGAGACAGAGTGCAATAGTGGGGGGGCCGGGATTCGCCATTAAAGCATTACGCAAACCCCCCCCCCTAAAAAACAACGACACCTAATGATGCGAATTAGAAAATGTGTGAAAGCTACATGAAATGTGTAGTGTTGATTAATTAAAGCATTATTGTAAGTGTGGCTATTTTTAGCACATATCTCATGCTTCATCATAAGTGATAGGTATCATAGGTAGCGTTAAAAACAAATCCTTATTAATTGAAAAATAAAGATTAATTTCAAAGTGTATTCTCCAGTTCCTTTATTTGCTAGAGTTTGAAAACAGATTGGAATTATAAATATATGCTCTGTCACTGTTGTAGGATTTTGATGAAGTTTGTGAATAAGAGGGTAGGTCAGTTAGACTGGTAAATTAGTATTTAATACATTTCAAAACGTTTCTTAAACAACAACAGTTGTTTATAGCAACCGTTTGAGAAGTTCAACTTACCGTTTGAAAGGTTTCCCTATTTCTGTATCAATAAGAAAATTCGGGCTCGCGACGTAAATAACCTTTTCCTTACAAGATTTGGTAACTTACCCTAAGTAATGATGCGGGAGTTGTTGAAATGAAATTCATACGAATGTTTCGCAAAGTGAGAACTAAAAGTTAGGACGTTGTGATATTCTTTTGGAAAATAAATTTCATAAACATTATGTAATCACTTAAATTTTATATTTGTTTCTTGTTTACTAACACTGGATTACGAGCTGATTGCGGTCTGCAATATCGATGGCGTCATTTCGGGACATTTAAACGATAATCGTTTAAAAACTTATTTGTTTTTTATTGTAGTCAAAAGCACGTCAAGTGTTCAGCGCTTTTGGATTCCCCTAATGTATATACTCATGTACCTAATAGACATAAAAACGAGACGAGAAAATTTGACAAAAGAGAGTTAAAATGAATTTGTAGCTTAAAATAGGTTTAAAATATGTATAATGTCAAATCAAGTTTTGTCACAAATCTCTAAAGAATAAGACTTATCAAATTTTACTTCTGATTTTTCTTTAGTTAAGGCATGTCGGCTATTGCAATTACAATTCCAAAATTAAAAAATACAACGTTTTATGTACCTACCATGATAATACCAGTTTAAACTAGTCGCAACGTAACAATGTTCTCAGGTCCGTTCAATGACCCCGCGTATACGCGAATTAGCATTTTTATCAAAACTGTTAGTAGATACAGTGGTGAAGGTTTCGTTGCTTAGGCTCTAAACTTCTTTCTGTGTTGTTGTGTTCCTGCGTGTGAGTAAGGTTTCCAGAGCTCCTGGGGGGTGCTACATTAGTAGCAGAGGTCAAGCCTTCAAGGTAAGGGCGACAAGTCCAGTAACATTTATTATGCTGTACTTGTCACCCTTAAGCTAGGACCTCATTACCACTTAACATCAGGTGGGATGAGATCAATCTTGAAGTGCAATATAAAAAAAAAAAACGTGTGGTGGATGGTATAGTCGGAAGCGCGGTAGGTTACACACTTCGAAATTTGTAGCGCCCTTATGTGGAAGGCGTAAGAACTAATGTTCACCTTGATGTGCTGTACACTGTACTTTCAACAAATTTATCTAATGTGTTATTGGATAGTCAACTTAGGATCCTTTTTAAATAACTGTCAAAACACGCATCCTTCATAGATTTTCTATAATGGAATCGTCAAGTGAATGGAATGTGATGTGTCCTGTGACGTCACAATTTTGCCTATCATAACACGGACTGTTAAATAGTGTCTGTTCATTTTTAATATATATCAATCAATGATGTTATATATCACTATCATCGCACTTCTGCAGGGCTGACCACGACTCAATATATATGGCATCCGGCTGTGGTTAATACCGATAGTATACATAAAAGATGTTTTTATAATAATATATTTGAAGTAAATATGTAAACGGAGGAAATTTTAACAAACGACGAATGAAGTCCTACAGTTATTTTAATATAAATGTTTTTATTTTATTTATTTCATTATATACTTATCGATTTTAACAACTGACAAACTAACAGTATGCCTTGGTGCAAATTTAGTTAAGTTTAGCTTTTTATTTGTAAAAAAAAACTACTGAGTTTCTTGTCGGTATCTTCTCGGTAGTTATAGGTTCCGAACCGGAGGTAGCTTCATTTGCATTGTATAGAGACGATTCATAAGTATTACTAATGTACTCTACATGAATAAAAAATATTGACTTGACTAACGAAAAGTGGCAAATTTGAGTAAATAATTTACAACACTCTTATCATAGGTTTACTCACACGTGTGTAATCTTCATGTACTTTATAATAATAGCTAATCATTTAGTAATTTCAATCTATAATTCATTTTTAATCAATCAAAAATAATTATTTACTTAAACAATTCTGCAGTTTTGTTTAAAACACGAAATATAAATAAAATTCTTCTTTAAGTAAATAAAACTACTGGTTTGTCTTGATCACCAACAAACCAAACGAAAAAAAGACCGAGCCGTCAGTCAAGTGATCAGCTTTCACGTTTAAATAAACGCCAATTCAATCTTTATTTTCATGTTTCAATGTTCTAAAAATAGAGTCGTATGGCAGTTTCTATCCGTCAAGGCGATAACGATTTTATTTACATCTGCAGATGTGAATGCCTCCACCCCTGAGGCCGTTACACCTGCTCGAACAATATGAAATCCTTGCCCTTAGGGCTGGGTCCCTGAACTCTACGATCTGTTGACACGTACCGACTCCCTTTTGACAAACGCGTTTTCTTAACGAAATGCTGGTGACAATAAAATTATATATTTTTAAATTTAACATAATGCTTCACTCGGCACTAGCGAGCTTAAATATTTTAAAGACAAATGAAATTTCACCTTCCCTTGCAGTACTGGGAAGCTGGAAGAGCAGCACGCGTAATACCGGGATCTCAGAACGTAACAGAAGAATTATTTCGTTTTTTATTTTAAACAATAAATAAATATTGGACAACATCACATACATTGCTCTGATTCTGTGTCAAGTAGCTTGAGGACTTGTGTTAGAGAAATCAGAAACAACGACGGCACCACAACACCCAGGCCCGAGACGATTTAGAATAGTTCGTTTCCCATATTGACCCGACAGGAGATCGAACCCGGGACCTCAGAGATGGCGCGATGCCAAAGTCCGGCTTGCTTGCCTTTCGGCTACGGAGGTCGTCAAAAATACCATGCTCATTCTATTTCTTTGCTTGAGATCATCGTTTGATACCGAAGCCTTCGGTTCCTTAACTTTCGAAGGCCGCGAGTTTTGTTCTATGATAGCTATATTTTATTCCTTGAAATAATATTTAAAGGAGACGTCATTAGGTTGGAAAGGACTATGATTCTTCAGGACTATGTTTTCCAATGCGGGGCAAAGTCCTCCTATCAACTCCGAGAAAATATTAATTGAATGTTTATGATCATCATCATCAGCCTCTTGTGGCTTATTAAACTTGGGCACAGTCTTTAGCTCTTCGATTTGAACCATTGCAGCCATTTCCCTCCGCCTTTATTTCGTGCGCATAAGATTTAATATAGAACTGCATACGTTTGCCTTGACTTTGACGTATTTTGACGCGTGGGAGAATAATCCTACTACTATTATAAAGGCGAAAGTTTGTAAGTATGGATGTATGGATGTTTGTTACTCTTTCACGTAAAAACTACAGAACGGATTTGGATACAATTTGGTAGGAAGACAGATGACATACTAGATTAACATATGGGATACTTTTTATCCCGAAATAACGCGGGCGAAGTCGCGGGCAACAGCTAGTTTGTTTATATTTTGCTTGGTACTGTGGATCTACAAAATCTTTAATCAAAGACCCTAAGACAATTTGGCATGTATAAAGTAAGTCATTTTCTGGTTGATCAAGTTGTTTACGATGTGTAGTGATCCTGCTATATCATTATTTATCTAGAAGGGTATTTATAACTAGTGTAATAGTTTAATATGAATAACATGTTACAAAGTAATTGTCATTGTAACTTAAAAATATTTACACTCCGTGGTTAGTGTTTTAGAGCTGTTTTTGTATTTTATAACGTTGTTATTTCTTGCAAAACAACATGATTGTATTTTGGTACATACCCTGATGATTATGTACCACAATACATAATACTACCGTTGCCTAGAGACGACCAATGTGAATAGAGATTTAAAAAAAAACAACAAAAAAAATATAAAAATAAGAATTAAAAATATAAAAAAATTTGCCTTATCGCGTAATAACCAAATCGTAGTGCATTAATGGAAAAACGCACTGACTTATGCCCGGTTCCAATAAATCCAATAATTGTAAACGATCCTTTCTAGTTACGGATAGTAATAAATTTAACGAGGCGTCAGCTAAAAACTGGGGGTTCTGAACAGAGTGCGTCGGTTTTTCACGCCGGACCAGCTTTGTCTTTTATATAAGACTCAAGTCCGGTCTTGCCTGGAATACTGCTCGCATTTCTGGGACGGTTCCGCCAAATACCTCATGGATGCCCTTGATAGGTTGCAGCGACGGGCTGTGCGCATAATAAACGATGAAGAGATTACTGGGAACCTTGAACCTCTTCAACTACGTAGAGACATTGGTTCATTAAGTGTCTTTTATCGGCTTTATCATGGGGAGCTAGGAACTATTTTCCCTTATCCCACCCTCTCCTTTCCTACACAGAACCACAAGAGCCGGCCAACGATGTAATCGCTTCACCGTGGAAAATATTCCATCACGAACCAAAAAGTTCGGTAACTCTTATCTTTGCCGGACCATAAAGAAGTGGAACTCGTTGCCGGCTCATGTGTTTCCTCCTTCCTTTGACATGGATTCCTTCAAAAGGAGCGTGAAGAAACATCTTGCGGGCCAGTATGGCGACGCTAACGGATAGGATATTTTGATATCAAATCCGTTGTCATCGCGATGTGCGTTCCTCTCTTGCTTACCATCAGGCTGGGAGGAGCCAATATACTGCGCTACTATAAAAAAAAATACCGATGGACGACTGATGACAGCGTCGCACGTCGTATGTCGATCTCAGCAGGTACAGAAAGTAAGTTATAGAACGGCGACTCGTTGTCAGCTGGAGAAAATCTGATAGTAATTTTTGACACATTACGAATCGTAAAGTAATGGAAACCGGACATTACACGTAATGATAGGATTCGTTTACGTGATACAAATTAGTTATAGCATCATAGGCGGGTTTTATTTGTTTTTCAACAAAATGTTTACTTGGTCATTATTACCAAGTTTATTGACACGAGCATCCGTGCTTCGGGAGACATGCTAAATGGTTCGGTCCCGGTGGCTGACTTCGATGTAGATTAATGAGTTATTAGGCTGAGATGAGGCCTGTGACCGTTTGTGGCAGGTTGGTGCCCGCTATCAGTTTGCGAAGTACACAAGTGATAGGCGTAGTTGGTGGTTTTAATCCGAGAAATAAAATTCGTGATAAAGTATTATGAAGCCACTGGTAAAGGTTATCGACTTATATCTTACTGGCTTTAGCCAATAGTCCATTGAAGACACGACAGACAGCTTTGAAAATAATAGTTGTGACGTCATCAATTAATAACTTGTTACGGACTCATTTGTAAGGAGCCTTTTTATAGTTTTTATATTACTTTTAATATGTCATTGCTATTGCTTTGTTTTTTTATTTTACTTGTCATTATACGTTTCGACCAAAAGCGACCTATTAAAATCGAAATAAGCGAATATTGGTCCTTCGATCCGGTTCGAAGGACCAATATTTTAAAAATTAAATTAATATTTATGTGGACTGTAATAATGAAAAGGTCGCTTTTGGTCGAAACGTATAATGCCAAGTAAGTAAAAAACAAAGCAATAAGACAACATTACAAGAAATTTAAAAAATACAAAAATAATCTAAAATGAGGTGCGAGTTGCGCACAAACTTATACTTTTACACATAGATTCTTCGAGCTTTGCATGTGACAAAGGTATAGACAGAAAAGAACATCAAATGTTTACTAGTAACGTTGTCAACACAAACACAATTTTACGGTTACGTCATCGCTAAGCGAAGATAGAAGACAATACGTAGTCTACAGAACGAAATGTCTCGTCTAAACAGCTAGTTACCTACATATTCAGGTTCAACGTTCGTCCTGTCCGGACGAAAGTACGCGGGGCAACCTTCACCTAGGAGATGTTTCCAATAAAACGATTTAAAAGTGAAATTTGCCGGAGTTCGTCGACCTGTGTTTGGTATCATTAACGTGCGTATGCGAATTCGCGATGAGAATATTTGATAAGACACTAGTTATACGGTACTTTACCATCTCGAACGACGAATAATATTTAATCCTTTATTTGATGAGCTTCTCTGATTTGTACAAAGGATTCGAACATAGCATTCAGTCGTTTTTTGCAGTAGACGTACGAGGAATGGTACTTTTTTTAATGTCGTTCCTTGGAATGCCTACTCCAAAGTTGCATATGTTACGGCTTAGGAATATTCTAATCTACACTAATATTAACAAGAGGAAGGATTTATATCTTTGTGTGTATATGTTTGTGATGAACAAACTCAAAAACTAAAGTGCCGATTCGAAGATTCTTTCACCACTGGAAAGCTACTTCCATCCTGAGTGACATAGGCGATATTTATTGCTAGACAATATTAGGGATCTTTAGTAAAAACTTAAGTAATGTGTAAAAAAATACGGCCGCGACTACAGAGTCACTGGCGGTTGCTAGATTTGCAACCGACTTCAAAAATAGGAAGAGGTTCTACACCTTAAATCCCCAGTCTAAATTGAATGCCAGGTTAGTATTAACCTAGTTACTCATATTAGGTTAATGACATGTACAAAGTTAACGTTTGAAACTCGCGCTAGTTTGCTAAATGCAACTCGGTACGACCTAACACGGTCGATGATCCCCGGGCGAGCTGACTCGCCCGAGTAGCGGAGTAACAGTACAACGCCGAAAATACTCGCGGCAACGAAAAGCGATTTGCACGCCCCGCCCCGTATTGACGGCCGATGGTGAGTTGTAGGACGAACACGCGAATGACACGACGGAGACTATGGAAGCTTGGGTTGATAAGGTTTGAAATGTTGTTATTGATGTGTTTGTTGCCTAAACTCAGGTGTAGGGTTCAGCTTTACCAGGCCATGACGAAACCACGACGAAACCACGACGAAAACTATGGCACCGTAGGTTGATAAGTTTTAAAATGTTGTTACTGATGTGTTTGTTGCCTTAACTCAGGTCCTGGGTTCATGTTGACCAAGCCGATGTATATTGTGCAAAAAAAACATTCCTATTGTAGGTTAAGGCGCATTATACCGGTACCGCGTATTCGAATAGCAAAATGATTTTTTACCTTTAAAATCTACTAATCGATTACAATGGAAAAATCTGTATGAAGTCTGCCATACATACGAGACATCTACATTTTTAAAAGTCAATTTATTTATCACTGCATCACGTGAAAATAAAAGCTTATTTGTTCAGATATGATAGTTTAGATATTTTAAATGTTGCTGTTATATTAGGGGTCAGTGGTTATGAGAATCATGTGACGATCCTAATTGGAGCCACGAGGGAACAATACGAAACTCTATACAGAAAATATCGCTACACACATTGCAAAATGTTTTTCAATGCCTAAATTGGAAGTAACTGAAATAAAATCTATCACAAATATATAAAATGAGTCCGTTACATAATGGTTTGTTGCACAAAACATTTACAGAAATTGCTTGGACAGGCACATTATAGTATAATATAGGCGGCCTTATCACTAGAAAGCGATCTCTGCTAGACAAAAATTACGTAGAGGAGATAGTAGATACAGCCGTGAAAAAACATCAATTGAATTATTTAACTAAAATACAATAATTTTCTAATAAACTTTTCACAATTAAGTTAAAAGAAAATACTTTGAAATAGGCCGCTTCTATAATATGTATCTAGGTAGGCCAATGCTTTTATCAAAGTCACAGGTGTAAGCTACCTGGTACAATTTAACCATCCAACGTTGTTGTAGTACTTGTGAACACAGGAAGCGGTAACCAACAGCACTCGACACGAATCGATTGCTAGTCAAACAAAGATGGTGGTGATCCGGGTTTTTTGTTCAGCAGCGCCTGCTCATCTCGACCGGTTCACACCGGACGTATCCGGTTACCGTGTCGCGTCAGCTGCTTCCGAGGGCTTAGGGCCACTCAACGGATTAGGGACCAGTTTAGTGCCATCATTGTGGGCGTTGATTGCCTTTTTATCTGTCTACTAGCAGCCCTCTGCGCATTCGCATCCGTACTGTCCTTGTTTTTCACTGGATCTCCGCTAATATTAGTCACCGAGTGATGTTATATGGCCTAAAGCCTTCCTCTATAAATGGACTATTCAACACAAGATTAATTTTTCAATTCGAACCAGTAGTTGCTGAGATTAGAGCCTTCATACTCACAAACTCTTCAGCTTTATAACCTGAGTATGGATTGGCAGATTAGATGATCTATGGAAAATACAATGCCGTCGATTCTTTTGAGATGAAGAAAATTAAAACAGTTTGATGTTCTCGAAGGTGGGATAATAAACCTCTGAGCATCTTGCTAGATTGATAGAAGTTGTATTTCTGCTACGTTGAATAAATCATTCTGAAGGGGTCATTATGAAGTTTAATACTTATTTCCGAATGTAATGAAAGCATACTCCATCAAAGTCCACTTAATCGAAATTTTGAAACATCTCACATGAACTGCCAGAAAGATGCCATGCTATACATTTCAGATTTTGTTCCACTCTTAAGCACAAGTGCACCTACTTAAATACGCCTTGAACATCAAAACTAGGGTATTCACTTAGGCCGGTGATGTTGTGGTGATTTTAAAAATTTCCCCACATCATTACCATTAAGGCGATGAGGCCCCCGAGGGGTTTTAGTGGGTAGGCTTGTTCTTGTTAGGGCAGAGTCCGATACACGCCGTCATCTTCGCCAAGTGCGCCAAGCATTTACCCCCGCCAAAAAAAAAGGGCAATTCACTTAGCCGTGTAACATGAAATGTCTCTGATACTGTATCAATTGAGTACGCAGGCACAAGTTCGATGCGTACTCTGCGAAAGATGTCGTCAATAATTCGAATGTTTGTATGTTGGCACACTCATCAACGAGGAAAACAATGTTCGCAAAAATGATCTGTCAATTTGTATTCAAATTAAAAGCGAACACAATAGCTAATCAAAGTTCATTGTACTGCAGCCAGCTTTTGGTCAATTGAAATGATTGATGTTCAAACCACTCTGTCAAATTTGCTTGATAACCCTCTGTATTGATTCTGACCCATCAACTTCTGCTTATGATAAGAACTGTAGACAAGAAACAGACAGAAGTGACGACCTTCGTAGCCGAGAAGTGAACTGGCCGATCTTTGGTGCCGCGCCATCTTCCCTGGTCAAAATAGGAAACGAACTTTTCTATATTGTCTCAGCTCTGGGTGTTGTGGCACCGTCGTTGTTTCTAATTTCTGTAACACAAGTGCTTTTACAACTTACAACAGAATCAGATCAATGTATCTGATATCTAATACTTATATAAATAAAGTTTATAATCTGAATTCTGCGCATATGTATATCAATGATGCAATAAAAATATCCAAATACAGCCACGAAGAATAAACACGTATGACTTTTCTTATTGCGTTTAAAGCATACTTAGAAACGAAAAATGAATTATTTGTTAGCACACCACGGATTTCACTTTTGAATATTAGTTCTCGTGAATTCTTAATACAACTATTTTTATCATTCGACACGTCAACGATTGTATAATGTCGTCTGAAGCATTGCGAAACATAGGTAGGTATATGCCCGTTGACAGCGGACGGGGAAACCTCGTTATCGTCAAAAATATCTTGGTTATACTACATATAATAAGACTACAGTTATGCCAAGCTGTTACGAATATAAAGTCAAGGTTAGACTGTACAAAATATACGTTAGACGTTTTATAATACACCAGACATACTTGTTTTTTTTAAGGAATTTATATCTATTTACGTAAATAACTTTCAAACTTTGCCTACGGCGTCGTCCGCGTGGCTTTTTTTTGATTAAAAGTATCTTATTAATATTGGGACACTAATTTATTCAAGTTCGGTACAATAAATTAATATAATCTCCAGCTCTTTATAACTCATAGATTGTTATTCATTTTGCATAATCGGTCGTGTTAATTAATCGTCAAATTGATTTCATCAATAGAGACAAGAAATTTTCATCAATTTGTAGAAGTAAAAATAAGATATAAAATACAAAGACATAACGTAACCTTGGATTCGCTACACATGAATAGGAAAGGTCATTTGCAAGATAAAATACATACGCTCGTCTGTGCTATTTACATTTGATTACCAGTCAACAAGCTATTTTTAAATTTGATTGCTTTAATTGAAAATAAATATAAATAAAACAAAGGATAAATAAAATGGAAAGAATTGAAGGAAAATGATAAATTAATTATTTCAAATTGACTTTCTATATCAGCTGTCATCAGGCAGGCATTTATAACTATCCGTAAATAGAACGGATCGTTTTTCAAATATTGGAACTGGGCATAAGCCATTAACTAGTTAGTTACCAATTTATACAATCTGTGACTTTGTCGACTATTATGTAAAGGCGGTCCTTGTGTTCCAGGAAGTACCCAAAGTGGTGGTGGGTAGCTTTACCTCGCTGAATAGTGATTCAGAGTTGATGGGCGAGATAGCTGCTAAATTTCTGTCCCCTGTAGAGTGTACCAGTCTTTTCGATAGGTCTTTAAATTAGAATCATTTTTGAGGGGGGCAATACGTTTGCGTGTTGTACTGCTGCCTTGGGAACGACAGTGGCGTGGGCGGGACTTCCCCGCACCGTAGGAGCAAGGACTACCCTAACTTAACAACCTTTCAATTTTAACTGTCTACTAGAAGGCCTACGATTATCCACACTTATTTCAACAATGTACTACAGTGTGCAGTACATGTTTTTACTAGCAAACCCCTAAATGTATTGTCGATCGCCTATTGTTCCATTACTTGACCAATTCTCATAATCTTGTTGCGGAAATTCAAAACCATTTTTTTTTCTTTTACCTCGTAAAATGTACAATGCAAACCTTTTTAAACACCGCCGAACAATGAATGATTGGTCGTAAAGGTTTAACACTTTTCTATTCATTGAAATTTCATTCAATAACGCCTTGCTACATTTCAGTTATTTGCTGGATCATCTGCGCTTTCTAATGTCTTTACATTTTATGTAATACTAGCATATTACCCGTGACTTTATTCGCATTATTTTGGTTTCAAATGTATTCTATATGATACACCCGTAACTCGTAAAATTTTATGCACATTAATTTATTTAGTACTTTATTCATGAAACAGTAACAACTTTTAACTAGTTTTTTTTATATTTTATGTAAAATAATGTAGTCATCTTCAAATCGGTCGAATACATTTGAGTTATTTAAATGCAGATATTTTTATTCATGCTTTTATTATTTTAATATCTCGCCGTCTTTAGTTTGTATGCAAGATGGTACCTTGTCACATTAAGTTAACTGAGTATCTGACTTCATATTTAATTTGAAATGGTACTGAGGTGTAAACAAATTAATGCTGTTGAATGTAAATATCGATTGAAATAACCTGATTCAAACGAAAAACTGGATATGATAACGATAAATTAATAAATTCAAACTATTCAAATATTGGTTGCAATAATGAGTGTTTGTCACTTAGACACGTTATGGAGAGCAATTATTGATTGTAACCTATTAATTTTTATAATAATTCTTATTAATTAAACGCGTTTCTAATTAAAATGTTTCTTTGTTTCAGCTTACGGCAAAGTGTTCCTAGTAAAAAAAAGATGCGGTGTAGACGACGGTAAATTATATGCAATGAAAGTTCTAAAAAAAGCATCTATAGTACAGAAGTTAAAAACGGCTGAACACACGAGGACAGAAAGACAGGTGAGTCTATTTTGAGCTTCTATACTTATAATAAATCTGTAGAGAAGTCAATTTTGTACATTAAATATATTTCCAAAATAATAACTATTGGGGGGGGGGGGACTAGTGATCGATACTGATGCCAAAAATGCAATCACTAAATTTGTTGTCTGTCTGTATGTATGTTGGTTATGAAAACAAAAACTACTGGACGGATTTTAACGAAACTTGGTACGATTATTCTTCATATTCTTGGGCAGGTTGTAGTATACTTTTAAGCTATAATATTGTGGTAATAATGAAACACAATATGTTCTTAATATCAAATTTATGTGTAAATTATAGGTTTTATTAATTTGCCTTTATCCCTACTAATATTATAAATGCGAAGGTAACTCTGTCTGTCTGTCTGTCCGTCTGTCTGTCCGTCTGTTACGGAAATTTGGCATAGGTATACGTTGAACCTCAAGAACGGACATAGGCTACTTTTTGTTTGAAAGTAAGGGGGGGGGGGTGTAATGCCACCTTTGAAAGTTTATATGGGAAAATGATTATTTTTTAAGTTAGAGATATGAAAGTTGGCACAAATAAAGCTCTATTAAAATATAGACTACATTTTGTTTCGAATATTAGGGGAGATAGGGGTAAAACCGCCCATGAAAGGATGTAGTCCACGCGAACGAAGTCGCGGGCACAGCTAGTCAGCTATATTTTACAGTGAATTATGTTTATTTATACGTAATAGGATATATAAATTCACAATGATAATCACATCACACTTCACAATTAAGAATTACAAAAAAATACATTAAATCGTTTGTAAACCGCAACTTGAGAAGAATAACGACTCAAATGTCAGTTTATTTATATTTTTTGCTATGTACCTTGCAATTAAATTGCACATCAAGCCTTTTAAATGCCATTGAAAACTACCGTATAAAGCTAATTAGAACAGAAATTGACGTTTGGAATTGTAAAACGAATAGTTTAGATGGGGAGTTCTGTTGCCACTAAAATGTTTGAATATTTCCAAAACTTTTATACTATTATAAGTAAATAATTATTACATATTAGCGGTCCGCCGTGTCTTCGGACGCGTATTATTTATATTTTCTACTGATTCTTCGCTCCTATTTGTAGCGTGATGTTATACATATAGCCTAAAGCCTTCCTCGACGATTGGACTACCCACCCAACACAAATATATTTTTTCAATTCGCACCAATAGTGGGTAATCAAACTCTTCAGCTCGATAATATTATTAGTAAAGATAATATCATGTCATTGGTAGGTCCTGGAAGCAGTACGGGCGTGCCCCTTCCTGGTAACATTACACTACGCCTTCCAGACTGACGCCAAACTACACCTCATATTAGGTAAGTGTTACATTTACGTATGTTACTCTATATATATTTACTTTTTTTTATATATTGCACTTCAAGATTGACCTCATCCCACCTGATGTTAAGTGGTAATGAGGTCCTAGCTTAAGGGTGACAGGTACAGCATAATAAATCTGTTACTGGACTTGTCGCCATTACCTTGAATGCTTGACCCCTGCTACTAATGTAGCACCCCCCAGGAGCTCTGAAAACCTTACTCACATGCCGGACCACAACAATACAGAAGTGATTGTTATTTAGCTGCGGTCTTTTGTAAGGTATTTCACCACTCGGGCTGCTCCAGTTCGTGCGATAAAACGCTATGCCCTACCTCTCTTATAGTTCATTGATTTTTCGTTCCAGTGCCCAGTCCTTTGTATATTTGAGAATATAGTTACCAATTTCATTAACTACTGCTCCAAATAATTTAGCTATTAGATTATATTGCATTCAAAATATCGATCGGATTAACAGAACATTAAAGTAAACACTTGCATTTCAATATTCGTTCTTATGCACACGATATTAGGGTAGTGTTAAGTACGAAATTAATAATCTGACTGACGTGCTTTTCGTACCTTAGCAGTGACAGGGTAAACCTGAATCCCTTTTAAGTACGAGCCCAAATCGATAGGGCCAGTGTGACCTTAGGCTGTGCCCGTCTGGCCGACGGGGGCTCGTGTCAAAGCCCCCGGGGTCTTCAAACTGTGACGCAACCTCGGGGGTTAGGTCGACGACTGGGCCTTTTGTACCCCGTTTTATAAGGTCACACTTCGCAGTATTATGTAACAAAACAGGAGACATTTGACCCACTGCAAGGAGGGTTAGGCTTGCTCAGTTCGTTTTGGGAGCGAGTGTACAATCTCTTGATTTACAAAAGTGATTCTAAAGCGAATGTGGTTTAATTATTCACTAGCTACCCGCTCCGGCTTCGCACGAGTGCAAGTAAATACAAATGAAGTTTTCAGCTTCTCTGTACATTAATTCATATGTATGGATTATACATAGGTATAAACCTTCCTCATACATCACTATATCTATCTAAAACTCGCATAAAAACCGGTGCGTAGTTTTAAAGATCTTAGCATATTATAGGGACAAACAGAAAAAGCGACTTTGTTTTATACTATGTAGTGATAATATTGTTGGTGCTGGGTACGATTCTTGGCTGGGAACTTTTCTCAATTGGCTTTGGTCTGGGTGGAGGTCCTTGGTTGACGGATTAATTTAGTTTCATCAGCAATCTGGTACGCATAGAACTACAATTGTTCACCTTTAAATATTAGAAACAGAATTTTTTTATCTCCCCTTGCGGTGCGGGAATCGAACCCACAACCTTCACGTATCGCGCGTGCTGCTCTTCCAACTGAGCTAACCGCAAGTTATCGTAGGCCATGAAATTCTTCTGCTGTATCAACCGTTAGCCTCCGGTAAGTGCCCTCTGCCGAGTATGTTTAGAACTACATTCTTATCGGCCCGTGGTATATTCGTTGGAGAAATGTTTGAAAACCACGGAATCGAAGACACCTTGGCATCTTAATCGATTTTTTATTTTAATAGTACTTTAAAAATAAAAAATCAATTGTTCACCTGTATGTGCTCACAACCGTACTAAGGAAAGGCTAAGGCTTTTTATTGTTTTCCACAAAAAACTTACGAGTGCTACGAAATGTTTACCTGTTTTTTTTTGCTCCTCATAAGAGGAGTGTCGTACTCGGTAGACGGATGAGTGGAATAAGCAATCTCGCATCCACGTGCAACGGGAGTTACCTTGAACTGTGCTACACGCAATCAATAACCACACAATACTGGTCTACGACGTTTACACTTATTGCCTATGGTAATGTATAGCTTATATACTTTTACCCGTGACTTTATTGCCCGTTTTACACGTGGAGCCTACCATCCCGTATTTTGTTTTGGGAAAATGCCTTCCACACCGTCCAAACACAACACCCTACAGAGAGTGATGTGACGGGCTCGCACAGATTAAAACCTCCTCGGTGGCCAATTCTGCGCAGTTGGAGTGGGGGGGGGGGGAGTCAGGATCCTTTGCGGATCCTACACACCACCCCTAAGGGGAATGGTTTGAACCATCTGTAAAACATACATTTTAAATGCTAAGTCGTTTACGTCAAAATCCTTCTTTATACAAACTTCCTATCCTCGTTTACCCCTTTTGGTGATGTGATGGTGATAGGAGGATGAAGTTTTGTTAACTCTGTTCTTAGGGGTTCCTTATAAAGGAAGGGTAGGAATGCACCTACCCAATCTAAATTTTTAGGTGTTAAAGTTTCTTGCATTTTGTGATTAATCAGTCCAGTCAGTCAGTGATTGGTAGTTCGCTTTTATGTTTGTTTAATTAAATTGATAACTGATACAAATTACTTTAATGAAAGAATATTTACACATATGATAATATATGCTAATACTGTCCATTGGATAAATGGATGAACGCCACATCAACACCTTCAAACTAAAATCGATTAAATGACTTATAAAAAAGGATCGCCCTTCCTTCGGCTACACTCCACCTATTGGCCATAAACTTTTGAATAAAAACTTTCATAAAAAAAAGTAGTGTAACAGTTACCTACAACCGTGTTGCCGCTAGAATATAACCCCTCTACCTTTGAGGTCGGGTTCACCTTGAGTCCAGATTGATGTCAAGAGCAGCTTCATCTTAAAAAAGAAGCTTACCTAGTAATTACGTCCTTGGAGCCACCTTCCAGAGACGTTGTTCAAGGGCACGACCCTCAATTGCCAGCAACAACTGTAATTTGCTTGAAATTCTGACTTGATATAATGTTAGTTAAAATAGAATAAGTCAAGTCTGTAGCGTATTGCCAATATTTTAATTAAATGTTGATGACCTCCGTTCCTGAGCGGCGAGCGAGTCAGACTTCGGCGTCGAGCCATCTCTGAGGTCCCGGGCTCGTTTACCGATCCTAAAACGAACTTTTGTAGTCTTGGTGTTGTAGTACCGTTTATGTTTCTGATTTCTGTAACGCAAGTACTTAAGCAACTTATCACTGAATCAGATATATACATATTTTGCAAAAGTGGTTTGCGAGGCCTATGATTTTAATTTAAGAAGTATTATTAAATTAATAATAATAAATAAATAATAAATAATTTGATGTTGTCTATTATTGATCATATTAAACATTATTATAAACAAACTGTGTATATCTACATCTGTAAAGTGTTTCCTATCAATACTTGATTGATTTTGACTGATCAGGGTAGGTCAATGTGGCGTCGCGTGTACGTCTAAATATATTCCACCTTCTCTTTTGTTTGCAATACGAATGTTAATTAGTAAACTAAAAGGGTATCTATGTGTTAACTAGATTGTCGCTGAAACATTAACGTTTTCCTTTGGCGTTGTTTCTTTGTCTCAAAAATATATTCGAAATATTTTGGCGAGTACATCAAAGATGGATGATTCAGGGAAGGATTACAAATGAAAATAGCAGGTGCGCTGAGCTCTTGTCTCCTCCCGAGAGACGCATTGTTTTTGAGGAATTAAGTTTACGATCATATCTTGCGAATACTCTCAGAATTACCGCCTTGAATAAACAAACAAGAAATATTATCTGTATCTGATAAGTGTCTGACGTTCGGAGTTTTTTAAAGAGAGGTATGGCATAGCTATTAATCGTTCAAACTGGAGCAGCCTGACTTACAGAAGACAGCAGCCAAATAACAATCACTTTGGTGTTGTCTTATTTCCTGCGTGTGATGCGGGTTTTCAGAGACCCTGGGGAGATGCTACGTTAGGAGCGAAGTCAAGCCTTCAAGGTAAAGGTGACAGATCTAGTAACAGCTTTATTAGCTGCCTAGCTCTCATTACCACTTAATATCAGGTGGGCTGAATTTGAAACACTCCGGATGTTCGAAATCATATTTTACATTTAAATAAATAAAAATGCTTTATGCCGTATTTAGTTTACGTATAATGGTTTTACAGACAAGTAATTAGGACGTTAGGTAAAGTTGAATCTACAGACAACCTTCATATAGTAGAAGGAAATAGTAGATAATGCGAAAGGTCCGAATTCTGTTTTAATGATGTAGTTTTTAAAGCTGTATAGGAACAGTCAAGAGCAAGTCCAACTACTTTAGAGTAAGTGGCTGAAAATCACCAAGGTTGCGAATTTCAAGATTGATTTTATGCCAAAAAAAAATTCAAGCTATAATGATGACTCTCAGTTTATACTGTTGCAAAATTTGTACGTTAATAAACTTTGACAGGGCAGCGCACAGAATTCTATACTTTTTTTGTAATATTGCTTTTTTTGAGTTCTTTTTTTATTTTTTTTGTTTATCAGGAGTCTTCATTACGCTGTAATTAAAAAACAACGAATTTGTCAAATAATTTAATGAAAAAATGTAAGTGAATCGTCATTGGGAACGTACAGTCATGTCCGGGAACGTTCCCAAAATGACCGTTCTCGAAATGACGATTTCAAATAAGCGCGCGCTTTGATAATTCAGCAACCATCTTAAATGCGACCTGTCTTTGTCAATAGTATTATATTTGAGGTTACTTTGTTATTCTGGGTTGTATAAAAGAATCGCATCAATAATTAAATGTAAAAAACACGTTCACGAATTGACGGACTATTGATGTACGCTCTTCGAATAATGAATTGAAAGGTACTTAGCACTTAGATATTAATTTATTTGCCGATAAATATACTGACAGCCGGCTTTGTTGTTGTTTGCTTCTTCACTCACGGTTGACACAGAATAGCTGCGTAAAACTTAAAACTATTTTTGTTCGGTTATCGATACGTTCACTGAAATGACTTATGCGCTATCGGACAAACTTTTTTGCATTTTTGCAATTAAAAAAAATATCTCTTTCAGTACCCTTTTCGAAACTAGATTTTGTATAAAAAATACGGTATACCAAGTTATGACAGAAGTTGAATTCCTAAATTTTTTCATTAATATTTTGGACTTGTTGTTAAAGATCCTGCATTAGGACGCGTTCCCGGAATGACTTTCTCTGTATTTATATTGATTTAACTAACAATGTACTTCTTAAATAAATTGTATTATTTGATGTACACACAAAACAGGTTAGTTGTAATATTTTATTAATTTTTCTATCTCAATAAAGTCAAGATTTAAGGCATTAAATTACTAGCAAAGCCAATTCTGCACCTTGATGATTTTGAGCCAAGTACTGTATCGTCCTTATGTCGTGAGCTCGAAAACTGATTTCGAAATGCAAGTATTTACGATGATGTTCTTTTAACTGTAACATTCTCAACGTTTATGTTTGCTACATTGCCTTAATCAGTAGATTCGTTGGGGTTCATTCCTAAAATATATCAGAGCTATAATCATCAATGCTACGCCGTGGTTATGGTTAAGTGCAGTCTTTCCCAAAGTTGGCGATAACGCCCCCTTGTGGGTGCTGGAGACATAAAGGGTGGTGAATAAGGGGCCCACAAAAATACGTGAGTGCTGGAAACTCGTTTCACGTTTCCTACAGCGTAACGACAAAGGCGATGTTCCTGTGGGTTTTGTGGGCAGGTAAGTCCCACACACGTCGTACTTTCATCTCATTCAGATGCCAGTACAGTGTGAAATGTATTTCACCACAAAAAAACCCAAAGGCGCAGATAATAAGTGTTCAAAGAGGGCGTTAAACGAAATAACTTTGAAAACCTCTGGTGTAGTGGGACATTTCGGTAGCTTATTTGGGTTCATTACAACCGTTTATAGTGTTGTTGAAATGGGCTGAACTTTCCTCCGACTTTCAGTGGGTACTAAATATGAATTGGCAAAGGTCAACTACACGGGCAGCCTTTGCGCCTTGAATTTGATGAAGGTTACCCTGTGACATTCACGCGTTGACACGGTTTTCTTCTGAATTTTACGTGAGCGTCTGTATTTACTGCAACTGAATATAAATTATTCTTGGTCCGTCTGAATAATCAAAATTTTGTTAGTAACACTGGCTAATAATCGTGATTGACGCCGGAACTAGATACATTACAAATACATATCTATTATGTTTCTAAAACACATTATGGTTCAATTATTATGACTACCTGACGACGGATGTCAACTATTCGTTTAATGGATTGTGTAAACGGGGCAAAAAAAAAATTGGACTATCGAAGTGTCGATCGATAAAATCACTAGTACTTTCTACTAAAAATAGTTTGCAATAAAATAATCTGTATTGGCTTAAATCCACTATCGATTTAATCGATTGTCAATCAAAACAGTAATAATCTAATCATTGATTTTAAGCGATTATATTGACCTTAAATATATATCGAAAGGATTCGATGTAAATAAATATCGATGATAGTCCTATGATTTTTAGGTTATTTAGGGGGGACACAATCGATTATCCGGTAACACTAATACCAACTAGGGGCGTTAACCCAGCACACCTAGGCTTAAGCTTAATTGAAGAGTTCATTTCCCTGATCGATCTGAACGATTTTTATTTTAGTGGTCTCATTTTTTATAAATAACACGACCAAATGTCAAACTTGTAGTCGAGTATACATATCTAGTTAGTCGGCTTTTTCGGATTAATCGTAACAAGACAGCTTCAGCAATACTTTTGTCAATGCATGAGAATTTAACGATTCCGATTCCGTGAAGGAGGTTAGTAATCGTAAATAACATATTTCACAATGGCCACAGGAAATATAGTAATAGTTAGATATACAGAAAAAATGCTTTATATCCCATAAACTATTTAGTTCAGAAGATAGTTTTTTATAGTGGATCCCACAGACAGGACATTTAACTTTTTCTATGATCTGTGGTCCCACACTTTTAAGAGAAACTGGAATTGTGGGCACCCAATATCAAAGTCTGTGTGTGTTTGCCTAAAATTGTTTTACAAACTACAGTCCAAATCTTAGGAATATAAATAGTGTATTTAATATCACGCTGTAAAACCTAGGAACCGATACTTGAAAAATCAAAAAACGTGTGTTAAACGACAAAGTAAAGAAAGTCTCACAAAGTTAAGTATAACCAAAAAACTTCTGTATAAATATCCTTCAAAAGAATGTCTGCATTGTGGATGTTAAATTCAAGAACAGTTGCCATGGATTCTTTGTAACATTCAAGGTTCCTGAAACTTCTGCCGTGACCTCACGACTTCTTGTGTAACGGAGAGATCAAGTACATCAATATTTATTTTAGTAGTTGTTGAAAGCGTTGTTCTTTCTTTACAAATAAGACAGCCTCTAACAGTTGTAATTTCAAAAGAATTAACGGTGTTTTATTTGGTCAGTTTGTTTATTTCTATTTTTGTTTTAATGTTTTAAATTAGGCATTGTGTTGTGTATATTATTTTGTTTATATTTTTAAGGTAAAAAGGCTTAAGAAAATACGTTGAGTGTGGATATTTATTTAAATCATAAAAAGACACACATTGTGATAGCAAAGCAATCTTTTTTTTGTTTCTTGTGCCACTGTCAGTAAGGATCAAACAGTTAACACATGAACAAGCATTTACGTAGATAGATACCATTATATTAAAAAGCAAAGGATTTTAACTATTCTATAATAAAAATATCACAGCATTAAAAAACGGTTAAAATTTTAATTATACTAAGTATTACTACAATTTATGGACATTATCTTATATTTGAGTTAATGTTTAAACTACAACCGGAAATAAATGTATAATAATTAGAGATGTGCCGACTAGTCGGTTAAGCAGACTATTCGGCCGCTTTTGTAGTCGGCAAAAAACGCCGACTTTTTACTCTGTATGTATTTCTCATTAATATGTAATATATCAGGGGAACTGAAATAAAATAAAACCTTAATTTTTCATTATTATTATTTGGATTGTATAATCAATCTTACACATTTCGACAAGTAAAGCAGACCAGTCTTTTCTTCAGTAATAATATTCTAAAAAATACTGGGTTAAAAAGAAGACATACATATCTATAACAACAACAAAACAAAATTGGTACCTTCTTAAAATTGGTATTAATTAACAAACAAAATAATGTCTTCTTAACTTAAATAAACATTTATTAATGCTTAATCAAATAAAAAAGTAGGTATTTTTTAATTACCAACAAATTAAAAATTAACATTCAATATTTTAAACACGAAAATAAAAAAGAAACATAGTAACTATTATAACTTATACATATAATATGATTAACTGGACACAACCCAAATAAACATGACATTTTTTATACAAAAAAATAGCAAAATCTCTTTACTTATAGTTTTTAATTAATGGTAGATTATGATGTAAGAGATTATGATGTAGCCGACTAGTCGGCTAGTCGGTCAAAGTGGAAGTATGCACATCTCTAATAATAATGTTAGTTTATTCAATATTTGCACTGTAAATACCAGTTATAAACGCCGGTCAATAGTATGACTAATAGCGATTCGGGGTTCGATTCTAGTTCAGGCAGAATCGGGTCAAGGGGAAACTCGTTGACTTGCGCAAGTAATGTTTCACTGTGTACCTGTATTACAATTGCGACTGTATTGTGAGAGGTGTAAAGGAGTTTATTGTGCAAATGTGATTCAGGCTTTTTAGGTACTAAACAGTACGCTTATTTTAGAGGTTACATTGCGTTTTGGTTGATTTGACAATTTTTGTCGAATAAAACGTTAGTTTAATACGATGATTGGCGTGATGTATATCTGTTACCATTTGCTTCGAAGTAAGGCGCGGCGTTCGAGATTATTAAAACACTACGGGTAGATAGGTACGAGTATTTGAAATAATGAAGGTTTCATATAGACCCCTATTATGTATTGAAATAGTTTCTACATTCGTGGTTAAAGATTATTAACTAATGTTGCGACCTCGTCCTGGTCATAGACACTATAACAACAAATTTCTGTCTGAAAGTGAATTCTGTCGGATCTGCGTAAAATAATATCTGTGGTGAGTCGATGGCCCGCCTGAGCGTGATTGTTCTGTGCCTCCACCTAAAATTCAGTAAAGATGATGATGAAAACTTAGCAGTCATTATCGATGGTCAGGTAGAAAATGAACATCTGAGCGGAGTCAATCAATTAATTAAATCTTTTTTTTATATAGATTACATGAGTAATACTTAAGAATCGTCTCTTTAAAGCAAATGAAGCTACCTTTGGATCGGAACCTATAACTACTGAGAAGGGTATGTTTCGACTTGTGAAGGGACTGTAGGCCTTTTTTTTTTTGACGGGGGGTAATCCGTTGATGTACCACCTGAGGGAAGGCGAAGGCGAAGTGACTGTAGGCCTGAACATTTTTTTGATTAGGTTTACTTGCAGTTTATATACTAAATCTAGCTTAAATTAACAACCATTAGTATACTTTATAAATATATGAACTGGTTACAAGTAAACCCCACTTGCATTAACAATGTAATCGATACTTTAACACAATTCACACTGGAATAAATCATATCGTTGATGTTGTATTGTCAGTCAGAACCAGTATTGACAGTCTCAAGGTCCGCGAAGTTAAATGAATTAATTGTTTGTTATAATTGCTCCTATAACGTGAAGCAACGAATGCAAGCATAACCTTTGGTGCGTCCCAATTGCCGAAACCAGTATTTGATTGCACAAAACATCAGTAAGCCGTATTTTTTTTTGCAATTGAAGCGTTTATTTTAAATTTGTAGCTCCGACTTGAAGACGTTTGGTTTCGCATATGTTAGGCTTTATTATTTTTATTCATAAATGTAATTAAAGTGAGTTTTTACTTTGGAATGGAACGATCCAAATAGCTTCATATATCTGATCTCTTACCATGATCGGATGGTCTTTGAGTTATAATAATAATTGACTTAAAAGATGACGAGTACTAAGAGTACTTTGTATAAGACGGAAGGCGAAATAGGTCATAAATATGTTTTTTTAGAACAACACAGTATATTGGCTCCTCCCTGCCTAATAGTAAGCAAAAGAGGAACCCACATCGCGATGACAACGGATTTGATGCCGTAATATTCTATCCGTTAGCATCTATAACTGGCCGGCAAATATAATTGTATAATGTAAATATATGTTGCAATGTAAATAATGTTTTTGGCTTTATCTGTAGAATATTCTCCGTTACCCTGTGTGATATATTCAAATAAAAACAAATGCATTTAACCTTTAATTTGTTACAGTATGTATTGTGATCTTATCGTTTCTTCTCTATTTGATAAAAAACCTCATGTTTTTCGACAAAATACGAGTAACATTATCTCGACCGGACCACGAATACTAATGTACAGTTCTCTAACCGCAAATTTGTCGATTTAATGCGAAATGCAGAAAAAAATGTTTGCGGTCAAGGCCTAAGCGTTACTGTATATTTTTTGTTGAAGTCTTTCATATTATTCAGTTACATTAAACCTAAAAAAGGCAGTGGTTTTTATTAATTCAAAATAATGCTATTTAGACGTTGTTTGGCGTTACATACCTGAAACATGCCATCGTTGACTTTAGAATTTCGCATTACGTTCGGTTATTTCAATAAGTACTATGGGTGAAGGTTAACTGAGAATTTTACAAGTCGCACATTTGTTGTCGTCTGTATTTTACCGGGAGGGAATATACGTGACGTCAGACTAGCTGGTCTGTGTGTAAAGATTAGTGAATACAAGCCCGAGGATTTTTTAAAAACCCAAGCTCCCGAGATAGTAATCCTCCAAGATAGGCTTAAAAAATAAGAAGGATTGAAAAGATGGAGAAATTATAAGCCTCATTAAATGGCAACAATTCATATACTTAAATAACTAGTGGCCTGCTTCAGCTTCGAACGTATATTTAATTATTCCAAAAAAAGTGATAAATGAAGAAAACTCACATAAGCCATCTACTAAATAGTCGGAACAAAGCCTAAACATTGGATTTCAAAATGTAAGCCCGTTCTTGAGTTATAAAATTACAATGAAAAGCTTGATAAATAAATACCTACTTATGTATTTACCCAGAATATTCATATTCCCAATACACGATCTAATTTTAAACACTGTCTTTGATTCGCCAATTGTCATATCAAAATGTTGCGCACGTGACACTTGTATTCTTCAACCTATAACATAAAGAGTCTCTCATCGAATAATGCATTCATTGGTATAGTTTATTGCCGCTTTGTCTAAGACTAGACAAACAATACACTTATTAAAACGTCTTGCTATATCCCGCCTATATCTTGACCTCCAGCTCAGACGCTCGGGTCGGCGCGAGGAACGCAGAACGAAGGTCGACCTTCAAAGACTTAGCCCTAGGATACCTAATAGTAATTACGTAAATGATACTGTTTCTGTAGCAAATGGATAGTGAGGCAATGAAGTCTTAAATGGAGAGCGGTGGTTGTGGCACATAGATTCGACATCATATTAAACGTTGCCTTGAAGCGAAAATACTTATACATAAAGAATGATACGACCTGTATAACGGTTAATTATGTGTATGATATTTAAATAAAAAATAAAAGCTTTTTATTTCGGCCAGCAAGGATCCTTAGTTTTTTTAGTAAACAATTAATTAAGGCTATATTAGTATTTAAAACTACTAGATATAAAAGTCATAATGCCAGTGACACGATAGATGAGTGTGCTAAGAGTTACCAAAGAAATCTGTTTTTGTACTAACTCTCCGCACCAGGCACCTCCACAGCTGTTGTGTGTACCTATAAGCCCTCGTCGTCAATGCTGTTGTGGGTGTCCCGCGTCCTGTATATTACTTTTTAGAAAACAAGAGTCCCCACAATTTCTCTGGAAAGCCATGATCAGATACTGGTTTCCTTATCATGGTATTACCGTCGAAATATCTCCCTTCTAACAAAACTAACCGAAGAAACCTTCTTTGTTTTTAAATCCCTTATAAATAAATAAATAAATATAAATATTGGACAACATCACATACATTGCTTTGATTCTGTGGTAAGTAGCTTAAGCACTTGTGTTACAGAAATCAGAAACAACACCCAGACCCGAGACAATATGGAAAAGTTCGTTTCCCATATTGACCCGACCGGGGATCGAACCCGGAACCTCAGAGATGGCGCTCGCCAAAGTCAGGCCCGCTCGCCTCTCGGCTACGGAGGTCGTCATGACCTGGATACGGGGATATAATACGTTGGCACTACTTATTGTTTATGTAGGTTCCGTCACATATCATACAAAAACAAACTTTGATTTAGACAAGGAATAGAAACAGAATTATGATTAAAAAGGTTAAATTTGAAAACCAAGTAGTTTATTTAATTCTAGATGTAAAGAATGAAAGATAAAAGACGGTAAACCGTTTAATTAAAACTGACAATAACCAAAATAAACAGATATAATTAAACAGCACACTTAGCGGATAGGTGCGAAGTGGTGACCAGTTAAAACTGAGGTATAATCCGGCGCCGAATTGTATATAATTGTCAACCTGGATTGTTGACACTAAAACTATATTGTACGGTCGTAAGCTTGGCCTTTGTACCGCCCTTATGCCAAACGACTAAAATCGAACTGCAAGTGTTTACCTTGAAGTGTTGTACGCCGTACACAGAAAAGGTGCGAAGATACTATAGTGCGTAGATTGACATCAGATGGTTACATTTTATGAATAGAATAATGATGTCTGTCGGGGTTCGGGAGAGTATAGCACCAAATCATTGCGTTGAGGGCTAGAGTCTATAGGCTACTTCTACTAATACTCTTCTATTACGTACTAGCGACCCGCCCCGGCTTCGCTCGGATGTATTGTAAATACTTAGAAATATTGGCTTTTCTATTCTTTATTCCAAATAAAAACCTTCCTCTTGTATTACTCTATCTATTAAAAAAACCGCATCAAAATCCGTTGCGTAGTTTTAAAGATTTAAGCGTACATAGGGATATAGGGACAGAAAAAGCGACTTTGTTGTACTATGTAGTGATACACAATGACTGAATTGAATGAACCCCATGGCGGTTAGGATGCGCCAGGCGTGTAAATTTTGTCACGCTCTTAACAATCTATAAAACTCAGCGCATTATCCGCTGATTGGCTAATAATACGAGTGCGGTGTGCTGTCAGCTAATCAACAATATTGAAAGTTTTGTCGTCTCTTGCGAGAAATTTGACGTATTGCGCATGTCAAAGTCAAAGTCAATATTTTTTATTCACATAGATTACATTAGTAATACTTATGAATAGTCTCTATATAAAGCAAATGAAGCTACCTCCGGTTCAGAACCTATAACTAAAGAGAAGATACCGGCAAGAAACTCAGTAGTTTTGCTAAGTTTTGCATGCTTGTAGGACGTTTCAATATTAAGATAACCCTTTGGAATTTTCCCTTACCAATTTAGTCCTAGCACCTTATAGGTCATGAAGTCACCTTTGACAGTACTAGCTTCTACCTTCTAATCTCGAAGTGTGGGGAAAGAAACTTTCCGAATGAGCTTCAGTATAGTTATTACACGTCGTCGATAGCGTTGCATGTATTTTCATATAGGTATGCATTAATAGTTCAAAATTACTCCTTTTGATAATTAAATTGTTTATTTTTTAAGAAATTATCGTTCAGTTTTTTGTATTAACGAAGTCCTGTAATCTGCAGGATCTGGTTATCATTGGTATCTGAACAGCTTAAGATTTAACTCTTAGTTAAGAGTTAAGGAAATCGAATTTCCTTAACGAATCTGTGACGGTCGTTTCATGTACATATTTTAAATATTTTAGTTACTAAACATGTATGTGATTGAGCCACAAACGATCACGTTTTGAAGAAACTTGCGCTGAGCATTGCCAATTCCGAAATACAATACAAGCCAATTCTAAACATGTCAAATATTGGCAGATGAGGTGTAAGTTCGACAAGTTTTACAAAATCGCGAACAATGCATTGCGCTTAACATGTTCGGCGAAAAAAACGACATTTTACCTGAGAACGAGGTTGGCCAACGCGGCCCACTTCTGGTCGCCTTGACACACTCGCGCGCAGCTCGGAATCTAATAGCTCACGCATCTTTTTGATTCATTAATGGCTTGGATTGCGTCTGAATTACTGCATTCGCTGATTTAATGGCCCTTTGTGCGAGTTTGATCTATGAACTCTATGAAAGTTACAAAATGAAATAGTTGAATGCGTTTGCGCATTTGAATCTTAAATTCCCGGTTTCAATATTTGAAAAGCAATCCGTTTTATTTACGGACTGTAATACAGTATACGAGGCGTTAGCTTAAAAGGATCGATGGACGACTGATGACAGCTGGTATGGAAAGTACGCTTTTAACGATTCGTAGTCGGTTGGAGAAAAACGGATAGTAATTTTTGACATATTACGAATCGTATAATATTGGAATTGGGCATACGTCTACATTATTCATCTACAATTTATAACTACCCGTAGCTAGAGCGAAACATTTAAAAAAAAATGAAACTGGGCACAAACCATTCGAATCTTAAAGGGTCAAAGTCGGCAATCAAGTTGAAATCCTATCATAACTAGAAACCTGAAAGTTACGGATTCAAACTTGCCTAAGCTTCATTATTTCATGCAGCCATGACGACATATAACATAAATTACTACGTAAATATTCATCTAAGCACAACGACAGTTTAGATGAACATGAACACTGTTTAGTATTCAGTCCGTCCGGCAGGGGCGCGACTAGCTCAGCCTCAGAAATTCTCAGTTCTGACCTAGATATGCGCAGTTGCGAATTAGTTTCAAGTTCACTCGACTTAACGTGGGCTTAATTGAGATATAAAGATGCGGTACTGCTGAAGTTTAAGTAGTTTTGGTCTTATTTAGTAATACACTGTATTCAAATTTGCATAATTTCAAATGTAATAAGACTATTGGGCTCCACTCAGAAGCACTTACATATGGTTTAAGTAGCTTTCGAAAGGTAAGAGAGGTTTTAAGAGAGGTAGGGTATAGCGATTTATCGCTTGAACGGGAGCAGCCCGACTGGTGAAATACCTCCACCTTACAGAAGTCCGCAGCCAAATAGCAATCACTTCTGTGTTGTTGTGTTCCTGCGTGTGAGTAAGGTTTCCAGAGCTCCTGGGGGTGCTACATTAGTAGCAGGGGTCAAGCCTTCGAGGTAACGGCGACAAGTCCAGTAACAAATTTATTATGCTGTACTTGTCGCCCTTAAGCTAGTACCTCATTACCACTTAACATCAGGTGGGATGAGGTCAATCTTGAAGTGTAATATAAAAAAAAAAAGCTGGAGCAGACCAGTCCCCAAAGGTGGCACCGGTCCACAGGCATGACGTATGTGCCAGCCATTGCTTCAGTCAATGCGTGTGTCACTGTTTTCATCTCAATTCAGATCGACAACAATTTACAATCGCTAAATTTCTTAGATATGAACACTTTGAATTAGACAAGTCCTTTTTTACTCCTTGATTGTCAAATTGCCGCATATAACAGAGGTAATGGCCTTGGCCTTTAATTTAGATCTTCAATAATGCCTTTATGTCATACCACTAAAAAAACCTTTCTACTTATTCTTCTACTAAATTTAAGAGGAAAACTCCAATTCGGGGAAACGTTGCCATTTCCTTGCGACGTCGACATTTCACTTGCTACAGTCAAATTCGATTAAATGTGTCACAAATTGACACTCTACAGAGTAAGAATGTTCTAAGAATAGACGTCGTTATCGAGTGGGAGATAGCCCACGCATTTCACCCCCTAAGGCTTATACAGAATACCAAGCCCACGCCTTCTTCACTCGTAGCGTTTTACATACTGAAATGGTTCTATAGTCTAATAGTATAATTGTTTTTTTTTGATACTACGAAGGTTGCAAGCTTCGGCTTGAACCAGGCAATAATAAGTAAGGGATTACTTTAGCTGAGGTTTCCGGCGACTGGGACCGCGGTCCCAATCGCTGGATACATAAAAAATAAATTATTTTCTTTCGGGACTTATAAAAAGGTAAATGAAAAAAAAATGTAGAGTAAAACGATTTTTTAAACATGTCATAATTGAATAAATGTGTATATTTTCAGCAAGAAAGTTTTAAATAACATAATAGTTGTTAAAGGCGGTTTGTTTAAACATTTTTTTCTCAATAAATGATGTTTTTAAATCAAAAAGGACTTTTATTCAATTATAACATCTTAAAAAAATCTTGATTGACAGTACCTACATTTATTTCATTTTAGTTATGAAATATATGATGAGTGGTCCCTCCCAGTCACCGGAATTAAAATAATTTAAGTTTTATGGATCTGCCCATTGGGATCGCGATCCTAGTTAATAGCGTTCCCAGTCGTCAGAAACCTCATACAGCCTAAGGGACACTTGCTATATTATGTAAAACCATTACACGCTTTTTGAAGAACCCCATACTGTAGTGTCATGGAAAACCTCAGGGGTAGTAAGGCCGCGTCCCCACTAGGCAGACTGTGAGCGGCTTAGGGGACGCGCACTAAATTAATTTCATAGATTGTTAGATTGGTGACCGAAAACAGATCTATAGTCTCCATCAAATCTCAACCAGTTTTGTTTCCGAATTAATTAATAATGATTACGCATTTTTCATATAGGTCGACACAATCATTTTCAAATCATTCATCTGTCTGACTCAAATACTCGTAACCTCATGAACTTTATCCTGGTAACCTCCATTCTAAAGTTCTAAATAAAATACAAGTAGGCACGGTACAGTCATTCTAAAAACAGCTGAATAAATAAATAAATAAATGCGCCAGACAATCACACCAATCACCTGGTCTCAAACTAAGGTTTTTCCTTGTACTATGAGTACCAGACGACGGATACTAACTGAGGGCGTCATCCCAGCACACCCAGACCCAAGTCAATTGAGAAAAGTTCGTTTTCCAAATTGACCTGACTGGGAATCGAACCCGGGACCTTACGCGCTTTGGGCGCCTACCTTAGCCACTGCGCCACCGAGGTCGTCAAATACTTCACTGTTATTCCTACTGAAGACTAAGTTTGATCAAGTGAGTAGGTACTTACATGTACCATCAAAACCCTCCTCAGACAACACTATACTATACATAAACTATTATAGTTATTTAAGCACTTCTTCACTAATACCGCACCCATTTACAAACTATCTGCATGACCCAAGGGTTGACTGGTAAAGAATGCACCTAGCATTAAATCCACCTGTTGTACTTATTTGTGGAATAAAATATCCAAGATAAGTACGCGTTAACAAATGTAACTGATCCCCACACTAGGCTAAGCCTGTTCCGTGATGAGCATAGTGAAGTATTTAACAGTATGGATTATTCTAGCACAGTAGTGTTTATAAATATACACTATGCATCGCACTTATGTCTTAAGCATAAGGGCTAATTTCGAACTGCAAATGTACCTTTAATTGTTGTTGGCCGTACCTGACTGTACTATTGGAAACTGGAGCGACGGTAAACAAATACAAGTGTCGTTATTTGTGTCGATTTGTAACTAAACAATAATTAATCTATGTTAAATACTTTTTGGTTCGTTACTCATTATTGATTTGGCAACGTATGTTTCATTTTTTTTACCTAAAATAATTTGTAATTTAATGTTCCACCCAAGTGGTATGTCGTTGTATATTTGTAGTGTGATATTGTATTTGTTATATGTATGTTGTTTTATGTCGGACATATACCTTTTAATATTATAAATGCGAAAGTAACTCTGTCTGTCTGTTACGCTTTCCCGCTTAAATCTCTCAACCGATTTTGATGAAATTTGGCACAGACAATCTTTAGACCCTGAGAAATGACATAGGCTACCTTTTATTGCGAAAAAACCCTGTAGTTCACGCGAACGAAGTCGCGGGCACAGCTAGTAAACTATATTGATGTTTGTTGCAAAAAATATTAAGGCGCATCGTTGCCATAGCTTTTATTAAGCCTGCGATATTGAGATTTCTCATGTACCTACAGTAACTTAAAAGAAGAGTGAAGTACCGCCATTTTAATTACGTGTTCATTACCTTGAACTAAAATCAAATTAGTCATCTGGACGGACTTTCATAATCTCATAAATCAAATTGTGATGGGAATTATTTCAACTAAGAATTTCGGTTTCGTTTGATCTGGAGATAGATAGATAGATATACTTTATTGCACAAAACTTTACAGAAATAGGTTTTACAGATTGATTATAGTACAATTTAGGCGGTCTTATCGCTAGAAAGCGATCTCTTCCAGACAACCTTAAGGTAGAGGAAATAGTAGATGGCGAGAAATGGAGATATTATTTTTTAATAAGAAAACAGTTGTTGTATTACCAGTGCTGATACGGCATAGCGCTGCAGCAGCTCATGCTGAGGCTGGGACCTTTGGGTTAGTAGTCAATTGGCACGAAATAAATTCGCCCGAACGTGCGAATCGTCCCCTTTAAATAAAAAATATTTTTTGGTAGGCGTTTCGCACGAATGTATTTTAAACGCGTGCAAATCGACTCCTCCAAGAATTAGTAGCATGCATTTAATTTATTTCGTCCCAATCGACTACTAACTCGGACCTTTTGGCACATAAATGTACCTTATCTAAGTACCTACTATATGTACAAAGGTTTTGTGTCTATGTGTGCCAATAAATGTTTTTTCTTTCTTTCTTTACTGTACTCATAGTACCAGGGAAAACCTTAGTTTAGAGACCAGGTGATTGGTGTGATTGTCTGGCGCATTTATTTATTATTTATTTACTTTGTTCGCAGATTACGTCGCCGGTGGCGAACTCTTCACGCACTTGTACCAGAGAGAACATTTCAATGAAAATGAAGTCCGGATATACATAGCAGAAATTATATTGGCGCTTGAGCAATTACATAAGGTGATAATGAGTTTGGACGAGATGATTCCAGTGTTAGTCTACACATGCGATAATATGGGATTGTCTGTAGCCGTTTCTTATCACGAGACGAGTTAGGGTTCACATGCTTAATTGGGGTTGCCAACTTAAAGCTAGTAATATTTTTCAAACTAAATTACAACCAATATATAATCTACATCCCTATAGAATTTATGAAAAAAATGTTGACCAAAATATTTTCTATCTAGAAGGTACACAAATCCCAGACCTGACACAGTAGAAAAGTTCGTTTTCGATATTGACTCGACCGGTAATCGAACCTGGGACCTCAGGGTTAGCCCGACCAAAGTCCGTCCCGCTCGCCTCTCAGCTACTGAGGTCGTCAATAATATAAGATACTTTTTGTCTCTAAAAATTAACGAAGTCGATTTATTTATTTTGTGTTTTAGAGAGATAAATAATAATAGAATCCTTTGAAATATTACGTATGTCATTAAAATAATTTGCTTGAATGGATCCTTAACCACTCACTAGGCGTAACCCTCTGGGAATATTTAATGGCTCTGAAGGTAATCCGCCCTTCCCTGCAGGGAGTTCTAACGTTAAATTCTGTGTTATTACGTTAATGTTAAATTGGTTTACATTTGATTGATTTATTGATTGCACTGTTTACATAAACTTCTAAAAATTATATTAACAATTGGCTACTTGACAGTTTTTGAAAAAGTATTGCAAAATGTGCGCCCGTTCGTTTTATATCCCAAGCAATTCGATTCATCTGGAAAAAATGTAAATAACCAGAGAAAAATAAGATTTTGTGTAACACATTTAAAAAGCGCGCAAAAACGCCAAGTCATGTCACTGTTGAAATTATGACGTCAACGTTGTAGACAACGAACCGATACGCATAGGAACGACTTCATTTAGATAAACGGAAAATGTTTCAATAAATTCTTAATACGATTAAAGACACAATAATTCAATTTAATCGGTAAAATAATGATTGTTTCGCCACATTAAAATAAATTATTTACGCCGACAGCTGTCATTTCCGAATTGCAATGGTGGTTTCCGTTTCGGTTCTTTTGTTCCACAGATAAAAAAAGTAAAATTTATTTTGCAAAATTAAAATACTAACTATGCTTTTAATTATAAAATAAAAATGTAAAATTATTACTTTACTAATAAGCTAACATATCTAACACTTTTCATATTTTATTGTTAACACTGTCAAGTAGCCAATTATATTTCCCGCCGATCGTTGTATAACCTATTATTTTCCAAATTGTCGTTTAAAAAAGTTTTAAACCTTATAAGTGAGAAAAAGAAATATCCATTCATGTATGTATTTAAAAAACCAGACTCGATTGGGATGTAAACACCATTCATAAATAATTCTAAGATATCATGCCATAAAAGGGGACGGTATGTTAGTCCAGTTAATTTTGAGTTTTTGCAAATTAAATCATAAGTGATATATTTAATTCCTCCAAACTATTTAACAGGCAGTGTGTTGATGAGCAAAATTGTAACGTCGAATGTTACCATCTTCATGGAAAATCTTTATAGAAAATCGAAGTGTACCTATATACGTTTTGAGTTCCTGGAACATTCCAGGGGTGCGATATGATGTCCTACATTTATATATTACTATCTCCCCAGCTCGGCATTATCTACCGCGACATCAAGCTGGAGAACATACTCCTGGACGCGGAAGGTCACATCGTGCTGACTGATTTCGGCCTGTCGAAGGAGTTCTGTGGGGGGGAGAGCCGCGCCTACAGCTTCTGCGGCACCATTGAGTACATGGCGCCTGAGGTCGTCCGGAGCGGGAGCCAGGGTCATGATATCGTGAGTACTGTTCTATCTTTAAATCGTGTATATAGCATAACAAGTTTGGTTACCTATCATAGTAGTATCCAAGATTCTTGACTGAGGTCTACCAAATCTTGGTTAAAAAAAATATTATATTATCCTGCCACGAATGCTGCCTATCTCAGTCAATAGCCGCAGCTTTTTGTTTCTACCTTCCGCAATCGATAGTGCTGCACTTGCCGGGTATTATTACTGATTGCACCATATTGATGCACTTAGAAGTAAGATCCGGCCGGTGTATCCCATCTCACATTCATATTAAAAGTATTTTCAAAAAGGTCCCTCTACGTGTTGGGCCCGTGCCCCTACGTAAATCTTTTATTTTTTTTTTTTATATCAAGATTGACCTCATTCCACCTGATGTTAAGTGGTAATGAGGTCCTAGCTTAAGGGTGGCAAGTAGAGCATAATAAATCTGTTACTGAACTTCTCGCTCTCACCTTGAATGCTTGACCCCTGCTACTAACGTAGCATCCACCAGGAGCTCTGGAAACCTTACTCACACGCAGGAACACAACAACACCGAAGTGATTGTTATTTGGCTGCGGTCTTTTGTAAGGTGGAGGTATTTCACCAGTCGGGCTGCTCCAGTTCGAGCGATAAATCGCTATGCCCTACCTCTCTCTCTTTTTAAACAATATTTTTAAAATTTTACAATTTAATTTGTCAAAACAAAGATTTCTTCTGCAAATACTTCACACTTTTGCGGTATCCATGCAATAACAAGCCAATCTCTGAGGATTGACACATTTGAATGGTCGTATTAAATCTGAAGTTACATCAATGATTATTGACTACTTCTGTTTGTGTGATAAAGGATGTTGTTGACATTCCGGCGCATGATACGACTATATTCGTATGGATACCCACCAGGCGATACACATACAAACACACCCGTACTATATCAACATGATCGAAGCTAAAATGAATCTTATGCCAATGGTACAACGACTATTACGCTGCCCATAATGGCAATGAAGTGACTGAGGTATTACATGTTTAGGAATGCGAACTACACTCTTATTGTGTCAACATAGAACTCAAATTGGCACTAAAGCTTTTATGGTCTGTAGTTTCTTATCGGTTGCTGGTAGCAAAATTGCGGTATTTTTACAATGTAGTACTTGAACTGTAGCACTTTCTAGAATAGGCGGGTATAGAAAAAAATATTAAATGTATAATATTTGTTGTTTTCGTCTGATTGCCTACTGTCTGTTATTATTAAATTCGATTGCAACATTAACCTTTCACCTGCTAGGTAGTCACAATAATAAAAGCACCAATATAATCGATTTATCAATAATGTCTGTTAAGTAGCACTTAAAGGCATACCTAATGTTTATTTATATAAATACAACATTCTTCGGTGTATATCTATGTGATGATTAATTCATGTTCAGTATTTTCTGTAGCATTATATGTAATTTATCTTTAAAAATGCGTCAAAATCCGTTGCGTAATTTAATGCCAGGTGCCTATTTTTGAAAAAAAAAAGCGATCGGTTTCATCATCATCATCATCATCAGCCTGTTGCAGTCCACTGCTGGACATAGGCCTCTCCAAATGTTCGCCACTTCGCTCGATTTTCGGCGACTCTCATCCAGCTCCCGCCAGCCGTCCTGCGCAAATCGTCACTCCACCTGGCCTGTATCGGTTTAAGTAACGGAAAGTAATTTTTACGAGGCGTAAGCTAAAACCGTTACAGACTCGTAGTCGGTTTGAGAAAAATGGA
Organism: Glyphodes pyloalis; assembly: GCA_037074685.1. Taxonomy (NCBI): domain Eukaryota; kingdom Metazoa; phylum Arthropoda; class Insecta; order Lepidoptera; family Crambidae; genus Glyphodes; species Glyphodes pyloalis. Next base: position 3,237,141 of record JAYKKO010000020.1, read on the forward strand.
TTGTAATTTTTGCCACATTACGAATTGTAAAATATTGAAACCGGGCATAAAAGATTTAAGTGTTTATAGGGGTAGACAGCGGACTTTCCTTTACGCTACTTAGTGATATGAATTTTTGCCCTGTTCACTCTAAAAAGACACCAAGATTTCCATAAAACCTGGTATGGGCGTAGTATAGGAATCGGGAAAAGAATACGATACTTTCTGGAAGGTAAAATACCACAAACATTTCATAAAAATGTCTAGTATGCTGGAATAATTAACCAAATCGCAAGTTTATTTTGCCCTGCAATGGGCAAACGATATACGCAACGCGACTAATTTTTATCGCGGTCTTAACAAACGTCAAAATCGACTGAAGTCAGTGCGTTAGCTGCTGATTGGCTGAAAATACGAGTGCGGTGTGCTATTAGCCTATCAACAGTATAGAAACTTTTGTCGTCTCATGCGATACATTTGACATATTGCGCATGCTAGGCCTAATAGAGACTGCAACATGTATTTTGAACGTTAGAACCGATCAATTTCTATCTGAACCAAAAATAAAATATTATTGGAATCGCTATCAAACACAAACAAGGTCATACCTAAACCTGCAGCAGCAGGGAAAAACATTATTATCATCGACTAAAATAGATTGTTGTGTTGATAAAAGGTGAATAGGATAAAGTCTATATTTATTACGAATAATTTTGGTTGAATAAATTTCATTGCTGATGAATACCCGGTTTTAATATTTTACGATTCGTTTTGTGTGAAAAATTACTATCCGTTTTTCTTCCGTTTTTTCTTTTCTTACTTATCCGGAGGTAGCTTCATTTGCTTTATATAGAGCCTATTCATAAGTATTACTAATGTAATCTATGTGAATAAAAAAGATTGACTTTGCCTTTGGCTTCTACGAGTTGTTAATTCTAATTTCAAATTTACTTTTAATATTAGCTGTCATCAGTCGTCCGTCGTATTTAGCTTACGCCTCGTACAATTTATTACTGTCCGTAACTATTGGCACATCGCATAAACCATTATTACAAAACACTAAAATCTATGTCTTTTCCCATGATAATATTAGCGTAAATTAATGATGCTAAGTTTTGAATTTTGTCCTGGTGGATAATGTATCTGCGCTTGCGTGAAATGATAATGATGTAAATATACGAGTACATTATTTTCCTTTCTTTATATCCCTACTAATATTATAAATGCGAAAGTAACTCTGTCTGTCTGTCTGTCTGTTACGCTTTCCTGCTTAAACCTCTCAACCGATTTTGATGAAATTTGGTATAGGTATACGTTAAATCTCAAGAACGGACATAGGCTACTTTTCAAGAACGGACATAGAAAGTAAGGGGGGGGGGGGGGGAATGCCACCTTTGAAAGTTTATATGGAAAAATGTTTATTTTTGAAGTTAGAGATATGAAATTTGGCACAAATATAGCTCGAAACTTGGATTAAAATATAGACTACTTTTTGTTTCGAATATTAGGGGAGAAAGTTGTAAAACCGACCATGAAAGGATGTAGTCCACCGGTCGCGGGCACACGAACGAAGTCGCGGGCACAGCTAGTTTAGTATATTCAGTAGCAGTACTAAAATAGAATATTAATTTTCGTTGGACAGAGAAATATGTAGTGTCAGGGCCGATTGCGGGCGGGTTTAATTATCTAAGAGACGATGTTGTGACTGCTCTCGCCCTAAAAACACCGGTGGAATACCGATACATCTATTTTAAACTGCACTGAAACACAGAATTAAGCAATATTGTTTTAAGCCACTTTCATTGTAAATGTGAATTGCAGTAAGTTTTAAAAAATAAAAATAATTTCAGATTTAGTGATTTTTGTACATTTTTTCTGACATGGTAAATGGATTTATATTTTCGTTTTAATATGAAACTCTGCATCACTTGGATTTAATAAATTAACTAAATTTATTTAACAACAAGTTTTACAAGTTTGTTTACACCAAACTAAATATACTAAGGCTTTTTTTGCATGTCGCTCTTAAATCATAATTTAGTTCACAATGATTGATTGTGTTTATTTTGCTGTTTATTTAGCTACTTTGTTTATTCGTGTTAATTTATCTAAGAAAGAAAGAGAACGACTGCTATCTTTCAATATCTTGCTACTCCGCGAGCTTAAAATATCAATTAAATATGATGGATTTATATTTTTCGAAAAGTGGTAAAAAATTCAAGTTAGCCTAAAATCAAGTTCCTACTCTTAATTAAGCCTTGAATTGAAATATCACCTTGAAAACCAGATTTGCAATTCGAACATTTATCGAGAAGAAAAAAAACTTGTAGAATCGATATTAAAATCGACGCACTGGATTATGCGATACGTTTACATAGTTCAAAATACCGTTAAGATTTTGTATACAGATGACGTTTTGTTCGCGTACAAAAACGTGACATATGTTCACGTGAGTAACGAAAATAGACATGTAAACGAGATAACGTGGAATATTGTAGATACGTGTCAATGCCGGCGTGCTGGCTTATTTGAATACCTGGACGTATGCTGACAAATTGACGGCGGCCATTACTTTTTTTTTAACCCGACTGAGACGTAAAAATATAGTGAGGTTTTTCACACGTATGTGGTGTCAAATCTGCATCCTAATTGACGTATGAAACTTATACCTTGTTTTAAGAGGTACAAAATTCATTTTTGCACCGTGCCGCTGCCTTGGGTCGGCAGCGGCGTTTGTGGGATTCCCCGCTCATACTAAAAACTCTCCTCACGCTCTCATCGCCTTTGGTTGGCGCTATCGGAAAACAGTTTGAACCATAACAGCCACTGCGATGAAACCTAGACCTAGCCTAACTTATGTTAGAGTGTCCTAGGCTTTGTGACCTTGCCGGTGATGTTTTGGTAGGGTTGACTTCGGATCCATGACATCACCACTGCAGGCGATGAGGTCCACCGGGAAGTTTTAGTGGGTATTTTTCAGGGCGGAGCTGGGGTACGATCTGCCCACAGGTAGTCCCCCATACGCCGTCGCCTTCCTTGACCTCGCATTACAATCCAACAATGGATTTTCAGTTTAAAAAAGTCTTTGTCGTCTTGGCTTGTATATGTCACCGTAAGATTGTAAAAATCGTTAGATTACAATCTATCTCGCGAGATTGTCAACTGTCGACAGATTGTGAACTGTAACTTAGGATTGCAGTTTAACGCATTATTTTTCGCTATATTTTTCGCTATATATCTTACGGTGATATATAACTATGTAAGTCGTGTACTGTAACAAACTATTAAATAATGTTTTTTATTGTTTTAATTTGAGTTTGTAAACACATCCTCGTCCGAATTTAAAATTACCTACTTTAATTAACTGAGACGGATATTCCTATGCGAATAGTAAAGCCATAAGAGCCAGAGTAGGTTTTGATTATATTACAAGAAATACCAATAAAAAAAGAAAAACTCTGTTTGTTTTCAATGTACACAAAGATATCTCTGGCGGACATTTATGAATTGAAGTGTGTTAATGATGATAAGCGTTTGGAGGTGTGTGCTCTGTGGAACTAATTTAGAAGCGTTTTATGTGAATATAAAACGAAACAAGTAGGTATGTTAATTACATTGAATCTATCGTACTAAACATGTTGCCGGTTCGGTACAAGACAATTATTAAGGTCACCGTTTCAATGAAGATTCAACAGATTTTTAACCAGACGATATTTAAAATGGTCGATTATTAGTTCTGAAGTTATTTCTTTTTCAAAACATAATTATACGATAAGTGCACTTATAATAAATATAACCAATTAGCCCTCAAACGAGCAATTAACTATAACAGAACATGGAATTGTTCTGAAGATACATTTTTTTACGATCAAGGATTCTAGACTAGTGCTCTAGGTATATGATTACAACCAATCAGGCAAGACACGTGCATCAGGCAAGCGTGACTGGAATTCAGATGATTCTCGACACTATTGTGTAGTAATAGAGGGCACAATGGCGTGGTTTTATGCAGGTATTGCACTTTCTACTGTCAGTTTCGTTCGAACAGCTGAGTTGGAAGAATTCTTTGTAGGAATGTTGAGAGTTGAAGCTGTTGGATGAGACAAAGAGTTTATAAATAAATACTAGGTACATCTGCTCGATTTGTGCTTTGAAAACCTGAAAAGTAATTGAACTGATATATTAATTGAATAGTTTGTAATAAATTGGTCTGAATAGCGTATGATTTATTCACAGTTCACAGCGATCATTATTGTTTGGTGGTTCTATAAAGTTTGGTGCTTAAATGAAGCTGTGTTGAACACCCATCATCATCAATTTTTGTATGACAGTAAAACTGTCGAGTGATCTCTCTCATCAATTTTGTATTTTACTACCTATGCCAAATACGTATCGGTAACTGAATTACTCATCGATCAATGTTTGTATAATCGAAACTGTTTTCAAAGAAAATTGAGGCCGATTGCCCACAGTTTCAAATAAATGAATTTGAAACTGTACCACACCCATCCATTTTTCAGTCCATTACTGATATCCAATGCTGGTTACCTTACCACGAACAATTTCAAACGATCAGCTGATATGTCGCGCGACGTTGCCGCTCTTACTGCGACGAATTCTGAAACAGCATTTCAAGATGGCGCTTCCGCAGCCAGCGATCTTGGGGCGAAATTTCACTGTGAACTTGGACGAACGCCAAACGATATTTTGCTAAAATTCTATCAAAATTTGTGGGCAATGCAGCACAACAAACATTTCGACTTTACTTTGCTCATTTACATTTCTTCAGGTCCGATGAACAGCCTGAATTTTAGTTGTCTCGCTCTTGCACTGCCGTGTGCTATATCTTGTTTCTCGTTCGCACAGACCGTGACCTAGATGCTAGGCTTGTTCACACCTCGTTGTACTAATTCGGGTACTATCTCCGTGTATAAGCAGTATCAGATTATTTATAATTTTATATAAATCGTTATTACTATCAATACAGTGATATCTAGGTGCATTTCAAGTACCTACCACACGCAAAGGAAACAGCGCTCAGTGTAACATTGTGCAATTTTATCTGAACACTTTGAATAATTGTAACGCAACATGACCTAGAAATGATGAAACGATTCATATAGTTAATTTGGTTTTTTCAATACGAAAATTGTTTAATTTGAAATTGCATTGGCTGTTGTAATTAAGATTTATTTATTTTGTTTGTTGTCAAAACAACATTCTTCTGTTAATGTTGTTTTGGCTTAACAAGTTCAGGATCAATTGTCAAGTATTTAATCATAAACCTCATTAAGAAATAATAAAAATTAAGAATATTTGCCATTATTGACAACAGTCGATGCATCTTTTGTGCGCATACTAAACTAATATATAGTTTTATTGTATTATAAAACGTTTATTTTAAAATACATTTCAGACTGTATCTAACGGATTTTTAACTAAGTGATTAAGGAGTTTAAACCCAACTGGCATTTATAAATTTTTGACGATCTTCGTAGTCGAAAGATGAATGGGCCGGACTAAAGCCTCGTACTATCTCCCGAGGTTCCCGGGTTCGATTCCCGGCAGTTTCTGATCTGAGTCGTTGTTTCTGATTTCTGTAACACTAGTGCTTTAGCTACGTACCGTAGAATCAGAATAATGTATGACGTGATGTGATCCAATATAAATTAATTAATTTAATTTCTGACAGTTACTTCTTCCTCTAATTTACCTTGGAAATGGATAGATAGTTTATAAATAAATGAACAAGATTCAACTTTTGAAGTACATTCATATTCTCTTAAAAGTTTTGATTCAAAAATAACTTAATATATTTCGTATTTGATAACATGTCGTGTCTTCGGCACTAATTACACGAGCTAAGTGATATGCAAATGTTTACTTGAAAGTAGTTAAGCAAATGCGTTTCCATGCAATTAGATTACTTACAGAGGTAGCAAACTATTGACACGCGTGCCGTAGATGGAACGGAAACGATAATTCCCAGCAAGCCGACTAAATTATTGTGATGTACTTCCTATTTAAAATTCTAAGTTCTTAATACTATAAAGTTTGTATTATTTCAAATGGTTTAGGAGTCTAAACTATTCGAATTTTATTTTGGATAAATATTGACACTTACGTTATAAATGGTTTGCTACCTTTGAATTGGTCATTTAGAATTAAAACATTTGGTCACGTACTACTTTGTCAATATTTAAGTTTGTTTATTTGCTTGTTTTACTCGTGATTGTTTGAGTTTCAAGTAAGTATCAGCGCAGGTAATTTGGGAATCAAATTAAATCACAATTCACAATATAGTTAAACAATCCCTTTGCAATCATCCCTGCACACCCTGTTGCATTTATTCTTGATTTGTTTTAATAACTGCGTTGAAATCGAGATTAGGTAAACACATTTTATTTCATCATGATATTCAGTGTTACTTAATGATAATCATTCATATATATTGCATTATCATCACACCTCGAAAATAACCAGTCGTTTTACCAATTAGGCTGTGTAACTGTTATGATTACAATTAATTAAATGTTCGCATGTAATCTGGCTTGTATATCGGTCTACATCTTCGTTGACCTTGAAACCAATGCCAGTCGTGTGAATATGATAATTTGTTAATCTAAGCATGATATGCTATCAGTGGAGGTCACGTCCCTTCCGACTTACCAGATATAAGGCACTAGATATATCCTAAGCCGTGTCTTCAGACGCCATGAGAATTAATATTAGTGCCATATTGTGGGTTGCGCTATCTGCCTGTTCACAAGACTGCTTTCTCGTAAAGTTAAATCGAGTTGGATAATTTTATTAAACTTAAAAGCACTGCTTTTAAACGTGCTTTTAATATTTTTAGCGGCCGTGTTGAGTTATTTTTTTACCCATAAAAACTACATGCAACATTTTGTTGGAGTATCTTTGAAAATTAGAGAACTTTCATACAAATTTTCAATATCTGTATTATTCCCTTGGGAGATGATTTCCGAAAAAATATTTCACACGTATTTCATGTCTTATGATGTAGAACTTTCATACTGAATTTCATTTGTATTACTTCAAAAACGGCAAAGTATTATACTACGAATTGCGCGATATAGGGAACCCCTGTGCAAAGTTTCATGTTTCTAAACCTCATAGTTAGGTTCTGTGTTGATCTATATCAGTATGTCAGTCAGCTTTCTTTATTAAGATGAGCATCCCTGGGGTGAACAAAAGCCCATATATTAACAAAACTTTATAAACAGATTAGAAATCGGTTACTATGCGTGATATCTTAACAGAAACGTTGGACAAAGACTAAACATAGACTTTCCGTATCTGAATTGTTTTGAACTATAGTGATAAGGCTGGAATGAAGACAAACAGACATAGCATGCGCAACGCGAGTAAATTTTATCGCGCTCTTAAGAAATGTCAAATTCAATGCGTCAACTGCTGATTGGCTGAAAATACGAGTACGGTGTACTATCACCCAATCAACGGTATAGAAACTTTTGTCGACTCGTGCGAGAAATTTGACGTATTGCGCATGCTAGGCCTAAATGTCTTGGAAAACGTTGTATAGCCCATCCAAGGGAGTGAAGATATACGCATGGCTGGCAACGGCAAAAGAAATGCTGAAGAAGACCTAGCTCAAAGGAGTGCTATTAATGAGGCATATGTCTACAATCGATACAAATCAAAGGTATCTTGAGAGGCCAAAACAAATGCTTCTAGGGCTGTTGTAACACCGCAGCAGCGCTGGTATTCTGGTGGAACCCTGGGTTTTAATTGTCAAAGATTTTAATTGTTTTTAATTGCGTATTTTGGACGATTGTATTATAGGCCGTCCAGCATACCTATTCACAAAACTTAATAATAACATACGAATTCGGAATGTGTTTGTATCTTTCTTAATGTAAACGATTGGACAGTTTCCGTTTAGTTTCTGTAGTTTGTGAATCAGTCTCCTGAATGGATCCTCTGTATTTGAATAGTGGCGTATATCTCTGCCTCGTGCGCTTATAGATTTATCATCGTGTTGCACAACACAACTGCATTGTGCATGGGACGATTCCAAGGCTGACTCACTATGGGAAACGAGGCAACAAACGCACACGCATAGTTTTTGTATTGTTTTATCACTAGCGGCGGTGATTACATGTCGTACTTTTTAATGAAAAACTTTTTTATAACAGTGCACAAAATATTCAGTTGCCAGCCATCGCTCTCTGCAATTTCTAGACATTCAGATTTTGGATTGGATCTGGGGCGAAGTTTTAGTTGTTATTTTTTTGTAAATTATGTGTTCTACTGAACATTCGTGTAGTTTTTTGTAATTAATCGTAGTGGTTGCTTTTTTTTATTACTCGTCGTATTGGTTCATAATTTAGATCCTTTTTTTCTTTCATTTTATGTGTCATAAAACAGACTTCATTCATGATACCAGGTTGACAATCTGTTTTAAAAATGTTTATCTAAATAATCTGCAAATATATAGGAAATAAAACTGATTAGCATCTTGAAATGTTATGCTATCTACATTTGAATAGGTAACTTTCTAGAACATCTGACTTTATGTTACAGTGAAAAGTATGTCAGATTACACACTTTGGACTTTGTACCGTTCTTAAGCGCGTTAGTAGTCGCTTGGGACGAAATTCTTTCGCCCGAATGTGCGAATCGTCGTTGATAGGACTTTTCGCACGAATGTTGTTTAAACGCGTGCGAATCGACTCATTCAAGAACTAAACGCATACTAGGTACTAGTTTTGAAGGGTCGCATGCGTTTAAAATGCATTTGTGCGAAACGCCCACCAAAAAATATTTTTATTGAAAGGGGACGATTCTCACTTTGGGGCGAATTAATGTCGTGCCAATCGACTACTAACCCTTAAGCCTATGGCATAAGAACTAATATCAAACTGAAAGTGTTAACCTTGACGTGCCGTTGATTGTACCTACATATGTGTGTCTTATACATATAACCACGTTTAGGTAAAATAAACACGGGTCTTTATGTCGGTTCAATAGCTCTAATAACACGTTCTGTTAATATACGATTCGTAAACAAATTAAACAAATTAGTGCTCTTAACCGCGAAATTACCTGCGTTGTTATATATCATCATTACTATGTTTTTATTATTCGCCGTACGAGACACATTTAAATACCAGACTAGGTATTTCCAGACTTTTTTTCAACGACTGGCTAGTCAATTGAGATCATTTTAATGGCAAAATACGATTTCTTCAAATATTTCATTACTGTGCCGGCGACTTCGTTCGCGTGGACTACAGGGCTTTTTGCTTTGCGCAATAAAAGGTAGCCTATGTCAGGGTCTAAAGATTGCCTGTGCCAAATTGCATCAAAATCGGTTGAGAGGTTTAAACGGGAAAGCATAACAGACATACAGAGTTACTTTCGCATTTATAATATTAGTAGGGATGATGATACGAAATGATGGCTCCATGAATATTACATACTAGCTGCCCGTGACTTCGTTCGCGTGGACTACATACTTTCATGATCGGTTTTGAACCCTATCTCCGCTAAAATTCGAAACAAAAAGTAGTCCATATTTTAATCCAAGTTTCGAGCTATATTTGTACCAAATTTCATATCTCTAACTTAAAAAATAAACAAATCCTCTTTCATGGCATTTATACCATATTGTTATTTGCGAATTCTAGGCTGACGCCTTCTGGCAGTTGTTTGATAGAGGTTATGAGGTTATGATATTAATAGAGGTGTGAGCCCTCCGCTCCTCCGAAAGTCCGGTGAAGATGAAAAGGTCATCTCATGCCATCATCAGTTAGGAAAAATATAAATAAAAACCTATGAGCTAAAATAGTGTTCCTTCTTTGTCATTTTTAGTGAATGGACTATTTACGCATTCCGTTCGAAGTAATGACGGTTGTAGCAAAACGACCGTGCCAAAAAATGACTTCATCTCACTTCGCAACTACATATTTGTTATTGTTTATTCATAGAAGACTTTATCTCGTCTAGTTAAATATATCCTCCACCACGATTAATAGTTTTTAAAGTAAAGTGTACAGACATTTGATCCTAATTATTATCAAACTAATATTATACATGCGTCAGTGTATCAGAATGTATGGGGGTATGTTTTTTACATACGGAAACATTTTAGAATGTATTTAGATTTGATGAAAAGATAGATGAAGTACTAGTTTAACATATAGAATACTCTTTATCCCGAAAAAAGCAAACAAATTCGCAGTTAGTCTTGTCATAAAAAGAAAGCGCCATATTTCACCACAACCTGATTGAGGGATCAGACAGGTCATCAGACAAAATATACAAGTTTGATTTGTTTTATTTTTGATTTGCACTTCCTTAGTATTAATTATTATGACAACGAAAAATTGACCTCAAAACCATTATTTGTGTACCAACAGCTCTTAATACTTCAACACGAAACTTATCTACAAAATAAATATGTAGCGCAATATTTTTACTTACTCCCAACACATTTTTTTGCCGAGACACAAATAATGTGGTCTGACAAACCACTGTGGAATGCTTCATAGTAAGCAATGGGCAACGTCGATGACCGGTGTTTCATAATAACACGACTACCTTCCTAATTGTTTAGCAATAAGTCTCAAATTACTTTGACGGGAACAATAGAAATGAATATTAACGAAAATAAAACTCTTTTCATTTAAAATTCGACTTAATGTAACGCACATAAAGTTGAAGCAAGATGTAAGAAGGGTAATTAACATCTTATATTTGTTTTATAGGACATTGAACTATAAACCGGTGTACTGTAAAAATTATCCCCTCGTCCTACGAATTGAGATATGTATTGATCGATTTTTTTATAGACACAATATTATTTCATGTATAGAAATTAAATAATATGAGGAGTATTTTTATATCATTGAATCATTTTTTGTTTAAAAAAGAACTCAATCTAAAATAACATCATTGTAATATACTTCTAGTTATTCCAAAGCAATCCCACTCATTTAAAAACAAGTGTATTGATTTTTCTAGGAAGTATATGTTGTACAAAAAAGTATTTAGTAATTTGTAATTTAAGTAACTTTCACTAATTCTTTATTCGATTACATGCTTTAAATTCTTGACTAAAACATTATTATCATCAATTACGTCAACTGGATTTTGATAATGGGGTCACTGAACAAAGTTAAGTAAATATTTTATGTCCAAACATATCATGGCACGCCTTAAATATGCTCTAGATTACAACTCTCCGGATAATCCGACTTATTTTCTTCATTTGCATCATATCTTCTATCATTATTATCTAGCTCGTATCAAAGGATCCAATTACCATTTACTCGGCCCGAGTATTGTTATTGGAGTATAATTTTATCGGCTACTCTTATAAATAGCCCAGGACCAAGTTGTATACTCGGCAATACTCGCATCTACAACACTTATCATTGTTATTTGTAATTATTCATGGAAGTTATTTTTGTCTGACCGTGTTATTTATGTATCGTATTCTTTCTTGTTTGTTCATTCAATGTGCGATTAATTGAGGTATTTTTATTAGTCGTCTATTAGAAAGGGTCAAACGGTTTGTTATCATCTGTGTCTTCACGATTTAGGCCCTCTGTTGCTATTAGCAATACCTACCTTTTATTTATATTTCGCTGATCTTCTTTCATTCTATAGATCCGATTGGTGAAACATCTCCACTTTACAGAAGACCACAATTAAATAACAATCACTTCTGTGTTGTTGTGTTCCTGCGTGTGAGTAAGGTTTCCAGAGCTCGTGGGGTGCTACATTAGTAATCCAGTAACGGCTATTACTATGCTGTATTTGTCGGTCTTAAGGTAGGACCTCATTACCACTTAACATCAGGTGGGATGAGGTCAATCTTGAAGTATAATATGAAATAAAAGTTTCTCGCTCCTCTTCATACTGTGGTAAATTCTTAAGATATTTGATGCAACTTCCCGATCACTAAGGATCAAACATAGCTCAATGCAAACGAATACGAGCCAAAATTGTGGTATTTCTTAATTTTTATTTACTTCTATTGCAGAAGATCCTAGATTTAAAGAAATACCAAAGTCGCTTACTCTCTGTTTGATTGAAGTTCGTATTAATAACACCTTACCCACGTTAACATATTTCCAAGTTTTTTAATGTGTCACCTTCGTTCGCACGAGCACTAAAATAGAGCAGGACAGTATTATTAGCTCGTTATGCGCGAGCGGGACAGCAGTACCTTCACATAACTCTGCTGTGAAGTATAAGGATGCGTGCGAGCGTACTCATACGTACTATGTAATTGTTTTCTTTAATCTCTCATTTTACATAATATGCAGTGCCTTTGGTTTGAAAAACTAAAGAATTTTATCACTGTTTTAATTCATACAATTTTTACATATGTAGCTGTTTTCTTTCTTATGAATATAAGTGCTACAGATTATTGACCAAGGTTTTATTTTATAACTTACAGAGTTTTTCTCATCCATCTTAACACCACAGTAGGGAAGATGATTAAAATGTATGTTTGGTTTGATTGTCAAAAAATGTACGACACTTATTATATTGTTTTTTATCATGTTATATAAGAGAAAATTAAGAAGACCCATTGCGTTAAAATTTTGCGCGACGTCACTTCACCGTTTTACGAATATGTGACGTAAATATACTCTGCCACTGAACTTTGATGCGCTATTTCGTCATCAATATTAAACCAAAATTTTTATTGGGTTATTAAAATCTAACTGACTGACTGATTAGATTCATTGTTTTATCGACTCATCATCCCACAATTTACTCCCGTATAAGTAGTTCTCATATAAATAAGAAAAAATAGGACCGTTACCGTAGTAATTCACTTTTCATAGCAACATAGTTCACACACATTGTGTACGAGCGAACAATTATTTCTTCCATGACCTCCATGCTTAGCAAATCTTGCAATATTTCATGCAAACTGCATTATAATGTCATCTGGGAGGTGAAAGTTAGTGTGGCGTTTCAAATAAATTTTGAGATTATGATCTAAGATAGTAGTTTTTGGATTTTATTATTGTTAGTACAAAAAAAGAGTCAACTGGAATGAGGAGTTATTATCATATTAATTTTGTATACCTACGTCCCACGGGAACTAAGAGCATATATTTGTTACATATTTATATATTTTTACAAAGTCATTTCCATAATAACCTGATGCACTTTTTTTGTTTGAAGAAAATTGTGAAATTACTTTTTGCAGAAACATCCAAAATGCAAGAACCTAAATTTACATACATATGAGGTATCGTTGTGTATTTTGGAAATCAATATTTATTTTGGCTTTGTTTTATTTTAGAAAATCTAGGTAGGTATTTCTTTTTTGTTTTACTGGTTTAAAACTTGAATAGGCATTTTAAATAGTATCTAAATGTAAAGCTTCATAGAAAAATAACAAGCATATACATTACTGTGTAAATGAACTGCGGAAAATTATTAGTGTTCAAGCGATGCAATGTTTTGTGGGATAAGAAATGTCAATTGTATGTAAGCCATACATAAATTTTCCTGAAGTCGCTTAAATCACTAAATATTTTCTCGAGCTAAATATCCGCCAGATGGCGTACGTAGGCATTCGTGTTGTTGTAGTTTGATGTCTATGTCAAAAATGACCCATTAGTAGCATTTGGACTTTGACGCCAATGTACCTAGGGTAAAACCACCGGTAGTCAGCCCCGAACCAGTACTCAGCCTTTTTAGTTTTAAAACCCATAGAAATAGCGCTATAATAGAAAGTAACCAATAAAATTACTTTAAATTGGTTCGGTGACTTCTCATTGGTCGAATCAATTCCAAATATATTAGCTAAGTTGCTGCGAACCAAATTAAATTTGAGTCCATTTCGACGTCGTCAGCTGACGAGGCGACATACGGCGCGCGCGCCATTTTTTTGCTAGTGGGAAGCGTTCGCAGAAAATGTAATTTATTTAATATTTTTGTTAGTTTTAGGGTATGTTGTAATGAAATTTACATTAATTAAGAGTATTGGCATCGTAATAAATAAAAAAGTATCGTGTTTTTCTTAAGAATAATTTAATAATGAGGTGGCTGACCATTGGGTTCCATTTTTATATACTTTATCTAGCGCCCAGCCACCCCTGGCTGACTACTAGTTTTGACGCTGTTTTTTTATTTAAAGTTATATTGATATCATTTTAAAGTTCAGAATGTATGCTTTAATCTAGAATACCCATACCTTATACGGTTTTGTCAAAAACCCAATAGTCGGCCACTAAAATAGTTACAGTTTGTCACATGGCTGACTACCGGTGAAACTAGACCCAATGTTCAGCCGTCCATATTTAAATTGTTTCTTTACACAGTTTCTTATTCAAAGGCTATTTTAAAACTCAGTTCATTTGATTCCGTCACGTCTAATGTCTTTTTCAAGACCCTTAATATTAAAATACCCCGAAGAATAATTATATCATGCTTTAGATGTTATCGGAAATGGGATGAAAATTAGGGCAGCTAGTAAAACTCATAGCGTTCCCCGAGGCACTCATCAAGACAGAATTATTCTTTGAGTTCCTGAGGACTCTAGAAGAATGGCTCCTGAATCCATTCTTTTGAATTGTAACTTGCAATGAGCGGTTTTCCCAAAAAAACAGACAACCTATTGAATTCTGTTCAACAAATAACAATCGAAGATGGCAGGCCCAATCCTATCATAAGACCTAGTAAAATACGGATGAATTATTTTTTTAAACGGAACGGATAAATTTCTATAAGAACACCTGAAGCTATTTGAAAAAGAAGAGCAGTAATCACCGAAGAAAATATTAGAACATGGTTTGAGAAACTTAAAAACTGCCTCACTCAAAATCAAGCACTCCATGTGTTAGATGTGTGCTAATTTACAAACTAAGTCTCCAAAAATATCACCTTTTGTAGGAAAACATCTTTTTATACCATCACCATTATAGGAATCTACCACTCCTTGAGTAAGGAACAGAATCGGGGCAATTTTTTCTGAAGAATGGAGACAATAAGAAATATCACTTCGGTGTTGTTGTGCTCCTTTGTGTGAATAAGGTTTCCAGAGCTTCTGGGGGGTGCTACATTATTCGCAGGGGTCATCTTAGGGCGACAAGTCCAGTAACAGCTTTATTATGCTGTACTTGTCGCCCTTAAACTAGGATTTGATTACCACTTAACATCAGGTGGGATCTTGAAGTGCGATATACAAAAATCTTAAGAAGAGAAACTAAAAAAGAAAGGAATTCGGAAGATTTTACTTACCTAGCTGAAGAAACCGAGAAAACAGGCTGTGATTTAGGGGAAATCTTTAGGAGAAATCAATCAGAAAGTACCATTAAAATTCTCAATAATATACTTCTATCTCCTGAAACAGAAATCTGTTTGCTGCTGCTGCTAAAAAATTTTACTCGACGAGAAACTTTTAGAAGTGAATGAGAACTTAAAAGCTATTTTATATAGTGATGTTACTGAAGATTTTTTCGCATGATTTAAATATAAGTTAGGTATTTGATTGTTGTGATAGTTAAGTTACGGTTAAGTCCAATTAGGTATTTTTAAAAAAGAAAAGTTTTCGTTCTGTTTATTCAAAAATATTTAAAGCTCGCAAGTGCAGCGTAAAGCACTATAAAATAATAATATTTACTCCACGCTTTATTATACATATACTATAAAAACTATAAAAATAAAAAAATAATAAAGGTCCAATCAGGTTTTTTTATCGGACTTATCGGACTAATTGATTGTTATTGTTCTTAATCTTTAAGCTTGAACCTATCGATCTAAAGAGAGGCTGACCACTGGTGGCAATATGGCCGAGTACTAGTTTTTGGCGGCTGAGCACTAGTGAAAAGTACCTTATTTCGTTAAAACATATTTTTCATTATATAAAACTTATCGTTTTTAATTTTTGTTAATTTTGTAACAAAGTTGAATAAATGAGTAAGTTAATTCATACAAAAGACTTCAATTTACTCATTTTATTATTTTGTTATAAGAGTTTGAATCCCGACTCACCACTAAAAGGCTGACTATTGGGTATTTTACCCTATCTAGCGCACTGTTTTCCATTGAGGAAGTGGGACGCCGCATTACATCATGCATAACATCGCCTTGCTTCATCAGTAAATAATGTAGTGATAAGACAAATGCAATGCATGAATGAATTTTTAGGCACACCCCTATGTACAAACAAAAGCACTTGTACACAGTTTGGACTATGAATCGCCGTTATGTCGTTTGCATAAGAACTATTATCGGACTGCAAGTGTTTACCTTGACTGTTCATATTCTTTATAATAAAGTATTGTATGATGTGCAATTAAATATGCAAATCGGAATCAAATTGTCACTCATTAAAAAAAAATTCGTAGCAAGCTTGACACGGAGTCTCAGTTCTGATCACCGTGACCTACATATCGCGCCGGCCATTTTGTACATTCGGTGCGCGGGCGCCGCGTTTGGTGGCACATTTCACGTGGTGACCGGCTTATCTTGCTCCGTTTTCTTTCGGATATGACGGTACTTTCGGCTGTGGTTATTCCACTTTTCGTATATATCGGTGGGTTACTTGGTAGGTATTTACTACGGTAATGTGATAAGAAGTTATAAATACCCAGTTCCAATATTTTACGATTCGTAATGTGTCAAAAATGAGTATCCGTTTTTCTCCAATCGAATACGAGTCGTTAAATAATATAGTACAGCTTTTTTTAGCTTACGCCTCGTAATATTTATTACTATCCGTAAATAGAAGGGATAGTTTTTCAAATATTGGAACCGTGCTCAAATATTTCTATAGCATTCATACCTAGTTGATGAAAGATAAATACGCTCATTGATACATTTTTAATTAGGAATGTACCTTGTGTTTCATAAAAGATACATCAGTATTATAAGTATTCCTCAGCGTTACATGTCTTATTTTAAAACACATTTATTTGTCGATGATGTAATTTTATACACGTCCTTGCCACCAAATGAGGATAGTTGGTATTTATTTATTTACAAAACAAGTAAGTTTATAAAAATAGGCAGTCCCAGAAAAATGTTTACGCAGTTTGTTTACGGGATAAGGGTCTCTTAAACGTTAACATAATATAATGAATATGATTACAAAATTAAAAAAGTACTCTTTTCTCAAACTACTGTTCATAATTATTTTATTTAGAGTAAGACTTATTTTAAAATGATCATTGTAGGTACGGTAAAATGAACTTCTTTATTTTTAGCATTCGCAGAATTTTGCAAGATTTATATAATTACCTTCATTGTATAATGAAATGTAATAATTAATTCAACAACATATATACTACACTCAGTGAAAGTATTAAAATTTAAAATCGTACTATTCCATTATGCCACTAATGGATATAAGAATCTCTGAAATATTCACTCATGGCAATAAATAAAGCGTCAATCCCGGACACAAAACATGATTTTAAAAGCGTATTTGACTCGTAAAAGAGTCATTACGTTTAATTTCGAGTACATGACACGTATTGCGGCCCTCTCTGTTAAATGCTACTGACATTACTCGAGCGATTATGTAAGTGAAAGTGGTACGAAATAAGTTTAGAAACTGTTTGAAAATTAAATGATAGATGACGAATCAGAGTACTGGAATACAGCTTGGTCATCTTTTAAACATATTCTTTTATGATCAGTAATTAATTAAAATTGGCTCTTTGAAATGTTGAAGTTGTAAAAAACGAAAGGTCCTCAATGAAATTAATGACAGCCTCTTTGGTCAAGTGTTATTTTTATCTAATTTGACTAATTTCTTTGTTTCATTCCAGTTTTTCTAAGTGCGTTTCACGTGATCTATGATTCGATCATTTGTTTTAATTTTGTATCTTATCAGTTGTTATTGAAATATAAGTTATTAACATGATATAAGATTGATTAATGAAATTTGATAGTTGGAAAACAGTTTAAAAGAAGAAAGACTAAGCATAATCTGTTCCACATATACATAAATTGTGAATGAGACAAATGGTAAAAAACTCACTTAATGCTGTATGTACAGTCAGGTGCATTAATATGTGTACATCTCATTCTAAAGCGAACCTTATAGTAAAGTAATAAGAGCTCAAGTGCTTACATTTCATCGGTCGTGACTGTACAATGGAAAGCACGCTAAACTACACAGTTTGGACTTTGTACAGCTCTTAAGTCGTTGGCATAAGATCTAATATCGAATTGGCTACTTGACAGTTTTTGAAAAAGTATTGCAAAATGTGCGCCCGTTCATTTTATATCCCAAGCAATTCGATTTATCTGGAAAAAATGTAAATAACCAGAGAAAAATAAGATTTTGTGTAACACATTTAAAAAGCGCGCAAAAACGCCAAGTCATGTCACTGTTGAAATTATGACGTCAACGTTGTAGACAACGAACCGATACGCATAGGAACGACTTAATTAAGATAAACGGAAAATGTTTCAATAAATTCTTAATACGATTAAAGACACAATAATTCAATTTAATCGGTAAAATAATCATTGTTTCGCCACATTAAAATAAATTATTTTCGCCGACAGCTGTCATTTCCGAATTGCAATGGTGGTTTCCGTTTCGGTTCTTTTGTTCCACAGATAAAAAAAGTAAAATTTATTTTGCAAAATTAAAATACTAACTATGCTTTTAATTATAAAATAACAATGTAAAATTATTACTTTACTAATAAGCTAACATATCTAACACTTTTCATATTTTATTGTTAACACTGTCAAGTAGCCAATTGCAAGTGTTTACCTTTTTTTTTTTCGGGGGGAAATTCTTTGACGAACCGTACCGCCATCTGATTGAAGATGACGGCGTGTGTGGGACTCCTCTACTTCGCGAAAGGCAGAGACTACCCACTAAAACGCCCCGGTTGGACTTCATCGCCTTTTAATGATGGTGCTGTGGGAAACTCTGCTCAGCCAGAACTACCACAACTGCAAGTGTTTACCTTGGTGTTGCTCGAGAATGGATCGCGGGAAGCGCTGATTTTTAGCTTATCCCTGCCCTCATGAGACGTAATTCGACGGAATATAGTGGTTACTGATGGTAGAGACCTGTTTCATTAGGAGCATTGTACTGAAACTAGTAGTACTGACTAATGTAATGAATATTTAACAAAGATATATACTAACTAGCTTTTGCCCGCGACTTCGTTCGCGTGGACTTCAGGTTCGTCCCGTCTAGTCTAGTAATAAGTAAGAAATATGGTAACTAAGCACTATTTATTTAATTTACATGCTGTAAAAAGCCATATTGATCTTTATTAAATGCACAATGTATTTAAGATACTTAATTGGATAAGGATTAATACTGTATTGCTTTAAATCGCTTCGTAAATAAGCCATTATTTCTCGTACAAAGTGAAGGATAAAAAATGGTTATTGTGGGTTATTCCTAAGAGATAAACATATACCATCACGGACTTTTTTGTAGACCTTTTTAAGTTGTACAATACTGTAGTACATTGTTTTGATCTATCTTGTAGGATTCAGTCAGCGTTTGCAATGTAAGCGCAAAAAATGTGTTTTTTTACGACCTCACATTAGAAACCTCAAAAATTGTAGCCTATGTGTTATTCTGATGTATAAGCTATATTGTGGTAAAGTTTCATTCAAATCCATTCAGTAGTTCTTACGTGAAAGAGTAACAAACATCCATACATCCATACTTACAAACTTTCGCCTTTATAATAGTAGTAGGATAAAAACAATGATAAATAAAAAAATATAGTTTGTAGGTACTCGAATGGGATTGTATGTGCGTGAGAATGTGTTTGCGGTAAACTCTTGTCTCGATCACCGTTGGATAATATATTTTAAAACTGCTAGATCATAAAATGACTCGTAAAAACGTCGTTTACATGTTCATACACTTAAGCCATAATTATTTCCTTATTTCATTTTTCATACTCTTTAGCGTCTTAATTGTAGTGTATATTTACTGTGCAGAAAAGAAGTCTTAGCTCTAGACAAGATAACACTATCGTACACCCAAAGTGGCACTGTACTCTTAAAAGTGATCAAATCAAAATTTGCAGAATGAGGTGCGGTTCTGCTTAACCGTTGGTGAATTTCGTGAAGTGAAAGCCAACAAAATAATGTGCTTATTAGAGCAGAACGCTTGGCAAAAACCACGTCCATTGACAACCTCCGTAAATATCAGCCAGTGAATGAATATCGTAATATATTTCTAATTTTAATGATTTATTTTAGCACAGAGATACCCCGCACGTCTTAACACATGCGTTGCCGATTACGGAATGGGGTCGCGATGTTCCAATTTTAAATTTCGATTGTGAGATGAGAGGTTGGTGCTTGCCACACTTTCACTTGAGACTTTTAATGCCAGAGCTGAATAAACTACATAGAGCCTATTCTTAGGCCTTTCTAGTTCCGGCTTGTCGTGCCATAAATCGTGTTTAGGCAATTTCAATTTCTAGATGGTAATCTCGATTTACTTTTAAAGTTTATACGGTCGACAGCACATCAAGATTGCTTGCTATTCGATCTTAGTTCTTGTGCACTCGGTATAATGCGATACAAAGTCCCAAGGTTTTTAGTCTGGCGTGCTTATATCTGTACTTACATATCTACTAGACGATGATGTTTTGATTTTATTTAAATATGTTATATCGTTTAAACAATAGATTATATTATTTGGATACATACTTTAAGACTACATTTTGGTATGTTCTCAGTGTTTTCTTCTGGATTCCTGTCCACGGTAAACAGCACATCACGATAAACACGTGCAGTTAGAAATGAGATTATTAGGCCTGTTTATACTTCGGCAAGTATCAGCCACATTGATGTCCCATTGCAGGACAAGAGCCTTTATCATTGAATTAAGTTGTGGTTACAATAATTTTATACTTTTGTCTGAACCGCCACTATTTCCAAATGCGATTTGGTGCTCAGACTCGGAGCCGAGCGATAGTATCCTTTTTTTTGTTTTTTTTTTTGAGGGGGGGAGAATGCATTTGCGCACCGTATGTGTGGGATTCCCCCGCCCAGAAGGGGCAGGGACTATCCGAACTAAAAACCCCCCCACGCTCTCATCGCCTTTGGTTGGCGCCATGGGAAAAACGGTGGAAACCACAACAGCCGAGCTATAGTACCCTTAAGTGGGATGTAAATAGGTATGTTAACTGAATTTGTTGTTTGCTGTTGTTGTTGATAATTTCGTATTTACAATCGTTATTATTAAACACGGTTCACAATTTGGCAGGTCCTCAAAAGCGATTAGCTTTACAAACAAAGCACTAATTGAAATAATTGGCGTTAATTTTAATCTCACATCATATCGGTTAACCCAAATGACACGTCGTGGTCCTGTTATAACGAACTCGCTCGGTCCAATTATAAATAGTCTGATAAGTTCCGTTACTCGACACGCGCTGTCTCGCTCGCACATACCAACAAACAAACAGTGGGACAGGGACGGAAACAGTAATGAACCTGCATCGCGTGCCGAGACTCGGGTTTCCCCGTGCAAGTCCACTTTCCTTCGCATGCGAATTTCGTACCATACAATAATATGCGCTAAAGAAGTTCTGTGTAAGATACAAATTAGTTGAAGCAGTTTTAGAGTTTAGACTCTGTGATTGAGTTGCGAAATTGCTGTAACTTACCCTTTTTGCACGGCGTAATGTTTAAGATCGAATCTATGAACGAATATTTACTTCCAAACAACAGATAAACGAAAAGCAAATTGTCATATACGCCATAAATTTGTAATTTGGCTTATTGTCTATACAGTCTGTATATCATGGTATAATTAAAAAAAAGAGATGAAGATAACTTCAAAGATTTTGTAAAGGAATACATTACAAAGGGCATTGACTAAGAGCAATGACCTCGCAAAGTGTAACAACCCTTAAATGTTTACAAGGGATGAGAAGGGTAAGTTATTAATTCTGGGATAGGAGAAAGGGATTCAATATAGGCGGATGTTGTTTCAGTGCAATTACCTTTGGTGTTTACGTTAATCGTAAGTACTTTATAATGAAGATGAACTTGGAATAAAAAAAATCTAATAAATTATTTTATAGAACGTTAATCGATTAAAATCTGTATTTTTTTAATGAGCTCAAACTCGCGTCTTAGGCTTCGCGAAGATTCATCTAAAAATTGGGCCTAATAGCTTTGTAAATAATATGATACTGGTTGATGTGTTGCCGCGTTTGCAAATTTGTTTACTATTATTTGATTATGGTAAATGTGTCTGATCTTACACTCTAATAATAACTTAATATAAATCACAATTGGCAGAAAAAATTAAACATCTGATCCTTACAATTCAATTAAAAACCCATTTTTTTATATTACAAGTGCTTGGTCATTTTTGAAAACTGGTTTATTGGAGTACACTTACTTCGAAAATGGCTTCCTTAAAGTAATTATGCGGTAGTTACTGAGAAAGTCGGCTGGTGTTAAAAAGTTGGTAATTGCTTTTAGCAGGTACTATGGTCTCATACGTTAATTGTATGGTTCTTGTAGAAACATTTTGAAAAGACGTCACTTTATGTAAAAGGATCTGGCAATTATAATTTTTTTATTTGCCAGAGCCTGGCGCGGATTCGCACGCGTACTATCCTTGTTTTTTTTTTTCAATATTTCCACTGATTATTTACTCCTATTAGTCTGCGACTATGTTATGTCACGTTGACTATGTGATGTTGTATAACCTTATGCCTTCCCGATAAATGAACTATATTTATCGGGAAGTAAATGGATTATATTATATATTTTTTTCCATTCGAACCAGTAGCTTCTGTGATTAGCGCATTCTAACCAATACACTATTCAACTTAATAATATAAGAGTAGATACATAGTATAGATTATTTATATGTTCCACTTTTTATCCTTGAGTACATGATTAAACAATTAGGTTTTATCCTAGTTGAAATTTAGAAAAGTACCATAAAAAAGTGGAACTCGTTGCCGGCTCATGTGTTTTCTTCTTCCTTTGACATGGATTCCTTCAAAAGGAGCGTGAAGAAACATCTTGCGGGCCAGTATGGCGATGCTAACGGATAGGATATTTCGATATCAAATCCGTTGTCATCGCGATGTGGGTTCCTCTCTTGCTTACCATCAGGCTGGGAGAAGCCAATATACTGCGCTACTATATAAAAAAAAGTAACTAAGTAAAACTTCTTAGTTTTTACAAGTATTGTGTTACAAGTGCTACTACCAAGACTTGTTAACTAACTTAGTTTGAATATAAATGTTTGAATGAAAGAAGTTCAAACTTACTTCATCCATCACAGACATGGCAAAGTTTTGTTTCGATTTAACCCAACAACAAAATTGAATTCGATAACAAATTCGTTTCTGTCAACAGAATACATTGTATATCTAATTATGTTTACCATAAACCTGTCTTTGTTTACTGTTTTATGTCATCGTCATTCGATAACATTTCCCCTTAAAAGTGATGATAACTTGTACATGACGTCATTCACATTACTATAATAATTAAAGCAGATTGTATTAACTACTTTTGAAGAATTCTGGGCCACGGACTTGATTCAAATTAGCTTAAAAAGGTATTAATTAAACTAGACAACGTCAGTGTCGTGTCATGTTTAAAATCTGTAATTATGGAAATAAATTGGTGTTATTAAATTTTTGATAAGTTGGTGTTACTTTGAGCCCTTTTGTCGACCTAGAAACAGTACGCAATGGGTTGTCGGTGTAACGAGAGTGCCGTTTTTTTCCACATTTCCACTGATTTCTCGTTCCTATTGATTGCAGCATGATGTTTTAAAGCCTATGCAACACAAAAATATTTTTTTAAATCGAACCGGTACTTCCTGAGATAAGTACTAACACACAAACAAAGAAACACACACTTCAGCTTTATTAGTAGAAATTAGTCTAGCCCTACTGTAGTATGTTGCATTTTACTATTTTACAATGTTTATAGATTCACTGGGATATAGTCATAAGTTTATAGTTTCTTCCTGATCTTGAGTAGGCTCTATAGCGATGGCAGATACACTTTTGATACGTATGGACAATTCATAAATGTAAATAAGGATATTTTTAATTTTAAATATTCTTCTGCTTCTGATTAGGCCATTGAAGGGTAATGCTAATTCTGGGGCCACACTAACGGGGTATGCTGTTGATTATCGCTCTGACTCATAGCGATTGAATTGAATTGATGGAATTGAATAGCCTATGAGGGACATTTCTCGTTAGTGTAGCCACGACATCGAGATAATCTATCTACGGAATTTACATTGCCGTTTGACGTTCGAGTGTGGACACTCATTTTATCGCGTGGAGAATATTATCGCAATAGGAAGCGGGGTGGGTCAAAAATACCAGATTATTTTTGGTCCCGTAATGTTTAATTTGGCAAATTGATAAAAAAAATACTGAGATACAACGGACGCCCAGTTGCAGGGTTTGGGGTCGTTACGTCACTAGCGTGTAAAGAATGTACCCACCAATTACGTCATGCGAAAATTCAATTCAATGCATCGCCGTTATTTTTTGATTAGGTGAAAAAGCAAAAATAGATATCCCATATATTTGTATAATCTAACAGATGGACTTAAAACGAATAATGAATCCGCTTCCGAATTGTCGCGATGACGTTTCCCGTTAGTGCGGCCCGAGCATAAACTGGAATTCGTTGCGTCAAAAATGCGTTCGCGACGTTCCCGTAATCTCCGCGTGGCCCCGCCCGCGGTGTGAACGGCTGGACGTAACAAGAGTTTCACCTCTCGGTAACGGATGACACAAGCCTCGCGGTGTTACGGTACTCGACTCCGCGGTGCCCATTCGACTTTCAAACTCGCGCGCACGAAACATTGCTCCAGCGCTCGCCGCCTCTTCGGCTATCATCGGCTCGCGTTCGACATCGACCAACCAAATTCATCTTTATCCCCCTCAAGATATGATCGCTTTTTCCTTGGTCCGACTCTACCACTGAACCTCTGACTGACGGCTACAAAATTTATAAACACTTTAAGTGGATGACGTTAGGGTAGATATTGGTTTGAGTTGCGGCTCGTACCGTTAGCAGTGAAAGTGCTAGAGCAAAAGTGAAACGGATGATTTAGAATGGCGCAACTAGCTCGAGATTGGCGTAAAAAATCGCCACCGGGGAAATGTGAGAGGATACAAAATGGATTTTCAGTGTTTTTTTTTTGTTTGTCTTACTTACTAAGTATCTAGATCAGCGTTTCTTAATCGGATTTTAGATTTGACCATTAATCGGTCTATTTTTTCGATTGTGACCTAGTGAGATAGCCCAATAATTATATTTGGCGATAGAAACTTTTGACGTAAGCGCCATAAGTTCATATTTGGAATTTGATTGCTTTCTATTTCAAATTTCAATAATCGTGTCAGAGGCATGCCCTTTCAATACAATATACAATGTGTTATTGAAATGAAAAAAAAAGTAATTACATGTAATAACAGCGGTGTGGAAACGAGTAACCTAATTTCTCCTATCGATTATACTGTTCAGTATGTGGCACGGATGTGACTGGTTTCTTTTTACCGGGTCCTAAAAAGGCAATGCGGTGCGGTTCAAATAGTTCCAAAAAGAATATTACATTTCTTAAAACTGTTACTTTCGAAGTTTCTGCTCTTACCAAACACCTACCTACCACTAGTCATTTTTCAAAAATGGATCGATGTCCATTCATTAGTGCAAACAAATTAAAAGCAACAGTTATTGAGAAACCAAAAACTCTGTGTTAGTCAACTCTTTACCAGAAATCATTGTATTTATATATTAACATCAGTAATAATAATGGATTAGAATTGAATTGAATCGTCTAATGATGCGCGGTTCCAATATTTTAAGATGCGTAATGTGATTAAAAATGACAATTCATTTTCCTCCAACTGTCTAAGAGTCTGGAACGGTTTTTTAGCTTACGCCTCGTATAATTTATTACGATCCGTAACAAAAACGGATCGTTTTTCAAATATTGAAACAGGGCATACATAAACCAGATGAAGCTACGTCCGGTTTGGAACCAACCGGAAATTACGGAGAAGGTACCGACAAGAAACTCTACGGCCGGACCATAGGTCTATCTTTTAGACGTTCATCTCGGTCTTGATGTAAAGAATGAGAATTCCTTTTATTACATCAGTAATATTTATGAAACGTCTATATAAAACAAATGAAGCTACCTAAGCTAAGTCTTTAGATACCCTAGTCTGGTCTATCATTCCACCTAGTTACAGGGTACATATCTATCCATAATATGATTAGTTAGTTACTCACAGTATACACTTCTAATGAGGGTTTTCGCGTTCGAAAAATCCACCAGATGGCGATACGTAGGCGTGGGGTCCACCTGTTAATTGATTGGTGATTTAAATGTCATAGTGACATGTCTGTCAATGTCATGTAAACCATAACCAATCACGTAGCAGTTGGACCCCAAGCCTACCTGTCGCCATCTGGTGGATTTTTCGAACGCGAAAACCCTCATAGAACAACGATTTCTTAGATCATGTGACACAAGTTTCCCATGCTTGTTGCGTGTGATATCACAACTTGATAAAGGTCACATCTTGTCGGTTCCGTATTTGCTATGATAAGCGTTCAAAACATTATTTTGTCGCATTCCAAAAGAATATAAGTCTTAATTATCTCCATACTTGTATATTACTACTTATCTCATTAAGATACACTTGCAGACTTTATTAAACATTATATTTACTTGAACTGTTAATTAAATCATATTTATTATTTTTGTCTGAAATTGCCAAAAATAGATGATAAAACAGTGTCGGATAAATCGAGATATTTTTTATTGAACAGAACATTTACAAAAACAAAATATTAGTATAATTTTTTATTTCATAATATTTCTACTTACTTAATACTGTCTCAAAGAGTAAATAATTATATTTTTCACTAATATTTCGTTTTAGTGAGGCTATCTAAAAACAGATAATAAATAAAAATTAAGTATGGATAACACAAGAATACGTATAAATATTTAAACACATGGCTAATAGAAAAATGTAAGCTCAAATTAATGACAAGCGTACCTAAAGATATGGCCTTTAGACCTTTTCCAACTTGATAGAGGACTTACGAGGTTTGTAAGTGACCGAGTGACCTACATGCCCAGAAGCGTGAGATCCCAACCTAACAGAAATACTGCAAGGAAAATGGTATAATATTCATATTCGATCCGACATGTTAAACACAACAAAATATATGTAAGGTAAAAATCTAAACTAATATTGTAAAGTTGAAGAGTTTCAAACAAACGTTTGAACGCGCGAATCTCAGGAACTTACTGTTGCCAATTGAAAAATAATTATTGTGCTGTATAGTATATTTATTGAGGAATGCTTAAGGCTATATAACAGCATCCTGCGACCAATGGGAAATATCCAAATACAGCAAGTAGGAGAAATAAAGGGTATCTAAGAAAACTGATATTGAAGTTATTAGAGAATTATGATTCTGTCCTAAGGGCGTGAAGCTTATAAAAAAAAGCTAGCGTGAAGCTAGTAAAGTAGGTTATTTATGACCTATGCTAGTCATAGACATCCAGCAAAAGGGAATCCAATAAATGAAGCAATACAATAATTTCGACTGATTTTTAGACTTTCTCCATATGTTTTGCAACCCATTCACTGAGCGGCTCATTGATGTGTTCATTGCTTGTGATGATGAAGTACGATTTGTGATACAGTTTCTTAGTCTGACGTGAACCTAACCCAACCGGTATGTCAGCAGACCCAGGGGGCCTCCGCGCCGTGACCCACTAACCCACATACCCGTAGCGGTGTGGTAGACACCGCTAGACAATTGGCGAGTGACTCATTATGGCGAACTTTTGTGAATTTATTTCCACATTTTTGACGCAACTCCAAACTTTTTTTTTAAAAACACCGCATCAGTCGTCCGTGATTCGTCAATAAATTTTCTTCTGATGGAATTCAAATCATCATCACCATCACCGTATTTGCTGTTAAGATCAAAAGCGCATTAAACTATAAAATTTGGAATTTGCATCCCTATGTCGTGCGCATAAGATCTAATATCAAATTGCAAGATTTTTTTCTCCATTGCAGAATTTTTAAGCCATCTCTCCTACCATTTATCACTCCTAACACACTTTTTTAGACAAACTTAATGCAAAATATGGTTGGTAAAAAAAATAAAACACTTTCCGTTCCAATATTTTACGATTTACAGTGTGTCAAAAATGACTATCCGTTTCTCTACGAGTCGTTAATTCTAATTTCAAATTTACTTTCCATATCAGCAGCTGTCATCAGTCGTCCAGTCTTCCATCTGTCGTTTTGAGCTTACGCCTCGTATAATTTATTACTATACGTAACTAGAACGGATCGTTTTTAAAATATTGGAACCTGGCATTAGTCATTTCGATTTCCTTCCACATTAAACACATACAGTGGAAGTATATTTTCACTGGCGAGTTTCAAATACAAATTCCATGTTTCCGCGACCTCAAATTCCACGTAGCCGCCGTTAAAGTCGTTTATGACCTTTTGCGCCGGCCTCTACCGAGAAACGAGGCAACGTTGATTTAGCGAGCAGGAAAGTAATCAAAGGAAATTAACCGCAATGTCGAGATATCGTTCCGTCCTCGTGGATTTGAATAAATGATGATTTTATTATAGGTCTGATTTGGTTTCGTTGGCTGTAAAGAGTCTTGTGTACGGTATTGGACGAACTTTATTTGTTTGGCTGTAAGGTTACTTATTGCACGTACTAATCTGCACTGTGTTTGGGTATGCTTGGTGAAGTGTGGGCCGTTTCTTATTTTTGAGATGCAGCCTGGGGTTACTACTACTCATAATCTATTAAAATATGAAATTTTTGTATCTAAGTACTCACTTTGCTTTTGTTTTTTAACTTAATTCTCAAAAGTTCATAATGATGTGTTAACAATATTAGGATTATAATCTAGATGTAAAATCTATTTGTCCTTGTATCTAACATTTGTTTTGATTGTAATCTGTTTTGTTTTCCAAATAAATAAATAAATAAATAAATAAATCGACCTCGAATGCGACTAAAGCGTTAAAAAAAAATACAAAATACTATTTATGCAAGTCAGAACATCAAAATTTGCGATTGCTCCTCTAAAACCAAACCTTTTATTGCTGCTCTACTGCTCAAACGGGACTTTATTATGACCTTAAGATTAAATTGAAGGGTGTCACGTCAATTTTGTCACGGATATTGTCATGATCATTGAAGAGGTTCTCACGCTGCCCACTGCGTCTTTAGTAATTACTGAAAACAATCAAATATCTTTGAGGCCTTGACATCGACCATGGGATGGTATGAGGATGCTATTCAATGCGTCTGATGGGTATCACATTTATCAGTTTACTAGCTTTTTGGTATTTTGGGATAAAAAACAGACTACGTGTTTATAACGGTAAACACTTATTATGCGTATGAAATAAGAGCGGCACAAAATGCAATGGTTTAAAAGGCTTATGAGTAAAAAAAATACTGGTTTCTTCATTTCATCTTTCCGGACTGTGGACTGTGGGCTGTGGGACTCGAACCCACGATTATCACGTATCGCGCGTGCTGCTCTTCCAACTGAGCTAACCGCAAGTTGTCATAGAGCAATTCTAGTTAGGAATGTCAATAATTGAGAGCGGCACAGTGCCGCCGCTGGCAGTGCGGCCGGTGAAATGTGGCAACGGCTCGTGCGCGAAGTCGCAGTAACCGGGTCACCGGGGCGCACTAAGTGGGCCTCGCGGATCCGCTCGCAGCCCTGAACTTGACACGGGCCCCCGGTTGCGCAACACAGTTCGATTGGCGGCTGGTGACGTAGCGCACACGTCACTGTTCGGGGTCCCTTGCATGGCCCACGGTGGGGAGTGCTTTGGTGAATGCGGGGTCGCTTCCGGTTTGTCTCACTGGAAATGCCTTTAGCTGCGGCATTTTCTTATTCGTAAATTTTACTGATGTCATTTATGTATACTAAATAGATATCTTTCATTTATAAGAAATAGATTTTTAATATTATAAAAAAAAATCATTTTTAAATTTTTTGGAAGTCAAATTGTCTGGTACATATTACGGTCGGTAGCACGTCAGGTAGGCTTAGCATATAATACGTCAAATTCCTCGCATGAGACAAAAGTTTCTATACCGTTGATTGGATGATAGTACACCGTACTCGTATTTTCATCCAATCAGCAGTTGACGCATTGATTTTGACATTTCTTTAGAGCGCGATAAAATTTACTCGCGTGGCGCATATTGAAAGCCTGAAGGTAAACACTTGTAGTTCGATAACAGGTCTTATGCGCACGACATAAGGACGAAATAGTGTAACAATGTTTTTTGTATTAACTATTAACTCTTCACTAATATTATAAATCTAAAGAGGTTTTTTTGAATGCGGTACGAATTGAGAAAAATATGTTTGTGATGGGTAGTCCATTTATTGAGGAAGACTTTAGGCTGTATAAAATCACGCTACGACCAATAGGCATAGTAAGGCATAAAAACAGGCATAGTATGCGTGCGAAGCCGCGGCAAGCGCTAGTTTTCAATAAAACATTTGATTCCACTAACCAAATCTGTTGAAATATCCCAATTGACAATGACCTCTATTCGTTGGTTAATAGGTTGAAATACGGTTGCACAAATTGATTGACAGGTACGAGAAGGTCGAATGTGACGATTTGTTTACGACAGGCGACGTGCAATTTGTTTTTTTTTTCCAAAGTATCAAGATTGCCGAACACTTCATAGAAATTGAAGAAACTAAAATTATTGCAACAAACATCCGAATCGCGATAAACAATAATTATAAACAATTACAACAAAAACAAGTTTTATCCTCTATCAACCGGTGTCACAAGTTGACAAGTCGACTAATCTTTATGTGTACGGTCGACATTATATCACTTGCAGTTCGAAATTAGTCCTTATGCGCCCGACATAAGGGCGATGCAATACACAAAGTTCATAGTTACGTGACTTTTGTGTGCACACAAGTAATTGCATTATTTAAAACAAGACTTGTGATCGGGCGTTAGTTTCAAAATCCGTTTGGGCATGTATTGAGCAAGCCTTGGTGTCGACGTGACAATGGTGAAAGTTATTATTTACTAAAATAACGTTGCGAAAACGAGACGAAACGTTATTAAACGTTTTGTGGTTTAACACTAAACCACTAGCTGAGTTCAACCAATAGATGTAGATATTGGACACTATCACACACATTGCTCTGATTCTGTAGTGAATAGCTGAAGCACTTGTGCTACAGAGATCAGAAGCAACGACGGTACCACAACACCCAGGCCCGTGTCTATAAAGAAAAGTTCGTCTTCCATAGTGACCCGTCCCG
Organism: Glyphodes pyloalis; assembly: GCA_037074685.1. Lineage (NCBI taxonomy): Eukaryota > Metazoa > Arthropoda > Insecta > Lepidoptera > Crambidae > Glyphodes > Glyphodes pyloalis. The sequence goes on from JAYKKO010000020.1 coordinate 3,268,471, forward strand.
TTAATTTTAAATGCTTCATTTATGCATAGTCTCACACCAGGGGTGCAAAAGCATGTAATGTAGCTTTCCAATGCTATAAATATGTTTAAAATCGACAGCTGTTTTTCAGGTTATTCATTACAAGAATACACTCACAAAAATATTTTTTTCTCCCACGTCTAATAATATTGTAATTATTAACATCAATATAGGGTAGTGTATAACTATTGTGACTTTGAAAATATATCCAAACCATCTTCGTCTAGTAGGAGGTTCGTTTTCTTTTTAAATGCATCTACAGTTAAATAGAGAAAGTACAAAGGCAATGTTTTTTTTTTATTGCAGCATCTGTCCTAACTGGTGGCAGAAAAAGAAAACTCTGCTTTGACCTTATTTCAGTGTCACCGTTTGTTTTGCGAATATGATAACAAAAGAGTACGTTTCAGTCAAGGTTTATTTGCGATGGTTGTCACGTGACCCCTGCCAGCTACACGCCGCCACGTGAGAAGAGCACGTTGTCACACCGCTATGCCATCTCTTCAACCTTTATTTTGTTGGCAGTAAAGTCTAGATTCAGCTGATGTCGTCGCTGAAACGGCAGGTCTTAAGCGGATCGCAGTTAGGTTTATTTTGGTGCGCCCACTCGATAGGTATTAATCGTTCGGTGTACCTACCGATTTCCTTAGTTTGTTAGTAAGGTTCGGAACTGAGTGGGAGGCTCGATGCATCGGAATGCAGTGGTTTTTTATAAGCAGAACTATGTAACTTAGCCTGTATGCTCTATCGATACGTGATTTACACCGCAATCGACAATCTCGTTCGACATATTTACAATACAATTCGTAATCTTACAATTTAGTATTGACTTCCAAATAACAAGTTATATCTCAAGGCTGAAAAAGCGATGATAAAAAACCATGGCTGTCGATTTTTATGTCCGGATTGGCTGATTGTTTAAGCGTTTAAGAAATAATACAAAATACTTTTGACATATTAATAATGGTGAAGTTCTGGCGAAAAATAATGGTTGGTGCTAGGAATAACAGTTTATGATATACTAGCGACCCGCCCCGGCTTCGCACGGATGTAATGTAAATATTTAGTAATATTGGTTTTTCTATTCTTTATTGCAAATAAAACCCTTTCTTTTGAATCACTCTATCTATTAAAAAAACCGCATCAAAATCCGTTGCGTAGTTTTAAAGATTTAAGCGTACCTACATAGGGATATAGGGACAGAAAAAGCGACTTTGTTTTATACTATGTAGTGACTAACTGAAGCCCATAACTTCGTTGGCGTTATTTGGGGATATAAAGTAAAAGACGACCTCGGTGGTGCACTGGTTAAGGTAGGCGGCCAAAGCGTGAAAAGTCCCTGGTTCGATTCCCGCTTAGGTCAATCTGGAACAAAAAAAATAAAGTTTAACTTTGGTCTTGACCTCCGTATAAAAAAAAAATCCTATTTTTTGTAATGTAAATTTGACTGACATCCAGATTAATTTTAAAAGGAGACAGGGGAAAATTTCCTTTTTTCATCATTTCAATCATTTTATTCTTCTCCCAACCTAAATCCTCTGTAGTGGAACGTTCAGTGGAGTGGTGGCACAATCACCACTCCATAGTGTAAGAATAAATGAAGGAAAGTGAAAGTGAGCAAGTGCTGGCCCGTGCCAATTCACTTTCTCTCGGCTTTCGGAGACAGTTTAGATTGCTTCCTCGATTTAGGCTTTGGCAACCATTGAAGTACTGTTCGTTTTCAATGCATTATAATAATTATGTGATATTTGGGCCAGAAGCATTTGTGCTTTAACATGGCATGGAATTCGAATTCTTAACATTTAAAAAAATAGTCATGAGCAAATAAGGTTTAAGGAACAGCGAATTTGTGTAATGCCAGAAAATATCGTCGTTTTTAACAACAAGTAAAGAAAAATCTATAAGAAGCTATTGCCAAAGATGACCTCGAGCATTCAAACCTCACCTCATCATAATATTAGTATGGATTACCTAAGATAAAATTGTTATAAAGGGTAAGAGAAGAGAGATCTACGTATTTTTTTAAAATTAATCTCTAATCAAAACACAGGGTTCCAGCAAATCAAAATTACGTTGTTTTATGAAGACGTCAATTAGTTACAATAATTTGCGACTCTCTAGTGAGTTGTATAACCGCGAGAATGGTTAAACTTTTCAAATGGGAAACACTGGCCTAAAGCCTTCCACGATAAATGTGGGTACTATCTAACACAAACAAATATTTTCAATTAGAAAAAGTAGTTCCCCAGAAGAGCATTCAAACAAACTCTTCTGCTTGATAATAAATGAAATCATCAGTTAGTCGTGGATCCAAAGCGTGTCAATCGTCGAATACGTCAGTTTTGTTACAACATAACTTCGAATCGAAGATTTCATCTTAGTATCACGTTTTCCTTTAAACGGTACGTGCAACTTGCGTTGTGTTGATTATCTGGAAATCTCACAATGGGTGCACTGATCATCTGTGGCTGTGGCGCTATCCGCTGTGTAAACAACAACAACTCTTGCAGTGACCATTAATTTTTTGATATTGACGGGTAAATCTAAATTGGGTTTTTTTTTTTGTAACGATACTAACATTTTAATTTGGGTTCTATTTAATCACACACGTTAACAAAAAGGTGTATGTGTAATTATATTTCTCATAATATTATTTGGTCGTGATTTTTATTGTTTTCATCGCTGTTCGTGTGTTTGTTGGTATTGATATGCGGTTATGATACAAATTGTTAATAACATTCGAACTTTTTACTGTAATAATAAAATGTCCGTCTTATGTTAGTAAATAGATGTATTTTATAATCCTTAATACTATTAAAATCTTTCACAACAACATTAACTTTAGTGCAAACTTAGTTTATTTAACCCCTTTTGTGGTTAAAACAATTATCAAACCCAAAGGGGGGTTAACATCAGTTAGTTATATTACTAGTATGCCTCCACGCCATCTATAAGGCATACGGTTTTAAAAACTTCAGGTCATACAACTTTCAAACCACGTTTTAACACTTTAAGGAACCTACATGCCATATTTTAATTTAGTTAGTAAGGGTTACACTTTCTGCTTAATTGAGTCAGTAAGTAGAATTTCGCTTTTACATATAGAAATCAAAGATTTAGTTGCATAATTATTGTACGGAGTAATGCATACTCATATCTATTAGGTGACCTACGTCCAACCCGTCATAGAGCATAAGTAGATGTGTGTAGTTTCATAACACCGGCAGCCATTTTGAATAAGTCCTGGGAAACACACACAAGCTGGTCTCTGTCGCGTGTAGTTCCGAGATAAACAACTAAATTGACGCGGGTTGCGTTGTTGTCAATATTAACTGACGTTTTCCGGGTGCCGAGTGTTCTCTAGATGGAAAATAACATTGTTTTTCTTCGTTTAGGCTCTTCGGTTTGAAGATTTGGTTTGCTTAATCATGACGATATCGGTAAGGGCCGTATTTGGAATTTAAAGTTTGGAATGAAAATTGCTACAGAAAACTGGGGTCATGTTTAGAGCAATATCATATTGCAGAAGACGAAATAGTGAGGAGGCAATATCATCAGATCTTAATTGATCACCTTCGCATAGTCACAGCCTCGTTATTAAGGTATGACTATTGCGTATCCGACCCATAAATGAAAATGCTCGTTGAAGGTCTCATGTAGTACCAGGACAGTTATACTACTACTTTTTATGTTTTTTTAAGGGGGAAAAATACTTTTGCATACTGTTTCCGTGGGGACGCCAGCAACGTGATTGGGGCTCCCTCGCTACGTAGGAGCGAGGACTATCCTATTTTTTTAAATGAAAACAATAATTACTTAAAAAGTGCAACTGGGTCAATCAACTTTTAAGTGTACATCAATGATAAATTTTAGTTTTTTAATTTTAATTGTTTTTTTTTATATTTTAACATTTTTTCTTTAGATAATTATTTATATTTTAAGAATCCACATAGAGCAGCACGATTTATTTAAATAAAATAGTAAATTTGACTCTGAAATCCACATGACTCTAGTTATTGATTAATTAGATGGCAGTCGTTACACAATCATGTCAGACAGAGGCCTAAGTACTGCTAGTAGTACGTGGTTTGAAAACTCTGACACCAGAGATCATCGGATCGTTCATCTACTCGGTGTTCCACATGTAAAGAAGTAAAAAGTTGAAATTGGTCAAAATATCAATCTAATTTATATTAAATGCTCTAGTCTTTGTAAGAGGCTCTTTAGTGACTAATTATTGAAAGAAAAAGTATTGCTTTATGCTGATTATATCGTTAATTGTCCTATGGGCAACCAAAATTTCCCACGCACAACGGTTTTGGTTGTCCAAGTGACTGGTTGTCCGAGTGACATTTATCAGTCTTTGCGCTTCCTGATAAAAAATAATTATATTTTTAATTAGGTCTTACGCGCAGTGAAAAATATAGATAAAATAGAATATATTTCACTCTTATTTACTACGATATATCAAATATTTACGTTTTTGTGCTGGTTGTCCGGTGGACACACAATAAAGCCACCCAATTTTTCAAAATGCGCGCGACCGACTGACACCGCGGCAATGATGAAATAAAAATAGCGGTTAGATGAGTGTTGTCACCAAATCGACCGACTTATTGTCAAGGCACTGATCAACCCATCTATGTTTTGGTTTCGGAACTTTTTTACCGTTGTCCGGTGGAAATCGGAATAATAAAATATAATAGGGACCAAAACGAACATGCAAAAAAATCGGTAAAATTATGAAACAAACAAAAATCTATATGCTAGCATCTTAGTTAACACTGTAATGAATAATTATGTACAAGCGTAATTAATTGCCATATAGTATTTCTTTGTATAAAGTAATGTTTCATTATAATTAGCGACTGGGGGACAAATAAAAAAACACTATATCCAGATGTTTTGTCACCTGGAGAACCATTAAAATTCCAGTTTAATAGTGATTTATTTAAAATAAATTACTCGTATGTTTGCTTAATAATAATATAAATGCGACATATGCCAAAAGACCACTTAATTTTCTTTAGAACTGCGATTATTGGTCAGGGACAAAACATATTACTTACAGGACAAATAAAAGTTGATTGACCCAACTACAATTTAAATAAATATACTAGTGTACATTAGTCACGACGATAAATTACTATGCCTAAATGGGCAATATAGTGGTCTGGTTTAAGCGATTACACCAATTACCATTATAATGTGCAATAAAAATTTCGAGTTTAAGTTTTGACCCCCACCTCCTTACCGCCTAGTGACGGCGCCATTGAAAAACGTTACACCCATAACCAGCACAGTTATACTACTACTGGATTCCGTTTTCCATATTTTTGTTTCGCTTCCATTGCTTAGAGACACATGAAAATTGTAACAATAGGCATATGTTATACGTAGCACCGTACCTTCCATTGTTACGCAAGCGCTTCGAACAAATAGGGCAATGTATTTAGCGCGCCCGGCCATTGTTTGTGTACGTAATGACGATGCGAGTTGGACATTCGAATGATTGACGTACAGATGTATTTGCATCGATTTAAATTTTGTGAACGTTCTCGAAAGATGTATGCTTTCTTTCTATTTTCTTCGAGAATTTTTCTGGAAACTCGATAGTTGTTCTACGAAAACTTGTATTTTACTTTGCTGTGTGCTTTACTGATCACTTTTATTAATATAGATTAACGTTTCGTTATGCTATTTAATTCGAAATAATGTTTACGTAATACGAGCAGAGTTGTCGTCGAGATTTAGTATAGATAGCGGACCCGACAGACTTCGTCCTGTCAAAAAGATTTGCAATGTGGCTTGACTCTAAATTTTTGTTAGAAAACGTTTGTACTTGAAAAAGAAAAGGGCTGTCTTTAGAGATTTCCCGGCAATTCGCTCGCTGTAAAAACTATCCTTGGACTTTAACGAACATTTAAAAAAAAGAATTGTCAAAATTGGTCCAAGCGTTGTCCAGTTATGCGCTTACCAACACATTTTGCGATTAATTTTTTTTATAATATACTAGCGGACCCGACAGACTTCGTCCTGTCAAAAAGATTTGGAATGTGGCTTGATTCTAAATTGTAGTTAGAAAACTTTTGTACTGGAAAAAGAAAAGGACTCCCTTTAGAGTTTTCCCGGCAATTATTCGATTTTTTCTCGCTGTAAAAACCATCCTTGGACTTCAACAAACATTTAAAAAAAATAATTGGCAAAATTGGTCCACGAGTTGTCGAGTTATGCGCTTACCAACACATTTTGCGATTTATTTTTATATAATAGATATATACTAATCTTTGTATTGTCACGACCGTTCCCAACGCTGCTCAACTTGGGTCACCTCATTCGAAGTGCCCTAATAATCCTGAATAAATACTTAATTATGCATATTAGAGTCGATGCGTGCGTTAACACGGTTTCCGGTGCTGGTATCAATATATTAGCGATCGTCTTTGTTTATGTCTACTTGTGGCCAAGAATTGACTAGATATATATCACAATACTGGCGGCCCGCCGTGACTTCGAACCTGTGCTATTCACACCCCACCTCCCCTTTATCCACATTTTCTACTTCGCCTTTAACCCTAGAACCTTTTTTTTTTGGCGGGGGGAAATGCTTGGCGCACCGTACCGTCACCCCAGGGAGGTGACGGCGTGTGTGGGACTCTCCTGCCCCAAAAAAGGACAGGCCTACCAAACCCCCTGGGGGACCTCATCGCCTTAATGGTAATGCTGTGGGAAAATTTTTCAAACAACCACAACATCACGGGCCTAGAAACGTACCCTGGGGTACAGCTGTTTGTGTTTCAGCTGTAATTCTAATATGGGTACGGTTCTAGGGTTAAGCCTTCCTCAATTTATTTATTTATTTATTTGGATTGCCAGAGAAAATCACATTAAAAAACTTAAAAATTAACTTTCACAATATACGTACAAAATGCAATAATCTATTGAAGGCAGCCACATCATGCTTAAACAAAAACAAATTAAAAACTATATTAAATTAAAAGTAAAAATTTTAAAGAATGGCCCAACAAATTACAGATACATAGATATATTCTCTATTATTATAACAATAGCTTTTAGTGGCCCTCATACCCGCATGCCTCTCACCTACCACCTCGAGAGGAAGGCATGGCTGAAAATCAGCGCTGCGCAGGATCTCTGTCCTGCGTCAGCACAAGCTGAGCCATTGCCTTTTGCTCAAATTTTTTACTTTTAAATAATGGCATTCTGTATTTGTTTTTTAATGTGTCTGAGCAATAAACTGATTATTATTATTATTTATATTTATTTATATGCGTATATATTCTCCCATTTCTGGGGCCTATTCACATTCGCAGGCTTTTGGCCAAAACGAAAATTATTATTATTATTATATAAATATATAATGAATGGACTATACAACACAACAATATTTTTGTCAGTTTGTACCAGTAGCAGTTGTTCCTGAGATTAGCAAATGAGTTCAAACAAACAAACAAACTCTTTAGCTTTAAACATTGGTGTAGATAGTAACCCGACGATGATTCTTCGCTCCTATTGAGAGCAACGTGATGTTTTATAGCCAAAGCCTTCCTCGATAAATAACCTATTGTATAGACCTTACGAATTGAAAAAAAAATCGATTACATTGGCACTAAATTAACTAAAAGTCTATGCTGTCGTATTGCCATTTATGAAGCATGTTTGATGAAGTAATTTTGCTGGATTCTTATGATTATGATAAGGAAATAAGTAGGAACAATTAAACTAAAATTGTAAAAGATATTGTATATTTAGAAAAGCATTCAAAGATATGACCTTTACCGATATTGTTTAAGGCTTAATATTAGTTTAGGGCATCGGTTATTCGGACACAAAATTCATTAGTTATCTATGTGGATGGAATAGACATGTCCACGAGGCGCATAGGGTGGCCAGGCTTAACTACAAAATGTGGATTTCCTATAGTCGACCGACGTCGGGTAGAATTTACGACCTAATGAATGAGACACGCAAATTGTTTAAAAGTCGATTAAAATGGTGTCAGCGAAACCAAGAACAGTTGAAGATGAAAGTATTGGCCAAACATAGGTCGGCAAAAAACTTTAGTAGTTTCTGGAAGGCCACAAGAAAGCATGACGTTAGGCCTGGCCTCCCTGCGAGTGTAGGGGGAGTGAATGACCCTGTGGATATAGCCAATATGTTCATGAGTCACTTTAAGGTAAAGTCTCCACTAGGGCCTTCTGACCCCACATTTAGTGCTGTGGAGGGGGGATTGCCATTGACTAATATTACTGCAGCGCAGGTACGAGGCGCACTAAAGAGAATGAGTGGTGGCAAGTCTCCCGGACACGACCACATAAGCATTGAGCATTTGAAACATGCAGGGGTTCACCTGCCGAGGGTGTTGGCCATGTTCTTCACATTGTGTCTGAGTCACTCATATTTACCGCATGACTTACTTAAAACCACGGTAGTGCCCATTGTGAAGGACATGACGGGTGATGTCTCCGACAAGGAGAACTATCGTCCCATATCGTTGGCAACTACGCTTGCTAAGGTGTTGGACGGTGTGCTTAACTCTTGCATGGAGGAATACTCCAAACTACATGACGCACAGTTCGGGTTCCGGCCCGGACTTTCCACTGAATCCGCGATAGCAAGTTTAAAGCATACTGTGCAATACTACACGAACCGCGGGACACCGGTATACGCCTGTTTCCTTGACCTCTCTAAAGCGTTCGATCTAGTGTCTTACGACGTACTCTGGAAAAAGCTGAGAGACAGGGGTGTACCGGCTGATATCCTGAGTATACTTAAGTACTGGTACTGTAACCAAACCAATGTTGTAAGGTGGGCAAATGCTGTATCCGATGCATATCTGTTGGAGAGTGGAGTGAGGCAGGGGGGGTTAACGTCTCCTACCCTCTTCAATGTATATGTAAATGATCTCATAGTGGAGCTGAGCAGCCTGCGTGTCGGTTGTCAAATTGACGGCGTCAGTGTCAATAATTTAAGTTATGCTGATGACATGGTGCTGCTCAGCCCCACTGTGAGAGGTCTTGAAGAGATGCTACGGGTCTGTGAGAGGTACGCATCTGATCATGGACTCGTGTATAACACTAAAAAAACCAAATGTGTGATCTTTAAGGCCAAAGGTAAAAATCCCGATAGCACTTGCAACGTTACACTGAATGGGAAAGATATTAACGTTGTTACAAAATTTAAATATCTAGGACATATTGTTACTGATGACCTTAAAGATGACGCAGATGTAGAAAGGGAGCGAAGGGCTCTTGCGGTTCGAGGGAATATGCTGGTCCGTAGATTTTCCCGCTGTACCGAACAGGTTAAGGTCACGCTCTTTAAAGCCTATTGCCAGAACATGTACACGGGAAGTCTATGGGTCACGTATTCGAAAAGATCACTAGACGCACTGAGAGTCCAGTACAATAATATCTTCAGGATGATGTTGGGGCTGCCTCGTTTTTGTAGCGCGTCAGGGATGTTCGCTGAATATCAGGTTGATGGCTTTATGGCCATTATCCGCAAAAAGGCCGCGTCTCTGGTCTGCAGGGTGAGGGACAGCCGCAACACCATCCTGATGACTCTCGCGGATAGATACACCTCACCGCTGTGGAAGTGCCTGGTGCGGAGAGTGACCAGCGAAACTAGTTTCTTTGGTAACTCTTAGCATCCTCTTTCTTTCTTTAATTTTAATTATTTTGTCTAATATGTATACTAATATAGTTATAAGTGTTTTGTTACTAACAATCTATGGATCAAAAAGTTTATGGTCTGAAATAAACAATTTTTATTTTTTATTTTTTTTTATTTTTATTAGTGAATTTGAAAATTGATTTATGGTTGGAGCCTGTCAAATTTTACGATACGCTAAACCATAATATACCATGTATTAAAATAAGAAGCCGATAGAAAGGACCAAAAGTACAAAAAAGTACTTACGAATAAGTTTCTTTATTTAACCCTTGCCAAATCGTCTTGCAAGCACGGATCAATACACGTCGCCCAGCTCGCGCTTGACCATTTTTGTTTTATAAAAAGTCTACCGCTGCGCGCACAAGAGCTCTCAAATGTCTTCAGTTCGCTAATTCCATGCTATTCATCCTCAATCTTGACATTAACTGCAAATGTCTACAATGCTTACTTGACGACGAAAAAGTAGTTGCTATGCGACTCTTGCCAAAAATCCGCTCAAAATGACCTACATACACACACTATCAATCCGCCGACAATAGCAACCTTATTCTCAATGCAGCAGTACTCAATTCTTTCCGTTATGCGGTTTTGTAATAAACCTTTCCATTTTGGACCTTATAAGCGAGTTATAAAGCAGGTATTATAAGATGATTTTGTTATAAGCCGTGTGATTACTGTACGGTAACCTTCCTCAACGTTTGCGGTGTGGCCTCGGTCCTATCACGTTCAAGGTTCAGCTCCCAGACGGTGCAAATGATTTTAGACTTTATTCCGTCGCTCATAAGATAATGATACATTCTGCGGTTAGCGATTCGTAGTGAAATTTCGAAATTTTAAGACGAGTTTGGTTGTTGTAGTGATGGTTACAGTTTCGGTGATGGAACAATATTGGTGTAGCGGAATTATATATAAATAAAGTATTAATTCTACTGTGAGGGAAGACAGTGAGGCAATCTCTACTTTCAGATATATATTTTTAACTGTGGAATGACTATTATGTTTCATTGGTTATATCATCCCTACTATACCTACTAATATTATAAATGCGAAAGTAACTCTGTCTGTCTGTCTATCTGTTACGCTTTCCCGTTGAAACCTCTCAACCGATTTGATGATTTGTGCCAAATTTCATATCTCTAACTTCAAAAATAAAATTTTTTCCATATAATCTTTCAAAGGTGGTATTACCCCCCTCCCCCCTTATTTTCTAATAAAAAGTAGCCTATGTCCGTTCTTGAGATTCAACGTATACCTATACCAAATTTCATCAAAATCCGTTCAGCCGTTTAGGCGTGAAAGAGTAACAGACGGACAGACAGACAGACAGACAGACAGACAGACAGACAGAGTTACTTTCGCATTTATAATATTAGTATGGATTGATGCGATAACGACATAATAGACTACAGGTAGAGGACAGCTAGTATTCATAAAAAGTTCCCTCGAGTAACGAACCTGCCGAGATTTAAACTTGGCACTTTATTCATCCGCCTGGCATTCATCACTATTGTCATAGTCATAGGTGCGCTAACATTGCTTTCATTAATGAACTTCACGGTCAAGGGAAGATGAATCTCTGTTGTTTACACGATTGTGGCGCCGAATGCAGGCCGACCTCTGCCGAGATTTGCCGAGCGTTCGCTTCCGCGGTAGAACCTTGCACAGATAAAGGGACGTCAGACTACACTTTAGACTTATACTCCTCTTATGTCCTGCGCGTAAGAACTAATATCGAATTTCATGTGCTTACCTTGACGTGCTGTCAACTGTTTGAGTATAGTACTCGTGCATTGTAGGGCTTCACGCTGAACGAGAAAGTTGGAAACTCCTTCTATAATCTCTAGGATGGTCAAGTGAGAAATATGCCTTCATTTTTTTATTTTTTTTATAGTGCACTCCAAGATTGACCTCATCCCACCTGATGTTAAGTGGTAATGAGTTCCTAGCTTAAGGGCGAAAAGTATTGCATAGTAAAACTGTTACTAGACTTGTCGCCCTTACCTTGAAGGCTTGACCCCTGCTACTAATCTAGCACCCCCCAAGAGCTCTGGAAACCTTACTCACACGCAGGAACACAACAACACCGGAGTGATTGTTATTTGGCTGCGGTCTTCTGTAAGGTGGAGGTATTTCACCAGTCGGGCTGCTCCAGTTCGAGCGATAAATCGCTTTGCCCTGCCTCTTTTAAAGCTTTTTTCTTTAATGCTTTGCTTAAATGAAGGGTACCAAAAAAATTTACAATTCAAATTATTATTTCAAATCTGAATAGATTTAATATTTTTAGCCAATCTGACTATGAAGCTGGTACTTTAATAAAACTTAATAATTTCATCAAATTAGGGACGGTTTTATTTGTCTTGAGAGGAGGAACTAGAAAGTATATGGTTGAGCCATAACTTATCCGCATCGACTTTTAGGTCGTTTCATTTTGTGTAGATAAGTACTTTGTTCTTGAATAGTACCCAGGTTACATAGAGCTACAAGACCGCCATATGAACTTCGAAATAAAACAACCCTTTTATTAACTTAAAATAGTATAGACAAGTTCTAATCATGCCCACAGTTTAATTTCCCTATCTCTTTTGCAACCCTAGCGATCAATACTAATATGACCTTTACCTTCATATAACTGCGGTAATGTGCATGTCATCGTAAACTTTGAACAGTTATCAGTTTAAGGTCGGATATTACCTAGTTGTTAATATGTAGCTAACTGCAGTCTCTTCCAATATATTTTTTTTTTTTTATCTATTTGAACACTACGTTCTGTCACACACTGGGACATTTAGTAGCTGGTTGGTCGGGTCTGTAATGGCATGCTCGGAATATGACCTGGGTCACATCCTACTTTACTTTATTGTGATTTCAGTATATCCTGGGGGATTTTTCGTTTTAGTCTACGAGGTGCGTGGTTTTCCTTCATCAAGACTTTTGCTAGGCGGTTTGGGTGGTTTGTGATCCTCTCTTTATATGTTTTCGTATGTCGTAGAATTTCTTGTTTCACAGTATGTACTTGGAGGTCGTGATGTAGCTGTTCGTTTGTCACATACCAGGGAGCGTTGGTTACCATTCGCAGCATTTTGTTCTGGAATCTTTGCACTATTTCGATGTTGGAGTGAGAGGCTGTCCCCCATAATTGGATACCATAGGTCCAGATTGGTTTTAGTATTGATTTGTACAAAAGAAGTTTATTGCACATTGTTAATTGTGACCGACGCCCTATTAGCCAATAGTATTTCCGTATTTGCAATCCCAATTGTTTTCGTTTGGTGAAGATATGTTTTTGCCAAGTTAGTCGTTTGTCCAGGTGTAAGCCTAAATACCTCACATGATCTGCTCGGGGAATCTCGAGATTGTTTAGCGTTACCGGTGGGCATGTACCTTTTTTCAAAGTGAAGGTAACATTTACGGATTTAGTTTCGTTTGCCTTGATACGCCACTTCTTGAGCCAGTTTGAGATGTTATTTATTCCTTTCTGTAGGATTTTCGAGGCAACTAATGGGTCTTCATGAGAGGATAAAATTGCTGTATCATCTGCGAAGGTTCCAGTTGTGATGCAGTCTGATGTTGGTAGATCTGAGGTATAGATTAAGTAGAGTATTGGTCCTAAGACGCTACCTTGAGGAACTCCAGCATTGATATTATAAAGGCCTGAGAAAGCCTCACCATGGTTTACCAGGAAATATCTGTTTTCTAAGAAGGATTTCAAGATGTTATAGACGTAGTTGGGGAACAAAGATTTTATTTTGAATAGTAGTCCTTCATGCCATACTCTATCGAAGGCTTGTGATATGTCAAGAAAGACACTCGTGCAATACTTTTTAGCTTCAAAGGACTTGTCTATTTCGTTTATTAACCTATGCACTTGGTCTATGGTGGCATGCTTTTGACGAAAACCGAATTGATGGTCAGGTATCAGCCCTTGTTCTTCAACTAAAGGCATAATACGTTGTAGTATAAGCGTTTCGAGTATCTTCGACGGTATGGGTAACAAACTTATTGGCCGATATGACTTACCAATACCAATATTTATGACAACAAAGTTACTTACTAGCGCAGTTCCGAAAAGTCCAGTATCGCATCAATTTGTTAAACAATTTTTCATAATTTACTCCGGTCGTAAAACCAGGACTTTATGTGAAATGTTCGCAGCATTAGACCTATAAGCGACCATTTTGAAGAAACGAAATATTGTATAAAATGAAAATTAAAGCTCTTTTTTACTGCTCTTAGATGTGTAGCGTGAAAAAGATTTTCAAGTATTTTTGTTACGTAAAAAAATTACAATACACTTTTATGGTCACGTTTATTTATTTTTATTTATATAAAAGCTCCAGTACATAAAAACATATTACGCTTAACCTACAGCTATTACCTACTGAATATTTTTTCGTTTACATGAGTCTTTAACCTTGCAGCAATGGTGAATCCGTAGAATTTTGCCAATTCTCCTGTCTCCAAATGTACCCTTTTCACATGTGAAGCATAATAGATTGGAAACCTCATTTATGCAATAAAGCCAAGATCATTTATTACGAAACACTCTATCTCCTTTAAGGTCTCAATTGAACAGCTTATCAGATTAATTTGAAGACGATTCTGCTTAGAATATTAATGAACTTTTCATTTGTCCACAGGCCGTAGACTGGTGGTCGGTGGGAGTCCTAACGTACGAGTTGCTGACAGGCGCCTCCCCCTTCACGGTCGAGGGCGAGAAGAACACCCAGCAGGAGATCACGAAGCGCATCGTCAGATGTAGCTACCCCATCCCGACTGACGTCAGCCCCGAAGTACAGGACTTCATAAAGAAGTGAGTTCAGCAGACCAAGCGTACCTACAGGTGAAGAATTTACGGAAATGCCAATTAGCGGAAAAGGTGAATGGTTCTGGAGTGTCAAGAATTATTCATGGTGAGGGGAAGATGTACTTAGCTTTAGCAGAGGGAAGAAGTTAAGTGGATGCCGGAGAATGTCCCTGCAGCGCACGTTGTTGACGGTAGGATTTCGTCGCCTAGCTCACTCTTTGGTGGAACACCAATCGGGAGTCGGCATTGTACCTATAGTCTCCATGGCGAGGTAGGGGTATTCCCCCGCCAGGTCGGGAGAGGGGTATCCCTCTGAAGGCGGTTGCTCTTACTCTTGAAATTTTAAATCTCATATCAGAAACAGTAAACCGTTTTCCTACTGCAATGAGTGCTAGCGACGTGTGACTGTTATGTTATACAATACGTCTATTTCTCATTTTATAGGCTCCTGGTCAAAGACCCCCGCCGTCGGCTGGGTGGCGGCGAGGAGGACGCGGCAGAGCTCAAGAGACACCCCTTTTTCCAGGTTAGATTACTGTTCCGAGGTTAGTTGATATTCGCCATAACGGCACTTAACTTTGTTTTGAACTAAACGACAGACTGAAGCTTAAACTTCCTTTGTTATCTTAAGCTTTTGACTTGTTTTTACCCATAGTGCGGAAGTTGTGTCAATTTCTAACAAATACTGAATTTCAACGAGCATATTGAAATTGTTTGCGTCTTAATCGGTATGATGACTCTGTAAACAAATGATACGCATTTTAAGCTTAAACAAATACCTAAATAAAAATCAATGACAGAATTGACAGATACAGCGCATCAAATTCAGTCAGTGGAGGGGTTATTTTCGTTAATTATTCTTTTAAAGAGGACGACGAAGTGACGTGCTAAATTTTATGTATCTTAGTAAATGTTTATTTGGGCATCATGAAAGAAAAAAAATGTGTTTTTGAATTTTTTGAGTATCTAACTGACGAACCGAACTGATTTTTAAATCATCATCACCCTATTGTCAGATCAGCATCTAGAGATGATCAAAATTGTTTTTTTGTTCATAAAAGTTCAAAAGTACGTAAATAATTAGTTCAAACATTGCTTTCGTTGTGTAATGATAGAACATTGGATTTTTAAAAGCTAAGATAGTCCGAATGTGTACTTTCACTTTGAGAGGTTTTCCAAGTTTGGTTGAGATATTGCGGACTTGATCCACGTGAGTGGCAGTTCTTCGGAAGGCATTTAGGCATATTTGGTGCATACCATGTGGTTAACGGCATACCACCTGGTTTCTCTTGTAAAGATTGTACTGGTCCTGTGGTTATTCCTTAAATATAATCAGTCTCATCAAATCATCAAAAGTATTGAATGCAAAATTGGAAAACATGCTAGGATAAAAAACAAAGTGGATATTAAAAAAAAAACAAAAAGGTTTCAGCCCCCCTTGCGGTGTGGGATTCGAACCCACGACCTTCACGTATCGTGCGTGCTGCGCTTCAATCTTCAAGTAGTGCTAAAAATATTTTATTAATTGTACATAGCTTGTTGCTATTCTGTTGACGAAGTAACTCTTCGGCCAAAGGTTTTACCGATTGTTTGATTAGTTTTCACCTAATAGTATCTGTTCACAACAGAACTTAGACTGGGATGCGGTCGCGAGGCGCGAGGTCCCGGCTCCGTTCGTGCCCCAGCTGTCTCACGCGACGGACACGTGCAACTTCGCCGAGGAGTTCACCAGAATGCCGCCCACCGACTCGCCTGCGCAGGCGCCAAAGCATCACGACAAACTGTTCCTTGGTGAGTCACCTTCATGGGCGGACCCAGCTACTGGCGGACTCTAATCATTTTACCGAATCTTTTTCGACCGACGCTTCGTTTCGCCGAACCATCAGAGCAGGAGTCAAGCCATCAAGGCAAGGGTGACAAGTCCAGTAACAGTTTTATTATGCTGAAGCTAGGACTGCATTACCACCTAACATCAGATGGAATGAGGGCAAGCTTGAAGTGCAACATTCACTGTTCCATGATTCGACGAAACGATGATTGGTGAAACGTAGCGTTGGTCAAAAAATATTCAGTAAAATCTAATGTGCTCGCTACTAGAAGGGGAGGGGGGGGGGGGGAGGAGACACTTGTTTAGGTCAGCTCGTTCACAGCTGTTTTACACACTACACCTACATATTAGATTTAAAGGGGTTAACACTCCGTTAGGCTCCAATACCAAATACGTATTGTAAAATATGAAAGTGATTTATATTAGACGTGTGAGCCACCGTACAGTGTCTTATTAAATGGGAATATCAATAGCCGTATACTTTTTTTATTAATGTGCTTTTAAACTATAGGTTATTATTTTCAAATCCATACTTGTTATTTTGATGTAATCGCCATGACAGCTTACATTGATTGACTGACAGCGCTTTGTCCGAAAGATTGAAACTCTTGAGAACTAATTACACAGTGTCCGTCAGCATAAACTATTATTTAAACTTGTCTAAAGGTGACTTTTAAACGGCGCATAAGTGTTGTTTAAATTACTATCTAAAACAATCTTAAATGTTAGACGAATTTCTTCATCAAATCATAAACAATTCTAGACTTAGTAATTACGTACCATCAGATTATGGTCAAACGATTGCGTGGCTATAATTAAAAATAGGTAGATATGTCTGTGAACAGTTGCAGAACAGTTTGTGAAGGTACAGACCTTACCTCGTTCTTAATAGTAATTTATATGTTTAATCTCGTTGATAGATACCAGGGCGTATTTCTTTAACCCTTCAAATCCCGGTTACTCATTGGTAGGTCAAGATCTATTTTCTATTGTGTTTTGAATTCCTGGTTTTGAAGAGATAATTAAACTTAATTGCATACTGAAAAAGTACAAACGGTGGACTTACAGTTTAGTTGTATTGTCTGCCAGATTGAAGGTTGTGAATAATAGTTGTCTTTCTTCAATTTAACTTATCAATCTCGAGTCTATGAATAATCACGTATTTGAAATGATGAGTTTATGAAATTTTAACAAGTTCTTTTCCGTTTCAGGCTACTCCTACGTAGCACCTAGTATACTGTTCTCTGAGAACATAATCTCTGACCAAATCTGGATGCAGGCGACGGGCCAGAAACACGACAAACTCAAGGGGTGGATTGCCAAGGTAAATTTAATGCTTTTTAGTAACCAGTTCAGTTAATATCTAGGTTACCCAACTTTAAACGATTACGTGGGCTTATTGAACAGTTTTCACTTAGAAATGCATACACAAAATGTTATTATCAATAGGTTTCAAACCGGCACGAGAGTCACTTTATGTATTCACTGACGATTTAAGTGTTTTAAGTAACGCACTTGAATAAAGAAATATTTGAGTTTACTTTGATTCAAATCAGTCTATCTGTTTTGAAGGAGATCATGTGACAAACACCCACCGAACAATTTTATGCAATAAGATAGTTAATTTCTCTATTTCTCCGTCTTTCTCAAAATTTTATGGTAGTTTTTTTTAATTTACTCTACTGAAAAATGAAATATATAATATGTCATTATATTATATTTCGTTTCTTACTATGTGTTTATTTGTTTTTTTTTTGTTCCTTTTCCAGGACTCGCCGTTCTTCCAAAAATACGCAGTGGACTTGAGCACTCCACTATTAGGCGATGGATCATACTCTGTTTGCAGAAAATGCATACACAGACAGACCGGAAAAGAATATGCTGTTAAGGTGAGTTCTAAATACGTAGCAATAAGTACGAGTATCGTTCGCCGATTCGCGCGTATTCCGCGTTCGCACTGTAAATAGTCGTCAGAACGTCAAATGAGAAAATGCAGTTGAAAAATCATCTTTAACACAATGACAGAAGGTTCGTTAGTCGCCTGTTAAGGCTCATTTCCTCTAACCCATCCATGATAGGGGGGTTAATCTCTAAAATAATGTTTACGAACGATGCGTGAGCCAAATCTTTATTTGCAAGTGACACACTGATGATTTCGGGTACCTTTTTTTAAGAGGGTCTATTTCAAATCTCGGGTTTATTTAAAAGATGTGAAATATATAAAAGTATTTTAGTAAATATTCGTAAGAAGTAACACATAAACGATATCTTTCTTTCTACTTATACAAAATTATGTTTAGATTTACAGGTCCGTGTGATGTCCTTGAATAAAGTTTTTTGTAATTATAATTTTAGTTTAACACATTTTTTTTATAATTGAGAATAATATTACATATAAATTACGAAAACTGTTCAAGAAATTTTCCATATCAAAAATATATAATTTTTAGTATATTCTCGGTACCTACCTGGCAAACATGTCTATTCAAATGTCTAAATCTTTAAACACTTTTAAATTGATAATCAATAGTCAAATCTTTTTATTCATATAGATTACATCAGTAACACTTCTGGATAGTCTCTATACAAATCAAATTAAGCTACAATAATTCAACCTCAACACCTAATTGGCTCAACTTAAACGCAATCAAAGTACTGATAATTACTTTACGAGATTAATCCCATTTCAGTAGCGACTATTCTATCTTATTTGACCACCGGGCGTGATCTGCTCAGCCCGACATCTCCGCTCAAGGACTATGTGAGTACAAGCTTACAATCTCAATTGGAAATGTACAGTTTGTCTGAATGTCCCGTTTGATTTCTCTTCCAGATAATCTCGTCGCAGAAGAAAGACATCAGGCAAGAGATTGAACTTCTTAAGGCGTGTCAAGGGTGCCCCTACATCATTACCCTACATGAAGTGTTCCACGATTCGGTGAGTTTCTTATCTAAATGTTTATATTAGGTGTCATGGACAGCTTCCTTTGCGATGGTCACCTGGATAGAGCAAGGGCCAACGGCCCTCAGGGCTTCATAAAGTAAATCTGTAAGTTTCCCTATATATGTCCCCAACACAGGTAAGAACGGACAACACACCTTTATTACCTGATATCTGCGAAAGCCACCGCGACCTCAATATTCATAGGCGGGGACCGTTCTTACCTTTGCTGGGAACATACATTGGAGAACTTACAGCTTTTATACTTTACCGAATGCCTGGGGGGCTCTGGCTCTTAGATCAGCTGGCCTAGCATGCGCCGCGAGAGTAAACTTTATGGCGGTCTTATGAAATGTCAAAATCAATGGGTCAACTGCTGATTAGCTGAAAAAATAAGTATGGTGTACTATCACCCAATCAACGGTATAGAAACTTTTGTCGTCTCATGTGAGAAATTGGACGTATTGCGCCTGCTAGGCCTGCTGGAGGTAGAAACAGATGCCCACGTCATCCTTGACTGTCATGGTCTGGAGTTGACTCGAGCGAAAAATCTTTGAACACCTTTTTTCTTAAGAGGGGAAAAAGGTGTTCACTATACCGGCGCGAGAAAGGTGACGGCGCGTGTGGGACTCCCTGCTTTGATAAGGGCAACAAAGATCACGGTGGTCAGGCTCTCGCGGCAAGCAGCACAAAGTCGAGATTTGTATAAGTGTTGACGTTAGGTCTATGTTTACGAATATACTTCTTTCGGTTGAATGATGGCGATGATTTTTTTAATTTTACTACAAAAAAATACACAGCTTATTAAAAATACAATGCTCAAATTACATTGACTGTGTCCCATCCGTACTTCACCTTGTTAAACGTAGGCCTAGGAACGTCCACCTAGACCCTGTCAGTTTTGCGGAACGTTATTATAATCTGGACATCTTGAAGGTCAAACCGGCACATCACCATCTTGGAACTCATCGTCGCCTTTAATTAAGCGAGATTGAGGTCAAATTGTGTAAATAAAAAACTTTTGTTAGGTTCTCAACCGACGACGCGCATTACTTGACAGTGTTTCATGCTGTACAATAATTTTAAAAAGTTATACAAACTTTTAGTAACGACATCGATTTGTTCTCAGGCCTTCACGTACATAGTGACCGAACTAGCGGCGGGCGGAGAGCTGTCCGCGCACATCTCGAGCGGCATGGAGGAGCGAGTCGCGTGCCGCATACTCGCGCAACTAGCGCTAGCTGTGCGACACATGCACGCGCGCCGCACCGTGCACAGGGACCTGAAGCCGGAGGTAACTACTGCCTACTGTAGTGTGGAACTAGCGGCCGCATACTCGCGCAACTAGCACTAGCTGTGCGACACATGCACGCGCGCCGCACCGTGCACAGGGACCTGAAGCCGGAGGTAACTACTGCCTACTGTAGTGTGGAACTAGCGGCCGCATACTCGCGCAACTAGCGCTAGCTGTGCGACACATGCACGCGCGCCGCACCGTGCACAGGGACCTGAAGCCGGAGGTAACTACTGCCTACTGTAGTGTGGAACTAGCGGCCGCATACTCGCGCAACTAGCGCTAGCTGTGCGACACATGCACGCGCGCCGCACCGTGCACAGGGACCTGAAGCCGGAGGTAACTACTGCCTACTGTAGTGTGGAACTAGCGGCCGCATACTCGCGCAACTAGCACTAGCTGTGCGACACATGCACGCGCGCCGCACCGTGCACAGGGACCTGAAGCCGGAGGTAACTACTGCCTACTGTAGTGTGGAACTAGCGGCCGCATACTCGCGCAACTAGCGCTAGCTGTGCGACACATGCACGCGCGCCGCACCGTGCACAGGGACCTGAAGCCGGAGGTAACTACTGCCTACTGTAGTGTGGAACTAGCGGCCGCATACTCGCGCAACTAGCACTAGCTGTGCGACACATGCACGCGCGCCGCACCGTGCACAGGGACCTGAAGCCGGAGGTAACTACTGCCTACTGTAGTGTGGAACTAGCGGCCGCATACTCGCGCAACTAGCGCTAGCTGTGCGACACATGCACGCGCGCCGCACCGTGCACAGGGACCTGAAGCCGGAGGTAACTACTGCCTACTGTAGTGTGGAACTAGCGGCCGCATACTCGCGCAACTAGCGCTAGCTGTGCGACACATGCACGCGCGCCGCACCGTGCACAGGGACCTGAAGCCGGAGGTAACTACTGCCTACTGTAGTGTGGAACTAGCGGCCGCATACTCGCGCAACTAGCGCTAGCTGTGCGACACATGCACGCGCGCCGCACCGTGCACAGGGACCTGAAGCCGGAGGTAACTACTGCCTACTGTAGTGTGGAACTAGCGGCCGCATACTCGCGCAACTAGCGCTAGCTGTGCGACACATGCACGCGCGCCGCACCGTGCACAGGGACCTGAAGCCGGAGGTAACTACTGCCTACTGTAGTGTGGAACTAGCGGCCGCATACTCGCGCAACTAGCGCTAGCTGTGCGACACATGCACGCGCGCCGCACCGTGCACAGGGACCTGAAGCCGGAGGTAACTACTGCCTACTGTAGTGTGGAACTAGCGGCCGCATACTCGCGCAACTAGCGCTAGCTGTGCGACACATGCACGCGCGCCGCACCGTGCACAGGGACCTGAAGCCGGAGGTAACTACTGCCTACTGTAGTGTGGAACTAGCGGCCGCATACTCGCGCAACTAGCGCTAGCTGTGCGACACATGCACGCGCGCCGCACCGTGCACAGGGACCTGAAGCCGGAGGTAACTACTGCCTACTGTAGTGTAGAACTAGCGGCCGCATACTCGCGCAACTAGCGCTAGCTGTGCGACACATGCACGCGCGCCGCACCGTGCACAGGGACCTGAAGCCGGAGGTAACTACTGCCTACTGTAGTGTGGAACTAGCGGCCGCATACTCGCGCAACTAGCGCTAGCTGTGCGACACATGCACGCGCGCCGCACCGTGCACAGGGACCTGAAGCCGGAGGTAACTACTGCCTACTGTAGTGTGGAACTAGCGGCCGCAAACTCGCGCAACTAGCGCTAGCTGTGCGACACATGCACGCGCGCCGCACCGTGCACAGGGACCTGAAGCCGGAGGTAACTACTGCCTACTGTAGTGTGGAACTAGCGGCCGCATACTCGCGCAACTAGCGCTAGCTGTGCGACACATGCACGCGCGCCGCACCGTGCACAGGGACCTGAAGCCGGAGGTAACTACTGCCTACTGTAGTGTGGAACTAGCGGCCGCATACTCGCGCAACTAGCGCTAGCTGTGCGACACATGCACGCGCGCCGCACCGTGCACAGGGACCTGAAGCCGGAGGTAACTACTGCCTACTGTAGTGTGGAACTAGCGGCCGCATACTCGCGCAACTAGCGCTAGCTGTGCGACACATGCACGCGCGCCGCACCGTGCACAGGGACCTGAAGCCGGAGGTAACTACTGCCTACTGTAGTGTGGAACTAGCGGCCGCATACTCGCGCAACTAGCGCTAGCTGTGCGACACATGCACGCGCGCCGCACCGTGCACAGGGACCTGAAGCCGGAGGTAACTACTGCCTACTGTAGTGTGGAACTAGCGGCCGCATACTCGCGCAACTAGCGCTAGCTGTGCGACACATGCACGCGCGCCGCACCGTGCACAGGGACCTGAAGCCGGAGGTAACTACTGCCTACTGTAGTGTGGAACTAGCGGCCGCATACTCGCGCAACTAGCGCTAGCTGTGCGACACATGCACGCGCGCCGCACCGTGCACAGGGACCTGAAGCCGGAGGTAACTACTGCCTACTGTAGTGTGGAACTAGCGGCGTACATCGCGAGCGGCGTGGAGGTGCGCAACTAGCGCTAGTTGTGGAACTAGCGGCCCCACGTTACAACGAGCGTTGAACGCGCTAATCTCTGAATCTAGTTCGAATAAAAACATATTTTGTTTGGAGGGGGAGGCTTTACAACATCACGCTGCAACCAATAGTAGCGCAGCATAATGGAATATATCGAAAAGCAATAATTATAAGGAATCAAATTCCCTGTTTTCGTTTACCAACTTGCCTCTCAACTAACTGTTATCCTATTTACAAATCATATAATGGTGTTTCCGTTACAGAACATACTTCTGACGAGTTCTCGGCTGAGCGAAGCGAAGGTGAAAGTGGTAGACTTCGGTTTCGCTCGGCGCACGCCCGAATGCGATGAGCGGCAGCGAATGATGACTCCGTGCTTCAGGTATGTTGTTATAACCTACTAACATACCCAATAAGTTAAATTGTCCACAGAGTTGAGTTTCGATACTGTCAATTGGCTGTACTGTACTGTTTTTATCAGCTAATTGGTACCTGACGCACTTATTTTGACATTTATTAAGAGGCTATTAAAAATCGCGTGGCGCATACTAAGTAGCTATACTCAGCTTTTTAGATTCAAGCTGGTCATTAATAGAGATATAGACAAGCCAGTTAACTGAGATACTTTTTAGATGTCTGTCAACACAATTTCTTTAAAGATGTTTTATGAATATAGCAAATAGTGACGTCACTGTTTTACGTATCGATACACTGACTGTTAAATTTCATTTTAAAGATATTCGTAACTGTTTAAATTGACATCAAATCAGTATGGCCGCTGTAACATAAAGTTATATTTTACGACAATGGTTAGTGTTTAGTGTTACCGAACTATCGATAGTTTCGCTATCGATAGTTGACCTTTCAAATCAGTTAAAATATCGAAATAATCGATAGTATTATGTCTCGATATCACCGAACAACTATCGTCAGTATCGATTCTATATCATTGTTCATGGCGAGTAAACTATCGATAGTTTCTTAATTTTTTGATAGTATTACTTAGAATTCTAGGTTAAACTTAATTATACAGCATTACCGCTAGAAAAGAGGTTAAGTCTTCATTATTAATTTCTGCGACTGCGATGCGTGGCGGTGTTATTGATTGAAGTTATTGATGATTGAATTAACATGGAGTAATGTATGTATTTTTTATAATGCACTTTGAGATTGACCTCATACCACTTAAATAAATATCGCTGTTTTTTTACGAGTTACAACACTGTCTATAGTTTATTTTTCGTGACTAAAAATAGCATCAATTCCATCGATAGAATCGATAGTATTGTCACGAAGATTCTATCGATAGTATTACCTGGATCTGAGCTGTCCATGCTAATATCGACCGATACTACTGATATGATGTCAACTATCGACAGTCGACTATCGATCGGCAACACTAGTAATGGCATAGGTTATTTATACGCTCGGTTCGCTGACGTCATGTAATTTAATTTTCAAATGAATATTGAACGACATTTATCAGAAAGAAACCTAACTAGGTTTCATTCTTAATCTCCAGTTAATCGATAAATCTTTAATTTCAAGTTTGTATATGTTATATATACTGAGATTTCATGATTTATCAGTTAGAAAGTCAGTAAGTGGTGTTTCGGTGACACATATATGTGTATGTATGTTATAATATGTATGTCGTGCGCAGCCTGCCGTACGCGGCGCCGGAGGTGGTGTCGCGCGCACGCTGCTCGGCCGCGCCGGGCTACGGGCCCGCCGTCGACCTCTGGAGCCTCGGCGTCATCTTCGTGAGTATACAATACAACTCGTATATGCGCGCACGCTGCTCGGCCGCGCCGGGCTACGGGCCCGCCGTCGACCTCTGGAGCCTCGGCGTCATCTTCGTGAGTATACAATACAACTCGTATATGCGCGCACGCTGCTCGGCCGCGCCGGGCTACGGGCCCGCCGTCGACCTCTGGAGCCTCGGCGTCATCTTCGTGAGTATACAATACAACTCGTATATGCGCGCACGCTGCTCGGCCGCGCCGGGCTACGGGCCCGCCGTCGACCTCTGGAGCCTCGGCGTCATCTTCGTGAGTATACAATACAACTCGTATATGCGCGCACGCTGCTCGGCCGCGCCGGGCTACGGGCCCGCCGTCGACCTCTGGAGCCTCGGCGTCATCTTCGTGAGTATACAATACAACTCGTATATGCGCGCACGCTGCTCGGCCGCGCCGGGCTACGGGCCCGCCGTCGACCTCTGGAGCCTCGGCGTCATCTTCGTGAGTATACAATACAACTCGTATATGCGCGCACGCTGCTCGGCCGCGCCGGGCTACGGGCCCGCCGTCGACCTCTGGAGCCTCGGCGTCATCTTCGTGAGTATACAATACAACTCGTATATGCGCGCACGCTGCTCGGCCGCGCCGGGCTACGGGCCCGCCGTCGACCTCTGGAGCCTCGGCGTCATCTTCGTGAGTATACAATACAACTCGTATATGCGCGCACGCTGCTCGGCCGCGCCGGGCTACGGGCCCGCCGTCGACCTCTGGAGCCTCGGCGTCATCTTCGTGAGTATACAATACAACTCGTATATGCGCGCACGCTGCTCGGCCGCGCCGGGCTACGGGCCCGCCGTCGACCTCTGGAGCCTCGGCGTCATCTTCGTGAGTATACAATACAACTCGTATATGCGCGCACGCTGCTCGGCCGCGCCGGGCTACGGGCCCGCCGTCGACCTCTGGAGCCTCGGCGTCATCTTCGTGAGTATACAATACAACTCGTATATGCGCGCACGCTGCTCGGCCGCGCCGGGCTACGGGCCCGCCGTCGACCTCTGGAGCCTCGGCGTCATCTTCGTGAGTATACAATACAACTCGTATATGCGCGCACGCTGCTCGGCCGCGCCGGGCTACGGGCCCGCCGTCGACCTCTGGAGCCTCGGCGTCATCTTCGTGAGTATACAATACAACTCGTATATGCGAGAGACCACCACTAGTAAAAACGATAGAACTACTTACTGCCTGAAGATTTGGTTAGGTTGCACCAAACGTGGTCATGAGCGAGGTAGTCAACCAAGTTAAAATGTTTTAAATGTAAACCTTGACTTGAGTAAAGCATGTGTTTAACATTATTGTTATCTTATTTCAGTACTGCATGCTGTGCGGGAAGGCTCCGTTCCAACCAATCTCTAAAAAGGAACCAATCACTGTGTTCATGGATCGCATTCGTAGTGGCAGTTTCTCTATGGACGGTAAGAATCTTAAGTCTCACATATGATTCTAGTACTGTATACTACTAGCAGCATGCTGCGGTTTCGTACGTTTACTGTTTTCACATTTTCAACTCTTGGTTGGTTGAGATTGGTAGTTGGACCTTGGTCCCCGAGCTGATAATACCTTTTATTTTACACTTCAAGATTGATTTCATCTAACCTGATGTTAAGTGGTAATGAGGTCGTAGCTTAAGG
The DNA here is from genome assembly GCA_037074685.1 of Glyphodes pyloalis. NCBI lineage: Eukaryota > Metazoa > Arthropoda > Insecta > Lepidoptera > Crambidae > Glyphodes > Glyphodes pyloalis. The sequence continues at coordinate 3,295,032 of JAYKKO010000020.1, forward strand.
ACTTGTCGCTCTTACCTTCAAGGGTTGATCCCTGCTACTAATGTAGCACCTCCAGGAGTTCTGAAAATCTTACTCACACGCAGGAACACAACAACACAGAAGTGATTGTTATTTGGCTGCGGTCTTCTGTAAGGTGGAGGTATTTCACCAGTCGGGCTGCTCCAGTTTGAGCGATAAATCGCTATGCCCTATCTCTTTTGGAATATTCTTAAATAATAGTGAATATTGTTCTGTTGCAGATCCGGCGTGGGAGCAGATATCGTCGTCGAGCAAGCGGCTGGTGGCGGCGCTGCTGGCCGTGGACCCGGCGCGCCGCCCCGGCCTCGACGCGCTGCTGGACCAGCTCGGCCTCGGCCGCGACGACGACGACGACGACCCCTCCTTCAAGCTCGCCGTCAGTATACTTTGTACTCTATCTACAAGTCTTTCACTTTGCAAGCCATCCGGCTTCGGAACGCTCTGCCCACCGAAACTCGATAATCCCTGATTCGGGCATAAATTGGGCATAGTTCTAATAAAAAATAAATATTTTCCCATATAAGCTTTTAAGGGGGGGGGGGGGGGGGATACTATACCGTTCTAATGGTCAACGTATACCTATACCGAATATTGAAGAATTACCGGTGAAAGCCGGACAGACAGACAGAATTACTATCGCATTTATAATATGTCTCGGGTCTGGGTGTTGTGGCAACGTCGTTGTTTCTGATTTCTGTAACAAACGCTTAAGCTACTTACCACAAAATGAGAGCAATACATTGCAATATGAAAGAAAGAAATGTTTAGTGTCATGACATGTGATGGTGTCCAATATGAATTGATTGATATGTTCTCCAGGACATGACCAAGGCCGAGCTGTACAAGCGGCGCAGCAAGAACAAGCAGCGTCGCAGCCGCTCGCCGCCCGCCGCCCTGGCCGCCCGCGCCGCCTCGCTGGACCGCGACCTCGCTGCCTCCCACGACCGCGACCTCGCCGCCTCCCTCGACCGCGACCTCGCCGCCTCCCTCGACCGCGACCTCGCCGCCTCCCTCGACCGCGACCTCGCCGCCTCCCTCGACCGCGACCTCGCCCTCATCCGCGGCCACGACACGCCCGCCCTCCACGACGACATCGCGCCGCTCAAGCCCGTCGAGAAGACCTACGCCAAGGCGCGCTCCAAGCTCGACGACTACATCTACATCGAGAGCAGCCAGGGCCTCGACGAGACCGAGGTCGCCTTCCCGAAGGCCGCCAGGGCCAAGAGGGAGCGCCACTCGCCCGTGCCGAGGAAGAGGAGGAAACTCGACGCCGATGCGAACGGCGAGAGGGAGCTGCGCAGCAGGACCGAGAAGAGTGCCTCGGAGGCGTCGCCGAAACGGGCGCTCAGGAACAAGAGCGCGGGCGACAGGGAGAAGGAGAAGGACAAGAAGCGCCCCACCAAGGAGTCCATTGAGAACGAGAAGACGGCCGTCACTAGGGTCACTCGCAAAAGGAAGTACGAGGAGGGCTCGAAGCCGGTCTTGCGCGAGAAAGGTCAGAACGGCCCCTCCAGCAGGAAGAACAGCCTGGAAGTACCCAATAGGAAAATAGCGAAGGCTAAGAAGACGAAACCGACCTTACCGGCGTTGAAATTAGACGTAGAACAGAACGTCCGGATGACGCGCTCGCGGCGGAGACGGCTCGAGATCAGCTTGTCCCCGTCGCAGGTGAAGAGCGTCGCGCCGGCGTTCTCGTTCGAGTCTGACCGCCGCGTCGCTTCCGTCGAGAGCAACCGCTCCGCCAAGTCCAATACCAAAGCGAAGACTCCGAGAAACGCCAAATCGAAGACCGCTAGCAAAGCTAAAAAGACCCCGGTCAGGTCCGTGCGGACCCGCGCTACTAGGAGGTGAAACCGCTAGGAGTTGATTTAAAAAAACAAAAATCGAAAAAAAAAACGCCATCTGTTATTCTCGATATCATAGACTGTTTCTAGTTTAAAATTCCAATATGGCGTCAGCTGTGTTATAACCTCAAATTCCAAAAAAAATGAAAAGAAATAGTGATGCAATAACCGACGCTTTGCTCACGAGTAGAATAGCGAAATGAATAAAGATTATTTATTCGAGAGAGTAAGTTAGCATTATTTGTGTACTGTAGCGGTCGCGGCTTGCCCGCGTTACGAAATAGACATGTTTTTATTTTTTAATCCTTTTATTTAATGTTACTATTAATTTTTAAGACACTTTTCCCCTTTATTAATTACCATTAGAGTTAGTTCTTTGACGTTGGTTATTATGTATTTTGAATAGATAAATAATAAATAGGTTAATCCGGTGTGTACGTGCACTCTGCGCTTTAGTTGGTGAAATTATAACGGAAGCGTGTAATTGATTCATCTATAGCTACACTACTTCAAGGCGATCGCTCCTAGTGAGACGGCGGCATCGGTCACCAGGTGGCGCCATTCGCGAATACACATATCTGCTCCATAAAGTTGTTTCATTCGTGATCATTGATAAAAATCGATATAAATTATGAATGTCGTATTTGTATTCCGAATGTGCGTTGCACGGTGTTAGAAGTTCTAATTATCGAATTATCGTCTCTTGTAACTTTGTATCACGGACGAAGCCTTACCAAATAGATATTTAAATAATCCACAAAGCATGTTTTGCGACTAGAAACATTATCTGTTTCCAGTTTCAAAACTGAGTCCATATCTTGATACAGATCTCTTTCCATTAAGATCGTTTAGGTTGTTTGTGTGTGTATATTTGTTTGAAATCTAGAGTAATAGGTTAAATTTGTAAATGTTTTTTGAATTAATAATATAATAATGGCGGCAATGTTTATCTACAGTTTAACTTCCACATATTGCAAAAAAAAAAGTTTAAAATCTCTAGAAAGTCTATATGTATGGTGAAAGTGCCAAAGCATGCTTGGAATTTTATTGTTATACATAGTATCCTACACTTGAATCGATAAATCTTATTAATGATTTCAAATTTCTTAAAAACTGTTCTTTTTTTTCTAGCTAGAAAAACTTTCGTTGCTCTAAGCGCTTTTACCAAATAAATTTGTTTTGATTATATTTTCTATGTAAATAAACTGTAATAGCATTTAGTACAAAATCGGTGGAAGAATAATAATTTATTATTGTATTGAAAAGTAAATTAAAATCTCAGCTTTTTTCAAATGTATTGATTGAGGTAAAGCATGGGGGCTTGGCTCATGGTCTAATCGCTTGATTGTGCATCGCAATTATAGTAATTTAAAGAATAAAATCGCTAAAATTAAAATACAGTTCCGATTTATCGAGACAGCGAAATATTAAACTGTTATTTAAATTATAAACAAAAACAACTGTTTATTCGATAAAAAAACGAATGACAAATAGCTCCAAATAATCAAAAGTGCCCATTCTCTGGTTAAAGTTGTCATGTTATACAGAGATTATTAAATATGTGCATAAAGAATAATATATACATACTATAAATGATTTTTCATATATATATATTTATCAAAGTTTGTCGCATGTATAGTTAAAAAGTTTTTCAATTTATATTGTAACACTCATTCAATTCACGACTCAAAATCTAGTCTAAAACCTAGATTCGATAACTGTTTGTCGTGATAATAGGTCAAATTAATTTAATATTGATGTATTCGCCATTAATATTGTTAACATACAAAGAGTATATATAAATTGTTCTTGAATTGTGTTCTTTCGATACATGTTGCGTTCATAGGAAGAGTTGTCAGACTGCACCGATGTTCCCTATAGATGTAAGACCCTTGATTTTGTGATGGACAAAAGTTCAGTGTAAATATAATTTTGGTTACAATAATTTTTGGTGTAATTTAACATTGGGTGGAAAATATTCGCAAAATAAAACATTTATACTGTTGAAGTTTGTGATAGTTAAATTATCATTGCGTTTCATGTGTTTTGTTCAAAATCGCTGCAAAATGATTTCAGCTCTTAGCCTAATTAACTAGACAAGACACAGATAGATACAATTGAAATATTACATATATTTTGTATTTGTTACGTATAATCCAATCTTATTCCGAATACAGATGAATTGTTCAATGCATATATGCATAAATGAAAATATAAAGATAATTTGAGACCACATAAGGCATTGATTTTCTTTCTAATAAGACGCTGCTATATAGCTAATGAAGTCTATGAATTAATTGAAATGTTGTAATTACTGGCCTGAAGAAACTGAAGATCGTATCGTTTCGAAGATATTCACATGTTTCTCACATCATATCAATATTTACCATTCACAAGTGGCAGGAACATTTGATCAATTATATTAGACTTTGTTCCTGCAAATTTAAGCGTATATTCATTGGGCGCATACGTCGTTTATTAGAAAGTAATAGATTTCGTTTCAAGGCAAAGGGTCTCGCCGGGTTTCCATATGAAATCTGCACTGGCGTCTTTTTTGACATTGGTGCCTTTAATATGTTGCTAGTAGTTTAAAATAATTTTTGGCCAATTATCAAACCCCTAACTCCATTCGTTTTTGGAAAATGAGGGTTGAAACCCCTAACTTCAAAATTATTTTTCTACGAAACTATGATAGATATTCGCATGAAACCAACGCGACATGAAAGCTCTTAATTAGCTTTACATTCCCTATTTTTTTTATAATTTTTTAAATAACTATAGGGCTGCAAAAAAAATATTGAAAAAAATAGGGGTGGTTTTTAGTAGCTATTTCTTGAGGTACCCCGACCAAAAAAAAAACCGTATAATCAGTACGTATCCAACTATAATATGTAATAATTACATAGATGTGAGATAGGTGGAACATATTCAAAAAAATAAAAATTGTATGTAAGTGGACACATATTGAATTCTAGCTAATTCAATAAAAGTCACTTAAATTAAAATTAAAACAGTATTTTCCATGAAATATTAATCGTTTATTTTCCATATAAAAATATTGAAATAATTTAATCTTCGTCACTATTTTCTTCTATAGTTGTAGTGATATTTGTAACATCAAATATATGTGTTAATATTTCAGCGGGCTTGATGATCTTCGATTTGTAACGGCCATGTGACAAATAATAAATTATTGATGCTACATGTGAGCAACAACCTATAGTCCTATTTCCATTAGCACAATCACAGGTGTATCTCTTTATGCCCTTATAGTTGTTCATATTTGGTTCGTATTCAATAAAACATTAATATGTTTTGCTATTGATGTGTCGAGAACGAATTTTCATCCTTATTATATGATCATTTTCTTTTAAGTATTCAATATTAATATTGTTGTCACTATCCAGCAGCTCAGCGAGGTAACATACCGCTTGTGACATTTGATATGTTCCTGTAAAGAGTATTTTGAGGTCTTTTTCGGTTAATTCTGGAAAATCTATGAGGCAAGTAGAAGACAGTGTTGTAAAAGGTTTTTTGCAACGATTTAATTTTTTTGCTTCAATTAGATTTTGTAGTGTATTTTGTTGTGTTTCACGTTCCCTTATATAATCAATTATCGTGTAAAAATCTAAACAGACGTCAGGTTAAATCAAGTTTAAGTAACAAAATGAGATTTTTATTTTTTTGAATATGTTCCACCTATCTCACATCTATGTAATTATTACATATTATAGTTGGATACGTACTGATTATACGGTGTTTTTTTGGTCGGGGTACCTCAAGAAATAGCTACTAAAAACCACCCCTATTTTTTTCAATATTTTTTTTGCAGCCCTATAGATATTTAAAAAAATATAAAAAAAATAGGGAATGTAAAGCTAATTAAGAGCTTTCATGTCGCGTTAGTTTTATGCGAATATCTATCATAGTTTCGTAGAAAAATAATTTTGAAGTTAGGGGTTGCAACCCTCATTTTCCAAAAACGAATGGAGTTAGGGGTTTGGTAATTGGCCAAAAATTATTTTAAACTACTAGCAACATATTAAAGGCACCAATGTAAAAAAAGATGCCAGTGCAGATTTCATATGGAAACCCGGCGAGACCCTTTATAAATAGGTAATATCAAATTGTGGTTTGATTTTCAGATATGTTTCTAGGTACTTCTCAACATTTTATGTTGCTTGCACATGTTTTACCTGAATAAAGTAAAAACACCAAAATGCTTGTAAAGCCTGCACCAGCTCAAATCACATTGCCTTTTTATGAAAGTGTTTTGAGAAGGAACACTAAGTTTCAATACAAAACTTAAATTGTATGTCTTACAATGAAAACGTTTACGTTAAATATTAGTTCAATAGATTAGTGTGTGATCAGGGCGTAGGCTGCATGCCGCTATCTCTCTCCGGTCGCACGTATAACTGAACGCTGCAGTTGGAGAGAGATGGAATGCAGACGGCCGAGGCGAGCTCGCGGGAACATCCAGATTGTGAATCTTCGCGTTAGTTTCACGTTCATCGTGATAATGTTTGTAAAAGTGCACTTAAATGGATTGTACCAAAAGATTATATAATTTTATAATAAAGTGTTAGAGGTTTATGAGGCGGCGTAAACAAATTTTGTATGACGTTAACTACGGCGCCGGCCAGAGATATTGGATTGTAATAAATATACCATTTTAACATTATTAATTTGTGTTATTTAGCTCCAAATAGGTTACCATTATTCACATGCCATTATATTCACAACACGTGGGAAACGAATTAAAATTCGGTAACTTTGTTTTCGAGTGAGGTCGATTTCCGACTTTCTGTAAAGATTGGAATGAGTGGGTATTGATGAACTATTGTTTTGGCAACCCGGATGATAAAAATAAAATTTTGACTGATCGTATAAAACTTGGCAATATACGGATAACACAAGCAATACTGCTACAGTACAGATTTAGATTGAAAATCTAGGAGTGCATTTGCAAGAAGGCCTGGAAGAATTTGTTTGACAATGCCATCTGTTAGTTTCTTTTCGGATCGTCCTAGCAGGACGTTTTTTTATAGAAGAATGGGGAATTAGTTTTTAACAACCTACCTACAATTTCATAAAAAGATGTACCTAAAATCTATGGAAAATCATAGAGAAGGATTTTTGACCGTCAGATTTTAGTGTTGTCCGTAGTCTGGCTAACCCTATTTTAGAAGATTTTTTTAATTCGATCATATTACTTGCTACATTTTCTCAAGATTAAGTTTAAATGCAATATCACGTCCATTGTTTATTTCGGCTCTCTGGTTCTTTCCCTAATAATAAAAGTTTTAGTTGAAATTGATTGGCCCAAAAATTAGATCAATATTCTAGAATACTGGAGAACAGAAAGGATTTATTTCGCCCATGGCTATAATACATTTTCAATCATTACAAAATGATGAAAAATGAACGGCGTAAGCTACACTGTGATAAAAATACTTTTAAAAACTTTTGCGTGTATAATATTGGTAGAAGAATAATATTAAAATAAAAATTATAACTCAACATTCAAGATTCGATTTTTGTTTTGAACCAATTTTTAAAAAACTATTTCGCTGTTGAGAATTATGTTTGTTTCTCTTTCTGGGTTACAATTATCTTTATTTAGATTATTTTCAAAAAGTTACATATCCTTGTAAAACTTTTAGAACATAGTCAAAAGTAATAAAAAAAAACTCGCGAAGCCACGGCGTACCATAATCCATAACTAAGTAAGTAAATAAAGTAGCAGTTAACGTATCTATTTCTGATAGATGGAATTGGCTACTTGACAGTTTTTGAAAAAGTATTGTAAACTGTGCGCCCGTTCATTTTATATCCCAAGCTATTCGATTTATCTGGAAAAAATGTAAATAACCAGAGAAAAATAAGATTTTGTGAAACACATTTAAAAAGCGCGCGAAAACGCCAAGTCACGTCACTGTTGCAATTATGACGTCAACGTCCTAGACAACGAACCGATACGCATAGGAACGACTTAATTTAGATAAACGGAAAATGTTTCAATAAATTCTTAATACGATTAGAGACACAATAATTCAATTTAATCGGTAAAATAATCATTATTTAGCCATATTAAAATAAATATTTTTCGCCGACAGCTGTCATTTCCGAATTGCAATGGTGGTTTCCGTTTCGGCTCTTTTGTTCCACAGATAAAAAAAGTAAAGTTTATTTTGCAAAAATAAAATACTAACTATGCTTTTAATTAAAAAGTAAAAATGTAAAATTATTACTTTACTAATAAGCTAACATATCTAACACATTTCATATTTTATTGTTAACACTGTCAAGTAGCCAAATCCTTCCTGCATAAAATAGATTTAGTAGAAAACAATCCGATCCTAAAATATATGGCAACATTTACTCTGGCACTGTGGCAGACGTCAAACGACGATGTCGGGTCTTGTGTTGGAAAAATAATTAATTTGTCAACGTTATGTGTTAATTGTTATGTGAATAATGAGATGAAAGTGTAAATAAATGTTAGATTAGTGTTCGCTAGTGATTATGGCGCATAGTGGTGGTGTATTAAGTTCGGATATATCGCGGAGAAACCCACAAGATGAATACGAACTCATTCAGAGGATCGGATCAGGCACCTATGGCGATGTCTACAAGGTAGGGGGCCTTTCTAAAGTTTATTTTTTCCCTCGCTATAATGTTGTTATAACCACGCGACGGTGAATCACTCTCGCGATCACACACAAGTTTTCTTGGTCCACTGAGCTCGCAGATTTCAAAGTCAATTTATGCTGCATTACTAAAGTGTATTGAAATCTCGTCTCACGTTATCTATTTACTGAGGCAAGTAGGTACATTTTTCATAATGTGCACGTGCGTGCATCGGCCTTGGCTGAGTACTTGTACTAATTAACATGTCAATAGGATTTAGGGTTATACACCTTGCTTTGTCTCTTTATTTCCACTCTTTCGCTAGTGGAGAGTCTGAAGGGGCCTTTAACTGTCCATAACTATTAATTTAGGGTAACGTAAGGTTTTAAATAGAAAGATAATTAATGTATTTGCAAAACTTAGTGACAAAGAAATAAATTCAGATTTAAAAAAAATCCTATTAAATATTTGTGTATTTTTGCAATACAGGATATATAAATGTTTCAATTGAATTCATTAATTTTATTAAGTTGACTTAATATCAAAGTATCAAAGCAAGTAATAACATATTTATTCCTATATGAACTTTCAACTGTAGGGTACCTATTGATAATATTATTGTTTATATGCCTGTGAGATTACAGAAACAAATACCTGTGAATGCTATTGTACAACAAACTCTATTATTTGTTTGCTAGATAAAGTAAGGATATTTTGAATGATAAATATTTGTATGAGGCAGCAAGCAAACATATGTCATTAACATTTCCAATCATTGATTGTCTCAAATAATGTAGGTACTTACTTACTTTACTTTTTATTGGTGTGCATGTTTGAAGATAGTCATATTAGTAATCAATCCAATTTCTGTGTTATTATTATAGATAAATATTCCAGCTGTTTCTAATGGCATGAAATGTCTATTTAAAACACACAAACTTGTTAGTTTTTTATGTACCTAAATTCATATGCCAAAGCTCATACTTAGTCAATTAAATGCCACACCCATATCAGTATAATAATAATCTTTCTAAATAATAGATAATTTCAGTTGGAATCAAAATTATATTTGATTAATTTCCTAGCATATCCAGTTTTGATGTATTTTATCCTAAATACATTGTAAATAATAATGAGGTAACACAAGTAATAATTATTTTAATTATCAAATAAAAACTAAGATACTTCTATATTCAACTTTTGCTTTTATGTGGCAAAATATACTTATAATGTTTTTTTGGTTATAAGTTAGAGTTGAGATGAATAAAACCACCTGTGATGTGAGTGTAAATGACTCATCACTTTGTATAGACTACTCCACTCGGCGTGTTGTTAGCCAATTACAAGTTTTCCTTATAGTGTTAATTAATCAATGCATTCAATTATTATTCCTTATATTTATAAAAAGTCTTTTGCAAAATGATGTATAGTAATGGTCTAATAGATATATCTATAGTGTTGCATTTTAACAAATAGGATGTGGTGATTCTGTTCCATAGCAAGGTTTTGTTGGGAAATCCATAGTAGGTAGTCAAACTTGATAATAAATCCAATTAAATATAAGCAAAACAAATCCACAGGATAAAGTTGATATTAAAAACTTTAAATGTAGCAATTTTATTACTTATTTATTTATTTATTATTATTAAATTAACAACACTTCTTAAAAAATTAACTAAATACTTATGTTATCTACTAAACTAATTTGGTTAACAAGCATTGAAATATTTTGTGTAAATTAAAAATAATTTATTATGAATTTTGTATAACAACCGTCAGTTCTAGAAGTGTCTTCAAAACCAATTAAAGCTTCTATAATTACTCACTTTTCACTTTAACAGTTTTTCATCACATGTAGGCCTTCCATTCCTAATATTGCTCAAGAGTGATCCAGAAAACAATATTATTGTTGATTAGCTGCTACCCTACCACACAAACTGTAGACAAATTGTCAATTTTGACATTAGGAAAGACTTTGGTAAAATTTATTCATTTGTATCTTAAGCCTAATATAGCATGAAGATGTAATATTATATTTAGAGTTCAGCTTTACATCAGTAAGATCAAGACCAGACTATACAATATGGTACCACTTGAAAATTTAATGTGTAAATTTTGAAACAAATTGTAACATTAATGCAAGCCATTCTTATTGCGGACACATTCATCTTATGTTACGAAAGGCAAATGCTTGTAGTCAGGAAGGCTCTTTTGCAATTCAAAATCAAATAAATTATAAAATAAAACACCTATCAATTGGTCTCATACTACTGATTTTTGCTTTGTAATATGAATACCACACATATAAGAAAGGCAAGGGAAACTATGATACAACATAAAGAAAGAAACTAACAAGAGAATTAACCTACCACACTTGGACCTGCACTCATTTATAAATGTTTGTTCTAAATAAACTTAACTGAATCCTGAAACCTGAATCTATGACATATTTTGGGCACCTACCTTAGTCACTTAGTTACTGAAGTGAAATATGAAATATGCTACTTTAAGGATAAGTTATCGTCCATGTTTTTGCTAAGGGCTTGCCACAGCTTCTCACACATACTGTTCCTGTGTTTTTCACATTTTCCACTGTTTCTTTACTCCTATTGATTGTAGAATTATGTTTTATAGCATAAAGTCTTCCTCGATAAACAGACTATTCAACACAAAAATAGTTTTTTAATTTAAACCATTAGCACCTTATTAACATGTTCAAAAAACCAACTCTCCAGCTTTTTAATATTTGTATAGATCAAGGGAAAATTTAACTGACCATTAAAAACATTATTAACATTGCTACTTAATTACGGGAACGGTACTTTTTATTGTATTATCATATTCAACCTAATTAAGTATTTAAATAAGGCATAGGATAGTCACTAATATAAATTTATATTTAAGTATATATTGATAGCTGCATGAAAAGTCATATGGTTAAGTTAACAAATACAAAGGTTTCTACATAATAACTTCCTCCAAATGTTCCTCTTATACATGGTCAGTGCTTTGTTTTCGCGTTATGCCACTATGACGTCATCAAGGCCATCAAAGATAAGTTTAATCTTTCAGATCTGTTTGATAAAAGTGTCAAGCAGATGTTTTAGTTTTGTTTGATGGTAACTTTTCAAACAAAACTAAAAAGCCTGTGACTCCCGGAGTTCTCATGAAGCATAAGAAAGACTTACAACTTGTAGATACAGAAAATAAATAAATAAACAATTGAATGCATGTAAATAAACATTTAGTTAATGGCTTTCTTGCGTTAACGGGAAAGTGGTATTACTATATTTATTCGAACTATTTTTGTCTATAATAACAAATAATAATACAAAACATGACTAACATGAATAGCTTGTACCGCGGTAACAACGATATTTTGGAAAATACAGATTTGCAACTAATTATGGTTCATTGTCAGTTTTTCCACATACATACATCTCCGTGCTTTGCTAGGCTTGTTTGTCGTCTAATCAAAGATCATTTGGCTGCTTCAAAACATCAGACAGTAAAGTGGTCCCATTTGGCTTACAAACAACTAGACCAATCTGCACTGAGCTCATGTGTTCTAAGAGTATGATGGATTGTCCCATCTTATAGGTGTTTAAGATAAAACCTCTGCACTGAAGGATACATACCTGTTGGTGTTGCTTAATTTGGTATTGGAGTCTCAGTATTTTGGGCTCGATCTTTGATTACCGTTCATTTTTAAACGGGTTCTCATTACCTGTGTATGCATTTCCAACAACTATCATTAGCACAATGTATAAACTGTTGAATCATCTTCTTACTCATGTCCTTGTTCATGTGTGATGATGGTACAGTCGGACAGACACTAAAATATTTACACATGAAGATTTTGTTGAGATTCCATTTGCTTTTTTTGTTAATTAAAACCAACAGGCGTAATAGCTAATGAATTCGTTAATAAAAACAGCGAGCTGAACTACATTTCCTACTTGTCTGGCTCGAAGGGCCAAAAATTTGTTCTCAAAATTGCACAAACCTATGTTATAAGGACCCATTTTTGAATCGTCAGTTTCTCAATTAAGTAATTTTGTTACGAAGTAAGTAACATTTAAAATAAGACTTATTGTAAAATGAACAGCACATCAAGCTAAACGTAATTATGCAGTTCGATTTTAGTTCTTTTGCCCGCAACGTTAGGGTTCTGTAAAGCCCAAACTAGGTAAACTGTTGTACTTTTGACTGTAATTTATTCGACTGTTCTTATCTGACAATTAAAAAATAGGGCCTTAAAGCTTCAAAAAAATGTTTTGGAACTGTATTCAATCCTGACTCCAATAGAAGTAACCGACTAGCGCCGTGCCACGGCTTCGCATGCGTTCTGTGCCGACCTACGACATGACCTACAAGTCGACACAAATACAGCGTCAGCAGAATTGGCGTGGTAAACAACGCTCCATACGTAATGCATGACATCGATATCCTACATCGCGATATCAGAGTTTTCGTCGCCACTAAGTATATATACAACAAACCAAGATTGGTAGTAGGGCCTTGGTCCCCGAGCAGATAACACCTAGCTCGGCGGAAGTACTTCCACTTTTAGTAAAGAACATACGTTCCTTACATTGGTGACCCCGACTGAGCTGAACACCAGCAGCCTTAGAAGAGAGGAGCCCTAGCATCAGGCAATGTCTCCATACCCTCAACAGCCAGCTTAGCCACGACAAGAGCACCGGACCACCTCAGCTGACAAAGCCACCTGGTTCCGGGCCCGTGTAATGAAGCAGGCCATCGCAGCCCTACGACGAGTCATTGGTCCAAACCGGCGTAGCAGCAGCTGCCTCCCTGCAACTACACGCATCGGGCACGTGCTTGGACTCCAAAGGGGGGGAGTACTGTGCCGACCTACGACATGACCTACAAGTCGACACAAATACAGCGTCAGCAGAATTGGCGTAGTAAACAACGCTCCATACGTAATGCGTGACATCGATATCCTACATCGCGATATCAGAGTTTTCGTCGCCACTAAGTATATATACAACAAACCAAGATTGGTAGTTGGGCCTTGGTCCCCGAGCAGATAACACCTAGCTCGGCGGAAGTACTTCCACTTTTAGTAAAGAACCTACGTACCTTACAGTTCTATCCTTTTTTTCCACATTGACTTATGTCTGGGTGTAATGGGGGCGTCATCCCAGTACACCCAGACATAAGTCAATTTAGAAAAGTTCGTTTTCCAAATTAACCGGGAATCGAACCCGGGACCTATCGCGCTTTGGCCGCCTACCTTAGCCAATGCGCCACCGAGGTCGTTAAGAGATAAAATTTGTTATTAGAATTAACGACACGTAAAAAAACGGATAGTGATTTTTGACACATTACGAGTCGTAAAATATTGGAATCGGGCAGAAATCATCAACTTTGATCAATTTCACCCACATTATAAGGATGCTTTTTACGCGACGCTCGTCAAAGACATTACGTTGGGTAGATAGACATTTTATGAAAGAGGGGTTGCTAGGGAAGAATGCAATTATCCGCTCGAAACTCGATTCGCGTAGTCGGATAGCACTCTACCATATTGTGTGCCGACAGTTTGGAGTAAGTATGTGCTAAACCCATGGGGAGACGGCTTAGCAAAAGTATTAACTTACGTTTACTGTAAACTGAGAAGTCTTGACTTGTGAATTGGTTTTTAGAAATACGAATGAAATATAGATGCTTTCATGATCATAATCAATTAATTTGTTCATGTTGGTTACAAGTAGCACTGATGGATCGTCAAAATGAACATAAACCAAAATTGAAGCTACAGCCGGTTTGGAACCTAATCCTACCGAGAAGAATTCGGCAAGAAACTCAGTAGTTATGCTCAAACTCAAACTCAAACTCAAATATTTCTTTATTCAAGTAGGTTACATGTAACACTTTTGAATCGTCATTGAATACAATGCAAAGTGATTCTACTTCCGGTTCGGAACCTATATCTACCGAGAAGACACCGGTAAGAAACTCAGCAGATAAGTTACAGTAGCAGTATCTAACTTATAGCTATGTGTAGAACACTTTGGACCAAGTCATATAGTTTTATTTTGATGAGTGAAAAAAGCATGAAGTATTATTTTATTTTAAGAAGTAAGCTGGAGCAGACCAGTCCCCAAAGGTGGCACCTGTTCACAAGCATGACGTATGTGCCAGCCATCGCTTCACTCAACCATATTGAAGGGAATGTAACGACCCGCCACATAGCGCCACCACCCCAGTGACATTTTAGTGAGCATGACTAACTCCCAACTCCCTTTGGAAAGTAATTACAATTTAAGTCATCAAACCAACTATAGGACCCGGAGCACGAAGTAGTAACCTACCTACATCTTATTCTGTTAATTTGAGACTACTTAATAATTCGTGATAGCCATGTCTATCGTACAAAATTACCAATAACAATGTCATTTTGTCAAATGAAAATTAAAAATATCGACATGTCACATAATTAAAATAAAAGAAAATAATAATTTATGTCTACTTATAGTATAAAATTAAAATTAACAATGTCATTTTGTGAAAAAATAAATTAAATTATCGAAACTGGCGCTTAATTAAAAAGACAAAAAAACGTTTCAAAGCATGTGTTGTCACGTTAATTAATATCAGGCCAAATATCTTTATCATTGAGATAATCATTTACTGTATAATAGCCTTTTTTCATAAGTTCATTTTTAACATAGAACTTAAACTTGTGCGTAGGTAAGTTAACAATAGTTTGCGGTAATTTATTGAACATTTTTAGGCTTAACCCAACGAATGAATTTCCAATTTTATGGAGTCTACGATTTGGAACAGCAAGTTTATGTTTATTTCGGGTGTTAAATCGATGAATGTCTGATTTTTTAGGAATTTTGTGCAGGTTTTTGTGAACGTGCAATAGACAGCTAATCTTTACAATGGTTAGAACTAGAGAACTTATATGGTGTGTGAGCAGACAATCATGTCCATATGTTTTTCCTATGTTGCTTTTGACATACTCGTAGATAGATAGATACACTTTATTGCCCAGAAATCGCAAATAAATCGAATAGTTTGATTGGCCAGAATTAAGCCTACGTGCCATTGAAAACTATGCATGTAAATTAAAAAGTTCGTTAGTAACGTACATTTTAACGCCCGACGTCCCTCGTGTCTGTCTGTCTGTTTGTGGCATCGTAGCTCCCGAATGGATGAACCGATTTTGATGTTGAATGATGAAATTTTGAATCCAACATGTGCTAATGTCGATCTGTCGAAGATTTAATTTTATTTTAAACTAGCGGTCCCGGCGAACTTCGTTTCGCCTTAGAGAATTTTCCCGCTTTTCTGTTGAAATTTTTCAAATTTTACCAAGGATCCCTAATTTTGTACCCTATGTCAAATTGGAACAATGTAGCATTCTATTGGTGAAATATTTTTTTAAATCGGCCCAGTACTTTTTGAGCCTAGCCTAGCCTTCTTGATGTAGGTAATAATAAGTGATTCATTGTATGGAAAACAGATTTTTTGTATTCTAAATTAAGTTTAAACGTTAAAGGCTTGCACCTCGTCTTGGCAAACTTTTCAAATCATGGCTAGTTACCTTGAGGGCTTGACCCCGATACTAATGTAGCACTCCCCAAGAGCTCTGGAAACCTTACTGACATTAAATTTTTCAAGAATATGTGAAATCCTTACACACTGCAATATCTAAACAATGTGAAAGAATTATATTTCATAATATTGAAGTGTCTTGAACCATATCTAATGTGGAAACTATTTAAAAAAGAACGTTGTAACTGCTTATCGTACTGCTTGGGTTATTGTTAATTATTTCATTATTATTCTGCAGCAACAATCTTTGTATTTTAATCTGACAATGCAGCCTTATTTAATAATAATTGCATAATCAAACGCGCTGTTAACGAGAACATCTAATATAAGTTATTCCTTGAGAATATTTGACGATCTCAGTAGCCGAGTAGCGAGCGGGCCAGACTTGGCGCTATTTCTGAGGTTCTGGGTTCGATTCCCGGTTGGGTTAATTGGGTATAGGAAACAAACTTTATTGTGTAGTTACGGGTCTGGGTGTTGTACTAGTAGTAACGTTGTTGTTTCTCATTTCTATAACTGAAGTACTTTAGTTATTTACCACAGAATCGGAGCAATATCTATCTATCTATACTTGTTTTACATACGAAGTAAGAAGTCCTAAAACTATTTGTTTGAACTCCGACGCAAAAACAACGAGGTGTTATAAGGTGGTCTGTCTGTCTATAGCGTCGTAACCCCCGAACGGATGCACCGATTTTGATTTTGTTTTTTTTTTTTGGTTTAAAAAGGTGAATTAGTCGAGAGAGCGGAAATCGTTCCAAGATGGCTGCCGTCACAAAATGTTGGATAACATATTTGGACACATCTTCCTTATTATAGGTATCAGATAACAGAGTGGTACATTAAATGACAAATTAAAATGCATGCAATATGGAACTGATTTTTTATAAGATGACAGCTCCACTTATAGCTGTACACCGACCGTTAGAGGTCGTGCATCCGTTTCATTAATCGGTTGATCCCCGAACGATGCTGATGGCTCCATGTCACGAAATAATCGGGTTGGTCCGCCTATCAAATAAATATGTTACTGCAATAACATCCGTTATGATGAAAACACTCGTTTGCATTTATTTTTACAAGCCTTATTCGACTTGATTAAATCGCGAGGCAGATTATCATGGCGACCCAAAGTATTCGATGGCAACAAAATCGAAAATAAGACACTCGAAAATGTATTAGAATATGTTACAAGATAAATGTAACATCCTATTTTTTTTTATATTGCACTACAAGATTGATGATCCCACCTGATGTTAAGTGGTAATGAGGTCCTAGCACAATAAAGCTATTACTGGACTGGTCGCCCTTACCTTGAAGGATTGACCGCTGCTGCTAATGTAGCACCCCCCAGGAGCTCTGTAAACCTTACTCACACGCAGGAACACAAAAACACCGAAATAATTGTTATTTGGCTGCGGTCTTCTGTAAGGTGGAGGTGTTTCACCAGTCGGGCTTCTCCAATTCGAGCGATAAATCGCTATGCCCCACCTCTCTTAGAAGATTACTAAAACAAATATGTTCTATAATGCAAAATGTGTTTACACACAACGGCCAAGTGTTCGCGGTTTTTTGGCAAGGCCAGCCTCAATGCTCCAGACTTCAGGGCTACTGAGCCTCCCCATTGCGACAAGTTACGGAACCCAGCGTGGGAGGGTAGAGTTGCCGACGGCGCCGTGGCTGCTATAGATAATCTGTTCTCCCATGGTCCACGTCCCTGGGTGAGCGGTGATCAGTGGGTAGTCCCCGCTTTGATAAAAGCGGGGGAGTTTGGCACACGTCGCTGTCTTCCCCAAAGCAGTGGTACGGAGCGCCAATGCATACCCCCCTAAAAATACTGGAGAAGAGTTCCCAACAATACTATTTTTAACAGTATTATACTTTTTCTCGCAACATTATATTTGTACTGTTGAACAAGAAAGCACTTAAATAAAATACTCTTTTATATCCGCTCGTATCCGGGACCAAAAATCTGTTTATAGAGTATAAACCTGTCCGTACAATTCTGTTTTATTTTGTAAAGGACTACTTTTTATTCTCCGTCCCTTATCTACATCAAGGAATCCATGAATCTTGGTGCTCCAGCCAAAAGCCTAAAATACTCCAAATAAGTGACTTTGACGTAGGGTCGAGGATAACAGTCCATTAATACTTTATTTCTTAACATTATCATTGAAGCTTATCCATACCGCGCTTTATGAGTTCCTACCCACCACCATGCGGGCATATTTCTTCGGAGTAAGTAAATCGAAGTGTTGCTTAGTCACTGAATTACGGCTTATTTCAAATTTGGCTCCTGGCCAGAGTATCTTCGGTCAAAGCCTGCGAAGTCTTCGATCGTGTGAACCCATATAAGTTATTGTCGCTTTATGTACAAAGGGTTTTTTAAATCCATATTGCGCTCAGACATTTAAAACACCCGACCCGGCTTAGCACGGGTGCAAGTAAATACAAATGAAATTTTCGATTTACGGGTTTTCTATATATTGAAATATATGGGTTATACATACAGGAAGACATTTTAATCACTATCCAAATTTTGATATTGTTATCTGTAGCGTAAATTAGTATATACAATATTTTTCTTTTAGTATGACTTAATAATAAAATATTGAGATATAGCATTACAAAGTTAACCAAAAAAAGGCGCCGCGATAGTCACCGACAACGCCCCGCGCGCGCTGCCGCCGCCACTCGCCGCACCATTTCATTGATAACATCCATAAGTTAGTTGCTAATTTTTCCTTCATACTTTTACGGGCTTAGGACTGTCAGATTGCAAAAAGCATTTTACCTACCTAATTTCCACCGTGGTATGGTAATCCTTGACATTTAAACTAGGTAGGTACTTATTAGGTGCACCAATAGTTTATTTTAAATACGATATTTTTATTATTAAGTTGTTTTATGGTCTAACCACGAAACTAAACGATATGAAGTTGGTTGGTTGGAAAAAAGGAGGACGTTCTCAAAAAAAGATTTTTTTTTAAAAACAAAGGGTAAGATATGGTTTTGTTTTTTCAAGAAACATACAGCTCTGAGACAACAATAGACATGAAAAAAATATATTTATAAACATAAATAGAATATACTTTTTTCCGAAAAAAAGGGCAGGGTCTCAAAGATATGAAAAAATATATTTAAAAAAAAATTATTAAAAACAAAGATATAATATTCGAATTATTATTAATAAAAAATAAAAGAATAGTGTTAAAGTTTTGGCAGTCAGATTTTTTATAAGATACTAGCTGTCCCGGCGAACTTCGTAACGCCTATTTTTTTAGTTTCTAACCTTTTAAACCTTCCCTGGACCTCCACAATTATTTCAGAACCAAGATTAGCCAAATCGGTCTAGCTGTTCTCGAGTTTTAGCGAGACTAACGAACAGCGATTCATTTTTATATATTACTTATAGTTTTTGCGTACGTGTACAATACAATCAAAGATATATTAAGATGCTACTGTATGGTAATTTCTTTAAGTATAATATGTATTTATAGTGAGTGGTGTGTGCAGATGGAACATGTGTGCCCCAGACATTTCGTGTGTAAATGTTATGACGTCATTGAAGGTTTCTTTTTGCATTCAACTCTCGTCGGGGGGACAATAAACGGTAATTACTCTGTTATGCACTTGTAAGTCAACATGTGGCTTAACAAAAGATAATTTATTGTGACCTAATTATTATTTTACAAGGAAAGTGACAGTGGAAAACTCCAGTTCGAGCGATAAATCGCTTTGCCTTACCTCTCTAAGGTATTTGCTAACATCTTTTAATGTTACCAAATACCTTAATATTTTCATTCTAGTAGGAAAGGTTCCTACTAATATTATAAATGCGAAAGTAACTCTGTCTGTCTGTTACGGTTTCCCGCTTAAACCTCTCATCCGATTTTGATCAAATCTGGCACAGACAATCTTTAGTCACTGAGAAAGGACAGAGGCTACCTTTTATTGCAAAAAAACCCTGAAATCCACGCGAACGAAGTCGCGGGCACAGCTAGTATTATATAAAACCGGCAAACTCCTTTGGAGACAATGACCCTCGTGCGAATTCAATAAAGATTCATTGGGTCTGCGCAGGCGCTTCCGGCCTGTCTGCACCTCCAGACAAAGGACCGCGAGTTATATGTATATATCTCATATATAGTATAGATTTATATAGTATAGAGCTGGTCAGAACCATTGTGTTGTGGTCTAATTAAAATATTCGCACCCAATATTGATCGGCTATATTTAGCCCTATGACTACATTTTGACTTGACGGCCGCTGGTTGGACTTTGGCGTCGCGCCATCTGTGAGGTCTCGGGTTCGATTCTCGGTCGGGTCAATGTGGAAAACGGACTTTTCTATATTGTCTTGGGTAATGGGTGTCGTGGTACCGTCGTTGTTTCTGATTTCTGTAACACAAGTGCATTGGCGACTTACCATTGAACAAGAACATTGTAAGTGATGTTGTACAATATTTATTTATTTAAAACAGGATACCTAGTTGTATTTGTGGGATTTCTACGCCTTTTTAGGGTTCCTTACACAAAGAGACCCTATTACTAAGATTCTCACTATCACCAGGCTGTATGTCTAGAACTATTATGTCCATTGTCGTTAAATAACAACAAACACTACAAAAAATAAAATATTTTTTATCGGGTCTTGTTTAAAAATTATTCCAAAAAATCGATGCGGAAAACGGAACTCCGTTATTATTACGTGTCGTATTGGGCGACGAGCGGTTTCAGGGTTGCCACTTATGCCCGGTTCCAATATTTGAAAAACGATCCGTTCTATTCGGATAGCAATAAATTATAGAAGGCGTAAGCTTAAAACGACCAACGGACGACTAATGACAGCTGATATGGAAAGTAAATTTGACATTAGAATTAACAACACGTAGAAAAACGGGTAGTAATTTTTTGACACATATTGCAAATTCCAACCTTACCTAGTGTAATCACGTAAGATACATGTATCATCACCTAAAAATCTTTTGCATTCCCGATAGTGGGCGGTGACAAGGCAATGCATCCTGATAAATTACTGTTTACACGATAAAAGAAAAAATACGTGTCTTATATTTTTTCATAGGTACTTTAATTGTTGAAAACAAATAAATTTTGTTAAATACCTTATTAGCTATTAAAAAAAATATCGCCTGCCGCACAGAATGCATTACAAATATAAATAAATAAATGAATATCGGACAACATCACATACATTGCTTTGGTTCTGTGGTTAGTAGCATAAACACTTGTGTTAGAGAAATTAGAAACAACGACGGCAACACAACACACAGACCCGAGACAATATAGAAAAGTTGGTTTCCCATATTGACTCGACCGGCGATCGAACCCGGGACCTCAGAGGTGGCGCGTCGCCAAAGTCCGGCCCGCTCGCCTCTGCTACGGAGGTCGTCAAATTATGTACAATGTGTGGCAACCTTGGTAATGTACCGTTCGGGTGCGTGACCTGCGCGTGCGCAGCTCTCCAATTAGCCGCGGCCGGTGCGCCGTTAATGAGGTCAATTTTGGCGACGCTTCTGTTGACTAACTAAAGAGGACACGGAGGTACCGTTGCAGCAATATAGCCCTGTTATTGTCAATCTGCGACCTGCGGGACACATGAACCCAACAGCAAATGTTATGTTGCAGTTCCAATAGGGGTTGGAGCTATCCATAACACGATGAGGTCCAACCGGAGCGTTTCAGTGGGTAGTCCTATTTTTAAAGAGTAGTAGGACATAGCGATTTGTCGCTAGAACTGGAGCAGCCCGTCTGGTGAAATACCTCCTTCTTATAGAAGACCGCAGCCAAATAACAATAACTTCTGTGTTGTTGTGTTCCTGCGTGTGAGTAAGGTTTTCCAGAGCTCCTAGGAGGGTGCTACATTAGTAGCAGGGGTCGAGCCTTCAAGGTAAGGGCGACAAGTCCAGTAACAGCAGCAATAGTAGTATGCTACACTTGTCGCCCTTAAGCTAGGGCCTCATTACCACTTAACATCAGGTGGGATGAGGTCAATCCTGATGTGCAATATAAAAAAAAGGGAGTCCCACACATGCCGTCAGCTCTCTTGGACTGCTGTACGATGCGTCAAAGCCTTTCCCCTCGTCACAAAAAAAAGGGGTGAGAGCCATCTGCGCTCCCTAAAGCTCGATGAAGATGATAAGGCTTCGCAGCCATCATCAATAGTCATCAAAAACAAATATTCAGCTGCACTTTGATAATGGATTCGAAAACATAGTTCCTTTACCCAAAAACTACTGAAAATATTTGTATGAAATTTGTTAGGTAAAGAGATGAGATACAAGATTAGCAGACAGGATACTTTTTGTCCCGAAATAAAGCGGGTGAAGTCGCAGGCAACAACTAGTTCCAAAATAAACCTTACAATCGTAAATGCCCAAGTAGACACTAAAAGCGGACAATACAATTGTATGATTCGCTTCAGTACACGAACGAAAACAAGCAAGACTTTAACTATACACGGTCTGTTAACTAGATTTTCTCTAATAAAATATAATAATAAAAATCGCCAGCCTAAATTATGCCATAATTCATTCACTTTGAAAGCAAACTACAATTTAATAGCTCGTAAAATAAATTACATGCGTGCGTTTGATTGGGCGGGGTGCGCTGTCGCTTTTCCGCTAATTTTTCATAACTACTACAAGCCCTGATTATTTCCTGAGTAAATGGCTACATAGTAAAGGGCAAGTTGACCGACTTTTAAAACAGTACAGAAACAGAAAAAAATAATCTCCCCTTGCGTTGTGGGAATCAAAACCACGACCTTCACGTATCTCTGTGTTTTCCCAACTGAGCTAATCGCAAGTTATTGTAGGCGATCAATTTTTCTGTTGTATTAACCTCTTACCTTCGGTAAGTGCCCTCTGCCGTATTCGTTTAGAACGACATACTTATCGGCCCGAATTCAAAACACCTTAGCATGTTCATAGATTAGTAGTACGCCATACGAGCGAACTTAAAATACTTAATGAAACATCATAAAAAAAAAATCATCTCACCTTGCGGTATGGGATTGGAACCTTCACGTATCGCGCGTCCTGCTCTTCCAAAAGATCTAACCGTATAAACCTTTTAAGCGCCCTCTGTTTAAGTTCAGCTTACATTATGCCATATTAGACAGTATAAGACGCCGTACACTTCTTATTTATATAAACACTAGAACCTACCTATAATGCAGAGACAAAAGCACGTCACACACACTTAGGAAAGCATCAACGGTACTCTTAACATAAAATACCTGGTTGTTCTTAATATCTATCTTTCTTTTTTTCCAGGCGAAAAGGCTCAACGGCAATGGAGAGCTGGCCGCCATCAAGGTGATAAAGCTGGAGCCGGGCGACGACTTCGCGATCATCCAGCAGGAGATCCTGATGATGAAGGATTGCCGGCACCCCAACATCGTCGCCTACTATGGCTCCTACCTGCGCAGGGACAAGCTCTGGATATCTATGGAGTACTGCGGGGGCGGCAGTTTGCAGGTAACTATTAAGTGGTAGTGTTAACCTATGATGCTTGGCATTTCTCTACGTGACCGAATCAGTAATGAGGAAATCCCTAGACGAACTAAAGTTGCTGACATATCCCGTAAGATTAGTAAGCTGATGTGGCAATGGGCTGGCTACGTTGCACGAAGATCGGACGGTCGATGGGGCAGAAAGGTTCTTGAGTGGAGACCACGTACCACCAAGCGCAGTGTGGGACGGCCACCTACCAGGTGGACCGACGACCTAGTAAAAATTGCTGAGTCTCGTTGGATGCAGGTGACAATGGACCGGTCGCGCTGGAAATCGGTTGGAGAGGCCTATGTTCAGCAGTAGACAGTAACAGGCTGAAATGATGATGATGATGTTAACATATGATAGCTATCATCCAGCAGGATATGCTGATGATGAGGGACTGCAGGCAACCCAACATCGTCGCCTATCACGGCTCCTACCTGCGCAGGGACAGGCTTTTGAAATATTTGAAGTACTGCGGCGGCAGCAGCTGCTGGTACATATAACTGATTACATACTGATTGTGGTATATGCAGGAGCTACTTTGTAACTATGCCAAATGTCTCGTTTCAGGATATCTACCACGTGACGGGCCCACTCACTGAGCTGCAGATAGCCTACATGTGCCGAGAGACCCTCACAGGCCTCTCGTATCTGCACAGCATGGGAAAGATGCATCGGTAAGAAAGAGCATAGCTGTTTGTCTTTACCAATAGCTATATATTTATTTTGATTGCATAGCCTAATTCGGCCTAGCCTAACTGATCAATACTACTCACTGATTAGTTCTTATCTCAAATATGTTGGCATGTATTGTGTCAAATGGATAAATTTTGTCTTATGCCAGGTTCCAATATTTTACGTTTCGTAATGTGTCAGAAATTATTTTCTACGAGTTGTTAATTTCAAATTTTATATTTACTTCATATCAGCTGCAATCAGTCGTCTGTCGGTCGTTTTTAGGTACGCCTCGTGTAATTTTTTACTATCCGTAAGTAGAACGGATTGTTTTTCTAAGATTGGTACCGGGTATTAAGCGAAATTTTTGTTTTTTGCGTCAGAGTAAAGATTTTTTAAGTTTTGCTATTTGAGAAAACTCTACATATAAAAAAACAGAAACAACGAGAGGTCGTGGTGTGGGATTCGAGCCCTCGACCTTCAGCGGATGCTGCTCTTCCAACTGAGCTAGCCGCAAGTTATCGTAGCCGATGAATTTTTCTGTTTTTACAATACAATTTTGTAGTTTTTTTTTTAATTTCCAGTGACATCAAAGGTGCGAACATTCTTCTAACTGAATGTGGAGACGTAAAGTTGGCTGATTTTGGCGTGTCTGCTCAGATAACGGCTACGATCAATAAAAGAAAATCTTTTATCGGAACGCCGTACTGGATGGCGCCTGAGGTGACGGTTTTTATTTTGGGTATCGTCGACTTGTTTTTGGATAACGTACACTTATTTTGGGTAACGTCGACTTATTTTTGGGTAACGTAGACTTTTTTTTGGGTAACGTCGACTTATCTTAGGTAACATTAACTTATTTGGTGCCGACTTATAATTTGGATAAAATCGATAAGACATTATTTGGTTGACTAAAAGTGCTTGAAAAGTAACATAGAAAATAAAAACATCTTTCTGAGTATCGATTTGTGTTACCGTTTCACGCAATAATTATTATTTAGATTAAATTTGACAGATACTAGATTAAGATATAGGATCCGAATGAACGCCAACTAAGTCACGGGCATATATAGCTTGTTAGTAAATAAAAGCAACATTTAATACAGTTTTGTATATCAGAAAATATAACAGGCCAAAGTGACTGTTAACTGAACCTGAACTACCGTTTCAGGTGGCGGCGGTAGAGAGGAAAGGTGGCTACAACCAACTCTGTGATATTTGGGCGTGTGGGATTACAGCAATAGGTAATCATTTAATTTTGTAAACTTGTAAAAATATAATGACTAAAAACTGCTTTTGAATTTACTTTGTATTTTTCTCACTGTCGTTGCGAGCAGCAATGCTTACCACTCTAAAGGCATTTACGGAAGATCAGTGTCGGGGTGTCACTCCGATACTTCGACAAACGCTGAGTTTTTGCTTACTTAGTGTCATTATTTTATTTGTCTAATAGTTTAACTTAAAGTTTTATGAATTCAATGTATGTCACTAAATTCATTTTAAGACTCTGTGAAACAGTGTTCCATGTGGAATAGCGGTATATAGGCTGAAATCAGAATTTGGGTGTTCATAAATATATTTAAGAATGAACTGTGATATCATCTTTGATTCTGGTTTCCTGTACACAAGTTATTAAACTATTTACTTTGGGTTTAGGTCAAGATACGTTTTGTTGGCTGGTGCTCATATCATTTTACCGAATGTTTTTTGATCGACGCTACTGTTCATCGAACATGGTTTCGCCGAATCATAGAAATTTGTACGATTCGGCGAAAAGTTGTTCGGTGAAACGCATTCGGTAAAATGATATTTATTATTATTAACTAAATTTCCACAGAGCTAGCGGAATTACAGCCGCCGATGTTTGAACTGCATCCTATGAGGGTGCTGTTCCTGATGTCGAAGTCTGGGTTCAAGCCGCCGCAGCTGAAGGAGCGCGAGCGCTGGTCGCAGCTGTTCCATGGATTCTTGAAGCTCGCGCTCACCAAGAACCCGAAGAAGAGGCCAACGGCAGAGAAGCTATTACAGGTATCACAATATAGTACACTTCACAGAGGTAGAAGAACTGCGGGCACAGATGTTTGAACTGCATCCCATGAAGACTCTGTTCCTGATGCCCAAGTTTTGGTTCAGAAGAAACGCGAGCGCTGGTTGCAGCTGTTCCACGGGTTCCTGAAGCTCGCGCTCACCAAGAACCCGAAGAAGAGGCCAACGGCAGAGAAACTATTACAGGTATCACAACATGGTACACTCTACAGAGATAGAAGAACTGCGAGCAGCGATGTCAGAACTGCATTATGAGTATAATGCCCAAGTCTGGGTCCATTTAGAGCGTGTGCGCTGGTAACAGCTGTTTCAAGGGGTTCCTGATGCTTGCGTTTACTAAGAACTCACAGGCCAACTGCCGAGAAGCTAAATAGGTTTCAACATAGTACACTCCACAGAGATAGAAGAACTGCGGGCACAGATGTTTGAACTGCATCTCATGAGGGTTCTGTTCCTGCTGATGAAGTCTGGATTCAGAAGAAGCGTGTGCACTGGTATCAGCTATACTAAGAGGTTCCCGAAGCTTGCGCTCACCAAGAATCCGAAGACATGTGACATGTCTGTCAAATTCATATCAAATATCACAAAATAACAAATCACTTAGCAGTTGGACCTTACGACTACGTATTGGCATCTAGCGGATTTTGCATTCGAGGTAGTTTCCATTGACGTCATTGTTATTACGACATTTCTGTGTCATTTACATCTGTAAAATTATCAAGAGTTATGCGCGTCGCGTAACTACTGCTATGACGTACCACTGCGGGTTGAATGACCTTTATTGTACGTTTTTGTGGCACAGACTATAGGGTGATCGTAATAATTGGAAAGTTGACTTTGTTTTCAGCACGCGTTCTTCCAACAAGATATGAATAAGCGACTGGCGACAGAATTATTGCAAAAGTACTCCAACCCGGCCAGCCATTGCAACAACCAGGAGCCCGACGAGGATGGGGTAAGTACGAACATTTTTATAGGCGAATATGTTATTTTCATACGTTTTATCGCTGCTTTTCGGCGATTTGTTTTTTAGGACTATTCTTCCTTTATGTAGGTTGATATGTCACCGATTTTTTGGCTGAATTGCGTTTTAATTGAGGTTATTGTTCGACTTAGGCGGAATCAAACGTCCCGCAACGCATCGCGTCCAAGCACACGGGACGCGGCCGCCGCGTGCCGCTCGACGCTCCGCCCGCACGTCCGCGCTCGCTCGTGTCCGAGCACATCCTGCCGTCGCACCAGCAGCCGCACGTAGCCACCGACCACACTATAGGTAAGTACATCGCGCCCGCGCTCGCTCGTGTCCGAGCACATCCTGCCGTCGCACCAGCAGCCGCACGTAGCCACCGACCACACTATAGGTAAGTACATCGCGCCCGCGCTCGCTCGTGTCCGAGCACATCCTGCCGTCGCACCAGCAGCCGCACGTAGCCACCGACCACACTATAGGTAAGTACATCGCGCCCGCGCTCGCTCGTGTCCGAGCACATCCTGCCGTCGCACCAGCAGCCGCACGTAGCCACCGACCACACTATAGGTAAGTACATCGCGCCCGCGCTCGCTCGTGTCCGAGCACATCCTGCCGTCGCACCAGCAGCCGCACGTAGCCACCGACCACACTATAGGTAAGTACATCGCGCCCGCGCTCGCTCGTGTCCGAGCACATCCTGCCGTCGCACCAGCAGCCGCACGTAGCCACCGACCACACTATAGGTAAGTACATCGCGCCCGCGCTCGCTCGTGTCCGAGCACATCCTGCCGTCGCACCAGCAGCCGCACGTAGCCACCGACCACACTATAGGTAAGTACATCGCGCCCGCGCTCGCTCGTGTCCGAGCACATCCTGCCGTCGCACCAGCAGCCGCACGTAGCCACCGACCACACTATAGGTAAGTACATCGCGCCCGCGCTCGCTCGTGTCCGAGCACATCCTGCCGTCGCACCAGCAGCCGCACGTAGCCACCGACCACACTATAGGTAAGTACATCGCGCCCGCGCTCGCTCGTGTCCGAGCACATCCTGCCGTCGCACCAGCAGCCGCACGTAGCCACCGACCACACTATAGGTAAGTACATCGCGCCCGCGCTCGCTCGTGTCCGAGCACATCCTGCCGTCGCACCAGCAGCCGCACGTAGCCACCGACCACACTATAGGTAAGTACCGTTTCTGCCGACACTCGAGACTCTCACTCTATTATTCCCTCCGAGATCCAGATGGAGTACTGAGAATTACCGACCGCGGAGGATAGGGAGGCCGGTAAACGCAAAAAAAATTATTTAACTTAATACCTAATGTCAAATTGTCCATAAATGTTTTTTCTTTTCTTTCTTTATTGTTCTTCGTTCTTTTATTTTCTTCTACTTATTTTATTTTTATCTTTTCTCAAATTCTTTCAAAAGATATAACTTGGCGTCACAAAGTACTGAGATGTTTACAAACTAAAGATGCTGTCTATACAAACTGTATACTTAGTCTTGCACTAGGTGATTAGTGTAAGTTTAATATTTCTATTTTATTTTCAGCTGTAGACCGGCGCGGCTCCCGCGGCGTGTACGACGACTCGCCCATCATAGACCTGGATGCTGATGACGACACCAGTTTCACCTCACACCCGCCTGCGAGAGACACGCTCAAACGGAACGGTCAGTATAGAGTATAGATTACTAGCTGTGCCCGCGATCTTCGTTCACGTGGACTATATCCTTTCATGGTCGGTTTTACCCCTATCTCCCCTAATATTCGAAACAAAAAGTAGTATTTATTTTAATCCAAGTTTCGAGCTATATAAGCGGGAAAGCGTAACAAACAGACAGAGTTACTTTCGCATTTATAATATTAGTAGGGATTATACTGTAGTGTAATAAGTAAGAGTATGTTATAACACGTGTAACCTCATTTAAATCCTATTTAACAACTTAATATTATAATAAATATCCAGTCTTGATTATGCAGTCGTTGTTTAAATTGATATCCTACAATACTACCGGGGCAGGGAGTCTTAGTTCCGCTGCGTATGCGGTACGGAAAAAAGTATTTGAAATAAAAACAGAAAAAAAACATTTTCCCGTTGCGGTGTAGGGCTCGAACCCACGACCTTCACGTATCGCGCGTGCTGCTACGATGCACATACAGTTTCCAAAGACTCAGCGAGTCAAAGGCGCGGACCAATCACAGCGCGTGTTCCGTCCCATTCTATGAATAACGTGACTAACGAACCCTGTCTATTTGTCGACCTAAACGCATTAGCCTTAAAGATTATTTTCAAGTGTCGATACTTTATTCCTATATTGCGTATCTATTGCTTGTGTGATTTACATTTGTGTGTATTTCAGTGCCGATATTTGAATAAAGTTGTATGACGGGAATTGTACCATATTTTTTCGTTCACTGGCCACAGTAAATTGAACTTACAATACTTATGATCTAAAACTTATTCCAGACCTCCGTAGCCAACAGGCGAGCGGGCTAGACTTTGACGTCGCGCCATCTCTGAACTCCCGGGTTCGATCCTAATATGTGAAATGAACTTTCCTATATTGTCTCTGGTCTGGTGTTGTGGTACTGTCGTTGCTTCTGATTTCAGCAACACAAGTGCTTAAGCTACTTACAACAGAATTATAGCAATGTATGTGATGTCCAATATTTAATATATTTATTTACTTATTGGCTCCAGCTTACCGGGGCGGTCCGGACGAGTGGAGCATGGCGTCGCTCATGACGTGTCCGAAGCACAACCCGCTGCAGGACCTGCCGCTGCCTCTAGCCACGGACACCATGCCCAACTCCGAGAAGTGAGTACTGTGACGTCACACCTTGGGTTCAGCTTACGCAGCCGTTTCGGAGTTTGGGAGCGTAGTGTGACGGTTGACAATTTAACGGATTACGTTACTCACTATATATGTTACTAGCTGTGCCCGCGACTTCGTTCGCGTGGACTACAGGGTTTTTCCATATATATCTACTTTCATGGTCGCTGTTACCCCTATCTCCCCTAATTTTTAAAACCAAAGTAGATATTTATAGGATCTACAATTAATTAGATCATTTTATGGTTCTATCTTTTTTAGTTTAGGCAGAGTACGCAAAATAAGTAACTTTCCTGGTTGACTTTTTACACCTTGTGTCCAAAAAACCCAAATATTTTACCCAAATTTTTTTCCAAAATAAAATTTAGCCTATTTTACTCTTGAATAATGTAGCTTTTGAATGGTGAAAGAATTCTTAAAAACAGGTTAACACTCAGTTCGATTTTAGTTCTTATGTATTCGATATAAGGGCGGTCCAAACTTCCACGGGTTAAATCTGACGTGCTTCCGGCCTGCACTACATTCATTTACATATTATAAGTGGTCGTCGGATTAGTTCATTTTTTTAGATAACAGATGTCGCTATTCCGAATTAAATCGCGACGACGTGATTTCCCTTTGTGTATATCCCAGCTGACATAGAATTAATGCTTTAAGGGTGAGAGCCCTCTGCTCCCTCGGAAACTCGGTGAAGATGGATGGGCCATCTTCGGTCATTATTTATAGTCGCTTAGAAGAAAAAAAAATCTCTCAAATGCTGTAGCTATAGTAATTTTAAGTAATCGCTTCCAGTGGAGCAATTTACTGTGAGACTGGGACAGCCATTGCATCTCTCTCTTTCACATTTGCTGGCCTAATAGGCAGTCGTAGAGATGCACCGATGTTGTATCGATATTCGACACGTAAATGTACTTTTTGTAGGTTATGCTTGAAGGGGTTCGGCGTGTTGAAGACATGATTTCAGGGCAATTTAATAATTAGTTATCATGCGTCAGTACAATTATTGTATTTTTAATCATAATATCATATTTTCTGGAAATGCGGCAGATATCGATCAAAATAATTTAACGGGTCAAAACGCGGCACCATTTTTATTTAGTAGTTAATACGAACTACTTACTGCCCGACGAAGAGTCAGCTCGTGAGCACGGTTGGTGCAACCTAACCGAAACGTAATGGTGCCGCGTTTTGACCCGTTAAATTATTTTAAATGGTTAAAATGGAACGCGAAAGTCTTAAAATTTACATATCGATTATTTAACAATGCCTTTTAATTAATTCATTAAAAATTGACATCAACGTTTAAAAATCAACGTACTATACTCTTATTTTCGATAAATTCAAATCTCATACTTTTGTGAACCGTCACGCTATGCCGAGAATTACGTTACGTTTATGTACTTTATGTTTATTTAAAAATGGTTGTATAATTTTTTCTTTATTTATTATTATTATTTTATAGCAAGTGGTGTCGGGTGATCACGGGTGATGATATTATGAGAATGAGTCTGAGGTATTTTTCCTTTTTTGAAAACTTTTGGGTTCACCAAAAATCAAAATTCGTTTTTTTTTTTCAATTTGAGTTAACAAAGTTATTTGACGCTGAAGCTTTTTTGTTCTAACATGATTGTTTTTGGGATAAAAAAAAGTGTTTGTATTTTTTCGAAATTTGCGTGTTATTTTTTGGTGGAGGTTATTTTTTTTAAATAGATGTAGTGTTTTATATTTATTTGAATAGTGTGTTTGGCGTTGTAAATGAATTTTGGAGTGTCTGAACGACTGCACATTTTTTTTAAATAGAATAGCAGTCACTTTTGTATGACGTTTTGTGAGGACTGATATTTTGTGGAACGGAGATGGGTTAAGAGAAATGAACTGTATTTGCTTTACTCACCTACAAAATAAATAAACTTACTAATATCGAGTTGACCAAAAATTTTAGTTGTGTATAAAGTTGTTATCGCGATGTGGGTTCCTCTCTTGCTTACCATCAGGCTGGGAGGAGCCAATATACTGCGCTACTATAAAAAAAAAAGTTATATGGAGTGAAATAAAATGGTTTGCCAATTTCACTACCCGTTAGCTCATTTATTATTATTTTTGTTATCTGTACTAATATTATAAAGCTGAAATGGTTGATTATTTTAACGCGCTAAACTCGGGAACGATTTTTCTTTCTGTTGGGAAGTCCATGTTTTGAGGAAGGCTAAGGCTTTATGAAATCTCGCTGCGATTAATAGGATCAATGAAAAAACATTGAAAAATGTGGGTAAACGGGATCGTACAGCCAGCATCATTAGTTCGTATTCGCTGTGTGCGCGATGACAGCGCCCCTAGTGGCCACAACTATTCAGGACTTGTCATCTGTCAAATCATGTCAACTAGATGTTATGATATCTTTGTGATATTGATTTTCGACTAGTTTTTTAACGAAATTAAAAAAAATAGTGTAAAAAGTGAGTGTGTATATTAAACCTAGCGATAAATAAATAAATAAAACTTGCACGAACTGTTTTTCCCATTGTTTTTACAATTTACGACACAGCATGTACTATGACCCATATCGCAAATTTTTACGTTTTTACTTAAAATTATAAAGGAAGTTATGAAAATAAAGCAATTTGACACTTGACAGCCCAGAATTAATTCACATTTCTGCCACATCGTGCGCTTCGATCGATTTGCCGTCCCCCACCACCCACTTTGCACATAGCGTATACACCTCAGTACCTTGTCACACAATATCCGCGTAAATAGGCAAGTCAGATGGACAGTGACTTAATGTGACAAGGTAAAGAGTTGTTTACGAACTAAAGCTACTGAATGTACGCGTGCGGAGTCGCCGCGAGCCGCTAGTATATAATATAAACAAATCGCTGAATTAGTTGCTGAGCACAAATCTCGAGAACAGCTGGACGAATTTTGCTACAAATTTGTTTTTTAATATTCTTTGACATACGACGATGTTCTTACGTTGATAAAAAAGTAAAAAAAAAGTTTATATTTACCGGGATATTATGCTTGCGAAGCCTCTGCGGGTCTCTTAGTTTTGAACAAAAGAAAATTAATACAAAAACGAATTAACTGACAGTAAAACTTTTAGTTCTTACATTCTCCTATCTCCGTTTCCAAGGGTATCAGGTTATTGTTCAGAGTGCATGCGTTTATATCTGTTTGGCTTTTGATATATCAACGGAATTGGTCATCAATTGTATAAATGTGCAAATATATGTGTATTCTTGTAATGACAAAATAAATATTAAAATTAGGGAAGGTAAGATATAAAGAGTGGGTGTTTATGAAAAAAAATTTCGCATATTGGAAAGTGAGTGGAAACTTCGAATTTTAGATGTAAATACGATCTCAAGTTACTTCGAAAAGTGTTCATAAGACTAGAAGATATTATCGCAGTAAAATGGGTTGTACATTTTAAATACATAAAAAAATTACCAAAGTTTTTGATTATTTCATTGATGCAATACAAAATAATAGACATATATGTTTATATATAAATTGATTTCCTATGAAGCTAGTCTATAATTATAAACTCTTGCTTACGAACTCTCGCACTTAAATCCTGCAAACTTGCCAAGTAATTTGAGACCGTATACTTATAAACAGTAAGTGTAAAGTGCGCTGTGCCGGCACATGTTTGTAAGCTATCTCTCTTTGTTTTAGGAGCCTCTTGCAATATATAGACGAAGAATTAATGCTCAGGTAAACGGAGAGAGTCGAATTGCATGTGTACATAGATTATGTACAGTTGCGTGCGAAAATGTATCTTGTTTTTAATGTAAAGAGTTTATTTGGTTGAACGCGGTACGTTCTGGAACTCGGTCGAATTAAAAAATAAATGTTTTGGATAGTCTATTTAATGAGGATAAATATAGGTTATTATTACATGTTAGGATCAATATAATTTTTGTTTTATATTACACTTCAAGATTGACCTCATCCCACCTGATGTTAAGTGATAATGAGGTCCTCGTTTAAAGGCAACAAGCACAGAATAATAAAGCTGTTACTGGACTCGTTGCCCTTACCTTGAAGGCTTGACCCCTGCTACTAATGTAGCACCCCTCAGGGGCTCTGGAAATCTTACTCACACGCAGGAACACAACAACACTGATTGTTATTTGGCTGTGGTCTCCTGTAAGGTGGAAGTGTTTCACCAGTCGGGCTGCTGCAGTTCGAGCGATAAATCGCTATGCTCTACCTCTCTTAATAGTAGTATACGAAGTTACGAGCTCAAAACATGGAATAGGTTAGCATTACAAGATTAGAAAACTCCATCGTCTTCCTGAAAACCACTTTGCTGAGGAAATCGCCAATTGCTTGTTAGCGTTTAACTTTACGATTAAAAATCAATTGTTAGGTGTCAAAAAATGTAAGGTATGTCAAATAAAAATAAGCATGCCAAAAGCAGGAAAACTAACTATATTTCTGTATAATTAATACTTCATACTTAATAACAATATCTCAAGTATTAGACAGCGTTTATTGATTTTTAAAATCATATCGTTACATTAACGATAAATAATTTTAAAGAAACAGAAAATCGTAATCGTCCCTTGCAGTGTGGGAAGCGAACCCACGACCTTCACGTATCGCGCGTTCTACTCTGCCAATTCAGCTAAATGGAAGTTATTGTAGGCGAGGATTTTTTCTGTTTTTTTACCGTAATTCGTACGAGTTCTTAACTACATAGATACTAATCGTCCGTGAAGAATTGTTTTGAGAAAGCGATCTTACAGATGTTGAGCTTTTAAAACAATTAGTTCGATTGTTTTAAATTAATTAGATAACTACACTGGCATGCTCCCGTAGTATTTCGGGTTGACGCAAAATGATTTTTTTCCCATTCGTCTCTATCGGCCGTCACAGAACTATTTCCAACCAATTAAACTGTTTACGTACACAAATATTTTTGTACGCGACTGTACTGTTCATATAGTTTGTGTGTAGACAGCTTTTGTATGTTACGAGTTTTGTCGAAGTAACGTCATAAGAAAATATCAAAATACCAATTCCGAAAAGTCTTTTAAAACATTTGATGTTGCCTCGACAAAATTTTAAAAATAAATCCTGTTCGGAATAAAACTTATTAATTATAGTATAATATGTTGGGTTGGTGCTATGTTTTTTTGGAGATATCACTTATGGATTAGTTTATGTAGATGATGGGTCATTCCCATGTATGTATCCCTTAGTTGGTTCAAACTAAATCGTATAGTATTTTTATGTAAATTACTTTATAGCTTCATTATCGATAAAATGTAGGCTAAAACCGAGTAAATTGTAGATATTTATATTTATTCCGAACAGATGTATGTATTGTAGATCATTAATTTTTATTAAAATCATTATGTTTGGTTTGGTTATGTTTAACGTGTTTGTATTTTTAAGCAATTTGTTTCACATTTCGCCTGTATAAATTATTTGTAGTAAAATAAAATTTAGTGTGAAATTTAGTCTTTATTAGCACGTGGCATGTATCATTTAAGCAGTATTATGAATCGACAATTTAAATCTCATAATGGGATTATTAAGTTGATACTTAAATAACACGTTTCAGTTTTGATCGAACCCTTTTCATCCGTATTTTGAAGTTATCCCACCAGCACCACTTGTTATTAATTAACAATAAATAAATAAAACCGCTTGAAATAAAATAACAACATTTGAAACCCCATGTCTCTAACCGCACAACCCTAGCTTTGAAAAAATAACAGCACTGCATCCACAAGCAGCTTTCTACTAAAAACTCCCAAAAGCTACCAAAATGGTAATTTTTGCTGTTTTAACAGGGCAACACTACCGCTCACAGCCGACACGGCAGCAATGGCGCAGGCTGGCAACTCCGGGCTGTCAACGCACGTGCACGACCAACACCTATCGCAATGCATACAGTTGAAACAGAACTTTTTGAACAACTCCACAACTAACATTTATCAGAATTTGGCATCGAACTTCCAAAGTCCTATAGGGGCGTCCATGGTTTCGATCGACGATCCCCTTTGCAGGAAAATGGGGGACGATATCATGTACGTCGATCAACCGGAGAGTGACGTCATAGTGGAATCTCCACAGATAAGGAACGCGAATTGCGAATGCGGCTTATGCCCTAAACCGGAGCGTAAAGACAACAACACATTGAGCGACCTACAGCGTTCAGTTGCGTCTAAATGCTCCTGCGAATCGTGCAACTCTAACGGCGACATACTCAGCTACTATCGTAACTGTTCTAAGAAGAGTTCGGACTCTGGGATCGTTTACTGTGATAATTGTAAAAAGCAAAAGATTTCCGTATCCAACTTTCGTGCATTGCAGATCGCGAACCGTTTGCGTATAGCCGACGATAAGGTTGAGAATAGCGACGACGATTTGTGTAGGAAGATAGATATGAGTATGAATATGGATGATAAGTATGAGCACAGGAAGAGGCATAATAGACATAATTCGGACTCTGTCACAGCTGGTATAGATTTAAGTCAGTTCTGTCAATGCGAGTTGGAGAGTAGTAGAAGGAAAACGTCGTCTGTTGACGAGATATTTAATATGGTTGATGATGTTGAGGGTAAGAAGGAGTTGACGGAAGACGAGACGAAAGTAAGCCAGAGACAGAGGAGCTTGTCTGACAGTCAGAGGGATAAGGCGAAAGTGGACAATAAAGGTGAGTCGACATTTTTAATTATTTATTAAGCTTTTGTGGAGGGTACATGACTTAGAAATAAAATAGTGGATAGCATCCCATACATTTCTCTGATTATACAGCGAGTGGCTTAAGTACTTTTGTTACGGAAATCAGAAACAACGACGGGTCCACAACACCCAGACCTGAATACAATCTACACTAATATTATAAAGAGGAAAGATTTGTACCTATTTTTGTATGTTTGTAATGAATATGCTCAAAAAGTACTGGGCCGATTTAAACAATTCTTTCACCAATAGAATGTTACATTCTTCCAATTTGACATAGGCTACAAAATTAGGGATCCTTGGTAAAATTTGAAAAATTCCAACAGAAATCGGGAAAAATTCTATAGAATATAAAAAAGATTTCCCATCCCATTGATTTCCCATATTAGGTCAATATAGGGATAGGGAATCGAACCCGGGGCTTCAGAGATGGCGTGATGACAAAGTCCGCCTGTTGGCGATAGTATTTATCATTGGAGTTAATTATCGTTTATGTTGGGTAAGTCAGTGATAAATAATAGAATCTAGTCACAGATTTCTCGGAAAGCCATAGAGCATAGAATACAGATGTCATGCTGTATAGTTATATCAATTCTCATACGACACTGGCTGAAATAATATTCTAGTAACTATTCAATAATAATAACACCCCTTTTTTTTTGAGTTGGGGGTTAAAAAGGTTTTCGATATATATAGTTCTCCGTAAGGTCAACGTTTGATTTAAGCTTTTCACTAAATCTAGAAGAATCTAAAGGACTGTTCATCTTGATTTATTTTTTTATGTTGCACTTCAAGATTGACCTCTTCCCATCTGATGTTAAGTGGTAATAAGGTCCTTAAGGGCGACAAATACAGCATAATAAAGCTGTTACTGGATTTGTTGCCCTTACCTTTAAGGTTTGACCCCTGCTATTAATGCAGCGCCACCTGGTAGCTCTGGAAACCTTACTCATACGCAGGAACACAACAACACAGAAGTGATTGTTATTTGGCTGCGGTCTGTAAGGTGGAGGTGTTTCACCAGTCGGGCTGGTCCAGTTCGAGCGATACATCGCTATGGGCTTTTCTTGAATGGTTCGTTCTGTCTCGTGGCAGTGTCGGCGGAGGCGGTGCCTGCGGGGGCGGGGGACCCCTCGGCGCCGACGGTGCCCCCGCGGCGGGCGCGCGGCCGTCGCACGCACACGCCCCCGCGGCCGGCGCCCAACGGCCTGCCGCCCACGCCCAAGGTGCACATGGGCGCTTGCTTCTCGAAGGTAGGCGACACTTGAAGGGTCCACTGCAGTTATGATGAGCGTTTTAAGGCATTTCGATTTACTGTGAAAAAAATCGAACCGAACATACTAGAATAGATTCTTTATGATGCCCGATTCCAATATTTGAAAAACGATCTGTTCAGTTACGGATAGTAATATACGAGGCGTAAGCTAAAAACGATTGATGGACGACTGATGACATCTGGTTTGGAAATTAAATTATGGGACGGTGTTAACGACTCTTAGTCGGTTGGAGAAAACCGGATAGTCATTTTTGGCACAGTACGAATAATTATTGGAACTGGGCATAAATCGAGTATTGAGAGATCGTTTTTCGATTAATCGCAAAATATATAAAACATGTCTAATTATATTATATAGAGGATATTATTGATCACCATTTCCGCAAACGCAAGTAATGGGGACTACCGTGCGTGAAAATTCCGCTAGGTGGCAATAGGTGAGCGTGAGGTTCAACTGCTACGTGATTGGTTATTTAAATGTCATGGTGACATAACTGTCAATATCATACCAAAAATAACCAATGACGTAATAGTTGGACCGTACGCTTACGTATTGCCACCTGTCGGATTTTTCATACCCCCCGTAGCATATGGGTATGATTAAATTAATAAATATAATATCACTATATTCTTTCGAAAGAATAGTGAGAGGTAGGGATAGAAACCAGTACCTCTTGCTGAGTAGTGATATATTTCTTACTTGAGACCCATCAACAGTAATTAAGTAAAAAAAAACAAAATACCGCAGTCAATTTAAAAACACTCTGAACTTTGAATCGATCAGTCTGATTCGGGAGAATTATGGTACAATTTATCGAATATGTGAGATGTTCAAAATTGATCTAAAAAATCGATTACTCTAAATAATCTCAACAAAATGGTTGACAACAGTTAATAGAGATGCATATCTGATTGGATATTCGTGTAGTATCGAAACGTTTGGTTTCACAGGTATTCAACGGCTGCCCGCTGAGGATAAACTGTACGGCGTCCTGGATACATCCTGACACAAGGGATCAACACATACTTATTGGTGAGAGCCTTATGAATAAAATAAAATAAAATAAATAAACAAATGTTAGACAACATCACATACGTTGATCCGATTCTGTGCTGTAATTAGCTTAAGCACTTGTGTAACAGAAATAACAACGACGGTATCATAACAGCCAGACCCAAGACAGGATAGAAAAGTTGTTTTCCCATATTGACCCGACCGGAGATCGAACCCGGGACCTCAGGTAGGTATGGCGCGACGCCAAATTCCGGCCCGCTCATCTCTCGGTTTCGGAGATCGTCAAAGATATATGGATATATAAAAAGATTCCTCATTCTCGTTCTCATGACTCTAGGTGCTGAAGAAGGTATCTACACGTTGAACCTGAACGAGCTGCACGAGACCGCCATGGACCAGCTCTGCCCGCGGCGGACCATATGGATGCACGTCATCAAGGATGTCCTTATGTCGCTTTCAGGTGAGAATATAGCTCGACCGCTCAAATGGTTTGGAGTACACCCACACGTAGTAGAGGAATTTAAATAAAAATGTTTATATTTATTAGAAGTATTTAGCATTTATTACTATTGCATTTAGTATGTATAAGAGTTCATGCAATGTAGTGTGTTTATATGGAAAGGTGGTATAATTTTTTAAAACTCTGCAAAACTGACTAAACAATGATGCAATAAATGATGGAATAAATAATTTTTGAATTTTTTTGAATTAAAAATTTTGAATTGAGAGTTAGAAACATGAAATTTGAAATGCGTTGGGGGTAGAACGGGGGTTCAAAGTTCGAATGAAACTTTGTCGTTTTTGAAGTGATTCAAATTAAATTCAGTATTATAAAATGTAAACTCCTGCTACAATAGCCTGACGTGGTTTTCACTGTTGTTCCTCAGGCAAGACCCCCTCGCTGTACCGGCACGAGCTGCTGGCGCTGATCGGCAGCGCGCGAGGAGGACGCTCCCTACGTGTGCTGCCGCCGCGCCTGCTGCCGCGCAGGTTCGCGCTCACCACGCGCGTGCCCGACACCAGAGGTGAGCCCGCCTTACTTATGCACCACTCGCTGCTGCCGCCGCGCCTGCTGCCGCGCAGGTTCGCGCTCACCACGCGCGTGCCCGACACCAGAGGTGAGCCCGCCTTACTTATGCACCACTCGCTGCTGCCGCCGCGCCTGCTGCCGCGCAGGTTCGCGCTCACCACGCGCGTGCCCGACACCAGAGGTGAGCCCGCCTTACTTATGCACCACTCGCTGCTGCCGCCGCGCCTGCTGCCGCGCAGGTTCGCGCTCACCACGCGCGTGCCCGACACCAGAGGTGAGCCCGCCTTACTTATGCACCACTCGCTGCTGCCGCCGCGCCTGCTGCCGCGCAGGTTCGCGCTCACCACGCGCGTGCCCGACACCAGAGGTGAGCCCGCCTTACTTATGCACCACTCGCTGCTGCCGCCGCGCCTGCTGCCGCGCAGGTTCGCGCTCACCACGCGCGTGCCCGACACCAGAGGTGAGCCCGCCTTACTTATGCACCACTCGCTGCTGCCGCCGCGCCTGCTGCCGCGCAGGTTCGCGCTCACCACGCGCGTGCCCGACACCAGAGGTGAGCCCGCCTTACTTATGCACCACTCGCTGCTGCCGCCGCGCCTGCTGCCGCGCAGGTTCGCGCTCACCACGCGCGTGCCCGACACCAGAGGTGAGCCCGCCTTACTTATGCACCACTCGCTGCTGCCGCCGCGCCTGCTGCCGCGCAGGTTCGCGCTCACCACGCGCGTGCCCGACACCAGAGGTGAGCCCGCCTTACTTATGCACCACTCGCTGCTGCCGCCGCGCCTGCTGCCGCGCAGGTTCGCGCTCACCACGCGCGTGCCCGACACCAGAGGTGAGCCCGCCTTACTTATGCACCACTCGCTGCTGCCGCCGCGCCTGCTGCCGCGCAGGTTCGCGCTCACCACGCGCGTGCCCGACACCAGAGGTGAGCCCGCCTTACTTATGCACCACTCGCTGCTGCCGCCGCGCCTGCTGCCGCGCAGGTTCGCGCTCACCACGCGCGTGCCCGACACCAGAGGTGAGCCCGCCTTACTTATGCACCACTCGCTGCTGCCGCCGCGCCTGCTGCCGCGCAGGTTCGCGCTCACCACGCGCGTGCCCGACACCAGAGGTGAGCCCGCCTTACTTATGCACCACTCGCTGCTGCCGCCGCGCCTGCTGCCGCGCAGGTTCGCGCTCACCACGCGCGTGCCCGACACCAGAGGTGAGCCCGCCTTACTTATGCACCACTCGCTGCTGCCGCCGCGCCTGCTGCCGCGCAGGTTCGCGCTCACCACGCGCGTGCCCGACACCAGAGGTGAGCCCGCCTTACTTATGCACCACTCGCTGCTGCCGCCGCGCCTGCTGCCGCGCAGGTTCGCGCTCACCACGCGCGTGCCCGACACCAGAGGTGAGCCCGCCTTACTTATGCACCACTCGCTGCTGCCGCCGCGCCTGCTGCCGCGCTGGTTCGCGCTCACCACGCGCGTGCCCGACACCAGAGGTGAGCCCGCCTTACTTATGCACCACTCGCTGCTGCCGCCGCGCCTGCTGCCGCGCAGGTTCGCGCTCACCACGCGCGTGCCCGACACCAGAGGTGAGCCCGCCTTACTTATGCACCACTCGCTGCTGCCGCCGCGCCTGCTGCCGCGCAGGTTCGCGCTCACCACGCGCGTGCCCGACACCAGAGGTGAGCCCGCCTTACTTATGCACCACTCGCTGCTGCCGCCGCGCCTGCTGCCGCGCAGGTTCGCGCTCACCACGCGCGTGCCCGACACCAGAGGTGAGCCCGCCTTACTTATGCACCACTCGCTGCTGCCGCCGCGCCTGCTGCCGCGCAGGTTCGCGCTCACCACGCGCGTGCCCGACACCAGAGGTGAGCCCGCCTTACTTATGCACCACTCGCTGCTGCCGCCGCGCCTGCTGCCGCGCAGGTTCGCGCTCACCACGCGCGTGCCCGACACCAGAGGTGAGCCCGCCTTACTTATGCACCACTCGCTGCTGCCGCCGCGCCTGCTGCCGCGCAGGTTCGCGCTCACCACGCGCGTGCCCGACACCAGAGGTGAGCCCGCCTTACTTATGCACCACTCGCTGCTGCCGCCGCGCCTGCTGCCGCGCAGGTTCGCGCTCACCACGCGCGTGCCCGACACCAGAGGTGAGCCCGCCTTACTTACTATATTATATACTTACTTTTAATTACATTTTTAGTCATCTACCCTTTCTCAAGGGGGAAATGTATTATGTCGAGCTGGCACTGATTTAAAAATCCCCTCGGAGTCTACGCAGTTTCCTCCAACGTAGTCATCTAAAGTTGATGTTAACAGTAAGGAACGTATGTTCTTTCTTTACTAAAACTGGAAGTACTTTCGCCGATCTAGGTGTTATCTTCTCAAGGACCAAGATCCAACTACCAATCTTGGTTTGTTGTATATATAGCTAGTAATGACGTTAACACTGACATTGCGATGTAGGATCGATGTATTGATTGGCTAATCGTGCATTTCGTATGGAACTATGCCAATTCTGCTGACGCTGTATTTGTGTCGATTTGTAGGTAACATAACTAAAACCAATACAGAACCATGGGCTATCCTTTCTCTACTAATACAGTTGTTTGTTTGCGTCAGGTTGTATGCGATGCGCGGTCGCTCGCAACCCGTACAACGGGTACAAGTACCTGTGCGGCGCGTGTCCCGCCGGCCTCTTCCTCATGCAGTGGTACGACCCGCTGCGCAAGTTTATGCTGCTCAAGGTATTTATATGTTGACGAATAGCACATAGCACGTATACACGTTTCATGATCATTACTAATGTTAAATGTAAGAGAGGTAAGGCATGGAAATTTATCTCTCGAACTGGAGCAGCCCGACTGGTGAAATACCTCCACCTTACAGAAGACCGCAGCCAAATAACAATCACTTCTGTGTTGTTGTGTTCCTGC
This sequence comes from Glyphodes pyloalis, assembly GCA_037074685.1. Classification (NCBI taxonomy): domain Eukaryota; kingdom Metazoa; phylum Arthropoda; class Insecta; order Lepidoptera; family Crambidae; genus Glyphodes; species Glyphodes pyloalis. Next base: position 3,338,113 of record JAYKKO010000020.1, read on the forward strand.
GTGTGAAGGTTTACTGAGCTCCTGGGGGGTGCTACACTAGTAGCAGGGGTCAAGCCTTCAAGGTAAGGGCGACAAGTCCAGTAACAGATGTATTATGCTGTACTTGTCGCCCTTAAGCTAGGACCTCATTACCACTTAACATCAGGTGGGATGAGGCCAATCTTGAAGTTTGGTTTGTTTGTAATTAACGCCTTGGCTTTCACTCTGAAAATGCTGAAAATATTAAATTTAAAATTGAATTTTTGGTGCAAAGGTAGTCTGGAATCAGAGAAGGATATAGGCCACTTGTTCTAATCTAATAAATGTTATCTCATAAATATTAATTTTTTAACAGAATATAGAATGCGTTCTACCTTCGCCCCTGGTGGCGTTCGAGCTCATCATCACGCCGGAGCTGGAGTACCCGCTCTTATGCGTCGGTGCCACCAGGAACCCGATGAGACTGAATCTGATTAACATCAACTCCGGTTAGTAGCACAGTGTGGAACCTTACAGGTCGAAGGGGAAATGCCTACCGTACCGTCACTCTCAGCGGGGAACAGAGAGTGGTGTGTGTGCACCGACTAAAACCTCCTCGGTGGCCACTTGACACGCCCCACCCCCTCCGGAACGAGATAATGGATGCCAGGCTTACCCCACGCCTGGCGTCTCCGGTCTTAGCAGCGAATCTGCTGTGCGGCTCCCGCTGCCTACCGCCTCTGCGGATACCCGAGACTCACACTCCGACTCTCCCTCCGAAAGCCAGAATGAGATCCGAGATCCATCGGCCGCGGAGGATCGAGTATGACCCTCTCTTTCTCCGCGGTCCCACCGCGACGCCCCCAGGCCACTGTTGGGTCGCGGAGGACAAGGAGGCCGGCAACAAAACATTGAGGTCCTACTTTTTCTCCGTGATCCACTTCTGCCCTTGCGGGCTTGCCGCTGATATCCATTTATTCTCTGCGGCCCAGCTCGGAATCCGTCTTTGCTTCACCCTGTGCAGTATCGGAAGCTAGGTGGCAAGACCAGGCGCAACGCACCAGACCACATGGTTACCAAGCCCCCCTATCGCTACAAGACGTGGAACCCAGCGAGGGGCCCTACAGGCTTGCTTCAACTTAAGCAATAAGTTTATTTTTAATAAAAAATGCAACAGCAATGATTATATTTAAACACAGTTAATTAAGGCTGGTATAGTGTGTGACTCATCTCTCCACACGTGTATTAATCTTGTATATAAGTATTAGCCCTAAGTAATCAGAGGGATATGATGTAAATATATAAAAGGAGAAACTGACTGACTGACATATTAACGCACAGCCTAAACGGCTAAACGTTGGCACTTGAAATTTGAATGGGATGTAGCTTAGGTACCGTAGAGGTGCAATAAGAAAGGAATTCCGGAATTTCCCACGGGAACGGGAATTAGCGGGAAAATCCTTTTTTAATGAAAAATCTAAACTGCTTAAGTTAGACGCTTGAAATTTGGCATGTAGGTACCTTAGTAAACTTAAAGCATAGCTGCTACAGGATATTACAAAATTCCCGCGGGAACAGGAGTTAGAGTGAAAAAACTTTTGTATGACAAAATATAAAGATAGATGTTTTCAATCTAGCATGCATGCATACCTTAGTAAATATAAAGTTGAATGTGGCTGTATTTTGATAAATTCCCACGGGAACGGGAGTTAGCGGGAAAAAACTGGAAAAACCCTGTAGTCCACGCGAACGAAGTCGCGAGCACAGCTAGTAAACTATAATCGAGTTGATTTTGTCTTTCAATTAATTACTCCCTGGTTCCAATATTACACTGGTTTTGTAAGCTGAGACCTGTTGTGACATAGTTCTGTCATTGCAGGCGCGACGTGGTTCCACTCCTCGGAGCTAGAAGCCGTCGCGGGCAGCTCCAACACGGTGCTGCCGCGAGCCGAGCGGCTGCACACGCTGCGCGCCGTGCACCAGCTCAACAAGGACCACGTGAGACCACACCTGTGTTGTTATTAGATACTAGCGGACCCGACAGACTTCGTCCTGTCAAAAGGCTGCACACGCTGCGCGCCGTGCACCAGCTCAACAAGGACCACGTGAGACCACACCTGTGTTGTTATTAGATACTAGCGGACCCGACAGACTTCGTCCTGTCAAAAGGCTGCACACGCTGCGCGCCGTGCACCAGCTCAACAAGGACCACGTGAGACCACACCTGTGTTGTTATTAGATACTAGCGGACCCGACAGACTTCGTCCTGTCAAAAGGCTGCACACGCTGCGCGCCGTGCACCAGCTCAACAAGGACCACGTGAGACCACACCTGTGTTGTTATTAGATACTAGCGGACCCGACAGACTTCGTCCTGTCAAAAGGCTGCACACGCTGCGCGCCGTGCACCAGCTCAACAAGGACCACGTGAGACCACACCTGTGTTGTTATTAGATACTAGCGGACCCGACAGACTTCGTCCTGTCAAAAGGCTGCACACGCTGCGCGCCGTGCACCAGCTCAACAAGGACCACGTGAGACCACACCTGTGTTGTTATTAGATACTAGCGGACCCGACAGACTTCGTCCTGTCAAAAGGCTGCACACGCTGCGCGCCGTGCACCAGCTCAACAAGGACCACGTGAGACCACACCTGTGTTGTTATTAGATACTAGCGGACCCGACAGACTTCGTCCTGTCAAAAGGCTGCACACGCTGCGCGCCGTGCACCAGCTCAACAAGGACCACGTGAGACCACACCTGTGTTGTTATTAGATACTAGCGGACCCGACAGACTTCGTCCTGTCAAAAGGCTGCACACGCTGCGCGCCGTGCACCAGCTCAACAAGGACCACGTGAGACCACACCTGTGTTGTTATTAGATACTAGCGGACCCGACAGACTTCGTCCTGTCAAAAGGCTGCACACGCTGCGCGCCGTGCACCAGCTCAACAAGGACCACGTGAGACCACACCTGTGTTGTTATTAGATACTAGCGGACCCGACAGACTTCGTCCTGTCAAAAGGCTGCACACGCTGCGCGCCGTGCACCAGCTCAACAAGGACCACGTGAGACCACACCTGTGTTGTTATTAGATACTAGCGGACCCGACAGACTTCGTCCTGTCAAAAGGCTGCACACGCTGCGCGCCGTGCACCAGCTCAACAAGGACCACGTGAGACCACACCTGTGTTGTTATTAGATACTAGCGGACCCGACAGACTTCGTCCTGTCAAAAGGCTGCACACGCTGCGCGCCGTGCACCAGCTCAACAAGGACCACGTGAGACCACACCTGTGTTGTTATTAGATACTAGCGGACCCGACAGACTTCGTCCTGTCAAAAGGCTGCACACGCTGCGCGCCGTGCACCAGCTCAACAAGGACCACGTGAGACCACACCTGTGTTGTTATTAGATACTAGCGGACCCGACAGACTTCGTCCTGTCAAAAGGCTGCACACGCTGCGCGCCGTGCACCAGCTCAACAAGGACCACGTGAGACCACACCTGTGTTGTTATTAGATACTAGCGGACCCGACAGACTTCGTCCTGTCAAATACGAATGTTGCGTTTTTTTCTCCGTAAAAACCATCCTTGGATTTCAACGATAATTAAAAAAAAAGAATTGTCAAAATTGGTCCAAGCGTGGTCGAGTTATGCGCTTACCAACACATTTTGCGATTCATTTTTATATAATAGATTCAGAGATGTGGGGCATACCGATTTATCACTCGAACTGGAACAGCCCGACTTTACAGAAGACCGCAGCCAAATAACAATCACTTCTGTGTTGTTGTGTTCCTATGTGTGAGTAAGGTTTCCGGAGCTTCTGGGGGTGCTACAATATTAGCAGGGGTCAAGCCTTCAAAGTCAGGGCGAAAAGTCCAGTAACAGATTTATTATGCTGTACTTATCGCCCCTAAGCAAGTATTTCATTACCATTTACCCGCTCGCCTCTCGGCCACAAAGGTCGTCGATAATGCCATAAAATTACAAAAATCTCAATAGCGATTGATCGGTGAATCGATTGTAATATTTGACGTTCGCTAGTGAGTGCGGCGTAGAACACTCAAAAAGGGCAATAAAGTTGAAATAAATAAATAAATTAGTGACTATTTAATTTTGACAGGTCCTGGTGTGTCACGAGAACGTTGTGGACATCATCCCCGTCCTCCCCCCCTCGCTGGAGTCGCGCTGGCGCGAGAGGGAGGACGACACGCGCCGCAGGAACAAATTGGTTCAGCGCATACAGTTCGACTTCAACATAGACAGCGTCCGTAAGTATATACCGAGAATGGAGGAACATACTGACTCGTTACGTTAAAATAGCACAATTAATAACTTAGAAATTAATATTAAATAAGCTAAATAAAGTCTCTTTTAAACCACGAAGAGGAGAATAGCATAAACTCGCAATAATAAAAAAAAATACGGCTTCAGTACCTTGTAATAAATCCTATTATAGTCAAGCCGTTGAGTAATTATCGATTTGACATATGTCAAATTGTATCGCATAACCTGCTTACGCCGCCGAGTTATTGCCGATTTGACATATGTCAAATCGTATCGCGTAACCTGCTTACGCCGCCGAGTTATTGCCGATTTGACATATGTCAAATCGTATCGCGTAACCTGCTTACGCCGCCGAGTTATTGCCGATTTGACATATGTCAAATCGTATCGCGTAACCTGCTTACGCCGCCGAGTTATTGCCGATTTGGCTTATGTCAAATCGTATCGCGTAACCTGCTTACGCCGCCGAGTTATTGCCGATTTGACATATGTCAAATCGTATCGCGTAACCTGCTTACGCCGCCGAGTTATTGCCGATTTGACATATGTCAAATAGTATCGCGTAACCTGCTTACGCCGCCGAGTTATTGCTGATTTGACGTATGTCAAATCGTATCGCGTGACCTGCTTACGCCGCCGAGTTATTGCCGATTTGACATGTTAAATCCAACTATGCGCTTACTACATTTATCACATTATTTTGTGCCCAATAGGAGCTAATAATCGGTGGAAAATGTGGAAAAAAAATGGGGAATAAAACTGCCAAGCCTTAGCGGGCAGCTAGCCTTACATTATCATTTGTTGATAAAAAGTAATCCTGTTTAACTTTTGAGTAACACCTAAATGTGACGACAACAAAGTCTAACTAATATTGTCTCTTTAAAAAATACCCCAACAGAGACCACGCTACTATTTTAAAGTTTGTGTCAAAATTTGAAATTATTTATGGAAGTTAGTGGAACGCACTCAAAATATTTGTGAAACATGACGAACAATTTTGGTTTTATCCAATTATGGTTCATTGGTCCTGCCGTGTAACGTCACAACAAACTTTGTATACAGCAACCCCTTAAAATATATAGTTGTTAATATTTTCAACAGTTTTATAGCTCAATATTTTCGTTAATCACGAAAAGTACCAGTTTTTTCTACGAAATATATTGTTGATGGTTATAAGCATGTGACATTGACATCTTTGCAGATAAGCCCCAGAAATTTAGTCGTCAGATCGTCGGTCTTTTGGTATGACGCCAAAATAGAGACTGGCTGATTCATATCCAATGTATCTTAAATATCATGTTTATAAGCTCTATTTTCCCTTAGTTTATAAAATAAGAATGTAAGTTGACATTGCAATCCGTGGCAATCTCTAATGAGGGTGTTCCCGCATAAAATACCTACTAGATGGCGATACGTAGACGTAAGGTCCCAACTGTTATTTCATTGGTGATTTAAATGTCATGGTGACATGTCCGTCAATGTCATGTAAACCATAACCAATCACGTAGCAGTTGGACCCCACGCCTACCTGTCGCCATCTAGTGGATTTTTCGTACGCAAACACCCTTATTAAGATGACGCTTAGCTTCAAGTTTATGTTTGTTTTTAAATATGTTTTGTCAGCGTTTTTTTGCTGGTTGTCCTAATAAAGCAAAATAAATAAAATATATTAATAGTGTCGTGTCGTGTTCCAGTGTGCCTGCAGGACTCGGTGCTTGCCTTCCACAGGCACGGTGTGCAGGGCCGGTCGCTGCGTCACGCCGACGTCACGCAGGAGATCACGGACCAGTCGCGCGCGTACCGCCTGCTCGGACACGACAAGTGAGTCACGAAACATAGACATCCTGATGCTTTGTTGCGTTCGTGATTTTGAGTGTTCCGTACCTAAAGGGTAAAAACGGTACCCTATTACTGTGTTTTGTATAACTGCTCCCAACCCCTTACTTTTGTAATGAAATTGAAGGGGGTGAAATTTTATATGGAGCTTTCGCAGTTTTCAATGTAGCTCTAAATCAGTACAGACTATTTTTACCAACTAAGAAGATATTCTTAGTTACTTCCAATTTGAGTCGAGCGAAGCCGCGGGTAAGAGCTAGTTTATCAATACGACATGCAGTAACCGAGAAGTTGGTGGTTCGGACTTAAGAGTCGCACTAGCCGAGGTACCGGGTTCGATTCCCGGTAATAGATGATGGTGTACGTTTGAAGCATTTGTAAAGGGTTCTACTTAATTGACGACGACGGACTTTGGCGAAGCGCCGTCTTTGAGGTCCCGGGTTCGATCCTCGGACAGGTCAATATGGGAAACCTGGGTGTTGTGGTACCGTCGTTGTTTCTGATTTCTGTAACACAAGTTCTTTAGCTACTTACCACAGAATCAGAGCAATGTATGTGATGTTGTCCAATATTTATTTATTTCTAATCAAAAGTACTTGTCGAGGGGGAAATTCCTACCGCACCGTCACTCTCAGCGGGGAACAGAGAGTGGTGTGTCTGGCTCGCACCGACTAAACCCCCTCGGTGGCCAACGCTGCACAGTTGTGGGGGAGTCGGGATTCCTTGCGGATTCTACACAGGCTCCCCCACAGCGCCTACCGCCAAGCGGCCCATCTCGCCGCGCAAATACGCAGCTGGAGCGTGTCAGGCCACCTGACAACCCCCCCCCCCCCCCCCATCTGCTGTGCGGTTCCGCTGCCTACCGCCTCTACGGACATCCGAGACTCAATCCAGCTCTCCCTCCGAGAGCCAGATGAAGTCCCGAGACCCACCGGTCGCGGAGGATAGGGAGACCGGCAAACGTAATACCGTATCCTCCTCTTCCTCCGCGATCCACCTCTGCCCTTGCGGGCTTGCCGCAGAGAGTCACCTGGTCGCCGCGGCTCAGCTCGGGATTCGTCTTGGCTTCACCCTGTGCGGTATTGAAGTCTGGGTGACAAGGCCAGCCTCAACGTCCCGGACCACAGGGTTTCTGAGCCCCCCCATCGCGACAAGATGCGGAACCTAGCGGGGGGGAATCAAAAGTACTAATTTAACCTCAACAAATGTAATAAGTGAGCCACTTGGGCTTGGACTTGTGGCTCAGTTAGTATTTCGTCGCCCAAATTATTTTATTCATATGGGCGTGAATTATTTCCCATTTTTATAATTTAGCCTCAAGAGTATTAAATATTTATTTTTTGTTTCAGGGTGGTTGTCCTAGAGTCGCATACTCTTCATAATAATACACTCTCCAGTGAAGATGGGAACGACCTGTATATCCTGGCAGGACACGAAGCTTCATATTGAACACAATTCGACATTGGTAATATAACAGTATTGGTAATTTAACAGTAGTCCAAAGTCAAAGTCAATATTTTTTATTCATGTAGATTATATTAGTAATACTTATGAATTGTCTCTATACAATGAAAATGAAGCTACCTCCAACAAGGCGATTCGTTGAAATTGTTTTCTAAGAGGGACCTCACACTAGCGTGTTTCAAGCGTCAGCGTCTTGCTGGCGACCTCTGCACACTAGCGTTGGTTGTCGCACAGCGTCGGCGCGACGCTTGCGCTGGGCGTCCTCTGCACATCGCATTCGAGCGTCGCGCCGCGCTGACGTCATGTACAGTCATGAGAAAATGGAAATGTAAGATTTGAATAACGCACAATATAATGTCAATAATGCAGTGATAAATTAACGCTTTCCAACTTGTACTAATAGAGGAAAAAATATATTTTACCTATTTGACACATGGCCCGAATAGGCAACTTTAGCATTTATTTTCTCGAAAACTAAAAGTACTTAATTGACAAGGGGTTTCTTCGGCAATATGAATAAGTATTTTAAGCTACATCCATATTTGCTATCAGCTAAAAAGTCTTCTACCTACTGATTCTAAAACACGGTCGGGCCGAAACAATTGAGTTGATCATTGTACTGTTGTCAAAATAAAAGCTGCTGCGGCGTCGGGCCGGCGCGGCGCCTGTGCAGCGCAGTCCTGGCGTCCGTCACTTCGGCAAGCTGCAGCGCCCTGTTCAACTGCGCCGCTGCGCAAGCGTTGCGTCGGCGTTGCGTCGGCGTCGACGCTCAAAGAACGCTAGTGTGGGGTTACGCTAATAAAGAAACAGAAAAAAAATCACCTCCCTTTGCGATGCGGGGCTCGAACTCACTACCTTCACGTATCGCGCGTTTCTTATAATTTTTGGTAATCTAACTAGAACCATCTCCTTTACTTGTTACTTGTATGAGAGAGTAGTTGTTGAGGTGATTGAGTTAACGTACAGTCAACGCAAGGTAAACAGATGCAGTTCAAAATTAGTCCTTATGTGCGCGACATAAAAACGTTCCAAAGTGTTTAATATTATGGGACTGAACAAAAATTCTTAATCATCTATTCTATTCACACCTTTACGGACCACGTTAGCAAAGTAAAGTAAAAAAGAGACACTCAACCTAAATACAATAAGACCTAATTTCAAACGTTAACTCTTACGTTTGAGACTGGAGGTGTTAAGCATGCTGAGATAGGCCGAGACTACGGAGTCAGCTGTTTCGCCCCGTTTTGTAACTAATTGGACTACTGTTACTTATTTATACTGTGCCTGTGGTGCCTAGAAATGGCTACAATCGAGAATGGGTGTTGTGTGTATCCAATTACGGTTAAAATTTATGTGAACATGGTACTTCCATATATTTTTCCTTTTTAACCGATTAAAAAAAAGGAGGAGGTTCTCAATTCGACCGTTTATATTTTTTCTATAGTCCAGAGTTGTGATGTATTTTAACCAGGGTTAATAAACATGAAATCTGTCGGTCGATGAATAAAAATATATTTGTTTGAGTATATTGTTTCTATCAAATACGAAATTATTGGTAGGTATGTCATATTTTTATAGTACATACCTACCTATAACGATTATTGCGGTGAATAAGTAAAACCGGATATTTATTATATCGATAAAAATCCCGATATGAATAAAATGTGTAACTATAGTCTTAACTAAAAAAAAATTCACACAGAAAATAAAAATATGTGGAGATTTTGTCGATTACCAGCATAATGGTTTGAGCCTGCCCTCTGGTGTGAGGAGTTTGAATTAATAATTACTTTAAAATTATGTTTTAGCGAAATTTAAATAATGACAGGTGTGTCAATAATATTCTAATATAAATATACAAAGGGGAAAAAGTTAAATCATAATTATATAAAGATATTTATTGTACTGTATCAACATCAGTTTTCATGTAAATAAACATTAATGTAATATAATTAAATCCCTCAAATTGTAATTCATGAAACTTTTTCGCCCTGTGTCTATATAACAAATTATTCCCACAATTTAACGCTTGAACTAAATATAAAAGTTAAAGTATTTAAAAAAAAACATTAAAATAGGATAATCTTACCTAACAAAGATAATGGTCAGTGAAATAGAAAGGTAGCTAAACGTATTTACATCCAAGAGTGACATGATATTTGGTGATAAGGGAGCGCTCTGGTATTACGTAATGCAATTTTTGAACATTATTGACCACCTCCCCCCCCCATGTAACGCACCGTAACGCTTTCGTTACTCCCCCTCCCCCTTTCTTTAGAAATCACGACCACACTAATACAATCAAGGGATTCCCCGGAAACCGTGGGGAAATCAAAAGAATTGCTAAATTGGGAGATTGATTTCTTATTTTTTTTTTATTTTTACGCATCGTAACGTTTTACAACTCGCCCCCACCCAAATTGCGTTACGTAATACTTGAACGCTCCCTAAATGACGTCATTATTTTTGTCATGGAATTAATGTCTGAGGAGTTTCTTCCCGCTTATGCTCCTGTGTTGGAGTTAATGTAAGTTTTCCCAAGAAACAGTATTATCTTCTTTAACGTTTCATGTTTAGGAAAGTGAAAGAAAGTGTTAAAAAGAAACAGAAAAAAATCATCTCTTAAATAATTATTATCAAGATATAAATATAAATGAGAGAAACATGAGTGATGACCCACCCAACAAATAAACTTAAAATAATTTGGTGCTATTTAATTACCTAACGCGTTTATCGTTTTTTACGGGTGTTGCGTTAAATTCGTAGAAATTTTACGCTATCAGGTTCCAGTGAAACGAAACGTCTGATTAAACGCGATGTATTTAAGTCGAATGAATAGTATTCGCAATTTAATGAAACAAATACGAGATATCCGATGGCGGTTAAAAAAGCGCCTGAGCTCATATCCCTGTTTATAAACGGGTATCCTGGGTCCTGGGTTCAAATCCCTGTTTGTGATCTGACAATAGGTGTGACCCGTTTTGAAAATACCCCATCGTGATCGTAAATGTCTTAAGATGAGGGTTTACAATTGGCTACTTGACAGTGTTAACAATAAAATATGAAAAGTGATAGATATGTTAGCTTATTAGTTAAGTAATAATTTTACATGTTTATTTTTTAATTAAAAGCATAGTTAGTATTTTATTTTTGCAAAATAAATTTTACTTTTTTTATCTGTGGACCAAAATAACCGAAACGGATACCACCATTGCAATTCGAAAATGACAGCTGTCGGCGAAAATTATTTATTTTAATGTGGCGAAACAACGATTATTTTACCGATTAAATTGAATTATTGTGTCTCTAACCGTATTAAGAATTTATTGAAACATTTTCCGTTTATCTAAATTAAGTCTTTCCTATGCGTATCGGTTCGATGTCTAGAACGTTGACGTCATAATTGCAACAGTGACGTGAATTGGCGTTTTATTTATTTATTAGGCTTATCAACTATTGCGACAATGTTTCTTACTTTAGTAACATGCGTTGTGGAACTTAGATTAATGTACAACAGATTTACTGATAAACACAACTTGCTCCATGAGGTGCACGGTGTTTTCGCGCGTTTTTTAAATGTGTTACACAAAATCTTATTTTTCTCTGGTTATTTACATTTTTTCCAGATAAATCGAATTGTTTGGGATATAAAATGAACGGGCGCACATTTTACAATACTTTTTCAAAAACTGTCAAGTAGCCAATTAAACTAAATGGCCGTGATAAGGCAGCCAGAGTTAAATTTTGAAACGGTTGCTTTATAAAAGCCGGCATCTAGGATTTTTTTGGAGACTACTAGATGTGCAAAGACCATAGATTCAATTAATGAGTGAATGGAATATAAGTTTCAGGTTTTATCGCGATTACGGATTTTTGGAATCTTGTATGTAGTATACAGGTTGATTTGTAATAATTTCACGACTCAGTACATTCAAATCAATTCCGTAGTTCATGATAACAGTTTTTGAGCGTCAAAACTTCTTCTATAGGAATCTAGACAATTTCAAATGTTACGATGATGAAATTGAAAAGTAAGGAGTTCTTCCTTACTTTACTAAGTGGTTTTCTTTGAATTAAATGGTCTGTATTTATTCAAATTCATTCAAAATACTTAGTGTTAGCTATAATGTGTCTCGAGCGGACATACAGCGCCATCTAGGAATTGTATTTGGAGAAATTCCTTGTGTAACCAATAAGCAATCCGTAAATCACTGCCATTTTACCTAATGTTAATTCAATGAAACAATATTTTGCCTAACAAAGGCCAATGTGTATATGAAATGAAGGTTTTGGAAATGTTAAATGCCTAAACAAACTTGATGATGGTCGTTAACTCTAAAAGGAAGTGTTCCCGCTTTCCGGACCGGGATACCAGCTACCGGATATATCGCACACCTAACAGGGATGTTGACAGCTAGTCAACTGAGATACTCTTAAATACCTGTCAAAACATGATTCCTTGGCTTTTTCTTAAGCTGACGTTGGCGTTAGATATATTGGAGCAGACAAAGTGACCAAATTCATCTGAACAGTTTAAAATGTCAATAAGTTCCATACACTACTCTACTAGTTACAATTAATATCAGAACATTCATTATTTCATTAATTTATGAGTAGATAATTAGCCAATTACTTCTAAACACACAACTAACCAATAATGTGTTGTGTGGATAAAAATTATTGATTAGCATCTGCTCATAATTATAATAATGCTAATTCAGATTTAAATTCAGATACTAATGATAACTTGTAGTGTATGGAATTTATTGAAATCTACTATTATTTTTTGTTGTACTGTCTAAATGATAAACGTCTTTTAGATAGTTAATTCGTTTTTCGTTCTCCTTTAAAGTTGGTGTTTTCGAGTTACGCCTGTTCTAGGTGTGCGATATGAGTTCACATCACAGTGAACAGTGGCATAAGTATTATATTCGAGGTAAATTTATCGGACGGGACACCCTAGCGGAGTTTAGTTCGCTACCCTACTGTTTCGTTTCAGTAGCTGTAGGTTAGGGAGCGTTCAAGTATTACGTAACGCAATTATAGAAGATTTTTTATTTTTGAAGGGGGGGGGGGGGGGGGGGTTACCCAACCGTAACGTTTTTCTGTATTCCCGCTTCCCTTTTCTTTAAAAAAGACGACCACACTAATACAATCGAGGGATTTCCTGGAAACCGTGGGGAAACCAAAAGGGTTACCAATTTGGGAGTTTCACGTTCTACAAATCGTCCCCCCTAAATTGCGTTACGTAATACTTGAACGCTTCCTACAAGCAATAGGCAAACAAATATTCGAACACTATCGGATATATCGACCAGGGTGTATATGTCACCGTAGGATTATAAACATCGTTAGATAACAATATATCCATAGCTGGGCATTAACTCGTTAATCCGTTAAGCGTTAATTAATGATTAACGGATTAACTTTTAAGTTAACTTTAAAAACTTTTAACGGACTCATTAACTTCCGTTAATAATCCTAAAGTCCGTTAATCGTTAATCCAATGCCTACTATCCACCGCATGGCACCGCGAGTGCGAGTCAGAAAGCTGCGAATAGATTCATTTTTAAACACGACGGAACGGAGCGGGTATATGCGTTTAGGGTGAGAGATGTTTGTGCAAAGTAATGTTTCCTCCACCTATCTTCTAAAAGAATGGTCCGATTTTGATGCGGTTTTCAATAACAGGTTTGTGTTTGATGAGATGTACAATTTTGTTTTCAGAAATGTGTACGTTGTAGCTTAAATGCATGCTTCCAAATAATAAAAATTACATCTGTAATTCATTAGAGGGCGCTACAATATTAGTGTGCAAAATAATATGGCAATAATATTAAAACAATGCGTGTAGATAAGGAAGTGTGTAGGTAATATTAGATACATTGAAAAAGTGTACTGTACAGTGCAGTAATCAAAACCCTATCATGGACGACATGGAATCGGATTCCAGGTCCTGGTGAGAATTCATGACCATGCATCCATCCATTTTGATTATATTTTAACGGATTAACGTTAACTTGCGTTAATTCTTCAGAAATGTAACGCTTTAACGTTTAACGAAGCTAACTTTTTTAGTAACGGATTAACGATTAACGAAGTTAACTGTTTGATTAACGGTGCCCAGCTATGAATATATCTTGTGAGATTGTAAACTGTCGATGGATTGTGAACCCTAACATATGATCGCTATTTTATAATCGATTGTAATCTAACGATGTTTATAATCTTACGGTGACATATACAGAAGTGCCCATCATTATTTATTGCGTTAATGTACAGCTACTGTGATCTTAAAAATATGTATTTATTATTGATAGGTTTATTTGCTTTCAATGAAATCAAATGACGTCTCAATATTTTACGTTTATACACGATAAGATCTTCATTTTATTTACACACCTGCATTTTTATTAAGTGACAATGTATTTATTAATAAATTAACAATCCCCCAATTAATTAATAAACCAAATAATTGTGATTATTATTAAAACCGCGTATTCTAATGCGATGGGTAAATTTTACGATTTATGATTATAGTAATAAAATGAAAAGACAATCTTTCGGTGTGTTACAATTTATTCTAGATTATAAATAAATTAGACGTTTTAAAAATCGATAAAAAGCTTGCTTATATTGTATGTTTTTGTAAATATTATTACAAATATTCCAATTAGTTTTAGTCAATTGTAAAGTATCATTAGCGTAGTTTGTAATTTTAATGTATTTAATTTTTTAATGATAACCTCATATTTGGAGAGTTAATTGATTAAGAATAGAGCTACACACAGAAAGCAGGATATTTAATTTGTCTTATGATTTTTTCCATGCCGTACTTTGTTGATGTTTATAAAGGCTGCCAAAATATAGTATGTATGCTTTAACAGAATTTTTACTTATTAATAAATTTTGAAATCTTGATTTCTGTGTGTGCTAGGAGGCAATGGACTGGCGATTTATTTATATTACCTGCAGGGTTATTATTTTTATTTATGTATAAATGTAAGTACAGAGAAGCTAACTTGGAAAATGTCTTCTAATTTTTTTTTACCTAAAATGGATATGTATTGCAGTATCATTTTAACCATTTGAGATTATAAGATTTATTTATGATTCATGATTGAGCAGAAAACGGGTAAAGTGCGAGAAAGTTGTTTTAAATATGTTTAAGTAGGTAGATAGAACAATTTTTAATTTTTAGCTGCCCTAGTGCCAACAAACGCGCGAATATGAACTTCGTGAAGAAGTTTTTTAATTATATCCTCTTTAATTTTACTCCTAAGTGTGCCCTTTAAAATTATTATCTTTTATATATTACTAGCTGTGCCCGCAACTTCGTTCGCGTGGACTTCATACTTTCATAGTCGGTACCCCTATCTCTCCTAATTTTCGAAACATTGTGCCAAAAAAGAGAGTAGCCTATGACCGTTCTCGAAGTTCAACCTATACCAAATTTCATCAAAATCGGTTCAGTGGTTTAGGCGTGAAAGCCGGACAGGCAAACAGACAGACAGAATTACTTTCGCATTTATAATATCAGGATGGATATCACAGTGATGTAACAACGAATTATAGTTTCGTTTGATAATGCGCGTACACGCTAGTCACCGCCTAAGATACATGTGAGGCGAATAAGAGGGGGGGGGGGGGATTGAGTGACGCTTTAGAAAATGTATAATCACTTGCAGTTCGAGATTGGTTCTTATGCCAAAGGTACAAAGTCTAAAATGTTTTAGTATAACGTGCTTTTGACTGACTATGTCAAATACTGGGGGGTGACTGGGTCAAAAACAACGTTTCTATTAAGTCCGTCAGTTAGATATCAAAATACAATGAAAACGTATTTTTCGCTTTAACATATAAATAAAAAATGATGATTATACGGAACATCAAAGTTCAATGACGATTCAAAACTTTTATTTGTAACCTTACTTGAAAAAAGAAATAGGTAGATATTTGAGTAAAAACTCAAATGTGAGGCAGTTAAATACATTTTAATGTATCACACTAAATTTGAGCGGTATCTATTTTATTTAATTATTGTTTTATTATGATGCAAGTAAAAAATACGTATTTTATATTTTTTGCTAATCTGACTGTTGGAATAAAATATTAGTCTTATTTTCAAATACCATCATGTGACACATTTAAGTTCAAAATTCAAAATTCAAAATTATTTATTCCATCATAAATCATTTTGTACATGAAATAAACAAGGGTTGACCTCTTCTATTAAGTGCAATAGCACCTGTGCCAGAGGAGGCCACTCTTCCTCAACACTTTCCTACGTTTAAAGACGAAATAAAATAATTTGAATGCGCAAAATTACTAACATAGAAAAACAAGTAAGGGGACAATACAATTTTGTGTGTGTGTGTTTTTATATATATGTGCAGGTATGTGAGTGTGTGTGTGTGTGTGTGTGTATGTGTGTGTTTGTTTGTGTAAATAAGTGTGTTTGGGAGAAACAAAACTGTTTATCTGAAGTATTTTAGTAAACATTCTGATTCGTTATAGTCTAGTGTTTTAAGCCAGGCAACAACTTTTGATTTGCATTCGCGAAGGTGTAGTGGGTGAAATTGCAGAATGTTGTTACATTTATTATACAGATGTGACGAGAGGTACTGAAATTGTGATTTTGCAAATTTTGAGCGTGTTCGTATTTCTTTCGCAACATTATTATTTCTTCTCTTTGCACTTATTTTTGTAGTGTACTTAATTATTGTGTGTTTTTTTAAAATGGTGTGTAGAATAAAGAGTCTTCTAATGGAAAGAGTGTCAGTTAGAGTGTGTAGGGATTCAGTTGGGAATCTGCGTTTTTTAAAATAACAGACCTTAAGTAATGCCCTTTGGGCTCTTTCCGCATTTATAAGTATGGTTTTAGCTGCGCCACCCCAAACTGTTATACAATAAGTGGATATGGATTGAGCCAGAGCAATGTATATTTGATTTATTAGAGTATTTGACGCAATATACCGAAGAATTTTAAATAACCAAATTAATTTACGCAGCCTAGAGCCTACCATCTCAATGTGAGCTTGCCAAGAAAGTCTCTGGTCTAATATAACACCCAAATATTTCACAGTACTCACTCTTGTTATCGAAGGACATTTACATCTAACTTCACTTTGTGAGTTAACTTTTCTTTATGATTGTGTGTTCTTTTGTTTATGTATTCAGCTTTCGAAGATACTTACAGAAATATTGTTAACATTTAAAATTAGATAATATCAGTTATTAATCCCACAGTCCCATGTTTTCTGCTCAATTTTTGTAGTATACCTACCTATAGTGTTCCAATGGAATGCGCTTCGCTTTTATAATTCAGTTTATTTATTTCCCACAATAAACATTTTATTTCGTACCTACATGTTTTTTTTTATTTCCTTTGTGTTTTGGTTGTACTGTTGCACCATTGTATATTTAACCCTGAGTACATACATAAATCAAAATGAATTTTAGTAGCCTTACTTCAGTTTTCAGAAATTTGCCAAAAGAGTTAAAGTATTTAGAGAGATGGACTGCAAAAGGCTGTCAACTGAACAAGATTTAATTATTAACAATTTAGATTTATAAGATTGGGTGAGAGTGATTTAGATAATTACGAAATTATCATTAACAAAGGAATATAAACACTATTATTCTATTCATCAAATGCTCTTGCAATCATTGATCGATAGCTCATATGCATACTATCAATATGATAGATAGATATCTGTGACCTAGCTATATTAACAACTTTCTTCACTTTACTTTTTGAATAATATTTAGTGATTGAAATGAATAATTATGTCAGTATATTTCTTTTGAACGAGAAAATATCTACCAAGTAGGTTGCTTAACCGCCTCATTGAATTAAATTTTATCAAGGGTCACCAATTATTGGTTTATTTATTCCTTCTCTAACCCCAGAAAGCGGAAGTTTATTTTCATGAAAGTTAAGCTGACAGATAGACAGATTTTATGAAAGCAAGAGTGGCAACTCTTGCTTTCATAAAATGTTTAAACATGATATATACTACTGACACTTCTAAGTATTACTAACTTTTTATTATTTTTTGTTTGCAATTAGAACATTTTAAAATAAGTGAGAATTATTTTTGAATGTCATTGAGTAGAGCTGTAAAAGTAACGAAAAAAAACGTACCCGTATGTATTCGGTACTAAAACAATTAGTACTCGTTACTTTCGTATCGTTACGTTACTCGTTCCTTGACGCCTCATAAAACATGTAAGAGCAACGAATCAAATCGTATCGTATTGCGTATGCGTACAGTATGCGTCGCATATCAACATCGGTAATTTGTATAAAACAAGAAACATACTTATACATTACATACCAAGCTCAATTAAATCGCAATCCGTTATGCATTGATAAAAATGATAAAGCAACAAATAGGTGTCGAAAATTATGTATTGACAAAACAATCCAAACAATATTCTAACAAGAAACATGTTTTTTAAACAGCGAAAACAACAACAAAAATATTTTGTTCTTGGAACGAAATAAAAGGTAATATTCAAGACATATTTTAAACAAAACTAAAACAACGAACAAAATATTTTTTCTTATAAAGAAATTGAACCAAAAGTACCGAAATTGTTATGGGCAAACGTTAACATTTATCATCGGCGATCGATACTAAAAGAAATACGAGTAACGAAACGGATTCGTGTGTAACGTTTCGTTACTCGGTACTAGATGGCGCACCCGTTACTCAGTACCGAATACATACGGTTTGCTACAGCTCTATCATTGAGCGAAATCAAATGATTTGTAAATAGGTAGGTATATAAGCCTGCTATTAAAAGTGTGAAAATAAATTCCCTATTTAAATAGGCAAACATTTTTAAATCTTCATAGCATTAAATGCTTTTCTTCTAATTTCATTATAAGAATCGTACAACTAAAACTATAAAAAAAAAATGGTAATTTATTATTAAATGTCTAGATTTGTAATTAACACAAGAGTTTTTTTCCAAGTACCTTTAGAGTTTCTACCTTAATTTAGTTACTTTCAGTTCCCAGGAATATTACCTGCAATATAATTGTATGATTTGATAGTGAATAAGTCTTTCCATATTTCTCTATTTATAAAATTGATAGGATTCACTTGAATAATAAAATAAAAAGTTTGAATTATAATAAAAAAACAATTATAAAATTAGATATAACTTAGTGTTTCGACAGGATGTTAGAGATGTGGATATATATTTTCGTTATCTCAGAAGAGTATCAAGGAGACCTTATAAGTGTACATAAAATACGATAGCTAGACTTAGTTTACCCAATGAACAGAGTTTAATGTTAACTTTTGAGGTTGTCCCAGAGTAAATTCTATTCCAGAATAAAGTGACAAGAAATAAAATTGTGTTTTATTTAGTAATGTTGTTTTAATCTCAAAAAGATTAAATGGTTTTTTAATAGTCTTATTGCATCCGTCTGGTGTAGCATATGGTAATGTGCGATAGTGATACTTAAAAAGTTCTACAAATAGCAGACTTAATGCTCACAAACTTGTGCCAGAAGTACAGTCAGAGGCACTTTTTCAAGTAAAAGAAAAACCATAATGATCCCATGCATTTAATGATATTGAGATATTGTGGAGCCAACCAAATATAGAACAAGAGCACAGGTAATAGATTTTTAGTAAGATTTTAATGGCTTTTGAATGATTAAAAGCATTATGACTATACACTTTGGACTTTGTATCAACCTTAAATCACAGGCAAGAGCTAAAATCTAATTGCCAATGTTTATCTTCTTGATGTGCTGTTCACCAAACTTTAGGTACAAACTTGGTCTCGTCGATTACATTATGTTCTAAATTTTAAATTGAGTATGTAATGAAAGCACTTAAATTCTTTAAAATTAATTTAATAACTAATTATCAAATACTTAAATAAATATCACATTATTCGTCTTCAATAGTCTCCACATCGTCTCCTTCCTCTTTCTTCTTGCCTGCGCCCGATTTGCGAGCGGACGCTATACTTTTGTACTGCTCAAAGGCTTCACCTAAGGGTTCCACAAATCTATCAAATTCAATGTCTCTCATGGCATCCAACACATCTTGCCCATTTAACGCCTTTCTCTTCTTATTCTTAACGATGTTTGTTGCGGCAGATGTAACGTAGAGCACAAATACTGATGCCGCTTTGGCCAGCCCAGTCCTCGCCTCTTTAGATATAGAGACACCTTCTGGCAAAGCCTCCTTTACTATCCTCGTGACAACTGTGAGTGGTAGATTCAAATCTTCGAGTTTCTCAGCCATTTGGGTGGCTTTCAAAGTGTATTGTACCTACCAGAAAAATACAAAAAGCGCATGAAAATTGCCGCGCAACTGTTGATTTTTTGTTCTGACAGTATGTGTGTGTGAGTGTCACTGTCAGACCGCCAGACCACAGAAAATTAACATGATAATGCTACCGTATAATCATCAATGACTAGAAATGCGACTTAGCTGCACTCTTTGTTAGTACGGCAGTATTATTATTATATAGATTGTACAAACGAAACGCATAAAATAACAATATTTCAATAAATTTATCTACTAGCTATATCTAGCGACTTTCGTTATTTGTAATTTAAAGCAGGTAGGTATGTATCCTATATATTTATTATAACTCTGATTTTTATGTACAGAGGTAATAATATTAAATTTTTAAAACGCCATGTGACTTGACTGAGTTGAATGGGTGAAACTGACTCAAAAAAAGATGAGAGAAAAGAAATGTCTTACAGGCCTAGCATGCGCCACGCAAGTAAATTTTATCGCGCGCTTAAGAAATATCACAATCAATTCGTCAGCTGCTGATTGGCTGAAAATACGAGTACGGTGTACTATCACCCAATCAACGGTAGAAACTTTTGTCGTCTCATGCGAGATATTTGACGTATTGCGCATGCTAGGCCTTATAGTCACAAAGAGGTAAATTAATGCTGTCGTCACATTCGTTTACACAACTGTAGTTGGAATTTATAAGTCTGAGCATAGAGGCGTTTAGTAGTAAGGTCACTTATTTGTAATTGTAATCAAGTTTTGGGTCAAAATAAATTTTATGATTACGTTTGTTGACAGCAACCATGTAATTTCAAATGTCAAAAAGGTAGCGATTATGTATTTATAAATATAAATATTGGATAATATCACATAATTGGCTACTTGACAGCTTCCGCAAAAGTATTGTAAAATTTTAATATTGTGCGCTGTTTACTTTAATTCGATTTACCTATACGGATTTTTTTTTATTATCTGAGAAAAATAAGATTTTTTGTAAATCATTTGAAATGCGCGCGAAAGCGCCTGTTCACGTGACAGTTGAAGATTGTGATGTCAGCATTCCATAATCCAAATGGTCGGTCGGAAAGATCTGATCGTATTGCGTTAAATGATTTGTTTAAATACCTATCTAATTTTTACCTACAAACTTGTTTATTAACTACGACAATAATGCCACATTTCAAGTCGTGTGGTGTGCCAATGTGCACAAATACTATCACCAAAAATCCTAATATATTATTTATACATGTTCCTAAATGTCCTCAACGTCGAAAGCACTGGTTCCTGATGGCAGGGCGAGATCCAAATAAGACATCAGAAAAATCCAACGTTTTCTTTTGTGAAGACCACTTTGATGTAAGTATCTATCTAAAATATATCCAATTTATTTCAATAACTTTTTACTTAAATTATTTCTTACCGCTTTAACGTTACTTTACAGCTACCTAATGACATGGATAATTATATGGAATACTGTGTAATGGGTTCCATCCGTCAGATACGTATGAAATCAAACTGTTTTCCAACAAAATTTCAATGTCAACTAAACAGTAAAAAACGTACCATGCCTCCAGAAGCTGAGCTAGCCGTGATCAAAAGGCAATATTTGACGCCAGCCACATCAGGCACGACATTAAATAGTGGTGAGTAAACAAGTCCAACTTACGAAAGGGATAAATAATATTATATTTGAGTCGTGATTAGGCCAGTCATTCCCGGTTTCCTCTGTTTTTCTAGTTTGGAAAACGTTCAGGCTGAGTTTAGATTGTTGCAACCCGGATTACAATAAAAGATTGTGTTTTATATCATCTGTTCCCATAATTTATGTAAATGATAACTATTGGTTAGATAATTCATCGCATGAGCTGCTCTCGTAATATAAATATTGTAAATTGTATGAAAAAATTTAACTAACTTGAGTAACTAATATTAGGTTTATTTATTTTTTATTTAATACCTACATAAGTAAGGTTGAAAAATAAAGCGAAATTACTAACTTGTCCTCACAAGAATGAATAATACACAATTTCATGCAACAAAAGAGGCTTAAAATTAAAGTTTTCTTCTATGAGGTACGGAGTAAAATATATTTTAATCAGATGTAAGAAAAGAAACTTGGTGAAAGCTCCAATATCTGGGGAAAATTTCGGTCCTCAGGGGTCCCTAGTCATCTTTGGTATAATACCAGTAAATAGGCAAGTCAGAAAATTACATATTAACAACATTCCAATTGTTCCAGGTGTTCAAACAATTACTGATAAATATAACTGTATCCTAACAATCCACACTCAAGATGGGGCAGTCCAAGCATGTCCTAAAACAACTTCTAAACCTATTCAAGTATGTTTAACAACAAAGATTGGAAGTAAAGCCGTACAAAATCCTTACAAAGTAAAAGATGAAAATATATCCCCTGTACAAACAAATACCACATGTACCTCAACATCACCATTAACAATATGTAAATCTGAAATTGGATCACCAAGGTTTAGTAAAAGGACAAAGGGCGAACTATTCAGAAAGGAGAACTCGGACACTTCATCTACAAACAGTTTGTCAATATCAAGTACAGACACTTCACCAACTTTTTGGTCTTCTCTTGCAATAAAACAAGAAACCCCGGATGAACTATTTGAAATAGAAGAAAAAACTACATCAGAAGATTTATGCAGAACAACAATTCACACAACATCACCATTAACAATATGTAAATCTGAAATTGAAACACCAAGTTTTAGTACAAGAACAAAAAGAAAACTATCCAGAGAGGAGAACTCTGATATTTTATCTACAAACAGTTTGTCAATATCAAATGCAGACACTTCACCAACTTTTTGGTCTTCTCTTGCAATAAAACAAGAAACCCCGGATGAACTATTTGAAATAGAAGAAAAAACTACATCAGAAGATTTATGCAGAAAAACAATTCACGCAACATCACCATTAACAATATGTAAATCTGAAATTGGAACACCAAGTTTTAGTACAAGGACAAAGGGAGAACTATTCAGAAAGGAGAACTCGGATACTTCACCAACTTTTTGGTCTTCTCTTGCAATAAAACAAGAAACCCCAGATGAACTATTTGAAATAGAAGAAAAATCTACATCAGAAGATTTATGCAGAACAACAATTCACACAACATCACCATTAACAATATGTAAATCTAAAATTGAAACACCAAGTTTTAGTACAAGAACAAAGAGAAAACTATCCAGAGAGGAGAACTCTGATATTTTATCTACAAACAGTTTGTCAATATCAAATACAGACACTTCACCAACTTTTTGGTCTTCTCTTGCAATAAAACAAGAAACCCCAGATGAACTATTTGAAATAGAAGAAAAAACTACATCAGAAGATTTATGCAGAAAAACAATTCACGCAATATCACCATTAACAATATGTAAATCTGAAATTGAAACACCAAGTTTTAGTACAAGAACAAAGAGAAAACTATCCAGAGAGGAGAACTCTGATATTTTATCTACAAACAGTTTGTCAATATCAAATACAGACACTTCACCAACTTTTTGGTTTTCTGTTGCAATAAAACAAGAAACTCAAGATGAACTATCTGAAATAGAAGGAAAAACTACAGCACAAGATTTATGCAGAACAACAATTCAAATGACAGTATATTTGATCCAAAATAATCCTATGTATTATATCGGTATTCCAAAGGAATGCTATTTTTTAATTCAATTAATACAAAGACTTACAAAACTTCCTGAAGAGCACATAGTGTTGACATTAAAAAAAATTAGATTAAATACACCTTTTTTGGAGCTTGCAGACCAATTTGGCATTTCTCGGTCTTATGCGAGTAAAATATTTATGAAATCTGTACCTTTAATTGCAAGACATATGCATCCATTTATAATCAAATCAAACAAAAGGGCTATAAAACGAAACCTACCTATCAGTTTAAGACATAAGTATAGTAATATCTATTGTATCATTGATTGTCTTGAAATAGAAATACAAAAACCAGCCAAATCTATAGAACAAGCTGTAACATGGTCAGAATACAAAAAAGCTAATACAGCTAAATACTTAATCAGTTGCACCCCTGATGGTTTTATTAACTATGTATCTCCCGGATACAGTGGAAGAATCACGGATGTAAATCTTGTACAGGACTGCAATTTTTTAGATTGTTTAGTGCCAGGTGTACCTATAATTGCAGGCAGGGGATTTCAAAATATTGTAGGATTATTACCGCAAAAAGATATACTGTCAAAACAGGATGTAATCAAGACAAAACAGATGGCAAGTTTAGGGATTCTTATTGAAAAAGTTGTAAGACGTTTACGAGAGTTCTCTCTGTTCAAACTTCATACTGTTGTAAACAAAAGACTGCTAAAATATTTAGATGACTGTATTGTTATTGTATGTGGACTTATTAATCTACAGGATAGTTTAATAAAAAATACATAATATTCTCAGTGTTTTATTTGTAAAACGTAATTATTCGTATACCTAAGTTGATTTACAATAAATATAGGAATGTCTTATTGCCGAGGTATTAATATTAGCAAAATTAATATGAAAATCTATAATATAAAACAATATGTTATTTGATTACACGTACAACCTTTTGGTTTACACCCGAACAACTTTGAATTGAGCCGATTTCTTGTATGTTGATGTTACTTGTTATTTGTGGTAATATTATTTATTATTGCGGGCATGTGCGCTTTTGAAACTTAGGATGGTTGTTGAATAAGAAAAACCATAACAGCCAAAGAGCCAGGCGGAATGGTCTTTATATCCCAACTCGCCCCCCTGAATCGAGGCGGCCGAGCGTGCGAAGCCATTCCCGCCTTGAGGTTCTATTCCCAAAAAAGAAATCGTTAGATAATAAACTTGATTGCACAAAAACATTACAGAAATTGGTTTTACAGATTAAATAAAGTACAATTTAGGCGGTCTTATTGCGAGGAAGCTACCTCTTCCAGACAGCCTTAAGGTAGATGGTTAAATAGTAGATGATGGCGAGAAATGGATTAATTAAAAGTTTGGGAATTAAACCGTGGTTTTTGATTTGCATAAATAATATTTTGTTTTTCTAAAACGCTTAATTCGCATCCGAGGTCGACTGGTTACGACTATTGAGAATTAAAAATTGCTATACCTTTACAATGTGGTTTACTGAAAATAACTTCTATACAATAAGTGAATTTTTAAACTATTCAAAAATAGGTTAGATTTTTAATTTTGTTCTGTGTTAAATTAGTTGATAAGGATTTGCATGCCAATGTTGGTAAAATATGTTTTATTTATTTTTAACATCTTTTGTACCATACTTTATGCAAATAAATATATTTCTATTTCATCGGATCCGATATAGGTATTTCGTAGTAGTAGACAGCCACGGAGGACCGTGCTAGGCCGGCGGGGGTTTCCCCACACCCCCACCTATAAACTCGAAACTAAGGGATTCTCTTGAAATGAAAAAAAAAAACCTTTAAAAGAGCACTCCCGGGTACAATTGACCACGACATGATGGGGTACACTTAAACATCGAATAAATTCGGGATGAAAGATCCCGAATTTATCAGTTTTCATTTTTCGTTTGTTGTAGATTCCTTATTAAAATGGGAAGAACATATGAAAGAAAAGTCAGGGCAAAACCTCGTATAAAGGTGGTTATTTACGACAGTTAAACCTTGTCATTCATTTATTTTTAGAGTTCATAATTTGTGATATTGATTATTACAAAATGTTTAATAAATAAATAAATATTGGACATCACATACACTGATATGACTCTGTGGTAAGTAGCAAAAGCACTTGTGTTACAGAAATCAGAAACAACGACGATACCACAACACCCAGACCCGAGACAATATAGAAAGTTTCCTATATTGACCTGACCGGGGATCGAACCCGGGACCTCTGAGATGGTTCGACGCCAAAGGCCGACCCGCTCGCCTCTCGGCTACGGAGGTCGTCAATAATATTATCTGTTACTACTTATTAGGTAGATAAGTATATCATTTTATTATATCTATTAAAATGTGGAACTTACATTGAGATTGAGATAACCACTAAATTTAAAACTTGAGACATATAAAGCTTATTAAATTTATAATTTGGTAATCCCTACTAATATAATATATAATATAATATTATAAATGCGAAAGTAACTCTGTCTGTCTGTCTGTTACGCTTTCCTGCTTAAACCTCTCAACCGATTTTGATGAAATTTGGTAGAGGTATACGTTGAATCTCAAGAACGGACATAGGCTACTTTTTATAAGAAAATAAGGGGGGAGGGGGGTAATACCACCTTTGAAAGTTTATATGGAAAAATGTTTATTTTTGAAGTTAGAGATATGAAATTTGGCACAAATATAGCTCGAAACTTGGATTAAAATATAGACTACTTTTTGTTTCGAATATTAGGGGAGAAAGGGGTAAACCCGACCATGAAAGGATGTAGTCCACGCGAATGAAGTCGCGGGCACAGCTAGTAATAAATAATACCTACTTTTATAACCAAATCGGGTTTTCATTAATCTAAGTTTGCATTAGGAAGACCTGGGGATCAAGTCTCCCAGAGTAGGAGACACTAATTCTTTTTGGAAACTTTTGAGAAAATGACAAAAAAAAAATTAATACTTATAAATATAAAAATCAAATAATGGGGAACAGTAGTAAACAATATTGACCACCTACATATATGTATGTATTATTTATGTATATCTAAAATTTAAAAAAATATATATAAATAAGAAACCAAAATGGCGATCAAGCCTCCGCAGATACCCTTAATACCCAGTTTGAGTTTGAGGCTTCCATTTTCTTCTTGAATTTTCTACAAACCCACGCGAAAAAAAACCACACTGCAAAAAAAAATACATGATAAAATACAATAACAATACAACACGTTTGTCTTCTCTCTTACTCTTTGTGTAGATAAGGATTTTCAAATAGGTACCTTTTTATTTTTGCCGGTTTCTTCTCGGTAGGTTTCTAATCACGAAAGGATGAATTGAAGATTAATCAGAAGTTCGGGAATTAAAACGTGGTTTTTAATTTGCGTTTAAATAATATTTAGTTTTTTGAAATCGCTTAATGCCCAGTTCTAATATTTTAAGATTCGTACAGGCCTAGCATGCGGCACGCGATTAAATTTTATCGCGCTCTTAACAAACGTCAAAATCGATCGAAGTCAGTGCGTCAGCCGCTGATTGGCTGAAAATACGAGTGCGGTGTGCTATTAGCCAATCAACAGTCTAAAAACTTTTGTCGTCTCATGCGAGAAATTTGACGTATTGCGCATGCTAGGCCTGGTAATGTGTTAAAAATGACAATCCGTTGTTCTCCAACCGACTACGAGTCGATAAATTATACTCTTCCATACAGCTGTCATCAGTCGTCTGTCGGTCGTTTTTAGCTTATCTACGCCTCGTATAATTTATTACTATCCGTAACTATAACGGATTGTTATTCAAATATTGGAACCGGGCATTAGTATTGCTTTCAGTAACTGAATAAATGTGACAGTATTTGACTAAATGTGAACATGGGAGTGGAGGAGAGCTTTCTTTACGGTGAATTTCATTCGCTCACAACAGTGCCTATCGTTTTTTTCTTGTGAATTTGCTTAATTTTGGTGCAAATTTTAATTTATGGCTCGAACTGGAGCAGCCCGACTGGTGAAATACCTCCACCTTACAGAAGACCGCAGCCAAATAACAATCACTTCTGTGTTGTTGTGTTCCTGCGTGTGAGTAAGGTTTCCAGAGCTCCTGGGGGGTGCTACATTAGTAGCAGGGGTCAAGCCTTCAAGGTAAACTGCGACAAGTCCAGTAACAGATTTATTATGCTGTACTTGCCACCCTTAAGCAAGGACCTCATTGCCACTAATAAGGTGGGATGAGGTCAATCTTGAATTGCAATATATATAAAAAAAAAACATTTTTTTTAAATAAATGATCAACATTCGTCCAATTTACAACTGTTTACGGCAACTGTAGATGTATTTTAAATTAATATATGTATAACTAGCGACCCGCCCCGGCTACGCACGGATGTAATGTAAATACTTAGAAATATTTACTTTTCTATTCTATATTGCAAATAAAAACCTTCCTCTTGAATCACTCTATTTATTAAAAAAAACCGCATCAAAATCCGTTGCGTAGTTTTAAAGATTTAAGCATACTAAGGGATATAGGGACAGAAAAAGCGACTTTGTTTTATACTATTTAGTGATAATTAATCTATCGATAACTAACAAATATTCGATGAATACAGCTCGATTAATACTAAATAATCAAATCTAGAAAATACAATCAAGCTTTCATAAAAAAGTAAACAAGAATAAATGAATCTAATTTTTATGAGCACTTAAAATGTGAAGATGATATTAATGCAATTTGTAATTGGCTACTTGACAGTTTTTGAAAAAGTAATTTAAAATGTGCGCCCGTTCATTTTATATCCCAAGCAATTCGATTTATCTGGAAATAATGTAAATAACCAGAGAAAAATAAGATTTTGTGTAACACATTTAAAAAGCGCGCGAAAACGCCAAGTTTCGTCACTGTTGCAATTATGACGTCAACGTCCTAGACAACGAACCGATACGCATAGGAACGACTTAATTTAGATAAACGGAAAATGTTTCAATAAATTCTTAATACGATTAGAGACACAATAATTCAATTTAATCGGTAAAATAATAATTGTGTAGTGGTATGATGTGGTGTGTGGCGGTGTGGTAAGTTATTTCAATACCTTGACGTAGGTTGGTGTGCGGAGAGAATCTCAAACGCCGATTCACAGTTGGTCATTTATTTGCGAAAGCAAAGCACAGAAAAGTTACACACAATACACACACAAGAACATGCTTCCTTTTTTATTTGTTTGACATTTCAACTTTTTTTGTTTATATTTTTTTTACCGCAAATTATTAGTGGCCAGCATAAACAAAAAGGTTTTTTATCTTCTTAAATAAGAATAGCTTCAACACTAACACTTTTCATATTTTATTGTTAACACTGTCAAGTAGCCGTTATGCTCTCTTTAGAGACATATATAAATAAGTACTGTTTCCAACCAAGCCACATTTAGGCCTAGCATGCACACTACGTCAAATGTCTCGCACGAGACGACATAAGTCTATACCGTTGACTGGGTGAAAGTACACTGTACCCGTATTTTCAGCCAATCAGCAATGCATTGATTTTGACATTTCATAAGAGCGCGATAAAATTTTACTCGCGTGGCGCATGCTAGGCCTGTTATCTGTTGTTTCGCGGTGTGCTATTAGCCAATCAACAGTATTGAAACGTTTGTCGTCTCATGCGGGAAATTTGACTTTGAGAATTTGAAAATTGCACATGCTAGTAGGGCTGGAAAAAAACTATTGGGCCTAGCACGCGCAATTCATGAAATTTATCGCATGAGACGACAAAAGTTTCGATACTGTTGATTGGCTAATAGCACACCGCACTCTTATTTTCAGCCAATCAGCAGTTGACGCAGTAACTTTCGATTTTGACGTTTGTTAAGAGCGCGATAAAATTTAGTCACGTGGCGCATGCTAGGATGTAGCCTAATGGGTAGGTTTCAACAAATTTATACAATATAAATTTTAATACTTTCGCGTTCCATTTTAAACATTTAAAATAATAATTTAACGGGTCAAAACAATAGCTGAACGAGTGAAAGAACATATCACGGCGGTCAAAAATCGTCAGACTAATAAATCCGCGGTAGCAGAACATCTGTTAGAAATGGGAGTTAATCATTGGATGGAGTTGCACGACCCTAAAATCCTCTCGACCGATCGCCACTACCATATTATGATAGTACGTGAAGCTATTGAAATCAAAAAGTACAAAAATTTAAATAGAGAAGACGGATTTAAGTTATCATCAGCATGGAATCCAGTGATTAATAAATGTTTACCGCGATTAGAACGATCAAAAACAATTCCGGATACTGTCAGTGTAGTGTGTCGAAGTGACTTCAATAACATTTTGTTATGTGACAATGTGCGGGTTGATGAAGATTTGCAAGCTCCCCCGAACAGACGAAGGCGAGCAAGACCAGTCAGCTCGTGACCACGGTTGGTGCAACCTAACCGAAACGTCGGGCAGTAAGTAGTTCGTATTAACTACTAAATAAAAATGGTGTCGCGTTTTGACCCGTTAAATTATTTTAAAAATTTAAACAATAGTTTCTTATTTCAGATAAGTATACTAAACTTACAGAAAAAAGATAGCATTACGCAAGAGAACAGAACTGTTGGAAATTCGCATAAAGTTATGATTGCCATAACAATAGCTGCGATTATATATATCAAATGAAGTGTTATTATAATTAGTGGATATGTCGGATATATGTAACACATCAAAACGTGTTTGTTACTCTGGAAAAAAAAACATATGTCAATAGCATTAAGCGCAATCGTTTTTAAAAGGATGAATGATTTCGTTTTTAAGGAGTTTTTATATACATACTAGCTGTGCCTGCGACTTCGTTCGCGTGGACTACATCCTTTTATGGTCGGTTTTACCCCTTTCTCCCCTTATATTCGAAACAAAAAGTAGTCTATATTTTAATCCAAGTCTCGAGCTATATTTGTGCCAAATTTTATATCTCTAACTTCAAAAATAAACATTTTTCTATATAAACTTTCAAAGGTGGTATTACCCCCCTCCCCCCCTTATTTTCTAATAAAAAGTAGCCTATGTCCATTCTTGAGATTCAACGTATACCTATAACAAATTTCATCAAAATCGGTTGAGAGGTTTAAGCAGGAAAGCGTAACAGACACACAGACAGACAGACAGAGTTACTTTCACATTTATAATATTAGTAGGGATTTACAAAATTCGCTAAACAACAATCAAAAGTAATACATAATCTGTGAAAATTTTAACTCTAGCTATCACGGTTCTTGAGTACAGCCTGGTGAAAGGCAAACGGACGCACAGCCAGACAGCGAAGGCATGGTAAAAACGGGATTACTAAATCCCGTTTTTACCATTTGGGTACGGAACCCTAAAAATGACCTAAAAGCCCTAGGCTGTTGTCGATCTTCAGTATCATTCCGACAAGTTTATTACCAACTAGCTGTGCCCGCGGCTTCGTTCGCTTGGTCAACAGGTTTTTTCATTATTTAAACTATCACGGTCGGTTTTACCCCTATCTCCCCTATACGAAACAAAAAGTAGTCCGTACTTTAATCCAAGTTTTGACCTATATTTGTGCCAAAGTTCTATCACTAACATGAAAAATAAATATTTTCCCCTATGAACTTTGTAGGGCGATGTTACCCCCCCATCCCACCTTATTTTCAAAACCAAAAGTAGCCTATGTCCATACTAGAGGTAAAAATGTTTATTGTACTCCCCCTTTTTAAAAAAAAAAACGACTACACTAATACATACGCGGGATTCTCCGGAAACCGTGGGGAAACCAAAAGGGTTGCCAATTTGAGAGTATCATTTATTAATTTTGTATTGTAACGCATTGTACGTTTTACAAATCCATACTAATATTATAAATGCGAAAGTAACTCTGTCTGTCTGTCTGTCTGTCCGTCTGTTACTCTTTCACGCCTAAACGGCTTCAAGTCCAAGTTCCTTCAAGTTCGTCCAAGGTCCTTGAACGTAGTGTTCATCAACAGCTTACCCATTTCCTTTCCAAAAATAATCTCCTTAATTCCTTTCAATCTGGTTTCCGTCCTGGTCATAGTACGGTTACGGCATTGGTCAAGATTGTTGATGACATGCGACATGGTATGGATAGTAGACGTCTTACGGTGTTAGCGCTACTAGATTTTAGCAACGCTTTTAACACTGTGGACTTTGACATTCTTCTCGGTGTACTACGTTCTCTTAACATATCTCCAGTGGTAATTGACTGGTTTCATAGTTATCTATACG
Organism: Glyphodes pyloalis; assembly: GCA_037074685.1. Classification (NCBI taxonomy): domain Eukaryota; kingdom Metazoa; phylum Arthropoda; class Insecta; order Lepidoptera; family Crambidae; genus Glyphodes; species Glyphodes pyloalis. The sequence goes on from JAYKKO010000020.1 coordinate 3,369,861, forward strand.
GTCGTCGGCAGCGCATTCGTGCTGAGGACTCTTTCTCCGCCTGGTGTGATATTGCTGCCGGCGTACCTCAAGGTGGTGTCTTATCTCCTCTTCTTTTCGCTACTTTTATAAATTCAATCACATGTAATCTTACTTCGTCCTACCATCTGTACGCAGACGATCTCCAACTGTATTCGCAGGGTAGCCTTGATGATTTACCGAACGCTGTTAACGTAATTAATACTGATCTAACTCGTATTTCCAACTGGAGCAGGTCGTTTGGTCTCAGAGTTAACCCTGCTAAAACGCAGGTTATTATTGTTGGCGGATCACGGCTAATTAGTCTTATTGATTGGGATTCTCTGCCTCCTATCTTATTTGATGGTGTCCCGATTTCTTACAGCCAAGTTGTAAAGAATTTGGGTATTTATATTGACAATTGTTTTACAATTGGGATAGTCAAATTAAAGAGGTTAGCAGGAAAATGTTTGCATCTGCTGGGTCTATTAATAGATTACGCAATTTCTTACCCATACCCACCAAAATTGCACTGGTGCAGGCTTTACTGTTGCCTATTCTTGATTATGCAGACTGTTGCTACTCTAATCTTAATGAACTATTTCTTGACAAGCTTGAGCGTCTTCAAAACTTTTGTATCCGCATCATCTTTGGCCTACGCAAGTATGACCATGTCACTGAATTTCGAGCTCAGCTTAAATGGCTTCCTATACGCCGACGCCGTGACCTCCACGTTTTATCTCTCCTATTTAATGTTCTATTTAATCCTCTTGCTCCTCCCTATCTTAAAGAACGTTTCCGTTTCTTGCAGCCCAACCAGGATCGTGATATGCGGTCCTCACGTAAACTTCTACTTACCTTTCCTACTCATTCTTCTGAACTCTATTACCAATCCTTCACTGTCCAATCTATACGCTTATGGAATTCTTTACCTTTATCTATCAGATTATCTGAGACCCTTCCCATTTTCAAAGTCAGGGTTAAATCGTACTTCCTCTCACTTGATTAATGTTAATTTATGACCTCTATCTATAATTTTAGCTGGGCATGTTGGTTGTTAGTAAGTTTCATACACTTTTCCATATTAACTTATTATTTTTATAATTAATTTTTTTTTTGAGTCAAAATACTTTACTTAATTTTATATTTGATAAGCATGTTTATTTGTATATATATATATATATTATGTTATATATCTATGAGTTTATGTATGTTTATCATGCTATACTATGAATATAATTCAAGAAATAAAACTTTATTAATGTTGCACGGCCGTACCCATTTCTCGCCATCTACTATTTCCTCTACCTTAAGGTTGTCTGGAAGAGATCGCTTTCTAGCGATAAGACCGCCTAAATTGTATTATAATCAATCTGTAAAACCTATTTCTGTAAAGTTTTGTGCAATAAAGTATATCTATCTATCTAACGGCTGAACGGATTTTGATGAAATTTGGTATAGGTATACGTTGAATCTCAAGAACGGACATAGGCTACTTTTTATTAGAAAATAAGAGGGGGATGGGGGTAATACCACCTTTGAAAGTTTATATGGACAAAAATGTTTATTTTTGAAGTTAGAAATATGAAATTTGGCACAAATATAGCTCGAAACTTGGATTAAAATATAGACAACTTTTTGTTTCGAATATTAGGGGAGAAAGGGGTAAAACTGACCATGAAAGGATGTAGTCCACGCGAACGAAGTCGCGGGCACAGCTAGTCTACTATATAAAAATAAGTCGGGTTTTCCTTCCTGACGCTATAACTCCAGAACGCACGAACCGATTTCGGTTTTGCATTCGTTGGAAAGGTCTCGGGCTCCGTGAGGTTTATAGCAAAGGAAATTCAGGAAAAATTTCAACAGAAAAGCGGGAAAATCCTCTAAGACGAAACGAAGTTCGCCGGGACCGCTAGTCACAGTATAAAAATAGGAGTTTACCTCTGATAGCATACTGCATATCGGCAGAGTTGTTACGAAGTACACAACGCAAGTAGACGTCGCCAGTGTATCATAAAGTACATCATCGCGTGGGCAAAACAATTGGCTACTTGACAGTTTTTGAAAAAGTATTCCAAAATGTGCGCCCGGTCATTTTATATCCCAAGCAATTCGATTTATCTGGAAAAAATGTAAATAACCAGAGAAAAATAAGATTTTGTGTAACACATTTAAAAAGCGCGCAAAAACGCCAAGTCATGTCACTGTTGAAATTATGACGTCAACGTTGTAGACAACGAACCGATACGCATAGGAACGACTTCATTTAGATAAACGGAAAATGTTTCAATAAATTCTTAATACGATTAAAGACACAAAAATTCAATTTAATCGGTAAAATAATCATTGTTTCGCCACATTAAAATAAATTATTTTCGCCGACAGCTGTCATTTCCGAATTGCAATGGTGGTTTCCGTTTCGGTTCTTTTGTTCCACAGATAAAAAAACTAAAATTTATTTTGCAAAAATAAAATACTACCTATGCTTTTAATTAAAAAGTAAAAATGTAAAATGATTACTTAACTAATAAGCTAACATATCTAACACTTTTCATATTTTATTGTTAACACTGTCAAGTAGCCAATTCCGAATAATTTGTATAAATCAGCAATCCAAATTCCACCTAAAACAATAGCTTAATATAAAAATTGCTTGTCTGTAAGGTCTGTTTACGGACGGTAGTTTGACAACGCTGAGCCGATTGGTCGAGCCGATCATGCCTCTCTCTCGTTCGTGGCACGCTCTCGCTTGCGGGACGCGACAATCAGGCCACAATCAGGCGACAATTTTATCGCGCTCTAAAGAAATATCAAAAACAATGCGTCAACCGCTGATTGGTTCAAAATACGGCGTACTACCTACCACCAAAATCAACGGTATAGAAACTTAAAAGGTAATGACGACACGTCCAGTAACATATTTATTATGCCGTACTTGACGCCCTTAAGCTAGGACCTCATTACCACTTGGATCGGCTACCCCCGCTTACCCCCCCGAACATCCAGGGGGGAGGAGACGGAGCCGCGTAAGCGGCCATTCCGCCTGGCGGTGCTGTGGTGGTAATGGTTTTACTGCTTCCCACAGCACCGCCTTTTTAGGGCGATGAGGGCGATGAGGTCCACCGGGGAGTTTTAGTGGGTAGGCCTGCGCTTTTTAGGGCAGGAGAGTCCCACACACGCCGCCATCCCCCCTCGGGTGGCGGTACGGTGCATCACGTCATTTCTCCCCGTGAAAAGAAAAAAAAAAAGACCTCATTACCACTTAACATCAGGTGGGATGAGGTCAATCTTGAAGTGTAATATCAATAAAAATAATAGTTTAAAAAACTAAAAAACACGCTTTTAGCTCGCACTAAAAATTACAAAATAATTCAGACATTTAAGAAAGAAAGCGTGGAGCGTTTATGTTATCTTTACTCTTTTTGGACAAAACGCTCCACGCTTTCTTTCTTAAATGTCTGAATTATTTTGTAATTTTTAGTGCGAGCTAAAAGCGTGTTTTTTAGTTTTTTAAACTATTATTTTTATTTTCTACTTTTTAGTTTTCTCATGTATCAATAATTATATAATTCTTTTTCGTATCCCATTCAGCAAACCCTTTCATTTAATACCCATATCATAGGGGTGCATTTCAAATAGCCTGTCCGTTATCTTGGACGCCCGCCATATTGGATTTGAATCACGTGACTATTTTTTTCGTATTCCTGACAGCAAACCCTTTCTTTTGATACCCATATCATGGAAGTGCATTTCAAACAGTCAGTTCGCCATCTTGGGGAGGCCGCCATATTGGATTTGTAATGACGTTTCTTAGCTAGTCATGTATTGTCATCAGAACTCAGAGCGTGTGCAAAATTTCATCTTAATCAAAGACCGGGAAGTGGGTCAAATTAAGATTCAAAGATTCCGTTACATACATAGATACATACAACCCGAGCTAATAAAAGCGTGTTAAAAAAAAACTTCTGTCGTCTCATGCGAGAAATTGTGACGTTTTGTGCATGCTGGACCAGAATGAGCGTAACGGGACAATGACGTATCTTTTTCGTGAATGCAGCCCGTAGTATCAAGTTATTAGACGTTGTCACGGCAAAACTAGGTAAGGGGGGCCTGGCTATGTGACGGTTGCTAAAGTTTATAAAGAAATAAATATTGGACAACATCACATACATTGCTCTGATTCTGTGGTGAATACTCAACAGCCATATCTATACTAATATTATAAAGAGGAAAGATTTGTACCTATTCTTGTATGTGTGTATGTTTGTAATGAATAGACTCAAAAAGTACAAGGGCCGATTCAAAAAAATATTTCACCAATAGAATGCTACATTCTTCCAATTTGACATAGGCTACAAAATTAGGGATCCTTGGTAAAATTTTAAAAATTTCAACAGAAAAGCGGGAAAAATTCTCTAAGGCGAAACAAAGTTCGCCGGGACCGCTATTCTAAAATATAAAAACAGTTTGTAGACATGGAGGCTGACATAAGAAACAATTAAACAACATATAAATAAACGTGGCAGATAACCACACCTAGCAATTGGTATCAAACTAAGATTCCCTTGTATTATGCGTACCAGACAACAGATACTAACTGGGGGTGTCGATACCAGCAAACTCAGACCCAACTCCAATTAGCTACTTGACAGTGTTAACAATAAAATATGAAAAGTGTTAGATATGTTAGCTTATTAGTTAAGTAATCATTTTACATTTTTACTTTTTAATTAAAAGCATAGTTAGTATTTTATTTTTGCAAAATAAATTTTAGTTTTTTTATCTGTGGAACAAGAGAACCGAAAGGGAAACCACCATTGCAATTCGGAAATGACAGCTGTCGGCGAAAATTATTTATTTTAATGTGGCGAAACAATGATTATTTTACCGATTAAATTGAATTATTGTGTCTCTAATCGTATAAAGTTGCTCACAACGCCTTTTTTAAATATATTTCGTTATCATCGGAAACCTGTAACACCGTGTACCGAAATGTAACAATAACTTATATTACTTTTAGATTAGAAAAAATAAATTCAAAATTATCTAGCCCACGCGAACGAAGTCACAGGCACAGCTTGTAATTAAATAAACTTTGATTTCATTAATCGAAAATGTTTCTGTAGGTCCACTCCCAAAAACGAATGGAACAATCAAGTTTCGTTTTTAGAGATTAACTAGCTGTGCCCGCGACTACGTTCGCGTGGACTACATCCTTTCATGGTCGGTTTTACCCCTTTCTCCCCTAATATTCGAAACAAAAAGTAGTCTATATTTTAATCCAAGTTTCGAGCTATATTTGTGCCAAATTTCATATCTCTAACTTCAAAAATAAACATTTTTCCATATAAACTTTCAAAGGTGGTATTACCCCCATCCCCCCTTATTTTCTAATAAAAAGTAGCCTATGTCCGTTCTTGAGATTCAACGTATACCAAATTTCATCAAAATCCGTTCAGCCGTTTAGGCGTGAAAGAGTAACAGACGGACAGACAGACAGACAGACAGACAGAGTTACTTTCGCATTTATAATATTAGTATGGATTAGAATGTTTGGGAATTAGAATGTGGTTAATCATTCGGATAAATATTGTTCTGTTTATTAAAAGCGCTTTATGACTATCCGAAGTGAGTTAGTTACGATCATGAGCTATACATCGGATTCGACATATTTAATAAATAAATCATACTTTGAGACTCACAAACTTTGACGATATTTTTGCTGTTGTATTTTAATTAATACGTTAGTTGTAGGTATATTATGTATTTTAACCTCAGCAACACCTTTCATTTTCTATTTTTAAAATCCATATGCGGTGATTTGTAAATGGTATCTTTATCTAATGGATCTTTATTTATAGTAAACCTAGTTACAGAATTTATTAAAATTGTTTATCTTCCAAAGAAATAAATATGTAGATAAATATCTCGTATCTGAGAATAGATCCCCTGGTGTCTGTAAAAAGGGGGCTTTTCAAATTAAAAAAGTTACCTTCATCAGTTTTAGGATTCCGCATGAAAAATCTTGAAGATACTTCGTTACTCGTGAAACAGGAACAGGATTTTGACATTTGTGTTTGTGGCTTAAGCGATGACCCAGAATTATTGAATAGCGGAGCAGGGTTTGAAGAGTTCATCTTTGGAGAAGGACTCATATATGTCAGTCCAGCTTCTGCGGATGGAGGCTGCGAAGTTAGTTGCTGATGACTCAGGAGCCTTGTTTGCTGGACACACAGGTTGGTCACATAGGACGTGTGGTTCTGTCAAGAACTCCTTGGGTGCTCCCTGAGTGTCGCATTTGGGGCAAGGACAAACCACGGATATAATGCCGGCCTTAATGTCTTTTATTTTGCCAGGAGTGAAGTTCAAGCAGGTGTAGTGTGCCCATTTGCAGCAGGCCCCCCGGCACTGTACACCGTTTTTCTTCTTAACAGACTGGAGGCAGATGATGCAAGGGTTCTTGACCCGTTTCGGGCACTTGTTCTTGTTCATGATTAGTTTATTGCATTGTAACTTCTATAAGTTTGCATTTACTTATTTCATTGTGTTGTTATGTCATTGTTGTGAACGAGTAATCAATTCTCATTGGTAATCAACATCAGGATTTAGATTTTGTGACTTATTTAGACATGACTCCGTATTGTGATCTGACAGTCCAATTGACAGCAACGTTTTTATGAGATAAAACCTTAGAATAAGGAAAGTATAGAAACCGAATTGAAATTGAATGTATTTTCAATTTGGTAACGTTCTATTGGCAGTCTATGGTCTGGACTCCAACTCCGGAGTCCAGTCCATAGATTTTCTATCTGCAGATGCGGACTCCAATACAAGCTCTGAGTGGTTTTTGTTTCAGTCACACTAGGTGGCGCTGTATGACTAGATGTGAATAAGACAGCTACGTCCCAATTGCGGTTTTTAGCGTTACATCTAGGAATATAATATATCTATGGATAAAACCTTATAAAACTAGAAATAATTTTTTTTTTTTTTTTAATTATCTATGGTAATGAAGAGTTTTGTTTGTTGGAATTATAGATGTATTAGCTTCCTTATTCTTAGGTTTGAATTTTCTTTATCAAGGAAGGTGTGTCGTACTCACACCGATTAAAACCTCCTCGGTGGCCAACGCTGCGCAGTTGTGGGGGAGTCCGGACCCCTTGCGGATTCTACACAGGCTCTCCCACCACGCCTATCGACCACCTCGCTGCAAGACGCGTCTGCAGCGTGCCACGCCACCTTACACGCCCCATCCCCTTGGGACCGAGGTGAGGGACGTCAGGTTTACCCCACGCCTGGCGTGTCCGCCTGGTGGGCCCGGGCCTAGCAGCGGATCTGTTGTGCGGCTCCGCTGCCTACCGCCATCACCATAAGAAAACCGAAATCCTTACTAATATTATAAATCGGAAAGTGAGTTTGTTTGTTTGTTTGTTCCGCTTTCACGCCGTAACTACTAAACCGATTGCTTTGAAATTTTGCAGACGTAAAGTTAGAAGTCCAGATTAAATAATAGGGTACTATTTATCCCGGAAAAAAATGATATTCCCGAGGGAAAACAAAAATACAGTTTGCTTAATGGATGGATTGGAGATGGCGCTGTGTGTCGTTTAAAACAAGGTCAAATATTGCAAAAGAATATAAACATGTAAATTTAGAAGCTAAATGATGCGATAATGAATCCCCGAAAATGAGGAACTCTGGGGGGATGACGTACAATTTGTTTTATTGTCTAATCTGTTTTTTTTACATCTCCTTATATAATGTGTACCATTCAGTTTTTGTTTAACAACTAATCGTATCCAGCGTTACATCGCGTTTCTTAGATTTCCCGTGGAAATGAGAAGTTTTCTTATAGTTGTGCTTTATACCACAATATTACCGAATTCAACGCGGGTGAAGCCGCGGGCGGAAAGCTAGTAAATTGATAACTTGAAAAGTGGATTGGGGCGTTGAAATGAAACCACATGCAATTTGGTGAAAACCGGTGTATTTGAATATGGTTGCTTGCTCTCTCTCGACAGCACACCTGTAAGAGGATAGAGTAGTTTTATTTTATGTGGTAGGTGGATTTGGATGAAAAATTTACTTAATTTTTTTTTATTTACTGATTAATTGTGGTAAAAAAGCAAAAGATTAATTGTGCCCCAATCTAGGTTACAAATGCAATTAATTGTGTATTTACTAAGTAGTGTAGGAAGTAACTTTTATGTAATAATGTACTGTAAGTGTTTATTGAATAAAACTCATTTTTCATTTTTACAGGTCTAGTATCGACAGGCGGGCAACTCTAGGCACAAAACACAATGGATGAAGGGCGAAATTTATAGGGAAGGTTGCGTGATTCTAAAAATTTGTGAATTAAAAACACGTCCACTCGCCAGCGAAGCCGAGAGGTGAGTGAGTGATCATGATTCTTATTTACTATGATACTTACTACGAAACTTCCGCTTAAAAAAAGAAACCCTTTTAGGATCACATCGTCTTCTTCTGTTCTTTGTCAATGTTTAGCAGTGAACGAAAAAACCAAAGCGTTTCTAACGCTATAATTATGGCACCACGAAAAGTAAGGCACGGTGGGCGTGGTTTAAAAAAGTGAGCTAGCGGCGGTACACATACCGTTTTCAAAGACGCAGCGAGTCACATACGCACCAACCACAGGACTTGTCCAATCCCATTCTATGAGATGACGTAACTAACAAATCCTGTCAATTTGTCGCCCTAAACGCATTAAAGTTTTTTTTCAAGGGTCGATACCATGTTGCGTATATGTCACCGTAAGATTGTAAAAATCGTTAGGTTACAATCTATCTCGCGAGATTGTAAACTGTCGACAGATTGTGAACCGTAACATTATGATTGCAATTTAACGCGTTATTTTTCGCTATATTGTAATCTATCGATGGGAATCGGTCAAATTGTGAACTGACGTAGAACGAAATGCATCTCGCGCGCTGATTGGTTGTGAGTTGTGTGCCCCCCGCCGCCCCGTCATTCGCCATATTTGTTTGTAATTTCGTTTGTTGTTTTTATACTATTAATTTATGGTATGTTTAAAGGACTAAATATTTGTTTATAAGAGTTTCTTAAAATTTTCCAATTTTAATTTGTGTTAAAAGACAAAATAATTGTTTCATTTTGTTGTAATTTTCAATTTAAATTTTGAGTGTTTGAAGAATAAATATTTCGGTACAATTATTTCTCAAAGTAATGTCAGGATTATTGATTACCTAGTAAATAAATACTTGAAGATTTTTTTAAGTGCATTTAATTTATTAAAACGACATCTCTATTTTTTTAATTAAAAGAAATGATTTGATTTGAATTTCATTCCTAACTTTACGGGGACATAAAAAGGTTGGTCGTGATTGGTCGCTCATACAATAAACCGACCAATCAGGAAGAGCTTTCGGACAGTTGACAGTTTGACGCCGGACAGATTGCAATTTAACGGTTTCACTTCGATAGATTATAATACAGCGAAAAATAATCCGTTAAATTGCAATCTCAAGTTACGGTTCACAATCTGTCGACAGTTTACAATCTCGCGAGATAGATTGTAATCTAACGGTTTTTACAATCTTACGGTGACATATATATTGCTTGTGTTTTACATTTGTGTGTGTTTTGGTTCCGATATTCGAATGGAGTTAGTATAACGCAAATTATTCCTTTATGTTTTAAAGTAGCAACTGTTATTAGATCCTTCGCTTCATGCTCTCCTCAGAATATAAATCCTTACGTGGTGCTGTCTCCTTGAGCTATCAGAAAAAAAGAAAAATTAAATTGTGCCGACCTACGACATGACCTACAAGTCGACACAAATACAGCGTCAGCAGAATTGGCGTAGTAAACAACGCTCCATACGTAATGCATGACATCGATATCCTACATCGCGATATCAGAGTTTTCGTTGCCACTAAGTATATATACAACGAACCAAGATTGGTAGTTGGGCCTTGGTCCCCGAGCAGATAACACCTAGCTCGGCGGAAGTACTTCCACTTTTAGTAAAGAACATACGTTCCTTACAAAATAACACAAAAAACATCGAGCCCTACTTATTAATAATAATTTCACCGAATAACCGAAAATGATATAGAATCTTCTCGGGAGTCATAATAATCATAATAATCATAATTATAATCAATTCATTATTTCGTATTGGTTACAAGTAACACTTATGTATCGTCAAAATGAATACAAACCAAAATTGTAGCTACAGCCGGTTCGGAATCTAATTCTACCGAGAAGAATCCGACAAGAAACTCAGCAGTTATCCTTATCTAAAAAATTACGACTGCGAACTTAAAAATATGGACAGACAGCAAACAGCAAACAATCATATCCCTACATGTTTATGGTATAAATATTCATCAAGATTGTGGTACCGTTTTTCATTAAACATTATTTAATATGGACTTGGACCTTAAATCTTTACATGGGTAAATCCCTACTAATATTATAAATGCGAAAGTAACTCTGTCTGTCTGTCTGTCTGTTACGCTTTCCTGCTTAAACCTCTCAACCGATTTTGATGAAATTTGGTATATGTATACGTTGAATCTCATGAACGGACATAGGCTACTTATAATTAGAAATAAGGTGGGGGGGGGGGTAATACCACCTTTGAAAGTTTATATGGAAAAATGTTTATTTTTGAAGTTAGAGATATGAAATTTGGCACAAATATAGCTATATAAAGGATGTAGTCCACGCGAACGAAGTCGCGGGCACAGCTAGTCAACAATAAATTGCAGTAACTTGTGGAATGTTTTTATACTTAATCCAAGGAAGGTTTTACTGGTTTTACGAAGCCTATGGAATTATAGGTTCCGAACCGGAGGAAGCTTCATTTGATTTATGTAGAGACTATTCATAAAAAGATTTTACTATTGACTATATAAATAACCCCGGCATTTAGGATTCTGACATAGGCAAAACGAAAGGAAAAAGCTTATTGGTTTGAAACACTTACCCACTGACTGACCTCTTCTATAACATCGATCTAAAATAAAAAAATATAACGAATTAAATTACCATATTAAAACATGTTTTGTTTTAATCACAGAAACCTCCACTAATACTACTAGAATATATTAGAAACAGAAATTTTTTATCTTCCCTTGCGATGCGGGAATCGAACCCACGACCTTCACGTATCGCGCGTGATGCTCTTACCAACTGAGCTAACCGCAAGTTATCGTAGGCGATGAAATTTTTCTGCTGTATCAACCGTTAGCCTCCGGTAAGTGCCCTCTGCCGAATATGTTTAGAACTACATACTTATCGGCCCATGGTACATTCATTGCAGAAATGTTTGAAAACCACGGAATCGAAGACACCTGGCATCTTAATCGATTTTATTGTTGGTAAGAGCAGCACGCGCGATACGTGAAGGTCGTGGGTTCGATTCCCGCATCGCAAGGGGAGATAAAAATTTTCCGTTTCTAAATTTAAAGTTCGCTAGTACGGCGTATAGTACTATAAAAATAATAAAATCGACTACTAGAATATGTCTTTATGTGGATAAACTACTAGAACCTTCGGATGTTCTTTTAAAAGGCCCGATATTACAATTGAATTGGATTGGAGAACTGGCCCATTCCACCCTTCGGGGCTGAGGTAAGCCAGACTTACCTTATGCCTAGCCTCTGCGGTTGCACTGAGAGCAGGATGGAGCCCTATTAGGCGCGGAGAATAGGGAGACCGGCCATCGCAATACCGCATCCTCTCCTTCCTCCGCGTCCCCACCACACGATTTGCGGCATCACGCCACTGCCGGGTCACGAACGACAGAAAGGCTGGCGATACACCGAGGTCCACCTCTTCCGTCGCGGTCCACCTCTGCCCTTGCGGGTTTGCCGCAAAGACCCACTTGCTCTTAGTAAACCACCACGGGATCCGTCTTGGCTTCACCCTGTGCGGTGTCTGAGGCTAGTTGCAAGGCCAACCTCAACGCACTGGACCACAGGGTCACTGAGTTTCCCCCTCACCCTCCCGAACCCTCCACTAAAAAACCCCCCGGTTGGACCTCCATCGCCTTAGTGGCGATGCTGTGGGAGATCGGCTAAGCCTTGACTTCCACAACACCGCCGGCGGAATAGCCGCTTACGCGGCTCCGTCTACTCCCCCGCAGTATTCGGGGGGAGACTGGGGATGGCCGGTCCCTCCCGAACCCTCCAACGCAAGCAGTCCAACTAATACAACCAACAAAAAAATAATTCATCCTTGTCTGTACTCACCAACAGTTTATGTCCCAGTACCTGATCAGTTTTGAATTGAAAAAAAAAGAATTGTTTGTTTAATAAAAACTCAGGTTCCCGAGTCCAACAAAATAGTTTTAAGTACTTAAAAATTTAAAAAAGTCTAGGAATTCAAAAGCCCTAGTTTAGTCTACATGTTTTTTTAAAGTGTGGGCGTGTTTGCTTTGGGATGACGAAAGTATTATAAGGAAAAAACTATCTTAGCTTAAGATAAAGCCGGTATAAAGCCGTGTAACTTATTTACCATCAACATGATAAGGTATTAAAAAATCCCCCAAACTAAATGCTGTAACTTACCATCTTTTGTTGGAATCAAAATATCACGAATTAAACTTTAAATCTATTTTATGTTGCAAGAATAAATAAACAGATATTTTTATTGGTTTAAATGTATTTCGGTCTCGTTACGAGGCTAAATATAAATTTACTAGATGAAAACTTTATTATTAAGTCGTGAAAGTTAATGCAAAATAAAGATATGCTTACCAGATATTCGAAAGCCTTAAAAAGCGTTATACAAGATTAGTAGAATAATCATAAAGTTGGCATTACCTTAACTTTAGTACCTTTGTTGCAATAAGCCTTGTTGACTCAGTTTCCCGCAGCGGTGTAGTGTATGACTAACTACTCTCACATATGTACGTGCACACAATATATAAACAGTGTCAATCTGTAATAAAGGACTGTTCGTCATAAGCAACTAAACTAAGTGTTTGACTCAGCTCCCGAGCCCGCCATCACATGGCGACCCTGCCAGTGCTGCCGCACAGCAGATTCGCTGCCGGTACCGGAGACGCCAGGCGTGTGGTATCCTGGCGTCCGTTACCTCGGTCCAGGAGCGTGGGGCGAGTCAGGTGGCGTTTTAGACAGCGAGATGGAGCGCTTAGCGGTAGGCGTGGTGATCCCGACTCCCCCACAACTGCGCAGCGTTAGTCACCGAGGGGGTGTTAGTCGGTGCGAGCCCGACACACCACTCTCTGTTCACCGCTGAGAGTGACGGAGCGGTTGGGCTTTCCCCATCGGCAAATAAAAGTTTCCCGCGGACGCGTCCCACGCCAAGATCTGTTTTTATTTTATCCAAGGGTTCTTAAAGAGGTATGTTCCAGGTCCGCGGACGCAATTACGCAAATTAGGAAAAATCCATACTCACTCTATTCTGAAACAGTAACAGTCTCAAGTGATTAGTAATTCAACTTAATATTCCCACATATTTAAAATTATGTCAAATTATTTGAAAAAAAAAAATTGAAATTTGTAAAGAAATGGTAGATACTTACGAAAATTCTCTATAATTATGCATAAAATGTTAATATTAGTATTATATAGTTTTAAATACCTGTTAAACTCAATTCCTACGTACATTTTTTAGATAGCATACTGTGACGTCACAGTTTTAATTATCAACACACTGACAGTCAATAATAAAAAAAAATGTTACGGTGCATTTAAATTTTGAATTATAAAAAAAAATGCAAAATTCAATATGGCCGGTGCAACATAGAGTCCACGTATAAATATCGATGTTAGAATTATTTATGAAAGCCAAACTCAGTTCCATTACCGTGTTTGTTCTTGTTATAACTGGAATACACATAAAATTACGCTCCACGGGGCCAAATGATAGTTATCACATAAGTATCGATATCATTTCGACAAGGATAAATATATGACAGGAGTGACATTTCACACAAGCCACGTGATCTTGAAATGTCAAAACTTTTCGAAACGTTAGCGCAATGCGATTGTCTTGGCCGCCTGGTCTTTTACCCGAATTTTTGTAAGTATTTCAATTTATTTAAATAAATTGTGTACGCAAAGAATGTAGACGTGGAATACGAACCTCCAGCTTTAAAATAAAATTGTAGTTGAGTTAAAATGTAGTTTGTAATATAGTGTAGTGTTGTATGTAGTTTGTAGTGTACGAAGCTCACCTGGAAATCATCGTCGTCAAAAAGAATCGCTAGTGCGGTAAGGACCCATCCTATAGTTGGTTTCTAGCTTGAAACTTCTCATTTTGTCTTCTCATTTTTGGCCTAGGTTCTACCAAATATGCCCCCCGCTAGGCCCCGTATCTTATAGCGATGGGGGGCTCAGTAAACCTGTGGTCTGGTTGCTGGCCTTGCCACCCAGCCTCCGATAGCGGACAGGGTGAAGCGAAGACGGATCCCGAGCTGGGCCGCGGACAGCAGGTGGCTCTCTGCGGCAAACCCACAAGGGCAGAGAAGGATCGCGGAGGAAGAGGAGGACCTCGGTGTTTCGTTGCCAGCCTCCCTATCCTCCGCGACCCTGCAGTGACGCGCTGCAGCGCGGGACCCGAATCGCCGGGCGGTGGGGTCGTATAAGCGCAGAAAAATACGCTGATCTGAAATCGCCCTTATTTAAAAAAAAAGGAAAGAACTTAGTTAAGCGAAGATCAAGTACTAACCAAGAGCTGCAAATGAAAACAAACACTACCTATATAATTTATTCCAAAAACTCGACTGACTGTAAAAGTAAATAGATACAACCACTTCGGCTTAACATACATTTGGTGTTTTAAAAAGGGTTTCTAGCTGTATCTTAACACGCAGATTTCTGATTTAAAAATGAGAGTCGCTTGACACTCGATGGTGTCCACTTTATAAATAAATTCATTCTATGTTTTCATTTCATTTATATTATAACATATTATGCTTTTATAATGGAAGGAACAATGAAACATCCATTCATACAAACATACGTACACCTAATAAAATAGTAGTTAAAATTTTAACTAACCGTCAGGGCGGATGGTTCCTATAAGTAAAATAATTAAGTGAAAATTCAAATGTAAAATGAAAATAAAAAATGTTTTTATTCAATAAACATGTAAAGAATGCATATAAATGTTGCTTTCTAAACTACTTAGTAAGTACACAGTTTATTACACTCAATGCCGGAAGAGGTATACTTGTAGCACCCACACTAGACAGAGTCTGTATCACAGGTGCCGAAAAGAGTTAACATTCCTGTTGGAGAAGTTAAAATATGATTCAAAAGCATCCCCCCCGATCCAGGGGGGCGAGTTGAGGTCTAAAGACCATTCCGCCTGGCGCCGTGGCTGTTGTGGTTTTTACCGTTTTCCCATGGCGCCAACCAAAGGCGATGAGTGTGGGGGGAGTTTTTAGTTCGGGTAGTCCCCGCCCCTTCTGGGCGGGGGAGTCCCACACACGTCGCTGCCGTCCCCACGGCAGCGATATGGTGCGAAAAAGCATTCTCTCCCCTTAAAAAAAAAAAAATGATTCAAAAGCATATAAAAGCAATATTTTGTGAATTTATGATAACATGAAAAAATAATCACAGTAAGGCAGGGTCTCTAATAATTTATTTTTGTTTTTGCAACAATTAATACTACGGATGTTTCATATTGTTTATTAGTCAAAAAACTAAACATTTTCTAAAATTGCATTATATTTTGTGGTAAAAAAAAAAATGATTACAATTTTTAACTATTTGTAAAATAATATTTCAAACTAACTATTTGCCATGACTTCACTTGCGGCAATTAAGGTAATTAAAAGTATTATATTTGTAAACATTAATTTGACGAACTCGGTGGCGCAGTGGCTAAGGTAGGCGGTCAAAGCGCGAAAGGTTCGATTCCCGGTCGGGTTAATTTGGAAAACTAACTTTTCTAAATTGACTTGGGTCTGGGTGTGCTGACACCCCCAAGTTAGTATCCGTCGTCTGGTACTCATAGTACAAGGGAAAACCTTAGTTTGAGACCAGGTGATTGGTGTGATTGTCTGGCGCATTTATTTATTTATTTACGAGTATTTATTTCTCATCTATTTAAAAGTTATTCATTAAGAAACTGATATGCTATGGTATATTACCTCCTCGCCCTCCAATGATCTTAAAACGGCCTGCAATAATTTACTTATATCACCATTTTTTGTCGCTTTTCGTTTTTTTTTCACATTTCACACTGACTCTTCGTTCCTACTAGTGGCATTATGATGTTATATGGCCTAAAGCTTTCCTCGATAAATGGACTATTTAACACAAAAGTAATTGGCTACTTGACAGTTTTTGAAAAAGTATTGTAAAATGTGTGCCCGTTCATTTTATATCCCAAGCAATTGGATTTATCTAGATAAAATGTAAATAACCAGAGAAAAATAAGATTTTGTGTAACACATTTAAAAAGCGCGCGAAAACGCCAAGTCTCGTCACTGTTGAAATTATGACGTCAACGTCCTAGACAACGAACCGATACGCATAGGAACGACTTAATTTAGATAAACGAAAAATGTTTCAATAAATTCTTAATACGATTAGAGACACAATAATTCATTTTAATCGGTAAAATAATCATTGTTTCGCCACATTAAAATAAATAATTTTCGCCGACAGCTGTCATTTCCGAATTGCAATGGTGGTTTCCGTTTCGGTTTTTTTGTTCCACAGATAAAAAAAGTAAAATTTATTTTGCAAAAATAAAATACTTAGTATGCTTTTAATTAAAAAATAAAAAAGTAAAATTATTATTTAACTAATAAGCTAACGTATCTAACACTTTTCATATTTTATAGTTAACACTGTCAAGTAGCCAATTATTCAATTCAAACTTGTCGTTTTTGAGATTAGCGCGTTTAAACAAACAAACAAAAACTCTTCAGCTTTATAATATTAGTAAGTAAGTAAGTATTGAATTAATAAGTTACGCATGAAAAAAAATGTTTTTTGAGTCATTCAGAAAACGTGTAAATATTTATGATTTCAGTTAACGATTTCTAACACTCAATTTTATGAATTCAGTGGAAAGTAAATTTAGTTGTTCTACTATAATTAAATTTTCAGGAAATTGAAAACCGAAAAAACCATTCAATAAATTACAACTTACTCTCTTTAGCTGCAGATAAAAAATAAATTAGACTTATCGATGAGGACCGCGTGTGTATTGTCAATTCGGCTCACGAGCTTACACGCTAACAATTATGCATCATCAAAATGAATATAAACGAACATTTATAACAATTTTAAATATAAGAAACAGAAAAAGTGAATACATTTGTAATTTTTGTGAGAATATAGATCTTAAACCAGAAACCAGAAAAATGTTATCTCCCCTTGCGGTGCGGGAATTGAACCCACGACCTTCACGTATCGCGCGTGCTGCACTTACCAACTGAGCTAACCGCAAGTTATCGTAGGCGATGAAAATTTTCTGCTGTATCAACCGTTAGCCTCCGGTAAGTGCCCTCTGCCGAATATGTTTAGAACTACATACTTATCGGCCCGTGGTACATTCGTTGCAGTAATGTTTGAAAACCACGGAATCGAAAGCACCTTGGCATCTTATTCGATTTTATTATTTTTATAGTACTATACGCCGTACTAGCTAACTTTAAATATTAGAAACAGAAAATTTTTATCTCCCCTTAAATTATAATTATAATTAGTAATTTATGTTAATACTTTTTCCTCTACCTAAAGGTTGTCTGGAAGAGATTGCTTTCTAGCAATAAGACCGCCTAAATTGTACTTAATTATGTCTGTAAAGCCAATTTCTGTAAATTTTTCTGTGCAATAAAGTGTATCTATCTATCTTATTATAGTGGTCACAAGATGAACAATAAATCTTTGTGATCATAATTGGCAAATTTGCTAGGTCTAGCAAACTGTTCACACGCAATGGCTCCTATTACAATCACTAGTTTAGTCAAACATTTCAAACTCAGCAGCAAGCCCTGATTTGGCATTGATTAAAAGCCTTTAAGTAAGCTTTAAGAATTAGTAGGTAGAGGACTTTTTAGCTGATATCAAATATGGATATAGCACACTTACAATGCCCAAAACCCGGCTCCCGGGTCCTACTGTATTTTCGCCAGACGCCCAGAACCCGGCTCCCGAGTCGGCCTATAGCTAGCTATACATCGCCTATGCGCACGCCCAGCACCCGCTAGCCGGGTCCTATTGTTCTCTCGAAAGTAGCAAGAGCAAGGGTTGTCAAAAATATTCAAATTTCAAATAATGTTTTTTAAAGATGTATGAACTTACTATGTTTGTTTTATTTTAATGAATTTTCCAATTATCCGTGAAGTAAATAATTTAAAGGTGATGTTTAAAATAAATAAAATGTTAGATTGTGCTCAAACCCTTTGCAATGTTTTTTTCTAAAAATAAACGGACTGCATTTTAGTATCATAAAATAGTCATTGTTATTGTTCAACAAATAAATTTTATAGCCTTTGTAATCTACCTGGTCCAGACATACCAGAGATTAAAAAATATATGTAGAATTACAACCTGTATTGTTTGTCAGTAGTAATCCCGGTTAACAATTAGAACAAAAGATTCGGTCGATGCTGTGCACGTGCTGAGCGGTGCCCTTTTGACTTACCTCATTGTCAAAAAAAGGCGCTTTGAATTTCGGCGTTCCTATTATAAACACACTAATTGAAAAAAAAATTGAATCATTATGGAGTTTATTTTATGGTTCCAAGTTTTATGGTCAAGTATCTATTATTCGCAATCTGTTATTGCAGTCCGCGCCGCAGCTAGCCGACAAAGAGGATGATCCTTTATTTTAATTTTATGATTCATTTATTAGTGTCACCAAGAACCATACCGAAAGATCAGGTGTGGAACTGATACAATTGTTTTTACAACTGTTGTAAAGTGCACCTGCGGGATTAAGACAAAATGAAAGTAGTTTTGTTTTTGTCTTAAAATTTACTATTTTATTGTTTTACGTATGGTTTTTTAATACTGTCCATTCTGTTTTTAACTAAGTTTTTATACAAATGTCAGAACAAGTCTTTATTAATATATTTTAATATATTTCCTTACAAGAAATCAACCCTTGAAAATAAGAACACGAGGCGCACGCTTTGAAAGTATTTCATAGAAATTTCATCCTAATGTCCATAAGATTAAAGTATAAAATTACACCTGCAAAAATTTGAGTCTTACTTTCATTTGCCGCGATTATATATCTCAATTTTGTAACCATAAAATTTATAACTAATTCTATCTTTGCTACTTTATCGGGAAAGCGTGGTGCCGCTTGTTGCATCTTAATATAATTACAATAGCTTAATTGATAAACGCGTCTTCAAAGTTCCCATTCCTACTGTAAAGTCTAAATTTGCAAGCCGTTTTGGCCCCCATAGTAGGGCTCACATTTATAACAAAGTAGTACGTTTCTGTAACATCAAGCGATGCACTTATGGGAGAGTGCATCTCGACCCTCTCGGTGCATACTAGTAGCTAGACTGCGGAGCGCGCGAGTTTCGCGCCGGTTATATTTATTACCTTGCATCGAGAGGTCCGAGCATGCCGCCTCGCTCTAATTCCGTGGCTCTCTGCCCGGTAACGCCTGACGTCACAGACGCCACCTGACTGGCTAAAATGTAGGCCCTGTGATTTGTTAATTTAATTGTAAATAATTATATCCAATAACGTAGTTTCAGTTTGTTGTAAATATTTTGTAATAGGTTTAAATGTAAGCATTTTCATTTGTCCACTGTAATTAGCCAATAAGAATATGTGTTTATTTATTTTAAGATTTTGTATATATAGTCCTAAGTTTGCAAATAAAAGACATTCCAACATCCAAATCTGAACACGCAACATTACTCGCAACCTTCTGACCCCTACAACTGGTGACCATCGACGCTGAAGAAATGGCCGGAGGACAAGAAAACCACCAAGAAGCGCGAATCCCTGCTCAAGCACCTGCAGAAAATCCGCAACAGTCAGACCAGCAGATGGCTCATTCCCATCACGAGCTTGCCGGAGTCTCCGTCCAGTCAAGATTCCTTCCATTCTGGCGTGAAATGCCAAGGGCGTGGTTTATTCACTTCGAGGCTACAGTCGACCCGCTGCACACATCCGACGCACAGAAGTTCACCTACCTGCTTCAGCAACTTCAAACAGTCGACCTACACCATCTCACCGACATCCTGTACAACCCGCCGGCTACAGGGAAATATCAAGCAGCAAAAGAACGCCTTCTCTCCACGTACGACACGTCCGCAGCGAAAAACTTTCAAAAACTCATCAGCGGACTCGAGTTAGGCGACCAGAAGCCCTCACAGCTGCTAAGGAAGATGAGAGAACTCGGTAGCGGTATGATCACAGAAGAAGGTCTCAAGATCGAATGGCTGAACCAAATGCCAGCGCAGATACGAGTCGTGTTATCGATCAACACGGAATCAACACTCGACACTCTCGCCGCGATGGCTGACAAGATGGCAGAGTACTCAGAAGCACCATCTATCGCTGCAATATCAAACACAACTACGCCGAGAGAAGCAAGCCAAAGCGACGCGTTATCAACGTTATCAGCGTTATCACGGCAAGTCGAGAAGCTCGCGCTCGAGGTCGCTGAACTCTCGCGCCGCGCCTCTCAGCCGCAGCGACGGTATCGCCGTCCCTTTCACTCACGTTCTCGCTCCCGCTCGCACTTAAAGCAGCGGAACGAGCGCGACGTGAAACCAGGCGATTTTGTAAACAAAACATGGTTATGCAAGTACCATTTTCGATTCGGCGATCAAGCGAAGAGATGCGAATCACCGTGTAGTAGAAGGCAACAAGAAAACAGTAACAACAAGACGTCTTTAAACTAACGTCGACATCGACAGTGGCGAGTGTCGGTGTCTCCACTCCAAGCAATCGCCTATGCGTCCACGACCGCAACACTCACGAACGTTTCCTCGTGGATACTGGCGCTGACATCTCCGTACTAGCTGCAACATCGAAAACAAAGAGAACAATTAACAAGAAAGATAACGCCTACAGATTATACGCGGCAAATAGTACGCCGATCGCAACGTACGGAGAAAAATCGATCAACCTAAACTTTGGTTTACGTCGCAGTTTCCAATGGACATTCATAGTGGCAGACGTCAAGACATCGATCCTCGGAGCAGACTTCCTTCGTCACTACAAGTTGCTCGTCGACTTAGACAACAAGAAACTAGTCGACAAAATCACCGAATTGTCAGTTAACGCCTTAGAAATCAACACACCAGCCGAAACAATCTGTATCATCTGCCCCGAACAAGACTACCATGGCATACTGGCACAATATCCAGAAGTCTTAAGACCAATGAACTTGCAAAATCCACCCAAACACGACGTCGTCCATCACATCGAAACAACAGGCCCACCGCTCTACGCACGCGCGCGCCCTCTTCCGCCGGACAAGTACAAAGCAGCCAAAGAAGAGTTCGACCGCATGGTAAAGATGGGCATATGCAAGCCGTCCATGAGCGCCTGGGCAAGTCCACTTCACGTGGTTAAGAAGAAAGATGGGGGACTACGAGTTTGCGGTGACTACAGACGACTTAACGCAGTCACGCAGCCAGACCGATACCCGATACCACGCATACAAGACTTCACGTATCAGTTACGTAACAAGAAACTGTTCTCAAAACTCGATCTCAAAATGGCTTACTTCTGGATACCCATCAACAGCGAAGATGCAAAGAAAACAGCAATAATAACACCGTTTGGTCTGTTCGAATTCAACTGCATGACATTCGGACTCAGAAATGCAAGTCAAACATTTCAACGTTTCATGCACCAAGTCTTACATGGCCTAGAAGGAGTATTTTGTTACGTTGATGATATTCTTCTGTATGCTGACGACGAACAAGAAATGAAGAAAACTCTGCACCAAGTTCTCAAGCGCCTGACACAATATGGCGTGACCGTCAACATCGACAAATGCGAGTTTGGGAAAACAATAATCAACTTCCTGGGCTACGAAGTATCAGCTGAAGGCATCAGACCCACTGAGGAACGTACTCAAGCAATATCTTCGTACCCGAAACCGAACACCATCATCGAGCTACGACGCTTCCTAGGCATGCTCAATTTCTACCGAGACTGCCTGCCTCATCAAGCCGATTTGCAAAGCGAACTCAATAAGTACCTACATAATAAGAAGAAAAATGACAAGACACCGATCAATTGGACGCCCGAAGCAGAAACCGCTTTTGAAAAATGCCGCCAAAGCATTTCAGAAGCTACCACACTGGCCTATCCATCCAGCGGCAACGAACTCGTCATCATGAGTGACGCCTCCGATACCAGTCTCGGCGCTGTACTTCAACAGAAGATCGACAAAGTCTGGAAACCACTGGCATTTTTCTCCAAAACAATGAGTACAACGCAACGACGATACAGCGTATACGATCGCGAATTACTAGCGATGTATTCAGCTGTCAAACACTTTCGCCGACTTATAGAAGGATGTGACGTCTCAATATACACCGATCACAAACCTCTCGTCCACGCATTATCGAGATCATCAAGTAGCAGCGACACACCACGACGAGAGCGACAACTACACTTCATTAGTCAATTTTGCACAAGTATCAAGTACATACAAGGAGAAGAAAATACAGTTGCCGACGCCTTATCTCGTATCGAGGAGATACATTGCCCGACTACGATCGACTACAATCAGCTGGCCATCGATCAAACTAACGACGAAGAACTCAAAACATTGAAAACACAAGACAATTTGAAGTTTGGCGCTATAACGCTGCCTGGACTCAGCCGACCAATCACGTGCGAGGTCACGTTATCTACGCCTCGTCCCTACTTGCCTGCGGCATATCGCTATGCAGCCTTCAAAGCGCAACACGATCTGTGCCACCCAGGCGTTAGAACAACGCGGAGGCAGATGACTTCGAAATTTTTCTGGCCTTCGATGAACAGAGAAGTCACTACTTGGACAAGAGCTTGCATCAACTGTCAACGTGCTAAAGTCAGTCGTCACGTCGTTACACCGTTATCATCGTTCCCGCCGTCGCAACGCTTCGAACACATCCATATCGACATAGTTGGCCCACTACGACTATCAAACGACTATCGATACTGCATTACTATCATCGATAGGTGTACAAGTTGGCCCGAAGCGATCCCAGTACGAGAAATCACCGCTGAAATCGTCGCTAAAGCACTGTACGAAAATTGGATAGCACGCTTCGGTTGTCCGCTACGCATATCGACCGATCAAGGACGTCAGTTCGAGTCGCAGCTGTTCAACGCTCTTATGAAGAAATTCGGCATAACTAGAATTCGAACTACCGCTTTTCATCCACAAGCTAACGGTAAGATAGAGAGATGGCACAGAACTATGAAAGCAGCACTCATGGCACGAGGCGCAACCACTACGTGGACTGATGAGCTGCCCACAGTACTTCTGGGACTACGCAGCGCAATACGAGACGACAACAACCTCAGTCCCGCGTTGATGACTTACGGAGCTACTCTACGTATACCATCTGATTTTTTCGTACCTACTCAGTCGAACATTGAAGATGCAGACTACGTGCGTCAACTCACGCAGACAATGTCGTCCCTTGCACCCGAAAAACGCACACAGACGAGCCGACAAACGTTTGTGTACAAGGATCTCGCTACATGTACACACGTCTTCGTGCGAAACGACACCGTGCGAGCACCGCTCACTCCACCATACGACGGGCCCTACGAAGTACTTCAACGCCAGGACAAGCACTTCAAAATACAATTACCGAGTCGATCAGCTGTCATATCGCTCGACAGGTTGAAGCCCGCCTACATGTGCAACGAACAAACGCAAGACGCAGTAGCAACGCCTGCAGCTGACGTCACGGCGAGAAGCAGAGATTGTACGCGCGCGACCAATAGCAGCGCGCCGACTCCCGCCTCTTCATCGACGAGCGACGGTCTCCCATACATTACAAGAACCGGTCGAGCCGTCAAGAAGAACGTACGCTTCGCTTGAGGGGGAGTGATATGGGAGAGTGCATCTCGACCCTCTCGGTGCATACTAGTAGCTAGACTGCGGAGCGCGCGAGTTTCGCGCCGGTTATATTTATTACCTTGCATCGAGAGGTCCGAGCATGCCGCCTCGCTCTAATTCCGTGGCTCTCTGCCCGGTAACGCCTGACGTCACAGACGCCACCTGACTGGCTAAAATGTAGGCCTTGTGATTTGTTAATTTAATTGTAAATAATTATATCCAATAACGTAGTTTCAGTTTGTTGTAAATATTTTGTAATAGGTTTAAATGTAAGCATTTTCATTTGTCCACTGTAATTAGCCAATAAGAATATGTGTTTATTTATTTTAAGATTTTGTATATATAGTCCTAAGTTTGCAAATAAAAGACATTCCAACATCCAAATCTGAACACGCAACATTACTCGCAACCTTCTGACCCCTACACACTGTTAAAGAGGCAAAGATAATTATCACTAAATGGTTACTCACTATGGACTATCTTAGCACTGAACATTTGGTGAAATGATGCTCTAAGTTATACGGAGTAGGTAAATTGGTTTAACATTGTTTAGATTTAACTTCTGTATTAAGTTATACCTCTATTTAGTTTTATTACATGCACTAAGTACATGAGCAAATTACTATCTTGAGTCTTCTGCTCATTTATTAATCATTAATCTGTCTAATTTTAAGTGTTATAATGATTTGCGACTAATGCAACATTAATATTGGATAGGTTCACCAAGATACAGGCACTGCCTAGTTTGGGAACCCCTGTTATTTCTTTCGCAGCATTCTACTATGCACAACTTTTACTGCCATGTTTATACCGTGTACCTATCATTGTAAACCTTTTGTGCAATAAACGATTTATTTATTTATTTATTTAATATACTTTAACGTACTTGAAAGTATTTTGGGCGCACACCTGGTGTCGTATTTGCGTAAATATGCATCACGCCTTTGAAGTATGAGTAGAAATAAATATAAGAAAAACTACAATCCGCTTACGAATCGCCTCCATGTTTTACGCACAGCCAAAATAATGTTTCAATATAACTTTAAAAGACACATTTTCTTTACGAAAATGTACAACCCTAGTGCACCCGGGAGGCGAGTTCTCGGCGTGGCGCGATGTTCCGCGATGCTGTGCGTCACCGCGGCGCCCGTGCACCCGGCTACCGAGTCCTATACATACTCGTTGCTCAGTTTTAGGCGTGTGGCAGAAACATGAAAATTGATGAGCATTGAAAGTGTTAAATTAAGTGTATGCTAGTTAACCATAGTCGGTAAGAAATGCTGATAATAACTCTTGGTAAATTCTGTCATGAGATCAGGCATTGCTTCCGGCAATGTTGTCACCAGCCTTGCAGGACTTCCAGAGTATCTGGCAAAGGATGGCACTACAGTCTCGGCTGGGAGAACAGAGTTGTCTTCGATCATACAGCAGTCTTTTAGCACACATCTTCTGCCCTGAAAATTTGAAAACAGGTTAAGGAATATATGCTTAAACAAGTGGCTATAGAGACATAAATGGATGGAATGGAAAATAAAGAGGAGTTACTTGTCACTTGGCAAACTCGCAAAACTCACATATAAGGCACAATGTAAAAGTATGATCAATCCTTTTGTTGTGGGCTTAGGAAATGATTTAATAGATATTGATAATTGAATGGAGATCAATACAACTTACTCATTTGGTGCATTCTATTCCTACAGGCCGTGAGGGCTGAGTTTAACCTTTGACTGGTGACATGGTTTTTATGTAACGTAACTTAATTACTATAAAAATAATAAAATCGATTATAACCATTTTGGTTTGTATTCATAGTTCAAACCACGGAGACGCGCCTCACCCATACTCTTTATCACTTTTTAATTAGCAATCAGGCCTAGCATGCTCCACGCGACTAAATTTTATCGCGCTCTTAACAAACGTCAAAATCGATTGAAGTCAGCGCGTCAGCTGCTGATTGGATGAAAATACGAGTGCGGTGTGCTATTAGCCAATCAACAGTATAAAAATTCAAACGAGAAATTTGACATATTGCGCATGCTAGGCCTATAAGTCGAGTTAAATCATTTGAATAGTTTGACAGTTCGTAATTTTTTTTTATTAATTGACAGATTGTAATCTGCCTGAACTACTCAAAAGACATTACTTTTTTCTGTCCTTTAGCACAGAAAATAAAATAGTGAACAAAATTAGATCTAGCTAGTATAGTTACTAGATAGTTCAAATAACCGCTTCAAAGTTCAAAAAAATCAATTTAAACAAATCTCTAGGAAGGATTTTAATTAAGTTTAAAATAATTTATAGAGAAAAATACTCTATCTTTAATCATTATTCTTATCCGTGGCAGTTCTTCGATCATTTTCGCCCATCTTACTTTAATGATGTCATATGAACATACCTCATCGCCAAACTTGTCGCTCTGTAAATTTAATAGGTATTTGTGAATCTTTGTTCTTTACCGGAGCGTGATGTAATATAGCCTTAAGGCTTCCTCAATAAATGGACTATTCAACTCGAAAATAATTTTCCGATTCGGAGCAGTTCTTCCTGAGATTAGTACCTACGTGCAAACATTTTTTTTTAGCTTTATATAATACGAGTATAGATTATGAGTTTCTTGGAGGCAGCCCTGACTTCGTAGTAATGATCCCAGTCGTAATTACAACATAAATATAGTTCATTGCGCCTCAAAAATACTATGTAGTAATTTGTGACTTACGTAAAATCGCTAAAATATACAAAACATTAGACAGAGTTTTTTTCACTTATATAGCACGAAAACCCTTTCTTTTAATATGTATTTTCATAGATATTCAACTTACGAACTTTCAGCAACAACAGTTTGTGCATACGTCATTAGGTGCTTTGTCAAATTAAGCTAGCTGGCTATTTGAATTGGCTACTTGACAGTTTTTGAAAAAGTATTGTAAAATGTGTGCCCGTTCATTTTATATCCCAAGCAATTGGATTTATCTAGATAAAATGTAAATAACCAGAGAAAAATAAGATTTTGTGTAACACATTTAAAAAGCGCGCGAAAACGCCAAGTCTCGTTACTGTTGAAATTATGACGTCAACGTCCTAGACAACGAACCGATACGCATAGGAACGACTTAATTTAGATAAATGGAAAATGTTTCAATAAATTCTTAATACGATTAGAGCCACAATAATTCAATTTAATCGGTAAAATAATCATTGTTTCGCCACATTAAAATAAATAATTTTCGCCGACAGCTGTCATTTCCGAATTGCAATGGTGGTTTCCGTTTCGGTTCTTTTGTTCCACAGATAAAAAAAGTAAAATTTATTTTGCAAAAATAAAATACTTAGTATGCTTTTAATTAAAAAATAAAAAAGTAAAATTATTACTTAACTAATAAGCTAACGTATCTAACACTTTTCATATTTTATAGTTAACACTGTCAAGTAGCCAATTATAACGGTATGCAGAGACTTAATGTGATAAGGTACCAGGATTGAAGCAACTAAGGTACCTAATTGTGTAAGTGCGATTTCGTGTTAAGAGGTTTTAAGTAAATTTTAAGTATTCTTTTGTTTAAGGTTATAATTCAAGTTAAAAGGTAGTTGAAGTGGTTCACGAGGAAAAATTGTGAGGTTTTATCCATATAACATGTATTATATTAGTTTGGTTAGAGTATCAAAATAAATTTACCGTACCACTAACTAAATAAAAAAAAAATTCGTTAAGCATTTATAAAACGTATTTTATGCGATTTATTGTATTTATCTTCGAAGGAAGTCAAAAAGATATTCTATCTGAAGATTGAAAATCAACTTAAAGGGCGCATTACCACATGAGTAAAGAAACGGAACGGAGACAAAGCTTCTAAAGAGCTAGCAAAATGTATATGTCACCGTAAGATTGTAAAAATCGTTAGATTACAATCTATCTCGCGAGATTGTAAACTATCGATAGATTGTGAACCGTAACATTATGATTGCAATTTAACGCATTATTTTTCGTTATATTGTAATCTATCGATGGGAATCGGTCAAATTGTGAACTGATGTAGAACGAAATGCATCTCGCGCGCTGATTGGTTGAGAGTTATGTGCCCCCCGCCGCCCCGTCATTCGCCATATTTGTTTGTTATTTCGTTTGTTGTCTTTATACTATTAATTTATGGTATGTTTAAAGGACTAAATATTTGTTTATAAAAGTTTCTTAAAATTTTCTAATTTTAATTTGTGTTAAAAGACAAAATAATTGTTTCATTTTATTGTAATTTTCAATTATAATTTCGAGTGTTTGAAGAATAAATATTTCGGTACAATTCTTTCTCAACGTATGTCAGGATTATTGATTACCTAGTAAATAGTAAATAAATATGTACTTGAAGATTTTTTGAAGTGCATTTATTTTATTTAAACGACATCTCTATTTCTTTAAATAAAAGAAATGATTTGAATTGAATTTCAATCCTACTTTACGCGGACATACAAAGGCTGGTCGTGATTGGTCGCTCATACAATAAACCGACCAATCAGGAAGAGCTTTCGGACAGTTGACAGTTTGACGTCTAACAGATTGTAATTTAACGGTTTCACTTCGGTAGATTACAATAAAGCGAAAAATAATCCGTTAAATTGCAATCCCCAGTTACGGTTCACAATCTGTCGACAGTTTACAATCTCGCGAGGTAGATTGTAATCTAACGATTTTTACAATCTTACGGTGACATTTACAAATGTACAAACAAATACTTACACTTCCCGGTAACGGAGTAATTGTTCAAAGTGTAAACCACTGCGTTCTACAAACAATCGTGCACGTTTTAATTGATTTACTTTCAATTTCAATAATGTGTCTCTATTACGTCTAACCACTTCAAAAGCGTCCACTATCGCACTTTTTAAGTCGTCCGGAGTGTGGTACTCTTCCCGATACACAATCCGCTTAACCTCAGACCACAATAAAAGTCCAACGGAGTAAGATCCGGGCTTCGTGGTGGCCACGGCACTGGCCCGCCGCGACGGTTATGATGTATTCGTCAAGCTCCAAAGAATGAATGGCCGGGTGAACTCTGCCTTGAGCATGAGCTGGCGTCTGGAACTGCCCGTGATCGAGTAACCGCTGGGTTGCGGCTACGATCGTCCGAGCCTGTGGTACTTGCGGGTTCAGAACACCGCGAAGACAAAGGGACTCCATGTGCTGCGGCTCTGCGTAAAGCCGACGAGCGGCATGCGAATCATAATTCGCTCTCGCGTACAATTGCACCATAGCGACGTAGGTACTCCACGACGTAGCGCACTGGGCGCGTTGAGTAGTTGCGCGGGCGGCGTTCGCGGTGCACTGGAGTAGAAATGAGTGAGTGAGACAGTCGCACGAGCGCTGCGAGCGGTGCCTTTGTGTCTGTGTCGTTTGTCACGAGGCGGTTCGTTTCGCGGAGCGCGTGCGTTGCAGTTTATGCTGTATTGCTTAGGATTTAAGAGTTATTTTGGTTTAAAGAAGGTTTTCGTGCAGAAAGAAGTACCTTCATACGTCATAATCTCGGAATATAACTATTCGTTTCTCACGCTTTGGAGTTGATGATTATTTTTTTGATTAATTGAAAACTAAAATATTATTATTTAAAAAAAAAACTCGCACTATTCGATAGTGCTACTAAAGGTTGATCGTTCTGCTGCGGGAAAACAACCACTAAAATTTCACGGTGTATAAAATTCGCGTGGTTGCCGCTCACCGCGCTCAGCTAGCAAGCATGCGATGTAGGCTCCATGTAAGCGTCACTGGGGTACGGGAGGAGTCAATGTAATAAAATTAAGTGCAAGGTTTATATGTATAATACGTACATATTTTAATATTCATAAAACTCAAACTCATAAAATATTATGTTTAGATGTTGAAGGATGTAAGTACTTATTAATTTATAAATTCTTTTTTAAATACTTTATACTTACATGCAATATTTTTTCTGTATTTATTTTTAGGTATAGGTAAATGGTGGTCGAAAATAGTCTACCATCGGTATAGTCCTACCAATATCGTCAATGCAAATATTTGTAAAATTGTAGTATAGAGTATGTATATAGGTACCTACCTACGGAAAGACAATTGGTACATGTCCCATATAACCTAAATATGTCATCTGCGTGTAAGTAATAATATTTTTATGGTTTTATATTGTGTTAATTTAGAGCATTGATTAAATGGACATTTTTTTAAACATGTTCAGATACTGAAGCCCTAAAGAAGAACCCTCATATTATAAAATTGATAAATGTCTCGATGTACCTATGTTTGTAACCCTTTAACGCATAAACTACCGAATGGATTTCGATGAAATTTCGGAGAAAGATATATGAGATACTAAATAAAAAAAATATTTTTATTTTGAAGTAAAGGAGCCGATATATGAAATGAGACTGGATTATGTAATGTATTTTAAATGATTTAAAACCATTTTCTTTATAGGATATAGAACAAGTAAGGCAAAAACTTCTTTAAAAATATAATTTTCATTTAAACTTTAAAACTTTCGCGTTCCATTTTAAACATTTAAAATAAATTAGCGTGTAAAAACCATGGACTTAGTATAATAAACAGGACCGAGCACTCGCAGCCAAAAAACGAGCCGAGCGAGATAGCTACCACAGAGGCGCGTGTCCCTTTCTAATAGGGTGACAACAAGATTTATTTTGATAACGGACATTTGATTAAATAATTAAAATTTAGCCCGTTGTCCCCACTACATCTAGTAAAATAAATAAATATTGGACAACATCACATACATTGCTCAGATTCTGTGGTAAGTAGCTAAAGCACTTGTGTTACATAAATCATAAACAACGACGGTACCACAACATCCAGACCCGAGACAATACAGAAAAGATCGTTTCCCTTATTGACCCGACCGGGTTCGAACCCGGGACCTCAGAGATGGTACAACAACAAAGTCCGGCCCGCTCGCATCTGGCCACGGTGGTCGTCATGTTCCAAAGTTATCGTCTGGACAGATTTGACTGTTGAAAACAACCGGGACAGCATTACTTTTATGTTTATAGGTTTGAAAAAAATAACTTGAATTATTTCAATAGAATTTATGTATAATTTTACTCCCTTTTACTCCAATGGGGACAATGGCAATAAATTTGAATCATTTATTGAATTTTCCACTGTCCCTACTGCTGGGGACGCGCCTGGTAGGGACAACGAGAATAACCCTAAATTTATTTATTATTATTATTATATTTAGCCATTTACATGCTTTGGTTGATACAGATGACAAGAAAATATAGTTGAAACAATGCTTAAAATAATTGCTAGTAAGTACAATTACAGCCGCTTCGGCTACATGTTTAATGAATGGCTTTTGTAATAATTGTACGCCAGTCTATGTCTACGATTTTTTACCTAACTTCTGATCACGGTGGGCAACAGATGGTTTTCAGTGCCAATATTAATATTAACCAAAAAACATCGTTTGAACATTTTGATCGATTAAACGACTTTTTAAACATGATAATATCTTCAAGAGGTGGCAGGATGTAGGATTTCTTCGTCAGAGTCTGGTAGTGGTCGGTGGCTCAATGTATTACTGAGAACTTATTTTTTTTGGTCTGTAAAATAAACATTACAGTTAACTTAGTGCAACATATTACATCCAGTTTATGACCTACATAATAATACTCATATAAAGAATTAAGTAAAAATAAACCGGGCCAAGTACATAAGTCGTAAAGGTTTTACTATATTTGACTGTAAAACGAATCCTTCTTAAGTATTTGTTTTATTTCAATTTAATTATTTGTCTTTAAATAAAGTGTATTCCGTCAATATTTTAAGTGTCTAACTGTAATAGCTATAAAATCACGTATGTTGTATGGGAGCCCTTTACATACGTATATTATCTTGTTTTTTAGTATTAAGTATTTGATGTTGTTATAAAGGCATCAAAAAATTAAAATTATAACTAACTATCACTGTTCACAAGATACAGCCTGATGGCAGTTAGACGGAAAGCGAAGTCTTAGTAATAGGGTTCCGTTTTACCCCTTGGGTATGGAACCTAAAAGACTATGTATAGTGTATATACAAATAGTGTTTTTTAAAATACTTGATTAGTGTTTAAACAAAGATTCCTAAAATTAAATCTTGTTATGTGTTGTTGCGTTGAAGCATGATAAACAATTACTAATGATACTTACCACAGGAGAAATCGTAGGTATAGCAAGTCCCGGCTGCATACGACAGAATTTTTAGTGATTTTTTGCTTTACGTGTATTGCTGAGCCATTTTTGTCGCATTACTTCATTTTTAAGGTAGGTAACTGTAAATAAATGTACAACAGTGAAGAACTAACTCGAGCACACAATTGAAATATTACGAGAATTATGGGTACCCTAGTGGTAAGATTTACAGTAAGATAATTTTAAGCTTACCTGTGGAACGATATATGGCAATCACTATATGATTCACTTGAACAAGTATAAACGCAACATTTTTTCACCATTTTATCTTAAAAGGTGCCTAAGAATTATATTAAGAATAATATTTTGATAAACTCAATCAATGACAGTTTGACTTACTGACACCATGACAGTTCATGGTGATGCTTTAGAGGGTTACCACTAGGAAATTAGAAATAAGCAAATACTATTTTACGTTTTCTTTATAGTTTATGTATAAAATCAAAGAAATAAATTAAAATATAATTTATTATTTTACAATTGTTGAAATAACAATTAAATACAAGTGCATAAACTGAGTTTTTGATCAGGCAAAATTTAGATCAGAAATATTATTTTATGCTGGCAAGATCTAAGAAAGATCAAAGAACGAGACACACGCCTCCGGCCTGGCTATCTCTGTCGGCTCGGATTTGCATCTGTGTAAAGCGCACAGGAATTAATACTTTATTGCATTGCAATAGTGTTCATTTTTCATAATGAAAATTTTCAGAGTTATCAGTCCTGTTTATTATATTAGGTCCATGGTAAAAACGCGACACCATTTTTATTTAGTAGTTAATACGAACTACTTACTGCCCGACGTTTCGGTTAGGTTGTACCAACCGTGGTCACGAGCTAACCACAACACCCAGACTCGAGACAATATAGAAAAGTTCGTTTCCCATATTGACCCGACCGGGGATCGAACGCGGGATCTCAGAGATGGCGCTTGCCAAAGTCAGGCCCGCACGCCTCTCGGCTACGGAGGTCGTCAAATAACAAACAACGTAAATAAAAAAAACATAAGTAATTAAGTTACCACAGAATCAGAGCAATGTATGTGATGTTGTCCAATATTTGTATTTATTTATTCAATAGATTAAATCGACTTCAACGACCATAAGAACTTAATGGGCTCTTGTATTTTACTAAAGATTACTTTTTATATTATACGAAGTGAAACTATGCATACAATACCCATTTAAATGTATCCCTTAACGTTTTCCCTTAAAGGGCAGCGTAAGCATATATTATGTTTTCAAATTTCAAATCAAGAGTAAAATCTTTCTTTCTTTCTCTTAACTTGTATCCTTTATCAAAGTATTTAAATAATGCTAAGCTTTGTTGGTAATTAATTTGATTTCATATATTTATTTCTATTTGTTTATATCATAAATACATTATGGAAATTTATATATTTATTTATTATATAGGTATTTATTTATTTATTATAGTTTTATTTATCTTTACATATTTTTTTATATTTTTATCTTGTTATGGTATTTATATTGATATTTTCTGTTAGTATTTTTCTCAAACATTTTGCACGGCTGTACCCGTTTCTCGATGTCTACTATTTCCTCTACCTAAAGGTTGTCTGGAAGAGATTGCTCTCTAGCAATAAGACCGCCTATATTGTACTTAAATATGTCTGTAAAACCAATTTCTGTGAATTTTCTGTGCAATAAAGTGTATCTATCTATCTATCTATGCAATAATAATAATAACTTGTTTATCTGCCAAAAACTTTAATTTTAAAATGCAACGAAACAGTGACTCTCACACTAGGTCACGTGAGAGTGATATTGATTGATAAAAACTAGAACTACATACTAGTAAAATAAATTAAATTATGTTATCATGCGGTGTTTCCACGATATCGAAATCTTCACTCTAGTAAGCTGCATATACACATACGTATTGGCTACGTTATTCATTAATTTTCATGAGCAAAGTTTTTGTTGCACAAAAAAAAATGGTCAAATTATAAGTACATACATACAGTAAATTCATGTATGTGTACGGTGACTGTTCTCTTTTTTACTAAGATACAAGATTGTGTTCTCATGTAATTAGATTTATGTAATCTTTTATGAGAATAAATTCTTTAAATCTTTTTGTATTACCTATATGTATAATATAGCGTGAATTTGTTGTTTGTCTAAGATCAAAAAATAAAGCTTTCACAAGTTTAGTAACACGAAGGCTTTTAATTGAGATTTTTAGCACTTAATCTTGTTTCTTTAAATTTCAGTCAGTTAAACAGGTGAGCCAAATGTGTATGAAGCATTAACAATCTTTGTGCTGTGTCCCCATTAGGCGAACAGTGAGCGGCTGACTCTGAGTGGCGTATCGGTCGCTAACTCAATATCAACTTAGCGGCCAACTACAGCGTGTTATCCGCAAAGCGTTTGCGAATTCTTGTGGGTTAGTAGTCGATTGGCACGAAATAAATTCGCCCAAACGTGCGAATCGTCCCTTAAAAGAAAAAAAAAATTTTTGGTAGGCACGAATGTATTTTAACGCCTGCGAATCGACTCCTTTCAAGAACTAAATGCATGATACTAATTCTTGAAGGAGCCGATTTGCACGTACGGGCAAATGTATTTCGTGCCAATCAACTACTAACCCATTCTTAGGTGTGTTAGAAGGTAAACTAGCATACATCTGACAAGAGTATAGGGCGCAGTGAACAGACTGCGCCGCCGACCGCGCGCATTATCCGCTGCGTCAGGCGCGCACAGAACGAGTCGGCGAGCGGAACGGCGCAAGCTGCGTACATTACGCGCTGTATGGACACGCCATTTAAAATGTATATGGATGCAAACTGTTAGCCGCTCACTGTTCGCCTTATGGTAATGCCACATGAGTAAAGAAACGGAACAAAGACAAAGCTTCATACGATTGCGCTGTGATAGGTCCATCACTACAAGTGCAACGCGTGTGTGTGCGTGACCACTGGCCGCTTGTCACGTATGAGCCGAAACCGCTTCAAACTAGATCAGCCAGTGGTCAATCTCAGGGCGTGCAGGCGTGACGCGATGCTCGAATGTTTTAAAAAAACCTCAAAATTCAAATTGTGAACAGGATTTTGATAGCTTGCTTTTGAAAACAGACGACAGTCGCATTTTTAATACACCGTCACAGGCTTCGCAACCTGATGATACCGTCCCTGCGTTAACAGTGGGTACAAATGTCTAATCTATAGGAGATTTAATATGCCAGAAAAGAATGGTTTAGTCTATGTATCGGGCTATTCATACAGAAAATGTCTGGAACATCACAAATGTGAGAAAATAAAATCCTATGTTAATAGATGCGAACAACCAAACCAAACACTTGGGGAAAAAAAATTTTTTTTTGCCATTATAAGGACTCTAATGAAGGTACTGTGAAATCAGGTTTTTTGATAATACCTCCTGACAATTTTATTGCATTTGTTGAATTGCTTGAGCAAAAATTTTGCGAATATTATGATCTTCAACAAATTGTTAATATTGGTAATGACATATTAGCACGTTTGCATCATTGTACATTTCATATGCCATGTGAGTGTTTCCCATTGGATTATTTGAAAAACTTTATATTAGATTTAAAATTTATCATTCGATTAAAAGACACAACAAATTATTATATTTGTAAAAATGTTTTAATAAAAAATGTGAAAAAAGAACATTAATATTTTTAACTTATTCAATTGTGCCAACCCTACCAAAATAAGTATATGTCACCGTAAGATTGTAAAAATCGTTAGATTACAATCTACCTCGCGAGATTGTAAACTGTCGACAGATTGTGAACCGTAACTGGGGATTGCAATTTAACGGATTATTTTTCGCTTTATTGTAATCTACCGAAGTGAAACCGTTAAATTACAATCTGTTAGACGTCAAACTGTCAACTGTCCGAAAGCTCTTCCTGATTGGTCGGTTTATTGTATGAGCGACCAATCACGACCAGCCTTTGTATGTCCGCGTAAAGTAGGATTGAAATTCAATTCAAATCATTTCTTTTATTTAAAGAAATAGAGATGTCGTTTAAATAAAATAAATGCACTTCAAAAAATCTTCAAGTACATATTTATTTACTATTTACTAGGTAATCAATAATCCTGACATACGTTGAGAAAGAATTGTACCGAAATATTTATTCTTCAAACACTCGAAATTATAATTGAAAATTACAATAAAATGAAACAATTATTTTGTCTTTTAACACAAATTAAAATTAGAAAATTTTAAGAAACTTTTATAAACAAATATTTAGTCCTTTAAACATACCATAAAT
Source organism: Glyphodes pyloalis (assembly GCA_037074685.1). Taxonomy (NCBI): domain Eukaryota; kingdom Metazoa; phylum Arthropoda; class Insecta; order Lepidoptera; family Crambidae; genus Glyphodes; species Glyphodes pyloalis. The sequence goes on from JAYKKO010000020.1 coordinate 3,406,368, forward strand.
TAATAGTATAAAGACAACAAACGAAATAACAAACAAATATGGCGAATGACGGGGCGGCGGGGGGCACATAACTCTCAACCAATCAGCGCGCGAGATGCATTTCGTTCTACATCAGTTCACAATTTGACCGATTCCCATCGATAGATTACAATATAACGAAAAATAATGCGTTAAATTGCAATCATAATGTTACGGTTCACAATCTATCGATAGTTTACAATCTCGCGAGATAGATTGTAATCTAACGATTTTTACAATCTTACGGTGACATATATAATTTACATCATGGTAAAGTGTACTGATTGTTTTAATACGAGTATTTTATCTACTAGTTACTACTTAATTTGTATATACTTACATTTATCTTAATGAAATTATGATATTAATTAATTAGATTGTGGTAAATTTCGAAAATTATTATCGTATTGCTAGTGGTGGAAATAAAAACTTATTAAAAAGCGATATATAATATTATAATATGATTCTCAAAAAGACTATTTCATATATACCGAGGACTTTTAAAAAAGAAATGTACGATTAATGTTAATTAAAAACTGGGGATACTTGGTCTTTGCATAATTTAATTATAAATGAACAGGGCGTCTACTCTTGAAAACGAAACGAACAAACGAAAGGTTTCGTTTTTGAAGATTGATCAAAAGTTAGGGAATTAAAACGTGATTTTTGATTTGTAATAATATTTTGTTTTTTGATAACGCTTTATTCGCATTCGAAGTGTGTTAGTTGCGATAATGAGCAATAAAAAATACTAAACGTCATCGGATCCGACATATTTCGTTTTCAAGAGTAGACGCCCAGTACTTAAGGGAACATAGATAATTATTTATGAACGTAATCATTTCATATTTGGTAAGCAAAAGTTTTATTAATTTTTTTAGTTTGTAAATGATTGTCAATATTAGCGTATATTAATATTCATGCAACTGTATTCATAACGGTACTATTTAACTTTACTTACGAAATTCTAAAAATATTTCAAATGTTATTTACTAGTACTTAAAATATAACTTTAGCTAAAAATACAAGTATGTGGGAGACTAATGTGTTAATGTTAAACTATGTATTTAGTAATAGGTATAATTTTATATCTGGAATTCGACGGGTTTCTTCCAAAAGGAATTTATAGATGGCGCTTCATGTACATACAATATGTGTTTTATGAAGAGTTCACTGTAATAATAAATAAATAAATATTGGACAACATTACATACATTGCTCTGATTCTGTGGTAAGTAGCTAAAGCACTTGTGTTACAGAAATCAGAAACAACGAAGATACACCCAGACCCGAGACAATATGGAAAAGTTCGTTTCCCATATTGACCCGACCGGGGATCGAACCCGGAACCTCAGAGATGGCGCGACGCCAAAGTTCGGCACGCTTGCCTCTTGGCTACGGAGGTCGTCAATAATGATGAACGTCCTTTTGTTTTGAGATATTTCGGTTTAAAGTTTATAAACGTAGCACTAAACTCAGCCTTATTGCCGTGAATACCTGATCACTGAGCGTTCTAGACGAGTTTATGGTCCAAGGTGTACCCGGGTCCCCACGACATCATCAACAACACTTATGGCGAGGTTCATCGTGGGTTTTCAGCGGGAAGTCCTCACACTTTTCAGGGCAGAGCCGGGGTTTGGCATAGAGTCCCGCACACGCTGTTACTCTCTCTCAAGTGGCATTAAGGTACGCACCTTGCATAGCAATACATTTGCCCACGATAAAAAAGACGTATAGTCAAATAACAGAAACGTTTTTATCAGGACTGGAAGCGATATTGCCTAATTTGTAAACGAGATTACTAGCTGCATATTATAGATAGATAGATAGATACACTTTATTGCACAGAAAATTTACAGAAATTGGTTTTACAGACATATTTAAGTACAATATAGGCGGTCTTATTGCTAGAGAGCAATCTCTTCCAGACAACCTTCAGGTAGAGGAAATAGTAGACATCGAGAAACGGGTACAGCCGTGCAAAATGCTTGAGAAAAATACTAACAGAAAATATCAATATAAATACCATAACAAGATAAAAATATAAAAAAAAATACGTAAAGAGAAATAAAACTATAATAAACAAATAAATACCTATATAATAAATAAATATATACATTTCCATAAAGTATTTTTTGATATAAACAAATAGAAATAAATATATGAAATTAAATTATTAAATTACCAACAAAGCTTAGCATTATTTAAATACTTTGATAAAGGACACAAGTTCAGATTTAGTTAAGAGAAAGAAATAAAGTTTTTACTCTTGATTTGAAAATGGGAAGGGACTCAGATTCCCTGACAGGTAAAGGAAGGGAATTCCATAAGCGTATGGACTGGACAGTGAAAGATTGTGAGTAGTATTCAGAAGTATTATATGCCTGAATCACGTTGATCACTTAGAATTAAATATTGGACATCCATAATTATTGCCGTGGATCTTTCGTATGTACTCGAAGATTATTCACTATATTTTACAACCGCAAAAGGCCAAAAAACTACGTACAGTTTTGTACTGTAAAAATGCATTTCTGCACGTATACGCTGATGCAGCAATTAATTAACTTACCATTACGGTGTCTATTCCGTTTAACTGAAAATTAAAAAGCAAAATCATTTATGTTTTTTGTAACCTCATTTTGTATTGTTATTATAGTACTTGGGGCTGTGCAATTCTAGTGGACTGTGGTCACTGCGAACTATCAAATCTGTTGTGATTCACCACCAATCTAAGGTAACTCCTTCAGCCGGGTTGATTATTATTATTATTAGGGGTACTTGGGGCTATGCAGTTCAGTGAACTGTGGTCACTGCGACCTTTTAGATCTATTGTGACTCGCCACCAGTTAGAGTAACTCCTTGATAGCCGGGTTGATACCAGAAAGTCTAGTATCTTCCTGTCTTTTAGATCTTTTTTTTTCTTCCGGTTGGCCTATGTGTCGGCCCAGATGGATGCTTCATTTGCGCATCAAAGAAACACAGTCACAAAGGAGGTGAAGTGTTTCATTTTCGTATTCGCTGAATATGCATACATCAGTTTTATGTGAAACTAGCTGTGCCCGCGACTTCGTTCGCGTGGACTACATCCTTTCATGGTCGGTTTTACTCCTTTCTCCCCTAATATTCGAAACAAAAAGTAGTCTATATTTAAATCCAAGTTTCGAGCTATATTTGTGCCAAATTTCATATCTCTAACTTCAAAAATAAAGATTTTTCCATATATACTTTCAAAGGTGGTATTACCCCCATCCCCCCCTTATTTTCTAATAAAAAGTAGCCTATGTCCGTTCTTGAGATTCAACGTATACCTATACCAAATTTCATCAAAATCCGTTTAGCCGTTTAGGCGTGAAAGAGTAACAGACGGACAGACAGACAGACAGACAGACAGAGTTACTTTCGCATTTATAATATTAGTACCTATGGATTGGTGCCTTTTGGATTGCAGTGTCCGGTCAGGGCTCTTTCCTCCGCACTGACATTTTATTTATAGGTCTAAAGCTAAAAGGAGACCGTATTGAAAATAAACAAGTCTCGTCTATCATTTATAGTGGTCAGGTGAGAGGTTTATCCGTACAAGTTTCCCATCAATTATTGAAGTTTAAAATAAATAATTAACACTTGATGAGGAAATATAATAAAAAAAGTGACAAATTATATTTTGACCTAACCCACTACTCTAAGAAAAGATACTAACCAGCTCCGTCCTGGATAACCGTCGAGTTTCTAGTAGCTCATTGTCTGGTGGCTTTGAAGAATCCAACATCGGATTAACCTGTAAATCCAATAGTATACTTTATTGCAAAGAAAATTTAGAAAATTTGGGGGAAAATAGGATTGTATGACGTTCGCTGGGAAATCTAGTAGGTAATAGATAAAGAAAGATGGGTACAGCCGTAGAAAAATAAAAATTTATAAAATATTGTTGAAAATAAAAATACCATAACGTGATCAACATAAACCTTAGAATGAGTTTAAAAAAGACAATTCTACTCCAGGTAATCCTTGGATAGTTATATAACACCGAACGCTCGTGTTCAGTCATAAATTATATTTAAAATCTACTTTTTTGGTGAAGTCTAGGCGACATTCAATATGAAAAAATATTGTATATTTCTGGAATACTTTACCTATATCAAGTGAAGTTGGTACTTACTTTATTTCCATGGTTCTCCGAATTGTATCCACGTCGATTGCCATAAACCTGTGTGTAATACCATACGTAAACATTAACGAAAATATGGAGTCTAAAAACATCTACTGGGAAATTAAAAGTTACAAAAGAATCATCATAATTCAAACAAAATTAATTACTGTCCTAAGGCTAAGAGTAGTTAGTATGTGAACTTAAACAAACATATTTATCCTCATATGTACCATGTTTAATCATTGAGCTTTTACCGCCAATCGCTTTCGTGGAAAATTTATAGAGATCTGACTTGAGTTCTTTGTCAGAGCAGGTGGGTTCCACCAGAGTACCAGGGCTGCTGCAGTGTTCGAAATAATGCAGTATTTGTTGAGGTGGAACCCAATTAACCATAAAATGTACAAAAATGGTCAAAAGCATGTCAGGCTACACTCTTAGGACTTTGTATTGCCCTTATTTCGCTAAGATAAGAACTAAAATCGAACTGCCAGAGTTTGCCAGACCTTCGTGTGCCATCTCCCATACTGTGTGTGAATATATTGTAAGGAACGTATGTTCTTTACTAAAAGCGGAGGTACTTTCGCCGATCTAGGTGTTAACTGGTCGGGGACCAAGGTCCAAGTACCTATCTTGGTTTGTTGTATACAGCTAGTGGCGACGATAACTCTGACATCGCGATGTAGGATCGATGTATTGATTGGCTAATCGTGCATTACGTATGCAGTGTAGTTTACTATGTCAATCCTGCTGACGCCGTGTATGTTTCGACTTGTTGGTAATGTCGTAGGTCGGCCAAGTATAATCTTGTTTACATACATATAATGTTAAGGTCAATAAATATATTTCTTTCTTTCATACATGACTTTCAGCTCAACTATCAAATAGTCATATCGTAGCCAGTTCATAATATGTAGGTACCATTATCATGTAATAGAAAAACAGATTATTATATGACGACCTCCGTAGCCCAGTCGCGATCGTGTCGAGCTTAGCGCCATCTCTGAGGTCCAGGGTTCGATTCCCGATCGGGCCAATATAGAAAACGGATTTATCTTTGTCTCAAATCTGGGTGTTATGATACTGTCGTTGTTTCGGATTTCTGTAACACAAATGCTTTAATTACTTACCACAGAATCAAAGCAATGTATGTGATGCTGTCCATTTTTTTTATTATAACGAGATTGGGCCTTGACCAGTGACCAAAACGAAGCGCGAGCCGAGCGAGCTAAGCGAGCAACAAGCGGTAGTGGACGGCAAGCACCATACTGGTGGAAGGGCGTGTTTGCGTTTAGCCTAGAGCTTCTTGGGGGTGCTACATTAGTAGCAGGGGTCAAGCCTTCAAGGTAATGGCGACAAGTCCAGTAACAGATTTATTATGCTGTACTTGTCACCCTTAAGCTAGGACCTCATTACCACATAACATCAGGTGGGATGAGGTCAATCTTGAAGTGCACTATAAAAAAGAGCCAACCTTGATTGGTGGTCACAATCTGCTAATTAGCATTAACGAAGGCATTTGATGGAAGAAAGCATGCTCGATTTATTGTATTGGTTTTAATTGATCATGTAGTGAATGTTGGTGGGTATATTTTGTATTGGTTTGTTGAGCAACATTCAAGGCTAAGTGATTTACTAATGAACTAGCTGTTACCCATGTCTTCGCCTTCGTTATTTCGACTAAAAGGTATATTATATGTTAATTTAGTATGATAAGTCTCTTCGTACCAAATGTCATTAAAACCCGTCCAGTAGTTTTTATTTGGCGAATACGCTTTTCTGCCATTATTTGTTTCCATTCGATTCGATTTCGTTTAGTAAAATAACAGATAATTTACGAAGGATTGGTATTTTGTCCTTTGTCAGAAGACGTAACGAAAAAGAATATTCGGCATCTCTCAGTAGACATGACGATTCGCATAATCGCTGATATCTTAATTTCCAGGTCATATTTACACGTAAGTGTGAAGTAAACAAAATAAGCTCACCCCCAAAATTACGAAGATTGCCAGGAAAATTGCGGAAAAGCGCAAATTCATTGCCGAAGCTTGAATTGCCACCGACGAATAATTATTCTCGAGTCACTTTGTAAATCAGACAAAAATGTTTATCTCTCAAGTCAAGTCATACTAAAATCTCTATAAAGATTTTTTATCTCTCGTACCGACCGAGAAAAATTGATTCGTTTTCTAATTACGAATGTGATCGTTAATGTTATTTTTGGTCATCTCTTTTATTTTTAATTATACGTTAGAATTGTACCTAAATCCTCATTAACTAGTCTGCTCGCCTGTACTTATGCTTTTTATATTGGTTTGAAAAGTTTGTTGCGTTTCTTCGATCAGTGTCATGTGGGGCATAATGTGTAAATTGATGCCATGTTATAATATTGAAATTTAAGTCTTAGAGTTATTTTTTTTGTTAATCCCTACTAATATTATAAATGCGAAAGTAACTCTGTCTGTCTGTCTGTCTGTCTGTCTGTCTATCTGTATGTCTGTCTGTTACGCTTTTCCGTTTTTTTCAACCTCTCAACCGATTTTGATGAAATTTGGTATAGATATACGTTGAATCTCAAGAACGGACATAGGCTACAATTTATTAGAAAATAAGGGGGGGGGGGATGGGGGTAATACCACCTTTGAAAGTTTATATGGGAAAATGTTTATTTTTGAAGTTAGAGATATGAAATTTGGCACAAATATAGCTCGAAACTTGGATTAAAATATAGACTACTTTTTGTTTCGAATATTATGGGAGAAAGGGGTAAAACGGACCATGAAAGGATGTAGTCCACGCGAACGAAGTCGCGGGCACAGCTAGTTGATTATATGTATATTACAGAACTAGTAATAAGTTCACCTTTTTTGTAAAACAAACTACTGAGTTTCTTGTCGGTATCTTCTCGAGGGTTAGTAGTCGATTGGCACGAAATAAATTCGCCCGAACGTGCGAATCGTCGACTCTATAATCGAACTAGTAGTATGCGTTTAGTTCTTTCTATGATCTGAGGTTTGTATACACCTTAGTACCTTGTCACAATTAAACCTCTGCGTAACTAAGTGAGTCACATTCATTGTGAATTTTATGTGACAAGGTACTGAGTTGTTGACAAACTTTACCTACTGACTGTACCATATTCAAAGTTAAAGCCAAAGTCAAATATTTTTTAAAAATATTTGGCTTTGTCTTAGACTGTTATTGGGAAATGGTTTACAATTATTCTCTAATAACGGTCCGCCGCGGCTTCGCAAACCTTTTTCGATTTTACCACATTTTCCACTATTTTTTCGCTCCTATGAGTCACGGCGTGATATTATACAGCCTAAAGCCTTCCTCGATAAATGAAATATCTAATAGAAATATAGTTTTTCAATTCGAATAAGTAGTTTCTGAGATTAGCGTGTTCAAACAGACAAAATCTTCAGCTCCGTAATAGTAGTATGATCAGATCAAGCATACATTTTTTGAATTAGGAAACATTAACGAAACGATAATGAAATTTTGGATAACATTTATTTATTTTCTTCATCTTCATCGGAGTTACTTTGCGATTCTTCAAGTGTTCCATTTACGGAACTCGCGTTACGAAATTTTGGATCCTGCACAAACAGATTAAACACCATTAACAAAAATAAATCGTTTGTTCCGGATGCCCCCCACTTTTTGTCCACCACTGGTGGACATCGAGAAGAAAAGTTGCAATATCCACCGGTGGGGGATAACGCTACTAAAATCGTCTCGTTGGACCCTATTAGTGGACACTAAGAAGAAATCAGTAGCTCTGTCCTTCAGTGGTGGGCATCGAAACCAAAAAGTTCTGTTGTCCCTAATATTTTTTTTGTTTGATTATCATGATAATACAAATTTATGTCTTACATAAGACCGCAGCCAAATAACAATCACTTCTGTGTTGTTCTGTTTCTGCGTGTGAGTAAGGTTTCCAGAGCTCCTGTTACATTAGTAGCAGGGGTCAAGCCTTCAAGGTAAGGGCGACAAGTCAGTTACAGCTTTATTATTATTTGCTGTACTTGTCGTTCTCAAGCTAGGACGTCATCACCACTTAACATCAAGTGGGGTGAGGTCAATCTTGAAGTTTAATATAAAAAAATATTCAATCAAATAAAATTCTCAGTTTTTAACATAATATGAAGGACTTCGCCGTTGCTATTGATAGTGATAATATATGCCAAATTCTTTTCCTCGGCGATTCACCTCAACATGTGCGGGCTTGTCAGAGTCATCGGCTCTCCGCGACCCAGCTCGGGATCCGTCTTATGCCTCCTCTACACGTAGACTGATTCGTCTGCAGATGGCATCGCCAATCAAGTCAAAGGTGATTTGCTCGTCTGCCGATATCAAATACCTACCACATCACACAGCAAAGAGCAAATCACACCCTCTACAAGTTGGCGGACGCAACCGATGCCATCTGCAGACGAATCTGTCTACGTGTAGAGGAGGCATTAGCTTAACCCTGCGCGGTATCCGAGCTAGGAGACCTTTTTTTTTATAACGCACTTCAAGATTAACCTCATCCCACCTGATGTTAAGTGGTAATGAGTTTCTAGCTTAAGGGCGAAAAGTATAGCATAAGAAAAATTGTTACTCGACTTGTCGCCATTACCTTGAAGGCTTGACCGCTGCTACTAATGTAGCACCCCCCAAGAGCTCTGGAAACCATACTCACATGCAGGTACACAACAACACAGAAGTGATTGTTATTTGGCTGCGGCTTTCTGCAAGGTGGAGGTATTTCACCAGTCGGGCTGCTCCAGTTCGAGCGATAAATCGCTTTGTCCTGCCTCTCTTAAAATTTAAAACCTGACATGCTCCATCCCCTTGGGACCGTATATACCATTATGGTACTACGTTGTTTGTTCACCGATGTCTATGTCTATGATATTGTCAATTTTTTATTTATTTGTTTAGTTCCTTACTTTATCTTCATAAGAACTAGATTCGGATTCCTCGCTTGCTCCATTGACGGAGTCGTCGTTTCGGAATGTCGGCTGCTTCTGCGCAAAAAAAAATACGATTTTTATTTTTTTCCAATAGGGATGTTCACTGGCTACTCAACTGAGATATTTTAAAAACGGTTTCTCTATATAATTTCTATGAGATAGCACACTGTGACGTCACAATTTTACTTATCAACACATTAACTAATAAATCGTTTCAGCATTTCGAAAACATCAAATGGTCAATGTAACAAAAAGTCTTTTTAATACGTATTATTTACGAGTTATTATCCATTATGACAAATTTCCAACCCCTAAAAACCCTCGGGGACTTTTTTTAATAGCGTACGCTGAAAATGCCATTCGGTAGTAGTAACATTACAATGTATAAATGGCTTACTTCATCTTCATATGACTCGCTCGATTCTTCGCTTGCGTCTGCGTTGCTGTAAATCGGCTGCGCGTGCGCACATTAAACACAGACCGTTAAATGAAAAAATAAATAAATTGGACAACATCATATAGCTCACATACATTGCTCTGTGGTAAGTAGCTTAAGCACTTGTGTTACGGAAATCAAAAACAATCAGGATCCGGGTTCGATCCCTGGTCGGGTCAATATGGGAAACGAACTTTTCTGTATTGTCTCAGGTCTGGGTGTTGTGGTACCGTCGTTGTTTCTGATTTCTGTAACGCAAGTGCTTTAGCTACTTACCACAGAATCAGAGCAATGTATTTAATGTTATCCAATTTTTTATTTATTTATTATTTGCCTCAACAAATGGATAAAAGTTGATGACGATACAGTGCAACAAAGTTCAGTTGAGGGGTGTTTACGTCACCAATTTGTACAAACTGTACGAAGTGACGTCGCTCTAAATTATAACGTAACGTACTTTCTATAGTTGAAGCTATGTTTGGAAGAAAGACTGCATGGAATAGGGTAGCCTCCTTCTGCAAGGATGTAATATAGCTAATGAGGTGGCCAAGATAGAGCGGGACCGTTATGACCGCGCCCAGCTAACGCGTGGAGATCGGCCGGCTGATGGTGTGAGGAAACCTCAGTCGGCATTGCAAGGGACTCTACGAGGGGTGTCCAGTTGTATCGGCCATCCCCAATCTCCCCTTGACCACTGTGAAGGGAGGGGCATCTACTTTTTAGGGCCAGGGAGTCACACACACACGCTGTCCCCTCCTCAGGTCACGGTACGGTGTGTCAAAGCAATCCCCCCCATCAGAAAGAAAGGCAGAGCTTTTGTAAGTTGACTATTGTGTATCGCCATATTTAGTAAATAGGGTAATTTGATCAGAAAAGTAGTAACTTGAAATTTGTTTAGAATATGATTAAGCTTACTTGTGCTAAAGTGTTGTTTTCTGTCGCTTCCTGTGGGATTTTTAATGACAAAACATTTAAATCTATACCATTAAAGGCTGTCGCCTTCTTAATTAATAGTAGTTCATTAAATTACTTTCACACATAATGTTAAATATTCGTTGTATCTGATATTTAAAATATGTTTTTGAATTTTATTGTGCACTGTGTACCGTGGCTTAGTACGCGTATTCGCATTATACTGGTTCTTAGCTCCTATTGATGTAATATAACCTAAAACCTTCTTCGATAAATAAACTTAGACCGATTCGACTGGCCTTGTTCAATCGGCCTTTTTCTCTCCCCTAGTCCATCGTGGGAGGGGCCATACTTGGCTGTGTAAACAGTCATTTCACCTGTTGTGGTAAATCGAATTCTAGTTTCAACCGTCGGTTTTTAGTTTGGGTTATCCCCGCTCCTTTAGATTGGGGGAGTCCCGCATACGCTGTGGCCTTCCCTTACACCTGTGGCAGTGGAGGGGTAGGATCAAAAGGCTGTCAGACAATACACTTTAGACTTTGCACCACCCTAATATCGAGGGCTTATGATCTACTTTTTAAATTGCAGTTGCAATAGTTTGTTTGTAAACAGTTGTTTAGCCTGCTGCTGACGGACAAAAGTATCTCCCCAGTAAAAAGAAAAATATTTTTTAGTGCGGGGTGTAATGAGGTATTTCTTTCTATTTTGAGATCCTCATTGTGTACTTAAAACAAACGCTAACGACACATTAACAATGAAGACAACACAACGATTATGTAGAAAGGACAAAATAAGAAATTATAGTCTAATATCATACATAATAATATAGTTACATAAATATTTTATATATTTTGAAAAAGAAAGAGTTAGAATAAAGTTAAGATTGAAAGGACGGGGAATTCCAGATGGTAAAATATCGTATAAGGATGTAGGGTATTTGAGACAGCTAAAGAATATGTGGTCTGGGGTACCCTCATCTATGCCACATTCACACAATGCATTATCCTTGACCCTAATTTTATTTAGGAAAACGGGAGTGCAGGCGTGACCGAGGCGAAGTCGGCAAGTGGTGGACATGTTTTCATACTTAGATAGTGAGTCATTTGCTCTGTTTAAAAATAAACCCGTCATTCTGAAGTCAGGCTGGCGGCTCACTTGCTTTTTGAAATAACTCTAGTTTTATAAAAGCACATTGCTTGAAGTTTTACGCACATTGTTCTCGGGCAAAAATAATTCTTGATTTTCGTGGTACACCCGCCATCTTGATGTACACACAGAATGCACTAGTTTTTTACACAGCGCACATTCATACCAGATATACAGATTACGCACTTATTGATAGTTCCATTCGTATAACTCTACCAGCTACTTTCTTGCTGGAGTAACGCTCTCAGTAGGAAGTACATAGACCCTGACCGTACAAAATATATAGATACAATACAAATTATTGCAATAAACTTATCCAACCCAAATGGTTAAATATTAGAAACAGAAAATTTTTATCTCCCCTTGCGGTGCGAGAATTGAACCCACGACCTTCACGTATCGCGCTTGCTGCTCTTACCAACTGAGCTAACCGCAAGTTATTGTGGGCGATGAAATTTTTTTGCTGTATCAACCGTTAGCCTTTCGGTAAGTGCCCTCTGCCGAATATGTTTAGAACTACATACTTATCGGCCCGTGGTACATTCGTTACAGAAATAAAAATAATAAAAACCAAATGGTTAAGTTTTTTTTTCTTTAATAATAAAACCACAGTTAAAATAAGACGTTTTAATGAATACACAACTTTAAGATCACACTGTATAGTAGGTACACTGTATGTATCATAGTATAGGTATTTGGATTGGAAGGAACGCTCAACACTTACAGTTCGATATATTTATATATCTATTTTTCATATTAGACAACATCACATACTTAGTTCTTAGGCCTTAGACATATGGGCGGTACAAAGTCGAAAGTAGTATATAATCTTACGTGTTTAAGACATGTGCGAGTGGATTGAGTGAGCAACTTCTAGAAAACAAAATAATAATACGCCTATCATTTAGTAAAAGGTCTAAAACAATTAGTTAAACCAATCTCAGAATTTGTAAAACGATCCAAGCTGAGATAAATAGGTAAACGTATGCTCACTCAGGCCTCACAGAGAGGTAGTTAGATCTTCGTATATAATAAGTTTACAAATTCCAATTAAGGTTCAATTTTTTGTAAAAACTTGTGACAATTTCTCTGGATTCTTACGCTAGAAATAAGAGAGGAGACAAACTGTTTACACAAACAAGGTTTATTTATAGTAATAATAATTATTTCTAGGTAAATAAGAGTAGACGGGGTTCAACAAGCGCAACCGACAATATATTTGAGTCCACGTCAAAAAAAACACCACTGTCCTGCAGTCCTCGAAATTCACGAAGCGACGTCACCCTAGTCCATGCGCAGCGGGGCTGTCGCCAACTTCTCTGATTTTCGGTACCGTGTAGAAGGTCCCTGTAATTACAGTAAACCAGACATTTTACAACTATCCAATTATACTATCTGACTGCGACATGGCGGTTGAAATAAGCAGCTCGATGCAAAGCGGGTAAACAGCAGAGATCGGTTAATAATGAGCAGAGCGCGTAAAGATGATTGTGATGATGGTGATTTGACTGACATAAAATAGTGATCAATGATGAGGCGTACAGAATCAGCTAGGGAAATATATTGTAGATGTGGGTACATCTATGCACAAAAATAGATGGGCACATTTAACAAATAATCATAATTAATTGGTGGCAGATAAACCCAGGACACAGGCAGTTTAATCCGCTAATTAAAAGCTAGGCGTACGTACTACTTAAATTAAAATACAATTTGGAAAGTGAAAAATTATATGGTGAAAGTTTGATAAAATTATGTTTAATGAAGTTGAGTAAGATGTGACGTGAGAAGGAATAATATTTAATTTACATACAAGAGTAGATGTATATGAAATTTCTTTGCACAAAATAACGTTTCACCAGCCAGTTCATCAGTACAAGATCTAGACTACATTACCACTAGGACAAAAACAATACTAAAACTTACTAAGTAAATAATACTTTGCAGCACTTACCCAATTTGGGGAATAAAACACACACAATAAATGGAAAGACGTTCGTTAAATTCACGTAGGTAGATACGCACGACAAAATGTTAGTGTAGACGGTCGCGCGTCCAGCCTCAAGGATTTCTAAGACACCAGTGCGTCACTCGCCGCACCGCGTTAGTTTTTATTCCGAGCGAAGCCGATCTCACGCGCATAACGCGTGATTGCAAAACAAAACGCGCCCAGGGTGTTCTTGTAAATATATATAATTTATTTTGTGTAGTATTAAGTTAAGTTAGTTTATTTTTCAAGTCAAGTCTTTTTAGTTTTTTAGAATCGTTACATACCCCCCTTTTTAGGTTAGGATTTTTACTTGTTAATAAAAATCCGCTTAGTAAAATCTAGTTGAGTTTAAAATCTTTTACATGCCAAGCTCCTAGTTTGTTGCCTAACATGTCCTCAAGCTCATAGACCAGTTTAGAATTCTTGTTTATAATGCGACACTTAATGTACTTGGGTGCTAACTTTTTAGAAAATTTATTATCTTTATCACTTTGATAGTAAGTTTTCTTCCATACAGTATCACCGACTTCAAAGTCTACGTTTCTGCGGCGAAGATTGTAATTAGTTGCATTTCTGGAATGCGCCTTGATTAAAGCTGCTTGAACCTTATCAAAGATCTTATGTAGACCACCTAAATTTTCTACATATGCGTCCCTTGGAGAAAATACAATTACATCGTTTAAGTCAGTATCAATATAGTGAGAACCGCAACTTACTAATTCACGGCCAAATACTAGAAAAGAAGGTGTAAAGCCAGTAACTTCATTAACTGCGCTATTTAGTGCAAATTGAATTTTTGGTAAATTAGTATCCCATGATCTGTGGTCATTCTCGACAAAGGACGAAACGGCGGTAATAATTGTTTTATTATAACGCTCCACTGAGTTTACTTGCGGCGTATATAAAGGAGTATAAAAAACGTTTGGGATATTGTAACGGGCAAATAAGTTTTTCATGGTGTGACTTATAAACTGTCTACCATTATCCATGAGTATTGTACTTGGGATGCCATGAATTAGAAAAACATCATCTTCTAATATTTTAGATATAATCTCTGCTGTAGCACGGTGTATAGGGAAAAGTAAACAATATTTTGAGAAGCAACAGTTCACCACTAATAAAAATGTATTTTGTTTTTTACTAATAGGCAAGGGTCCAACAAGGTCAACACTTATCATTTGAAATGGCCTGCTGCAGGCTTTAGATCTTCCCATGATACCAAGAGTAGTATGGTTAGGGTATTTATAAGAAAGACATGTGTCGCAACCAGAAACAAAGTTTGACACATCATGATGCATATGGGGCCAAAAGTAGTTTAATGACAGGCGTTTAAAAGTTTTAAAAATACCAAGGTGTGCTGCTGTCGTTTCGCTATGATTTTGTGCTATGATGTTTTGACGATGTTCAAGTGGTACCACTTCCTTCCATTCAAATTCCCTAGCTAACGGGTTAAGAGACTTGATGTACCTATAAAGTTTACCGTTGGAAACACGATAATTTGAGTAAGAAGTAGGTGAATTCAAACAACCATTAAAAATGTTCAAATACCATGGGTCGTTAACATTTAAGGAAGTGTTCGTCTGTATGTCAGTAGAGTCGTCCACAGCTGCAATAGGGACGGAACGAGATAAACTATCAGGAACCACATTATCAGCTCCTTTTCGGTGTTTTATATCAAAATTGTAGGTAGACAGGCGGACGCCCCAGCGAGCCAACCGGCCAGTAGGGTTGTTTAAGTTTAAAAACCATTTTAGTGATGAATGATCAGTATATACTGTGAATTTGAGACCATTCTCTAGGTAGCAACGCCAGTGTTCTATTGCAGTGAGAACTGCTAATGCTTCGCGTTCAGTGGCACTATAGTTCCGTTCTTGTTTCGTGAGAGATTTACTCATATATGCAATCACCTTATCTTCATTATTATGGGTTTGAGTAAGCATCGCGCCTAAGCCGTGATCGCTGGCATCAGTATGAACAACAAACGGTTTCGTATAATCAGGGCAAGAAAGTATGGGGGCTGACGATAAATGAATTTTAAGTTTATTAAAGGCTTCGTCCGCTTCCTTAGACCATGAGAAGGGAGGAGCCTTCTTACCTTGTGAAGTTAGTTTATTGAGAGGAGATGCTAAAGTGCTAAAGTTGGGAATAAATCTGCGGTACCACGAAGCCGTACCCAGGAAACGTCTGACTTCCCTACGAGTCGTAGGGGCGGGGTAGTTAGTGATAGATTTTACTTTTTCGGGATCAGCGTGAAGACCGTTTGAATCTACAATGTAGCCGAGATATTTGAGTTGTTTCCGGAAAAATTGGCTTTTTTGTAAATTAATAGTGAGGTTGGCAGTGCGTAATTTTTCTAAGACTCGTTTTAGGAGAGAAATATGATGTTCAAAGGTTTCAGAAATGATAATGACGTCATCAATAAAAACAAATACTTTATATTCAAATTCTGGGCCATAAAATAAGAAATCGACCAATCTTTGCTGCGTAGCGGGCGCATTGGTCAGTCCGAACGGCATGCATTTAAATTGAAATGTGCCGCGCGAAGGTACGTAAAAAGATGTCTTACATCTATCCTCCTTTTGGATCAATACTTGCCAAAAACTTTTAGATAGATCGATGCTACTTAAGTATTTTGCATCACGAAGGTTATCTAGGATTTCAGCTATATAGGGTAAGCTATAGGCGTCCTTTTTCGTAACTGAATTAAGTTTCCTGCTATCAAGGCAAAATCTGAGCTCTCCGTTCTTTTTAGGTGTGAGTAGTACAGGGGAAGACCACGGACTTTCGCATGGCTCGACAACGTCCTCTTTAAGCATCTCATCTAATTGTTCCACTAGAATTCGTTGCTTTTCTGGAGACATGCGGTAGTATCGTTGACGAATTGGAGCCGCATCGCCAGTATCAATTCTGTGGGTTATCAACGAAGTCCGACCTAACCCACGTTCCTCATAAGATATTTCATGGAACTGAGCGATTAGATGATCGGCTATATCTTTTTGGTCTTTATCTAGATGCTCGTATGAACAAAGATAGGATTGTTTGGCAGAGTCAGACTGTAGTTGTAAGTCGGAACTTTTGTAAAATGAAATTGCATCTAAATGTTTGGGAAAAAGTCCAAAAGTTCTCCAAAAATCGATACCCAGAATTAGTGGAGTAACGATACCGGGTACTACGTACACATTTAATATATGTTTTTGGTTTTGAAATTTAATTGGAATTGACATTGTACCAATAGAATTAAGAATATGGCCTCCAGCCGTAGAGACTTTTAAATCATTCGTATTTTGTAACTCGAATCCCATTTTTAATAGGTTTTCATGAGATTTGTTACCTAAGATAGTAACGCAAGATCCAGTATCTAGCAATCCAGTTAAATTCTGACCTTCAACTTTGACCTGTACATATGGTCGTATTCTATCCAATGATTTATTGTTATCATCGATTGAGGCGACCGAGTTAAAGTTGGAAAAATTGCGGACAAATAATAACCACTCCCTCCATTCCTCAGCTCGATCACTCCAATCGGCCGTAATTAGTTTTTTGATTGTTCTTCAGTGGCCTTAGGATTACAGTCAGGACAGTCAGGATACTTAACGTCCTTCTTGCCACATTTAAAGCATAAAATGAACCTATCTTGCTTACAGTTATTCAGTGAATGGCTCTCAGATCTACATCTAGGACAAAACTGAGTATATTTTGGTGTTATTTCAGCAACATCAAGATTCTTATTTTCATTTTTATGTATATAGTTGTATTTATTAAATTTGTAGTTATTATTAGTTTTATTATGATCAATGTTATATGATGTACTAGGCTTAGTTTGATAGTATTGTTTATTGTTTTTAAAATTACTGTTAGTGTATGATTTGTATTTATAAGCAAACTCAGAAGCAATAGTGTCAGTTGATACCCTAGGTGGTTCTTGAAAATTTGAAAATCGAGAAGTAACATTTTCATAGTTTTTACAGATATTCTTTAGTTCCTCAATAGTATTAATACATTGAGAGGCAGCTAAAGTATTTGCATAACAAGGACGAATGTTGTGTAAAAGAATATCAAGCTTTTCGCTTTCATTCATGGGTTTGCTGAGACGAGAAAACATGCCATGCATTATAGATATATAAATACTTATATTTTCAAGTTCACCCTGTGTGCGTAATCGGATTTCAGCAGCTAGTCTGTAATCATAGTCGCTGCTGCTGAAATCTTTTTTAAGTAAGGCACTAAGTTCACTCCAGGAAGTTACGTTACATTTGTTGTAACGGAACCAGTGCAAAGCATCACCCTCAAAAATTTCATACGCCAAAGACAAAATTTTATCAAAAGAAATTCCTCTCGATTCAACAAACTCTTCCACTTTTTGTATAAAAGAATGAACACAGGTGTTCCCATTGTACTTTAACTTAAGGATTTCTAAAGATAAATTTCGCTCGCATGTCACTGATACAGTCGACGACATTACGGTGTCAACAGTGTCTTTAGGCTGAGAATGAGCTGGTTTGGGTCTTAATACTGACAGATCTTTAAATTGAGAGTTCACACTAGCAACACAGACTTTGTAAATATCGTTTACTTCAGGTTCATTTACGATACGGTTCAGTCTGTGATAAATGTGATGCAAAAGGGTTTCCGTTCTATTGAACATATTTTTATCAAATTTACTTTTGAGTGAGGTTAGATTATTTTGGGATTTTAAAAGAGATTCTTTAACCTCCTTCAAATCATCACTAGCACCTAAATGTGATTCTAGGATGTCCTCAGTTGGCAAAATTTGTGATAGTTTAACTATTTCCTTCCTTAAATCCTGTACTGTTTCTCCACAACCGCCACGAAGTTCGACTTCGTATTGCAGTTCAGCTTTTTGCAAGGATAGAAATTTGATAGTGTAAGACATTTTTTTTTTTTAGGTATGTGCTGCAAGGTGAAGTATCTAATAGGCACTACAATTTTCTCAACTACTTGACTAAGAAGCGTAATTAATAACTTACTAGAGTATGGCAAAATTGTGCTCAAAGATCAGGTTTATTTAGAAAATGTTAAGAAAAATAATTCGAAGTTCATTGGGATTTGCCATGCACTAACAAATTAGCACATAATCAACCTTAAAAATATGAAGTTAAGGCCAACACCAAAGAAAACTATTAGATGTAAAAGGAGCTCAAATATAAGTCGGTCGCGGTTGTTTCCTATAGTTGGGCGCCAATGTGACAATTTCTCTGGATTCTTACGCTAGAAATAAGAGAGGAGACAAACTGTTTACACAAACAAGGTTTATTTATAGTAATAATAATTATTTCTAGGTAAATAAGAGTAGACGGGGTTCAACAAGCGCAACCGACAATATATTTGAGTCCACGTCAAAAAAAACACCACTGTCCTGCAGTCCTCGAAATTCACGAAGCGACGTCACCCTAGTCCATGCGCAGCGGGGCTGTCGCCAACTTCTCTGATTTTCGGTACCGTGTAGAAGGTCCCTGTAATTACAGTAAACCAGACATTTTACAACTATCCAATTATACTATCTGACTGCGACATGGCGGTTGAAATAAGCAGCTCGATGCAAAGCGGGTAAACAGCAGAGATCGGTTAATAATGAGCAGAGCGCGTAAAGATGATTGTGATGATGGTGATTTGACTGACATAAAATAGTGATCAATGATGAGGCGTACAGAATCAGCTAGGGAAATATATTGTAGATGTGGGTACATCTATGCACAAAAATAGATGGGCACATTTAACAAATAATCATAATTAATTGGTGGCAGATAAACCCAGGACACAGGCAGTTTAATCCGCTAATTAAAAGCTAGGCGTACGTACTACTTAAATTAAAATACAATTTGGAAAGTGAAAAATTATATGGTGAAAGTTTGATAAAATTATGTTTAATGAAGTTGAGTAAGATGTGACGTGAGAAGGAATAATATTTAATTTACATACAAGAGTAGATGTATATGAAATTTCTTTGCACAAAATAACGTTTCACCAGCCAGTTCATCAGTACAAGATCTAGACTACATTACCACTAGGACAAAAACAATACTAAAACTTACTAAGTAAATAATACTTTGCAGCACTTACCCAATTTGGGGAATAAAACACACACAATAAATGGAAAGACGTTCGTTAAATTCACGTAGGTAGATACGCACGACAAAATGTTAGTGTAGACGGTCGCGCGTCCAGCCTCAAGGATTTCTAAGACACCAGTGCGTCACTCGCCGCACCGCGTTAGTTTTTATTCCGAGCGAAGCCGATCTCACGCGCATAACGCGTGATTGCAAAACAAAACGCGCCCAGGGTGTTCTTGTAAATATATATAATTTATTTTGTGTAGTATTAAGTTAAGTTAGTTTATTTTTCAAGTCAAGTCTTTTTAGTTTTTTAGAATCGTTACAAACTCTTTACTAGGCTAGGTTTACTCTTTTAAGACAGTCATTGAACCCTTATTAAAAATTTACAGATGATTCCTTGTTCTCACTCAATCCTCACGCTAATTCGACCCCCAATAATCTTTGAACTAACAACAGAAGCGCATTCAATCATATCCCTTTTTCATGTAAGCTCTAAAACTGATTTCGTAAAACATAGAATGATTCAACAGACCTTTTACTAAATGACAGGTGTATCGTTTTTTTTTTCTAGAAAGTGCTTACTCAATCCACACGCATATGTTTAAGACTACACTATATTTATTTAATCTTTATTAAAAAATATTTACGCTTCTGCAGTCTGACTTTGCGATTCTGCAGTCTGACTTTGCGATTCTGCAGTCGGACTTTGCGATTCTGCAGTCGGATTTTGCGATTGTTCAATTTCACTTTGCAACGTCTTCTTATATCTTCTAAAAACCCATGCGTAAAATATCCATACTGTAATGAAAGTAAAAAAATCATGAGAATTACGTATAGGGTCTCCCGATCGTGATATATGTGATGTCTTATACCCGGTTCCAATATTTGAAAAATGATCCGCTCTAGATACGGATAGTAATAAATTATACGAGGCTAAAAAATAAGAAAGGTAAATATAATCATAGATGATGAAAAAGGGAAGCGGCAAGGGCACAGACATCTAATAATATTAGCGGATGGAACATTATGTACCAAGCAGCGTGGTATACCTATCTGTCACCGTAAGATTGTTAATTCGTTAGATTACAATCTATCTCGTGAGATTGTAAACTGTCGACAGATTGTGAACCGTAACATTATGATTGCAATTTAACGCATTATTTTTCGCTATATTGTAATCTATCGAAGGGAAACGGTCAAATTGTGAACTGACGTAGAACGGAATGCATCTCGCGCGCTGATTGGTTGAGACTTATGTGCCCCCCGCCGTCCCGGAATTCGGCATATTTGTTTGATATTTCGTTTGTTGTCTTAATATTATTAATTTATGGTATGTTTAAAGGACTGAATATTATTTTTATAAGAGTTTCTTTAAAAAATCAAATTTTAATTTGTTTGTAAACACAAATAATTGTTTCATTTTATTGTAATTTTCAATTAAAATTTTGAGTGTTTGAAGAATAAATATTTCGGTACAATTATTTTTCAACGCATGTCAGGATTATTGATTACCTACTAAATAGTAAATAAATACTTCAAGATTTTTGAAGTTCATTTATTTTATTTAAACGACGTCTCTATTTCTTTAAATAAAAAAAGGATTTGAATTGAATTTAATTCCTAACTTTACGAGGACATAGAAAGGCTGGTCGTGATTGGTCGCTAATACAATAAACCGACCAATCAGGAAGAGCTTTCGGACAGTTGACAGTTTGACGCGGGACAGATTGCAATTTAACGGTTTCACTTCGACACTTTATAATAAAGCGAAAAATAATGCGTTAAATTGCAATCCTAAGTTACGGTTCACAATCTGTCGACAGTTTACAATCTCGCGAGATAGATTGTAATCTAACAATTTTTACAATCTTACGGTGACATATCCAAACACACATTTAAACCCACCAAAGCAAGGGCCGCATTTAGGATACTAAAAAAATTCACGTTGTGTTTTTGTAATATCTTTTTGGAAATATCCAAGAATTTAAAATATGACAATAAGATGACAAATTTTAAAGTCAAAGTCAAAGTCAATCTTTTTTATTCACATAGATTACATTAGTAATACTTATGAATAGTCTCTATATAAAGCAAATGAAGCTACCTCCGGTTCGGAACCTATAACTAAAGAGAAGATACCAGCAAGAAACTCAGTAGTTTTTTTTACAAATAAAGGCTACACTTATTACTAATTTTGCACTAAGACACAGTTAGTTTGTCAATTGTAAAAAAATAAATAAAAATCAATTATTATAAAAAAAAAACAAAAGTATTTGTAAATTAAATTAAAGTTGTGTGTTTAAAATATATTGACTATCATGTGCTCAGATATTAATGAGTACCAGTGAGGTACACATGACACATTAAGTTTTTATTTTTTTATGTAAAGTCATTACTCATTTTTTTTCTAAATATTGTGTTTTTATTAACCTATCGATCTTTGTAGTCAAAAATTTTAAATTTAAAACCTTTTGTTTGTTCATTTCGTTTTCGTTTCGTTAGGCAGGTCTACTCCCAAAATCGAAAACATTTTTTTTAAACCTTCTAATTGCTTTCGAAGTCATTGAGTTACGGTTATGAGAGTTAAAAGTTGCTCCCAGTCATTGGGTCCGACATAATTTCGTTTTTGAGAGTAGATCACAAAAACACTTAGAAAAACTATTAGATTTACAATAAACTTACATGGAATAGATGCCACTGCGGGACCTAATATATGTTTGGGTGAAGGGCAATCAGACAGACTTCCCAAAATTGATAAGGCGATTACGAAGAATAGGTTCAAGATGATCATTAGTATTGGAAATATAGGATAAATGTAAAAGATCCAAAAATTTGTGATAAACTGAAAAAAAATCAGACTTTATTAAAGTTCTAAAAAGTGCACGAAGGCACTTTTCACCTACATAACTATTGTTTTTTTACGATTTTCTTTCGGGAACTTGAGAAAACGATGTAAAGGTATTTTTGACTCCGACGACCATTTTTAGACCAAAATTTGGTAAAATAGTCACTAGCTTTGGTCCCTATAAGATTTGGCATTCTGAGCAATTGGCTAGCTGTTGACAGTGTTAACAATAAAATATGAGAAGTGTTGGATATGATAGCCAGTTAAAAATATTTTTACATTTTTATATTTTAATCAAAAGCAGAGCCTTCTGGGCAATATGCGGGAGTGTTGGGAACGCTAGCCACGTAGGCCTACTATCAAAAACAAAATATATCTAATCTGATAGCAATAAAAAAATTCTCATAACTGTAATCAACTCACTTGGTATGCAAATAAAGCGTTTTCAACATATTTTTTTTATGTAATATATATATATATATATATATATATATATAACATTATATATTATTATATAGGTTCTCAATGCTGCCGTTATATATATATATATAACGGCAGCATTGAGAACCTCCTCCTTGTTTTTGAAATCGGTTAAAAAATCTAAAACTATTAATTCCTTAACCATATTTCCACATCCGGTTAATCTTCCCAAACGAAACATTTCGTTTGTTATTTTCATTTTCGGTAGCAGGGCCTACAGCGCTTTACATTTAACACTTAAGTAAATAATAAAAGATTACCTTGTGACTTTTAAATAAATAATCAAAAAACGGCCATGTCATTACTAATCCAACTTCTCCAGTCAAAATTACTAATATGCCAAAATCTACTTCTTCACGTGGGCAAAATTGATAATAAGCAAGTAAAATCGGCAACGCACTCAATTTCACCTGAAACATATCCTAGATTAAAAAAAGGAAATACCGATAATACACAGTGCAATGTACAAATCAATGCTCTTATACTAAACGCAATAACTCACTGCACGTGGAGTAATAAAAAGTGCAGAGTGAAGCATATTGAAAAAAAGAAATAAATATTTATCTGGTGACATGAGATAGTATATTTATATTATTTTTTCAAAAGTGGTTTGCGAGGCCTTTGATTTTAATTTAAGTATTATTAATTAATAATAATAAATAAATAATAATAATAATAAAGATCAGCAACTTAAAAATAAAATTATGTCGCTAAAAGGCAAATACTCAGCATTACAACACTCACTCTCACTTTTGGGTCATAGCATTTGTAGTGCTTGATAATATTTTTGCATTTCACTTAACATTTTGACCAATGAGGGTGTTTGCGCATGAAGAATTCACTAGATGGCGATACGTAGACGTGAGGTCCCAACTGTTATTTGATTGGTGATTTAAATGTCACGGTGACATGTCCGTCAATGTCATGTAAACTATAACCAATCACGTAGCAGTTGGACCCCACGCCTACGTATCGCCATCTAGTGGATTTTTCGTACGTGAACATCCGCATTGACATTTTACACTGTTCTTAAACTATACAGCAAAAAATTAACCATCAAGGTTCACTAAAGAGCGCGTATCAATAATCTATCGGTAAATATTTTACGTTTATTTATTTGTTCACGTCGAGGCTTAGTTCTGATCTTAAGACCTACAGTGTTAAGTGGTAATAAAGCTAGAACCAGATTAAGGGCGACAAGTACACCATAATAATCGCTGTTGCTGGACTTGTCGCCCTTACCGTGAAGGCTTAACCCCTGCTACTAATGTAGCACCCCCAGGAGCTCTGGAAACCTTACTCACACGCAGGAACACAACAACACCAAACATTGTTATTTGGCAGCGGTCTTCTGTAAGGTGGAGGTATTTCACTAGACGGGCTGCTCCAGTTCGAGCGATAAATTGTTATGCCCTGCTGCTCTTCTAAGTAGTATATTCTCGTGGCCTTTGAAATTTCATATCTTGCAATTCTCGAGGATCTTCCTTAATTGCTTGAAAATGCCAAACGATTATTGACAATAATGGGCGCTTTCTGACGAAAATATAATAAGTCGGTATTTATCGAATGCTTATAGTATTGCAATTAAGTAATTCGCTATTTACAATCCACTTTCAAACATTTTGTAAACTACTCACTTTGACAAATGCCTAACATTTTAACAAATAAGTAAGTTATTGCTTTCACTTGATCTTTTTTAAATCATTTTAAACCTCATACCTACGTTACTTATTAATTAAGTTAGTTAGTTCCATAAGGATAGCGTGTTCTCGACGCCAGCACAAAACTACCCAAAAACGTTTTATGACTCCATGTCCAGCAAGATTTTGCGACAATCTTTTTCACTTCATAAAAGTTGGTAAAATATTTTAAAGAAACCGAAAATTGGCTCACATCATTAACGCTTCACCGAATGTCGTTTTGCCGAATCATAGAACTTTGTATGGTTTGGTGGAAGTGTTGCCTCGGTCGAAAAAGATTCGGTAAAATGATATGAGCCCGAAATATCTATCTCTTAAAAAAAATAAAAATTTTGTACATCAAAGATAACCGGCCAAGATTGAATCATTACGCGCAGGTGGAGTCTGAAAACAAACATATTGTGCAGTCAACAGCACGTCAAGACTCGCAGTTCAAAATTAGTTCTTATTACCCAAGCGCGGTTGCAACCTGTAATTTTGAAGGGGGTCACTCACTTCGCTTAAAAAAAATTTAAGGAAGTTTCGAATAAGTATTCTTGGCCTCTTGGCTTCATAAAAACACTACTAGATATCATCACACTATAAATTCATCGCTGTTAGGGGATAGCTAGAAATTTCATTTTATAATTGGCAAATTTTTGAGATTTTTCAATTTGACCTTAGTATCATAATCAATTAATTTATTCATGTTGGCTACAAGTAAAGTTCCCGAGGCCTATAGGCTTTAAGGCCTAAAATTAAGCCTGTTAGTTCTTTTTTAAAGCCATGATAGACTACTAGGCTTTTAATTTTAATAAGCCTATAGGTTTTAAAAACCTATAGGCCTAAATAGATAGGTCTTTTAGGCTTTATTTCAGTCTATAGTATTTTTTGAGTAGTAGGCTTTAACCATTATTCAGATTATGGGTTAGTATGAATTAAACAAGTTTTGTTGTATTGTATTTATTTTTAAAATCATACAGGAGTCATGAGTTCACAGTGCGACATACATACGTTGCTTGAGTAAAATCAAATACGCGCTCGCCCGACTCCTCCGATGTACGGTTAACACTCAAACAATCAAAGTTAACGCTTATGCCCCCGACATAAGGGCGGTATATAATCGTAAAATTAAGTTGTCGATTATTATACTCAACAATAAATAAAAAAGACCTAGCCTAAAGGACCAATAATCTTCATAGGTCTTTAAATATGCGCCTAGCCTACAAAAAGGCTACAAACCTATAGTCATCGGGTGGACAAAAAAAAGGCTATGAAAAAGGCCTAGCCTAAAAAGTCCCGCTCTAGCCCCAAATTCATAGGCTTGCCTTTAAAAAAAGCCTAAAAGCCTATAGGCCTCGCAACACTAGTTACAAGTAACCGTTATTCATCGTCAAAATGAATATAAACTAAAATTGAAGCTACAGCCGGATTGTTTGCCGAAGATTTGGGGGGGGGGGGTGTCATGTCCCCTGTGACCCCCCTTCGGACCACACCTGTTATTACCACGACATAAGGATGGTCCAACGTAAAATCTGACGTGCAAATCGTACGTTTAAAATACGCGAATATTATTTTTTTATCTATTTTTGCCAGATTACAAAGTCAATATTGTTTTCTAAATTACAGAAGACCGCAGCCAAATGACAATAGCTACGGTGTTGTTGTGTTCCTGCGTATGAGTAAGGTTACCAGAGCTCCTGGGGGTGCTACATTAGTAGCAGGATCCAGCCTTCAAGGTAAGGGCGACAAGTCCAGTAACAGATGCTGTACTTATCGCCCTTAAGCTAGGACCTCATTACCACTTAACATCAGGTGGGATGAAGTCAATCTTGAAATGTATAATATATATATATATATATATATATATATATATATGACAATCTGATAATTTATTAAACAACATCAGTCAGTTTGGCGTGCAGTATAATTTTAGCCAAGAGTGTTAAAATATTGGATTTATATCAATATATATATATATATAACGAGTGTGGATAAAAATATTCGCGGCCTACTTAAATGCTTGAACTGTTTTTGCTTACTCTGTGGTTGTCAGGTTGTACTATTCTATCGCAATAGTATAATCTGTTTTTAATTTGGACTGACTTTTATGAGTCTACGAGCAGCGTTTTTAAAAAATGGACAAAATTAAGCAACGTTCTGTCAGCAACGTTCTGTCAGCAACGTTCTGTCATCAAACCTGTTAAAAAAACCAACGCCAAAAGAGATTCACGAATATACATATGTCAACAACATTTGAAGAATCTGTTCCGTCGTAAACGACTGTGAATAAGTCGTTTGAAGAATTTAAACGCAGACGAGAGAGTATTGAAGATGACCCTCGCTTCGGCCCTGCCTATGCCCTCTACGACTAGTGTTGTCATCCGTATTTTATAATAAAGTACTATACGTTTTTAAGGTAGTTGTACTCTATACTTTAGTAGAATAATAAAGTAGGTACATCAAAATACTTGATATCTGGAGGAATCATATTTTTCGTTAACTGAAATTTATCGATTAATGTTGAATCGATGTCGCCACTCGCCTCGTCAGCGCCACCTAAGCAAGATAGCCACCTAAGATAGTAATTTAATAAATTTCACAAAAAACATTTATTGAAATGTACTAATGAAAAATAAATTGTTCTTTATTTTTATATTGTGTAATTTTTTTTCTTACCTATATTATTACCAATGTACTTTAAATGCAAAAAAAAGATGGCAACTCTATCTACGACTGAAGAAAACATCAAAGCAATTTGTGATCTGATTCTGATTCGAGATCTCGAATCAACGAACGAAAAACATCAATGCAGGTAAACTTTTTTGAAGGCCTTGAAGAAATTTTATTTATTGCCGGCATACAGGCGTTGAGAAAAAGATGTAAGAGATTACGTGGAGATTACGTAGAAAAATATAGTTACTTTAGTCTAAATTATTGTTTTCTTGATGAAGCGCGAACTTTTCAATCCATTCGTATCTGTGGAACTAATGGCTCGAAATGCTGGATCATCGTGTGATATTGGTGTAAAAAATTATTTATTAGTAAAAAAATATTATTAGTAATAATAATATAATTATAATATTATAAATATTATTAATATAATAATATTATTCGATTTTATTATTTTTATAGTACTATACGCCGTACTAGCGAACTTTAAATATTAGAAACAGAAAAATTTTTTCAATTCCCGCACCGCAAGGGGAGATAAAATTTTTCTGTTTCTAATATATAATAATATTATTATTTATATTATAATATTATTTATTATTTATTAGTATAAAAGAGCGAAAATTAATTTTTAAACTTTTTATTCTTTTAATTTTTTTCTAGAATGTATAATTTTGCAGAAAAAGTGGCTCTTTCAATTAATGCAGGCATCTGGGACTTGAACGCGAATAAAATACCAATATTATTTTTTATGGGCTTTTCTGTCCATAACTAAACACTTTTTACTCTTATATTTTTTTAAATAACTTGATAGTTTTCAAGATTTTCTAATGAAAAGATGTTCTTCCTCTACGTGGTGGCGCAAAGGGGTCCCGGACTCAGAGAAAAAATCATAACTGCACAATCAGCAAATATTTGTCAGCGATTGTGTAAATTAGCTTAATTTTACAAGTTTTTCTTCTTAAAGTTTTATTTCTAGATTGTATAGTTTTGCAGAAATTAAAAAGTAACAAACATGAATCCGTTTCTCAATTAAACCGGTTCTACTATCAAATAAAGCCTGATGTAAATGCCTAAGATTTCCAAGTTTTTTTCATCCCCTAATCTGAATCGTATTAAAGCCGCTACTCGATATTTAGGAACTGTACTTACGCGATTTTGCATGCGCAACGACGATAAATCATGTTCTATAATATTTTTGATTAATATGCAATATCAATCATTATTCAACTTACAAATATAATTGCGAATATTATATATACGACCACTTCGATCTTCACTGGCATATTAAATTAAGTCTGCTTGGATAATGAGATTTTTTTAAATTAAATTCAAACCTTGTTCCTCTTTGCAATCGTATTATGTTACCTTTATAAATAATAATAAACATCTAATCGCAATGTATGTTAAAATGTTTATAAAATCATGACATGATATTAAATGTCAAAATAACCTCTTCTTTTTCTATTAATTTTCATGACAATTTTTTACTTCTTAGTGTGTCAAAGTGTATGTACCTCTGCCAGTAACATTAGAGATTAAAAAAAATAATAATGATAATAAATTCAGTGGTCTAATAGCTATTCGGGGATTCCGTGGGGAATTTTATTAAAATAACACTTTTTAGAGTTTTGTAACGTTTCGAACACAAAAGGGAAGCTGAAGTAAATATTGGTTTTAGTCCGTCTAATCAGAATTATTTTTTAATCTTTTTTTTCCTAACTGACTATAGATGATGCCGGATGATAGTAGAAAGAGAACAAGTAGGTAAACTAACGCCCCGACCGAACGATAACTGCCTACCCCTAGGGCTGTCAGTGAATCCTGCTTAAGTTGAACCAGTGAAAAGAAGTGTACTCATTGTTATTCTAAGAACAAGTAGGCATGATTGGCATAATGTTATGTCATTTTGGGATATTAATAAACAAGCATATAAAAACACTTAATGATATTGCCAATACATATCTTTCTATGCCAGCAACTTCTGTGAAGTCGGAGAGGGTGTTTTCAGCAATGGGCAACATCCTTTATGATCGGAGAAGTCCGCTGCAATCTCACGCTGATGTTATGCGTTTTAAATGAAAACTTTAAAATCAACGCTAAGTAAATTTTTTTTTTGTCACTATAGCAGCTCTGGACGCATGTTAAGACTTCATACATATATTTTTCGTTTTTCTGTTAAATAAATATTAAAATTATAATTTTGCATCTTTTTGTAATGTTTTGCAGTGTCCATTAAATATTATAATATGGTAAATTTTTGATTTAGAAGATAATTAAAAAAAAAACAAAATTATGCACAATCTCCGGTGATTCACCGGTTATCAATCGGTTATGTCAAATTCACCGGTGATTTTCTCCGGTGCTATAATTTCGCTCCGGTGCAAAGCCCTAACTGAGGTGACTCTGAAAGATTGTGAATATTTGTCAGTGTGTGCGTGCGACGCGCGTCGGTAAGGGGTGAGGCGGCGGGGCGCGCACACATAGTAGCCACGCTCCGTACGTTTGTTGGAGGATTACATAACTTTTCTTTTAATTTTTAATCCATATTCCTAGGGTCTTTTATACTGGTGTTGTGGTTTGTTAGTTCGATACGATTTCCCACAGCACCACCACTCAGGCGATAAGATCGAACCGAGGGGGAAGCGAAGAGGGGGGTTTTAGTGGGTAGTCCTGCCCTCCCTTATAATAAGGGTAGGGAGTCCCACACACGCCGTCACCTCCATCGGGTGACGGTATGGTGCGTAAAGCATTCCCCCGTCAGAATAAACAGAAGGGTCTTATAAACAGCCGTGGAAAAATCTCGTCACCGCGATTCAGAACTTACAAGATGGGCTACGACACAACCCCATCTAGTGAAATTTTATTGAAACTACAATGACATGACATAAGAATTTAAAAACTATCATGCCATACCAAAAAGGATTCATACTTACATTTTAGAGTTGATTTTTAAGTGTAGATTTTTTATATGATATAAAAAAGTGGTAATATTGTATTACATCCTTAACACGTGGTATTAGAGAAAACGTGTCGGGGTCCCGTCGTCTGGCCGTTCGTATAATTTTACGCCAACTGTGCTGGTTTATCTGGATCTTATTGGCATTAAAATAGTGTCTATGAAGATTACCACCCTCTCCTTTCCTACACAGAACCACAAGAGTAGGCCAACGATGTCATCGCTTCACCGTGGAAAATATTCCATCACGAACCAAAAAGTTCGGTAACTCTTATCTTTGCCGGACCATAAAGAAGTGGAACTCGTTGCCGACTCATGTGTTTCCTCCTTCCTTTGACATGGATTCCTTCAAAAGGAGCGTGAAGAAACATCTTGCGGGCCAGTATGGCGATGCTAACGGATAGGATATTTTGATATCAAGTCCGTTGTCATCGCGATGTGGGTTCCTCTCTTGCTTACCTACCATCAGGCTGGGAGGAGCCAATATACTGCGCTACTATAAAAAAAAACAAAAAATATATTTTAGTTTTGGTAAAATTCAAGATACAATTTAAACTGTAACGAGATCGAAAAACAATCTACAAGAATTGGAACAAATAAATTACCTAGGTACCTATTTTATTCATAGTTCCATAGATTTTGACTAGAAACTCGGTAAGCAATTGCGAATATTAATCATCTGTCTAGAAGTAAGTTAATAATTTTGACATTTAATTCTTAAATGTCATTGATTTTAAAGTGTTAAGAAAGTCGCATATTTGGTTTAGGTATAATTTATTTTTATTTATCGTAGTTTTTACGTTGTTTTGAAGGAAATAGCTATACATTATACTTACTCATTAATCTTGCGATTCAAGTGAACCTAAAATGAATGCCAGTACCTCGTACAAAATAGCTGCTGTGTCTATAGCCAGTTTTGGTATAGTAAGTTGAATTTTGATTATTCTGTATTAATCAAACGAGACTACATAGACAAATTCATATAAATAATAATAAATATAAATATCGGACAACATCGCATATATTGCTCTGAATCTGCGGTAAGTAGCTTAAGCACTTGTGTTACAGAAAGCAAAAACGCCGGTACCACAACACCCAGACCCGAGACAATATAGAAAAGTTCGTTTCCCACATTGACCCGATCAGGAGTAAAACCCGGCACCTCAGAGATGGCGCGACGCCGAATTCCGGCCCGCTCATCTCTCGGCTACGGAGGTCTTCAAATGTTCATATAGATTTACCTTATCCTAATACTCAAAGGTGCAACTACTTACGATATTTAATTCTTTAACTTTGGCTTTAACCGGGAGTACAATCGCCGTCAGATAAATCGGAGCAGACAAAGTGACCAAATGATTCTGAACAGTTAAAATGTCAAAAAGTTCCATACACCACAAGTTACCATTAATATCTGAACATTTATTACTTCAATAATATCTGAGCAGATGCCAATAACATCTGAACACTCATAATTAATAATTTGTCCGTATAATTTTTGTAAAGTTTTGTGCAATTAAGTACGACTATATCTGTAGACGATGGATCTCTTTCGGCACGGTAGAGTACCAACCAACCTCTTTTGATGTTGCGAAAGCCGTGCTAGCATACGACGCTTGTCGATTGTTTGTCTTCTTTATGTCGCGGTTTTGTAAAGATGTCATAAAGGTCGCTCGTGCTTAAAATAATCTGTTTTGTCCTAATTACTATTGTTTATTTTGTGTGTGAACTGTTGGAAATACACCGTTTTGTGCGCAAAGTGTGTGTGTTTGATTTCTGCCCGCCCGGAGTCTCGTACAATATCAATCTATCTCAAAATTCTTTGACGAACCGTACCGCCATCTAAAGAAAGATGGCAGCGTGTGTGAGATTTCTCTGCCTCGCGAAAGAGACTACTCACTAAAACCCTTCCGTTGGACCTCATCGCCTTTCAATGATGGTGCTCTGAGAAAATCAGGAAACTTGACCCCTGCTACTAATGTAGAACCCCCAGGAGCTCTGGAAACCTTACTCACACGCAGAAACACAACAACTCCGAATCGATTGTTGATACTGCTACTGTAACTAATCTGCTGAGTTTCTTACCGGTGTCTTCTCGGTAGATATAAGTTCCAAACCGGAAGTAGAATCACTTTGCATTGTATTCAATGACGGTTCGAAAGTGTTACACATAACCTACTTGAATAAAGAAATATTTGAGTTTGAGTTTGAGTATGCCCTACCTATCCCTCTTAATATTCATTAAAACTTTGTAAAACATTGCTGTAAAAGGAGTGAAATAAAACAGGGGATGTAAGTTTGTATGAAAATATGTAAAGTTTATTAGACTGTATAAAACTTACACAAAGTTAGACCGATTCCATATTACAAATAGCTTATCAAGGTGCATCTAAGCACCGGTCTTACAGAAATCAGAAACGACGTTACAACAACACCCAGACCCAAACATAGTAATATAAAGAATCAAGGGAATCAATTCCGGGAATTCAGATATGGCATGATGCCAAAGTCCAGTCAGCTCTGCCCTTGGCTACAGTCATCGTCAAAATAAATAAGTCTGTTTACAGTTAAGATATTTTTTTTCATTGCACTTCAAAATTAACCTCATCCCACCTGATGTTAAGTGGTAATGAGGTCCTAGCTTAAGGGCGATAACTACAGCATAATAAATATCTGTTACTGCACTAGTCGCCCTTACCTTGAAGGCTCGACCTCTGCTACTAATGTAGGACACCCAGTAGCTCTGGAAACCTTACTCACACGCAGGTACACTACAATTCAGAAGTGATTGTTATTTGGCTGCGGTCTTCTGTAAGGTAAGGAGGTGTTGCACCAGTCGGGCTGCTCCAGTTCGAGCTAATAAGATAATGTTATGTTGCAGGTGGAGGCAGTGTTGCTGTGTCTTCCTATTTTTTATGACCCGTATTGCTTCGTTCTTGATGATGTATGTAATTTCTGGTTATGGCCTGCATGCGTTGTGCTGTTGATATTAAATGTCTCTTTCATCATTTTAATTTATTCCAAGGTAAACTACTTTAAGTTGCTTTTATTAAGCGCAGATTACACTACGAATATCACAGAACGAGGAATGTCTTATAGCTTAAGTTTCCACTATTTTTTTCTATATAGATAATCTGGTTGATGATAGAATGGGGGGGGGGGGGAATTGACGTCATTCTTATTTATTAAGAAATGACGATAGGATGATTGTAGGGGGGGAGGGGGTCTAAAATCTGAAAAAATCGATGACGTAATTTATAGACGGCCCCTTAATTATCTTAATCCTGAATTTTAATATTCCGAATACCATTTTCCCAAAGCCTTATGGACAATTTTTCATAATTCCGTATTTTAAGATTCCGAAGATTTCTTAACCAGATAATCGCAACTACGAATTTAATTTGCCCATTTATTCATTTGCACGACATTTTAGAATCCACAGGAATGATTTGCAGAAACACGAAATCTAAATGCACAAAAAAATATATCGCTACATAGTATAAAACAAAGTCGCTTTTTCTGTCCCTATATCCCTTTGTACGCTTAAATCTTTAAAACTACGCAACGGATTTTGATGCGGTTTTTTTTAATAGATAGAGTGATTCAAGAGGAAGGCAATAAATGATAGAAAAGCCAATATTTCTCAGTATTTACATTACATCCGTGCGAAGCCGGGGCGGGTCGCTAGTATACATATATACGGTTGAATTGAGAACCTCCTCCTTTTTTTTTGGAAAAAACCCCTTTTGATAACAAAACCGCACAGGGAACCTAATGTTATATATGTCTTTGTGTAGTGTGTATGCTAAAACAGCCATTGACGAGCTGACCTAAAAAATCGTGAATGTCAAAGAGCACAAAATTCGAAATGAGGGCACAAAATATAACAAAATAAGCACTAAATATTGAGCACGGTTTGAACGAAATACAAGTCGGGGTATGGTCATCTTGACATTCACAAAAAATCCCCCCTCCCAGGCTAAAAGATACTTTATAAACCACAAGTACGAAGTCACAAGCGGCCGGTATACTGAATTTTTTTTTTCAGATTGAACAAAAGATCAAAATTTGTTACATTTTTAATTTTCCATTTTTAGTAATAATTGTTCAAATTTGTTTATTGGCGCAACTAAGCATACATGCAACGATGAAGGGCCATTTCCTGTTCCCTACTATATTAACTAGCTGTTTAGGGGCATCTATACTATGTAAGTTCAACTACCTACTTTATTTTCATTAAGAATACTTCTCTCTTTGCTAATTCATAAGTCGGAGTCATGAAAAGTCAATTGCTGTGTACTTTTACATTATTTAGCCAATTTTTAAAAGAAATATAATGTGCACTATGTATATGTCAATTATATACATATACGTCCACTTTATAAATTGTATATATTTTTTATTTACTCATATATGTTTATGGTATATATGTTTATGTATTATTTTTAAAACTTTTCGTGATGTTGTAGCGTTTTAGATCAACATGAAATCATGTTTTATAAGTTTTTTTTGTTTACTTACGTACTTTTTCGCTGTTACCGCACGTTTCGTAGAAGCGTTAAGTCCATTTTGTACATTTTTTATATAAAATGCAAAAGTAACTCTGTCTGTCTGTCCGTCTTTCACGCCTAAACCACTGAACCGATTTTGATTAAATTTGGTAGGTAAGTCCACAGGTATACATATAGTATCTTTACTGTGAACTCTAGAACGCATATAGGATATTTTTTGTTTTGAAAATAAAGTGGGAAGGGCGGTACCCTTGAAAGTTAGGGGTAATACCGATCATGGAGGTATACCTACCTATTGTTTATGGAAAAAACCTGTAGTCTACGCGAACGAAGTCGCGGGCAAAGGTAGTAATACATATTTAGGTTTCAATATCTAATCATTTTTGTTTCAGTGTGGAGTTATTTGTCCTGTGTTTTTGTCACGTACAGTGAATACTATACACCAGATTAAATTAAATGACAATATGAAAACAATTCGCCACCAGCTCATTTGAATATTCGTTAATTAAAATATATATTATGCTTTATGATGAACTTTTGTATGCATATAATCTTACTTTGAAGTTGAATATAATGTGTTGGTTTAATTTTAGTTTTGATTACTTTTCATTAGACGTATATGACCTTGAGCCTATTTATGAAATTATTAAGAAATTGTGTCAACATATTTGCCTTTAAAATTAAAGGAACATAGTAGGTATGTCGCCGTCATCTCATGTCATGTCGAAACGTGGACACTGACAGCACGACTGGTTCACAGACTTAAAGTCACTCAGCGGGCTATGGAAAGAGCTATGCTCGGTGTTTCTCTAAGGGATCGAATCCATAATGAGGTGCTCCGGCAGAGAACTAAAGTCATCGTCATAGCTCACAGGATTAGCAAGCTGAAGTGGCAGTGGGCTGGCCATATCAGCCGCAGAGCCGACAACCGTTGGGGTAAACGAGTTCTGGAGTGGAGACCACGCCTCGGTAAACGTAGTGTAGGACGCCCTCAGGCCAGGTGGAGTGACGATTTGCGCAGGACGGCTGGCAGGAGCTGGATGAGAGTCGCCGAAAATCGAGCGAAGTGGCGAACATTTGGAGAGGCCTATGTCCAGCAGTGGACTGCAACAGGCTGATGATGATGATGATGAGTCATCTGGTTGAATCTGTTATTTCACTGAATGACTAGAGCATTCATTGAAAGACGGCATTTAATTAAATGACTAGACCGACCGCTGATTGAACAAGCGTCATTCAACTTCCAACTAGTTGACGGATTGTAATATAGCTCTTTGAACAGAGCGGGTGTAAAATCAATCAGATGATTTAAATTTAGTTAATTTTTTCCCCACTGCGGCGCTAGTAATCACCAAAACAAATATGGCGACCAACATCAGGCTATCTGTACCAGCTGTTTTAACGAATATTTTATTTATTAAAGTTACTTTAAAGTGCGTTATTCGTAATAAAATAGTGTGACATGGATTTACCTATTATTACGCCGCCGCCGGCAACTTTTAAAGAAACATTTAACAGTCGTCCGTCTATCGTTTTTAGGTTATGCCTTGTATATTCACAACTAAGATCACGCTACTCAAAATAATATTAGTAGGTAAATATGCGATTTCACTATTTAAAAAATCGTGAACAGGATACCAATAAAAAAAAATACGTAATAGTTTATGCTTCATTTTATTTTCTGATAAATAATAGTTATTTTTATGAAATGCTAACATCGAGGGCATACAAATACTAAGAAAACCGCCGAACATTCTTTATTACAACACATTTTAAGCTTTGCTTACTACATAATAGAGTCTCTACTCACACTGGCTACTTGGAAATATTTTATTTATGACAATTTACCTACCATTAAGGTAATATAGATGTTATGTTTGTATTAAACAATGCACAATCCCTTTGTAGTTGCTGTTTTCTATAGAAAACATAAATATAACATCTAAATTATCTTCATACAGTGTAATCATATAACATCGTGTATAAAAAGCATTATTGTGTCCTATGATGATATTGCTAGAACACGTATAACAATTAGATGGTATTGACATTTTTAATTATCAAATTAACTGAAAATCTTAATCGGCAAACTGGTAGACATACATAATAATATATCTGCAACGTTGATGTTGACATAATTCACAAATGAATTGGCTACTTGACAGTGTTAACAATAAAATATGAAAAGTGGATATCCACTGGATATCCACATTAAAATGCTTTTTTAGTTAGATAGTATTTTATTTTTGCAAAATAAATTTGACTTTTTTTATCTGTGGAACAAAAGAACCGAAACGGAAACAACCATTGCAATTCGGAAATGACAGCTGTCAATTATTTATTTTAATGTGTCGAAACGATGATTATTTTGTGTGGTATTTAAACATTTTCCAATTTCTTAAAAAATCTTTATTTAAAAAAAAAGGAGGTGTTCCAACCGTATCGGATTGATGTATAGAACGTTGACGTCACAATTTCAACAGTCACGTGACTTGGCGTTTACGCGCGCTTTTTAAGTGTGCTACACAAAATCTTGTTTTTCTCTGGTAATTTACATTTTTTTCAGATAAATAGAATTGCGTGGTATTTAAAATGAACGGGTGCACATTTTACAATACTTTTTCAAAAACTGTCAAGTAGCCAATTCTAGGCATTGATATTAAAAGAAGACTTCATATTACATCGGTCATATTAATTTTTCTTGCAAAATTATCTTTAAAAGGCTATTTTAAAAGACTCGAAATCTTCAATTAGTTTTTAGAAGTTAAATTATAAAGTCAAAGATTGATATCTCTAAGGAAAATCTAAAAGTACACTATATATCCTGACTGAAGATAACATTACTTAAGCCAATCAAATTTAATTTAACGTTAATAATTCGCAAAATATTTGTGTTTTTTTCCATTAAAATTTCCCTATCTCCAACATCTATTATGACTTTTTATTTGAACTCTGTGAGCGCAAAATATTATTTATTTAAAACAAACAAATGGATTTATTTTCAACTATAATATATATATATTTAATTGACTGGATTAATTTTAGCCAAAAA
This sequence comes from Glyphodes pyloalis, assembly GCA_037074685.1. NCBI lineage: Eukaryota > Metazoa > Arthropoda > Insecta > Lepidoptera > Crambidae > Glyphodes > Glyphodes pyloalis. The sequence continues at coordinate 3,444,251 of JAYKKO010000020.1, forward strand.
TTATGTAAAACTTTGTTTCGATTGATTTTAAATCAAAAATTACAAGTCACATTTTCGCATAAGCAAATTTCATAAAATATTTAAATAATTCACATACAGGAATTGAAAGACAAGAAAGATCTAATATTATCTGAACAGAAAATCATAAAAACACATCTAGCTTCGCTTTCAATGAGAGCTGCCACGTTTAAAACGTCCGCTAGATGGCAGTGCGCAGAGGTAAAGTCCACTGCTACGTGATTGGTTAAATTTGACATAACTTTGACAGACATATTGAAGTTTTGTGCGTCACGTCAACACTCACCAATTACGTAGGAGTTGGACATTTTGCCTACATACTACCTTAAAGGGCTTAAATGTATTTAACAATAACATTGAAATAAACAACAATATTAAGCTGAGTTTTTTATAAATAAGTTTTCCATGTTTTGTCTTCGCAAAATCTAAAATAGCAAGCACTCTCATTTATTGTTAAAGTTCAATTTATGAAGCCTATTTAATATTTAGAATTTACTTTTATATTTCTACCATTTGCCGTTAAAACAGAGAAATAATGAAAACTTTTATTGCAATTTCTCTTACTTCAACTACACCTTTGATTTTACACAAGTTATTTTTTTAGTTAATTACAAAAAACCAAACTTATTATTTAGATAAGCTAAGGCTTGACTATTTCAAATCTCAGGAAATTTTCAGACGGTGCAATCTAGCAAATAGTTTGAAATTTTAATTAAATTTTACTGAGTATTTTCTTATCTATTTGTAGTTTACAAAAATATTACATTCAGCTTAATGGATTTTAATGTCTAATTTGCAAATAGGATGTGTTCAATATTTATATGTGTGAGTTTAATTTTTAACATTCGTAGGTATCATTGTGATGAAAAATATTGCACAAAAGCAAATTATAAAAAATTAAAATGCTACAACTAGTGATTATATTATGCATGTAACTAAAAATCGATGTTTGAACAATATGAGCAATTTTGATAAACAAATACATTTCGTTATAGCGCTTACGTAAATATTATGTAAATTCCTATTGGACAGTAAATAACCTTAATAATTAAAATAATAACGTAATCTCCAACGACACTTTTAGTGATATACAAGCGTCGAGTATAAAGATATCAAATATTAACTATTAAATCACATTGAATTATAACAAATTCTTAACTAGCAGACAAATTTACAAGGAAATATTCTCGATACTATGTACTTTAATTTAAAATAAATCGACTTAATTCATACGTAATTTTGAAAACAAATATGACTAAATTACATTGAATAAAAAACTTGAATTAAATAATACGTAATAGAAATACGAATCTATACAGCTAAAAAAAAATTGCATCACCCAAAATCCGCTCCCATAATTACAATCTAAGTAGTCAAAATAATTAAAAAATGACTTTAAATTAATTAATAATACGACATTAGTCACATAACAAAACGCCGTCGTTCGAAATCAACTGTCACTTGCATTCAAGCAAATTTCGACCTTATTTCAATGCACACGCTCCTATGTTCCTGCAAGTATTTTCTATTCCTATCTGATACAATTTACAAATTCGTTCAAACTTCTAACACACCATACATAGATCCATACACACATTATCACATGTTTGCCATCGGATTATCGACTCTGAGCGTTCGGATTAGAAGTCGTTGTCGCTCGAAGCGTCGTAGGTCTCATTTATTTGGGTCGGCGGTGGCTGGTAGCGAAGGCTGGTCGACACCAATACTGGTCCGTGGAAGGATTGAGATCGGAGGACACTACTGCGAACACAAAGTCAAATTTAAAACTAAACCTCAAAAATCACCGAAATATTACTACAATTGCTTCTCATAGGTAGTTAGTGTTGCTACACATTAAAAAACTTCCAAAAAAAGTAGTATTTGAAATTCATAAATAATATTCAAGATATTATTTTTAAACACATATAATATACATATAAGTCACTATGTGCTTTATCTATGACTATTTTTAAAGATTACTCTTGAATGTAAAACGTAAAATAAAAACTCTAAAAACTCATTATAATACAAAACATACAAAAAAAAGCTAGTAGATGTATTTACATTTTCATAAATTAGTATAAAAGCGTCAAAGTGTGTCAACATCTACCCTGATCTCTCAAACATCACCAATGGAATATATGACCTTTGCGTTCCATTTAAACATTAAAACTAAGTTAACGAGTGAACTTGAGTCTTCTTTTGACCACAGTTCGTGCGAAACGTCAGGCAATAAGTAGTTCGTACTAACTACTAAAAATGTCACGTTTTGATCCGTCAACGTATGTATTTTAAATGATTACCAGTGGAAATTGTACTTTTTCTAAAAATCAATTCGATCTGGATTCATTTAACAGATTTGAGTATCAATGTGATGTTGTGTGTACTTAGAGTCAATTTAAGCATGCTATATTTAATACAAGCATACCATGTTTTCATATATTAAATAATATATGTGGAAACATAGTTAAAAAAGAAATAAACATATAATATGAAGCTGTATAAAAATTAAGTTGCAAGATCTACCCGGATAAACATACATACATTGCAAGTTAAATAAAAGCTTGTAAAAATGCAGGTTGGTAAGCAAGCGAAAAGTTACATGCATTCATTAGACATTCCTTTAGATATACAAATTTAAAAAATGTGCCTGCCGAGCGTCGTATGTTGCATAAAAAGCATCTAAAAAGCAATTTAAATAAAACAGTTGCACAAAATAGTAGCGCCGAATTTAAAAACCTGTCAATTTGACAGCTTGAGGGCGCTTTAACCGTCAATTTAGACATTTGACTAACCTTAAAGGACAAGATGGCCGCCCAGATATCACTTTAGCCAGATTTGCATGCATTTTGACATCTGTCACGCTCTAAAATTTTAAACATTTTCATTTCTTAGCGTTCAATCAGTTATATCTACATAATTAATAACTACAATAACAAAATATTTAAACTGAAAAGTAATAAACAATGTTTAAAAAAAACCTCATCATAACTAAAATAAAAATACAAGTATATGTTTACTATGACATGACAACACAGGAACAATACACAAGTTATCTTCTTCTACATTATAAAAAAACCGTGACTAGCTACAGAATTAAAGGCACTGAACGGATTGCCCTAAAATTTGGCTTAAAAGTAGTTAGCTTAAGTCATATTTATAGTCATAAAATGTACCCCCATAAGGGATAAAACGAGGGTACAAATTCCACGCGGACGAAAGTTATGACAATTAGATAAGATAGACAGGCCAATTTCGAAAATTATAAAATTAAAAATTGAAGACATACTTTTTACTGGGAAAATTTTATCACACTTAGTACACTTCCAATTCGAATTTAATCCCATGAACAGAATAATTTACTTTATTTTAACACAAATTACGATTATAAAGCTTTAAAAGAAATTAAGAAAGACTATTGACAATATAGAGATTGGTTGGTTTTAGAGTTTCATCTACCTTTCTAATTATTAAATTAGTGCCTAATTAGAATTTGTTTTAACCTCCACGATGCAACACTATCTGGGCATGCAGATTAGACATTCTACTCGAGACGCCATAAAACAGTCATTCACAGTATTTACTACGAACATAATTATGGTTTCACTAGCTGCCCGCCGCGGCTTTGCACGAAAACTATCCCAGTTTATTCCACATTTTCCAATGTTTCTTCGTTCCTATTGGCCGCAGCGTGATGTTATATAGCCTAAAGCCTTCCTCGATAAATATTCATATTCATATTCATATTATTTATTGCACTCCATAAGTAAGTAATGATGTTACATGTAGTTTCTTAAAAACTAAAAGTACAAGTTATGGACCCTGGTGGGCACGGCAAAGATAAGAGAGGGGAATATTGAGTTTTATGTTAGAGAACAATTTATGAAAAATTAAATAAATTAAAAATATTTTTTGTAATTAGTAATTTTGTTGGTACATATATGATAATTATATACTTATAATTTGTCCTGTAGGTAGTCTTTAATTGTGTAATAATGCTTCTTAATTAAAAGTTCTTTAAGATGTTTAATAAATAAGTGTTCTTGAGATATATTCTTTATTGATTCGGGTAAGGTATTATAGATTTTAATGGACATTACTAGGGGACCTGATGAGATGAATGGACTATGCAACACCTTAATATTTTTTCAATTCGAATCCGTACTTTGTAAGATTAGAGCATTCAAAACTAATAAATTCTTCAGCTTTATTAGTATAGATTAAAAAAATACTACATAATCATACAGCTGGACACTTGTTTCTTTCAAACGTTTGAGCACAAGCAGAATTTTATTCCTGTTAACCAAATTTTCAGAATCATTGGCAGGATTTTAATTGCAAAATGTATTTTAATTTGCAACATTATTTTTCAGCAAAAATAAGCTATAGTAAGTGGGAATTCCACCTCACTGATTTTTTTTTTATATTGCACTTCAAGATTTACCTCATCCCATCTGATGTTAAGTGGTAATGAGGTCCTAGCTTAAGATAGATAGATAGATAGATACACTTTATTGCACAGAAAAATTTACAGAAATTGGCTTTACAGACATAATTAAGTACAATTTAGGCGGTCTTATTGCTAGAAAGCAATCTCTTCCAGACAACCTTTAGGTAGAGGAGAAAGGGTGATAAGTACAGCATAATTATTCTATTACTGGACTTATCGCCTTTACCTTGAAGATTGATTGTACCTAAACGACATTTTATGTGAAAATTTGTAATTCTTACACAGAAAAACGACTAAGAATTTGGATGTGATACTTAATGACACTTATAACGCAATTATTCAATTTAATCTGTAAATTTATTCGCGTCACAGCACTTTGCTCTTTACGAACATTTAAAAAAAGTGCACCGACAGCTGTCACTTTAGTACATTTAATTAAAAATAGACAAAAGAGTAACATAAAGGAGTCTTTGAATTCTAAATTAATACTATAGAAGCCGCGGTCAGGAGCTAGTGTCTACATAAATTTAAACTCATATAGTTTCATATAAAATAACACATTCGCTCTCCGCCATCTTGGAAGGGGTGAATGACCGCTTTTGGCTCGGTCTCTGGCGCGGGCATTACAGTACATCGGAGTATCGTTACCTGGCGGTTTTGGGAGGCGTCTTAGTCTTGCCTAAAGCAGCCGCCTTCCGCGGGTCGTATGATGCTCTTCGTTTCCACTTCTCTAATTCTTGCTTCTTTTGCTCTAAAAAAATAAAAAATACATCGTAAGTCTAATAAAAAATGGATCAGTTGCTGAGAGTATGTATTTGAACACACTTTGCCGAAGTTAGATATATCTACGCTTGAATTGTTGACGACACATTATGCCGAAGTTGGAAGTCCTAGAATTCCTTTCACACCATTTAATACTACAACTTGGCATTTTTAGTGGTTTTGACTGCAGGAAAGAACAGCAGAACCTTAGAAGGAATATACTGCGGCTAAATTTACATTTATTGTACGGTACTGACACTATGCGGTGTGCGGGGGCGGGGCAGTCGACCGCGGGTAGCAGAATTCGTACCCCTTGTACTGCTGCTGAATCTACAATGATTGTACGGTACTGACCCTCAATGACCTCACAATGTGGTGAGCAGTGCGGGGGGGAGCAGGTTCCGTACCTCTTGTACTGCGGCTGAATCTACAATGATTGTACGGTACTGACCCATCACAATGTGGTGAGCAGTGCGGGGGGAGCAGGTTCCGTACCTCTTGTACTGCGGCTGAGTTTATAGTTATTATACGGTACTGACCCATCTCAATGTGATGCGCGGTGCGGGTAGGTCGGTCGGCGGTGGGCAGCAGGTTCACGTACGTCTTGGAGGGGTCGCGGCGCAGGAAGTTGCGCGGAGAGCTCTCGCTCTTGTACTTGGATATGTCCAGGTAGCGCGGCTGCACCCCGCGCTTCTGACTTATGGAGGTCGTGGACGATGACATTGAATAGTCACCGCTGTACCTGCCAACACAATAATAAATAAATATTGGTTCGTAGTAACTTAGGGGGGGGGGGGGGAATAAGTCCAGTAAAAGATTTACTGGTCACCCTTAAGCTAGGACCTCATTACCACTTAGTCAGGTGGGATGAGGTCAATCTTGAAGTGCAATATAAAAAAAATACTCGAATCAGAAACAACGACGCCACCACAAAACTCAGACGCGAAACAATATAGAAAAGTTAGTTTCCCAAATTGACCTGACCAGGGATCCCGGGACCTCAGTGATGGCGTGTCACCTAATTCCACCCCGCTCGCCTCTTGGCTATGACTGTCTAGTCAACTAAGGAACTGGGACGTCACAAATGTTGTTTATCCTGCCATGATGACTGTCTTGTCAACTGAGATACTACCCAGTACCTGTCAAAACATGATTGCCTACATCATCGATTTACTAAGGAACTGGGACGTCACAAATGTTGTTTATCCTGCCATGATGACTGTCTTGTCAACTGAGATACTACCCAGTACCTGTCAAAACATGATTGCCTACATCATCGATTTACTAAGGAATTGTGACGTCACATATGTTGTTTATCACACTGTCATGATGACGGTCTAGTCAACTAAGAAACTTACAGTGCCTGTCAATCTCAACTGGTTGATACAATTTTTCACCTTGCAGTTAGTTAGCATTTGTGCCGTACCTCTGTTTGGGATGCGCGGGCGCACGCGTCTGATGCCGCATCACTACCGGGGCACTCTCCGGCCCGCTCTCGCCCTCCGTGTCACTCGTGCCTGAAATAACCGTGGAACCATGAACCAATACTCTTTTTAGGGTTCCGCAGCCAAATCTAAAGTACAAATTTTGTAGTTTAAGGAGAAAAACAATAAAATTTTTTTTATTATTATTTTAAATGGCGGAAAAAGGAATGGATTCGCCGAACCCTTATGGATTCGACATGTCAGCCTGTCTGTCAGTCCGTGTGTCACATCCACTTTTTTCCGAAACTATAAGACCTTTTTAATAGGTCATAAACATATGACATACCTGTTGTTAGTGACGCTTTCTCGTGACTAAAAATGGACGAATTCCTAGGACTGCTGCCATTGGTGGTCGAGTTCGTATCACTGTCCAGTATGAACGTCTTCCTTTTGTCTATGGCTTCATCGCGCTTCGGCAGGAAGTCTATATTCTCTTTGGTCGGCGTTATGTCGTCTATTATGAATGTTTTGCGCTTATCTGCCTCGTTACGCCTCTTCTTTTCTGTGGGTTTGTGGACCTGAAACCCAATGAAAAGATATAAAACAAAAATAGAAGAGACAGTTTATTTGTCCACAATCCTATATTGTTTTATGCATTTTTATAGTAGTGTTCTCATGTATGTCTCAAACAACGCTTTTTATAACATTTACTTTCGATCTAAATAAATAATGGTTTACCATGTCAATCAATTTTAGCGACATTGATCACTTCTGTGCATACGATGGTACTTCAAACAGTTTTACTTAAAATAGTTTCATAATCGTGAATGTTACACGAGCCTGAATTTTAGTGAATTAATTTTGACCTAGGTTGTCTATCATGAGAAAAGACAAAAGAAATAAAAAAAATATTATATCCAAATCAAAATTTGAATGAACAAAGTAGTTTGTGTTCATTCTGACGATGCATAAGTGTTACTTGTAACCTACATGAATAAATGAATTGACTTTGACTTTGATTTATAATATTAGTAGTATACTGCTGCCCCATACCTGGAAGTTAGTAACATATTCCCTGGACAACATCACGTCATTGGTCAGGGCTTGCCGGTGCAGATTCCGTGCATCCTTGAGCCTTAAGTCCAGTATATCTGAGTGGGTAGAAGTGACCATAGGATCTATAGGCAAGGTGGCTAGGTGCTCATCTTCAGAGGAATAGTCTAGCGTTTCCAGATCAGCTATATTGGTTGTGTGGAAGGATTGAGAGCGGTGCACTGGTGACGAGTGGCTGGGGAGAAGAAAAAACAAACAAATGAAATAAACTTACTAAATACATTTTCTAGTAACTTACCCTGAATTCACATCCATATTTCATTTTGTAATAAAGAATATGAAATAATTTCACAAGCATCTTTTTATTAATATGGCCAAAGAAATACATACTGAGCCACATGTCGCCTAACCCCAAGTGGCTCACTTATCAAATGTGGCCAACTTATTATTTAGGTCAGGTTAGGCTAGCATTTTTAGATGCTCGATGAATCATCGATAAAGAATGATTGGAAAATAATTAACGATTCGTCGGACTTACCAAACATAAGCTGCAAAGATATTTGTTAATTAAAACCTAATATAACTAACATGAACCGTATACATAAGATATTAAAGACTACCTTCAACATCAGACAACCAAAGAGTTATAAGCAGACAATGTAGATGAGACATTACATCGACCTACACGTATTACTTGGCGGTAGTTTAACAAATTGGCGATTCAGAAATGTATTTGTCTACAAGAGTAAATATTTCATTTATATTTGTATTTCGTAGACTCGTCAAAATCATTATTTGTAAACTTATTTAAGGTCTCCGAATTAAGAAAATCTGGTTTATTATGCTGTACTTGTCACCCTTAAGCTATCCTATTAGATATATGTTAAGTTAACATCAGGCGGGTCAATCTAAAAGTGCAATTGAAAAAAATGCAAGAACATTTTCATAATATCTTGGTTACCTGAAATACAGGAATTTCCTAGTTCAGGCACAAGTAAGTTTAAGTTTCTATGTTTTAGCCCTAAGCAGTATGTTAAAATTAAGTGTTTAATATTTTTTTTCACATCAATGCCATTACCTTGGCGAGCTAAGGTCATCCTTGTTACAGTCCAGCCTCTTAGCTTGTTGCTGTCTCCTCTTGCCTTCTTGAGCGGCCTTCATGGGGTCGTAGGAGGAGCGCTTCTTCCAGTTAGAGAACTCTACCTCCTTGGAGGCAAGAGCTGAAGAGGACCTGTGTTGACTGGGCTTCTTCTGACCTGGATGAGGAAATATAGATTTAGCGTCAGACGTGTAAGGAAGTTAAGGATCATTGACCTATCGAAATCCATACAACTTTCAAGCCTTCAAGGTAAGGGCAACACGTCCAGTAACAGATTTATTATGCTGTACTTGTCACCCTTAAGCTAGGACCTCATTACCACTTAACATCGGGTGGGATGAGGTCAATCTTGAAGTGCAATATAAAAAAAAACTTTATGCACTTCATCGACATATTTCACGAAAACATTGTGCGTTTTCGTCGCCCGCTTAAAGAACATTCATAAAAGTATCCTTTGTCTGTTATAAGATTCAACGTATACTTGTACCAAATTTAATCCAAATCAATTCAGTGGTTTTGGCGTAAAAGTCGAACAGACAGACAGACAGAATTCCTTTCGTATTTATAATATTAGTATGGGTATTCATTTGAGAATAAAAGATAAATCGAAATTACAATTGCAAGAACATTTTTATAAAGTTTAAAGAACATTCATATGTACACATGTAATAATAGAAGTACTTATATAAGAAATATAAATAAGTAGTAAAGTTCTTTTGACTTGTTTAAGCATTATCTATTTTATTATATTTTAAGAGAGGTAGGGCATAGCGATTTATCGCTCGAACTGTAGCAGCCCGACTGGTGAAATACCTCAATCTTACAGAAGACCGCAGCCAAATAACAATCACTTCTGTGTCGTTGTGTTCCTGCGTGTGAGTAAGGTTTCCAGAGCTCCTGGGGGGTGCTACATTAGTAGCAGGGGTCAAGCCTTTAAGGTAGGTAAGGGCGATAAGTCCAGTAACAGATTTATTATGCTGTACTTGTCACCCTTAAGCTAGGACCTCATTACCACTTAACATCAGGTGGGATGAGGTCAATCTTGAAGTGCAATATAAAAAAAAATTATCATCAACTACCTACATTTATTTTTTCTCTTTGATGTGACATAATAGGGATCCTAAATCACAACAGTATTTATGTTTTTTCTTTTGGATTCCCTCAGTGCGAGTTACTCAATCAAAATTTCATAATATATATGCTAGTTCATAATATATTTTTATAATCTATGTTAATACATAAGTTAATACTTAGGTTGTTTGTTTATTATTAAAACTCCCGAACTTTATTTTACCATTTTTCCGTTTAATGACATTTTCTCAAGTTGACATATGTTCAAATATTCTTTTTAAATTCTATCACATAATGTAACCTTTTTTACTCAACATAAACCGCCCACCAAAAGGCAACTGCCTTTTTATTATAAATTGAAATGAAATTAATACAAACAAATTACTTCATACGAAACATTTCCAAAAACTTCAATAAGCAATAACATAATGACAAAATACACCACATCGCCTATTTTCCAGGAGGTAGCCCGTCTTGTTTAATTAACACTACATCATTTATGAAACTCCGGTTGCTTTCTTAACCACTTAGGGCGCTGTTGTAAGCGTGTTAAATATTCCATTTGACAATTCTTCCAAAATGTTTGGTATAATCATTGAATATGTTTCTATCTTCCCAGATGATTGATATTAACTTTTGTTAGATCTGGATTTTTTTTTTCTTTTTTTACTTCTTGCATGTGATTTAAATTCCGTATAACTATTTTGCACATCTGACTGTTTTTCAAATTTTCTTTCAAACATTTGTAACTTTATCATTGCTATATTTTGTGTGTTTCCTTCTAATGATTGCTGTGTTTCTGTTTTAAGAGGTCGGTTTACAATATATCTTCCATCTTTTACTCTATTATAATTTTCTTTGTAATTCTTTTCGCAATTTTGTTCCTCGTTTGTCAACTTTCTTTTCGTACCTGTATCCATCTCCCACAATGATTTTAGCGTATCATCGATATCTATTTGTTGATGCATGACTGTTATAGATTCTTCATTTTCAGTAACACAATTGTTAATTTTGCCAAATAGGATCCAACCCAAAATTGTCTTTTGTGCAATAGGAGATCCGGGCACACCTTTTATAATTTCGTTTTGTAAAATGTGTGCATATTCATTAACGCCCAGAAGTAAATCAATGTTAGCAAGTTGATTAAATGTAGGATCAGCTAATTTTAATCCTTTTATATGTTTCCAATTGTTTGTTGTAATATTGTGAGTCGGTATTTGACCTGTTAACGGTTTTGTAATGACATACGCTTTCACCTTTAGACTGAACTTGTGATACCTGGAAGCGACCTCGACCTGAACTACTTGATTTAGTTTTGATTTAGATTCGCCTATGCCAATCACGCTCCCTTTAACAGGATATCTTCTAGCCCTAATTGCTTGTGCTGCTCTTCGACTAATAAAACATCCTTGTGATCCAGGATCTATCAGTGCTCGCAGAACCGTAGTGTAGCCATCTTCACTCTTGCACTCCACCAGGGCAGTAGGTAACAATGCAACATTATCATTACGACCGGGATGTGTTCGTGACGTCATCACTGTTAAGTTTATCTCTTCACCTGGGGTTGACTCATCTTCTACATGTGCATGTAATACCTGTGGCTGTTTAATTTCATTCTTCGTAATGGGGCCAGAGGCGTCAATTGGTTTCGAATGTAGAAGGGTGTGGTGACGTCGGTTGCATAGTCTACATTTTGTTAATAAGCGACATTTAAAAACTCTATGTCCTGAATTCAAACAGTTGTAACATATGTCGTTAGATTTTACAAACTCATATCGCTGTTCCGTATTCATTTTACCAAAGTCTTTACAATGGAAAAGCGCATGCATCTCCTTACATAGTGGACATGTTTTATTTATAGTTCTGTCAGAAACATGATAAGATCTAATTTCTCTTTCTCTATAAGTAGTTGGCTGCTGTACAAGTTCGAGTGTTCTAAATTTAGACTCCAAAAATTTCTTTAATGTTTTAAATGAAGGTAAATCATCGCTTTGTGTATTACTCACATGTTCTTCCCATTCCTTGTGGGTGTCAAAATCTAATTTTTGTATTAAAATAAAATTAATAAGCGGGTCCCAATCATCGGTTTTAATTTCCAAATTTTTTAGACTACTTAGACATTCAGACATTGTATCTATGAGTGATTTTATTTGGCTGGAATTCTGTGTGTTTAATTTTCTTACATTGAACATACGTTTCAATAATGTTGTTACAATTAGTCGCTTGTTACTGTATCTCCCTTTTAGTGTTTCCCAAGCTTGAATATAATTTACTTCATTTACTTGAATATTACGTAACAATAATTCTGCTTCACCAGTGACGCTCATCTTCAAATAGTGTAACTTCTGTACGTCACTAATAGTTTCGTTTCGGTGTACGAGAGAAATGAACAAATCTTGAAATGTAGGCCATTCTTCATAGTTTCCACAAAATTTTGGTAGTTCTATACGAGGCAATCTCACCTGAGGTGTTTGGGCTTGATTTGAGACATTCAATGAATCTTGAGCAGTTACTGTATGTCTTTTTTGATTTTCCATAGTAAACAACAAATCATTCAGATCAGACTTTGCTTGCATTGCCACTTCTTCACAAACATTATACTCCTCTTGCGAAAAATAAGTCAATAACTGGCGCTGGTCTTGTTTTACATTCTTCAAAAGTGTGTAATGTGCGCTACGAAACTGATTCCAATAATCATCGACGGCTTGCAATTTGACCGTTACATACCCACGTGTGAGGCGCGCCTTGGGAGATTTCTTAAAATTGTCATACGTTTTTCCAATCAGCTTTTGTAAGTCTTCTAATTCATCTAATAATTGCTCGACGATTTCCATCGTTGCTTGTTTGTCCTTCCTTAGTCACAAAACTATCTTCACTTGCAATTATTAGCTATAAGTCTCCGTTATATGAAATGAATTTTAAGCGCGTGCATTTATCCACTTTTGATCCGGCTCGGTAAGGCCATTATGTTACCTTCGTAACTCATTATTGTATTATTAAAACTCCCGAACTTTATTTTACCATTTTTCCGTTTAATGACATTTTCTCAAGTTGACATATGTTCAAATATTCTTTTTAAATTCTATCACATAATGTAACCTTTTTTACTCAACACTTAATAAAGAAAGATAATAGAGAAATAATTTCACAGGCGCCTTTTTATTTATTTGGGCGACAGAACTACAGACTGAGCCTTGTGCCTTGGGCCCAAGTGACTCACTTATTAAATTTGATTCCAATCTATTATTAAGCTTAAGTAAGTATTTTCTAGATGCTCGATTAAATAAAACCCAATAATAAACGAATTAAAAATAAAAAATAACTTTAAAGAAGAGCTCCCATACAACAATTATGTGTTCTTATTTTGCTGTTTTATATATAATGGTACGAGACCCTAGTTGCGTGAATCCTGTCGGACGTGTCGGAGATGAGTTTGTCTGGTGTGTCAACTCGGACAGCATCACGGCGCTCAAGTCGCGCTGATATTCGAAGCCGCAGCAGCAGCTGCGCGTCTGTAGATGGAGCGGCATTGTTGGCTGGGCGGAAACGGCCCAACCAGGGGGAAACGTGCGGGGATGTTGTCCTCCGCAAGAAGACCTCAGCCAAGAGGGGGCGTGGCCGACCGCCTACCACTGGGGAATATGTGGGAGTGGCGGCGGCCAAAGAGCAGCAACGGCGGGACAGGCTAGAAGCCGAAAAAATCGAGAAGAGGATGGAATGGGACAAGACCATCTCCGGAAGAGCCCAACAGGTGGAACGTCAGGCGGGCGAGATTGAGTACGTCGCGCGAACTCTCTCGCCAAAGACGTATGCAAGAAAAGAGGCGTCGGAGAACCTAGCCGACCGGCCCTCGTTCCTCCTAGCCGCCCAAGCCATGGAGACGGCGAATTTGGTCCGGAGTGTGGCAAAAGAATCCGGTAACTTGAAGGGTACCCACATGAGGGCCCTGGTCATGGCAGCCAACGAGTGGGACAAGGTGGCTGCCATGATGTACAAGAGGACGTCCTCCGACGAGAACCGGAACCTTGAAGAGGCGGTTAAGCGGGCCAAAGAGGACGGGGCCGCTGAGGCAAGAAAAATAAAACTGGAGAACGAGCGACTTCGCGAAGAGGTGGAGTGGCAGGCCAAGCAATTGGCCGAAGTCCGCAAAGAAGTCGCTCTTCTCCAGCGCAGAGTAAAAGGCACAGTACCCCCCTCAGTTGCAGACAGCAGGGGGAGCGAGAGAACGCTCCTCGGCTACCTGGACTCCCGCTTCCAGGCAATAGAGATGCGGTTGGAGTCGGTACAGCCTGTGCAGCCGACGTCCTCGACGAAGGTGGTGGAGTCGTCCACAGCGAAAAAGAAGCCAACTGCGAACAGCGCTCTGGCTGCGACGAAGAAGCCTGTAGCTCCTGCGCCTTCCAAAGGAAGTAGGCGGGCTAAGGCAACGGCTCAGCCTGCGGTCCAGCCCGACGAGGAGTCTCAGCTCATGCCTCCCCCACCCCCTCCCCCCTCCACGACGTGGGCCACGGTGGTCCGAAAGGGGGGGAAAAAGAAGAAAGGCGCGCCGGAAACGGCACCCCAGCTGCCTCAACCTCCGGTCAAGACGCCGAGGCAGCAGCGACGGCCCAATCTGCCGAACCTCCGCCCCCCTCAGACGGCGGCAGTGATCCTTACACTGCTGCCGGAGGCCGTTGAGCGGGGAATAACGCTGCTTGCGGCCCTCACGAAGGCGAGGTCCCTAATAAACGTGGGGGAATTGGGGATCACGGGGATCCAATGCCGCCGGGCCATTACCGGCGGCTTGATGGTGTTGATATCCGGGGGTTCGGAGAATGAAAACCGGGAGAAGGCCGAAACTTTCGCGGGGAAGTTAAGAGAAGTTCTCGCGGCGGACGGAGTCCTGGTCTCCCGCCCGGAAAAGTGCGCGGAGCTGCGCCTGTCCGGGCTGGACGACTCCGTCACCGTCACCGAAGTCGTTGCCGCGATCGCGGCGTTTGGGGAATGTCCGGCGTCGTGTATCAAGACCGGGGAGATTCGCCGCGTCGGCCGGGGACTGGGCTCCTGCTGGGTGCGCTGCCCCACTGCAGTCGCGAAGAAATTGGTAGTTGGCCAGAAATTGAGAGTTGGCTGGTCTTCAGCGCAAGTCAAACTGCTGGAGACCAGAGACCTGCGCTGCTTCCGGTGCCTCGAGAAGGGGCACGTCAGGATGCAGTGCGGGTCGGAGATGGATAGGAGCGCCACGTGCTACAGATGTGGTGCTCCTGGCCACCTTGCCCGTGCGTGCGAGGCAGCGCCGCACTGCACGGTCTGTGCCGCGGCCGGCAAGAAGGCCAACCACATAGGTGGGGGCCCAGCATGTAAGGCCCCCAAGAGAGCCCAGAGGCGGGCCGCCGGAGCGACTCAATCGCAGTCGCAGCCGACCCGCCCCGCCCCTGACGTCCAGATGACGGGGGAGTAGGCCTGTAGGCCATGAGTCCCGAAGGCGCCAGAACGGGGAATTCTGGCGTCGCTCGAGGTGACGGGGCATGCTGGGTGGTCCGGCATGCCCCGTGGTGCGGCAACTCCACCTGCCGCACCGAGACGCGCTGCGCCATGCGCGGCAATTGCGTTTAGGGGGGGGATTGCGTAATGCTTTAATGGCGCTTCCCGGCCCCCCCCGCCACTGCGCAGAGTAGGACCACCCCAGGGGTTTTAGTCGGTTCGAGTCCGACACACCACTCTCTGTCTCCCCGTGGCAGAGAGTGACGGTGCGTCGGCATTTCCCCTGGGTACAAAAAAAAAAAAAAAAGTTGCGTGAATCCGGCTCATACTTTGCCGGTTTTTAAACGGTTTTATCGAGGGTTCCCTGGTCAAACCCGATAAGTGACAAAAATTGAGAATTTTAGTTATAAATGCAGTTAAGATGCATTTTTTTTGCTCTTTCTAATGGTATATTCCAATAAGCCGAGTTTCAATTTATCACAAAGATACGCTTCACTATAAACCCAATAAGTGCTACTTTTTTCTTTTTGACTAAAACATAAACAATATAAGTTTATTTAAAGGAAACTTTTTTGAATTTAATTAGATGAAAAACCCAATAATGTATATTTATTGGGTTTTAATACAAATATATTTTAGGAAATTAAACTAAGTGAGTTAAGGTAAGACAAGTTATTTGCACTTATTGGGTTTTTATACCAGGGAAATTCTTAATTAACGAGGTTTTACTTAAAACTAAAATCCATCAACACATTTTGTTGGGTTTTACTATTATAATATTAAGTAAGCAAACAAATTCAATCATTAAGCTAAAACCCAATAAGTACTACTTATAGTGTTTTACTTCAAGCAAATATTAGAAATGACATATGAAAAGCATACTTATCGGATACTCGCACGAACAGATATCAACATTGGACTGTAATTTTATTTGGGGAAGAACCCAAAAAGTAGATATGACAGTAGACGTAACATTAGACAGGTGGCGACAGGATCGCGAGCGTCGACCTTCGTTTGATTGCATTGCACGTAATTTTGACAAAATAATTATACTTTCCGTTTATTGAAACGAAAAAGCATCATCTAGACTCCGGAATAGGGAACTTATTAGGTTTTACCTCTAACCAATTTAGGTTACAATATTAACGTACTTAGAAATATTTTTAATGGAAGGATAGTTATTGGGTTTCACGTCTTACTTTTTATTTTTGTTTTACGTACTTATAATTACAAGGTTTTGAAATAATTTTACACTTTTTACGTATGGATAAGATGATGGTATTTCCGGTTTTCCTGTCCTCAGCTTAATGTTCCCTTGGAAAATAAAAATAATAGCATTTATGTGCAGATTTATATCAATGGTACTATTGGTTGCATGGTTTAAATTTAAATTTAATATTTTTTTAAAGTATTTATTAACACTATTATGCAATTTTTTTATTTATTCAGCAAGATTAGAGGGTTATTTTTCTCACGTGCCATGACCCTGTGCGTTTTGGGGGCGTGATCTATTTCACAGCTCTAAATACGTATTAAATCGGAATTTGGTCAATTTTACTGAACCTATGTTCGTGGAATATTGTTCTGCTTTCTCCTCTTAAGATTATCTTTGGAGCAAATACAAATAACTTGTCAGAACTTGATAAGTCACAAAAAGATATTGCCACGCAGATGAATAGTATCATGAAGCATATTTTTTTTTGTGACAGACACATGTATTTTTTTTAAGCATGTTATATACATATAATATGATGTTTATTGGCCTTACCTTTGTTTCCAAGATTTCAATATTTTTTTATATAAAAACGCGGTATATTGTCTCCTTCCAACCTAATGGTAAGCAAGAGAGGAACCCACATCACGATGACAACGGATTTGATTTCGTAATATCCTATCCGTTAGCATCGCCATACTCGCCTGCATTATGCTTCTTCACACATGAGCCGGCAACGAGGCCTATTTTTTAATGGTAAGTCAAAGATTAGAGTTATCAAACTTTTTGGTTCGCGATGGAATATTTTCCACGGTGAAGCGATAACATCGTTGGCCGGCTCTTGTAGTTTTGTAAAGGCAAAGGGAAGGCGGGATAAGAGAAAACAGTTCCTCGGAACACTCACCAAGATAAAAACGATAAAAGACAGTCAATAAACCAATGTCTCTACGAAGTTGTAGAGGATCAAGGTTCTCAATAACCCCTTCAACATTGATAATGCGCACAGCCCTTTGCTGTAACCAATCAAGACCATCCATAAGGTATTTAGCGGAACCGTCCCAGAGATACAAGCAGTAGTCCAGACAAGACTTGACTTGAGTCTTGTATAAAAGACAAAGCTGGTCCGGCGTGAGAAAACAATGCACTCTATTCAGGACCCCCTGTTTTTTGGATGCTAATCAGATGAAACTCTCGATGTACTGATCTTGATTAAGGTTGTAGCCGATATCCATGCCAAGCATGCTTGCCTACTTTTTAGGCTGTTACGCAGGCAGAGGGGAGTACCCTGATGAATGAGGAGCGGAAGGAATTGGGATGTTTTTGTCGAAAATGCGCACTCTTGGTTCAACACACGATCCAGTTTAACGACGAAATTTTCCCGTACCTCCTCCATTACTGCGTTGCCAGCCGAAGGCCAACCAAGGTTTCTTCCATTGACCGTACTGTGATCAGCATAGCAATGTATGTTTCCAAGCAGTGGCATATCATTTATATGAAGAAGGAAGAGGGTGGGCGATAAATACGCATAAACTGCGATACGCATCCGTCAGACACGATGTGAATTCTACGTCACGCAGAAAGCCAGAAATCCAGTCACAAAGCCATGTGGGTAGTCCATATGCCGTAAGCTTGCAAAAAAGAGCTTTGTGCCAGACCCGATCAAATGCCTCGGCAATTGTCTCCCCCTTGAGATGCGTCACATACGCTAGAAGATCAACCGTCGATCGTTTCGGCCTAAAGTCATGTTGGAGATCATTAATTAAGGAGTGATCCTCTAGGTAGCAGACCAACCGGTTATAGATAATCCGTTCCATGACTTTTAACAGCACTGAGGTCATGGCAATACGGCGGTAGGTTGATGGGTCTAATCGGTCGAAAACTATGTACACGAAACAAATCATTCCCGAAGAAAATCATAGCTGGATAGAACATTAAATGAAAATAATCCTCAAAATTCAAACAATGAATAAGTATATAAAAAGAGTATAAAAGTAAGTAATAATAACCTAATGCAAACATAATTACAATTGTTTTTTGCCTGTAATTAATAAAAACTTAAGTGATTAAATCGTTTTTTTCTCTCAGGTGAAACCCAATAAGTCGGCACCCTTTACCAAAAAAAAAATGTTTACAGCAAAACTGTAAGCAATAGAAGTAAAATAAATATGAAAACTAAATCTTTATGAAATATCATTACTAATAAAACTCAAAATTGTGGACATTTACTTATTAAAATGCACTTTAACTGTTTACAAACCTTTAACATCAATTATCTCAGAAGTATGTTTTTGGCACTTATCGGGTTTGACCAGGGAACCCTCGTTATATTTAACGTCTCCCGTTTTTTTTATTATTTTTTCTCATTTAGTCATTTATTAATCTAATTTAGTCATTGAAATTTCACCGTCTTCTTATTAACTAATTGATCTAAAATTTGGTATACGCCTTGTTTTGTGACTGAATACAATTATTTACATTCAATATTATTTCAAATCTAAGATGGCTGCTGATACATACACAAGATGGCAGATTTTTTAAGAAAAAAATAGGTTTTTGTTAATACCATAAAAATGGGGATTAAATAAAGAGCTTGAAAAAAAAAATACACTGCACAATATAAAATCAAAATCTGAAACCTAAAACCAAAATACGGTAAAAACTGGAAAATAAAATAGGTAATAAATATTTTCAGGTTAAACTGTTTTATTGTAATCAAATTTTGTTAAACGATTTTAAAAGTAAATAACTTAAATTACCATTTGAACCATGTATGTTGCGAATGGTCAAACACAAGCTGCGGTTTTTACTATGTTTGGCAATATACTCGACTCAAATACAGTACAGTCGCACACAACATGACTCATGTCAAATAATAAATGTGAATTAGACAGCTGTTTATGGACATAGCATTCTTGTCCAGTATGTTCATACTTGTTGCATTTCCATCTAAAATATGATTGGAATAGTTGTGATGGCTGGGTAAAAAAACATTTTTTTTAAAGAACGTACTTATATATGTATAAATAAATATTGCACAACATCACATACATTGCTCTGATTCTGTGGTAAGTAGCCTAAGCACTTGTGTTACAGTAATCAGAAACAACGACGGTACCACAACAACCAGACCCGAGACAATGTAGAAAAGTTTGTTTCCCATATTGACCCGACCGGGGATCGAACCCGCAACCTCTCGTCTACGGAGGTCGCGTCAAAAAGTATTCGTTTAAAGTTTTTATTTAGTAAATTAGAGACTTGTAATCCCTCAAACTAAGTAAATCATTTTATGGGACTAATGCATTTGATTTGTAAACCGTTGTTTGTTTCATAAATAAAATAAATAATAATGAAACGCTTACGTATGATGATGATGATGATAATGAAATTGAGTGATAACCCACTAGACTTGCGGTGTTGAAATCACATAGTAATAGTTAAAACGGCCTTGGTAGAACAGAGAGTAACAAAATAACACTTTTATCGTCGCCAGTATTCGATTAATGGTAATCATGCTAACCTCTTGTCATGTGGTAACTATGACGGATTGGTAATTTTGTACCTCGTCGATTATATTAAAACCAAGGCTAATAAGTTTGAGAACTTCAAAACTTGTGACTGATGTTGTACAATACAATAAATATAAGATTAAAGATAGTAATCAATGCTTTTTTTGTAAATAACTTTGATAAAACAAGTGGCGATGGATTCTGTGAAGAGTAATGGAGGGAAATGCAAAGTCGTACAGGAAACGAGTCCCTAAAAAAACCCGGTCAAGTGCGAATCGACCTCACCAGTAAATTAATATGAAATTTGATTGAATTAAAGGAAATTGCGGTTTACGATTAAAAAGGCTACTAACTATGTAGTTCTCGTTCAAACCAATTTTAGGTTGAAGTTTGCATGATAAAGTGCATCATATATTTTCTTTAGTTTTATCATTTAATATCAAGGATACATTATACTACTTTGGATGTAACTCTCGCGCAAGCTATTTAATTAAGAAAAAAATATATATTAGAAACCTCTATAGCTTTTGGCTGGGAAGATAAAAAATGTTGAGTTTCAGTTTTACGAAATGGGGAGCCTCTAAAATGTATTGTTTTTATTCTTTGATGGTATCATCAAAAAGTGACTATGACATACGGATGGACAGACAGACAGACAAATACGAAATACGTTTTTCTTTGGCTACGAAACCCTAATCTCACGCTTGCGTATTTCTATGTAGTAGATATTTTATATAGTTGAAACTCACCTTTCTCCTGACTCTTGGGCTGGAATTCCCTCGTCGAAGACCTCGACTTAGTCAGCCTGTTCAGGACCGCCTGCCGCGTCGGCTCCGATATCCTTCTGCTCTGATGACCCGAAGCCTTTCTCTCCTCCTTCACCGGCGGAGGAGGCTCCGACATCCTCGTATTCCCTCGCTCCTTGCTTGTAACCCTCACGGAATTCCTCACCAACCCAGGCCCAAACTTCCTCTGCATCTCCGGCGTATTCGGACATCGCGGCGAATTTGCTGGCGCAATCGACTTTAAATCCGGAGAATCGATCCTCCCTTTGTACACAGACCTCTTATACCTCAATTCCTGAGATTTATCGAACGACCTCTCCGACTCATCAGACAAATAGTCGTCTTTGTATTCCTCGGAATGCCCGCTGGATCTCCTCGAATTAAGCCTAGGATCTAAGTAGTTATTGTTCTTGTTTACAGTATTAAACGAGCTAGATCTTTTTATAGAGGATCCAAACGCGATGTTTTGCTGTTTAAACGGCTTGCTGCCTTCACTGATCACCCTCTGGTGCTTTTTGTTGTCTTGGTAACGCGTTTGGTCGATCCGAGGGTAACCCGCCTCTAAGGCGTTGTTCTTCAGTACAGTCTTAAGGCAGACTGATTGATTGGCGTTGTTCAAATCCGTCGCGAAAAAGTCAGCTCTGCCCTCGAAAGATTTGTGCCTGACGTGCGTTTTCCTGTGCGGTGATAATATAGTGTCGACGTATTGGGGTCTGTTCGATAGCGTTTTGTCATCGGAACTGTTGCTGAGAAGTCCTCGTTCTGAAGACGGACTGTTCATGTTCGAGTCGTGACCTTTCCGTCTGTCGGTTTCAAGGGAACGTGACGCAGAGTTGAGCAGGATCTTTGTGCTTTCCGGGACTTTCATGGAACCTGTGATAACGTAGTGCCCTGGGCTCCTGAGGGGGCTGCTGTCAGCTGAAGTCTCTTTCCTCCTGAGCCGGTAGTTGAGTGAGTTGGACCGACTCAGCTGTGAGATCGGGAGGCGGGAGATCGCTGTCTTTTCGCTGATGAGACTAGAGGTGAGTTGTGAGGGGATGTTGGTGAAGTTGTTCGTCCTTGAGGACTGGAGTTTGGCTTGCAAGTTGGTTATAGCGTTTTGCGTCTTCATTAAGTAAGATTCTGTATCTTGGGTCGGTATTAGGTCCTGAAACAAAAGAAAAGGTTGTTAAATTGGGATTGGCGAAATAATGTAGTCTGTAATCGAACCATTATTATAAACACTTATATTTAACTAATAAAATCTTCATCGTTATTTAAATAGTCTCTAGTTTTTATGTTAATAATCTGCTGCTGATTATTACCTTTAAAACTAAAGACTTGGTTTAAATGTTACCTAACTGACCAATTTGAATTACATGATACTTATAGCTAGACTGTTTCATCTGCATGATTGTCTTGAGAATTCAAATGAGTTTTTTTAACACACTTTTTATGAGTGATTTTTATTCTAATTTTACTCTTAGTTAGAACTTTATCATGTTTAAGAAAACACTCGTTAATGATATGTATAGTAGTATAATGGTTCTCATAATTCATCAACTGGGTATTTTCACTGTGATAATAACAATGGAATATACTGCAAAGTATCCTATATTTTATTAACCGACTTGAAAAAAAGGAGAAGTTCTCAATTCAACCATTTTTTTATTATTCTAGTATTTAATCTATCTATCTACCTACTACTACTATATACTACACTAAATTTCACGTTTATAATATAAGTACGATGGAAATGCTAATTATTCAACGTATTAAGCAACATAACAGTTTAATTCGATCAAAACCACAGTTACTTCCCAGTTATGTCTGACATAACATAATAAAGACATTTGGACACAAATTCTCGGCTAAACGCCCATTGTCCGAGTGGTATGTGCGGTTCACAGGTTAAAATCTTTTATTATTTACAGACTAATTGTGCCAAAGATTAAATACAGAAAGAACGGACGTTTTGTTGAAATAGAACCTCTTTGCTTACACTCACTGACGCTTTTAATTAATCCGCAATACCTCTAAACGTTAAGAAAAGATCTCTTTATTGGCATTAATTTCGTTAATTTCACTTATCAAATTAAATCAGTATTTTATACATTTGATAAGATACATCTACGAAGGTACATAAACAAAACTACCAATATAACGTATATTATATATATATACTATAGTAGTCATATCGTTAACGTAACATACTAATGTTTCCAAAAAAAATTTATACCAATATTATCTATGAAAGGTGAAGAATTTGTTTTTGACGACCTCTGTGGCCGAGAGGCGAGCGTGCCGGACTTTGGCGACGCGCCATCTCTGAGGTTCCGGGTTCGATCCCAGGTCGGGTCAATATGGGAAACGAACTTTTCTGTGTTGTTGTTTCTGATTTCTGTAATACAAGTGCTTTAGCTACTTACCACACAATCAGAGCAATGTATGTGATGTTGTCCAACATTTATTTATTTGTTGGTTTCAATGCGCTTATCTCAGAAACTACGGGTCTGAAAAAAATATTATTGTGTGTAGTACATTTATCGACGACGGCTTTAGGCTATATTAGGTAAAAATTAATTATGACTTTTATTATGTACGTTATCCATATTATTTGTTTCACTCTAAAAATTAAATTACTAATTTATATTAACTTGCTTTTTATATTTGTGCCCTTCTGTACACTACTTAATCTCTAACAGCATAGCATAGTGTTGAATGTCGTGACAGAAAGACAGACTCGTGAATGCCGCCTATTCAGAATAGTTGCGATATAGTAGTGACACGGAGTTAGGGATGCCAGAAGGTTTAATGTCTATGTTTATCGATATCGGCAATTAGACGACTAGTATAATGCCGGTAAAATATTTACGATTCGTAATATGTCAAAAATAACTATCATTTTTTCTACGAGTGGTTAATTCTAATTTAAAATTTATTTTCCATATCAGCTGTCATCAGTCGTCCGTCAGTCGTTTTTAGCTTTTTTTTTATATTGCATTTCAAGATTGACCTCATCCCACCTGATGTTAAGTGGTAATGAGGTCCTAGCTTAAGGGCGACAAGTACAGCATAATAAATCTGTTACTAGACTTGTCGCCCCTACCTTGAAGGCTTGACCCCTGCTACTAATGTAGCACCCCCCAGGAGCTCTGGAAACCTTACTCACACGCAGGAACACAACAACACAGAAGTGATTGTTATTTGGCTACGGTCTTCTGTAAGGTGGAGGTATTTCACCAGTCAGGCTGCTCCAGTTCGAACGATAAATCGCTATTTATTTATTATTCTTATTGTTTTATTGATTTAAAAATACATAATAATGCATAATAATGCATAATTTAATAAAAAAAATATCCAAATCGATTCATAAACCACGGTGTTATCCGCGAACACACATAAAAAAATATACAGGTCGAATTGACAACCTCCTGTACTAAATCACTATGCCCTACCTCTCTTACGCCTCGTATTATTTATTACTATCTGTAACTAGAACGAATCGTTTTTCAAATATTGGAACCGGCATAAAGTATCGGAGACTGTGATGGATTCAATACACATGAAAAAAAAGCTTGTAAAAACAACAATTTATAGTATTTTCGTGAAAATTAAATATAATTTTTCTTGCTATTAACGATTGGACAGAGACAGAACACTGACTTTCCGAATCTTAATCGATTCTGACGTTTGTGTATCCCCGCCCCAATTGCTAATACTTAGAGCTAAGCCGATAACATCGGCTCTGGTATCACCTCATTTCGTATGCGGAAGTACCATAGGCTAATCGATTTCACAGTCGATACATCGTCGCAACCCTAGCCACGAGTAGTGAACGTACTTCTACTTTGCTTTGGTACAAGTATGCAAATCCGTTGTTATGTAATGTGCTGTGGGAGTATGTGGATCAGAGTAATGTAGACACCGCGGTCACTGGGCCGCTGTCACTAGAAATGAAACTCTGGTTATGAAGAGAAAACGTAGTTTAATTGGGTAAACCAGTGTTTTCTTTTTATATCGCACCTCAAGATTGCCTATATTGTACTGGAGTATGTCTGTAAAACCAATTACTGTAAATGTTCTGTGCATTAAAGTGTATCTATCTATCTCATCCCACCTGATGCTAAGTGGTAATGAGTTCCTAGCTTAAGGGCAAAAAGTATAGCATAGTAAAACTGTTACTAGACTTGTCACCTTTACCTTGAAGGCTTGACCCCTGCTACTAATGTAGCACCACCCAAGAGCTCTGGAAACCTTACTCACATGCAGGAACACAACAACACTGGAGTGATTGTTATTTGGCTGCGGTCTTCTGTAAGGTGGAGGTATTTCACTAGTCGGGCTGCTCCAGTTCGAGCAATAAATCGCTTTGCCTTGCCTCTCTTAAAACAACAAGTATGCACATCTGTTGTTATGTAATGAGTATGTGGATCAGAGTAATGTAGATACCACGGTCACTAGGCCGCTGTCATTAGAAATTAAACTCTGGTTATGAAGAGAAAACGTAGTTTAATTAAGTAAACCAGTGTTTTAAACCTTCGTTTTTTCTTACCCGACTATAAATGATGGCTGCGAAGCCTTATCATCTTTACCGAACTTTTGGGCAATAGAGATTGGCTCTTACAATTCGATTATTTTGACCTTCTAAGGGTTCCGTAGCCAAATGGCGAAAAACGGAACCCTTATGGATTTGCCAAGTCTCTCTTTTTTTATATTACACTTCAAGATTGACCTCATTCCACCTGATGTTAAGTGGTAATGAGGTCCTAGCTTGAGGGCGACAAGTACAGCATAATAAATCTGTTACTAGACTTGTCGCCTTTACCTTGAAGGCTTGACCCCTGCTTCTCTTGCTTGTGGCACCCCCAGGAGCTCGGGAAACCTTACTCACACGCAGGCACACAACAACACAGAAGTGATTGTTATTTGGCTGCGGTCTTCTGTAAGGTGGAGGTATTTCACGAGTCGTGAAATACCTCGTATACTCGTGAAACTGGAACAACCCGTTGTTCCAGTTCGATTTATTTATTATTCTTATTGTTTTATTGATTTAAAAATACATAATATTGCATAATTTAATGAAAAAAAAAACAAAATCGATGCATAAACCACGGTGTTATCCACGAACACACATAAAAAATATAGGTCGAATTTAGAACCTCCACCTTTTTTTGAAATCCGTGGATAAAAATGAGGAGAATTCTTAGTACTTGTGGGGATTTTAGTTGCGTTTGTGACACAACTGTTACTATATCGGCTGCGCGCGCGCAACTCGTCGCCAAGGACGGCGAAAGCGAGATCGTCTTGCTAAACGCGGACCTAGATTGCGGTACACGACTGTCATTGTTTTGCTATGCCTGAGCTAACTATAATAGAACGACTGTATTACGATCATTAATCTAACTAGTCGCTTCTAGAACGCCTGTAACAGTATTTCACTTGTAAGAAAACACTCAAAATATATTATTGAGACAACTTAGGCAAAAGCTAGGCAATCGGTGATACATTTTTCTGTTACAGTAACCTCTTAGCCTCCGGTAAGTGTCCTCCGTTTATAGTTATCGGCCCGTGGTACATTTGTTGCAGAAATGTTTAATAACCACGGAATAAGCGAGGTAGGGCAAAGCGATTTATCGCTCGAACTGGAGCAGCACAACTGGTGAAATACCTCCACCTTACAGAAGACCGCCAAATAACAATCACTTCGGTGTTGTTGTGTTCCTGCGTGTGAGTAAGGTTTTCAGAGCTTCTGGGGGGTGCTACATTAGTAGCAGGGGTCAAGCCTTCAAGGTAAGGGCGACAAGTCCAGTAGCAGCTTTATTATGCTGTACTTGCCGCCCTTAAGCTAGGACCTCATTTCCACTTAACATCAGGTGGGATAAGGTTAATCTTAAAGTGTAATATAATTAAAAAAAGTAATCGAAGACACCTTGGCATTTTAAAAGATTTTTAAAATTTTTAAGTGCTCCACGCCACACTTTAAAAATTTTAAAGTAACAGAAAAATTTCATCCCCCTTGCAGTGTAGGTCTGGAACCCACGACCTTCACGTATCGCGCGTGCTGCTCTTCCAATATGTTTAGAACTACATAATTATCGGCACGTGGTACATTAATTGTTTCAAACTGTATTGATATTATAAACGTGAGAGTTTGTTCATACAAAAGGTATCTCTGAAGAAAAACAATGCCCCAGACAATCACACCAATCACCTGGTCTCAAACTAAGGTTTTTCCTTGTAGGTACTACAAGCACCAGCCGACGACTAACTGGGGGCGTCATCGCAGCACACCCAAACCCAAGTAAACTTAGAAAAGTTCATTTCCAAATTGACCCGACCGGGAATCGAACCCGGGACCTTTCGCGCTTTGGCCGCCTACCTTAGCCACTGCGCCACCGAGGTCAAATACCGCAGCTAACCGCTTCCCAACCTCAAATTGTTATCAGCGCAAAATCTTGTCATAAGAAAGCAGCAGCGTCGATGTTAGGAATGTAACTCTAGAGGCCAAATGTTAATCCTTTCGAATACCGACCTCATTGCGCGCGCCTAATATTGTCACCCACAAAACATGGCCTAATGACATAAAATGGCGGAGTACCTAACTGGTTGTATGCATCTAATCAATTAAATGAATGTTTTTAAGGCGCGTCTTTCGATAGCCACGTTTATGACATACTAGCTATAGCTACCCGCCCCGGCTTTGCACGGGTGCAAGTAAATACAAATGAAGTTTTCGGCTTTTCTCTACATTAATATACCTATATGAATTATACACATAAATGCTTAGACTAAGGAATGTATAATGTAGCCGAGAGGCTAGCGTGCCGGACTTTGGCGTCGAGCCATCTCTGAGGTTCCGGGTTCAATCCCTGGTCGGGTCAATATGGAAAACGAGTCTCGGGTCTGGATGTTGTGGTACCATCGTTGTTTCTGTAACACAAGTGCTTTAGCTACTTACCATAGAATCAGAGCAATATATGTGATGTTTTACTATATTTATTATTTATTATTATAATAAATCTTTGTTTAAACATGCATGCAACATAGAGTACTATTTGTCAAAAAAAATCCGTTGCGTAGTTTCAAAGATCTAAGCTTATATAGGGATATACAGAAAAAGCGAATTTTTTATGGGACATTGTTTACTATTTATGAGATATGAAATTTAACAAAAATTTAGCTCAACTTGGAATAAAACTCCTTTTTGTTCCGAATATAAGGGAAGATAGGGGTAAAACCGACCATGAAAGTATAATATACACCGTGAAATTTTAGTGGTTGTTTTCCCGCAGCAGAACGATTAACCTTTAGTAGCACTATCGAATAGTGCGAGTTTTTTTTTTAAATAATACTATTTTAGTTTTAAATTAATCAAAAAAATAATCATCAACTCGAAAGCGTGAGAAACGAATAGTTATATTCCGAGATTCTGACGTATGAAGGTACTTCTTTGCACGAAAACCTTCTTTAAACCAAAAAAAAGTCTTAAGTCCTAGGCAATACAGCATAAACTGCAACGCACGCGCTCCGCGAAACGAACCGCCTCGTGACAAACGACACAGACACAAAGACACCGCTCGCAGCGTTCGTGCGACTGTCTCACTCACTCATTTCTACTCCAGTGCACCGCGAACGCCGCCCGCGCAACTACTCAACGCGCCCGTGCGCTACGTCGTGGAGTACCTACGTCGCTATGGTGCAATTGTACGCGAAAGCGAATTATGATTCGGATGCCGCTCGTCGGCTTTACGCAGAGCCGCAGCACATGGAGTCTTCGCGGTGTTCTGAACCCGCAAGTACCACAGGCTCGGACGATCGTAGCCGCAACCCAGCGGTTACTCGATCACGGGCAGTTCCAGACGCCAGCTCATGCTCAAGACAGAGGTCACCCGGCCATTCATTCTTTGGAGCTTGACGAATACATCATAACCGTCGCGGCGGGCCAGTGCCGTGGCCACCACGAAGCCCGGATCTTACTCCGTTGGACTTTTATTTGTGGTCTGAGGTTAAGCGGATTGTGTATCGGGAAGAGTACCACACTCCGGGCGCCTTAAAAAGTGCGATAGTGGATGCTTTTAATGTGGTTAGACGTAATAGAGACACATTATTGAAATTGAAAGTAAATCAATTAAAACGTGCACGATTGTTTGTAGAACGCAGTGGTTTACACTTTGAACAATTACTCCGTTACCGGAAAGTGTAAGTATTTGTTTGTACATTTGTAAAAGGGATATTAGGTTAGGTAATTAAAATCATTGTAAATAGGTTGATTTCTATTTTTTAAATACGCCTTAAATACTTTATTGCCTAATTCAGTAATAAATTATTATTTTCAGACAATAATCTTGGTTACATGTCACGTTGTTATGAATTAAAAATTATGTCGTGTTTAATTAAGTATGGATAGAAGTATTTACGACGGTCCTAAGCCCGTTAAAGTATGAAGGGAAAATGGAAATCACTTGTTAGTAAATAGTGAGTTTTCAGCGAATTGATAAGCGCGAGAGGCAATGACCCGGCCGGCCGGCGATCAGCTGCGGCGCGGCTCCTACTATTGTTTCGAGGTTGCTTTCGAGTTTAGTTTATCACTATCATAAAATTGCTATTTTTTGATCTGCATAAAAAAAACCTGCACAAATCTATTGTACTACTCAGATATAATGATTTTACTGCGGGAAAACAACCACTAAAAAGTCACGGTGTATATACTTTCATAGTCTGTAATCCACGCGAACGAAGTCGCGGGCACAGCTAGTGCATATTTCTGAACATCTTTCAACTCGCCATAATATGAATGAGTAATACAACTAAGTATTGTTACCGGTTTTCGTTCCGTTATTTAAATGGGCAAAAAATATCACGCGCCCGCAAAAAAGTGTACCATTAATTAATCGCAGCGTTATTTATTATTTTCATTATACACTAGTGTTGTAGGCGTACCAATTTATCGGTACGTACCAATCCATAGCATCTACAAAAAAAATGTACCAACAGGTAGGTACGGAATTAGTATCATTTAAATAGGATATGTGTACACTATTTATAGTATTTCGTTGTATAATTTTAATTACTAGTGTCACATCAATTTTAACTTAGACAAAAGTCAAAGTTTAACTATGATAATATAACCATTTCGGTGGCTCAAGTTATTTTCTAAGCGCAAAAAATCCCGGCTACAGTTTTCGGTCAAGTTAATTAAGTTTCTGAATTGACTAGTACCTAAGTGTGCTGGATTGATGCCCAAGTTAATATCCGTCACATGGTACTCACAGGACAAGGGAAAACCTTCCGTTGTATCCAGTTGACTGGTGTGATTGACTGGCGTAAAGTGTAATAAAAAATATCACATACCTAAACTGTTGAATTATAAATACCTGCTCCTAATATTTTTCTTAACCTTGTTTTTATTTTACTAATAACATGTAAGTATTTCTTGCACCGCCATTCTATTTTTTGCTCAAAACCGTGTGGTTGACTGAAACGAATTCCATTCCGGCTTTCTTTCCATGCGTAACTTGCCAAGTAAAAATAAACAAAAATCAAAGCCACAGGCAGTTACCAAGGGATGTAAGAGACTAATGCCCGATTCCAATATTACACGATTCGTTTTTTTAGAACTGATTACGAGTCTAGAACGGTATTAGCATGCATAACGGATCGTTTTTCAAAAAAAGGAAAAGGGCATACTCCCTTCAGTGAGTAAGTAAATGATATCTGTACTGTACCAGAAAATAAAATGGCGGAGTACCTAACTGGTTGTATGCATCTAATCAATTAAATGAATGTTTTTAAGGCGCGTCTTTCGATAGCCACGTTTATGACATACTAGCTACCCGCCCCGGCTTTGCACGGGTGCAAGTTAATACAAATGAAGTTTTCGGCTTTTCTCTACATTAATATACATATATGGGTCGTTCTTCTTTTTTACCGACAATGGACATGACTGATAAATCAATATTTAATATGTACATATCATATTAGTAATCATTGGTAATACTGCCTAAATTGTTGTGTGAGGAATCATTTTTCAGATGGTCTATCTTATGATGTCAAATTAATTTATAAGCAAACAATATCGATCAAAATGTACAACTCCGTCACGGTCTTCAAAAATAGTACCACTTACACCTCCGTCACGCGATGTAACTTTTTTCTTAAGTTAAATAATTAAGAGAAGTACCTACGACATGATAACATAATTCCTAATCTATCATACATTAGGAATATTTCAATAGTTTGAAGTACTCATATATTTGTTTTTATAATTATACATTCGTGTTAATGGGGACAACTTATTGTCGGTAAAAAAGAAGAACGACCCATATGAATTATACACATAAATGCTTAGACTAAAAGGATGCTTAGAGGAAAAGGGCAAACTCCCATCAGTGAGTAAGTAAATGATATCTGTACCAGAAAATTCCAAAATGAAACGTAAAAGTCGTAAATTCTATCAGTACCAGGTATAACTGGCCATCGGCTGACCACACTGGCCACTATTCAGGTGCTTACTGTTAACAAAAAAGCCGTAACATGATGTCATTCATACAAGATGACTCAGCGGCACTGACTCACAAATCTGTACATCTCCATATTTGACTGTTTACTTAATATCTACACTTGAACTTGGCACATTTACCGAGACCTTTTATTTTGTAGACCATAGAGTTTTTAAGGGTAAATTACTTAATTTAAACTTAATTTCTTTTTCCTAGCATTTGTCTTATTTATGACACGAATGATAATGATTTTGTGAGACACTTAATAAAGAGAATAACTGGATAGTCAATTCTCAATTTTTAAAATAATAAAATATTGGACAACATCACATACATTGCTCTGATTCCGTGGTAAGTAACTTAAGCACTTGTGTTACCGAAATCATAAACAATACTACATACCACAATTATCCATAACAATATGGAAAAATTCGTATTGACCCGACCGGGGATCGAACCCGGGACCTTTAGAGATGGCGCGACGCCAAAGTCCCGCTCGCCTCTCGGCTACAGAGTTCCTCATTAGAATTTACTTTAAAATCAAAACAAAACTAAATGACTTGATCCAAAGTGTTCGACACATAGTTATAAGTTACATACTACTGTAACTTATCTGCTGAGTTTCTTACCGGTGTCTTCTCGGTAGATATAGGTTCCGAACCGGGCAGTAGAATCACTTTGCATTGTATTCAATGACGATTCAGAAATGTTACATGTAACCTACTTAAATAAAGGAATATTTGATGAATAGAAATACCTGTAAAAACACGATTCGCTTGTAAATTGATAATACGAAACGATGACGTCATAAATTGAAACATACTAATACACTAACTATTCAACAGTTTAGGTGGGATTTCAAATAGCTTCTTAAAGAAAATTTGCGAACAAATATGGCCAGCGTTTCTCAAAGTCCTCCTTTACGGCATTGATACCTTAACTCGGCGCAGCAGCTAAAGTAGGCGGCCAAAATGCGAAAGGTCCCGGGTACGATTCCCGGTCAGGTCAATTTGGAAAACGAACTTTTCTTGATTAACTTGGGTCTCGGTGTCCTGGGATTACGCTTCCAGTAAGTATCCGTCCTCTGGTACTCATAGTACAAGGGAAAACCTTAGTTTTGAGACCAGGCGATTGGTGTGGTTGTCTGGCGCATTTGTTATTACATATTATATTAATTCATTACAAACATACAAAAATACAAATCTTTCTTTTTTTTTTTATAGTAGCGCAGTATATTGGCTCCTCCCAGCCTGATGGTAAGCAAGAGAGGAACCCACATCGCGTAGACAACGGATTTGATATCAAAATATCTTATCCGTTAGCATCGCCATACTGGCCCGCAAGATGTTTTTTTCACGCTCCTTTTGAAGGAATCCATGTCAAAGGAAGGAGGAAACACATGAGCCGGCAACGAGTTCCACTTCTTTATGGTCCGGCAAAAATAAGAGTCACCGAACTTTTTGGTTCGTGATGGAATATTATCCACGGTGAAGCGATGACATCGTTGGCCGGCTCTTTTTTTATGTATGTTAATGGAACTACTCATAATCACCAAATACAGTTTATTGTTCCACATATTCATAACCAAATATTGTCAAAGAATGCTGTTATTGACATATTTGGAAATTTAAATGCCATAAAAACACCTGTTTTATTGCCAGAAAAGATTCTAAACAGTGAGTTATACAATTCAGATACTGTCTTTAATTTACGAGTTTCAGAGAGGTAGGGCATAGCGATTTATCGCTCGAACTGGAGCAGCCCGACTGGTGAAATACCTCCACCTTACAGAAGACCGTAGCCAAATAATCATTTCTGTGTTGTTGTGTTCCTAAGTAAGGTTTCCAGAGCTCCTGGGGGTGCTACATTAGTAACAGGGGTCAAGCCTTCAAGTTAAGGGCGACAAGTCCAGTAACAGATTTATTATGCTGTACTTGTCGCTCTTAA
This sequence comes from Glyphodes pyloalis, assembly GCA_037074685.1. Classification (NCBI taxonomy): domain Eukaryota; kingdom Metazoa; phylum Arthropoda; class Insecta; order Lepidoptera; family Crambidae; genus Glyphodes; species Glyphodes pyloalis. The sequence goes on from JAYKKO010000020.1 coordinate 3,477,523, forward strand.
GCTAGGACCTCATTACCACTAAACATCAGGTGGGATGACGTCAATCTTGAAGTGATATATAAAAAAAATGAGCTTTTTGTATATATTTTAAGGGATTCACGAAGAATCACAATACATTTGACGAGCTGACCTGTTGCATTATCGCTGTAAGTCAAACAAAGGTATCAGTCGTGAGGGCTAAGGGCCGACAATAAGCGGAAGTGACGTCACTCACGGACAGGTGGAAGTGGCATTAGCATAGACTAAAGAAGTTCTGTGGTCCAAGTTACGTTAAAAAGCTATTTCTTTAAAAATCGTATGTTATAATTGCCGTATCGATTCCAATCGTTTGGTTTCAACATTTCAAAACAAGTGAATATTTTTAAAGGGATAACATACCATAAACGATAGGAGGTTACACAAATTCAGTTTAACAGTTAAAAACTTAACCTGTCTGCTTGCCTGTCCGGCTTTGACACCTAAACCACTGAACAGATTTGGATGAAATTTGGTATAGGTATACGTTGAACCTCAAGAACGGACATATGCTACGTTCTGTTTTGAAAATGTAAATTTTTTTAGTTAGAGATACGAAATTTTGGCACAAAAACTCGAAACTTGTATTAAAATATGGACTACTTTTTGTTTCGAATATTAGGGGAGTTAGGGGTAAAACCGACGATTAAAGCATGTAGACCTAGGGAACGAACGGGCACAGCTAGTTTCACAGGTTCCATTGACCAAAAGCTAGTGTTGCCGGATAATCGATTATAGGTTAATCGATTAACCCCCCCCCCCCCCCCAATCTAAAAATCGATTGAACTATCGATATTCAGTTTAGGACAATATAATCGATTACTAACAATTATTACATTATAATTGTTTAGATTAGACAATACTATCGATTAAATCGATACTGAGATCAAGCCAATACTATCGATTGTATCGATTATTATGTTGCAATCGATTAATTTGCAATTATTTTTAGATTTAATCGTCATTCATATTATGTCTTCTTAGAATTACACATTCAAAATGAAACCGTGAAAAAGTTATTTGTACCGTACTTGTTATTGATAAAACGTGATAGCTAAGTTGTGTTGAGTGAGTGATACTTGGTACCTGAACTGTACCTTAATAGCGATACTATTATATCCGATAGGTCAATAAAATCGATTAGATCGATAGTATCGCTTCAAAACTTGATATCGATACTATTGACTATATTGTATTTGAGTACGCATTATAATCGAATATATTAGCTAAAAATAGGTATCGATATAATCGATGTTATCGATTGTTAGATTATTTGAGCCCCTTTTGCATAGTCGATTAATAAATCGATACACAATCGAATCGACGGCAACACTACCAAAAGCCTATGCCTGGTACCACACGACAGGACGCAGTGGTCGCAAGCGCAGCCGAGCGTGCATCCGTGACGTCTTGCCTCAATCCAATGAGGGTATACTCCAGTATCAGGTTGCTGGCAACACTTTGAATACGGAGTATAGAGAAGGAACATACAGGCCTTCCATACGCCACGCGACTAAATTTTATCGCGCTCGTAACACGTCGTAAACAAAGTCAGTGCGTCAGCTGCTGATTGGCTGAAAATACGAGTGCGGTGTGCTATTAGCCAATCAACAGTATCGAAACGTTTGTAGGGCGAGAAATTTGACGTATTGCGCGTGCTAGGCCTGTCTAACAAAAGGCAGTGTGGAGGAGGCTCAATATGTTCCGCTATTAAGTACAATCAACACCACATCAAACACTTGTAGATAACTATAAGTTCTTATGCCTACATAAGGGTGGGATAAGCACAAAGTATATAGTCTGCTTTTTTAGGGTTCCGTAGCGAAAACCGGAACCCTTATAAATGGTGAAAAACGGAACGGGGCTCCCCATACTTAAAACCTAAACACAAATTATTTTTTTATTCAAACAATACGTGTGGGGTATCTGGATAGGCAATTAAAAAATGATGTTGAGATTTCTAATATTTTTTTTTTTGTAATTTAATTACTGCACCAAGGATGGAGGAATGGTTAAAGCTAGTGGCTGTTGACAAAAGGGTTGTGGGTTCGATATACCTATACACTTATGTTCATATTATCCCTACTAATATTATAAATGCGAAAGTAACTCTGTCTGTCTGTCTGTCTGTGTGTCTGTTACGTTTCCTGCTTAAACCTCTCAACCGATTTTGATGCAATTTGGTATAGGTATACGTTGAATCTCAAAAACGGACATAGGCTACTTTTAATTAGAAAATAAGCGGGGGAGGGGGGTAATACCACCTTTGGAAGTTTATATGGAAAAATGTTTATTTTTGAAGTTAGAGATATGAAATTTGGTACAAATATAGCTCGAAACTTGGATTAAAATTTAGACTACTTTTTGTTACGAGTATTAGGGGAGAAAGGGGTAAAACCGACCATAAAAGGATGTAGTTCACGCGAACGAAGTCGCGGGCACAGCTAGTTTAACATAAGTTTATTTTGTTTTGTGCGGTTGCTTATAAATTTATTTATAGCGTTAGCTCCGTTGGTAATGGAAACCAATAATAGGTTCTTAAACTACTTCCTTTGGTATCAGGCTAACATATATGTATGTATGTGTTGGAGTAGGGTAAATACTGGCAGGCGAGGTGGGGGAGCCTGTGTAGAATCCGCAAAAGATCCTGACTTCCCCACATCTGCTCATATTGACACACCATTCTCTGTTCCCCACAAAGCGTAACGGTGTGGTTGGCATTCCCCCTCGACAAAAAAAAATGGTAAATAAGACAATGGAAACCTTAACTCCTTATTTTAGCATATTTCCACTAGCCTAACATTGACACACTTAGTATTCATTGTCAATTGTTGAACTACTAGTGCCTACAGTATATTTGGGACCTATCCTTGACCTGTCGTTTATAAGGAATTCTACTTCACTTGACTCTACCTTGACTCGACCAAATACCTGCGCTAGTCACCGCCAGACGTATGTGTAAGGCGAATTAGGGAGGAGTAGGCCTGTCGACTTAAAATCAATTTACCGAGAAATTGATATTAAAATAAAATAATCGATTTTTTGAATCGATCTTGAACAGTTCACAGATTCCATGAATCGATCCCGAAAAGGACCGATCGATTCAAAATTTAAACTAATCGTGATTTTTTTTGTTTTGTTTTTTACTGTTGATGAGTCTCTAGTTTGCAAGAGATATGTCACTACTGCTCAGCAAAAGGTCCTGGGTTTGATCCCCGACTCTAACTACTTATTCGAAAGAATTTTCATACTCATATTCATATTATTTATTGCACTGCATAAGTAAGTAATTAATTTAAGAATTTCATGACAATAATCTCCCTCTCTTCTAATTCTATGTAATAAATAAATAAATAATATTAATATTGGACAAGATTCTATGGTAAGTAGCTAAAGCACTTGTGTTACAGAAATCAGAAACAACGACGGTACCACAACACCCAGACCCGAGACAATATAGAAAAGTTTGTTTTCCATATTGACCCGACCGAGGATCGAACCCGGAGCCTCAGAGATGGCGCGACGCCAAAGGTGGCCAAAGTTCGGCACGCTAGCCTCTCGGCTACGGAGGTCGTCGTAATAGCTTTTGCCCAGTCGACTATATGCTATATAAGCTATTACCGTCAAAATTCACTTTTATCGCCGATGATGTAGTAAGATAGCATTATTTATAATGCATACACTTTCACACATGTCATTTCACATTATCGCCCACGCGATAACCTTGGAACAAACAGGTGTGACGAATATTAACGAACCCAACCCTCCACAACGACCCAAGTGACCCACCCAGAATTTGCACGATTACTACTTTGTTTTTAACGTCACGTTTCTGGTAAAGACTGGAATCATTAAGGTGCAATACTCCTCCGCCAAAAATTAAGAAGGAAGGAAAAACACGAGAAAACAAATCTGGAACGCATCCCAAAATGGTTATGGTTGTGCAATAAATGCACAAAAGATAAATTGATATAACAGACCAGTGATAGGTACCATTAATGCCCGGTCCAATATTAGAAAAACTATCGATTCTAGTTACGGATAGTTAGATTATACGAGGCGTAAGCTAAAAACGACTTACGACTCGTAGTCGGTTGAAGAAAGCGGATAGTCATTTTCGACACATTACGAATCGTAAAATATCTGAGCCGGGCATTAGACACTCTAAGGGCACGTCCACATAAGGCGAAGAGTGAGCGGCCAACAATTTCCTTCCAGTTTACCTCCCTATAGGTACATTTTAAATAGTGTCTATACAGCGCGTAATGTACGCAGTTCGACGTTACTTCGCCGACTCGTTCTTCGCGCGCCTGATTCGCAGCTAGTGATGAAAGAGACTTAGTTCTTTAAGGCCTATGAAAAAGACTAGACTAGTCTTTAAAGCCTTGCGACTAGATTAGTCTGGTAAACCTTTAGTCTTTAGTCATAAGACTGCAAACTGACGACTAATTTCAGTTCAGTCAGTTAACCTTATAACGTAAAAGGCTTAAAAGACTAAAAAGACTAAAAGCACTAAAAACGCCAAATCGCCTTGGGCTGGCGTGTCATATATGAAATTGAACGTTTTGATAAATTCATGAGTAATATAAAATCGGGAAACAACAACATTTACGTTTTTTTCCAAATTAAAGAAACATTCTATGTAGGGTATGATGAATCATGCCGGTGATGTTGTGGTGGTTCTTAAAAATTTTCCCACAGCATTACCATTAAGGCGATGAGGTCCCCCGGGGGGTTTTAGTGGGTAGGCCTGTCCTTTTTAGGGCAGGAGAGTCCCACACACGCCGTCACCTCCCTCGGGTGACGGTACGGTGCGCCAAGCATTTCCCCCCGCAAAAAAAAAAGGGTATGATGAATCATGTTCATGTATAAAACTCAGGTGTGGGCCCTTTTAAAAACAAATTAAGTCGTTTAAGTCTTCTGAAAAGAACTATAGTCGTTTTAGTTGCTTAGTCTTTTAATACAACGACTATGTCTTATTAATAAAAATTCGAACCTTTAGTCTTCATCTTAGAGTCGACTGTAATATGGTGGCTAGTCGTTTTAATAGGGCTTAAAAGACTTATAAGTCTTTTCATCGCTATTCGCAGCGGTCGGTCGGCGGCGCAGTTTGTTCACTAAGCCGAACACTAAATTACACTAATTTACCTTCCCTCAAAAGAATTGGCATGAGCTTTGCGGTTAATACGCTCTAGTTCGCCGCTCATTTGATATTGAATTAACGACCGATACGCCACTCAGTCAGTCAGCGTACAGTCCGCCGATCACTGTCTGCCTAATGGGAACGCGGCCTTAAAGCAGAGAAAATAGCAGATAGTGAGAAATAAGTTTGACTGTAGAATAAAACGTATCTAAGTAAAGAAAGAAAATTAAAGAAAACACATCGTGTATTTTCTGAATCTGAATCAATTTCCGATATTATTATTTTATAGTAGCGCAGTATATTGGCTCCTCCCAGCCTGATGGTAAGCAAGAGAGGAACCCACATCGCGATGACAACGGATTTGATATCGAAATATCCTATCCGTTAGCATCGCCACACTGGCCCGCACGATGTTTTTTGAAGGAACAGGGCTGTTTATCATACTATTATGGCTAATTTCTAGTATGGGATGGTCAGATAGATTTTTTGCATAGATTAGCTTCATGAAAATTATTTTGCAACATGTTAATATTCACGCCGCAGCTAACGATAATATTGAAAAAAGTGATCGGAAAGTTGTAGACCTGTCGTTAATTATCTTCTTAAAAAAATAAATAAATAAATGCGCCAGACAATCACACCAATCACTGGTCTCAAACTAACGTTTTTCCTTGTACTATGAGCACCAGACGACAGATTCTAACTGGGGGCGTCATCCCAGCACACCCAGACCCAAAGTCAATATAGAAAAGTTCGTTTTCCAAATTGACCCGACCGGGAATCGAACCCGGGACCTTTCGCGCTTTGGCCGCCTACCTTAGCCACTACGGCACCGAGGTCGAATTATATAGCCTGTCTTCATAAGATTTTTTGTTTCTTTTATATATACGGCTCAATTGGCTACTTGACAGTGTTAACAATAAAATATGAAAAGTGTTAGATATGTTAGCTTATTAGTTAAGTAATCATTTTACATTTTTACTTTTTAATTAAAAGCATAGTTAGTATTTTATTTTTGCAAAATAAATTTTCCTTTTTTTATCTGTGGAACAAAAGAACCGAAACGGAAACCACCATTGCAATTCGGAAATGACAGCTTTCGGCGAAAATTATTTATTTTAATGTGGCGAAACAATGATTATTTTACCGATTAAATTGAACTATTGTGTCTCTAATCGTATAAAGAATTTATTGAAACATTTTCCGTTTATCTTAATTAAGTCGTTCCTATGCGTATCGGTTCGTTGTCTAGGACGTTGACGTCACAATTGCAACAGTGCGACGCGACTAGGCGTTTTCGCGCGCTTTTTAAATGTGTTACACAAAATCTTATTTTTCTCTGGTAATTTAGATTATTTCAAGATAAATCGAATTGCTTGGGATATAACATGAACGGGCGCACATTTTACAATACTTTTTCAAAAACTGTCAAGTAGCCAATTATACTACAAGTATTATAAAAGCGATATTTTAGATAATACTATGGGTGTACTGATGTTTGGGTGTGATGTCTGTTACTCTTTCACGCTCAAAATACGAAACGAATTCGGATTAATTTTGGTAGGAAGATATGAAAAACTTTGAAAAACTTTATGTAATAGATCAAAACGCGACACCGATATATAACATATTTGATTGACGACCTCCGTAGCCAAGAGGCGAGCAGGCCTGACTTTGGCGAGCGCCATCTCTGAGGTTCCGGGTTCGATCCCCGGTCGGGACAATATGGGAAACTAACTTTTTCATATTGTCTTGGGTCTTGGGACCGTCGTTGATTCTAATTTCTGTAACACAAGCGCTTAAGCTACTTACCATGTATGTGATGTTGTCCAATATTTATTTATTTAACAAAGTCAAAGTCAATCTTTTTTTTATTCACATAGATTACATCAGTAATACTTATGAATAGTCTTTATATAAAGCAAATGAAGCTACCTAGCTAACATACCAATTTTTCATATAAAATACTTTTTAACACGCTTTGATTAGGAACTTGTAACTAACTAAATGGAACTGTAGTGGAATCTATAATTTATCCATCATTCAAGGCGACAGCTGGTTTTAAATGTGTTACAACAACCCTGTCTTCAGGGCGTCGCACTTTGGGAATATCTGATCTAGACAAATGTGCAAACGAAAGCGCAGTTACGGAGCCGATATAACGGACACGATATGCCTAGGATTACAAAAAGCAACTCCCACGCTCCCGTTCCCGACCCGACCCGAGATATAAAGGAGTGGCGCTTTGTGGATTAAAGTTACTATACATTTCTGCATGTAGAAAACACGTGAACATAATGAGTGTCACAAAATTCCATCAACGTTATTAGTTTAAGAGCAACAAGGGGCATAGCGATTTATCGCTCGAACTGGAGAAGCCCGACTGGTGAAACATCTCCACCTTGCAGAAGACTGCAGCCAAATACTGTCTTGTTGTGTTCCTGCGTGTGACTAAGGTTTCCAGAGCACCTGCGGTGTGCTACATTAGTAGCAGGGGTCAACCCTTCAAGGTAAGGGCAACAAGTCCAGTAACAGATTTATTATGCTGTACTTGTCGCCCTTATGCTAGGACCTCATTACCACTTAACGTCAGGTGGGATGAGGTCAATCTTGAAGTGTAATATAAAAAATAAAAAGTTTGATACTGACGTTCTTTTTAGATCATAGAGAGCCATTGGACTTCTAAAATCGAAGTTAACACGCGAATCGCTATCATTTTAGCAATCGATGATTACCGCACCTAGTCTGCTCACTAAAATCATCTAAAAACAACTCTATTCTTTGAGCAGTGAAGGTCAATTCAGATTGCTCGCGGTGGTCACGAATAAAAATGGCCGTGCCACTCCCTTTCCACCTGTTGTATCTATGTATATTAATTTATGAAAAAAATGTTGACGCGATTTGTAGGAATTTTTAGGTCACACAATGGTCATAACAAAATTACCAAGTCAAGTCTTGCGTTTGTGGTAGATTGAAAGTTGCGATAAATGATTGTCCTCAAATAAAACGAAATGGTGAGGTCTGACGTCACAAATGTCACTTCAACCATTGAAAATCTAGGACATCATTGGTAGGTTTTATAAAATTATACTCAATCTCCAATTATATCATTATATATTGAGCATCCCGCCATCTCTGAGGTCCCGGTTTCGATCCCCGGTCGGGTCAATATGGGAAACGTCTTAGGTCTTATATTGTCTTAGGTCTGGGTGTTGTGGTGCCGTCGTTGTTTCAGATTTCTCTAACACAAGTGCTTTAGCTACTTACAACAAAGTCAGAGCAATGTATGTGATGAAGACCAATATTTACATTCATATTATATAATATGGATCTCTGTTATCTTGATTTAAATAAATAAATAATTGTTAAACAAACGTTCATTACATTAATGTTTGCCCTATTTGTAAATCGAACCCACGACCTTTCAAAACACGAGCACTAAGCATTCACCACAAACCAGTCTACAATTTGCTTCCTTATTCTGTACTATACTCGCGTACCGTATTAAACAATACATTGTAACGACTTAAAGATCCCAAGAACATCATTTCAATGTAAATAAACTAATTTAAATAAAAACAAAACCACAGTATAACCACTCGTGTTAAAAATTACGATGTCAAAAGCAATTTAGCCCAGCCAACTAGTTTGCTTACAAAATAATGGACGCGCTTCAAATTTAACTACTCAAAGTATTGTTAAATTAAAACAAAACGAGCCTTCTTGCCAACTTAACGACGAAGTTTCAATTACGTTATTTAATTTTCGAACAACAGAAACATTTCATTCTGGAACTTTATTAAAACTTAGAGATAAATGCAAGGATACAATAAATTACAACAAAATAGGAAAAGTACAGGCAGTTTAAATAAAAACCAATAAAAAAAACAAAATATCATTTTGACTAGCTAAAATCAAGCCGTTGCAGCGGCGGCGTAACTAGTTACACATTTGACATATGTCAAATTGCTACCGTATACAAAAACATATAAGTAGACATAAAAAGTAGAGGTATCACTGTTGGTTTTGGTTTCCATAACACAAGTTCTTAGAGTAATTACTTTGGGACCAAGTTAATGTATGTGATGCTATCTGCTAACTAAATGTTTATTTATTTTATATAGCTGTGCCCGCGACTTCGTTCGCGTGGACTACAGGATTTTTTTTCGCAATAAAAGGTAGCATATGTCCTTTCTCAGGATCTAAAGATTGTTTGTGCCAAATTTCATCAATATCGGTAGAGAGGTTTATGCGGGAAAGCGTAACAGACAGACAGTTACTTTCGCATTTATAATATAAGTAGGGATACTATAATCATTCTTAGTACTTGGGTTGCCAAATTTTAATTTGCTTTAGATTCAATAGTTTAAAAAGTAGTCTCTTTGAAGTTTATTGCACTCACTGCAGTCTCCTTGGCGCCAAATTTAGCGGGCCACACTTCCGTCTATAAATGTCACAGGCCATGTTTCCGAACTGTGGAGTGCAACGTTATTTCCGGCGCGGCCATCTTGTTATCAAGTGCCATTCAGAATGAGGTCGATGTTATCTCGGAATCAGTTTTATTGTTACATTTTAGTTTGAAAATTTGTAACTCGTTATTTAACTAACTATGCAACATCCCTATTCGCGACTTTATGTCTATGGTCGTAAAACGCGGAAAACCAAACATAATAGATAAATGGATACACTTTATTCCACAAGAAAATTTACAGAAATTGGTTTTACAGACATAATCATAATAGTAAATCAATTGGCTACTTGACAGTGTTAACAATAAAACATGAAAAGTGTTAGATATGTTAGCTTATTAGTTAAGTAATCATTTTACATTTTTACTTTTTAATTAAAAGCATAGTTAGTATTTTTATCTGTGGAACAAAAGAACCGAAACGGAAACCACCATTGCAATTCGGAAATGACAGCTGTCGGCGAAAATTATTTATTTTCATGTGGCGAAACAATGATTATTTTACCGATTAAATTGAATTATTGTGTCTCTAATCGTATTAAGAATTTATTGAAACATTTTCCGTTTATCTAAATTAAGTCGTTCCTATGCGTATCGGTTCGTTGTCTAGGACGTTGACGTCATAATTGCAACAGTGACGTGACTTGGCGTTTTCGCGCGCTTTTTAAATGTGTTACACAAAATCTTATTTTTCTCTGATTATTTAGATTATTTCCAGATAAATCGAATTGCTTGGGATATAAAATGAACGGGCGCACATTTTACAATACTTTTTCAAAAACTGTCAAGTAGCCAATTGTGTCTGGCTTTTAATTGTATGGTAGAAATCACGTCATACTATACTCTTTGAACTCAGTATCATCCTTATGTCGCGGGCACATGAACTATAATCGAACTGCAAATGTTTACCTCGTTAAGCTGATCACTTTATGAGACTATTAAGTAAATTGAAAAGTTTTAATTCTTAATTCGGGTTAGCAGTCGATTGGTATGATATTAATTGGCCCGAACGTGCGAATAGACTCCTTCAAGCTACTTTTTATCCCGGATAAAACACAAAAGCTTTGTTAATTAAACGCAACCGTGTTAATGTCGCAGGCATATTGAGTTAATCCGCCGTTTACATACGGCGTCGTCAGTTTAAAAACGAATTCTGGTTTGTAAAATGCCGAGGACAAAATGTCATTATGTATAATGACGCGGCAAATTGAAGTATAGCTTGACAAAGCTAGGGTGACCATACAATTTGGTTTGCAAAGGACAGTATTATTGAAATTTATAAAACTAAAGAACTGTAAATTTAATAGTGTTAAAAATATGTAATGTTTTAAATATATATGAAATCCCTAGTAAATGACTTTCCTACTGTTTTATTTTTTAATGATATTAATATTATTACAAATGAGCTAGACATGGCGCTTCGCCGGCCGCTGCCGCGGCACGCTTGCTACGCTTGCTCGGCTTGCGCTTCACTTTATTCACTAACCTAACCTAACCTAACAAATGGAATCGTTAATTACTTCAATTAACTTTAGGTTAAGTAATTGATATTCAATAAAAGTCATTTTTGTTACTTGAATATTTTAATGAAGTAGGTCTAATTTGTCCAAACAGTGTTTTATTCATGGTCACCCCAAAACTACAACAAACTGTTGTCATTTTGCCTGATTTTGCATTCGGCATATTACATATCAGCGAGCGTTTTTAAACTGACGACGCCGTATGTAAACAGCGGATTTATTCAAAATGCCTGCGACATTAATACCGCGTTTAAAGTTTATTTCCGTCGATTCTCGTAATCGCGGTAGCAAAATGGGATCACTTTTATTGTCTATATTTTTAAACAACCTTGAACGACTGTAGCTCTTTCAGACAAAGCTGATCCGCGATGGCTTCCTCAAAACAAAGAGTGACATAACGACATTCAAAAGATAAGGTCGTGATAAACGTTCCGTCACACGTTTTTATGTCACGTTTACGATTGTAATTTGATAAAACTATTAATTACGGATTTAGATTCTATTAATATTGTTTAATGCGAAAAGGATACTATAAACTTGATGATTATATAAACGATAAACATATATTGACATGATTGTCTGTTCGCTCGCACTCCATAGTTTTAAGTTCTCTAGCTCTAAATATTGTAAATATTAGGATAACTACTGAGTTTCTTGCCGGATTCTTCTCGGTAGGATTAGGTTCCGAACCGGTTATAGCTTCAATTTTGGTTTGAGTTCATTCTGACGACGCATAAGTGTTACTTGTAATCAAAGTAGTGTACTTACACGAATAAATGACTTGACTTTGACTTTGATTGAACAGATTAACAGTTAATTCAACAATGTGTCGACATTTATCTGATTGGTAGAAGGCAATTCAGGAGACGCTCGAATACGCACATGAGATCAATCAATCTGCCGTAATGGATTAATCTTTTAATTGTTTTATTGAAGCACAGTATATTGGCTCCTCCCAGCAAGAGAGGAACCCACATCGCGATGACAACGGATTTTATACTGTAATATCCTATCCGTTAGCATCGTCATACTGGCCCGCGAGATGTTACTTCACGCTCCTTTTCAAGGAATCCATATCAAAGGAAGGAGGAAATTCGTCAGCCGGCAACGAGTTCCACTTCTTTATGGTCCGGCAAAGATAGGAGTTATCAAATATTTTTGTTCGCGATGGAATATTTTACACTGTGAAGCGATGACATAGTTAGCCGGCTCTGGTGGAAAGGGGAAGGCGGGATAAAGAAAAATATTAGAAACAGAAAAATTTTATCTCCCCTTGCGGTGCGGGAATTGAACCCACGACTTTCACGTATTGCGCGTGCTGCTCTTACCAACTGAGCTAACCGCAAGTTATCGTAGGCGATGAAATTTTTCTGCTGTATCAACCGATCGCCTTTCGGTACGTGCCCTCTGCCGAATATGTTTAGAACTACATACTTATCGGCCCGTGGTACATTCGTTGCAAAAATGTTTGAAAACCACGGAATCGAAGACACCTGGCTTCTTAATCGATTTTATTATTTTTATAGTACTAAACGCCGTACTAGCTACTATATTTAAAGTTCGCTAGTACAGCAGAAAAATTTCATCGCCTACGGTAACTTGCGGTTAGCTCAGTTGGTAAGAGCAGCACGCGCGATACGTGAAGGTCGTGGGTTCGAATCCCACACCGCAAGGGGAGATAAAAAAATTCTGTTTCTAATATTTAAAGTTTACTAGTACGGCGTTTAGTACTATAAAAATAATAACATCGATAAAGAAAAATAGTTTTCGGAACACTCACCATGATAAAGACGATAAAAAACACTCAATCAACCAATGTCTCTATGTAGTTGAAGAGGTTCAAGGTTCCCAGTAACCTCTTCATCGTTGATTATATACAGAGGTATAATATGTATTTTGTGCCGAAGTAAGGTGACTAGCGTTTCCGCTTCTCACTATAATACACCATCAGACCTAGCATGCGCCACGTAAGAAAATTTTATCGCCCTCTTAAGAAATGTCAAATTCAATGCGTCAACTGCTGATTGGCTGAAAATACGAGTACGGTGTACTATCACCCAATCAACGTTATAGAAACTTTTGTCGTCTCGTGCGAGAAATTTGCCTACATAACGGCTATGCAGCGTTCCTCAGTCATTTACTTTTGATTAAAAACTAAATTTCGATCATGATTTAAACTCGAACTTTCTAAAGGTGTTGATATTTTTTTAAATTAGCTCCTCAATGCCTACCACTAAATTGACAAACGTTTTCTTCTGCTTCATTCAGGTAGCAAAGTTAATCAAAATGTTTGAGCGTCAAACAAGATTGTGATAAGAGAAAGTATTCCATTTCCACCGGATCAGATAACACTGTAATGGTCTGTGACGGATCGGGCTAGATTCGAATCAAAACTGAAAGTATATTAGTTAATTCTTACTAACATAATCTGTACCAACATTATCTAACAGCTGTTGCTCGCTACTTCGTCAACGTTTTGGGGATAAAAAGTAAGTATCCTTCGTATAATTCTAGTATAGCGATTTATCGCTCGAACTGGAACAGCCCAACTTCTGAAATACCTCCACCTTACAGAAGACCGCAGCCAAATAACAATCACTTCTGTGTTGTTGTGTTCCTGCGTGTGAGTAAGGTTCCCAGAGCTCCTGGGGGGTGCTACATTAGTAGCAGGGGTCAAGCCTTCGAGGTAAGGGCGACAAGTCCAGTGACAGATTTATAATGCTGTACTTGTCGCCCTTAAGCTAGGACCTCATTACCACTTAACATCAGGTGGGATGAGGTCAATCTCGAAGTGCAATATAAAAAAATATACAGCCATCACGGCAAACCCTTGTAGTTCAATTTAGATCATATTCCCACGACAAAAGAAAGAAACAAAGTCCAAATTTTATAGTCTGACCTGTTTCTACTACCAACAGACGGCATGGTGCCAACTAGCATCGATGCTATATCATTTGACTTTTAGCCAAAATCACAATGCTTTATAACCCTGAAATGAAATCTGATTATAACTAAAAAAAAAACAACACGATTTCCGGATCTTCCTAAAAGTGGATTAGTTGTCGATTGGTACGAAATGAGTTCGCCCGAACGTGCGAATCAAACATTTTTGGTAGGCGTTTCGCACAGGTTTAAAATACACATACAGTATCAAAAAAACATTTTTTTTGCGGTTATAATTTAAGTAAGATAACGCAGTAATACCATTTTTAATTCATGTTTTAACGATTTATAATACCTACCTTTTCTTTTTCCCACACTTCAAAAGTAACTAAGCACATTTCCCATACCACCTGTCTTTGTTATTCCTACAAGACATCAATCGTGAGTGAAAGAGAGCTCACATCACATGCAAAGTGCCAAAGTGAAATATCGTGGTTACAGAACTTTAAATTCCGAACAAGGCAAACTGAATTAACAATCACACTACGACCAAGCGAGCAACTTGAGGTCTTGTCTCCTTCGGGTAAGAGCTAATTTTGTATAGCAGTGGTAAACAGGACATGGTATAAATATTGAGACATTCTGGGAACGTCCGGGAATATTTGAGTGTTCAGCGAACAATGGTAATCTCGTAAACGTCTAGGCGGATTAGGCACACATACTAATTGTAACTTACATTGTAAAATAATTATGTACAGCTACGTGCAGTCAAATGTATTCAACCTCATTCTAAATTAAACCTTATGGTAACGACATAAGAAGTTAATATTTACATTTTCGTGTTAGTGAGTATATTTGGAACCGTGTGAGGCCACCTTATTTGGGCCAATTAAATTTTAACATTCGTAAAGATATATTTTATATTAAGAAGTGGAAAATTACACATAACTGGAAAAATATTGAGAAATATGTATACATACAATAAACATAGTTTATAGGGCTTTTTGTTTATTGTTTTATTGAATTTTGTATATTTGTACATAGTTTATATTTAGTTTCTTTTTCTTTTCGTTCGTTAACAAGTATGGCGAATGCATGCTGTGACGTCGAATAATTATGACAATCTCACTAGATCCCCATAAAATTACATTATTAAATAATAAATAAAAAACATGTTTTGCCGAAAGTAAATTGTTATCATCTCCCGCCAGGATATGGCATAAATCTACAATTCACTGCCCCCTTCGAAACTGTTTATTGCAATCAAAAAATAAAATTTACATTAGAAATACTTAACTCCGCCAAACAATTTGCTTGAATGAAAACATCAACGGCTCATCAAGCTAATTAACAGCGACGATTACATAATTAAGACGGACAGACATACATAGATAACGTAGTATTAACCTTAAACTTAGGAATAGTAATTAAGCATTGTCGAGTCAATGTTAAAAACGGAAAACTATTTAACTAAAATCTTGTAGACACGTGAACAATGCATGTTTGTTTTAAACATTTAAAATAATTTAACGGGTCAAACCGCGACACCATTTTTAGCTCAGTGAGAGAATAACGGTCGGTGCAACCTAACCGAAACGTCGGGCAGTAAGTAGTTCGTATTAACTACTAAATAAAAATGGTGTCGCGTTTTGACCCGTTAAATTATTTTAAATGGAACGCGAAAGTCTTAAAATGCATATTTGTTTTGCTTTGTAACTCAGATTAATTTCAGTAGCAACATCTTACTGCTATGTAGCTCACTTTGGACCAAGTCACATAGTTTTGTTTAGATGAGTGATGAAACAATTAAGTACTCAAGTAAGTATTTACTTTCGAGAGGTAAGCTGGAGCAGACAGTCCCCTGGCACCTGTCCACAAGCATGACGTATGTGCCAGCCATCGCTTCACTCAGCCATATTGAAGGGAATGTGACAACGAAATTTGATACGCCAAGTACAAGTCATGATACAAGTAAGAGTCAACGCCCGCTCCCGCCAAGATACGTCACAGTACCGTCATAGAGTAACAGAGTATTAAAAAGCCCGCATTACGTGTCTAGACAGGCCTAGCATGCGCAATACATCAAATTCTCACTTGAGATGACAACAGTTTCGATACTGGTGATTGCCTTATGCACGGTTCCAATATTTTACAATACGTAATGTGTCAAAAATGAGTCGTTAATTCCAATTTCAAATTTACTTTCCATATCAGCTGTCATCAGTCGTCAGTCAGGCGATTTTAGCTTACGCCTCATATAATTTATTACTATCAGTGACTAGAATGATTCATTTTTCAAATATTGGAACTGAGCATAATGCATACCGCACTCGTATTTCCAGCCAATCAGCAGCTCACGCACTGACTTCAATCGATTTTGACGTTTGCTAAGAGCGCGATAAAATATTTAGTCGCGTGGCGCATGCCACATGCCGCATGCGCAGGTCTCCTCCCAAAAACGAAAGGTTTCGTTATTCAAGATGAATCAAAAGTTCGGAAATTAAAAACGTGGTTTTTGATTAGCATGAATAATATTTTGTTTTTCTGAATTCTTTGCTTTTCTATATTTTATATTTTTTATCTAAAAAAAATCCTGTAGTTCACAATCGGTTTTGAAGGAAAAGATCATCATAACTTAATTTTTCAATACTGTATTTTCTACACGACCTACATTATCAATTCTTGTATAATCGCCCTTAGATAGAAAAAAATATATATATTTGCGAACTATATATTTTTTTAAATAGTATTTAGTACGCAGATATAATTTAATACATATTATTTTGTATCTTTGAAATCATTATCAAAAACTACAGAATTGTATTAGGGTTAGCCTGTAATGATTAAGTACGTATATTTATAAATAAACAACTAAATTAATAATCACTAGTGCAGCGAATTATAAAATTAACAAAAATCGAAATCGGTACATCCGTACCAGAGCTTCGATACCAAAGTCACTCACAAAGACATAAAGACAGACACGTTTAACTATTAACACCCGTTTTTAAGTCAGGGTAGGGGTTAGTAAAAAATACGTATATTCTGTTAATCTATGCACGAGATGACTTCCGCCAGATTGTAGTTTCCTCTCGATGTTTACACTCAACTATCGATCATAGTCCACTGATTTATGAATACATCTTGGCTTAGCGTTAAATTATGCCGCTAATGGTTTAACTTCTCTAGTGTTTTTATAGAGATGAACCGAGTCATGGTTTCACCGAATAACCGAAACCGAAACATATTCGTATATATAAAGATAGAAAATAAAGGAGCGTAAAGAGGCCAGTATGGCGATGCTAACGGATAGGATACTACGGCATCAAATCCGTTTGTCATCGCGATGTGGGTTCTTCTGTTGCTTACCATCAGGCTGGGGAGGAGCCAATGTGAATAAACTGAACTACTATAAAAAAATACAGTAAATATTATTCGGTTTGACCTTTACCGAACCGTATATTTGGCCGAATTATTCGATTTGCCGTAGTATATATTTGCCGCGTAAACAGATTCTTACATGTCGCTATTGGAAAAAGTGCTACCCATACAACCGCGAGTGTCATTGTCCTTCACAACACCACAAACTCACATTACAATAAAAACAAAAAGGTGCTTTGTGTTTGACGAAATACGATATGACAACACAAAAGTTAAGTGCACTTTGGATCATCTAACCAAGAAAATAAAACCGAAAACCGAATACAAATCATGGACAAGATGCCGAATATACCGAATACCGAATACAAAACGAATATGTTGGAAAACATCAAATAAGTGCACTTTGGATCATCTAACCAAGTAAATAAAACCGAAAAATTCGGCCGAATACAAATCATGGACAAGATGCCGAATACACCGAATACCGAATTCAAAACGAATATGTTGGAAACACATTGTTCTGATTCTGTGGTAAGTAGCTTGAGCACTTGTGTTACAACAACAACAGAAACAACGACGGTACCACAAAACCCAGACCCGAGACCATATAGAAAAGTTAGTTTCCCATATTGACCCGACCAGGACGAACCCAGGAGCTCAGATAAAGTTCGGCCCGCTCGCCTATCGGCTAAGTATGATGTAAAGCGCATCACTAGCGTTTTAGGGGTTTTAATAATGACGTACTCTTTAAACATTCGGTTTAAGACGGCTGCTTTATTTGTTTTACTATTTAGACAGTTGAAGCAATGTTTTGTTAATGTTACGCTGCATTTAGAGCGACGAGTTACGAGTAAAATTTATAATTCATTAATATTATAATTTCGGGATAAAACGTATCCATGTGCATCACCTTAAATGATCCTTTCTTAGTTTTCAACAAAACCGACGTTAACCCAAACGGCTACCACAAGAGTTGCAAAATTTACCTACAATACCTAAATTAAGTAAGCGATAATCCTCATTTTAGGGGAAAGAGCCTTCCACTACCCCGCAAGCTCCGTGAAGATGAAAGGGCCTACGAACTACTACTACGAAATGAATCTACGAACATCATCTATAGTCAGTTAGGAAAAAAAATCGTCATCGGCTTGATGTATCTAAAACAATATTCTATAAACTTTGTTAAAACGTCGAGCACCAGATAAAGGAGGTACCTTTCAGCATAATCAATAAATAATTAAAATTTGAATCATCGTATAAACTAAAATAACTAGCTACCTGCAGGCGCGGCTGTGCACGCGTACTATCTATGCTGTCACACACAATGTGTTTGGTAGGAAAAACATATATATTCGCCATAAATGTCTCCGTAGACCACCATCCAGAAATAATAAACCTTTGGGAGTTCATAAATTAATTCGGCTCCTTAACGTTGAAACAATAAAATTGACGTTTCATTATAAACCCAATTTAATTTTAATAATGACTACAACATTTTGCTGACATCTAACGAAATCGTGTTCTGTAAAACGTTTACGCTATTTGCAAAAACAGGTGAAGACACTTTCGCTGTCTAAAAAGTGAGGTTTCTTAAGAATTCAATTATTAACAAAAGCAAGAGAGTAACACATAAAAGATTTGGGAATGGGCTAAATAAAAAAGCAATCATGATTCAGTGCTGCAGCGCCATTTTTGCATCTATTTTTTGGCGCGAAAGTTTTGACAGGTGACTCACGTTCGGAAACATTGGAATGCGTGCAATAAAGTGACTGGTCTGGTTTGTTGCTGGCTGTTTATAGTACTGCGCGAAGGCAAACGTCTACGACCTTCCTTTGTCAGTTTATTCATTTATAAGGAGAACAAAACGATTTAAATCACAAACTGCTGCTTTGTTTGCCGATATTTGGACTGATAAAATAAAAAAAAGAAAAGAAGTTAACGAAAATCAAAGCGTACAATACGCTTTGATTTAAAAAAAAATCAAAATATCTTAACTGTATACACGCCTAAATCTAACACTTTAAAAAATAACGGGAAAGGCAAATTATTTTGTTTCTATTTCGTGCCATTAAAGTTCCAATACACATCCCACATATTTTTTTTTATTTTTTTAAGGCACGCGCAGGCAGATCTATTTCATTATTTAGGAACTTGGGGCTGTTTAGTTCTAGTGAACTGTGGTCAGATTGATATCAGAATAATTGTGATGGCGGTGGCGTACCAATTTAAAGTAACTCCTTTAGCCGGGTCGATTCTAGAAAGTCTAGTATCTTTTTGGCTTTCAGAGTTTTTATTTCCTCCGGTTAGGCTATGTGTCGTCCCGACTGGATGCTCCGTTTATGGATCAAAGATTCACAGTCACATTGGAGGTGAAGGGGTGTTTCCTTTTGCTCCTTGCCAAATCTGCATACATCAGAGTCATTCAGCTTCATGTGAAATTTGTGTCTTTTCAGTTTGCAGTGTCCGATCAAGGCTCTAACTAACACACTGGTCCTAGGTCTTTAATTTAAAAAAGTTCCAATACACGTCCTCAGAAACAATCACAGCAATGACTTCTTTTTTTTATTTAAGGCACGCGCAGACAGCTTCATACAGGCATTGTTGATCGTATCTGCACAATAATTGCCGTTTCCACGCTGAACCGAAACGAGCTTGAAAGCGTGCCGTGTAATCGAAATTACGATTGTTACTGTTACAAAACTTTAATAGGAATAAGATTTGAAGATAACGCTTAAGAATGAGTCAGCTCGTCAAGCAGAGTTCATTAACAGCAAACAAATTATAATCCGTGTTTTTTACCGGTGATTTTGTTTACATTAAGACCCTTATCGTCGCTTATTCACTAAGGAAACCATTGAAAAGTGATAAAACACATTTTTATCGAACCCACGACCTTCACGTATTGCGCGTGCTGCCCTTTCTACTGAGCTAGCCATAAGTTATTGTAGGCAATGAATATTTCTGTCATTAAACTCTCAGCCTTTGGTAAGTGCCCTCTGTGAAATGCGTTTAAAACATACAAATCGGAATTCTTCTTCAGGAGTGCGGCGTGAACAACTATAAAAACATAAAAATAATAAAAAATAAAGGAATATTCTTTTGAAGATGGAGAACACAAATTCGATTCGCTGTTACAACCACTTTACAAGTAAGACTTTAAAAAAACGTTCCTAACATAATTTGCTTTTTTATTTTATTCTTAATATCATTCGTAAAGACAGTTTCACACTATCCAGAAACCGTTCGTAAATCAAACTGGAAGGACTTCCTCGTGCTAAACGCGTTCGAAAACAAAAGCCGACGAGAACTGTTTGCTGTTACGATCACCGTACTTAAAATAACTCGCTCCAGCTGGCGGGATTCGCGAGCCAATCTTCAACGGCGGTACGTACGTGGATTCCTTTGCTTGCCGGATTAATTAAAAAATAAGGCATGGTTATTAAAAAGCGCGACAATTGTTTTTTTTACCTGTCTATCTTAAAAAAATGTTTCGATTCTAAGAGCTAAGTGATATTCAAATTTCGTCCTTCTTATGACAGTAGAAGATTCACTCTAGATATTTGTTACTCTTTTACGCATAAACTACTTGGATTTATACGAAACTAGGTGAACTTTGTTCCGCCTTAGAGTCAATAAATTACTTATAAAAAAAGGAAAAAAAAATTCTCAACTACCCCCCAATTGGTGGCAATTTTCAGCCAAATCTGTTCTGCCGTTCTCGAGTTTCATTTCGACTTTCTTTTATATATAAATATTTTGCATATATGCTAGAGTATATAATACATAAGTATGTCTAGCTAGCAACAAAAAAAAAGAAATATATTTGCTGCTACGCTTCAGCATTATTTCTTAACACGGCAACAGCGCTGTTATTCTGGTGGAACCCAATTTATAGGATAATTTTTATCCCAAAATAACGGGAGTCTCGGGCAACACTTAGTAGGTAATAGAAGTAGAACAATAGTCGAAAATTTTCCATGAAAACCAACAGCCCGCAGCTTCAAAGCAAATCACTGCGCAAATTAACTCTGCACGTAAATGTTATTCCATTATTAGATTACTGCGCCATAAATGTTATATAGAGCTCTTGAAACTACAGGCAACGTCTAAATCCAAACATCTTTATTCTCTTGAGCATAAGAGCGATTATTAAGCTGCTTCTGTGGCCGAACCTATCTATATTTTGTTAGGCAAGTCGTATTCCATCTTACAACAGAGTTTAGCTTACATCAGAGTTTTGACCGTGTCGTGCACATCAACCGTCTTGCAAAAGCAAAGTAAGTTAAATGAAGTAAAAATATTATAGGTTATACTAGAAGTAATATTTTAGTAGCTCTATGTTATAGTATAACCTATAATATGTATATTTCATTTAACCCTCAACTTTCTTTATTCAGGGATTCTCAAACTTTTTCGCTACGCGGCGCACTTCTAGGTTTTAGCGCGGGGCATCGCGCTAAAATGCTGAGCCTACTTACATTGGAATTTGGGGCCTAAATACCATCACTAATAAAGTTTAGTAGTTGTAATGGATCCCAATCTGTGCTATCTTAGAAAAATGGATCACAATTTTGTATATATTGGGTGGAGTGGGTGGGGGCCCATTCAAAGTACGCCTGGCGGCGCCTCAGTCTTCCCTTCAAGACGCACCAGGGCGTCGCGGCGCAGAGTTTGGGAACCCCAGGGTTATAGCTTATAATTATTTTAAAGAAATAGCAAAATTGCATCTAACCTTGCGGTGTGAGATTCGAACCCACGTCCTTCGTGTCGCGCGTGCTTATGATGAAAAATGAAAAACCTCGTAATCGAAGACACCTTGGCATTCAATTGATTTTTATAATTTTATAGTGCTTTACCCCGCGGTAGCGAACTTTAAATATAGCCGCACTAGCGAATTTAACAAGAAACAGAAAAAAAAATGTTTATATGTAGGTACTTCATTGAACTTACTTTACTTTTACAAGATTCATGATATCAATGATGGCGGACCATTCAAATCACACATAATGGATTTTTATATTTGTCTACGGAAGCCTAAAAATCAGCACTCATCTATACTAATATTATAAAGAGGAAAGGTTTGATTTTTTGTTTGTTTGTATGAATTGAATAGGCTCCGAAACTACTTGGCAGATTTGAAAAATTCTTTCACCGGTGGGAAGCTACACTATCTACGTGTTAGCTTTTGATTTATAAATAGAAAGAAATACTCTAAACTTTACACTGATTCCTATTTAAAACCAATAAGAACTTTGATTGTTAATGCACAAAATAATTGTTATGCTTGCTAACTGATTCGGAACACAAAAAAAAAAAAAAAGAAGGATACTTGCTCTGTGGGTTTTTGGCGCTATGATTATTAGACTTGTAAAATGGAGAAAACGTGTTTAAGTGTGATTTGGAAGATTAAAGAGTATTCTGATCGGAACAAGGGATTCTTATTTCAGACAATTGCATGATAGAAGTCTTTTATACGGGTGACATAGGCTATATTATATTTTCAAAAAAATTAGGGATCCTTACTAAAACTTCAATAATGTAATTAAAGGTGACCTGATAAATTCCTTACATCGCATGCGCTGCGAAAACTATTGATGATAGAACAAAGTCATGCACTACGACTTTGCAGAACTTATCATTATCTACAAAAAGTGTCGGGTTAGCATATGATTAAATATTATAGTTATGTCACAATAAGCGGTTTTTTAATCAAAAAAATTCATTAATATGCCGCCTCTTTTAAAGGCTCTTTATTTGTACCTTGGTATTAATCCTTATCAAAATAAATTACTTTATATTCAAGATAGCTTCAATACCTTTATATAACTTTTTGAATTATTCAATTCGGACATTTAATTCGAAAGATATCATGAGTTTAATAATGCAAGTATTAGAAAAAAGTCGCTTGGTTGCCGCTCACCGCGCTCAGCTGCATGCGATGTAGGCTCCAAGCGTCACGGGTGTAAGGGAGGAGTCAATGTAATAAAATAAATTGCAATATTTATATGTATAATACGTACATATTTTAGTATCTATTGCACCCGTGCGAAGCCGGGGCGGGTCGCTATATTAGATATAGCTAGAAGTGGTCATGTATAAAAATAAAAATATATATCTATACTAATATTATAAAGAGGAAAGATTTGTATTTTTGTATGTTTGTAATGGATAGGCTCAAAAAGTACCGGGCCGATTTAAAAAAATCTTTCACCAATAGAATGCTACATTCTTCCAATTTGACATAGGCTACAAAATTAGGAATCCTTGGTAAAATTTGAAAAAAATCAACAGAAAAGCGGGAAAAATTCTCTAAGGCGAAACGAAGTTCGCCGGGACCGCTAGTTGAAAATAAAAGCCGAAATATGTGCAGCCGCGTGCACCTTGATCGCCAGCCGTAGTTGTTCATCGCCTAGCCTTACATTATCTAGTGTCCCTAGAGCATATCTCCAACCTTCCAGTGCTTTACATCACGAAGTGAAACCTGCCATTTCTCTGTTCCACTCTGAATGCTGCAATTACTATGTGCATAATTTTAGCCGCCAAATTGCGAGGAAATTGCTATTAGGCCACGTGACATGACACTCTGCCGTCTTTGTATAATGTTAATAAACGTCCGTCTGTGTAGAATTAGGTCGACCACTTCTCTGGGGAATTGTACCATGCCCAGTGAACGAAAATAATATGTAAGAATACCCTTCCTTCATACTAACTTCATTTACATGTCGGCACCAAAACACATAACTGCAATGCACACAAGCAATAGATACGCAATATGGTAATAAAGTATCGGCACTTGAAAATAAAAATTTAGGCTAATGCGTTTAGGTCGACAAGACAGTTCGTTAGTTACGTCATTTCATAGAATGGGATAGGACACACGCTGTGATTGGTCCGCGCCTGTGACTCGCTGCGTCTTTGGACTCGGCTAGCTCACTTTTTTAAACCACGCCCACCGTGCCTTACTCTTCGTAGTGCCATTTTCAAGCGTTAGAAATGCTCCTATGTTTTTATTTCATTCATTGACCATGCTTTATTTAAATCATTAATAAAAAAAGGTAATAGAATTTACATAAATAATAAAATGACGATTATGAATTTTTCTCCAAACGTACGATAGGGTACAAAGGCCCAGTAGCATCCCTAGCCGAGGTTCGAGCCCCGTTAGGTTGTGCGCTCTGGTTGTTGTTTAAATTAAAGGGTGAGAACCTTCCCCTCCCCCCTAACTTCGGTAAAGATGGTAAGGCTTAGTGGCCATGATGGATAATGAGGTAGGAAGAAAAATAAAGCATCCCACAGTTAGATAACCAAGTAATATAAGATACATATTTGTTATTTTAAACATGTAAACAAACATTTACTAATTTTTTTTTATATATTACACTGCAAGATTGACCTCATCCCACCTGATGTTAAGTGGAAATGAGGTCCAAGCTTAAGAGCGACAAGTAGAGCATAATAAAGCTACTGGTTACTGGACTTGTCGCCCTTACTTGACCCCTGCTACTAATGTAGCACCCCCCAGGAGCTCTGGGAACGTAACTCACATGCAGGAACACAACAACACAGAAGTGATTGTTATTTGGCTGCGGTCTTCTGTAAGGTGGAGGTATTTCACCAGTCGGGCTGCTCCAATTCGAGCTATAAATCGCTATGCCCTACCTCTCTTAAAAATACATTGCGAGAGAAATTATTTAATACGAAAAACGATTATTAGATTCTGACCAATATGTCAACTACAACACGCCATGAATTCTTAATAACATAAAGGTTCAATACACCATAGGTCTTTGTCCGTTTTGGATTGGGTTCATTTAAAATATTGAACTTTAACATCAACTAGTCAAGGGTCAAGTAAGAAGTTAACTCGATATTTATACCAAGTATGTAGAAAGTAGACGTAAAGTTAGTAAGAATGAACAATTTATTTATTTAAACTTTTGTACTTTTTAACACGTGCTTATTGCGGATAGGATATTTCGGTATCAAATCCGTTGTCATCGCGATGTGGGTTCCTCTCTTGCTTACCATCAGGCTGGGAGGAGACAATATGCTGCGCTTCTACATATAAACAAAAGACGGCCTTTACGCCTAGGGTCATGCTCTACCAGTCAACCCCACAGATTTGCGCCGAAAATATCGTGGCAATGTTTTTTTAACAATTGAACAATTGCTTTTAAATTGTTTTTTAATGTCAAAAAGTTATTTTTAATATTTTATAGTTATGTTAAATGGCAACAAGTTCTTTAGTGAGTCCAAAAGCGAAATAATTAAAAGTATGCAATTGGCAAACTATTCCTTCGATATTTATCCATGAATTGTGATTTTACCAAAGGACCACCACTATAATAAAAAAACGCTCAAATTATCTGACTTGTACCATACGCCTACATGGCAATTCCTTTTATGTTCCATTTGCCAACTTTTGTACTAGAACTACCTACCCCCAACATAAGAATAATTAAACAGGTTACGTATCGTCTTGTTTGTTTAAGGATTATAACTAATTTCGTATATTGTAATATAATAAGTATTTGCATAGACTAAGCCCATAAGTTATAAAATGTATTATTATTAAGTAAATATATTCCAAATCTCATTTTAAGTGAACATTGTATAAGTTCTTATGAGAAATAAACGTTCTTTAAACCTAAATGCATTGGTCCCAGGAATGTCAAATATTTTTGGCAACAAAAATACATACATGTATTCTGGTCCCTTTCATCCAGGAATCCATACAATTACCAACACTATTTATTAAAACTATGTTCTACTAACAAAAGTAAGATTTCTCACAGATCACAGCTAAAACAAAAATGAAATGTAGGTAGAATTTTAACCGTACTTTTAAAATGATAAACTATATGTTGATCTGCAATTTTTTTTCATTGCTTGATATTTCATTTTATGTCTAATTGGCAAACTACTCTTAAAGTCATCTTCATATTTACTCATCTACAACAAAGTACCATAGGAGGGTCATGTTATAAACCGGTATATACGTGTGTATGTTCATCAGTTTCCTTATGACTCCTAAACTAAATTGCACATCAATAGAAAACATTTCATTTAAGGCGTCAAACTGTCTACTGTTTAATTAAAGGGTCAGTGACGGATTATACTGTCTATATTAATAATAAAAAATAATAATAAATAATGGACAACATCACATACATTGCTATAATTCTGTGGTAAGTAGCTTAAGCACTTGTGTTACAGAAATCAGAAACAACGACGGTACCACAACACCCAGACCAGAGACAATATGGAAAAGTTCGTTTCCCATATTGACCCGACCGGGGATCGAACCCGGAACCTCAGAGAT
Source organism: Glyphodes pyloalis (assembly GCA_037074685.1). NCBI lineage: Eukaryota > Metazoa > Arthropoda > Insecta > Lepidoptera > Crambidae > Glyphodes > Glyphodes pyloalis. The sequence goes on from JAYKKO010000020.1 coordinate 3,504,255, forward strand.
GGCGCTCGCCAAAGTCAGGCCCGCTCGCCTCTCGGCTACGGAGGTGAGGTCGTATTAATGGAAGAGATATCATTAAACGTGTTAAATTGCCTACTATTTATAGGCTAAATGACGTATCATAAAGTAAATACGGCCTCTACAATTCATAAAATAATGCAATAGAACATTTACAAAATAATAGTTTCTTGGGTATATTGAACATTAAATGGAAATTTAAAGGTGTTAACTCTTACTTGTTCCAACTGAGCTCTCACCTTCACGATAACGTCTATTGTCCAATGAGGTTTTCGACCCACTTTTTACGCTACTTTTTTACTAAACTATCTACAAATAAATAAGTCAGTAAATAAAATAAATTTTATTTCTCATTAAACATTATACCAAACACTTGTAAACCTTTCTCAGTCTTCGTTTCGTGTGCTCAGTGGCACAAACATCGCAAAGAAATTCAGGTTTTTCACTTCGTCCTCCGTTGCATCCTATAAAAATTAATCTTCTAAGTGTTGCGGCAGAAATTTGAATAAATAATTAATCCTAGGCTAAACCGGTTTATCCTGAATCATCAGAATACTAGTTTAATTATTAAATATTTAATAACATCGACAACAGAAATCAGAAACAACGACGGCACCACAACCCTGACCCGAAACCATCAAGTAAAGTTCGCATTCCATATTGACCAGACCAGGAATCGAACCTGACCTGAGATGGTACTACGCCAAATTTCGTCCAGCTCACCTCCCTTGACTAAGAACATCAGTCTAGTTCAGCTTAACTAGATTAAAGTAAACTCCGAAAATAACTGGGCAAGACCGCGGTTTAAAGTAAGATTAGGGCATCTTACTTTAACTTTATAATCACTTTCTAGTCCTAGGAAAAACTAAACTGATTTGGCTAGGTGATAGGTATACTAGTTTGGCCTAAAATTTGATTTAAAAAAGTAAAAGCAGCAAGTGCGATACGTTAAGATAATGGGTTTGAAACCGAAAGGGGAGATAAAAAATCTGTTTGTTTAAAACATTTCCCCAATTATATTGTTTCTTCGACTTGGTCGGGTTATTCTAGGATCCCGTTCGTATTCTCCCCCCGACCACCTTGGGGGTAGTAGACGGAGCTGCGTAAGTAGCTATTCCGCCGCGGTGTTGTGGTTGGTAAGGCTGAGCCGATTTCCCACAACACCGCCACTTAGGCGATGGTGGGCCAATCCTCTAATTGGCCCACCATCCCCCTGGTTTTAGTGGGTAGTCCTGCCCTTTTCAGGGCAGGGAGTCCCACACACACCGTCAACCTCCCTCGGGTGACGGTACGGTGCATCAACGCATTACCCCCTGTCAAAAAATAGGACCCCTTCGTATCCAATCACCTTTCAAATATATCTTTAAAAAAAAAACGAGGAAGCTAAAACAACATATATGCAAGACACCTATCAATTTTGATTTCAATAATTGCCACCTTTGCACAACGGCAGAACATAATTGGCCATTACTCTCACTTTTACACATAAAAATGGCGGTAGTAGTCGTTAAGCTATTTTTATTGGCCGGTCCATGGTCAGTACAACATATAAGGGGTATTCTTACTAATATTATAAATGCGAAAGTAACCTTGCCTAGTTTGTATCTTACATTGGGTTAAAATTAAGCTCTGTCACTACTTCGTACAGTTTTTACTTCATATTGACGTAAACACACCCCTTCACAAGCCACACATTATTGTAATATATTTGTTAAAGCAAAAAATAAGTTTTCATTACATTTTGAAAATATAACTGGAAGTACTAAATAGAATTATATTTTTTTACCGAGGCAACATCCTATTGTCACACTTACTTATAGTTTCCTAAGTTTAAAAATGTTTTTCTATTTATCGTCTTTATGGTCTGAATTAAACACTAGGGCATTCGATTACGTGACATCGCAGATAACGCTTGAGCTAAAAGGAGCAAGATTTTAAACGAGTCGCAAGCGCACATTGGTAGACATATAGCAACGTTGTCTTCTGTACGTATGTTTAATTGTAAGCATGAGATGCTTTCCTTAGTCTAACTTCGAAATTCAATTAAACATAAAACATACAAATTAGATTGTTCTACCACCGTATTTAGTGTGTCATTCTTATCGAGAGGTTACTATTATAATGGAAACAGGGTTATCGACATTTTATTGATCTCTTTGAGTAGTCCATTAGGCCAAATATTGGGTGGAACGTTCTCTAGCGGCAATTTAATCAATTTCCCTTTTATCAATGACGTCATAGTAAGTTTAATCGTCAATGCCTTTGAGTTAAAGGAAATTCTATAACTAAGAAGTAAATACAACAATACATTATCATTAATTTCTATTTGGGTTTTACAAATTACTCATAATTCATGTAAAATTTGTCTATACAACGTATACAGTTAGTAGCTTCAAAACTAAACGCCATAACCAACTAATCGTCCTTGGACTAATAAGATTGCGTTTATAGATAATTCGATTATCAGATTTGACATACCGCGTGAAGTGTTAGTACCATATTTGGCGGCCATATTTAGTTTATAGCTTCTCACCGATTCTTCATCCAATTCCGATATGCTACATTTATAAATAACGCAAACGCCTTTATCGTTTAAGAAGTAAATATTTTTTTTACTGTACATCACACACATTGAATAGGCATTTAAAAAAAAAACAGAAAATTTCAGCTGTTTTCGTTGAGGGATGTACCTACCTACCCTAGATTAAATACTGTTTTTTTTTTAATATTTAACAAAGTTAGTTACCACTGGTAAATTAATATCTAAAAATCGATTTTATTAACGTACTGATCAGTGGACGATTACTTTCATCACTTTATTGGTTGCCTATTTGTAGTAGTGTTGCCATACAATCGATTCACCGAAAATTAATCGATAGTGAAATTGGTGTTAAAATTATTGAATAACGATTGGATTATCGATTCCTACCCTAATCCAATAGAATATACGTTGACCGATTAAACGATTGTAATGCAAAGTCATACGCAATATAAACGATAAATCGCGATCGCGATTAAATACAAAATATAAATAAAATATAAATAATAGATAAAGTAAATACTTTATTCAAGTATCAATAGTACTCAAACGTGTCAATCTAAAGAATTGTAATGTGATAATTTATATTGATTATACATACCAAAAGTATCGATTTAATCGATATTTTTGAGGTTCCTAACGATTTTAGATTTCTTACAGGCCTATTATGCGCCACGCGAGTAATTTTATCGCGTTCTTAAACAAATGTCAAATTTAGTGCGTCAACTGCTGATTGGCTGAATAAATAAGTGCAGTGCGCTATCAGCCAATGAACACTATCGAAACTTTTGTCGTCTCATGCGAGAAATTTGACGTTTTGCGCATGCTAGGCCTGATAGAATGGCCACTATCGATTGATTGATAATCGACTTTACGGCATCACTAGTTTGTAGGCTGCCTTAGAATAACAAGTCCGGCCCACCAATCTGTATCTATTCGGCAAAAATTTCACATTCACCATTTCTTCAGAAAGTATCTTAATCTATTACACTCACACTAGGGGTGAGAGATGCAGCCACCATCGATAGTCATACAGTAAAAAAAACATACGGTTATAAAAAAATACATAAGCTAAAAGCATACAATGAAACTCACCGGCGTTCTCCTATGAAGCAGCGTACCAACAGGACTTGGTATCTTGGTTGGCGTACCACTAATGGGACTGCGAGCTGTGGACAAATAAAAAACAAATCAATTAACTTCAAACATCAGATGTGTTCAAACCTCCATAGGCCCAGGCTCTATGCTCTACGGCTCTATGCCTGTGCCAAGCGACATTGGTGTTTTATAATGGAGGACTAAGTCAAGTCATGCAACTTATCAGCGTATTCAACATGCTTGGGACCCGATAGTGCCTTGAACAAAGCTTGAACTGGATCACTGGCCTCCACAGAATTCTTGTGAAGATATAGAACAACGAAAACCTGTGTTCTATCGCAAAATTAGTCTAGTTGCTTTTGTCTTCATTAAAAAAAGGACAGGTGCAAATATTGCTACTAATTTAAATATCAATCAATCAATATAGTGCTACTGTAACTAATCTGCTGAGTTTCTTACCGGTGTCTTCTTCAGATATAGGTTCCGAACCAAAATAAATAAAGCATTAAGTATTTATTTTAAGAGATTAGCTGGCGCAGACCAGTTCCCAAAGATGGCACCTGTTCACAAACATGACGTATGTGCCAGCCATCGCTTCACTCAACCATATTGAAGGGATAACGAGCCGCCACCTAGCGCCACCACCCCAGTGACATTTTAGTGAGCATGACTACTCCAATTACTTATGCCTATTAACAATTTTCAATAGACAAAGTTTGGGATTATACAATTCAAAGTTTGGAAGCGGTCGTAACATCCACCGCAAAATAGGCTTAGCATGCGCAATACGTCAGATTTATCACATGAGATGACAAAAGTTTCGATACTGTTGATTGGCTAATAGCACACCTCACTCGTATTTTCAGCCAATCAGCAGCTGACGAACTAACTTCAATCGATTTTGACGTTTGTTAAGAGCGCGATAAAATTTAGTCGCGTGGCATGCCAGGCCTGTTAGACTCAAAAAAATCCATGAATCATATCGGTTGTCTGTTGTAACCATTTTAGCATAATTCAGTAGTTTTACTACAAATTTATTCACTCAATCGTGTCTCCATTTTGGTTTAATAGAGTTATTGTTTACAACGCAGTTACATCATGCGCCCACGTTTAGAACACGTCTTATGTTGTATCGTCGTTTCCGTATTAGCCATATTTATTGTAAAGTACTAGGGTTATGTACTTATTTTTTTTATATTTATGTTTTGTAACTCATATTTAGTCACCTCAAATGTCCCATACAAAATGTCAACCCTTGGGTAAGACGATAGTTAGTTTATAGGTGCGGTAAAAGTAAGAATGTGTGTCGGGATTACAAAAAATAATAATAATCTCGCTCATGAAGGGTTCCGTAGCAGCAAGTAACATAGAAGAGAATAGAACAGAAAACATCTTTATTCATGTAAGCTTTACAAATGCACTTATGAATCATCAGTACAAATAAGTATTCTACCGCCGTGTTCGGAATGTTGATCATGTCGAGAAGAACCGGCAAGAAACTCGACACTTACTCTATTCAATGTAACAATGTTCCCTTATACTAGGTACTTAAATAAAATATACAAAGCTTATACAGGAAGTTCCCTTAATCACTATCCAAATTTTGATATGTTAATCTGTAGTGAAAATGAGTTATTACGTATTGTTTCTTTTAGTATAAGTCAGTACTAAAATATTGAGAAACAGCTTTACAAACTCGCTCGTCAACAAAACATGCTCGTTCAAACCAATTTTCGGTGGAAGTTTCCAAGAAAATTTATATCATATATTTTTTATGTTTTATAAATTATCTTATTTTAAAAGTTACATTTTACCACTCTGGAAGTGTCTCTTGCGTAAATTATTGAATAGAAAAAAATGATATTTATTATTTTTGAACTCTTATCAATTAATACCTCACCCGTATTGGTTTAAAGAAAAAAAATTGATTTTCATTTATAAGTATATGCACACTTAAATTGTTTTTTCTATTTTTGTGAAAAATCTTAATGCCCTCCACAAAATACATCTGCATACCAAGTTCAACAGTATATGTCATATAGTTTCGAAAAAAAATGGCTGTGACATATGGACAGAGAGAGGGGACAGACAGACAGACATGACGAATCCGTAAGGGTTACCTTTTTTTTGCTATTTAGCTACGGAACCCTAATAAAAACTCTCTGCATGACCCAAGGGTTAACTGGTAGAGAATGCCCTAGCATTAAGTCCACATGTTGTAATTTTTTTGTGCAATAAATGTTTTTAAAAATAAAAATAAAAAATACAGCAGGACCAAGTTTCAATCTGTATAACCAAGTACATCCCAGGCTCTCATCAGTATCGAATTTAATACACAGCCCTGTATATCTAGATGAATCTACGAAGCTGACTCACTCATCCTACGTTTGTTTTCGAGTTATGTTAATTGCGTGCGTTTTAATACGCTAATATTAGCGACCATATAGGTTTACGCTTAACTCGATATTTTAGAAAATCTCACGCTTTTAAACATGAGGATTCATCGTAGTATGATATCAAAGTTAAGAGAGGGCATAGCGATTTATCGCTCAAACTGGAGCAGCCCGACTGGTGAAATACCTCCACCTTACAGATGACCGCAGCCGAATAACAAACACTTCTGTGTTGTTGTGTTCCTGCGTGTGAGTAAGGTTTCTAAAGTTCCTTCCAGAGCATTAGTAGCAGGGGTCAAGCCTTCAAGGTAAGGGCGACAAGTCCAGCAACAGATTTATTATGCTGTATTTGTCGCTCTTAAGCTAGCACCTCATTACCACTTAACATCAGGTGGGATGAGCTCAATCTTGACGCATTATAAAAAAAGATCTAGAATAATTAAAATAAACAAGATGTCTGCTAAATCGGGACTCGCCTTAATTTGCGAATAATAAATCATTGTTAATTAGGACGGTTAATGGTACGTCAAGGTAAGCTCTTGCAGTTCGAAATTAGTTCTTATGTGCACGACATAAGTCTGACTTGCTTTTGTCAGTATGTACGAAGCATAAGGACTTATACTCGGTTCCAATATCTTACGATTCGTAATTTGTTAAAAACGACTATCCGGTTTTTTAAGTGTCGTTAATTCTAAATTGTTGTTGGTGCAACGTACGCCGGTACATCTAGTTTTCTTATATATAGATAGATAGATAGATATACTTTATTGCACAAAATCTTTACAGAAATAGGTTTTACAGAAAAAATATAGTACAATTTAGGCGGTCTTATCGCTAATCTAATCTTCTACACTAATATTTTAAAGAGGAAAACTTTGTTTGTAATGAATAAGCTCAAAAACTACTGGACCGTTTATAAAAATTATTTTACCATTCGAAAGCTACATTATCCAAGAGTAACATACGCTAAATTTTATTTTGGAATAAAATAGGAATCCGAAATATTTGGGTTTTTCGGACACAAGGTGTAAAAAATCAACCACAAACGTTCTTGAATTCAAAACAAAGCTCAAAACTTTGATTAAAATATGGACTACTTTGGTTTTGAATATTAGGGGAGATGGTAACATCGACTATGAAAATAGATAAATATGGAAAGTATGTAGTCCACGCGAACGAAATCGCCGGCACGGCTAGTATCCCTACTAATATTATAAATGCGAAAGTAACTCTGTCTGTCTGTCTGTCTGTGTGTCTGTTACGCTTTCCTGCTTAAACCTTTCAACCGATTTTGATGAAATTTGGTATAGGTATACGTTGAATCTCAAGAACGGACATAGGCTACTTTCTATTAGAAAATAAGGGGGGGAGGGGGGTAATACCACCTTTGGAAGTTTATATGGAAAAATGTTTATTTTTGAAGTTAGAGATATGAAATTTGGCACAAATATAGCTCGAAACTTGGATTAAAATATAGACTACTTTTTGTTTCGTATATTAGGGGAGAAAGGGGTAAAACCGACCATAAAAGGATGTAGTCCACGCGGACGAAGTCGCGGGAACAGCTAGTTTACCATAAAATATGTAGTTACAAATTTTCAAAAACGCAAACAGCTCTGCAATCATACATGAAGACTCCATACAAAGTAGGTTGCAACTACGAAAATGTACGAAAAAAGATTAAACAATTCGTTGTTGTAACATTCCTACGTAACCATTTACCTTCAGACCTTTACATTATCATCACTATTGTTTTGTTTTACAATTCCTTGGTCTTTACACAGGTGCCACCTAAACTTGGCTTTCAATTCATATTTGCATAGTTAAGAAACAAAACCTTGTTCATACGTAGACTCAGTCTGGTAAAATTATTCAACGAGCTGCTTTGTACATTAAAGAGTACGTAACCAATATCCTTGAGTAATTACCTGAACAATTGTATGCGAATTATGTACAAGTGTACTCATTGAATGTTCTAGCCAATGATGAACATTAGTTCATTCATATACTTGTATTCATATTTTTTAATAATTTAAAACAACAATTTAAGTTAGATATTATTTACACCAAATAACAATCACATCTGTGTTGTTATGTTTCTGCGTGTGAGTAAGGTTTTCAGAGCTCCTGGGGGGTGCTGCGTTAGTAGCAGGGGTCAAGCCTTCAAGGTAAGGGCGATAAGTCCAGTAACAGAATAATTATGCTGTACCTATCACCCTTAAGCTAGGACCTCATTACCGCTTAACATCAGGTGCAATAAAAAAAAAACCGGCCAAGTGCGAGCCGGACTCGCGCACCGAGGGTTCCGTACAAACCTGCAAAGTTCGTTCATTACGACAATCGAGTCATAACTATGGTATTTTTATTGCAAAATGAAATTCATAACATTACAATGGGGAAAGATGGAGGAGCATAAATATTTTGTAATGTAACTAAAAATTTAAGGTTTTCGGAATTTTTCCTTTATGTTTGCTATAAAACGTTGCTTCATGCCAAATTTCAAGATTCTAGGTCGACTGGAAGTACCCTTTAGGTTTTGATTCCCTTGCGAGTACTTGCGAGTTTCAAAATATGCAACTTAAATTGCTGTTTCTTTTGATTGCGTTGACATAGAAGTTTGATTTTGTTACAGCTTAAAGGTATTATAGACCTGAGTATTTGGTATGAATTTCAATTTAATACCTCTACGCGTTTATGAGGAAATGGGTAGTAAGTTTAAAATTATTAAAAAAATATATATTATGTGATGTAACTAAAAATTTATGGTTTTCGTAATTTTTCCTTTATCTATGCTATAAGACGTTGCTTCGTACCAAATTTCAAGATTCTGAGTTCACGGGAAGCACCCTGAAGGTTTTGATTCCCTTGCAAGTGTCGAAAATTTGCGGCATAAACGGCTGTATCTTTTGATTGCGTTGGCTTAGAAGTTTGATTTTTTCACAGCTTTAAGGGACAGTAGACCTGAGTAATTGATATAAATTTCAGCTTCATACCTCCACGCGTTCCTGAGAAAAAGGGTCTTGACAGACGGACGGACAGACGGACAACAAAGTGATCCTATAAGGGTTCCGTTTTTTCTTTTTGAGGTACGGAACCCTAAAAATCACTTCAAAATTGACCTAATCCCTTAATTTTTTGAGGGAGGGAAAATGCCTTTGTGCACCATACCGCTGCCGTGGGGACGACAGCGACGTGTGTGGGACTCCCCCGCCCAGAGAGGCGGGGACTACCCGAACTAAACACCCTCCCCACCTTCTCATCACCTATTGACGGCATTATGGGATATCGGGCGACACATAACATAACTGCCACAGCACCGTCGGCTGGTAATGAGTACCTTTTCTTTTCTTTTTTTTAACGGGGAGAAATGCGTGACGCACCGTACCGCCACTCGAGGAAGAGTGACGGCGTGTGTGGGACTCTCCTGCCCTGTGAAAGGCAGGCCTACCCACTAAAACTACCCGGCGGACCTCATCGCCCTAAACGGCGGTGCTGTGGGAAGCAGTGAAAACCATAACCACCAATGGTAATGAGTACCTAGCTTAAGGGGGGCGACAAGTAGAGCATAGTAAAGTTGTTACTGGACTTGTCACCCTTACCTTAAAGGCTTGACCCTTGCTACTAATATAGAACCCCCACGAGCTCTGGAAACCTTAATCACACGCAGGACCGCAACAACACGCAGTAACTCTGTTTGTCTGTTAGTCTGTCCGTTTTCACGCCTAAACCACTGAAGCGATTTTAATGAACTTTGGTATGGTATGAGTTGAACCTCTAGAACGAACATATGGTACTTTTTTTTAATAGGGGGGATAGGGGTAATACCGCCCTTGAAAGTTTATATGGTAAAATGTTTGTTTTTTAAGTTAAGATTTGAAACTTGGCACATTTGTTCCAAGTTTCAAATAATAACTCGAAACTTAGTTTAAAATATGGACTACTTTTTCTTAACAATATTAGGGAGGTAGGGGTATTCTTTACAGTTAATTGGGTGATAACCGCATAAATATTAAATTATACGAATTTTCAGCCAATCAGCAGATGACGCATTGATTTTGATATTCCTTAAGAGCGCGATAAAATTTACTCGAGTGTCGCATGCCATCAGGCCTGGCATACGCAACGCGACTAAATTTTATCGCGCTCTAAACAAACGTCAAAATCGATTGAAGTCAGTGCGTCAGCTGTTGATTGGCTGAAAATACGAGTGCGGTGTGCTATTAGCCAGTCAACAGTATCGAAACTTTTGTCGTCTCATGCGAGATATTTGATTTATTGCACATGCTAGGCCTGCAGGCCTGCAAGATGCGCTTTTGTATAGCATGTACGGTCAGCATTTTCAAAAAGCCGTCAAATTACACACTTTGGACTTTGCATCGCTTTTATATCATGCGCTTAAGAACTAATATCGAACCGCATCTTGATGTGCTGTTGACCGTATCAATTGCACCTATTTGTATGGGATTTTATTGCATGTCCAAAACTTCCCCAAAGATGACCTTTTAAAAGGTTACCTATCATTTTACCAAATTTTTTAATGCACTCCAAGATTGACCTCATCCCACCTGATGTTAAGTGGTAATGAGTTCCTAGCTTAAGGGCGAAAAGTACAGCATAATAAATCTGTTACTGGACTTGTCGCCCTTACCTTGAAGGCTTGACCCCTGCTACTAATGTAGGACCCCCCAAGAGCTCTGGAAACCTTACTCACACGCACAACAACACCGGAGTGATTGTTATTTGTCTGCGATCTTCTGTAAGGTGGAGGTATTTCACCAGTCGGGCTGCTCCAGTTCGAGCGATAAATCGCTTTGCCCTTCCTCTCTTATTTTTGACCGATGCTATGTTTCACCAAACAATGTTTCGCCGAATGTATAACATTGTAACCCTTTTAAAATAATCAGCTCATAAAGCATTTACGCCACGTTTCCTGCAGCCGGAGGCGCATCTAAACGAAAATTATGACGTAACAATGCATTCTTATCTTATCTTCGCCTTTTGTTTTATTCCGACAACACACACTAAACCTTATCACTACCGAATGGGGTCTAACATCGCTTGAAACATTTCGCAATATTGATAACACTGGTTTGATAAGTTCAAAGATAGCGTTTGTTTATTGTCCCGTATGAATAAATTGTTTACTGAAGCTTTTGTCATTTATGTCACTTAGTTAAATATACCTAATTAACACTTAATTAGTCACGTATTTAAATATGATAGTACTAATTAAATAAAACTCGTAATAACAAACGTGAAAGTTTATTTGTATACGGATGTTCGTCGATCTTTACGTAAAAACGAATGAATGGATATGTAGCAGATTAGATAGATACTATGTCAGGGGTTCCCAAACTGTGCGTCGCGACGCCCAGGTGCGTCGAGGGGGGATGATAAGGGCATCAGAGACGTACAGGGGCGTCTTGAACTAGCCTGGGGCTCTTGGGCACACAACAATTTGGGGCCCTTCCTTGGACACGCAATAATTTGGGGCCCTTGGGCACTTAATAATTTGGAGCCCTTGGGCATATAATAATTTGGGGCGCTTGGGCACACAAGGCAAAAATAAAATACTGATATTAAGATACTGCTGGTTCTTTAGTTAGAGAAATAGTTGATCCTTCGGGGCCCCCAGAGAATGGGGGCCTGGGCACGGCACCCGTGTGCCCTTATGGTAAAGACTGTGATGCGCCCATCATACTTAGTAAAATGTATCAAATTTATTATTATATTTATATATATTTAATCAAGCATCAAAAAATACTATAGGTTAGTATTTTTAGTTCCAAAATATTAGATTGGGCACAAATTGAGCTACTTGGGCTTGGGCGACTTGTGGCTCAGTCAGTATTTCTATCGCTCTAATTAATAAAAAGGGGCCTCAGAAATTATTACTCATATAACATTGCATGCTTTTGTTGTGAACTTAATATTTTTATATAAAATGTAATACTTACGTTTTCCTGTTAAATGTCTCGGGCTTAACGGAGGCCTGTCACCGTCAACAACAAATGTACTATTGAGATCATTGTTTGATGCTAACGTATTATTATTGTACTTCTTGACACTCTCTGCCCAGTCCTGTATCCACGTCTTATCCCCCTTACATCTATTTAGGCTTAAATACGACAATTTCCCCACTACTTGGTCCGGTGTGATGTCCGAAGACACCCCACTATCATCCCTTAACGCTTTCTGAGCGTTCTTTAAAGCTGTACTTTCGAATTTCGTATTATCAAAAGGCAGTTTGTTACTCGGCAGTGACACGGGTACAGAAGTCTCTCGTGTTAGTCTCTGCATGTAGTCTGGTACCGGTACCGATGACTCTCGAGTTAGCCGTTCCATGTAATCAGGGACGGGCACCGAGGTCTCTCTGGACAACCTGTGTACATAGTCGGTCTGGTCTATCTCCGATTTGGTCAAGCTACATCTCCTCCTATACTGAATAGGGGGCTCCTTAGGAAGGCTTTTGGAACTCAACACACCAGACGTCGTTACAGATGTGAAACTACCAACATCAGCGTCTTCATGTTTCGGCGGTGGCTTAGGAAATGTCTTTTCAGTTATCGTCCTTACTCTATTCTTAATTTTTTCTAGGTAACTCCTAGTCGACTTAATTTGTTTGGACGTCTGAGCTGCTAAGTCTTGTTCAGTGGGAGATTTGTAACAGCAAGAGATTTCTAAAACATTCTTATCCTTCGACACTTTGTTAGGCATATCAAATGTTTTGTTTGAGGACAACGGACTCCTAAGACCTAGGTCACGTCTCGGTTCCTTTGTGATGACTCTGGAGTTTTGGAAATCAAATATCAGCTCAGGGTCCCTCTCTTTACTGACAGAACGCTTCTTCAATGCATCTTCAATTGTTTCGTCTAATACATTGGCACCGAAAGTCCTGTCTATACTCATACGTGCCTTCTGTTCCTCCGTATAATTATCACCTTCGATTGTATATGTGCCAGTGGATGAGTTGTTTGACTCTCTGTCAACATCATCATCAACATACGAGGGTTCCACTGTTGGCATACACTTTTTGAACAAATCCGGTGTTTCAGAGGCAGCCCTATTTTTACGGATTTGAGGACTTTTCGAAGGCTCTGGAGTAGACAAACCATTGTCTGGGGTTAGTATATCCAATTCGGGACTAGAAATATCTGTTAGCATCACACCCTCAGGACTTTGATCTACAATATCTGCCATATTATGTTTGGATTGATAATTTGAAGATAAATTACCGTAACTCGGTGTTCTATGGACGTCTCTTGTGTAGGAACTGGCTGGGTTCTTCAAAGGCAGGTTTAATCCTTGTCGAGAAGTGAAGTTCTCACTTCTGGACATTATACTATCAACTATGGGACTTTTGGACATTCGTTTCGGATGGACTGATTCCACAGGTGATTTGATATGCCTGTTTATAACCGGGGAGGTGGCATGCATGCTTTGAGCTAATGGACTGTTACGGAGTTTGACAGAGCCAGATAAACCGCTGTCTTCCTGGTCAGAGGAGAAATAGCCTTCAGAATTATAGCCTTGAGCTTTTCTAGGCAACTTCGCGCTCATTGGGGGTTTTTGAACGGCAGGAGTAGGTCTTGTTATGCTAGCTGACATTGACTGGACCCTCTGATGTCTGGCTTGAGATTTCTTAGCCAATTCTTCAAGTTTGCGATTGTCAACTTTTTTCGCGTCTCCAAAATCAATGGTGAAAGCCATCGGATGGGGTTTTGGAGTCGTCGGCTCTGAAGTATCGCCTTTGTTATCCTGTTCTGGGCTACTGTCCTCATTTTTACTGACCGTTGGGCTGTCAGAGGACGATTTTGATAAACGGTCCGATGCAGCGCTCTGCCCTTCGGATAGAGGACTGGACACGTCGGGCTCCACACTAACACTCATGTTTTCAAGGTTCTAAGCAGAAAAGTGACATCATATCACAAAACCATTGCGAGACTAAAATTTTACACTACACAGCCTTGGTAAACACTGCATAAAAGGAATGGAAACGTTGCACAGCACAGAGCACTTGGTTTAAAAATAAAATAATACTTTCGAAAAGTGGAACGAGAACACTATACTAAAAAATAATTATATTGAACTCCGCCTACTACATTTGCAACCACGGACAAACGAAACGAGAGCGGAGAAATGACATGACAGGTGTCTATGACGTTTGAAATGAAACTGGATTTTTCTTTTTGTCTTGTCTTTTACTTGCTTCATTTTCATGATACATGGCAACATTAAGTCAATGTACCTAAGTAATCAAACAAATAAAAAACAAGTTATTCATCTAACTATAAAAATTCTAAATATTTGGTCACCATCCTCTACAAAATTATATGTACATGTTGGTATGTAAGGAAAATCTTATTTAGGTCTTTTTTCAAATGGCAAGAAAAAAACATAAGTCAAAAAAGTATTTCATTTTATGCACCTCATCATTCTAAGAATATTAATTTAATTTTACCCCATCATAAATAATACTATTATATAAATTGATTATAAAGCTAAATTATTTTTATGAAACAAACTTCTTTAAAATACATTTTAAGAGGTTCTGTCTGAATCTGAAAGGAAAATTCACTTTCAGTTGAATGGAACGGATCTTGTCATCCTGTCATTGTTATTTTGGAGATGAAACATGGCAGTTTCCGCGTTTTCCGAAGATGGAAAATATTATTCTAATATAAGCAAAGACGGTAGATTAAGACTATGGGACACAGAAACAAAAGTGTTGAAGCAGGAGTACACACCAGATTTACATTTGACTTCTCCGCCTTCGTGCTTACAATGGATAAGTGTATCGAACTTGGCCGTGAGTAAACACGTGGTTTTAAGCACATTTATATATCTTTTTTTTACAAAAGCACCTTATAAACTCTGCTCTTAATTAATAAGTCCATAGAAATCACGTACCGACCTTATAAAATCCCACGAAACTAAATTGGAAGTAAAATAGAAGATAACCTAAAACATAACCTTTAATTTTCAGAATTCCCCACAGAAAGGCCCAAAACGTAAACAGAGTATCAGTGAGCAGGAAACCCAGTGTATAGTGTTAGGTACGACAAATGGCAAGCTTCTCATATACTCTGTAGCACAAGCAAAAGTGGAAAATGTGATAGAAGAGAAGAATAGTACTAATGGTATAACCGCTCTAGACTGGAACAGAAAATACGGCTTGTACAGCTGTAACAGAGCTGGATTTCTGAACGAATGGGACCTGCGAAGCGGAACAGTTAGAAATAAGTACAATGTTGTTGTTGACAGTAAAAATAAACAAGGAAATAGTATCAGTGCAATCAAACTAGTGCCTCATAATCAGGTGAGTTATTATTGGAATAAAAGTAGAAATCGTAATTGTCTTCAAAATTTAAGTGCTGTAGAATGTCGAATATTATTTGTAAGGCCAACATTTTGTACAATTCAAACTTGTATAAATACAAGTTATTGAAGAGTACAGGGAAAATACAAGCACATTTAACTTGAAATTGAGCTTATGACACCAAAAGTTACATTAACTCCTGGTGTAACATTAATAACTGGTGATGGTTATTTATCTTTTAACCTTTTAAATTCATGCACAATCACACCACAGGTGTCTGTATGTAATAAATCAGATGTAAATTGCACATTTTCTAAATATTTTGCAATGTTATGTATCAAAATAAAGCACAAACAATTGAATTCAAGTACAAATGTTTTTGATAAGATAAAGGTACTTTCTAATAATTAAATATATATCAGTAGCTAATCTGGTTGGTTACATAATTAAATCTCTGATATTACTCTTGTACTTTTATAATACTCTGACCTGTGATAAATTTATATCACTTATATTGTTTGTATTCAGCGACTTATTCAAACATCCTAAATTTTAATCAAAGTCAAAGTCAATACTTTTTATTCATGTAGATTACATTTGTAAAACTTATGAATCAAACTTATAATACTTATAATCTCAAAGATCCGTTTCAAGAAAGATAAGGGTTAGGAGGGTCTTCATAAAAATAAGATAAGTGAAGAAATAAGATACATTAAAACTTCACAAGGATGAAAGTTATTGTGATAAACTAATTTAATACTTTAAAACCGACTTAAAAAAAGAACTCCCCCTCTTTTTCTCAATTCAGCCGTACATATTTTTCTGTTGTGGTGTTTAAGCTTTACATATTTACATTATTTCATCACAATAACTAAATAGTTAGCAAAAAGTTCAAAATTAAATAGAATAAAATTATTTTTACAATAAGTCTTTCCTTTATTGTCATTAGAAAACACCAGCTAGATATTTAGTAACATCATCATGGCAAGTCTGCGTGTGGCGGCTTCACAACGGCGATGCGACAGTGGTGCGGCACCTGGGGCACAACACTGCGCCCCGAGCACTCATGAATTTAGTTCAACACAACAACAGTTGTTGGCTGATCGAGGGGTCTCAGTAAGTAATTGTATTAATAATTTACTTATAAATTCTATTGAACAGTTTGACGACCTTTGTAACTGCCAAGTGAGCAGCTGGATTTGGTGTCGTGCCACATCTGAGATTCAAGGTTCGATTTCTAATTGGGTTCATATGGAAAACAAACTTATTTATATTTTCTAGGATCAGGTGTCATGTAGCCGTTGTTGATTTTGATTTCTGTGACACAAATTTAGCTGCTTAACATATATTAAATCAGAGCAACGTATAGGATATTGCCACAAATGATAAGAGCCTAGGTATTTACATATCGCTGGCTTCAAGCCAGAGGGGCGTATAAAAAAAGCATATATTTTTTATTAAGTCAATCTTTTCTAATTTTATCGATAAACCACCTCTATTTCACATAAACATAAAAACCGATTCAAAGACACTTGCAAATCCCTACTTCCATACTAATATTATAAATGCGAAAGTAACTCTGTCTGTCTGTCTGTCTGTTACGCTTTCCTGCTTAAACCTCTCAACCGATTTTGATGAAATTTGGTATAGGTATACGATAAATTTCAAGAACGGACATAGGCTACTTTTTATTAGAAAATAAGGGGGGATGGGGGTAATACCACCTTTGAAAGTTTATATGGAATTTTTTTTATTTTTGAAGTTAGAGATATGAAATTTGGCACTAATATAGCTCGAAACTTGGATTAGAATATAGACTAGTTTTTGTTTCGAATATTAGGGGAGAAAGGGGTAAAACCGACCATGAAAGGACAGACAGACAGTTACTTTCACATTTATAATATTATAGCACATGGTATATAGTATAGATAATGTATATATAGATAATCCACGCGAACGAA
The DNA here is from genome assembly GCA_037074685.1 of Glyphodes pyloalis. Taxonomy (NCBI): domain Eukaryota; kingdom Metazoa; phylum Arthropoda; class Insecta; order Lepidoptera; family Crambidae; genus Glyphodes; species Glyphodes pyloalis. The sequence goes on from JAYKKO010000020.1 coordinate 3,521,580, forward strand.
GTCGCGGGCAAAGCTAGTTTATAATAATTATGTAGATACACTAGGGTTAAAGTTTTTTTTGTCTCCTGAAAAGTAGGGATTTGCCTGTACGCCCCTCTGGGTTGAAGCCCGCGATATGATTCAGAGTTTCGTTTACGAATTATTATTGTCTTCAAACAACAAATGTCCAATAAAAGTGTATGATTAGAGAACCGTATAAACTAAGACATTTCCTGACTCTATAACAACTACATATATTGTCACATAATCAAACAAGTCTCTTATCATTTACAGAAACGAGCGCCTCCTATCGTTTTGGGACATCACAGTGACTGAAGACCACATGCCCCAAGTCAACGGGGATGAGTCCACCCCGAGCAAACGTCAGAGACGGAAATCCGACCGCACACCCACCGTTGCCTCTCCTACATATAACTTTGTGTTGGAAGACGCTCCGAAGTTTGTTGATGTTCACTTGAAGGCAGAGGATGGTGGGAATTTACTCAGGCTGGCAGCGGCTACGAGGAGTGGAGTAGTACATTATTATGGGCATATATTAAATGGGTACGTATGTATGTATACTCTATAAGGTAAATAACGGTCGCTCACAACTTCGTACTCGTAGATTATCTAAATATACATTATCCATACTATATACCATGTGCTATCCATACTAATATTATAAATGCGAAAGTAACTCTGTCTGTCTGTCTGTCTGTCTGTCTGTCTGTCTGTCTGTCCGTCTGTTACTCTTTCACGCCTAAACGGCTGAACGGATTTTGATGAAATTTGGTATAGGTATACGTTGAATCTCAAGAACGGACATAGGCTACTTTTTATTAGAAAATAAGGGGGGATGGGAGTAATACCACCTTTGAAAGTTTATATGGAAAAATGTTTATTTTTGAAGTTAGAGATATGAAATTTGGCACAAATATAGCTCGAAACTTGGATTAAAATATAGACTACTTTTTGTTTCGAATATTAGGGGAGAAAGGGGTAAAACCGACCATGAAAGGATGTAGTCCACGCGAACGAAGTCGCGGGCACAGCTAGTAATATTATAAATCTCTGAAAAGTCTGTCTACATGTCTGTCTGGCTTTCACACCTAACCACTGAACCGATTTTGATGAAATTTTGTATAGTTATATGTTGAACCTATACTTTTGTATTGAAAATTAGTAATTAGTAAAAATTGTTGAGTTTTTAATTTAATAGAGATGAAATTAGGCATAAATATAGCTTGAAACTTTAATAAAAATTATGGACTAACTTCTGTTTCGAATATTAGGGTATATAGGGGTAAAACCACCCATGAATGTATGTAGTCCATGTGAACAAATTCGCGGGTACAGCTAGTAATTTGTATTGTATCATGGGAGGTGTAGGGTCGATGTTAATGGACCAACGTCTACTGTATTAGCTTCCTTTATTAACACATCTACATCTTATATACTAGTTAACTTATTTATACTACGTGGTCAGGGTAGCGATGCCTACGTGCATTGTACTATCTTTATCGATCATGTTTAAGACGTGATTGATAACATTCACATATACTACAGTATAAGTATGATAAAAAATAAGTTGGGGTGTCTAAGGTTTTGTAATTTGGGAACATGTGGTCTTTATATAGAAACTTCGCTTGGAATTGGAAGCATGGTACTTAATAAATAAACGCTTTTATTTCCAGCACTTCAACTAAACCGATCAAGCCGTTAGTGACGATCCAGGTGACGTCAGCAGACGCAGTACCCCTCCCGCTCCAGTGCTGCCGGCTGGCTGGAGCTGACCTGGTGCTCGGGTACTCCAGCGGCCCAGCATTGCTCTTCGAGAGACTTGTGAGTTATCATAGTAGAACTTTATTGTCTCAGGTCTGGGTGTTTTAGTACTGTGGCTGTTTCACACTTCGGTAACACAAGTGAATGCCTGTTCTAATATCTGAAAAACGATCTGTTCTAATTACGGATAGTAGTAAATTATACGACGCGTAAGCTCAAAACGACCGACGGACGACTGATGACAGCTGATATGGAAAGTAAATTTGAAATTAGAATTAAAGACTCACACTTTTCATAGTTTAGACTCAGAGCTCCTGGGAGGTGCTACATTAGTAGCAGGGGTCCACTTAACATCAGATGGGATGAGGTCAATCTTGAAGTGCAATATAAAAAAAAAAGTTTGTTGGAGAAAATATCGTATAATCGTAAAATATTGGACCCGGGCATAAGCCAGTTACTATAGAATCAGAACAATGTATAAGATGTTGTCAAATAATTATTTATATATTATGAATGAATTCCTTTAACTGAGTAAATATATATGGCTAAGCATAGTGATCAGATCAGATCAGATTATTATTAGTTTCCGATTCAAACGTTTTGTGAATAGGTAGGCTGATAGAAACTTTAAAGGGGGGCCTGTGACCCTAGAAGCGAACCATTAGAATATGGTTTGAATTCTTTTTTATTACATTCATTACCATTTTTGTTTAATTTATAAATAAATCGTAATCTCCCCTTGTGTTGTGGCATTCGAACACACGACCTTCACGTATCGCGTGCTGCTCTTCCAACTGAGCTATGCGCAAGTTATCGATGAATATTTCTATTGTATTAACCTCTTAGCCTTCGGTGTCTACAATTCTGTGATTTTCAAACATTTGAAGTCTTTATTCATTAAAACATTGGACAGTTAAAGTTAATGGATATTAAAGAATATAAATAATAGCATTTAAACAAAGATATATTTTATTAATTATCTAATAGATATACTTAATTGCACAGAACATTTATATAAATTGGTTTCAATCTCTCCCAGACCACCTTCAACTAGAGGAATAATTGATAACAAGAAACGACAACGGTTATTTTATATAAAAATACCATATTAATACACAAATACGTCTGTATGTCGATAAAAAGACCTTTTTATTGCACGGTGATATTATGCAATAAATAATTTGAGTTTGAATATCACTTAATTTTTTTGGGAAATAGCTTCATTCATGTAATTTGAAACCTGGTTACTTTTTGTTATCCCTACTAATATTATAAATGCGAAAGTAACTCTGTCTGTCTGTTACGCTTTCCTGCTTAAACCTCTCAACCGATTTTGATGAAATTTGGTATAGGTATACGTTGAATCTCAAGAACGGACATAGGCTACTTTTTATGAGAAAATAAGGGGGGGAGGGGGGTAATACCACCTTTAGAAGTTTATATGGTAAAATATAGCTCGAAACTTGGATTCAAATATAGACTACTTTTTGTTTCGAATATTAGGGAAGAAAGGGGTAAAACCGACCATGAAAGGATGTAGTCCACGCGAACGAAGTCGCGGGCACAGCTAGTTTATAATAAAGCCATTTATTTGTTCCCATATTAACAAATGTAACTTAATTTAGTTTATTTATGTATTTAGAAGTTGTTAGTAAATGTGATTTAAACTATGATAGTACTGTTAGTTTGCTATATGGGCCCCTTTTCGGGTAAAGGCCTCCTCCAGGGTGATCCACTTCTCTCTATCCTGGGCTTTTTCCATCCAGTTCTTTTTGTTATTATTTTACTTTTATGATTATAATAACGGTAACAAACGTATTGTTTTTCCAGACGCCAGACACATCGTCCAAGACACAGGTCCTTATAAGGGGGGAGGTGAAAGGCCAGAAGAAGAAGCAGGGGGGGGAGACCAGCAAGGAAACCCCGGGTGAGCAGAGGGGGGTCACGTATGTGGAACCCATGGGCGGAGTCGCGAGGAAGAGAGTCACGCCTGGTGGTCAGGTAAAACATCACATTCAGATCATATTGACGTTAGGGGGTTGAGCCCTCCGCTCTCCTGCCATCTGCGGCTATCAGTTATAGTTAGTTAGGGGAAAAAAAGATGAATGACCTCAGTAGTCGGACGAGCGGACAGGGCTGTAGCATCGCTCCACTGAGGTCCTGGGTTCAATTCCCAGTCGTGTTGATATGGAAAACAAACTTTTCTATATTGTCTCAGTTCTGAGTGTTGAGGTACCGTTGTTTTTTCGGATCTCTGTTACAAAAGTTTCTATTCTGACCACAGAATCAAAGCAATGTATGTGATGTTGTCTGATATTTATTTATTACTAGCTGTGCCCGCGACTTCGTTCGCGTGGACTACATCCTTTCATGGTCGGTTTTACCCCTATCTCCCCTAGTATTCGAAACAAAAAGTAGCCTATGTCCGTTCTTGAGGTTCAACATATACCTATGCCGAATCAAAATCGGTTGAGAGGTTTAAGCGGGAAAGCGTAACAGACAGACAGAGTTACTTTCGCATTTATAATATTAGTAGGGATTAATTAATGTTTATATTAAAAGAATTTTAGTTCGATATTATCTTTTATGCCCACGGCCTGTAAGTGGTCCATTGTAATTTCAACATCATGACCATTTCTTCTTGTTTCCAGGTTGAAGTGCCGATGGAGGCTCGCCTTGAGAACCTGTCTATAGACCCGAAGAGTCGCAGCAAGTCTGCAGTCAGTCAGAACTTAACCAAGCTTCTGATGCAAGGCCTACACTCTAAGGACAAAAAGTAAGTTATTATATTCAACAAGTTACCGCAATTTTTATAGTGCTTTACGCGATACGTGAAGGTCGTGTGTTCGATTCCCGCACCGCAAGGGGAGATAAAATTTGTCTGTTTCCTTAAAAAATTTAAGTACGCTAGTGCGGTCTTCGATTCCATGGTTTTCAAATTATTGACTTACCCATGCACAGATTTCAGGTCCATATTCAATCGTGTTTAATGCAAAAAGGATACTATAAACTTGATGAATTTAAGCGATAAACATATATGGACATGATTGTCTGCTCGCTCGCACACCATAGTTTTAAGTTCTCTAGCTCTAAATATTGTAAAGATTAGGATAACTACTGAGTTTCTTGCCGGATTCTTCTTGGTAGAAAGGTTATGCAGCTTCAATTTTGGTTTATATTCATTATGACGATGAATAAGTGTTACTTGTAACTGTGTGATGGGAAAATGTTTTTTTTTTTTCATTTATTTTTTTTTTCATTTATTCTGGCAACAAACAGTCATGTTACAATTCAATACAGCAAGTAGACAATATATAAGACATACACAAAACGACCTAACAGTGCCAAACATTATTTATTCTGATAAAATATGAATAAAAAAGAGTTTTGTGGAGATACAAGAGTATGGTAAAATGTAATGTAGCAGCTTTTTATAAAGTACATACATTGATGATGATTTAATCATCATAAATTTTTAAGTTAGAGATATGAAATTTGGCACAAATATAGCTCGAAACTTGAATTAAAATATAGACTACTTTTTGTTTCGAATATTAGGGGAGATAGGGGTAAAACCGACCATAAAAGGATTTAGTCCATGCGAACGAAATCGCGGGCATATCTAGTATTAGTATAGATTAATCTTTTCTTTTCCAGTTTAATACTGATGGTGCTTCAAAAAGATGACGCAGCGGTGGCCGCGCGGACTGTGAGCAAGCTCCCAGCCGGCTACGTGCCGATGTTGTTGGAACAACTTGCGGATATGGCCTCGAGGAAGACTAGCCAGTGAGTGTGTTATGTCAATGTATCTGATGGCCAGGTCCTGACTGGGAGCCCAATCTATGGCGCACTCAGACAGGATGTGGAGATAAAAATAAACAGTAAATAAATAAAAATAGTATAAATGAAATCATAAAAGATAAAAATAAAAGAAATATATTTTTAAAGTACATAAGAGAAATAGTGCAAAAAAATTAAGAAAAAACAAAACGTAATATACGAGCCAAAAACAAAAAGACTATGAAAAATAATATAACACTTAAGTAGACTAAGACTCTGTTAAAACATGCAATAATTGGGGGAACCCCAAAAATTGTGACTCAGAAAAAAAAATGTATCTGATGCTTAAATGTTATAAACATCAATGCTGTGTATTGTGTAGCCATAAAAACAATTTAAAAAAAACTAGATAAGAAAAACTTTTCTCGCTATGTAAACGCTAAGTTTTTGTAAATGAATTTCCTAAGTTTTAATATATTAACGTTGAAATTTAAAGTGAGAGTTTTAATTACGAACTACAATTCGTTAAAAGTAAACATTAAACAGAAAATACGTGTTCACAAGTATTGCGTCTTAAAAATAAAATCAAACGCAAGTGGCTTTTTCATACCACTGCTCCCCTATGCAGTTTTATTACATTTATGTTTTTGTTAGCAACCCACGGTGGCTTCGCTAGTACCATCACTGTTTTTTTTTTATATTATTCGTTGATTCTCTTCCTAGGTATTGGTCGCAGCGTGATGTTATATAACATAATAGGCAAACTATTTGTGGGTGTATTAAAAGAAATTGGTTATATTTTTATGTAAGGACATTTTACTACTGAACCAATCTGCAATTCAACGTGTTGGGCATTTTTAGCGTATAAATGTATTAGTAAAGTGATAAACGTGAATGTGACAAGAGCGGCCTGAGGTACCTTGTGGGGGGGGGGGGGGGGGGGAGAACCGTCGCATGTTCCGCTATCGAAAAAGTGGCCCTACCGCTAGGGGGCGGAGGGTTGTGGCGGCGGAGACACGATAACGTTGGGGAGCAGTCGCGATCTGCCTTCCCCCCCCCCCCCCTTACACTATCAATCTATACAAAAATGGTTTCTTTTCTGAGTTGTTGCACTACATTGAAATGTCATTTTTTGCCTATGTAATTGTATTTTTGTATACCACGCTTTACGCTCCCCTTGGGGAGGGGAGAGGTGCCCCCCTGGTTGGGAACTCCTGGTGAAGATGTTTCTATGGTTTCTATGGGTGGTCTGGGTCGGAATATTTCCTTCTGTGCCTGCGTTGACGACTGAAGCTTCGGAGTGAGGGGTCTCCCTCCTCTGTTCTTGAAGAAGGGTAGTGGATGGCTGGGGCGGGGTGCGGTTTTCGCCTGAGACCAGAGGAGTCTGCGGGACCAGAAACGTCAGGCGTCGGTTACTTCGAGGGGGTGGGGCATGTCAGGTGGCCCAGCATGCTCCAGCCGCACGAGTTGTATCGGTAGCGGTATTGTATTGTAGCGGTAGGCGCTGTGGGGGAGCCTGTGTCTACACAGACTCTAGTCCGCAATAGTTCCCGACTCCCCCACAACTGAGCAGCGTTGGCCACCGAGGGGGTTTTAGTAGGTGCGAGCCCAACACACCGCTCTTTGTTCCCCGCGTTTTGCTCTTGAAGGAAGTTTCTAGGCCTACTACGTTTACGAGATCGAACTATGAATGGATCTCAATTGATTATCTTGTCACGAGTCCGCGAGTCGGTAGTAACGCCGTATGTCCCCTCCCCAGATGCGCGTCGGTGTGCACGTGGGCGAGCGCGTGCCTGCGCGCGCACGCGGCGCTGCTGCTGGCCGCCGCGCACACCGCGCGCCACCTCGCGCAGCTGCTGGCGCTCCTCACCTACAGGTATACTATACTGACGTCACAATACTGACGTCACATAGCGCTGCTGCTGGCCGCCGCGCACACCGCGCGCCACCTCGCGCAGCTGCTGGCGCTCCTCACCTACAGGTATACTATACTGACGTCACAATACTGACGTCACATAGCGCTGCTGCTGGCCGCCGCGCACACCGCGCGCCACCTCGCGCAGCTGCTGGCGCTCCTCACCTACAGGTATACTATACTGACGTCACAATACTGACGTCACATAGCGCTGCTGCTGGCCGCCGCGCACACCGCGCGCCACCTCGCGCAGCTGCTGGCGCTCCTCACCTACAGGTATACTATACTGACGTCACAATACTGACGTCACATAGCGCTGCTGCTGGCCGCCGCGCACACCGCGCGCCACCTCGCGCAGCTGCTGGCGCTCCTCACCTACAGGTATACTATACTGACGTCACAATACTGACGTCACATAGCGCTGCTGCTGGCCGCCGCGCACACCGCGCGCCACCTCGCGCAGCTGCTGGCGCTCCTCACCTACAGGTATACTATACTGACGTCACAATACTGACGTCACATAGCGCTGCTGCTGGCCGCCGCGCACACCGCGCGCCACCTCGCGCAGCTGCTGGCGCTCCTCACCTACAGGTATACTATACTGACGTCACAATACTGACGTCACATAGCGCTGCTGCTGGCCGCCGCGCACACCGCGCGCCACCTCGCGCAGCTGCTGGCGCTCCTCACCTACAGGTATACTATACTGACGTCACAATACTGACGTCACATAGCGCTGCTGCTGGCCGCCGCGCACACCGCGCGCCACCTCGCGCAGCTGCTGGCGCTCCTCACCTACAGGTATACTATACTGACGTCACAATACTGACGTCACATAGCGCTGCTGCTGGCCGCCGCGCACACCGCGCGCCACCTCGCGCAGCTGCTGGCGCTCCTCACCTACAGGTATACTATACTGACGTCACAATACTGACGTCACATAGCGCTGCTGCTGGCCGCCGCGCACACCGCGCGCCACCTCGCGCAGCTGCTGGCGCTCCTCACCTACAGGTATACTATACTGACGTCACAATACTGACGTCACATAGCGCTGCTGCTGGCCGCCGCGCACACCGCGCGCCACCTCGCGCAGCTGCTGGCGCTCCTCACCTACAGGTATACTATACTGACGTCACAATACTGACGTCACATAGCGCTGCTGCTGGCCGCCGCGCACACCGCGCGCCACCTCGCGCAGCTGCTGGCGCTCCTCACCTACAGGTATACTATACTGACGTCACAATACTGACGTCACATAGCGCTGCTGCTGGCCGCCGCGCACACCGCGCGCCACCTCGCGCAGCTGCTGGCGCTCCTCACCTACAGGTATACTATACTGACGTCACAATACTGACGTCACATAGCGCTGCTGCTGGCCGCCGCGCACACCGCGCGCCACCTCGCGCAGCTGCTGGCGCTCCTCACCTACAGGTATACTATACTGACGTCACAATACTGACGTCACATAGCGCTGCTGCTGGCCGCCGCGCACACCGCGCGCCACCTCGCGCAGCTGCTGGCGCTCCTCACCTACAGGTATACTATACTGACGTCACAATACTGACGTCACATAGCGCTGCTGCTGGCCGCCGCGCACACCGCGCGCCACCTCGCGCAGCTGCTGGCGCTCCTCACCTACAGGTATACTATACTGACGTCACAATACTGACGTCACATAGCGCTGCTGCTGGCCGCCGCGCACACCGCGCGCCACCTCGCGCAGCTGCTGGCGCTCCTCACCTACAGGTATACTATACTGACGTCACAATACTGACGTCACATAGCGCTGCTGCTGGCCGCCGCGCACACCGCGCGCCACCTCGCGCAGCTGCTGGCGCTCCTCACCTACAGGTATACTATACTGACGTCACAATACTGACGTCACATAGCGCTGCTGCTGGCCGCCGCGCACACCGCGCGCCACCTCGCGCAGCTGCTGGCGCTCCTCACCTACAGGTATACTATACTGACGTCACAATACTGACGTCACATAGCGCTGCTGCTGGCCGCCGCGCACACCGCGCGCCACCTCGCGCAGCTGCTGGCGCTCCTCACCTACAGGTATACTATACTGACGTCACAATACTGACGTCACATAGCGCTGCTGCTGGCCGCCGCGCACACCGCGCGCCACCTCGCGCAGCTGCTGGCGCTCCTCACCTACAGGTATACTATACTGACGTCACAATACTGACGTCACATAGCGCTGCTGCTGGCCGCCGCGCACACCGCGCGCCACCTCGCGCAGCTGCTGGCGCTCCTCACCTACAGGTATACTATACTGACGTCACAATACTGACGTCACATAGCGCTGCTGCTGGCCGCCGCGCACACCGCGCGCCACCTCGCGCAGCTGCTGGCGCTCCTCACCTACAGGTATACTATACTGACGTCACAATACTGACGTCACATAGCGCTGCTGCTGGCCGCCGCGCACACCGCGCGCCACCTCGCGCAGCTGCTGGCGCTCCTCACCTACAGGTATACTATACTGACGTCACAATACTGACGTCACATAGCGCTGCTGCTGGCCGCCGCGCACACCGCGCGCCACCTCGCGCAGCTGCTGGCGCTCCTCACCTACAGGTATACTATACTGACGTCACAATACTGACGTCACATAGCGCTGCTGCTGGCCGCCGCGCACACCGCGCGCCACCTCGCGCAGCTGCTGGCGCTCCTCACCTACAGGTATACTATACTGACGTCACAATACTGACGTCACATAGCGCTGCTGCTGGCCGCCGCGCACACCGCGCGCCACCTCGCGCAGCTGCTGGCGCTCCTCACCTACAGGTATACTATACTGACGTCACAATACTGACGTCACATAGCGCTGCTGCTGGCCGCCGCGCACACCGCGCGCCACCTCGCGCAGCTGCTGGCGCTCCTCACCTACAGGTATACTATACTGACGTCACAATACTGACGTCACATAGCGCTGCTGCTGGCCGCCGCGCACACCGCGCGCCACCTCGCGCAGCTGCTGGCGCTCCTCACCTACAGGTATACTATACTGACGTCACAATACTGACGTCACATAGCGCTGCTGCTGGCCGCCGCGCACACCGCGCGCCACCTCGCGCAGCTGCTGGCGCTCCTCACCTACAGGTATACTATACTGACGTCACAATACTGACGTCACATAGCGCTGCTGCTGGCCGCCGCGCACACCGCGCGCCACCTCGCGCAGCTGCTGGCGCTCCTCACCTACAGGTATACTATACTGACGTCACAATACTGACGTCACATAGCGCTGCTGCTGGCCGCCGCGCACACCGCGCGCCACCTCGCGCAGCTGCTGGCGCTCCTCACCTACAGGTATACTATACTGACGTCACAATACTGACGTCACATAGCGCTGCTGCTGGCCGCCGCGCACACCGCGCGCCACCTCGCGCAGCTGCTGGCGCTCCTCACCTACAGGTATACTATACTGACGTCACAATACTGACGTCACATAGCGCTGCTGCTGGCCGCCGCGCACACCGCGCGCCACCTCGCGCAGCTGCTGGCGCTCCTCACCTACAGGTATACTATACTGACGTCACAATACTGACGTCACATAGCGCTGCTGCTGGCCGCCGCGCACACCGCGCGCCACCTCGCGCAGCTGCTGGCGCTCCTCACCTACAGGTATACTATACTGACGTCACAATACTGACGTCACATAGCGCTGCTGCTGGCCGCCGCGCACACCGCGCGCCACCTCGCGCAGCTGCTGGCGCTCCTCACCTACAGGTATACTATACTGACGTCACAATACTGACGTCACATAGCGCTGCTGCTGGCCGCCGCGCACACCGCGCGCCACCTCGCGCAGCTGCTGGCGCTCCTCACCTACAGGTATACTATACTGACGTCACAATACTGACGTCACATAGCGCTGCTGCTGGCCGCCGCGCACACCGCGCGCCACCTCGCGCAGCTGCTGGCGCTCCTCACCTACAGGTATACTATACTGACGTCACAATACTGACGTCACATAGCGCTGCTGCTGGCCGCCGCGCACACCGCGCGCCACCTCGCGCAGCTGCTGGCGCTCCTCACCTACAGGTATACTATACTGACGTCACAATACTGACGTCACATAGCGCTGCTGCTGGCCGCCGCGGCGGTTTATATTGCACTTCAAAATTTATCTCATCCCATCTGACGTTAAGTGGTAAAGAGGTCACACCTGATGTAAAGCTGTTACTGGACTTGGCGCCCTTACCTTGAAGGCTCAACCTCTGTTAATAATGTTGCCTAACCTAACCTACCCAGGAGCTCTGGAAACCTTACTCACACGCAGGGATACAACACTATAGTCGGACAGCTCCAGTTCGAGCAATAAATAGCTATGGCCTACCTCAACTAATCTAGTACTTATTTGAATAAATCAGTATTTGGCTTTGACTTATGGAATATTTGACTGAATGTTTTCAGACGGTCGCACCTCTGCCAGCTGCTGAACCTGCAGGGACGCATGCAGCTGACGGCGGCGCAGCGGACCGCGCGGCACGACGACGACCTGGATCAGGAGCCGCTGCTAGACTACCACGGTGAGTGATAACATAGAATTGTATGATTTAAAACTCTCCCGTCCCATTTTAAACATAACTAAGAGAGGTTGGGCATAGCGATTTATCGCTAGAACTGGAGCAACCCGACAAACGAATTGTTTATTTATTTATTGATTAAATAAAGAAATAAGGGTATCTATAAAATAGACTGAGCCCTACAAAACATGATGAAGCCTGTAAAAGTTTAGTCGAGGAGTATACACACCCTGCTTACGTCACTTATTAGTAAAAACCGTGCGAAGAAGTGACGTCACGCAAAATTTTATAAAAATAGGTATTGTAAAAATATATGATTGATACATTTTGAAGACCTATCCATAAATACATGGAGTATTAGATTAAAGAAAAAACAATTTAGAGATTAGGAATTTATACACCATATCCCTAACTATAATCTGATAACACCCAGGTGATTTATTTCCGAGGTGATCAAAGTGGACTAATCCTTCTGTAACACAAGTGCTTAAGCTACTTACCACAGAATCAGAGCAATGTATGTGATGTTGTCCAATATTTATTTATTTATTTATAACTAGTTCTTTAGGCGAAAGCAAGCGCAATACGTCAAAATTCTCGCAGAAGACGACTTAGGTTTCCATAACGTTGATTGGATGATGCTATACCGTAATAGTATTTTCAGCCAATCAGCAGTTGATGCATTCATTCATAGATTTATGACATTCCTTAAGAGCGCGATAAAATTTACTCGCGTGGTCTGATTATGAAGGTTGGTTGTTAATTCTTTCAATGTTTATTACAGATACATCATCAGATGAAGAGGTGGAGATGGAGCAGTACCAGTCTGAGAGCGAACAATCGTGGGGGAACGAGACGGAAGACAAAATGGATGCCAGCGAACACAGCGATTCCGACGGCGACTGACCACCAATAAACACTTGATTACAATACTATTGGTTTTAATCAACCCTAAAACAAAAACTAGGGAGTCTTTGAATATTTAAAAGAAACAGAAAAATTGGAGATTACATTTTTCCATGAGGTACGGGGCTCGAACCCACGACCTCGAGCATGCTGCTCTTCCAACTGAGCTAACCGCAAGTTATCGTAGTATCGTTTTTGTCATCTGCAGATGCAAACTAGAGCGTAGGGTTGCCAACTTTCAAAAAGTTAAAGTTAAAGAAAATTTTCTATGTTTTATGTGTTTGAAAGAAAAACATTATCAATCATCATATATGTCGGTTTCTAACCACTGGTCTATATCTGACAAGGGGTTATCCATAAAGTACGTTACACAAAAACAGGGCGGGGGGAGGGGTTCTTAGTTTTGTGACATCAAATTAATTAGCAAAATATGAAATATTAATTAATCTAAAAAACTAATTTGTAATGAAAAATTTAACTAAAACCAATGAATAGAATAGAAAAGGCAAAATTTTTAAGTATTTACATTGCATCCTTGCGAAGCCGGCTCGTGTCGCTAGTAAGTATTTGATTTAATGTACATACTTAATTGAAATCGAAATAAAACGAATTTTGGAACTGTCTTAATTTAAATTTTCGATGTAAAATTGCAAAACATGTGACGTCACAGTAAGGAGGGTGCGGTTTCAAAAAATCATGAAATTCGTGTGACGTACTTTATGGATGGCCCCCAATCAAGGAGACAAGTGTTTTGTTGTGGCCGCAAAGCGAGTTAATAACGGGGAGCGAGCGACGTATGCATTTAATTTTAGGAAAAATACCGGAGATATTAATACTCCCCGGGTGCTCGGGAGGCTAATCACTTACCGGAGCCTCCCGGGATATACGGGAAAGTTGGGAACCTTAGCGGTAGGGGTTTAATCCATTAGGCCCGGTTTCCACCTAAGCAGAGAGGAGAGGAGACGGGAGATGTATTTGAATAAACCAATCAGATTTCGTTATTTTAACATCTTTTCTCCGCTTAGCTTCGATGGAAATGGATCAAGCGGAGAGGAGAGGAGATTATTTTCCTATAGAATTTTGTGCGGCGAGCGGGCCAGCGGCGTGGCAGAGCGGAGAAGTGCCTAGCCGGGCGGCGTACGACATGACGTCTTCCTTTCGTAGACAGAGCTTGACTGGTTTCGGTTTCTCACAGTTCACATCTCCGCTTTGGCGGAAATTACTTGCCATCTTTGCAGGACATCTCCACCCGTCTCCTCTCCTCTCTGCTTTAGTAGAAACCGGGCCTTACTTGCAAATTTTCACTAAACACGGTTGCACTAAATCGGTTCTTTAACTTCCAAACAATAAAACGACGCATTTACATTTATTATTAATGATTTTATTTTTGAATATCAATTACACTTTTTCATTATTGTTATTTTATAAATTTTATATGCGATCTCGTACTTTATATTTTATTTACCATATACAAACGTGCTCACTATTTATATGTATATCCCATTATCTTACTAGACTGGCATCATATACATAGTGGGGTGGTTCTATGCGTGTGTTTACAAACTTAAAAGTAACTCCTGCAATTTCGACGTTTCATTAAATTTAATAACTTTTCGTTGTTCAATGTCCAAACACTAATTTTAAGGTAAACTGAAGAGGAATAACATTTCAGAGTCACTCGCGTCGTTTTCAAAAGGAACTTTTGACGTATTCGCTTGTTCGACCGCAACTATACGTAAGTCACAACCACGTTTCCCTTTTTTAATCAAAAAAAGTATTTACGAGAAATTTTTTTCATCTAATTTAAAAAAAAAAGTCTAAATTGAGCAAGTTACAGAAGTGACAATAAAACGTTATTCGTCAAAGAAAGTAGGTGAAGACAGGCCGCTCTGTTATTGTTAATTAACGTTATTTATTTCTTCTGAAAAATAACTATAGTTTTTATTCAAATAAAGAAAGTATTATTTTTTACCCAAAATGGATTATGAGCCCTAATAACCATTCATAGAGATAAAGCTCAATACTTTCTTGTTCTCATAAAAACTCATGAGACATTTGATAACGTATAACGACATCATCCTTTTAATAATTTTAATACTGAACATGTTAATACAAAAATTTTGTATGAGACATTACCCAGGTAGATTATCTTTTTAAATTAAACATATAATTAACGATATTCGAAGAACACTGCGTAAGCTACAAACAGATTACATTACAAATTATCATTATTTACACAAACTTCTCACATACATTTTCGATACAACACAAAATGTTTATGAGTTATTTCGTTTCTTAGACGATTCTGACAGTATCAGCACAATACAGATTTCTAAGTCATGGATCAATTGTGACAGAATACCGAGTTTATACTCGTTTCGAGGCTTAATCGGGTCTTAAGTAAGTTGACCACGCGACAAGTCACTTGAAACTCTATGCACACTTGAATTCAGTCTAATTTTCAGATTTTGTTGTAGGTAGATCACTCACCATTAATTATTGTTTGATGGAATAATTTTGACAGCGCAAACAAATTAAACACGCGAAACGCCCTGTAATCTGAACAAAGTCACTAAAAGATAAAAGAACACTGGAACAATTCCTAACTGAAATCCCAATTCGTTTATGATCACCTCTTTTGATCCAAGACTTAGGGTCCCTAGCACTAAAACTGAACAATGTAATTAGTGCTAAACAAGTCTGATACATCATTAAATTTCTTAAAATGTGAAATAGATTACAAATACAGACACATAAATCAAATTCATTTAGCACTAATTGAGCTTTAAGTGCAAGGACACTGATTAATAAAATTTAAATAAAATTTTACACCATGATACCCTGTCATTTCATGCCTCACGTATAAAAAGAAAATACACACTTTAAATGCATTCCAAGTAGGCAGTAATAAAATAAACATTTGGCACTACTCTGAATCAACGTAAAACATGTTAAACTCAAAATCTTGCTAGTAGTTCTTAAATTCTATCTTACAGTGTAATTAAAGCATCCACTTATGTGATAAACACACATTTTAATTCATATATAATATTCAATAAAACTATATTAATAATTTCTAATGTATATTTTCTTATGTGGCCAAATTCTAACAACTCCGGTGACATATAAATGAACGTATACTATACAAACAAAATTAACATCATTCCATACCTTATTTATCAACGGACATAAAATTTTACAACTAAAATAGGTTACTGACAGATCTCTTTCACACTACGCAACTACACAAAAGATAACTTCATAATATTTATTTGTGTATATGACGATTTCTTTAGGGCGGATTTACAGAAATCTCTACATTTTTATATTATTTACAAACATTTTAAGCACTACTACTTTCTTTATCTAGTTACTCTAGGATTTTAAGGAAAGTAAAAACTTGTTGAGAACCTTACCCATGCCCAGGCGCAATTCTATGTTATTTTACATAACTACCTACTTGGTAATCATTGCAAAAGAATACATACAACTATACCATTTGCGGACAGATTAAAAATAGAGCCAACCCAGATTTTAGCTTTCCAAATGTAACTTTTAAAAAGTTTTATAAATTTAACACATTGACATTTCATTGCCCTATATTTTAGTCACGACCTTTGTTCATCGTTATCCATATGAGTTAATAACAACATGTAGTTGGCTACATTTTTTGTCGATAAATAATAATAATAAATATTGGACAATATCACATACATTGCTCTGATCCTGTGGTAAGTAGCTAAAGCACTTGTGTTACAGAAATCAGAAACAACGACGGTACCACAACATCCAGACCCGAGACCACATAGAAAAGTTCGTTTCCCATATTGACCCGACCGGGGATCGAACCCGGAACCTCAGAGATGGCGCGGCGCCAAAGTCCGGCACGCTCGCCTCTTGGCTACGGAGGTCGTCTAAAAAACTTTTTCCATAAATTTTCCTTAACATGCTGTTCATTTGTCAAGAATTTAATTGATTCATCTATTGCAAGCTATCCACATCTGTAGCAAGAGACATAGATGATTAACGAAACTCGAGTCATCTGATGACACATTGGCTTTGCCATATGTTCCTAAATTATTTTGTAGATACGTTAAAAAAAGCTCTCAAAATAGTATACCACGAAAACAAGTCAGCTATGACTAATTTCTTCACATATAGGAACATGTTCAGATAAAAAATTGTCAACAAAATCATTATCATTCATCTTAAACCTGGATAAACGTATATCAAAAAATTGTTATCTCAAACAACATGAAAGATTCTCAACATGAATAATAATAATAAAAAATATTTATTGGTTTGTTTCGATAATTCGTTTCATTATTTTTCTTAATTTATTCAAGATACGCTAAGAATGCATTTGCGATGTGCGTGTTTGACTCATATGTTACACGGTTCAATTTTTTTTGTTTTGTTTACTAGAGAGTTTAGCCAAAATAGTCTTATACATAGATATAAACGAAAAGAGGAAGATATTGCCTTTCTCCTTATGTATCAAGGACCTTATAAACAGCATACATAAAGAGCAGAATGTATTCAATTGAGAGGGAATCCCCGCGACACGTTTAACAACTTTTGAGTTTATAAGTTGGTGCTTTCTCAATGGGATACGTCTTGCTTAGTGACCCCTGATCATCACGCCTGCCACCTAGATTGCATTTAAAGTTTGATAGAATAAGAGTTACAACAAATCGAGTATCTGAAAACATGTCAAGATGGTTTACAGTTGAATGTATGAAGCATTTGGTCTTAGTAATTAATTGTTTGAATAGGATTCAAAGATTTTATTCAGAGAACCGATTAGAAATTCGACTAGAGTATAAAGAGTACCATTCCAAGTAGAGCATTCTTTAGAAATCGTTGACAGATCGAACTACTTACTGCCCGACGTTTCGGTTAGCTCGTGACCACGCTTGGTGCAACCTAACCGAAACGTCGGGCAGTAAGTAGTTCGTATTTACTACTAAATAAAAATGGTGTCGCGTTTTGACCCGTTAAATTATTTTAAATGTTTAAAATGGAACGCGAAAGTCCTAAAATTTATATCATTAACAGATGCTGATTGAATATAGTTGGCAAGACATAGTCTCTTATTTAATTTTTTAGTCTTTTGACCGATTTAACAGTCACTTCGATAATTTGTATCAATGTATCTCCCACTTTAAATTTATATCTATGGCTTCAAACGAAAACGGTAGAAAGCTTACAGTTTGTAGGTACATGTAAACCCTCACAACTGATAGATACTTTCCAAATATTATCTAAAGTAGAAAAAACTAACAGATTTCCTTTATCTACCACTTGAGCTACATACAAATTTTTCGCAAAACATTGAGCATATTGAGCAACAATAAACACCTATTTTCACTAACAAGCGGTCGGGAAGCCATCTTCGTTATCACTGAAATAAAAATCTACCACTTTTAAAAACTTCAACAAAACAACGGTCTGCAGGTACATTCGACAAAAATACAAATTTCAAAACTAATATTTAACTTTTCATTCAATAAATATACTCTTAAAGTTCGCACATAAATTTACTATCATGCTTAATTGTAAAAGTCTTCTAGTACTTAAACTTAATATTTACACCTAGTAATAGGTAACATTATGTTCTCTATTTTATAAATAGAAATATTTCAGTGTACGTTTCAACGGCGGCACTACACAGTCACATCACCATAACCAATTCCACTAACATTGGAAAGATAATTAATAGACGACTTCAACAGCTTATTTCAGTTTCGAATTCGCCTCCATTGCTACCCTGTTTAATCACTTTACTGCGGTCTGTCACCACGACCTCTGCGTTATTCTTCTTGTTCTTATTTACGATCTGAGCGTTGCTTCCGGAACTTGACGACGCATTATCGCTGTCTGCATAAGGTACGTCAGTCATAGGTCCATTAAGCAAGCTAGCTGCGGAATTGGACTGTTTTAACTTCTTTTCTTCTTTAGGCTCCTCTTTGGGAGTTTGTAGGTCATCTATGACTGCCTTTTTGGGGTCTATTTGGATGGTCTTCGCTTCAGATAGCTTGTTTGGGGTAACCACGTTGATGTAAGGAGGTAGAATGCTCAAGTTCATTGTGTTGAGGTTGACTGAGCCGCTGTTCTTTTTGAGAGCGTTCAGGTTTTGCTCCAGTTGGGCTGCG
The DNA here is from genome assembly GCA_037074685.1 of Glyphodes pyloalis. Lineage (NCBI taxonomy): Eukaryota > Metazoa > Arthropoda > Insecta > Lepidoptera > Crambidae > Glyphodes > Glyphodes pyloalis. The sequence continues at coordinate 3,540,638 of JAYKKO010000020.1, forward strand.
TCTAGGCAGAAAGGTTTGGGTTTTGGAGCTATTTTGGGGGCGTCTTTCACCCAGGCGTTGATGCGGGGCGGGTCTGGAGAGGCTATGGGGGCCGTCTTCCGCTCCGGCACCAAGGAGTTCTTGTGGTTTGTCTTGTCTATTACGTTGGCCTCTATGGCTTTAGTGAGGGCGTTCTCTGGCGGTTTAGGCGAGGTGGGGGTTATGCTGATTAGTTTCTCGACCTGCGGACAGAGATATCAGTGAAACCTTAGTTATTGAAATACTTACTTCTAATAATCTTTTTTTTTTTCTAATTTAAAGCTGAAGAGTTTGTTTGAATGCGCTAATCTCACCACTGGTTCAAATTGGAAAATCATTTATCAAGGAAGGCTTTGTGCAACATAACATCACGCCGCAATACAATTGGGGATGTTGTGTTTAACTAGTGCCCGGTTCCAATATTTTACGATTCGTAATGTGTCAAAAATTACTATCCGTTTTTCTACAAGTCGTCAATTCTAATTTCAAATTTACTTTCTATATCAGCTGTCATCAGTCGTCCGTCAGTCGTTTTTAGCTAACGCCTCGTATAATTTATTACCATCCGTAACTAGAACGGATCGTTTTTCAAATATTGGAACCGGGCGTAGGACGACGAAAATTAACCCGTTAAGAAGCCTATAGATAAATTGACCATCAGTCAGTCAGTAGAGTTAAACTTACAGCAGGTCCCTTGTCAGGGGCGGCGTCCTCCTTGGGGGGACTGCCCTTGGGGCGGGGCTCCGTGAACGAAGTCTCCCAGATGACAGGCTTATCGTCCACCTCCGAGCCGGAATCCTCGTCTACTAATGCTCCTTCCACGGAACTAAGCAACCTGCAACGGTCGTATGAACTGTTTATGCTAGGTTATAACACGGTCTATGAAGATTGGTCGCTCTAAACATGAGTTTAAGGGGTCGCCTAATATTCACGTGACATATTCGGCAGAGGGCACTTACCGAAAGGCTAACGGTTGATACAGCAGAAAAATTTCATCGCCTACGATAACTTGCGGTTAGCTCAGTTGGTAAGAGCAGCACGCGCGATACGTGAAGGTCGTGGGTTCGATTCCCGCACCGCAAGGGGAGATAAAATTTTTCTGTTTCTAATATTCATGTGAGGTCCGAAGGGGGGGTCCCAAAAAGAAGAAGAAAGTATAAGTTAGCCGATAAGTATGTAGTTATGCACATATTCACCAGAGGGCGCTTACCGGCTAAGAGGTCAATACAAAAGAAAAATTCATCGTCCACGATAACTTGCGGTTGCTCGATTGGAAGAGCATCACGTGCGATTTCGTGACGTTTCGATTCACGGGTTCGAGCCGCACCGCAATGTGAAATAAAAAAAATCAGTTTCTTTAAAATATAAGAAGAAGAAAGAATCATGACAAAGAGGGAGGGGAGTTTAAGGAGACACTTAAATACACGTGATCTTGCAAGATTGCGTAAAACTGATACCACCACCTTACAGAAGACCGCAGCCAAATAACAATCACTTCTGTGTTGTTGTGTTCCTGCGTGTGAGTAAGGTTTGCAGAGCTCCTGGGGGGTGCTACATTAGTAGCAAGGGATAGACCTTCAAGGTAAGGGCGACAAGTCCAGTAACAGATTTATTATCCTGTACTTGTCGCCCTTAAGCTAGGACCTCATTACCACTAAACATCAGGTGGGATGAGGTCAACCTTGAAGTGTAATATATATAAAAAATGCTAATCCGATCCAAAACCACTTAAAATGGTACAAATATTCGTCCAAAAAAAATGTAGGTATAGTCCATTCGTTCAATTGGTTCTTTGTGAGCCCGTGCGCCTCCGTCTAAGGTGCATTTCGCCTCAAAATATTTGTTTAAATTCCTTAACTACGTGCGGGTGTACTGCATTTCAAGCGCATGAACTCTTCGCCATTGTACTCTAGTTACCTGTCAGTGGAGTTAGACTGCAGAAACTTTGTGGTGTTCCTCGTCTCGGCGCCGGAAGCGGAAGCATCGCCCCTCCTTACGCTCCCGCCGCTCCGGGACACCATTGGAATGTTGCCATATTCTTGTGATGCTACAGAAATGGTACATACAATTTACGTTTTAAATCAAAATAATTTCTCTGTACAAAATATATTTTGAAAATAATTAAGTGTTAGAATTAAATTTATATTAAAAACATTAAAAATAATTGACACGCTAATAGGCAATTCATATAATGTTTACTATCAAATCCTGAGTTGTCTTGTCCAATATCCATTATCATGATTGCATAGTTTTTTGAGTTAATTAATCCTTAAATTTTCAGCCTTAATTGATCATAGTTCAAATTGAGGATTCTATAAAAAGTCTGTCATATGAATTTCTGTTAATATTATATGTAATTTTGTCAAATTTCTATTATTATGAACTCATATCAAATGGTAAATTCTACTGGATTCGATTGAAGCATATGGGGTGCATTCTATAAAAAATGGATCATAAAAATTATTCGGTGAATACAATTTTCAGATTTCTTTTCTCAGTTAGACCGTTACAAAAAAATATACCTTTCAGAAGAGGTGGATATGGTGAATCCTCCATTTCTGACAGGTCCGGCGCCGCCGTTGGCGATTTGTTATGAGGTACCAGCGGATCCGTTGAGCTACAACAACCCAACTCGTTACCAGATTTGTTAAACGCCTACAAATTGGAACACATAGAAAAGAATGCCAGTACACTTCGGGTCAATTTTGTTGATAGTTGACGAACTTTCCTACCTTTTAGCCGATGCAATTTTTGAGATTTACCCTCACAATAATTAATATTAGTAAGTTTAATTTATGTAGACTAAGTTTTTGCGATAATGTTTACACTTATTCTGATTGTGTTAACTCTTGCCCCACACAGAATTAATTTGTTTAAGTCCTTTTCTCATGTAAGTGATTTGTAATCTTATGAGAAATAAAACATCTTTAAACCTAAACCTAAATAATGAATATTCTTCGTTGGTTTTCGTTTTTTTTTCAATGATATATAGTTCAACTCTAGGCAACTTTGTCCGATGTAATATAATATGACCAAGCTTCAAAACATATCTATACCTTGAATTATAGCAGAGTGGAAAGATATAAATAATATTGAATAGACCAGTGATGCAGAACATAAGACTCCTATAAATTTAATCTAAGTAGTTTTATTACCAAATTAGTTATACTACAATGAAAAACATTTGTATGTTTATTAATTAAACCGATTTCTCAAATGTTGTTAAAACCTAAGCTTAATTATTATACAAATTGTGCGATGAATGGTTTATTGACCCAAAATGCAAATGACATTTAAAAGAATTAAAGTAAAGTAAAAAAAAAATTGTGTTTCTGTGATCTTTGAAAATAAGAAATAAACTTGGACATGTGAACAGGTGGTGCATTATTCTTACTTGTTATATTAAGTATAAAATTTTATATAAACTCTGAAGAAATTTACGAGTTTTGAGTAATTCTTTGCTTAACAGGACTGGAAGATTTTCTCACTAACGCATGCTTTTCTACTCCGTCTCTATAGAGTAGTTGCTATTTTATTTGTTATTTCTCAATTGTTCATCCAACATTTTTCATTTAAATGCAGAAAAATAAGATATTTCTAAGTATGATTTCAGGTAAAGGATATAATTTGTTCAGAACTTGATGAAAAATGTTGAACAAGTTGGCTGCCTAGCAGGCAGTCTGGTTACTATGACAACATCGACTCGTGAAGGGAGTGCACATATAATTATTAATAGTTAGATCAGATTATAGAGATAGGTGATATTAATTATACGTAACGAAGGGGCTGGCAGGCACAATCAACTACCTAATAATGTATAATTCGTCTAAAGCTGTTTCATAATACTTTTGCATTCCATTTAAAAGCTCAAGCTTTACAGTAGCTGATAAATTAACTATAATACTTTTTCGCACCGACTGTAATTTTAGAAGAACCTGAAGAAATCCATACTAATATTATAAATGCGAAAGTAACTCTGTCTGTCTGTCTGTCTGTCTGTCTGTCCGTCTGTCCGTCTGTTACTCTTTCACGCCTAAACGGCTGAACGGATTTTGATGAAATTTGGTATAGGTATACGTTGAATCTCAAGAACGGACATAAGCTACTTTTTATTAGAAAATAAGGGGGGGATGGGGGTAGTACCACCTTTGAAAGTTTATATGGAAAAATGTTTATTTTTGAAGTTAGAGATATGAAATTTGGCACAAATATAGCTCGAAACTTAGATTAAAATATAGACTACTTTTTGTTTCGAATATTAGGGGAGAAAGGGGTAAAACTGACCATGAAAGGGTGTAGTCCACGCGAACGAAGTCGCGGGCACAGCTAGTGTCTAATAAAGCTATTATCATTGTACAATGTGATTAAAATCATTTTGAACTAAATAAACAAATCTAAAAATTTAATCCAGTACTTTTATACAGGAGTTACTTAATTATAGTAACTTAATGTAAAAATAAAGAAAATATTCTTGGCGTCCAACATGTAGCACAATTTTATTATGTTAATCAATGTGCTCCAGTCCCTTTTAGTTTCAGTGGAAGTGAAAATGATTTTTCAAAACACACTTCATAATACAGACAGACAGAACAGACACAATAATTGAAGAAAAACCATGAATCAAATGTGATTCAAACAGGAAACCTGTTTATCTGTTTTTTGCTGAATTAATAATAATTATTATAACTAGACTTTTTTTTTGTTTTTTTACTCAGTCTGCCAGCCCCCCTTTCCGGCGTTACCTAGAGTTCGGCGGCGGCTGGTCCTGCGGCGACATCGGCACGAGGTAGTCGCAGCCCGGCGCGCGCTGCCAACATGCCACGCTGTATACACACGCCGACCCAGGGAGACGCAGGCCGAGGGCCTTGTACGAATCGATTCCACGGCCTTATTTTTTTTTTTTTTTTTTCAGATTCGGAAAATGGGCTGGTCTACAAATTATTTTGAAGTCGTAAGACCCACCCAACCAGTCACAATATAAAATAAATTGTCTGACTTTTAAAAGGACATTCGGTCTTACGAGATGCCGTATGCCGTAAAATGAACTGTACGAGACGTCGACTTTTTTCCAAATTTTGTTTAAAAAACTATTTTAAAACCCATCGTACAGAAAAATAAGTGTGTCAACAAGTTAAATTTACGATGTCATTGTTTCGCAATCTATAAAGAAATCGTCAGTTGACAATTAAAAGTTAAATTCGTGAAGTCATTGTTTCTTGTGTTCACAGAAAATCTATACCAGTTTTGACAGGTATTAGAAAGTATCTGAGTTGACTATCCGGTCAACATCCTTGTTTATAATTGATTACCTGTTAATCTGCGTTGTCATAATAATCCAGCCATTTTGAAAAGACCGTGGAATATTTGCTTGCTTTTCAACCACAACATTTTAACCTTCTCCGTCTCTCTGAGTCCTCCACTGTAAATCTACGCGTGCATAAATTACCAGGCTTTATAAGAAAATACCTAATTCTATGTTTTACTTTTCATTATCCGTATTTTTTTATAAAACCCAGTGCAGAAGGGGCAAAGGTAAAATAAAAGAATAGATATAGGTATACATATTGTCGCTATAGCTACTAGGCAAGTAGACACTCAATCCTGAAGTATTTTTTATGACAAAGAGATTCTTTGAAATGTTTCCCCAATGATAAGCAATGGATGATGTAAACAAAACGATGATCCGATGTTAGAAATTGTTAAAATTGTTATTTTTCTAAATGGCAACATTGATCATGCATGATGACATTTTGTTTTTTTTAAAGATGTAACAGAACAATGTTGTTCGCCATTCCAATGAATCTCTGTCTAACTACGGGGTGGCTATTTTACTACTTGGGGTCCATTCAAGGAAGGGGCAGAATAGGTACAAAATAAAATAAAAATGTAGTTACTGATCATGCGCCACTCGCAAGCACGCGTAACAGAATCTAACACCGAATATTAAAAATAAAATTATGTAATTTAAAAAAAAAGGATCCAGTTACTTGCTTCTAGTAGCCAGAGCGATAACGATTGGAAAAAAAAAGAGAAAAAAAAGTTACGAATTAGTTGTTTTGTTTTTAATTCTTGTTTTTAAAGTGAGGGTAGCGAACACAAACGAAAGGGTAATTTGAAGTTTTCTTTTGTCTTTTAAATTGCAGTTCTTTTGTATAAATGTAGGTATGCCTTAATTGTAGAAGATATTGTTCTGTTACTCTTTCTTAGCTAACGAAAGGAGTACGTACATAGGTACTTCAAAAGGTACAAAAATATTATTTTTCTTTCATGGTATGGATTTTAAATATATTTTTTTACTTTGTGACTTTATGTTAGAGTAACAGAATAACACTTCTGATGCTGGGGTGTCTTGGACCCCCTGTTACCTGGGGTCCGTTGGCATTCACTTGGATGTCCGCTGCTGCGGGAAGGAGTGACCGCACAATAGGCAAGGGTGCGGACACGATTTCGGGGTCCTGTGGAAATAAATAATTTTAAATTTAAGCCTCCACACCGGAGATCGCTAGAAATGTCTTTGTCCAGCTTGGATTTGACTTAGACTGAAGACAATGGAATGAAAATACTATTTAATTTTCATTTATGAATTTATATAGAAAAGACGCTAGGAGCATTCTCAGCTGGTCAGCCCTTGGGTCATATGGTAAAATAGTTTAGTTGGGTGCGGTGACAATAAATATGTCTATAATTACAATAATTAATGATTATTATTAACTATAGATATATTATTTATTTATTTATTATTCAAATACCTACAAACTTACTTAACTCTATTTATATAAATATATATTTTCCCATATCGTTTTACTACTAATTATATTCAAGCACTCCATTGATAGACAGTTGTATTTTATAAACGCACTCACGTATATAGAATTTTATTTATGCTGCAAAACACACAGTAAATTTTTAACGACGGTAAAAAATATCACCCAGTATATGGCTACAAGCGGATTAAATAAAGGAATCCAGTAATTAATTAGTAATTTGTTTTATACCCTTATCCTTACCTGTGAGAATCTCTGGAGGCGGTCAAACATGGTGGAAAAGGATGGTCGCTCAGTGGGCGCCGGATTCCAACACTCGCACATCAGCCTGTAGATCTCTTGGGGACACCCTGAACCAAAGCAATCAAGTCAAATCGAATACTCCTTTATTCAAGTAGGCTATTTTAAACATCTATTTATAAAACTAGCGGTCCCGGCGAACTTCGTTTCGCCTTAGAGGATTTTCCCGCTTTTCTGTTGAAATTAAATTTTCTTTGCTATAAACTCACGGAACCCGAAACCTTTCCAACGAATGCAAAACCGTGGAAATCGGTTCGTGCGTTCTGGAGTTATAGCGTCAGGAAGGAAAACCCGATTTATTTTTATATAGTAGATAAAGTCGTGTTACACACTATTTATAACTCAGGAACGGCAGAACAGATTTGGCCGAAAATTGGTGGAGAGATAGTTTAGAACCAGGAAAAGGCATAGGATACTTTTTTATTGATATCTTTTTGCTTTTTTTAAAGTCATTTATTGCCAAGGCGGAACAAAGTTCGCCGGGTCAGCTAGCTTAAAATAAAAGAACGGGTCAAAACGCGACACCATTTTTAGTGGTTAATACGAAATACCTACTGCCCGACGTTTCGGTTAATTTCGGACGTTTCGTAACCACGGTGGGTGCATATTACATACACTTTTGAATAGTCATTGAATTGCAAAGTTATTATACCTAACCTTTAGCTACCAAGAATACACAATTAGTTACAGTAGCAGTATCTAACTTACCTACCTATTGCTACGTATAGACTACTTTGGACCAAGTTAGTAGTTTTGTTCGATGAGTGAGTAGGTATTAAGGTACTCTCGAGAGGGAAGCTGGAGCAAACTAGTCGATCCAACCATATTTTTTGTTTTTTTATATTGCACTCCAAGATTGACCTCATCCCACCTGATGTTAAGTGGTAATGAGGTCCTAGCTTAAGGGTGACAAGTACAGCATAATAAATATGTTACTGGACTTGTCGCCCTTACCTTGAAGGCTTAGCCCCTGCTACTAACGTAGCACCCCCAGGAGCTCTGGAAACCTTACTCACACGCAGGAACACAACAACACAGAAGCGATTGTTATTTGGCTGCGGTCTTCTGTAAGGTGGAGGTATTTCACCAGTCGGGCTGCTCCAGTTCGAGCGATAAATCGCTATGCCGTACCTCTCTTAAAATATATGTGCCAATCATCGCTTCACTTAACCATATTGAAGGGAATGTAACAAGCCAACAACGCTACCACCCCAGTGACGAATCGAACTTATAGTAAGTTCGATTCCAATTAACGTTCGATTCCAAGTACCCAAAAACTATTGTAAATTTTTATTATGTACTTGATTTCTATAGTAGTAATAAAAATATTGAAATAGTTATTAGAATAAAAATGAGTTCCGACGTTTGACAACGTTTAGAATTTAGAATGCCACTAAAGCAAAGTTATTTATTTAAATCTAGGGGCGAGCATGCTTCGCATACGTACATTCGCGCTCAAATTATTATTTTTGGCGTGTCAACGTTTAATCACTCAAAAATACGGGCTGCATGCCCGTAAAAGATGACATCATTGTCCCGTTACGCTCATTGTCGTGTTAACGAGAGAGGCATCGGCTCGAGCTATCAACTGACTTTACAGACAACCTACTTTTTTTATAGTACTGGTCTGATACAGTATTATTAAACCTTTAATTGGAAAGAAAGAAACATATTTATTAGGTACATACTGTTTATACATAGTTAAATTAAGCAGTGTGGAGGAACTAACGTAGTAGGTACCTAAAAGGTCTCCGCTCAGCCCATCTTGCCTCTCCCACGAACGAGAGAGAGGCAAGATGGGCTCGAGCGATTGGCTCAGCGTTGTCAAACTACCGACCGTAAGCCGACTTTAGGACAAACAATTTGTATCCTAAACGATCGGTGCACCTAGGTTTCTCACGCTTACGGTCCCAGTCAACTTATTTGTATTCACTAGTCGTTGAAAAGCTACTTACCATAAGGTTTTTCCAGTCTGCCTCCGCCAGATACCATCTCCATGACCTCCCGGTTGGCGCATCCCGTGTACGGCATCACCCCCAATGAGAACACCTCCCATAGCAGCACGCCGAAAGACCTGCAAAACGACAAACAAATTAAAGAAACAGAAAAAAATCAACTCACAAAACGATTATTTAGAGTAAAATAATCGATTTTTCAGATCGATCTTGAACACTACACTGATTCGATGAATTTTAACTAACTATGTTTTTTTTTACTGTTGATGAGTCTCTAGTTTGAATGAAATACATCACTACTGCTCAGTAAGGTACTGGATTCGATCGATTAACATTTCTTTCGAAAGAATAAAGGCGTGATATTATATTTATGAATAACTAAGACTAAAATATCACAATGTTTCTGGCATTGTAGACACACACAGAGAAAGAGACGGACATACACACACAGAGACAGACACGTCAAACTTAAAACACCCCGTCGTTTTTACGTCAACCAGTGATAAAAATATCCATTAAAGGATTTATTACTTATCAAGGTCACTCACCAGACATCAGTCTTTATGGTGAATATGCCGTCGATATAAGCCTCCGGCGGCATCCACTTAATGGGCAGCATGGCCTTGCCGCCCTTCTTGTAGTAGTCGGCGCGGTAAATGTCTCGCGCCATGCCGAAGTCTGCAATCTTCACGACGCGCCCTGGCCCTCGGGAGGTGAGGAGGCAATTCCTAGCCGCTATGTCCCTATGAAATAAATAAATAAATAAATAAATAAATGCGCCAGACAATCACACCAATCACCTGGTCTCAAACTAAGGTTTCCCTTGTACTATGAGCACCAGACGACGGATACTAACTGGGGGCGTCATCCCAGCACACCCAGACCCAAGTCAATTGAGAAAAGTTCGTTTTCCAAACTGACCTGACCGGGAATCGAACCCGGGACCTTACGCGCTTTGGGCGCCTACCTTAGCCACTGCGCCACCGAGGTCGTCAAAATGAATTGGTGATGGTTAACTAGCTGATCTGGTGAACTTACTCTGAACAATAAAATTATAATATTTCTCTCATGACCTTTAGGGGTGAGAGCTACCAGCGCTCCCCCGAAAGCTCAGTGAAAATGATAAGGCTGCGCAACCATCATCGATAGTCAGGTAGGAAAAAAATCTCATGACTTTCCCATAAGGATCACTTTAGAAAGACTTCTTTATTAGACCACGTGATTGTGGGTTCCTCAAACCCTTTATAAACTTCAAGCAAAATACACAGACCCCCACTACACCCCCCAGGAGCTCTGGAAACCTTACTCAGACGGAACACAACAACACCGAAGTGATTGTTATTTGGCTACGGTCTTCTGTAAGGTCGAGTTATTTCACCAGTCGGAATGCTCCAGTTCGAGCGATAAATTGCTTTGGCATACATTATAAATATATAGAATTTAAGACTTTTAACATTTAAAATAGGTTAACTGGTCAAAACGCGACACCATTTTTGTAGTTAATAGGAACTCACTGATAATGATAACTTAAATACGACTTCTCTATTGAAAATTCTTTACTTTTTGATTTCAATAGCTTCACTTATTTTCAATATCTTATAAATATAAATTAATAAATAAATAAATATTGGACAACATCACATACATTGCTCTGATTCTGTGGTAAGTAGCTAAAGCACTTGTGTTACAGAAATCAGAAACAACGAACCCACCCAGCACCCAGAACAACACCCAGACCCGAGAAAATATGGAAAAGTTCGTTTCCCATATTGACCCGACCGGGTATCGAACCCGGAACCTCAGAGATGGCGCGACGCCAAAGTCTGGCACGCTTGCCTCTTGGCTACTGAGGTCGTCAATATGTATTTTTGTAGGAGAATTGTGATGGAGCACTTAGCGACCTAAGGGTCCTTGGGCCACAGGTTATAAGACTCTACACTAGGCAATCCAAGAGTTTTTTTTCCTAACGACAATGATGATGGCCTCAGATGGCCTTTTCATCTTCACCGGGCTTGCGGGGGAGCGGAGGGCTCACACCCCTAAGTTCAGGAGTTGGTCTACTGACCTGTGTATAAACCGCTTCGCCTCCAAGTAGCGGCAACCTTTGCACACATCCAGGGAACACAGCAGGAGGTCCTTCATAGTCAGAGCGCTGGCTCGCTCGGGCCTCGGCCTGCTCTCACGAAGGAAGTTCTTCAGGTCTCCCCCAGCTAGCAACTCCAGGACAATGAACCTGAGCGATAATCATGAGATTAACACGATAACTGATATAAGATCCTAAAAGTTTGAGATCCTTTACAAGTAGTTTCAAAAAGCATCTTCTTGGTGTTCAAAAAATATCTGAAGTTACCAAAGATTTGTTAATTTTGCTTGTAAATGTACATACCTGGGATGTCTATCAAAGCAGACCCCAATTAGATGCACTATGTTGGGGTGGTTGAACTTTGCCATAATTGCTGCCTCCATGAGGAAGTCAGACTCGGCCTGACCAGTGGAGAGTTCAGGCAACGTCTTCACGGCCACGGGCATCTCCGCTGTGTCAGCAGTGCGATGCCGGTACAGCCCCTGGTAGACCTCGCCGAACGCACCTTGACCTAAAGCCCTGGACATACATTTTTATTTTTATTTTATTTTTTTATATTCAAAAACAAAAATTTAAATTCTAAAGTTATAGCTAGCTAGCGGACCCAACAAACTTCGTCCTGTCAAAAAGATTTGGAATGTGGCTTGACTGTTTGCACTGGAAAAAGAATCAGTCTTTCGAGCTTTCCCGGCAATTATTCGAATTTTTCACGCCGTAAAAACCATCCTTGGAATTCAAGGAACATTTTTTAAAAAGAACTGTCAAAATTGGTCCAAGCGTTGTCGAGTTATGCGCTTACCAACACATTTTGCGATTCATTTTTATATAATAGATAACAGATTTAAAGTACATGAATGTTCTAAGTAACAATGACAAATAGACGATCGGACGCAGATCGTAACACGGCGGTGGAATACTTAATTTATGCTGAAGATTCATAAGTGCTATTGTTAAGCTTACATGAATAAAGGTAGGGATAAGGACATGCCTTTGAGGTTATTATGTTTTGATGTTTCGTTCAGTTCGTACTTATAATTATTTGAGGGTGCTTCTTCGAGTTAGACAAAGGCCTAGCATACGCAATACGTCAAATTTATCGCATGAGACGAAAAATGTTTCGATACTGTTGATTGGCTAATAGCACATCACACTTGTGTTTACAGCTAAACAGCAGTTGACGCATTGATTTTGAAATTTCTAAAGAGCGCGACAAAATTTACTCTCGCGGCGCATGCTAGGCCTGATAATTGGCTACTTGACAGTGTTAACAATAAAATATGAAAAGTGTTAGATATGTTAGCTTATTAGTTAAGTAATAATTTTACATTTTTATTTTTTAATTAAAAGCATAGTTAGTATTTTATTTTTGCAAAATAAGTTTTACTTTTTGTATCTGTGGAACAAAAGAACCGAAACGGAAACCACCATTGCAATTCGGAAATGACAGCTGTCGGCGAAAATTATTTATTTTAATGTGGCGAAACAATGATTATTTTACCGATTAAATTGAATTATTATGTCTCTAACCGTATTAAGAATTTATTTAAACATTTTCCGTTTATCTAAATTAAGTCGTTCCTATGCGTATCGGTTCGTTTTCTAGAACGTTGACGTCATAATTGCATCAGTGACGTGACTTAGCGTTTTCGCGCGCTTTTTAAATGTGTTACACAAAATCTTATTTTTCTCTGGTTATTTACATTTTTTCCAGATAAATCGAATTGCGTGGGATATTATATGAACGGGCTCACATTTTACAATACTTTTTCAAAAACTGTCAAGTAGCCAATTTGGTGATATTTATAACAATTTTTTTCAAATTATTATTTCGAAATTATTTTTGTAGAAGGGACATTTCAAAGACCGATATACTTAAAGACGTAATCAAATTAAAACAAACCATTAAGTTGCTTGCTTTTTAATAGTCACCAATAGCTTTGATCCGGCACGAAGGACCATTTTGATCTTCTTAACTATTTAAGTACTTTATTAATTGTTTTAATGGTAAGAATCCAGTTACTAAAGCCCTGTTACACTTACTTGACAAGCTTGAGACTTTCCCTCGAGACTTGAGGCAGGCCTCTGACGTCAATGCCTTGGGGCAGTATGTTCTCGCTTCCGTAGTGCGGATTGAAGGCCATACTGAGAGGGTTCTCATTGCCTCCCGGCGCGTTACGGAGCCGGTGTAATTGAACCTCTTGTTCTAGGAGACGTTTCTGCCGTAGCTCTGTCTCTTTCTTGCGTTGGTAGGAGTTGTCTGGAAAGAAAGAGATAGCTGTATTTTGCTGTCATATACCTAGAAGCTTAAGAACTAGCTTTCTTCCATCGATGATTTTTATTTCCAGAGTTTCACTGAAAATGCCCTATCCAAACTGAAAACCTCAAACATTTGTGGATCAGTATCATTATGGATCAGATCAGATATTCGTTGTGTGTAGTACGTATTTAACCAAAGAGCAATTAAAATGGTATTTATATTAAAAATAGAAGTCAAATACTCGATCTTAAGGGTTTTCTATCTTTGCCTTTTTCTATTAAATCTGGAGTCTCACTAGGACCTCACCTCGGACCAATATTTTCTTTAAAAATGACTACCAGTTAGAGTGCGTGGTCTTGCAAAGAAAGACTATTGCAAGGGACCTGGGAGTGCTTTTGAACCGAAAATTATGTAATAATATAAAAATAAGCGTAATTATATGCTTATCTTAAGAGCAAATTAATGTTATATAAGTTTTGCATGTACTAACGGGGTTGATTTCTAGAGATGCATTAAGCCTATAATTAATGCATCTCTACAAATCAACCCCGTTTTATGGTTAAAACAAAGTAACTCCATACAAAGTCACAGGCGGCCGCTAGTAAGTACATTAATAAACATCCAGACAAAACAATCAGAACTATTTGTCAACTGTTTGTCATGGCTGGGGATCGAATCCACGCTTTTCAACAGTCAGGAGCGCTAACGATTCACCGGGCCGGTTAAAAATAGACGGGTTCTTTGACCTTTACTGCGCGTTTGATTGGCAAGGAAAGGCAGGAAACTCACAAAGGTAAAGGCAGACGCAGAGTACAGCAAGTGCACATACGAACACTGCTATGGAGAGCACGATAACCAGCACCCACGAGATGCGTGGCCAGGAGTCTTCCACTGGAACAAACAGAAATCAAAATTAATTATTAATAATAATAATAAATAAATGCGCTAAGCAATCCCACCAATCTTCTGGTCTCAAACTAAGGTTTTCCCTTCTACAATGAGTACCAGACGACAGATACTAACTGGGGGAATCATCCCACCACACCCAGTCTCAAGTCAATTTAGAAAAGTTCGTTTTCCAAATTGACCCGACCGGGAATCGAAACCGGGACCTTTTGCGCATTGGCCGCCTACCTTAACCACTGCGCAACCGAGGTCGTCAAACGAAAATTGGAACGAAGTTCCTAATCGCGCGTTACGAAAGGAGGCCAGATGGAAAACATTGAACTGCAAGTGCTAACCTTGAAGTGTCCAAATTGTGACAATGCGAAACCATAGATGACGTCTAACATTTGTTAATGGAAGTCAAGATTAATGTTCAGCGGCGGGCAATGGTAGCCTCAATGCATTTGAACCGGTTGGATGTGGGATTAATTCAAAGCGTTCTGGGTTATCCTACATCTGATAAGCAGGCTTAGCATTCGCCACGCGACTAAATTTTATCGCGCTCATAACAAACGTCAAAATAAATTGAAACCAGTGCGTAAGCTGCTGATTGGCTGAAACTACGAGTGCGGTGTGCTATTAGCCAATCGACAGTATCGTAACTTTTGTCGTCTCATGCGATAAATTTGACGTATTGCTTATGGCGAGGATGTTGTGTGGACTTGCTTATTGTCGTTGACTGTTAGGTTACTTTAAAATCCATTTTGTGTCTATTTTGTTTAAGTTACAATAGGACTGGCATATCTATGTTAAGACAAAGGTCCTTCATAATAAAGAGAAGAAATACATTGAAGTGCTGTCGACCGTATGTTTAAGACCTCCTTAGTGGGAATATAGAAAACCAAAGAGTGTCAAATGTCAGTTAGGAAAATAAGTGCAACATTGATCCTTGTTAAAACTGGGTATGTGGCTTCTTGGTGTGGTGTAGATTTTTTGGGTTGAATCAATGATATTTTAAAACAATAGATATGTTACCCATGCGCGCAATATGAAGACGCTAAAACGTCCTAATTGGGACGTCTTACCCCCTGTCTGCGAAAAGCGATACGACAAATGTGACGTCTCTGTCATGTGCCTAACAGAGAGTTACTACTTATCTCTTTTGTTCTTACTGTTTAAATCAAGCCATCCCTTTCACATCTTCTAAGAATGTGGTTAATAACAATTGCGCATGTGTGCAGTCGCACTCGACCAGCACAGATTTTTCGTTAGTTTTGTGAACGTATAACATATCTATTGTTTTTAAATATCATTGGGTTGAATAAATAAATAAAATACGTTCAATTTCGGTCTAATTTGGTTGCCACTATAATTTTGCACATACTTTCCTAACTGACATTAGACACTTTTTGGTTTTCTTTATTCTCACTAAAGAGGTCTTAAGCACCGTATTTTTTATAAGTGCCATTGCAAGTATAAACAAGTTAATGAATGAATCAAAATGTTAGGTGAGTACTCACGTATGCACTTAGTCTCGTCGTGAGCATCAGTACTCCAGGACGATGGGCAATAGCAGCGGACCTCGCTGCGGTACTCGTTCAGCGCCACGCACCGGTAGTCGCAGCCGCAGTCCTGGGAGATGAGGATACGGAAGATGATCAGCAAGTTCATAAATCAGTACATAAATATATATTTTTTTAATTGTATTATTAGGGCACTTTTCTTTTTTATGTTTTGCGGCACTTATAATTTCTTTAAATTTCTTATGTTTGTATATCCTGCAAATGGATACAGGAAATATATAAATATATTTAGGATATAAATAGTACATATATAGATAGATTTAGTTTATTGTATAAAACATTTAGAGTTGGTTTTCCGGCACATTGTAGTAGGTACAATTAGCTGTAGCCGATACTTTTTTTTATATTGCATTTCAAGATTGACCTCACTCCTCCTGGTGTTAAGTGGTAATGAGGGCCTAGGTTATGGACGACAAGTACAGCATAATAAATCTGTTACCGGACGTGTCGTCCTTACCTTGAAGGCTTGACCCCTGCTAATGTAGCACCCCCCAGGAGCTCTGGAAACCTAACTCGCACGCAGAAACACAACAACACAGAAGTGATTGTTATTTGGCTGCGGTCTTCTGTAAGGCGGAGGTATTTTACCAGTCGGGCCGCTCTAATTCGAGCGATGAATCGCTATACCCTAACTCTCTTAAATAAAAGTATGGAGTAAACAACGTTACTATGCCAATTCTGGTGACGCTGTATTTGTGTCGACTTGTAGGTAATGTCGTAGGTGGGCAGTATAGTTCGACACGGTCCCGGCACTGGTTCTCACGTGTACGGCGGGCACGACGAGCACCTCCCCGGGCCCGGCGCGCGGCGCGAGCGCGACCGGTCCCGGCACTGGTACTCACGTGTACGGCGGGCACGACGAGCACCTCCCCGGGCCCGGCGCGCGGCGCGAGCGCGACCGGTCCCGGCACTGGTACTCACGTGTACGGCGGGCACGACGAGCACCTCCCCGGGCCCGGCGCGCGGCGCGAGCGCGACCGGTCCCGGCACTGGTACTCACGTGTACGGCGGGCACGACGAGCACCTCCCCGGGCCCGGCGCGCGGCGCGAGCGCGACCGGTCCCGGCACTGGTACTCACGTGTACGGCGGGCACGACGAGCACCTCCCCGGGCCCGGCGCGCGGCGCGAGCGCGACCGGTCCCGGCACTGGTACTCACGTGTACGGCGGGCACGACGAGCACCTCCCCGGGCCCGGCGCGCGGCGCGAGCGCGACCGGTCCCGGCACTGGTACTCACGTGTACGGCGGGCACGACGAGCACCTCCCCGGGCCCGGCGCGCGGCGCGAGCGCGACCGGTCCCGGCACTGGTACTCACGTGTACGGCGGGCACGACGAGCACCTCCCCGGGCCCGGCGCGCGGCGCGAGCGCGACCGGTCCCGGCACTGGTACTCACGTGTACGGCGGGCACGACGAGCACCTCCCCGGGCCCGGCGCGCGGCGCGAGCGCGACCGGTCCCGGCACTGGTACTCACGTGTACGGCGGGCACGACGAGCACCTCCCCGGGCCCGGCGCGCGGCGCGAGCGCGACCGGTCCCGGCACTGGTACTCACGTGTACGGCGGGCACGACGAGCACCTCCCCGGGCCCGGCGCGCGGCGCGAGCGCGACCGGTCCCGGCACTGGTACTCACGTGTACGGCGGGCACGACGAGCACCTCCCCGGGCCCGGCGCGCGGCGCGAGCGCGACCGGTCCCGGCACTGGTACTCACGTGTACGGCGGGCACGACGAGCACCTCCCCGGGCCCGGCGCGCGGCGCGAGCGCGACCGGTCCCGGCACTGGTACTCACGTGTACGGCGGGCACGACGAGCACCTCCCCGGGCCCGGCGCGCGGCGCGAGCGCGACCGGTCCCGGCACTGGTACTCACGTGTACGGCGGGCACGACGAGCACCTCCCCGGGCCCGGCGCGCGGCGCGAGCGCGACCGGTCCCGGCACTGGTACTCACGTGTACGGCGGGCACGACGAGCACCTCCCCGGGCCCGGCGCGCGGCGCGAGCGCGACCGGTCCCGGCACTGGTACTCACGTGTACGGCGGGCACGACGAGCACCTCCCCGGGCCCGGCGCGCGGCGCGAGCGCGACCGGTCCCGGCACTGGTACTCACGTGTACGGCGGGCACGACGAGCACCTCCCCGGGCCCGGCGCGCGGCGCGAGCGCGACCGGTCCCGGCACTGGTACTCACGTGTACGGCGGGCACGACGAGCACCTCCCCGGGCCCGGCGCGCGGCGCGAGCGCGACCGGTCCCGGCACTGGTACTCACGTGTACGGCGGGCACGACGAGCACCTCCCCGGGCCCGGCGCGCGGCGCGAGCGCGACCGGTCCCGGCACTGGTACTCACGTGTACGGCGGGCACGACGAGCACCTCCCCGGGCCCGGCGCGCGGCGCGAGCGCGACGTCGCTGTAGGCCCGCACGGCGCGCGCGCCCGCCACGTGCGACCAGCCGCCGCGCCCGTGCTGGCCCTCGCCCTCGTTCGTGTTGCCGCCTACACAACAACAATACATCAATCAATATTAGACAACATCACATACATTGCTCCGATTCCGAGGTAAGTAGCTAAGCATTTGTGATACAGAAATCAGAAACAACGACGGTACCATAATACCCAGACCCGAGACAATACAGAAAAGTTCGTTTCCCATATTCGTACCGGGGACCGAACCCGGGACTTCAGAGATGGTGCGACGCCAAAGTCCGGCACTCGCCTCCCGGCTACGGAGGTCGTCATTACAACAATCTTATCATCGCCTCTATAATATTATTAGTCAGTATGTTGCTGATATTATCAGTAATATACGGAAAAAGTTCTACTATTTGAAACGGTACAAAGCTGAGGGGAAAGTGTTCGACAAAGAATTATTCAAATACTACAGGTGGCATGTTAAAAACTTGATAGATGAAGCGTATAGGCAGCACTTACTTCTGACTGAACAAAATATTATTAAAGATCCAGGCAAATTCTGGGAATATGTTAAAGATAGAAAGAATGAAAGGCGGCGCATGAACGTTTATTCTGTTGGAGGTATCGAAGTTATTGGCCAAAATGCAGCCGACGCTTTCGCAGACTATTTTAGTTCAGTGTTTCAAGACGAAGCACCTGCATTAGACCACACTGATGCGCTGCGTGCTGCGGATGGCCAGAATGATGCCACCTGCATTTCTATAAACTTGGTCGATAATGTCGGTCTTAAAGTTGCAGTGGGGCGACTAAAACCAAAATCTTCGGGTGGCCCTGATGGGATTCCTGTCTTCCTAGCAAAAGACTGCATATCCGCTTTTGAAAACCCGCTCCTGTACCTCTTTAATTTATCCCTGACAAATTGTAGATACCCACAAATTTGGAAAGTGTCCAGGGTCACTCCGGTGCCTAAGACTGACGATAGTAATGACGTGGTGTCATTTAGGCCTATTGCAACCCTATCTGTCTTTGCAAAAATGTTTGAGTCAGTGATAGTGATAGTCAACATGGTTTTCGAAATGCTCATTCTACCACTACAAATCTTGTCGCTTACATTGACCATGTATATGCCGAATTAGATGCTGGTAAGCAAGTCGATGCCGCCTACTTTGATTTTAAAAAGGCTTTTGACCTTGTCGACAATGATATTCTACTGCGTAAATTGGCAGTCATGGGATTTGCACCGAGATTGATTCAGTTTTTTTCAAATACCTCCGAGACAGGCATCAGTTTGTTAGAATAGGCAACTTTGTTTCTAATGACTATTTTAAGAGATCAGGTGTGAGTCAAGGTAGCACACTAGGTCCTTTGTTTTTCCTGATTTTCATAAACGACCTGCCGAATACTGTTGTGTCCTCTAAGTTTCTGCTATTTGCAGATGACCTCAAATTAAGTCTGGCTATAGACGACTTATTAGACTGTGAAGCTTTGCAAAGAGACATTGATGCGGTTTTGGCCTGGAGTACATTAAACTGTCTTCCATTTAATGTCAATATATGCAAAATACTAACATTCACTCGTAAACGCTCTCCAATACAAGTAGTATATAATTTATCTATCGCACCTCTAGAAAGGGTAAGTGAAATTCGAGACATAGGTTTAATTTTAGACATTAAACTTGACTTTCGTAAACATTTGACTAATATATGCAAAAAGGCTAGCAAAATGCTTGGATTTGTCATACGCACGTCATCTCAGTTTGACGGACTGGGAGTCGCATTGGTACTCTACAACGCCTATGTTAGAAGTACACTTGAATACGGTGCTATTGTTTGGAGTCCTCATGAAGAGAAATATACTCTAATAATAGAACGAATTCAGCGAAAATTTGCGCGTTGGCTGTATAAGAGGAAATATGGTTATTACCCTTACCTATTTCCTTTATTATTTGTGTCTGGTATGGTAGGACTATGTACCCTTAAACTTAGAAGGGCTATGCAAATGATAGTGCACTATTTGGCTATCTTGCGCAATAAGATAGATAGTCCAATAATTTTGAGCAGATTAGGGCTATGGACTCCCAAGCGTCTGTGCTGGGATGAGCAAGGGACCGTGGCCCCGCGGCCGCGCCTACTCCTGCGGCCCCAGACGCGCACCCGTTACGCCGCGCACGCACCCACCACCCGTGCTTTACGCCTGCTCGGGGATATGCTCGCTCATGACCACGAGTCTGACCTATTTGCTGACAGTTTTGGGCATCTTTGTTGCAAGGCCCTTGTATTTTTGACTTTTCATTTTGACATATTGTAATATTAATTAATCTTAAATCTTTATTAACCATTTGACATGAACATTTTCCTGTATAATTTGACCTCTTTCTATTTGACTTTTGTTATTACTGTTTGATATATGTGACTTACGTTTTGTTTTTTTATCTTCCTATGTAATATTGAAGTAAAATCTGAAATTAGCATGCCGGCGATTTGGGAACACTGTGAGTCAGCATGCATACTGTTGAAATAAATAAATAAATAAATAAACAAAACATCTATTAGACCAGGGCTGTCCAAACCATGGCCCGCGGCATGCATGCGGCCCGAGGCTTGAATTGTTGCGGCCCGCAGAATCTTTTTTATCTTCTATGTTTTAATACATTAATGAGCAAATTATTTTTCGCGCGAGGAATTTCAAATGTTTTGGGTATGTATTTGATCACGCCGCACACATCACTATTCAGTCGAGAACTCGAAATTCAGAAATCATATAACTAAATGCTGGACAGTGTGTGCAACGCTTTTACGCTTAAAAAACCTATATTAAAGAAATACGTTTATTTCTAAAAAAATTATACCATCTGACACTTCCCAACCAATAAAAACCGGTTGATTTAGGCAAAACGAAAACTCTGTAAGGCACATACCAAGCCATCCTCCACCGCCGCCGCCCCGGAGGCAGCCGCCCCCACCGCCCCCGAAGCCGCCGTGCGCTGATCCCGCACATGCTAATCCTCCCCCTCCGCCCTCGTGCATCGCTGCGCCCCGCACTGCTTCATGACCAGGGGTTACAGGGCCCGACCTGCCGATCCAGCCTCCACCTGCGCCTGTGAAATGGGCAAAGACATGGTTAAAACAATAGTTTAGTTAAGCTTGAATATTACATACTAGAATTCCCCGTATTTTTGCTCTGATTCTACTCTTCTATTGGTCACAGCATAATGTTTTTTAACCTCCTCGGTAAATGGAATATCTAACTCATCAATATTTTTTTCAATTGGAACAAGTAAGTAATTCCTCAGATTATCAAATTAAAATAAACTAACTCTTCAACTTCATAATATATGAGTATTAGTAAAGGTAGGTTTTAATATGTTTCAGAAGCAGATACAAACTAAAGTTACATAAGTAAGTTACATGTGTAGTTTAAAATATTCAAACTTGACAAATATCATAAAAAAATACTGTAAAATTTTGGCAAATATCTATCTAAAGCACGGTTTACAGTTTTAATACATGCGAAGTAACAGAGGTCTTAGAGGGACCCCACACTAGCGTCTTTCGAGCGTCAGCGTCTTGCCGCGCCGACGTTGTTTGGGCGTTGCGTCGACGCGGCGCCCGCTCAGCGTCGACGCGGCGCCCGCTCAGCGTCGACGCGGCGCCCGCCCAGCGTCGGCGCGGCGTTTAAGCGGCGCTTGCGCTGGGCGTCCTCCGCACATCGCGTTCGAGCGTCGCGCCGCGCTGACGTCATGTACAGTTATTTCGAAAATGGAAATGTAAGATTTGAATAACGCACAATATAATGTTTTATATTGCAGTGATAAATTAATGCTTTCAACTTGTAAAGGAAAAAATATATTTTACCTATTTGACACATGGCACGAAAAGGCATTTATTTTCTCGAAAACTAAAAGTACTTAATTGAAATGGGTTTCTTCGGCAATATGAGCTAGTATTTTAAGCTACATCCATATTTGCTATCAGCTAAAACAATTGAGTTGATCATTGTACTGTTGTCAAAATAAACGCTGCGCAGGCGTCGCGCCTGTGGAGCGCAGTTCTGGCGTTCGTCATTTCGACCGCGCCGCTGCGCAAGCGTTGCGTCGACGTCGCGTCGGCGTTGCGTGGGCGTCGACGCTCAAAGAACGCTAGTGTGGGGTTACGCTTAGTGTTGACCCTTGGGGAACCCTCATAAATAATCCGATTTTATTAGATTAACATAAACTTTTTGGGTTTTGTCATGTCCATATATAAATTATTAAGATGCAGATTAATTTAATGACTTCTTAAATATTTACCGTAGCTATATCACAAAAGTTTGATAAATTAACACTATCAAAAGCTTTAAAGTAGCAGACAAACTAATATTTGGGAACGTCAACCAAATTAAACTGCAGGTAAATACAGAACATAATTATTGCTTATCACGGCTCACTCTAAAGTTTCAAAAGTTTTAAGGAAACAGTAAAACGTTATCTCCCCTTGCTGTGTTGGAAAATATCTAAAATTCGCCAGTGCGACGTGATGCAGCAAAAATCTACTTCGAAAGTTGATGGCATTTTAAACTATATTAGTAGACATTGGTAAGGCATAGCGATTTATCGCTTCAATTAGAGCAGTGCGACTGGTGAAATACCGCAGCCAAATAACAATCACTTCGGTGTTGTTGTGTTCCTGCGTGAGAATAAGGTTTCCAGAGCTGGGGGAATGCTACATTAACAACAGGGGTCAAGCCTTCAAGGTAAGTGCGACAAGTCCAGTAACAGTTTTATTATGCGTACTTTTCGCTCTTAATTAGGACATCATGTGGGATGAGGTCAAACTCGAAGTGCAATATAAAAGCAAAAAAAATTAATAAAAAAATAGATATGTAAGCATGAACGTACCAGAAGTGCGTCCAGGTTGTCCGTACATGTAGCCGGACTCAGGCGTGGCATTTGTGTGAGCGCGCGCGTGCTGAGAGCCATCATCACGGAATGCGCCCACCGAAATACCGCCTCCGCCTCCCGCCACGAGGAGAGGGATCGGCTGCCCCTCTTTGTCCAGCTGGGAATAGACAATAAGGTTAAATGTGAGCTATAATGTTGTCTATTTTATCAGGTCACGTTCCCCGCGGTAGCCAAAAGTAGTCCGCTGAGAGCCGGTTTTCAACGCTAAACATTGCGGCAAACAAATGTGATTCATGTCTACCCCTTCAGGAAAAAGGTGTGACTGTATGTTCGTGTCTGTATGTACTTATGAGTTTTAATAATACAAGGTACAAGACACTGTAGATATTCAAATAAATTGAGAAGTTTTTAAGTCAAGTCCCTATGTACTTTTAATGAAAATTTAATTCGAACGGATCCTAATAATGAAAAATAATTAATTAAAAACACATCTTGGATTTGAAATTTGTCTTAAGTAATAGTCTACTAGTAACTAGTAAAATGGTATAAAGTAGTATCAAAAAATGTAATCCGACATTTTGTAGCGGCAGCCATCTTGGACTGATTTCTACCAATCACAGTTAAGAGTACTCTCGAGTAATTAATCTTTTAAACACAAAAAAAGAAAATCAAAAGTGTTTCACCGTAAGCTACGTTGCCACAGATACACAAAGACAGACATATACCTAAATCCAATAAGCCAGAGGAAAGGTCTTTCTTCAGCAGCTGCAGTATTTGTTAGTCTTTCTTCATCAGTCTCCTTTATTTTATTTTTTTCAATTCAAATTATTATTTTTTTATTCAAGTAGATTACATATAATAACACTTTCGAATCGTCAATATAAAGCAAAGTGATTCTACTTAGTTGTTAGATTTACTTTAGCTGCGGTAAAGCACAAGCTAACTCCACCCACCAAGAAGACGTAAGTGGCTCCCCCGCCGCCACCACCTCCGTCTGTCACGTGTGTGTTCCGCACCTCGTGAGTCTTGCTGGTGAACACCACCAGCGAGTCGTTTTGCTTCTTGGAGCATTCCTGGCTCTCCTGAGCTGATAGTGTCTGCGAAACATAATTGGTACTGTAATATTATTCAACTAACAAAGTTCTGTGAAAATTCTAATGAAATCCTGTTGATTTCTGGAAATCGATAGGTTTTTTTTCAATGTTTGTATAAAACTACAAAAAAGGTACTAATGTTTGAAGAGGTTGTAAGGGCTTTGCACGGTATCAGAAAAAAAATTTTGGTTAACCAATTTTGGTCTACTATTTATATTTGAAAATATATTTGAATTATTGTTTGTTAAATGAAGAGTTGCTTTTTAAATATAGGCGTTACAGGTTAGCGTTGTTCAATTTCCTAGCCTTGTGGGCGTATTACTGGGTTATGCCGGTAAATAAGAACACTTGGATGATACACAAATCACAATATCTGACTAGGCAGGTAGGATACACAACGGTCCACGACAGTTTCTGAAGACGTGTTCACTGCTCGGCGATCGTAACCAAAGTGAGCGATGCCCAGCTCGCCGCCGTAGACTCTGTAAACCTGTCCCGTCGCTCACAATAGCCACTTGGTGGCGCTAGTGTTGCTATTTCCGACATTAAATGCAAAACAGCAAAAAAAGTAATAAAACGAATTGAGGTATTTTTTATTATTTTTTAATACAATATCTATTATTGTTATACATCATTGAACTGGAACTATCAAAAAAAAAAAAGTATCTCAATTTTTTTTTTCTTTTGTTTTCACGTCCTGTAAAATAAAGGTATTTGGGATTGCGTCTGTTTTGCATTTAATGAGCCATATATTAAATCGTTTTAGTACTGCTTGCCCCAGCGAATCATCTTCATTCTACTAAAGCCGTATGTAAGATCAGTAAAAGTAAATCGTATTAGAAGCATCCTCACCTTTTTGCAGGCGTTCAAGCCTTGCTGGCCTATTAACATGTAGACGTGTTCGCTGCGGTGGAGCTCGAATAGGCCGCGCGCCTGTGCCCCGTGGGACACCCCTGCCCACGCCGACCCCAGGCCTCCGGACGCGCCTATGGCTATTATACTGTGGACAAATAAATAAATTAATAAATATTGGACAACATCACATACATTGCTCTGATTCTGTGGTAAGTAGCTCAAGCACTTCTGATACAGAAATCTGAAACAACGACAGTACCACAACACACAGACCCGAGACAATACAGAAAAGTTCGTTTCCCATATTGACCCGACCGGGGATCGATCCCGCCCTCTCGCCTCTCGGCTACGGAGGTTTTCAAAACATATAGTTAACGAGTTAAACAATATAAAGGTGTGCTTTTAACATGCTTAGAGTATTTCAACAACGATGAACATAGAATAATTATCATAAACAGTGTTGTAACGGAGTTCCGTATCCGTAACCGAAATGATCGGATATCCGAAATAAAATAAGATCCGAAACCGAATCCGATATAAAAGTTTCAGATAGTTTCAGATAGGGCGGAGTCTAAATATATAGTGTTCAGTAAATTCAACGTGTTGTGGGTAGTTTTTGTATAAGAAATAATCATAATCATATACAAAATAGAGTAGCTCTAAAAACCTACAAAGTAAAATTAACGCCAAATCATTTATATTCTTATTTGCATTTCTACACTTCCATGAAAATCTGATATCCATAACCGATACTATCGGATAATCCGATATAATTTCAAATCCGTAACCGTGACCGAAACCGATATAATATTTTAGATATATCCGTATCCGAAATTATATATCTGTCGCAGTCATCTGGTTTAATCAGCTATTTCATTGGATCACTAGCGCGTTCATTGAATGACGACGTTTAATTGAATGACTAAAGGACAACTCGTCAAATTGTTTAATATAACGTTCAACTTCTTGACTGAACGTTATTTAGCATAGTCGTTGAATGGTATATAGCTGACTTTGTAATGTTTGATTAAGGTGACTATAAGTTCGCAACTTAAAAGATAGAACTTTAGATAAAAAAATGAGGACATGACATAACACATCTAAATAAGAATTTTTATTATGTTTTAACAATTTTAAGTGTTAAGACACTTAGGCTAAAAAGATATCATATTTTTTCAAAAGTACTGTATTAAAAATTGGGGGAAGAGGAAAAGGTTGGAAACTCAATTTCACTCAAAAAATATCAACACAGTGTTAATCGATTAGATCTGTACCAGCTGCTTGACGCCATCTTTGTTTTGATCAGCACTAACGCCGCAGTGGAAAAAAAATGTACTAAATTACAATCACCTGACTGATTTTACGTCCGCTATGTTCAAAGGCTTGAGTGAGGCTTGTTCATTCAACGTTCGGCCTAGTCATTCAATTAAACGTCGTCATTTAATAAACGCGCTAGTGATCCAATCAAAAAGCTGATTCAACCAGATGACTGCGACATATCCATAACATCCCTGATCAGAAACATCAAAAATCGCTTCTATGATGTTGTGTTCCTGCGTGTGAGTAAGGTTTCCAGAGCTCTTGGGGGGTGAGGTCAAGCCTTCAAGGTAAGGGCGACAAGTCCAGTAACAGATTTATTGTCGTGTACTTGTCGCCCTTAAGCTAGGACTTCATTATCACTTAACATCAGGTGGGATGAGGTCAATCTTGAAGTGTAATATAAAAAAAGGTACTCACGTGTACAGCCCTTCAGCGGGTACTTCCCACACTTGCACTCCCTGCAGTGGCGGGTTTTGTATGACGGATACGGTGACAGGCGTGTTATTATACGCCGCGTCGCACATCGTCTGGTTGGGACCGGTGCGACCCGTCGCGCCGCACGTTGTGAACCGGTAGACTGTAAATAAAGGGTTAAAGACTAATAAAACGGTTAAAAAAAATAGGTTGTCTGTAAAGTCGGTTTACAGACGGTAGTTACGTTGAGCTGATCGCTCGGGTCGATCATGCCTCTCTCTCATTCGTGCCGTGCTCTCGCTTGTGGAAATAAGTTTTAGTTTATTATAGACTAGCTGTGCTAGTGACTTCGTTGGCGTAGACTACAGAGGTTTTCCAGTTTTTTCCCGCTACCTCCCGTTCCCGTGGGAGTTTTGCAATATCCTGTTGCAACTAAGCTTTAAGTTTACTAAGGTACCTGCATGCCAAATTTCAAGCGTCTAACTTAAACGGTTATGTTTTTTCCCCTAATTCCCGTTCCCGTGGGAATTTCGGAAATTCCTTTCTTAGTGCACCTTTACGGTATCTAAGCTACGTCCTTTACAAATTTCAAGTGCCTACGTTTAGCCGTTTAGGCTGTGCGTTGATATGTCAGTCAGTCAGTCAGTTTTACCTTTTATGTATTTAGATGTACCACAATTATAGCGTTTTTTGATGCAGCGTTAGTCGCCGTACCTACTCTGTGTCAGGTTTCCGAAGAATACCAGTATACTGAGTGACATATACTGAGTGGAGACCTTTTAGGTACCTACTACGTTAGTTCCTCCACACTGCTTAATTTAACTATGTATAAACAGTATGTACCTAATAAATATGTTTCTTTCTTTCCAATTAAAGGTTTAATAATACTGTATCAGACCAGTACTATAAAAAAAGTAGGTTGTCTGTAAAGTCAGTTGATAGCTCGAGCCGATGCCTCTCTCGTTAACACGACAATGAGCGTAACGGGACATTGACGTCATCTTATTCGTGCATGCAGCGGGTAGTATCAAGTTACTAGACGTTGTCACGTCAAAAAAATAAAAAAAATACGTATGATGATTAGGTAAAAAACATATGTTAGTTTTTTTCTTATAGATTTTTAAAAAACAAGGAAAACGTATTTTTTGTATCGAAAATAAATAAAATATTTGATGATACAGCGCCATTTAACCGCCGTGTATTTTATATATTTAAAATATTGAGAGAATAAAAATATTTATTTAGTGATATATAATAAATAACACTAGCTGTGCCCGCGACTTCGTTCGCGTGGACTACATCCTTTAATGGTCGGTTTTTCTCCCATCTCCCCTAATATTCGGAACAAAAAGTAGTCTATATTTTAATCAAAGCTTCGAGCTATATTTGTGACAAGCGTAATATCTCTAACTTAAAAAAACCATCATCTTCCCATATAAACTTTCAAAGGTGGTATTGCCCCCATTTCCCCCTCCCTTATTTTCTAACAAAAAGTAGCCTATATCCGTTCTTGAGGTTCAACGCATACCTATACCAAATTTCATCAAAGTCGGTTGAGAGGTTTAAGCGGGTAAGCGTAACAGACAGACAGAGTTAGTTTCGCATTTATAATATTAGTAGGGATTTTATAGTTTTTTGTTTACGTCGTTAAGACCTAATTATTTACATTTCCATTTATACGTATTTTTTAATATACTATATGTATGTACATATGTATATGTACTTAAATTTTTGGTACTAAACCAATGACAGTGAAAAGTTTGCAAAGACCTAAAGGGTCAGAAGTTGCAAACATGCAACATGAGGATTCCATGCAACATAGGAGGCCAATATCAAGTTTAAGCTCCTTTCAAGGCGTAATCGGGTAATAATAATTATAAATAAATGCGCCAGACCACCACACCAATCACCTGGTCTCAAGCTAAGGTCTCAAGGGGAACCTTGTACTATGAGCACCAGACGACGGATACTAACTGGGGGCGTCAACCCAGCACACCCAGACCTAAGTCAATTTATAATAGTTCGATTTCCAAATTGACCTGACCGGGAATCGAACCCGGGACCTTTCGCGCTATGGCCGCCTACTTTAGCCACTGTGCCACCGTCTGAAGCAAGTTATCCACGTGTGGCTTGACACTCGATGCGCGTTTTAATGCGGTTCACTTTATAGATTACCAAAAGATATGTTATACAAACGAAAACCAGATTTATTGCCTCTGTAATAATTGTTTTCAAAAATTTTAATGCTAAATAACCGTAGTAGGTATAGACAAACAAAATTGATATGTGATTTCCGAAGTTTTCTCCCTAAAACACTTACAGGTCTTGTCTTTGAAAGACTTGTGGGGCGTGGTCTTCTCGTCAAACACCGGATTGTAGTAGTTGTAGTCGCCCAGCTCTTCAGGGTCTATGTTGAGGCCGAAACACTCCGGCGCCATCGAGAAGTCGTCGATGGCAGAGTCCGAGTAAATACGCATGCCCATGCGAGTCTTGAACTGCAAGTAGTATCTGTGGACAAATGTCTGGTTAAATGGCTTCTTGAGGGTAGAACTACTGCTTATTTGAGCTACTATAGTCTAATGTGCACTGCATACATGCTGGGAAGGTAAGGTAAGTAGGTAAGAGAGGTAGGCATAACGATTTGTCGCTCGAATTGGAGCAGCCCGACTGGTGAAATACCTCCACCTACAGTAGACCGCAGCCAAATAACAATCACTTCTGTGTTGTCGTGTTCCTGCGTGTGAGTAAGGTTTCCAGAGCACTTGGGGGGTGCTACAGTAGTCCTAGTCCTACTTAACTACTTACTCATTGTTCTAATTTTGCAAACAGCTTCATCTTGAAATAGACATTTGTTTTGCATATCAGTTTGAGAGTCATTCATCGAGTGTTTTATAAAAGATATTTATTTTATTTATTGATTTTCTATATCCCTACTAATATTATAAATGCGAAAGTAACTCTGTCTGTCTGTCTGTCTGTGTGTCTGTTACGCTTTCCTGCTTAAACCTCTCAACCGATTTTGATGAAATTTAGTATAGGTATACGTTGAATCTCAAGGACGGGCATAGGCTACTTTTTATTAGAAAATAAGGGGGGGAGGGGGGTAATACCACCTTTGGAAGTTTATATGGAAAAATGTTTATTTTTGAAGTTAGAGATATGAAATTTGGCACAAATATAGTTCGAAACTTGGATTAATTGGAAAATAGGATTTGTCTGGAAGAGATCGCTTTCTAGCGATAAGACCGCCTGAATTGTACTATAATCAATCTGTAAAAACGATTTCTGTAAAGTTTTGTGCAATAAAGTATATCTATCTATCTATTAAAATATAGACTACTTTTTGTTTCGAATATTAGGGGAGAAAGGGGTAAAACCGACCATGAAAGGATGTAGTCCACGCGAACGAAGTCGCGGGCACAGCTAGTAATTTATAACTATCCGTTACTTCAAATCGAATCGTCCAAATGTTGGAATTGGGCATACCTTAGTGGAAAATGTAAAAATACGTGTCTCACAGTTTTTGGTAATGGTCCTCTTCCCTTACAGAGATGAATAAAGAAGAACTGAAGTTATAGTTGTTTCCAATATCCTTACCTCCTAGTGATGTTGGGGAGGAATATGGAGGCCTTCAGCCAGTTCTCCCCCCTGTCCTTAGTGGAGAACCACACCGAAGTGCTGTGGTTGCTGTTGGGAGTCAGCTCAACCACGTCCACGCTCAGGGACCCGTAGTTCCTACCGTTTTGTTGGTAGTAGAACCGTATCTGTGGAAAATTTAATAGATGAAGCCTTGGAAATAAATAAATGTCACATGTGATGTATGTACACTACTGTACAGTCTTATTCACTGTGTATGTCGAGGTTTCTAGATTTAATATGTATGTCGAGGCTATTTTGTAGAATTTCGTTCAGATATTAATGGTAACTTGTAGTGTATGGAACTTATTGACATTTTTAACTGTTCAGAAGTATTTGGCCACTTTGTCTGCTCCAATATATCTGACGGCGACTGTACCTAAGTGATGTTGCCCAATATTTTATCGACCTGATTTCGAAGTAGCACCTGCGTAATGGAAACCAGAAATTTGGTGGTACCAAACATACTTTGGAGTTCGAAATTAGTTCCTATGGCAAATAATTAAGGTCTACACTTGTTAGATATGCTTTTGACTGTTCAATAACTCGTGCTAATAACGTACAAAATATAAATTTCGCTCACCATACAACAATTGTAGTACTTAGATGTGTGGTTCCCGTGGACTTTAGGCGGCGGATTGAAGATAACCGTCTTCATGACGGCTGTGGAGGCGAAGTCAGCTCGCTCCTTGTTGGGTCCCGTCACGTTCATGTTCACGAAGAAGTAGTACCCCACGCACTGGGAGTGGCTGAAGTTCATGTGCGCGGGGAAGAGGGGGGGCATCACGGGCGTGGGAAATGTAGCGGGGGGGCCGCACGTGTGGTCGTAGTTCGGCCCCGTCTTGTCCGTGGGAGTGGGGCCGTTGTGCCTCGACCATTTTAGGATTGGCCTGTGAAATTGTGTTCAAATTAGTAATAAAAAAAATGTCCCTAGTCACTTCCAAGTGGCGGTGCCAAGAAGACTCCCTCTTTGTATGGCCAGACTTATTCTCTGGTGAAGGGAAAAGCCAGCCTTCTGGTCTCCCGACGCATATATATTTTTAGTTATTTAGTTAGTAAGATAGTGTTCATTGATTTTATGTTATTTTAATGCATTTTAGTCAGTAAAACCAAGAATAAATAAAGAGTTTCTTATATTCAAATGAATCAGTAAATAAAAACGTGTTTGAGTTATTTACACACGATTATCACCGACTAACGAATACTTAATATAGCTTTTCAATGCATTGGCCTATACCAGTTTTTGGGTTGGCGAGTTAAGTATCATTTTTGCGTACATAATCGAACGCTTGATCTCATGGATTCTTGTCATCTTTAAATAATACTTGTGATACTGGATAGTCATGAGAGTAACACTTAAAAAATAAATTAGGTGTGCACTTACTGTGGTACATTTTCGAATCCACAGCTGTCTTGCTCGAAGTTGCAGTAGGAACCATACGGCATTTTGTCTGAAAAGGTAAATAAATAAATAAATGTTGGACATCATCACATACATGGCTCTGATTCTGTCGTCAGTATTTCAAGTAACTTGTGTTACAGAAATCAGTAACAACAACATTACCACAACACACAGACCCGAGACAATATAGAATCGTTTCCCATATTGACCCGACCGGGGATCGAACCCGGGACCTCAGAGATGGCGCGACGTTAAAATCCGGCCCGCCCGCCTCTCAGCTACGGAGATCGTGAAATCGGAGGTAACCTTAATACTCGTAATATAAAGATCTCAACGATTTCGAAAACATTCCCTTTTTTTTCATTAATTTGCGAACACAAATCGTTCGGTAGAACAATATACCAACTTGATTATGCATATAGGATCTACACCATTAATTAATGGACTCCCGCCGCATACACGGACTTTCTTTAAACCTACATACTAAAGATATAATCCCAAAATTCAGTAGAAAATTTACAAAATACTTTGAACAGTAAATAAATAAATAATAGACAACATCGCATATGTGCATTGTTCTGATTCCATTATAAGTAGCTTAAGCACTTGTTTTATAGAAATCAAAAACAACGATGCTACCACAACACCCAGACCCGAGGCAATATAGATCAAATCGTTTTCTATGTTGACCCGACCGGGGCTTGCACTTCAAAATTGCCCTCATGTTACCTGATGTTAAGTGGTATTGAGCTTAAAGGTGACAAGTACAGCATAATAAATATGTTACTGGACTTGTCGCCTTTACCTTGAAGGCTTGACCCCTGCTACTAATGCAGCACCCCCCAGGAGCTCTGTAAACCTTACTTACACGCAGGAGCATAACAACACAGAAGTGATTGTTATTTGGCTGCGGTCTTCTGTAAGGTCGGAGGTATTTCACCAGTCGGGCATATATTAAGGTTACTTACCACAATTTTGGTTTTCGTCGATCCCATCGTCACAGTCCTTGACTAAATCGCAGATGCGCTGCAGCTTGATGCATGAATCTTTCTGTAATTAAAACAATGTGTAAATCAGGGATTTTATGGATATGGCTACGGAACCCTAAAACGTTTTAAATAAGTACTTAACGTTCACGATCACTGCACACTAAACTGAAATTTGTCAAAGTTGCACATCTGTATTCTACTTAATCTTGATTTATGATTTGTTTACATCTAATAGGGCAATAAGTTTTAGTAGGTATTATTGACTAAACTGTTGTAATTTACTAACATAATTTAAAATAATTATATTTATACTCAATTTAATTTAATTGTATTTAAAAAGTTTGTTTGCTCACCAAGCGATTTGTTATAATGTACGTGTAAACACGTTTAGGACTACAGTTCTGTTTATAAGTTAAGCTGGAATGTCTGTATATGCAATAACTAGCTGTGCCCGCGACTTCGTTCGCGTGGACTACATCCTTTTATGGTCGGTTTTACCCCTTTCTCCCCTAATATTCGAAACAAAAAGTAGTCTTTATTTTAATCCAAGTTTCGAGTTATATTTGTGCCAAATTTCATATCTCTAACTTCAAAAAGAAACATTTTTCCATATAAACTTTCAAAGGTGGTATTATGTTACTGGACTCCCATCCCCACCTTATTTTCTAATAAAAAGTAGCCTATGTCCGTTCTTGAGATTCAACGTATACCTATACCAAATTTCATCAAAATCGGTTGAAAGGTTTAAGCAAGAAAGCGTAACAGACGGACAGACAGACAGACAGACAGAGTTACTTTCGCATTTATAATATTAGTAGGGATTCGGTTACGGTTACGGTCCTTATTTTATTTCGGATATCCGATCGTTCGAGTTACGGATATGGAGCTCCAAAACAACACTAGTGTAAATACTAGCTATCCATATATCATAAACATACATCCAGACTATCATTTATTATATTTTTTATTTGTTTATTTATAAACTTAACTGCATAAAAAAGGTACAAAGGTTGGACTTCATGCAAAAAGCATTCTCACCAGTCAACCCTTGGTTCATGCAGATAGTTATGGGTGATATTAGAAGGATTAAACTGGACGGATAAAACCATAGTGTAATTTAAATATTGGTGTACCAAATGGGAAAACGCCGGTAAAGTCATCGCATAATGCTCGGTTCCAATATTAAAAAACGATCCGTTCTAGTTACGTATAGTTATAAATTATACGAGGCGTAATCTAAAAACGACAGACAGACGAGTGATTATAGTTGATATGGAAAGTAAATTTGAAATTAGAATTAACGACTCGTAGCAAAACGGATAGATAGATTGATAGCACAAAACTTTACAGAAATTGGTTTTACTGATTAATTATTGCACAATTTAGGCGGTCTTATCGCTAGGAAGTGATCTCTTCCAGACAACCGCATAATCATTTTTTAACACATTACGAATCGTAAAATATTGAAACTGGGCATAAAACAACCACGCGACGTCTTTTAAAGAATCTCGACCGTCTATACTTACGTTCATGATCTTGCATTTGAACTGGCCATCGAGGCACTCGCCGTTGAAGAACGGCGGCTCGGGCAGGCAGTCCACCATCCGGATGTTGTCCACGGCGATGTGGGGCAGCGCCTGGTAAGGGTTCACCAGCGCCGGGCGGGTGATCTCGATCATCACCCGGACTTCTTGAAGAACACGCCCGACCAGAAACTGGAGAGGGTACCATCTGAAAGAGAAGGGCTTTGTTAGGAATCCCAATATGCTGGAACTAAATGCAAGGTCTGAAGTCCCATAAATATTGAAGGGCGTTCAAGTCTGAAGATTAGCTCCCTTTTAATTTTTTCGAAGGGGGAATGCCTACCGCACCGTCACTTTCCGCGTGGAATAGAGAGTGGTGTTTCGGGCTCACACTGATTAAAACCCCCTCGATAGTCAACGCTGCGCAATTGTGGGAGAGTCGGGAGCCTTTGCGGATTCTATGCAGGATTCCCTACTGCGCTTACCGCTAAGCCAGCACACCTATCGGCCGTAGTTAGCCAGGGCACTTGACACGCCCAACCCCTCTAGACCGAGTTCACGAACGCCTGAACGTCACCGGTCCCAGCAGCTGATCTGCTGTGTGGCCTCGTTGCCAAACGCAACGAATATTTTTTAGAGTGAAATGCCTTTTCGAACCATATCGCTTCCTTGGGGACGGCAGCGGACTACCCGAACTAAAATCTCCCTCCACACTCTCATAGCCTTTGGTCAGAGCCATGGGAAAATGGTAGGTAGGTATACACCATAACTGCTATGGGGACATTAGCTTCCTTCGGATAGCTTGCTTAAGGAGCAATGTTTTATAGGACCACAAAGCGAATGAGGGTAACAGAATTTTAATTTATAGAGCTAAAGAGCTTTACTGTTTGATGCCTTGCTTTACCATTTTTAAATCGTACCTGTGATTGAAGATTTATGTATTGATGTCTCTTTTTTAGTTCTTTTTTTTTCCAAGTATATTACATTTCATTTATTTTGCAGGTAGGTAAGTATACTTACTCCTCGAAGTTATTCCCTGCGACTTCCTGCAGTATCCACTGCACTTCTGACTTGACGGCTTCTGAGATGAGCCTGATGCTAGCGTTCTGCATCTTGCCCTGGTGAAGCTTCACTTCGAACTGTGGTGACAGAAACATGTAAATAACTATCAGGAAGCATCGCATAACATTGGCAAAGTAGAGTAGAATAAAATAGAATAATTGTTTATTTAGAACACAATATAAAACAATACAGCAAAAGAAAGTTAAGAACAAACAAAATATGTGCTAAAACGCTCCCAGCTCAGCAATATGTCATTACACCCGTTATTGAGTCTCGCGCACAGATTTAATAAATATACATATCTGCTCTCTATTAATAAGAAACTTATATATCTGGCCTGGATGGGGGTGGGGGCCTGGAGATCTTGTTACAACAAGCCTATTTGTAGGCTTAGGTTCAAGCTCCAGTCTTCCATAGAGTGGTGGTTGCTTACACGATAATGTATTGTAATTTACTCTGCTGTTAAATTGTATTACGATCTAATATATGTATAAAAAAAAACATAAGTAAGTTTAGTCATAAGTAAGTTTGTTTAAGTATGTTTAAAAAGTGGTGCTCATTGCCACTATTTTGTGGTAGAAAATAAACGTTATTTTTATTTTTTATTCTATTTTAATAATTATTGTATCTGTGGCCTTATGGCGCTGATTTTCAGTGCTCACCTAAGTAGCTTAAGCATAAGTATATAGTTCTCACTCATCACGAAATCTCAGTAACTAAAAAGCCTGTAAAACTTGACATTTTACGGAATTCAACCTCTTAAAAATAAACCTGTAGTTAAAAGTTCGAAGCTATGATTTTGAGTCAAGAGACTTGAAATTTAAAATGTATGTATGCTCTGCTATTTGGTGTGGAGGTGTATCAATGTTTTAATTAATCTTTAAATATTAATTTCATTAGGATTAGCACATTTTAGAATACAACTGTAACTCGACGCGTGCTAAGTCGCTGTGTTATCTTTGTTTCCAACGTGTCACACAGTAACCTGTTACACCGTGACTCGTTGGGAAAACTTTGTACTGTGACAAGTTGGGATACCATTCCAAAATTATATCCCAAGTTAGGATTCTGAACCAATCATATTGCAACACGTTAGGCCAACCTCTTATCTTATGAATATTTTCAATGACATTAGTGCAATATAAAAAGACTTACCTTGCAAAATTCCCAGAGTCCTCTGAAGACCGGTGATTTGATCACCATGTTCTCCATTCTGGGATCCACGGGTAGGTACAAGAAGTGACCTGGAAGTAAACATAAAATATTACATTTATTGAATCAGTACTTTCAACAAGAAGGAATGAAGAAACCAAGTGCTGGACATTCTCTCTGTGGTCTCCGAAAAGTAACAAAATCATATAAACTAAATATGTACTTCAAATCGGCCTTACAGTCATTTCGAGACAGATTTTTATTTCAAAACCTTCCTGTGGTGATGAAGAGAGTCGCCCTAGAGCAGTAACCCCTTCATTTAAGGGTGTGAGCCCTCCGCTCCATCACAAGCTTGGACAAATTAAAAAGGCCATTTGCGGCTATTATCTATGTCAGTTAGGGAAAAAAAGAAAACGTCGTGGTTCGGTATTCGCATACTTTAAGACTTCTATCTAATCGATCATCAAAAAAAAACTAACCTAATTAATATGTTGGCCACAAATTTAATAAGTGAGCCACTTGAGCTTAGGCGAATTGTGGCTGTCAGTATTTCTGTCGCCCAAATTAATAAAAAAGTTGCCTGTGCAATTATTTCTCATACTTCAATAACTTGTATGCAGATCTACAACTAGATAAAAGCGTTTCAAGATGTTTATACTAATGTCTTTTCGTACAAATATCACCCTTAATAATTAAATACGCTACTAAAAGTCACTATTTCGCGCAGACGAAGTCGCGGGCACATCTAGTAATGAATAATAAACAGCAGACACTGGCACAGTTTATTTAGCGCCATTGTGTATTTGTTGTTCCGAAGCAGACGGAGCCGCGCGGCGCAGCTGTCTCGTTTATTTGTGTCAGTTGAACGCAAATAGCCGTAGAGTCCGCGGTAAATCACGACGGAGCTAGTGGAATGAACTCCGACACAGTCACAACAAATGCAGTCAGGCAACTCTATACTAATATGCTCAGACACAGTCACAACAAATGCAGTCAGGCAACTCTATACTAATATGCTCAGACACAGTCACAACAAATGCAGTCAGGCAACTCTACACTAATATGCTCAGACACAGTCACAAGAAATGCAGTCAGGCTACTCTATACTAATATGCTCAGACACAGTCACAACAAATGCAGTCAGGCAACTCTATACTAATATGCTCAGACACAGTCACAACAAATGCAGTCAGGCAACTCTATACTAATATGCTCAGACACAGTCACAACAAATGCAGTCAGGCAACTCTATACTAATATGCTCAGATTTCATAATCAAATTAAAACATGTCTCATAATAAGGCTTATTACACTGTACAAGGTTTTTAAATTACAATAATATGTGGAAATAATGTATTGTTTTGCAGTTGGACTGATCCTCTGATATATTTTTGTTTGTTTGCGTGCTATGTCGTCAATTATCTAAGTATATTTATATTTTTAAAGAAGACATCTATTGCTTTTCTTGCAGTTAAAATATTATCTAATAATATAAAATAACATACTAATTTTTAAAGCTCAGGGTTTGAACGCGCTTATCTACTGGTTTGAATTGAAAACTAATTTAGGCTTTGTTATTGGAAATCGCACCTACTGATTGCAAACAGAAGGAGCGAAGAATAAGTGTTAAATGTGCTAAATATTACGGGATAGTACGCGAGCGAAGCCGCAGCGTGCCGCTAGTCAATACTTATATTTGGAAGTGGAAATATTCTGCATTGAACAGATTCCGATACTTCTGAACCGTCTTGAAGCATTATTTTACCGTTGGAAAGCTACATTATCCCCAAATAACCATAAACTATTTTTTTTTATAGTAGCGCAGTATATTGGCTCCTCCCAGCCTGATGGTAAGCAAGAGAGGAACCCACATCGCGATGACAACAGATTTGATATCGAAATATCCTATCCAATAGCATCGCCATACTGGCCCGCAAGATGTTTCTTCACGCTCCTTTTGAACGAATTCATGTCAAAGGAAGGAGGAAACACATGAGCCGGCAACGAGTTCCACTTCTTTATGGTCCGGCAAAGATAAGACTTACCGAACTGTTTAACTAACTACAACAACAACTAACTATATTACACTAGTCGCCCACCGCGGCTTCGCATGCGTTCTATGCCAATTTTGTCCTCATTTTCCGATTGATTCTTCGGTCCTATACGTCACAACGTGATGTTATATAGCCTAAAAGCCTTCCTCGATAAATGGACTATCTAACACAAAAGAGATTAGTTCTTTCAAAACAAACATACACACAAACTCTTCAGCTTTATGACATTAGTATAGTTTTTCTAATCAATCAAACAATCAATTTTTTTATTTGTCAAACGTAGTTCTTACTGATAATATGTTACAATATGATTAGTATCACTATGTCTTGCCTCATTTTGGTGTACAAATATTCAGTTAGACACATATTAAGAATTGTAAGATAAGCATTAGAATTAATAAATTGAAACTAAAATTAAAATCGGTCTGTTGGAAACTCCGTATACCTAATATAATATATTATACGAAGAGTATAATAGGCCTTATATTTCAACAAAATAAGTAGTTGCTTACGGAATAAAATGAAAATTAGCGTCTTTTATCTTGATTGGTAATTTATTATAGACTAGCTGTGCCCGCGACTTCGTTCGCGGGGACTACATCCTTTCATGGTCGGTTTTACCCCTTTCTCCCCTAATATTCGAAACAAAAAGTAGTATATATTTTAATCCAAGTTTCGAGCTATATTTGTGCCAAATTTCATATCTCTAACTTCAAAAATAAACCTTTTTCATATAAACTTTCAAAGGTGGTATTACCCCCATCCCCCCCTTATTTTCTAATAAAAAGTAGCCTATGTCCGTTCTTGAAATTCAACGTATACCTATACCAAATTTCATCAAAATCCGTTCAGCCGTTTAGGCGTGAAAGAGTAACAGACGGACAGACAGACAGACAGACAGACAGAGTTACTTTCGCATTTATAATATTAGTATGGAAGTATGGATTTTTGGAGCCATGCCAAATAAACTATTTCTTTTAGTGCAGTCTTAGTTCCGGGTGCACTTAATTTGTTGCCATGACGCCTGCTCTTTTTTAACTGACCGTCGGATATTGGGTACCTATCCTATTCCTAATACATTGGGTATTACTGTACAGTGAC
This sequence comes from Glyphodes pyloalis, assembly GCA_037074685.1. NCBI lineage: Eukaryota > Metazoa > Arthropoda > Insecta > Lepidoptera > Crambidae > Glyphodes > Glyphodes pyloalis. Next base: position 3,580,369 of record JAYKKO010000020.1, read on the forward strand.
TTACTGTAACACTGGACTGTCCGATTGAAGCAGCTGAATGAAACGCCAGTGGTTTGCTTGCCTGGGTCCCTACGATCATGCTAAATGGCTCATATCTTCCTAGATCTTCTAGAGTGCTCCTAGCACTGACATCGGCACGTCAAGAGAAATACTTGGTGTACGATATTAGGTCATATGCGAATCACATAAGAATGGTACAAAATCCAAAGTGTATATTCGTGACGTGCTTTTGCCTGTTTCTTGTAAACTAGTGTAGAATATGTCGAAAACTGTTTTTTTTTATATTGCACTTCAAGATTGACCACATCCCGTCTAATGTTAAATGGTAATGAGGTCCTAGCTTAAGGGTGACAAGTACAGCATAATAAAGCTGTTACTGGACTTGTCGCCCTTACCTTGAAGGCTTGACCCCTGCTACTAATGTAGCACCCCCCAAGAGCTCTGGAAACCTTACTCACACGCAGGAACACAACAACACAGAAGTGATTGTTATTTGGCTGCGGTCTTCTGTAAGGTGGAGGTATTTCACCAGTCGGACTGCTCCAGTTCGAGCGATAAATCGCTATGCCCTGCCTCTCTTAAAAACTTATTATCGAAGGTACATTAATAAAATTTATATTTAATTCAACAGTTAGATTCTAAAAAAATTAAGTCACATATGAAGAGTCCAATGCAATAATGATAAACGTCCTTTGTTTTTTGTTTCGAGATATTTGCATAGGATATTTGGGTGTTAAGTTTTTAAATGTTGTCCAAAATTCAGCCTTATTGCCGTGCTAGGCGTGTAGTCAAATATCAGTAACGGTTTTATCTCAGGACTGGAAGCAATATTTCCTAGTTAGTAAACGAAATTACTAGCTGCATTTATAAAGTGACCGAATGACGTTGATCACATAGAAATTAATATTTTGGACATTCATCATTATTGCCGTGAATCCTTCATATTTTTTCTTTCATCACGAACTAAACAATGATTTACTAAGAAAAATTGCGTTAAAAATATCGTGACATCACCAATTCGGACAGTTTTTACGAATTTGTATTATAATCTATTTTTATTTATCTGTAGAAGTAAACTTACGTTGTCATTGTATTTAAAAGTGTAACTGACTGCGGATTTTAATTTGCATAATGTTTATTTTTTTAAAACGCTTTCGAAGTGAGTTGGTAACGATTATGAGAATTAAAAATTGCTAGATCCATCATCGGATCCTAATAGACCCCCAGATGCAGATGAAAGAAAGGAATAAAGAAAGAATACGTTTTATGACATCACAACACTACATAATTAGCAAATAATAAAGAAACAAGTAAAGCAAAATAGAAAGCGAAAATCCGAAAGTGCGTGGTAGAAAACGTTATACAAGCCATTTTAACAACTCTCTAACTCCTACGTATTGTCTGGCCACCTACATGCCGCTGCTCTTATACCTTTTAATCTCTTTAACCGACTTCTAAGAAAGGAGGTTTCGCCATTCGACGGTAAATATGTATACAGGGTTATTATTAAAACATCAACCAACTGCCTCGCAGGATTTTATTTTTCCAAATTTAGCAGATTTATTTGCGGATCGACATAAAAACTCAATGACTAACTTAAATTATGTATGGAGAACTGATTTTTTTGCCGGTATCGAATTTTTTTTTGTTAATAAATTTAGGAATATAATTCTGATGTTTTAAGATTAACCCTGTATGTGTTATTGCCGATAAAATTGTTTATGAGACGATTTACATGTTTTTTTTTTGTGTTGAGATATTTTGATGGCATTCTAGAGAAAACGAGGGATTAGTTTAGGCTAAAAATAAGGTACGCTTTATTTCAGATTAAAAAGTATCTAAGTACTCCGTATAATACCTAATTTTGCCTTATAATTATATAATTTAGTATACAAAAAGTTAGTTTGTTATGACGCCAAAATTAATGATAAGCTTCCTCATATTATTTGAGTTCGTTCGTTGGTTCGTATTAAATGAGATTGACATTTTACTTAGAACAGTGATAATGTGATCACTCAATTTACTTGGCCGTTTATTTAATTTAAAAAATTAACAGGTTTATCTATTTTTTACTCAAACAATATAAAATCCACACAAGAAATAAAAACAAGCTTGCTGTTTTTCTTCATTTGTAAAACTTTATAAAATTAATCATATTTTTTTTCATGAAGTTAGAACTGAAGATATTTAATGTTGCCAGAAAAGATCACTGATTTACTTTAACATTGATTTAATTATATACCAACAAGTCTTATAGCCCTCTTTATGTACGATCATAACCACGTCAGACTACATATGTATACACTTTGGATTTGCACCGGCCCCTAAGTCGTTTGCATAAGAACTACCTAATATCGCACTGCAAAGTAAAATAATAATTAATAAATAAATAAATATTTATTTATTTATTAATTATTATTTTACTTTGCAGTTTATTTATTTATTTATTATTATGGCGCATTTGCGCCAGACAACCACACCAATCTCTTGGCCTCAAACTAAGGTTTTCCCTTGTACTATGAGTACCAGATGACGGATACAATACAAACTGGCGTCATCCCAGCACACCCAAACCCAAGTCAATTTAGAATTTCGTTTTCCAAATTGACCTGACCGGGGATCGAACCCGGGACCTTACGCGCTTTGGCCGCCTACCTTAGCCACTGCACCACCGAGGTCGTCCAAAAAAGTATCACCTTGATGTGCTTTTTACCAACCGTACACTGAACTTAAGCATTTTTAGGTGTGTGTTATTTTGTTATTGTTAAACTCCAATATTTCTTTATTCAAGTAACTTTACATAATATAACACTCCTGAATCGTCATTGAATACAATGCAAAGTGATACTACTGCCGGTTCGGAACCTATATCTACCGAGAAGACCAGTCAGAAACTCAGTAGATTAATTACAGTTGCAGTATCTAACTTATTGCAATATGTAGCTCACTTTGGAACAGTTGGAGTGATGATGTTAATTATTCAAAAGAGTAGGTACCGAACTATCGATTTTCTTTCCAGTCTTTCTCGATACCAACACTCCGTTTATGTAAATCCGTACATTCCATTCTAACAGTGCATAGTATTTTTTAACGATGACTGCATAGTTATTTCAAAGTCGTGGACCGACGGCGTCGGCACGGTCTAGGTGAATAAATTTCAGTAAACAGAATGGAGCCTGATTTTTCACGTTACACTAATGTTGGACTCTGCCCAAATCATCAAGGGTAACACTGGTCGGTAATGTCAGTACTTCCTCTAAAGATTTCACAATGCAATGTGTAAAAATAAAAGTGTATTGACGACGTAATCCCTACTAATATTATAAATGCGAAAGTCTGCCTGTCTATCTGTTACGCTTTCCTGCTTAAACCTCTCAACCGATTTTGATGAAATTTGGTATAGGTATACGTTGAATCTCAAGAACGGACAAAGGCTACTTTTTATTAGAAAATAAGGGGGGATGGGGGTAATACCACCTTTGAAAATTTACATGGAAAAATGTTTATTTTTGAAGTAAGAGATATGAAATTTGGCATAAATATAGCTCGAAACTTGGATTAAAATATAAACTACTTTTTGTTTCGAATATTAGGGGAGAAAGGGGTAAAACCGACCATGAAAGGATGTAGTCCACGCGAACGAAGTCGCGGGCACAGCTAGTCTTGATATATAAAAATGAATCCCTATTTCCCATGGTCACGCCGCCATCACGCGTGAACGACCAGTTTCACATTTTTTTTGTGTTTGTTGTTGTCAGATGTTTCTTGAAAGAAAAAAAGTTGCGCGTAAATCTACAAAATCTTGGGTCAACAATAGGGTCAACAATGATTTTGGAGCACGCAAACCAATAGCTGTTTTAGCTAAAAACGGCATAAGAAAGCCAATTCTGGGTATAAAATACTTCTATCACGTATCATTTCTGAGATATTTTGCTTCAAAATATTAAAAACTGCCATTTTATGTCTTCTTCAAACACGGTTAACTATTTTATTTATAATTTCTGGCTATTTCAAATATACGCAAAAAGAAGCAAAGACCTTTGCCATGAAATATATATTTTGTTTATTTATACATTTAGTTTGATTGTGAAAATATTGAAGTAGTTCTGAGCGGTGTTATTTTCCTTTCAATTTATTAGTTTATAAAAAAAAGGTTGCAGCTAGAATCTAGAATTACTATATAAATAACAATGCTAGAATGATAATTTAAATTATTTTACAAATAAGAGAAGTACTCGTTTATTTTTTTACTATCTAATTATAAAATTCACTCGCACGGGACTGGCAACAGACCATGGTAAAATCCCTAAGATCACTGAATTTTACTTTTTTGATGTAAAATTACTATGAATTTGGACGTGTTAGAAAAGAAATAAAACTATATTCATGTATCGCAGACAAACAGCTACAACAAACGTCCACTTACTTTAAAGCACCATGCAAAATGTATAATTTTGTTGACTTGTGAATCAATTCGAATTAAATAATCGTCGGTGAGACAGGATAACGTCTGGGCAGTGTTGGGTCATCTAAAATTAAAAATTAGATACCCCACATTTTGAAAATTGGCGTTTATATTTACAAAGTAAGAAATTTATGTACTTCTTTTCTTGGAAGTCGGTTAAAAAGTCCAAACTGAAAAGTTCACTATCTTTAATTTAGTCATATTGTAATGACAGCCATCTTGGATTTTAAATGTGTCATAGTACTGCTCAAATCCATAACTTTTAGACCACGAATATTTTTTTTTCAGACACGGAGAATTTTATTTATAAATTTTGAATTATTTCACCTATTTTCAGCCTGTCGTCAATTAATGTATCTTCGCTTCTATTTTCTTGTTTTGACCAGACTGGTAATTTAATTCAAATTTAACTGAACAAAGGACGAAAGCAGAACATGTGACCAAAGCGCCGGCTGTTGTGAGTAATACGTAGGTAGGTACTGCTGTCGCGATTAACACCTAATCTTAGTACATTAGCAGAAACAGTTACAAGACCGCCATATTCTTAATAGATGGCGCTTTGAATAGGGGTGTCAAAGATACCGAATTTTTTCCTGTAATTTCTCATGAAAGGTGATTGTGTGTGGCATGAAAAATACACTAGATGGCGACGCAGGCGCGAGACCAACTGCTATGTGATTAGTGATTTAAATGTCATGTAGGCTTAGCATGCGCAGTACGTCAAATAGATCGCATTAGTCGACAAAAGTTTCGATGCTATTGATTGGCTAATAGCACACCGCACTCGTATTTTCAGCCAATCAGCAGCTGACGCACTGACTTCAATTGATTTTGACGTTTTCAAGAGCGCTATAAAATTTAGTCGCGTACCGCATGCCAGGCCTGTTGGTGTACGATTTTAGTTCTTATTTCCGCGACATGAGAGCGGTTCAATGTCCAAAGTGTGTAGTCTGACGTGTTTTCGACCGTACTAATATTTTAAATGACTAATACCCGGTTCCAATACTTGAAAAACGATTAATTTTAGTTACGGATAGAAAAAAAATATACCAGGCGTAAGCTAAAAACGACTGATGGACGACTAAAGACAGCTGATATGCTTAATACTATTACTAAATTTAAGGTAGTAAATGCAAATAATATAAAATAATAATAAATAAATAAATATTGGACAACATCACATACATTGCTCTGATTCTGTGGTAAGTAGCTTAAGCACTTGTGTTACGGAAATCAGAAACAACGACGGTACCACAACACCCAGACCCAAGACAATATGGAAAAGTTCATTCCCCATATTGACCCGACCGGGGATCGAACCCGGAACCTCAGAGATGGCGCTCGCCAAAGTCAGGCCCGCTCGCCTCTCAGCTACGGAGGTCGTCAAATTAAAATTAAATGTAATTTATAAGAGCGAGGATCTCTACTACAGGCATTTATTTGCTTAAAAGAGGCGCCTCACTCTCTACAGTATGTATACTGTAAAAAATCTATCTTGTAAAGGAAATAAAACTTGTTTCATTTTTTTTCATATGGAAAGTAAATTTGAAATTAGAATTAACGACTCGGTAGTCGGTTGGACAAAAACGGATGGTCATTTTTGATACCGGGCATTAATGATGCGTTATCATTAAAACGCTGACTGGTATGTGTCAACCCTGTTCCACCAACCATTTTGAATAAACTCCAAGTTAAGAGTATTCAAAAATATCCGGTCAGTCTGACCACAGTGAACGCATATTACCAGTGAAGTGACTGTCTTCTAAGAATAAAATATGAAGGCATTTCATTCCATTGAATTGAACTTGGTACATATTTTGAATATGGATGGCTATTTGCTTTTGCATTCGTTTACACATTTTCGAGTTAAGCAAGCATATATCGCGCAATATTATGCTCCACGGTATTCTTGGAATGCCGGAGCACCGAACCGCCTTGTTCCATTGTCTTATCAATTCCGTCTTAAACTAAGCTGAGGCCAATGGTCACACAAGAATTTGGGAACCCTTTTGGAAAATAAAAAAAAAAGAAATTATACCTATGCACTCATTCCTTTTTACTAAGTCTGCCCATTGATTATTTGTAATCAAATAGAGTATGATATCTCATTCAAATTCAAATTCAATTCAATTCAATATTTGTTTATTCAAGTAGGTTACATATAATAACACTTCCGAATCGTCATTGTATATAATGCAAAGTGTTTCTACTTCCGATTCGGAACCTATATCTACCGAGAAAATACCGGTAAGAAACTCAGCAGATTAGTTACAGTGGCAGTATCTAACTTATAGCTATGTGTAGAACACTTTGGACCAAGTCATATAGTTTTATTTTGATGAGTGAAAAAAAGCATTAAGTATTATTTTATTTTAAGAGGTAAGCTGGAGCAGACCAGTTCCCAAAGGTGGCACCTGTGGCTAATTTATGATGTTAGAATACTGCTGGTTTTTAAGGTAGAGAAATTGTCTGTCCTTCAGGGCCCCCTGAGCATGGAGCCCTGGGCACGGGCCCTGTATGCCCTATGGTGAATTAGACACGTAACCGATGTGTATGAATCTAAAAGGTTTAACAAAGATGTGAATTTTGTAATTATTTAAATATGGATCCACGTTTAAACCAACATCGAGTTGCCACACTGTTACTGATGTATCGTTGTCCACGCGATATTTTTTTCTTTTTGTGCGCCAATTAACTGTACCACGATAAATATAGCTCTAGTCGCATCAGCATTGTCTTAAGGCAGTGCATTCAACTCTTAAGCTATTCATAAGAGGACAAGTCTTCTTATCTCGTAGGAAGAGAGGTAGGGCATAGTGGTTTATCGCGGAGCAGCCCGACTGGTGAAATACCTCCACCTTACAGAAGACCGCAGCCAAAAAACAATCACTTCGGTGTTGTTGTGTTCCTGCGTGTGAGTAAGGTTTCCAGAGCTCTTGGAGTGCGCTACATTAGTAGCAAGGGTCAAGCCTTCAAGGTAAGGGCTCCAAGTCCAGTAACAGATTCATACTTGTCGCCCTTAAGCTAGGACCTCATTACCACTTAACAACAGGTGGGATGAGGTCAATCTTGAAGTGTTGAATAAAAAAAAGGAAAAGAGTTCAAGCATACTCGTATCGTAGATACAAATACTACCAATTTCCTAATAGCATGTTGCCATGTTGGCATAATAAGTACCTATCAAAATATATTTATAAGTACAGTTTAAGAATCCTTATTTCTCAAAAGAATAAATTGGATACATGAGTAATGTAATATAAATAAAAATCGGTAAAAGATGACTCAGAATAAAACAAAAATAAGGGTAAAACTAAATAATTTCTACACAAAGATTGTCTGAGAGGAGGCAAATTCTAGCGTAAACCAAATATTTGGCGCGAAATAAGGGCATGTATGTACTTACTTACATTATGTACTAGTGTGTAATTAAATTATGTACTAGTAGCTCGTTTGTCTATCTAACAAATTTCATCCGAATCCATTAAGTAATTATAAAGAGTAGCAAGCATTTCATCCATTTCAAATTTGGCATTTCATTTTCAGTGTATACTTGAATACATAAAACTTCAAATGTCAAAGGTTACGGGCAGGATCTTAGAATAAGGTATTTAATATATCTATATCTATGGGCAGGATACACTGGTGTTTATCAACTACCCACACGTATCACAGAACGCAATTGTCTTAGACTTGATTAGATAAAAGATTCTCAACCTTTTCTGCTTGGACATTTCGAAATAGAAATAGAAAACATCTTTATTCGTGTAAGATTTACAAAAGCACTTATGAATCGTCAGTACAAGTTAAGTATTATGCCGCCATGTTAAGAATGTTGATGTCGAGAAGAACCAGCAAACTCGGCAAATACTTTCGGTACTTAGGTATTATAAAAAAAAACGTATTTTACTACATTATCACTTGGAACTTTTAAAATATAAAAACTCTTACTGTTTTTTTTTGTTTGTTTCTCTGTCTTCTCAAACCCCCAAGTTTAGGTAATTTTAGTACAGGCTTTAGCACGTCAGACTAGTCTTCGAACACTGTAAAGTGTGGACCGCTTATATGTTTACATAATCTACTATGGGTTTGGGTTTCTGGTAATAGTGGTAAATGCTTATGTAGCCGATCAAGTGGTTTTTATTTATAAATAAATATAAATATTGGACAACATCACATACATTGCTCTGATTCTGTGGTAAGTAGCTTAAGCACTTGTGTTACAGAAATCAGAACGACAGTACCACGACACCCAGACCCGAGACAATATGGAAAAGTTCATTTCTTATATTGACTCGACCGGGGATCGAACCCGGAACCTCAGAGATGGCGCTCGCCAAAGTCAGGCCCGCTCGCCTCTCGGCTACGGAGGATTTACGATACTGCGATATTTCGTATATTTATATTTTGTGTACTTACTAATATTATAAAGCTGAAGAGTTTAATGTAGGTTTGAACGCGCTAATTTCATAAAATATTGGTTCGAATTGCATAATTATTTTTGTGTTGCATAGTCCATTTATCGAGGTAGGCTTTAGGCTATACAACATCACGCTGCGACCAATAGAAACGAAGAATCAGTGTAAAATGTATTAAAAATGGGGGTAGTAAACGTGCGTAGTCTAGGTATCAAGTGGAAACGCGCCCAAACGCGCATCAGGGCGTCTACTCTTGAAAACGAAATATGTCGGATCCGATGACGTTTAGTATTTTTTATTGCTCATTATCGCAACTAACACACTTCGAGTGCGAATAAAGCGTTATCAAAAAACAAAATATTATTTATACAAATTAAAAATCACGTTTTAATTCCCTAACTTTTGATCAATCTTCAAAAACGAAACCTTTCGTTTGTTCGTTTCGTTTTCAAAAGTAGACGCCCTGGTTCAAGCCACTTGTTCAGGTCAACAACTTGCTTTAGATTGAGACAATCAACATAAAAACAACACTATCTGTCAATATCATTAATGGCCTCCACGGATTCTTTTATTTTTTACATTACACTTCAAGATTGATCTCATCCCACCTGATGTTAAGTGGTAATGAGGTCCTAACTTAAGGGCGAAAAGTACAGCATAATAAATCTGTTACTGGATTTGTCGCCCTTACCTTGAAGGCTTAACCCCTGCTACTAATGTACCACCTAGGGTTGCCAGACGGTCGGGAATTGGCGGGATTCTCCCGCTTTTTTGCTTGTCCTCCCGACTCCCGACAAAGCGAATAATCTCCCGACTTTCGTCTAACGAAACTTTGAAAGAAAATTTGTTTACATGGAGTGATATCTCTTAGAACTATTTTTAAAAAATTTCTTAGAAAAATTTAAAATTTAATATTATATTGACACCGACCATTTGTACAGTGATTATTGTTCTTTAAAAGAAGTTTTTACTTTAAATCGCTTTCCAGAAGAGAAAAATAAAATGACAAAGGATAAGCTATAAGCATATTTTAAAAGAAACTGCGTCGAAGTTAAAAATTTTACCAAAATTGTATGTTTTATATTTTCAATACCAGTAAGTAACGCTTACTGCGAAAGCGTTTTTAGTATACTTAATAATTTATACTCAAAAGAAAGGAACCGAATGAGCATAGATTTAATAAAGGCGGAATTAATAATTCGTTTGAATTTTGACGAAAATTGTTTTAATTTTAAGACCTTATTGAATAGCGATAAAGCTCAAAAGTTATTAACCGCGGTTAAAAAAATTACAAATACTTATGGAAAAAACAAAAACAATAACCATGCTTTATAACTACCAACTATGTTTTTTTTCTTATATCTACAGTGAATTACAAAAATGTTTGTTTACTTAATATATAATGCATAATTATTAACTTATTTTTTTATTTCTCCCGACCAAAGCCCTAAAATCCCGAAAAATCGGTTATTGATCCCGATAAAAGGAAGAATCGATCTGGCAACCCTAACCACCCCCCAGGAACTCTGTAAACTTTACTCACACGCAGGAACACAACATCACAGAAGTGATTGTTATTTGGCTGCGGTCTTCTGTAAGATTCCTTGGGAATAGAGCATGGAGCACCAAACATCTGCGTTTTATCGTGAAATTGTAACAATTCTCACGTGATACGGGCAGAGGCGGACGCCGGGAAAAAAGCTTAGTTGTCATTAAAATGAAAAAGAAAAAAGCAGATGTCATATTTTTTATTAAAAAAAATAGGTATTATTTTTATGTATGAATCACGTAATGGTATTCATAATTTCTGTTAATGTTTTCGCCGTACGCGTTTCTCAGAATCTACTATTTCCTTTACTTAGAGGTTGTCTGGAAAATATTGGTTTCTAGCAATAACACCGCCTAAATTGTACTTGAGTACCTCTGTAAAACCAATTTCCGTATTTTTTTCTAGCAATAAAGTGTATCTATCTAATCAATACTAATAATTCGTATTTATATAGTACCTCCGTGTTACAGCTGACCGCCCCTGATAATCAAGTGACCGTTGACATTTGAATTCCTTTGACGGCTTTGGCTGGAGATTTGATAAACATAAAAAAATAATCTCAACTTATGTGGGTGTAGGTATACATAAAGGTCACAAGTAGGCCGACTACGAAATACGAAATGAACAAATGAAAGCTTTCGTTTTCGAAGATTTGCATACCTATAAAATATTTGTTTTTTTTTCAAAACACTCTATTTGCTTTCGAAGTGGCTACGATTAAGAGAATTTAAAATTGCTATTCATCATCGAATCCAACACTTTTAATTTTTTAGAGTTTGCCTCTTGTTAAGAAATAAATTACTCATTAGAGTCTTCCGCTCGTCTTTAGAGGGCTAAAGTTCGGTGAAGACGAGCCATCATTGATATACATCGACTGAAATAACATATATAATAGCATGTGGGATACTTTTTATCTCAAATAAACAAAGTCACAGGCAGCAGCTAGTAGCCTTGCTCTGAATGATAACCTATTTCCATCCATTTATCGCCATTTGGTGCAAAATTCTGCACCAAATGGCGATAAATGATATGTATAACTTTTGGCCTTGCCCTTTTTAAGTTTCGTATTTAAATCAAACATTAAATACAAATATATTTAAAAAATAATAAAGAAAATATTATATGTGTTTAACAAATGGTATTCCTCCTTGTTTGTGAATGTATGGTTAGCAAAAAAGATTTCTGTTTACTTCAACGCAACAATGCATGGGGGGATAAAACTAATATACGAGATTACTAGACAGTAATTCAATGATGACTATTGCCTAGTTCCAATATTTTACGATTCGTAATGAGTCAAAAATTACTATCCGTTTTTCTATGAGTCGTTAATTCTAATTTCAAATTTACTTTCCATATCAACTGTCATTCATCAGTCGTCCGTCATTTAGCTTACGCCTCGTTATTATAAGTACTATACGTAACTAGAACGATTATTTTTTCAAAAATTGGAAGCGAGCATGAGTGACGAATGTGGTTGCTTGTACGAGTACATCACATTAGATCATATAAACTCATGAAACTGTAAGCCTATTCCCAAAAACGAAACGGCCAAACGAAAGCTTTCGTTTTTGAAGATTAATCGAGGAGTTAAAACGTGGTTTATGATTTACCTACATAAACAATATTTGTTTTTATTAAACGTTTTGGTCGCATTCGAAATGAGTTTTTTAAAAAAAAAATCAAAAATCGCGCTTAAATTTTTAACTTTTGATTAATCGAACCATAAACGAAAGCTTTCGTTTATTCGTTTCGTTTTTGGGAGTAGACCCCTGGTTGAATACCAAACGCCTTTAAACATTTGTACGCGGAAATATAGTGGAAGATGACCGAAAATAATTGCTTATCCACTAAGTTCTAGACACGACAATAAAGCAAAACAAAATAAAAACCCATGCAAGGAAACTGTTTATTAGCCTCACCCCCAACGTTTCCGTCTGCATCCATTTTGGGGCCCCCAAATTTTAAGTCCTTGCTGCTCTCGTTCATCAGCCTGATGTCTTCCGCAGTCGCCACAGTGAACCCCAGGCCTTGTCTGCTTGTGATGTTATACTGCCACATGCAGAGATCCATTAACGTTTGATTCGGCTCCAACTCGAAGTTGCAAAACACTCCAGTCGCCTGAGAAATAAGATTGTGCCTATTCGGAGCCTCGTAAGCCGGACGGCCGCCTCTCAAAGCATTTATCTTCTTAGACAAAGGATCAGACTCGTTATCCGTCGTCGTCTTCTGATTCACAGCCAGCCCCTCATTATCATTCAACATGTTGCTGTCGTCATGCTGTTGCTTCCGAGGCCCTAGCGCCTCGAACACCTTCCTGACGTTCTGTTTCCTATTCCTCGTCTTCCGGTTCCCATCGGTCCTGTTGTTCGCCAACAGCTCTCCTAGTTTCTGCAAGGAGCCTCTGCTAGCTGAGCGGGATCGCTGCTCCTTTTCCGTCGCCAGGGCTTTTTTCGCTTTATTTTCTGCTTCGATCTCATAGCTGGTATCGCCGACCGCGTATGCCACGACGGTCAGTATTATTATGAGCCTGCTAAGCGCCATTAGTGGTATAATAGTGGGCTCAGATATATTTTCGAGCGGTGTATGCTATACGTGCGTGCACTGGGAACATTTTGCGTGTTACGCGGCTCGGGTGCTAGATTCATAACAAAAGTTAAGACAGCGTCCCGAGATAACCACTAGACGCGGTGTGCGTCGATTATCCCATTAGGAGCACCGCGACCTCGATGTGCCGACGAGAGGAATATGGCCAGATTCCAACGGTTGACGTCGGTCGATAAACACACGACGCACTGAATACATGGTCTCGGAGGAACGTTCATCGCACTAACCTCTGTGAGGGCATCACGCTAAACGATAATTCTCGAGGCGCACAGCGCGACTTCAGACCCGCCCGCACATCCCAGGAAAATCCGACCACACGAATGGACGACGTACCAAAACGCGACACGACGCGCGAGGCGACCGCGGGATGGCTCCCGACTATTTTAAATGAACGACACGACACCACCACACCTCAGAGTCCGTTTCTGGGAGCACATCCGCAATTTTTCAATTTAAAGCACTGATAATACATTTAGCAGTCTATAACGAGGTACATACATCGCCATCCCACTCCCGTGCGCAGCGCCGCGGCGGGAATATGCGGAACTAGGCGCCGTGGACCGAAATAATCATTACTTTTCGCGAGATGTGATCTTGGAGTGGCGTTCAAGGGATGCTGCGCAAATGTCACTGAGACTCCAGCCCTTTCCCGGGCTTTTCGCGCAGGATGTAGCTGCATCAAACGCCGGATATCAGATTGGCCCAATTAGGATCGTGCTCACGTCAATCCTCTGCGATTGGCTGGAACTGAACGCTCGTGCATTGGATTGGTCCAATGTGAAATTGCCGCGAAATCGAGCCAATAGTTAAGCGAACCGGATATTGCATGAAGAAAATTTCCTCACAAATTTGTTTTCGCGAATGGCGGGCGGTCGTTTTTTTGCCGACTGCCTGCGGATATTGAATTGAGGGTGTTTTTATTAGCTCGATGACTTTTCATTTCCACCGCGTAAAAAGATTAGCGGGCGATACGAGACGTTAGAACCTATTTTTAAACCATTCGGCATTGAACATGCCGTTTTTAGACGGTATTCAGTGATCAATAATACTTCGCATGCATTTTTGAATTGAAATCTGTGCGCCATTTCAACAATGACTATGCTCTGTTATCAAATCTTTATTTGTGCTAAAATTAATAAGTTTCTAGGTACCTACTAATCATGTGAATTAATCAAGAGGATAATGAATCAAATGAATGACAGACAAGACATTTTTAATTAGGAACAACCGTTCTGAAACGTGATTCATGTGAACAGTGTAACATACAAGTCTGTGTTTTTCTTTAATTTCGAAGTGATTTCGTTTCATTCAAAAATGTATTCTTAACATTGTTTTTATGTTCTCGTAACGGAATGAATAAAAACTTTAGAACCTCAAATAAATAAACGAAGTAACACAATCAATTGAGTGCTGTGATGTGACATTTTAAACAGTTATCGCTTCGGAACGCAGCAAGTACCACTCCTTTGCTTTTATTTTGATGAGGTCTTCTTGATTTTATTGTTTTAATGATAAATAACTGATTGTTGAATGAACTCATGTGTTAATATATAGTGAGAAATATGCTGCGTATGCCTAGCGATAGTGATTTTGTGAGGTTCTGATAAACAAGCAAGGAATCTTTGTTGTTTACACGGTAAGTCTAACTGTACATTTGCCCTTATTTTATTCAAAGAGAACAGTGGTCTAATTGCTCAGTAAGTAGTCATTTGTGTTATAAATATCCTTTGTCAACCTAGATTGTACTTTTTCTAACCAAAAGATATGTATACTCGCCAAAAAGTGCATTTTGTTTTAATTTTATGTCATTGTTTACGTGCCAAATTCACTTGTTTATTTCATTCCTCATTATCTAATAAAAACTTAATGTTGATTAAAATTTGTATGAGAACACAGTAAAAGTGAATAATTTAAAGAAAAATCTTAGTTACGTAAACTAATAGAAATGCACTAACCTGGCTAGAGTTTAATGTCCATGACTAATTAATTTCATCTCAGTTGATTCATCAAGACAAAACAGTAGGTGCTTAGGTTATTTGACCGAGCATTCATCATTTGAGCAGGTTTAAAATTAATAACAGGAAAGCAGATATTTTATCACAGATATAGTATAA
Source organism: Glyphodes pyloalis (assembly GCA_037074685.1). Lineage (NCBI taxonomy): Eukaryota > Metazoa > Arthropoda > Insecta > Lepidoptera > Crambidae > Glyphodes > Glyphodes pyloalis. The sequence goes on from JAYKKO010000020.1 coordinate 3,595,519, forward strand.
TGTCTGCAGGAAACATAAACTCAGGTTTTTCCTTGATGGTTTACCTAGATATGTTGAATATTGATTGTTGGTATCGTTCTCTGCATTTTATAATAAGTGTGTTTGTTTTGTTTTAACTGGATTACCTGTGGTTGTATAGTGCCCATCATTTAACATGTTTCATTAGTTTAGCCTGTAATAAGGTTTATTATTTAAATTTAAAACAGTCTAACCTGGTACTTTATGCATACCTATTTAGGAAATAAATAATTTCATTCTATTTAAATATTGATTGTCTATTTAAATATTATGATTTCAACTAACATTCCATTTAAATATTGGTAAACATTTTAGTGAGCTGAGAAAAATGTTTTTTTTTCATTCGAATATTTAAGATACATTTTAATGCACAGAAAAACAGAACTTGGTTTTACAGACCTAATCAAGTACTATTTAGGCGGTCTTATTGCTAGAAAGTAATCTCTGCCTGACAATCTTTAGGTATTTATTTAATTACGTCTGATAACAACTGAGTTATTTAGTGTGTAGTTGAATTAGTCATCTGCTATACATTTTAGGCCTCTTTTGTACTAAAGGCTGAATTGAAATACCTACAAATTACAAGATAATACCGATATAAATCTCTGCTAATAAAACTTGAAGTACGACATTATCCCATCAGTCATGAACACAGGAATTAGATAAGAAATTGACTTATCACAGATTATGATATGACTAAGTGAACCTATTTGTTGTGTGATTATAATGATCAATTATTTATTTTATCATTCATTTTAAGGAGGTAGTCTTGGAAGAAATAGTAAATAAACATTTGCTACATACAGAGCCTGTGAGCACAATGTTTCGAGTGTAAATGTCTTTACGTCAGTGTTGTGAACTGTGCTGGTTGCAATAATTTTGATTTGGGGTACGTAAATTACAAAATATATTATCTACAACGTAAGTAAACTTCATAGCTTGTGCCCATGACTTTATTTCGGAATAACAAGTATTCTTTAATTTATTCTAGTGTCGTAACTGTCTAACTACAAAATTGTATCTGAATTCATTAGTTGTTTTTTCGGTTAAGAGTAACAATAAAATATTTATCTAAACTACTGCAGGTTTAAATTCATTTAGTTAAAAGAATATTTGTTGAATGTCTAGTTAGGTTAAATTAGTTTATGAAAAATAAACAGAGACTACTTTCTAACTTTTTAGCAATTCAAATAAATGATTCGTTTTTTAAATCAAATAATTGTACAATACTTTTTTTATTAATATAATGCATACTAAGTTATGTTATGTGGAAGCGTGAGCATCCTCTTTCACATTGCAGTGCCCTAACGGGGTCTATAATGATCTAACTATAAGAATACCATCTGAACTGTATTTACATTATAGCAGCAATAAATGATTGAGTATTGAGTAATAAGTTGCAGGATAAAGACATGTCATTATTCAATGATACAGCCATGTAGCCCTTAGTCTCTGAGCTAGGCTGCAAATAGTCATACGAATAAAGAGAAACTACAAGGGTTTTATGTCTAGTTTGAAACCCTAATAACCCAGCTAGGTACAAGGGATATCCCGTAATGAGGATTCAGAACAAACTTTTGATGAAAGAACGAAGAAAGTAAATACATTTATTGACTTCACAAAATTTACATACAAACACAATGCAAGACAATTATAACATATTGTTTTATATACCTTGTGAGGCCAATTTGGGTTCCACCTTAGCAAATGATTGATGGAAAAACAAATAATATTTTTTTATTTGTCTGGCACTGTATTATATGAAATAAAATTATTTTCTTAAATTATTTGCAGGTAGGTATTCAATTGTGCCTTTATTTCCTTACCAGGGTATAAGCTACCAGGAAGCAAACCATTTACAATGTGCGTATCTGTGCTACAAAACTGTGTGGATGTTTAAATGTAGCTACAATGCCCAAGCCATGGCCAAATGTTGTAAGAAATGCTACGAAATTGGTATCAAAGTATGTTAACAAGCTAAGTGTTCTTAACTCCACTAATTGCTCGTTCATACATCAAAATCGTATGATGCAACGTTTATTACGAGTTTTTACTTCTTAATCTCATTAGTCAGCTTATAATGCATTAACATGATCAAAAAGTGCACTCTAATAAGTTTGATGTTTATGATCTTACCTGGGAACAATGGCCGAAGAACAAAATTATCTTTTATCTTTGCTTCCTCCTATCCTCATTTTCATAAATACTATTTGATTACCTATTAATTAGAATGATGATAAGCAGTTGTTTTTTTTTTCCAAATACAACAACATAAATCACAAATATATTGGACAACATCACATACATTGCTCTTATTCCGTGGTACTTAAGTAGTTTAAGCACTTGTATTACAGCAATCAGAAACAACTACGGTACCACAACACCCAGACCCGAGACAATATGGGAAAGTTTGTTTCCCATATTGACCCGACCGGGGATCGAACCCGGGACCTCAGAGATGGCGCAAACCAACAAATGGATTACGACCAACTTCACTCTTACAGGCCTAGCATGCGCCACGCGACTAAATTTTATCATGCTCTTAACAAACGTCAAAATCGATTGAAGTCAGTGCGTCAGCTGCTGATTGGCTGAAAATACGAGTGCGGTGTGCTATTAGCCAATCATCAGTATCGAAACTTTTGTAATCTCATGCGATAAATTTGACGTATTGCGCATGTTAGGAAATTCGTAAGACCGATTACATGTTTACACTGACTAAAGTTTTTTATAAACCTGCGAATTTTGTATTCCGCATAATAGCTAAATATGTATAGACATTGCTTACGTCATAGAGATGTCGCTGTGTTTAGTTGTTTGAGTAATAAAGACTTAAGCACACTCATTGCACTTGAGTGCACTCTATATTCATTTTCTTGAACGAAAGGTACTCTAATGTGAAGTGGTGGAGTTATTGAACTTCTTTTAAGTGTTGAAATAAATAAATATTGGACAATAACACATACATTGCTCTGATTCTGTCGTTTACAGAAATCAGGTACCACAACACCCAACCCGAGACTGTAAAGAAAATTTAGTTTCCCATAATAATCCGACTGGGGATCGAACCCGGGACCTCAGAGATCGCGCTCGCCCCTGCTACGGAGTATGTTGATTTGCATCGCATAATTATTCTTTTCCTAATTATACCCCCTGCCTTACTTTTGTTTAAAGCTAGCCATGGTTGCATGTCTTTTTTTTATATTGCACTTCAAGATTGAACTCATCCCACCTGATGTTAAGTGGTGATGAGGTCCTAGCTTAAGGGCGACAAGTACACCATAATAAATCTGTTACTGGACTTGTTGTCCTTACCGTGAAGGCTTGACCCCTGCTACAAATGTCTCCCCAAGAGCTCTGGAAACCTTACTTACATGCAGGAACAGAACAACACAGAAGTGATTATTTTAAATACGATGGCGCTTTTTAACCTTAAAATTGTCCTTTTGTGGATTAACGTCTGATAAGAAACAAAAATTATTGGTCACTGTTATCGTCATAAGTTCATGAAGTAAGTGAAAGTAATGTCTCATTGCAGGGTAAGCGTCTACATTATAGAAATTTAATCTTAATTATTATAGTGGGCAGGTTTTGTTTCTCTTGGGTTCCTCGGGGTTTAAAAATTAAACTAGCAGACTAGGAAACTGCAACAACTTTATTTCTTTTCCTTTCTTATGTACAAACATTATGTTAACATAATTGGCTACTTGACAGTTTTTGAAAAAGTATTGTAAAATGTGCGCCCGTTCATTTTATATCCCAAGCAATTCGATTTATCTGGAAAAAATGTAAATAACCAGAGAAAAATAAGATTTTGTGTAACACATTTAAAAAGCGCGCAAAAACGCCAAGTCACGTCACTGCTACAATTATGACGTCAACGTTCTAGACATCGAACTGATAAGCATAGGAAAGACTTGATTTAGATAAACAGAATATGTTTAAATAGATTCTTAATACGGTTAGAGACACCATAATTCAATTTAATCGGTAAAATAATCATCGCCACATTAAAATAAATAATTTTCGCCGACAGTCTGTCATTTCCGAATTGCAATGGTGGTTTCCGTTTCGGTTCTCTTGTTCCACAGATTTTATTTTGCAAAAATAAACTAACCCTTCGTTCGCATTAGTTCCATTGCTTAGTCCCATGATGGTATGTACTACTGCGAATTTTTTTTCGCATTAGTACCACTTATACGTCAAGATGAAATGATGGAACTATTGCGAATACTCAAATTAGAATTCTCAGTTGTACCATTTTGTAAATTATGGATGGAATGGTAAAAAGAAGCATTCAACTTCAGAAATACCTCCACACACTTGATTACTAATTAATTATTTAGGACACCATTACGGACATTAATATTGTCGCATACACTAACGGTTATTTAACAATAATATATTGCGGTGTGGGTGTCAAAGTTGACCAATAACGTACGGTCAGCAGCAGGTCAAGTTACCCACTTGTCTTTCAATATTAGCGCGTACGCCCCGGACATAAGGGCGCGGTGCAAAGTCCAATAGGTAGTCTGATGTGCTGCTGTCACATAATAATATTTATTATATAAATATAAGTACTAAATAGATATTTACACACACAGGATACAAATAATAAAATAGGAAGTATGCTTTTAATTAAAAAGTAAAAATGTAAATTTATTACTTAAGGCCCAATACGAAGCAATTGACATTACCCGTTTCGCGGCGAACCGCGCGCCATCTATTGAACGCATTTGGCATTAGCTCGTGCTAGCGCAGCACGAGTGTGCGGTGCTAGTACGAGCGAATGCCATGTAGTACTAATACAATAGAGACAGCATTGCGTACGTATTAATTTATTAAATCTTACTACTTTGTAATATTAGTAAGTACCAATAGATTATCAATTTTGTACTTTATTCGTTACATACATACAAACATATCGATGGCTCCAACGAATAAACGTGCAAACGAAAAACTACAACTTTTCAGGAAACCATAAAAACGTTTGAAATCACATTACTTTAATGACGTAATGAATAGATATATTTAATGTATAAATTATATTAAAGGTTAAACATATTTCAGCTCATATATTTTTTAAGAAAATAAATCTATCGATTTTCTCAGTATTCAAGAAAAAACATATAATTTTATTATTCTAGTGAAAAATTTGTGACTTGTTAACAGAAATGTATCACTGCACGTTTATTCGTGTCATAAATGAAGCATAAACAAGTGTAGTAAAACGGTGCACGGTTATTCTACAGATTAGTAAAAGATAATAATTCTATATTAGGATAGCTGTATTAAAATTTTTGCGGTCTGCAATGAAGCATAACTAATAAAAGTAGCTTCCATTTTTACACGAATAATCGTGTCTTTTTTTTTAAAGGAGTTATTACCCAGAGGAAAGGTTAGACACAAGCGGCAGATTGATTTAACACGTTTATTTTGGTGTACTCAAAGAAACAAATATATTCAATAGTATAGCTGGGCATTAACCATTTTGAGTAACGGATTAACTTTTAAGTTAACTTTAAAAACCGTTAACGGACTCATTAACTTCCGTTAATAATCAGGAAGTCCGTTAATCGTTCATCCAATGCCTACTATTCACTGCATGGCAGCGAGTGCGAGTGAGAAAGCTGCGAATAGATTCATTTTGTTAATTTGATTTCAACATGTCGGATCGGGAAGGGTTCTCCGGAAACCGTACGGTTTGGCTTAAGTTTTTATTGGACCGCTTCGTAACGTTTTACATAGTCCCCCCTCCCCCCACCCCCAAATTACGTTACGTAATACTCGAACGCTCCATAAATTACTGACAGTGATCATTTGCGTGTGGATAATCTAGACTAATATTATAAAGATGAAAACTTTGTTTGTTTGTAATGAATAGGCTCAAAAACTACTGGACCGTTTTTTAAAATTCTTTCACCATTCAAAAGCGACATTATTCAAGAGTAATATAGGCTAAATTTTATTTTGGAAAAAATTTGGTTTCCATAAAGTATTTGGGTTTTTCGGAGACAAGGTGGAAAAAATCAACCAGAAAAGTTACTTATTTCGCTGCCTAAACTATAAAAGAACCATAAAATGTTCTAATTAATTGTAGATTTATGGAAAAGTGTATGGAAAAGAAGGAAAAAGTATGTAATAACATTTAAAGTAAAGAAAAAGAGATGAAATAGGAAGTAATGCATTTTCAAAGTTTTATTATATTAATGCAGAATGTTTATGAGATAAACAACAAATCCTTTAATTAAAAATCACTATACTTACCAAGTTAAAATCTAGACTAATATTATAAATGAGAAAGTAACTCAGTCTGTCTGTTTGTCTGTCCGGCTTTGACGCCTAAACCACTGAACAGATTTTGATGATTTTTGGTATGGGTAGGTAACCGTTGAACCTCTAGAACGGATATAGGCTACTTTTTGTTTTGAAAATGAGGGGGAAAGAGGTAATACCGCCCGTAAAAGTTAATATGGAAAAATAATTACTTTTTAATTAGGGATATGAAATTTGGCACAAAACTCAACATTCAAAACATAGCTCAAAACTTGGCTTAAATATGGACTACTTTGGTTTTGAATATTAGGGGAGACGGGGAGGGCTAACAGCGAACATGAAAATAGATATATATATGTCGCAGTCATCTGGTTTAATCAGCTATTTGATTGGATCACTAGCGCGTTCATTGAATGACGACGTTTAATTGAATGACTAAAGGACAACTCGTCAAATTGTTTAATATAACGTTCAACTTCTTGACTGAACGTCATTTAGCATAGTCGTTGAATGGGACATAGCTGACTTTTTAATGTTTGATTAAGGTGACCATAAGTTCACCACTTAAAAGATAACTAAATTTAGATAAAAAAAATGAAGACATGACATAACACACCCTAATAAGATTTTTAATGTTTTAACAATTTTAAGTCTTAAGACAATTAGGCTAAAAAAATATTTTTTTACGAATAAGTCACTTTATATCTCAATTTCACTCTAAAAATTATCAACGCAGTGCTATTCGATTATATCTGTACCAGCTGTTTGACGCCATCTTTGTTTTGATGAGCACTAACGCCGCAGTGGAAAAAAAATAAACTAAATTACAATCACCTCACTGATTACGTCCGCTATGTTCAAAGGGCTATGTTACAATCCGCTAACTTGTTGGACGTTCAGTGAGTCTTATTCATTCAACGTTCGGCCTAGTCATTCAATTAAATGTCGTCATTTAATAAACACGCTAGTGATTCAATCAAATAGCTGTTTCAACCAGATGACTGCGACATATATATGGAAAACCCTGTAGTCCACGCGAACGTAGTCGTAACAGCTAGTACCTATTAGGTAAATTGAAAAAATGTACTGAGCAGTGCAGTGATCAAACCCCATGGACTCGGATAATCAAAGACATGGAATCGGATTCCAGGTCCTGGTGAGAATCGATAACCATTCATTCATCTATTTGGATTATATTTTAACAGATTAACGATTAACGTTAACTTGCGTTAATTCTTCAGAAATGTAACGTTTTAACGATTAACGAAGCTAACTTTTTAATTACCGGATTAACGATTAACGAAGTTAACTATTTGATTAACGGTGCCCAGCTATGTTCAATAGACGCGTGTTTTGTTATTCATGTGATATGAAGGTATTTAATTTTCCTACAATAAACGAATTTTGTGCTATAAAAGTCTTATTTTAAGTACAAAATTTACAAAAAAAAAATGTGTAGGCGTATCATAGGCCATTAAAACGAAAAAAACGAAAAAAAAATTTTTGGGCAAGAGCTCTTACGTACGAAAAACAACTTTACGTACTTTGAAATTATTGTTCTTGTGAGTCTTACAAAAAGTCGTTGTAAAAATTGCAAAAATAAAAAATTAAAGGGTTAGGTCCTGAGTGTGTTAATTCTTACTAGACAATTCCAAGCAGTCAATCATACCCCTATGACAATATATGACATTATTTGCCGTCTCTGTGTTTGCACTTCCTCTGTTCATTATTTTCCGACTCGGTTGTGATATTTCGTCGACTCGCGTGCAATACCGTGTAATGACATTTACCCGTAAGTTCTAATTTGGATTGAAATAATATGAAATAACAGACAAATTTAATCTTTATGGCAAATGCTATATACGCGGTATTGCACGCGCGTCGACGATTTGCATTTTTGAGTTTCTCACTTGCCTAGAAACGTATAAATGATCAGTTTGGCTATTGTAAATAAGTAAAACCGGCCAAAAGTGTGTCGGTCCACGCTCAGTATAAGGTTCCGTAGTTTTCAAAGCATCACAATACTTAAGTATCCTTAAATTACAACTTTAGTTAAACCCATCAGGTTCAAAATAATTTTCCTAGAAAGCCTTTATGCAGTTCTATATTCCAGATTTTTTTCATACTTTTTGACTTATGGTTCAAAAGTTAGAGGGGGGGGGGGACACAATTTTATTTTCTTTTGCAGCGATTATTTCCCAAAATATTAAAAATATAAAAAAATGATCTTAGTAAACCCCTGTTCATTTTTAAATACCTATCCAACGATACATCACATGTTGGGATTGAAATAAAAAAAAATCACACCCCAATTTACGTGTAGAGGGGGTACCCTTTTTTTTTGTGCGGGGGGAAATGCTTGGCGCACCGTACCGTCACCCGAGGGAGGTGACGGCGTGTGTGGGACTCTCCTGCCCTAAAAAGGACAGGCCTACCCACTAAAACCCCCCGGGGTACCTCATCGCCTTAATGGTAATGCTGTGGGAAATTTTTTAAGAACCACCACAACATCACCGGCAGAGCGGGTACCCTAAAAAAAAATTTTTTATTTTTTTTATTTTTGCACTTTGTTGACGTGATTAATATACATATTTGTACCAAATTTCATCTTTCTAGTGCAAACGGTTTCTGAGATTATCCTCGGACGGACAGACAGATAGACAGACGTGGCGAAACTATAAGGGTTCCTAGTCGACTACGGAACCCTAAAAATGCAGCCTAAGCAGCCTCCCAACAAAAAAGTATTTTACAAAAAATATAATCTCAAAATGGAATTTTCGCAATTCGAGCTGCGTTGTTGTAATAAACTCTTTTTATTTTAGCCGTTAGGTAATATTTATTTCTTTTCCTAACATTATTTCACCGTTATAGTAAAGACTACGCGTGTAAACCAATTTATTTACTATTTTCAAAACAGACAACTAACTGCCGTCACCTGTCAACACTACCCATCGAAGCACATGAACGGCAAACTTATCTAAGATAAGAAATCTAAGAATTATGCAATTTAATCAGGCGTTTGTGTTTAAAATGAATTATTTTAATAACTAATAGATTATATAAAAAATGAAGAAGGCGGCGACCTTTGGAATCACAATCCTAACATTTTTTAGTAAAAATATTTTTTTCTAAATATATATTTACAGAGTTTTGGAAGAAAAACAATTTGAAGAAATCATTTTTTAACATTTTTTAAAAACGGTATAATTTTTATATATTCATTTATTTTAAAATTTCAAGAAGGCGGCGACCTTGTAAAATATCTGAATAAACGTACAAAAAGTTATTTAATGCTTAGAATTACTTGAGGTCATCGTTGTAGTGAACAGAAATACATGAAGTTTCGCTAATTCTCTTCGTATTGGGCCTTAACTAATAAGCTAACATATCTGAAACTTTTCATATTTTATTGTTAACACTGTCAGGTAGCCAATCAATAATGACATTTTAAATAATGAATTACACGCGTCACTAAAATGCTCTTATTCCCTTTCGCTGTCTTTATTTCATATTACAATAATTTTATTTCTAAATTAATATACATATAAGAAGGTGATAGTTGGCTTGTATTTGTGATAATGGATACTGGCGCTCAATCACTACGCTAGCCAAATGTGGACTTTTTACAATCCTGAGTTATGTCCTAATCTTATACTTTAAACACACTTGCCCATCAAAGGGTTAAGAAGATCAATTAAGCTAATTTGCGCAGCTCAAGCGGCTGTATCTGTTGAGTATTTCTCAGATATCTAAGGCTCTTAAAATATGTATCTAGATAAGTGGTTCTTGACCGGTGGTCTGGGGACCACTGGTGGTCCATAGAAGCTTAATAGTCAACATCGAGTGATATCGCTGAAATTGGTTTACATGAATAAAGATATTTTCTATTCTATTCTACAAAAATCACAATTTAATCCAGCAGCTGTGATGTGAATTACGTGCCGTAATATCAATATAAATACCGGTATTTTTAAATGATTTTATGCGTGTTTCGTTTGTATAATTACAACTCTCCAATTAACATCAATGTTATTTAAATAGCTATAAATTAATCGACCAACTGTGTGGTCCATAGCAAGTCAGGAATTGTCAAGTGGTTCTTCATGACTTTAAAGTTAAGAACCTTTGATCAAGATGCATCCCGTGCGAGTACAACCAAGGTGTAAAAGATACGGCCACAGCCAACTGCTTTAGTTTGTAAACAACGTTTTTTTTTAATGATCTCCATTGCCGAGAGGCGAGCGGGCCGAACTTTGGCGTCACGCTATCTTTGACGTCCGGGGTTCGATTCGCGGTCGCGTCAATATGGAAAACGAACGGGCGGGTTTAAACATTGTGTTGCCGTCGCTGATTCTGAATTCTGTGACACAAGTGCTTTAGTTACGAGTACATACCACAGCACCAGAGCAATGTTGTCAAAAAAACCTCAGTACCTTGTCACACCAAGTTAAAATCAAACCGACGGACATAGTTAGGCCGAGGTTTAACACGACAAGGTACACAAACTAACGATGCCGACTGTATGTGGTCTACTTGCAAGCATCGATAGAACTCCGGTAAAAAGTCATTCCACAGTCAAAAGCGCGTCAGATTAAACGTATCGGACTATGCAACGCCCTTATGACATACGCCTTAAGACCTAATATTGAAACTGCGTTTACGTTTACTTGCTCTTGACCGTAGTGTTTTAGATAAAAGTTTTTACCTAACAGGCACAAATAATCGAGTTTACGATTCGTTATGTGTCAAAAATGACTTTCCCTTTTTCTCCAACCTACTACGAGTTTGTTAATACCGTTTCATAATTTACTTTCCGTATCAGCTGTCATCTATCGTCCTTCGATTTAAGCTTACGCCTCGTATTATTTATTACTATCCATAAGAACGGGTCGTTTTTAAACGGTTTTATTTAGCTCACCCCGTTTGTTTTATTATTTATTATTTATTCTTGGGTCAAATTTAGTAATTCAAATTTCACCCTCTTTCTGTCAACCGATTAATCTGAAATTTTGTATACACTTTGGATTTTGGTGACAATACAATTATGTTTATTCATTATCATTATAAATTCAAGATGGCCGCCGCTACAAAATGGCGGATAATTTATGTTTCATTAATGACGTGCCCCACGGTTTTATTTTAGTCTAGTCTATGCATATGTTTATAATTCCCACGACTGTATCTATTTTATTATTTTTTGGTTTTTAGTACATTTATCTTAAACATTGCAATGTATGTTTAACATAAAACCGTTTAACTTAAAAAGTTTTTTTACCTATTTTTATTTTCTTCAATTATTGCAATCGGGCATTAGCCAACATTAAATAATCCTTTGGGTTATTCTTGTATAAGTTAGGCAATAATTAGCGCTTATCTCATTGCGATCTTTCTAATAACAAAATTCATATCAGCTATTCCATCCAAGTCTCTTATCTAAGCTTTACTTATTACGTTTGATCAGTTTATGCCAAATGTACGGTCGACAACACTTCAAGTTAAACACTTGCAGTACCATATTAGACCTTATAACTTAAGGGCGATAAAAAATCCAAAGTGTGTCTGATGTGCTTTTGGCTGTACAGATAACAAGTATTTACCTCATCCGATACCAGATATAGCAACAAAGCTTTATTGCACTGTTTATTGTACTGTAAAGTGAAAACGGGAATTCCCTACAAATAAACATCGTTTATAGCCGAAATAAACGATGGAACGATACCAAACAAAAAAGTCTAAACTAAAACTCGAAAATACATTAATCAAGCGATGATCAATTTGGAAAACGAACTTTTATAAAATGACTTGGGTCTGGGTGTGCTGGGATGACGCCCCCAGTTAGTATCCGTCGTCTGGTATCTGAAATACCATCTGACACTTCCGAACTACAAAAGAAAATGCAAGATTCTCAGTTTCTGGCTGATCTTGCGTTTTTAAATGTTGACAGAATTAAACATACACACGTAAACAATACATCACAAATAGATATTCAAACTATTATAACACTTTATTGTAATTCTGATCATAATATAATTGTTTTGTGCAGTAGCGGCAGGGATGAGACTGAGGAATTTCGAATATTAGGGGAGATAAGGGTAAAACCGACCATGAAAGAATGTAGTCCACGCGAACGAAGACGCGGGCACAGCTAGTGTTCTATAAATCCGAAAGTAACAGCTCTACCCGGGATTCGAAGCCAGACCCAATAAGATGCGGGACTTAAACCATTAGACCATTGAGCCGTCGTCATATGAACAGACCAAATCACGTCAGACACACTTTATGCTTTGTGTATCGCCCTTATGTCGTCCGCACAAGGACTTATATCAAACTGAAATTGTTTACTTCGAGGTTCTCTTGTCTGTACCTTCTACGATTAAATTTAATAAAAGTGCGTTAATAAATATTGGACAACATCCTATACATTGCTCTGCTTCTGTGGTAAGTTGCTCCAGCACTTGTGTTACAGAAATCAGAAACGACGACGGTACCACAACACCTAGACCCGAGACAATACAGAAAAGTTCGTTTCCCATATTGACCAGACCGGGATCGAACCCGGAACCTCAGAGATGGCGTGACGCCAAAGTCTGGCCCACTCAGCTTTCGGCTACGGTTGTCATATATTGGTATTAGAGAAAGCATCTAATGCTGTTATAAGAACATGTAAACTGGCGCTGAAATGTTTTTTTATAAGATGTCCTCATCTTCCCCAGATAACATGCAGAGCTGAAGGATGTCAGGCGGCAACTCGAAGAACAAGGCGCGCTCGAAGCGGCATGAGGGGTGGGAGGAGGCCGGGGGGGAGTTCTACCAGGAGCTGTACCCTGGGGGGGAGCAAGAGCTGTTCGAGAACCTCCAGCGCGCTGATGCAGCCAAGCTCGCGACGCTGCTGCCCTCCAAGCAGGCACGGAACAGTGAGAACACTCCTTTGATATAATAATTCGATTGTGGTCTATCAGGGGTTCCCTAAATCTATATTATATAATCTATTAAATAAAAATGAATCGCAAAATGTGTTGGTCAGCGCATAACTCGACAACGCATGGACCAATTTTGGCAATTATTTTTTTTAAATGTTCGTTGAAGTCCAAGGATGGTTTTTACGGAGAGGAAAATTCGAATAATTGCCGGGAATACTCTATAAACAGCCATTGTCTTTCAATGTTTTTTTTTGTACTTATCATATTATGGTATTTATATTTCCTGTTAATATTTTCTCTATAAATATTTTGCACGGCCGCACCCGTTTCTCAATATCTACTATTTCCTCTACCTATAGGTTGTCTGGAAGAGATCGCTTTCTAGCAATAAGACCGCCTAAATTGTCCTTAACTATGTCTGTAAAACAAATTTTCTGTGCAATAAAGTGTATCTATCTATTTTCTTTTTCCAGTACAAACGTTTTCTGACTAAAATTTAAAGTCAAGCCACATTATAAAACTCTTTGACAGGCCGAAGTCTGTCATGTCCTCTAGTTCCCCATAAAAGGAAGCCTCTCCAGAAAGCATCGTGACACTCCTCCAGGTGATATCTTGAAGCCTGTGTGAAGAATTTGTCTCATCATTCGTACATACACACACGCATACCCATGTGTGTGTATATGTGGCAGGCATTTTGGGCGAATCTGCCGTTTACAAATGGCGTCGTCTGTTTAAAAACGCTCGCTGTTATGTAATATGCCTAATGCAAAATCAGGCAAAATGACAACATGAATAAAACACTGGATGAATTAGACTTTTCAGGTTTCGGTTCTCTTTTGATACTTCATTAAAATATCCAAGTATGTATCAAAAAGGAATTTATTTCAACATCAATTACTTAACGTAAAGTTAATTGAAGTAATTATAAATTCCATTGGTTAGGTGAGGTTAGTAACTAAACTGAAACGCAAGACGTGGCGAAGCCCCAGGTCTACTCATTTGTAATAATATAATATTCAGTAAAAAACTACAATATTAAATGGACAGTTCGTTAGTGTTATACATTTCAATAATACTGTCCTTTGCAAACCAAATGCTATGGTCACCCTAAATTTTTTATACTTTGTAAGGCTATACTTTAATTTGCTGCGGCATTATACATAATGACATTTTGTCTTCGGCATTTTACAAACCAGCATTCGTTTTTAAACTGACGACGCCGTATGTAAACGGCGGATTTACTCAAATTGCCTGCGACATATACACAATGACATATATAATTAAAACACTCATTTGGAGAAGTACCATAGCAAATAAGTTAATTTAAATACTAATAATGACGATAAGTATTTGAAGGCTACCTTTTACTGAATTGCACGAGTATGTACATACAAATAAAGTAGGTAACTTAAGTTCATTAAAGGCGCTAGATTAATACATTTTTTTTTTATATTGCACTTCAAGATTGACCTCATCTCACCTGATGTTAAGTAGTAATGAGGTCCTAGCTTAAGAGTGACAAGTACCTACAGCATAATAATGATGTTACTGGACTTGTCGCCCTTACCTCGAAGGCTTGACCCCTGCTACTAATGCAGCGCCTCCCAGGAGCTCTGGAAACCTTACTCACACGCAGGAACACAAACGGAAGTGATTGTTATTTGGCTGCGGTCTTCTGTAAGATGTAGGTGTTTCACCAGTCGGGCTGCTCCAGTTCGAGCGATAAATCGCTATGCCCCCCTTTTATATTGGACTAGTAATATTGTTATCTTGTATTCCAGCGACGACGGTGAAGCGCGCACGCTCTCAGAATGAGCGGCGGCAGTCTACGTACGCGCGCACCACGCAGAGCAGGGATATTCATCTTTCCATGCTACCTGACCTCTCAGGTTAGTACATGACTTTTTTTTTCTCGAGGGGGAAATACCTACCGCACTGTCACTCTCATAGAGAGTGGTGTATCGGGCTTGCATCGACTTATACCCCGTTACAATATTTGAAAAACGATCCGTTCTAGATACGTATAGTAAGGCGTAAGCTAAAAACGACCGATGGACGACTGATGACAGCTGGTATGGAAAGTAAATTTGAAATTAGAACTAACGACTCGTAGAAAAATGGATAGTCATTTTTGTCAAATAACGGATCGTTAAATATTGGAACCGGGCATAGAATCCCCTCGATGGCTAACGCTGCGCGTCAGGACCCCTTGCGGACTCTACGCAGCAAATATTCTTAGAATTTTAAACGATACATAATCTTCACGTAGTAAAAGATTCAGCTTCAAAGATGGCGCCACTTGTTACTCCACAATGCAAACATACTATGATATGCGCTTGCGCCGGTTTCAGAGAATCTGTCAAACGAGGAGCGCACGTGGGAAGAAATCATGCAGATCAAAGCGATGCCGGTGCCCATGGGACAGAAGAGGGAGCTGAAAGCGAGACTTCAGGTAAATTACAAATATTTTTATACCTACAAGTCTTGACCTGTACATGCCTGTCCACTAAAGTGGAGCAAGCTAGCGGAGCAGTGACGGGAAAATTTTTATAAAAAAACCTTTGGCTTGTCTTATTTCACGCAATGAGGGTGTTCGCCTACGAAAAATCCACTAGATGCTGATTGATACTTAGGCGTAGGGTCTATCTGCTATAATTGGTTATGACATTGACTGACATGTCACCATGAAATTTAAATCACCAATCAAATAAAAGTTGGACCCCACGTCTACGTATAGCCATCTAGTGGATTTTTATGCGCGAATCAGTGTTGCCAACCATACGATTTAAATCGTATTTATACGACCTTTTTGACTTCTGTACGATATACGATCGAGTAATCAAAATCGTACGCAAAATATACGATCGTTTCAATGAAATCTTTCGAAAAAGGAATCTCTTATAAATATATATTTTTAGGGTTCCGTACCTCAAAAAGAAAAAACGGAACCCTTATAGGATCACTTTGTTGTCCGTCTGTCCGTCCGTCCGTCTGTCA
Source organism: Glyphodes pyloalis (assembly GCA_037074685.1). NCBI lineage: Eukaryota > Metazoa > Arthropoda > Insecta > Lepidoptera > Crambidae > Glyphodes > Glyphodes pyloalis. The sequence continues at coordinate 3,611,730 of JAYKKO010000020.1, forward strand.
AGACCCTTTTTCTCAGGAACGCGTGGAGGTATGAAGCTGAAATTTATATCAATTACTCAGGTCTACTGTCCCTTGAAGCTGTGAAAAAATCAAACTTCTAAGCCAACGCAATCAAAAGATACAGCCGTTTATGCCGCAAATTTTCGACACTTGCAAGGGAATCAAAACCTACAGTGTGCTTCCCGTGAACTCAGAATCTTGAAATTTGGTACGAAGCAACGTCTTATAGCAAAGATAAAGGAAAAATTACGAAAACCATAAATTTTTAGTTACATCACATAATATATATTTTTTTAATAATTTTAAACTTACTACCCATTTCCTCATAAACGCGTAGAGGTATTAAATTGAAATTCATACCAAATACTCAGGTCTATAATACCTTTAAGCTGTAACAAAATCAAACTTCTATGTCAACGCAATCAAAAGAAACAGCAATTTAAGCTGCATATTTTGAAACTCGCAAGTACTCGCAAGGGAATCAAAACCTAAAGGGTACTTCCAGTCGACCTAGAATCTTGAAATTTGGCATGAAGCAACGTTTTATAGCACACATAAAGGAAAAATTCCGAAAACCTTAAATTTTTAGTTACATTACAAAATATTTATGCTCCTCCATCTTTCCCCATTGTAATGTGATGAATTTCATTTTGCAATAAAAATACCATAGTTATGACTCGATTGTCGTAAGGAACGAACTTTGTAAACCTTGCAGGTTTGTACGGAACCCTCGGTGCGCGAGTCCGACTCGCACTTGGCCGGTTTTTGATATGAAAATAGTAATGAGTAAAAAGAATAGATACAGCTAAACTTAATAACTTTCCTTATAACAACGCTTCCAAAAATTATGAAGATTGTAACCTGTTTACTTTCGGCCCTGATGGCTATATATTTTTTTAAATATATTTTTGTAATTTAATAATGTTATTATCAAAAATAGGTTAATGCCATATGTTCATTGATGATAAATGTTATATAAAAATTCGATTTTTTTATTGATTTATCTAGTTTTATAGAAATTCCAATGCGTATGATTATTTTCTTGAATTTTTTTTTTGTATTAGGTACGATCTTCTAAAAAATGTGGTTGGCAACACTGGCGCGAATACCCTCATTGTATTGATGATTTTTTTGTTTATTGATAGATCCGCTAGCTCGCTCTGCTTCAGCGGAGAGGCAGCCTTATGCTTAACACAGAATTTAATGAAGATAAAATGAGCACAGGCACCAGCAATCATTCAGGGTTGTTAATGTTATTTTTTCTCAATGTTTTGGGATATCCCTTGTTACACGTTAGGGTGTAGGTACATAAATTACGTGAGTTTTTTGGGAGGGATCTAACCAAACCTCTCTCAATTGAGAGCTAAGGAAGTTTTAATAATCCACACATATATTTTGAACCGTTTTAAAAAAAATATTGCTTAATAACTAAGCAGGCATTGAACTACCCACTAGCATTATAAGCATGAAAGTTTGTAAAATCGTTTTAAATGACAAAAATTAATTGGAAACCGACAAAAAAAAAATCTTTTACAAATAATATGTGTTTGGACCAAATAATTTATGCGCAAGCGCTGTAAGGTAAAGTCGCGTTTCCACTAGGCAACGTTTGGCGCGCAACATTGCGCTACATGTTGCATTACATTTTGATAAATACCGTTGATGCTAAAAAAAAAAAAGATATCTAAACTAAACAACAGGCCACGCGTCATATAGCAACGTTGCATGTTATGCGTCAATTGTTGCCTAGTGGATACGACACTTGGAGATTGCATTAGATGCTTTAAGTTACGACATCGTATCTAAAAAATGGTAAGTACTTACCTCGAGCCTACCGCACATGAACTTTTGTTCTACAGAAAGGTATTCTTTTATAGAACGCAACGAAACTACGCCTCCAAGGTCTAGAACAGCTCCACTGGAGACAGCGGAAGGTCTGGCATCGATTCCGAATAAGCTTCGGAGAACTACTTGGCAAACTGGAGCTCTGGCATTCTCCCATGAGGATCATCGAAGGATCCTTCGGCACTGGAGTAGTATCCTACTTCCTCTTCTTACGGTGGCTCCTGTTCCTCAATCTTGCCATCTCGATCTTCGTCATCGTCTTCCTAATCCTACCAAAGACAATTCTAGTCGAATATCCGTACAATTGCGACGACTTCGAACCGAACTCGACTGTTTGCTGCTCTCAAGAATACTTCAACAAGAACCTAACAAGCAGCAACATTATTCTCGACATCATCCAAGGAACTGGAGACATGGAACGCACCATCATCTTCTACGGCGTGTACAGCGACCAAATTTACACGTACTTCTTGAGGAATTTTTGGGAGACTGAAATGTTTTATAACATGCCTCTGGCGTACATTTTAGTGCCAATTTCTTGGGCTTTACTGTCCTTGGTGGCTATTGTTAGAACTGGAGCGAAGGGCTTCAAGGAGAAGTTGGTAGAGAGTGAAGGACAATTTTATTTGTACTGTAATTTAGTTTTTGGGGGTTGGGACTTCTGCATCCAGAACGAAAAGTCGGCTAAAATTAAGCACAAAGCACTTTTTAACGAAATTAAAGGATGTCTCGAAGAAGAAAGGTTTAAAGAGGAAAAGCAATTGAGGACTAGGGAAAGTCAAATCTTTCTACACCTAAGAAGGTTGCTAATCAATTTAATTGTACTGATAATTTTAGTTGCTTCTGGTGTTCTCATATACGTCACGTTCAATTTTTCACTTAGAAAATTAAATGCTGATGATGTTGGTGTTTTAGCAGAAAATTCTAGTAACGATAGGATCTTAAACGATTACGACAATACAAATATAACAGCAGAAAGACTGACTTTTAGCCGATTGGGTGTTGATTCCGCTAAATATTCTGGTCAAGAAAGTACCCTGTGGCAGCAATTAGAAAATACTCTCTTAGAATTCTTGCCATTTATATCTATTGTAGCGCTTAACATAATCGTTCCGGAAATATTCAGCCAATTAATTGGTTTTGAGAACTACGCGCCGGCTAACGTTGTGATTGTGACTATTCTGAGGACAGTACTCCTTAGGTTGTCATCCTTAGCAGTTCTCTTGAGTCAGATGTACATATACATTAAGTCTGATGATATCCAATGCTCCGTGGACGTCGATGATGACAACAGGCTCGAATGTTGGGAGACCTACGTAGGTCAGCAACTGTACAAGTTGATCATAACGGATTTCGCTCTACAATTCGTGACAACGTTCGTTGTGAACTTGCCCAGAGCACTTATAGCAAGGCACTCCAACAGTAGATGTCTGAAGATGATCGGCGAACAAGACTTCTACCTACCAAAGCATGTCCTGGATATTGTGTACATCCAGACTATCATTTGGATGGGCACATATTTCTGTCCGTTCTTACCAATCATTGGTACTGTGTACTACTTTCTAGTGTTCTACATAAAGAAGTTCACATGTCTCATAAATTGCACGCCATCGCCGGTTGTTTATAGGGCGTCAAAGTCGAAATCATTATTCATGTCAGTGCTGTTATTGGGATTCGTCATATCCATAGCACCGGTAGCTTACTCCATTGGAGAACTGCTGCCTTCAATCAACTGTGGGCCTTTCAGAGGATACGAAACGGTGTGGACGTACGTTGTAGAGACGTTTGAAAAATTCCCTTTCGTACTTCGGGAGATAGTGTTCCTGCTTGGCACAGCGGTGTTTGCAGTACCAGCTTTTGCGGTGTTACTGTTCTTTTTGTACTACTACTGGGCAGTTGCGACTGCCAATAGACATATGGTGTCAGTTTTAAAGAATCAGTTAGTCTTGGAAGGTCATGATAAGCAGTTCTTGCTGAATAGGCTGAGTGCGTTCATTAGGCAGCATCAGAAGAGATGTGAGAGGAGGAATAGGGCAAGCTTCGCTGATGATGACTCCTCGATCAGACAGAGCTCTAGGTAAGGTTGTTTAAAGATAAGTTTAGTCACTTTATGTATATTACTAAAGTAATTGTCGAATTGTAGTAAATTTCCATGACTAGATATCACTGACCCTGGAAATAAGGAATTCAATTAAACAAAGATGACACTCACGTATTTGAGTTTAAATTGCATAAAGTACGTAGGTATGAAAAGATATAAAAAGTCTTCCACTAAAAACAATGAAAAAAAATATAATAATTTGTTTGTGGTTTCTATTGAAATTCGGTTCGGAATCACAATAAATATAGAATTGTTATTTAAGTCTTAATTATTTTTTATTAAACGTAAATTCATTTGTTTGTATTTCTTGGTAAAAGAAAATATGAAAAGGAACTAAGTATTTTAGTTTTTGTTGCCTTTATTTGTTGTCAAACAAATACAATTCTGAAGTGGAACTGATGTAAATAAAGTACTAGACTTATTCTCCTTTAAAAAAACAACGTACAAGGATAAAGTGCTTATCTTTTTAAATCAATGCAACCAATACGTCTGCATACATAAAATACATAAAAATAAATAACATTTAAGCCAGGTTTTATATAAAAGAAAATAATTTAAATTAATGACTTATAAAAAAAATGTAAATATTGGAAAAAAACTAGTATAATAAAAATTTTCAAGTTCCTTCACTTGATCGAAAATTTATAAAAAGGCCAAAATTGTATATGAAGCTCTCGATATTTATTTAATATGCTATTTTTTACTGTTTTCATACTTTTGTCTCTAAAACCAAATAACATGTCACAATATAATTAAAAACTATGCTAATCTAAATTAAGAAACATTTTTTTTCAATGATTTTTTAATCCAAAAAACATTAATTTGTAAAAATAAGAAAAGTTTGAAACATAAAATCAAAGTACATCACAATACGATTGTAATTTCTACAAAGTATAATAATGTGTCAAGAAATGTTTAAAATTTATGAAACAACGCTTTAAAATATCTGAAACTGTATTTATTTACTTTCATTTTATTTGAATTAAAATATTCTAAGTCATTTAAAAGTTACATTCCTTCGTACACGTTTGTTGTGTCGTCCTCGATGTATCCACTTTACATTTTTGTAATTTAAGTGAAATTTTAGATACATAATCCACTAAGAAATTAACGCAACCACGTGACTTTTATTGATATATAAACGTATATTTAAATTAAAGCATAATAGACATATGTATCTATGTACAGTCAACGGCACATCAAGGTGAACATTTTCAGTTCGAAATAAGATCTTATTCTCACGTCATAAAGGCGGTATAAAGCCCAAAGTAAAGTGTGTCTGATGTACTTTTGTCTCTACATTGATAAGGTACAGTCAGCGTCAAATATTTAATCATACGCACGATATTCATATAGATAGAAGCAACCAAATAGTCAAAAATATCAGTGCGGGCGGGTCGTTACATTCCCTTCACTATGGTTGAGTGAAGCGATGGCTGGCACATACGTCATGCTTGTGAACAGGTGCTACCTTTGGGGACTGGTCTGCTCCAGCTTACCTCTCGAAAGTAAATACTTACTTGAGTACTTAATTGTTTCATCACTCATCAAAACAAAACTATATGACTTGGTCCAAAGTGAGCTACACATAGAAATAAGTTAGATACTGATACTGTAATTGATCTGCTGAGTTTCTTACCGGTGTCTTCTCGGTAGATATAGGTTCCGAACCGGAAGTAAAATCACTTTGCATTGTATTCAATGACGATTCAAAAGTGTTATGTGTAACCTACTTGAATAAAGAAATATTTGAGTTTAAGTTTGAGTGCAAACAGTGTTTCCATAATGTTGTCAACAATATAGTCAATAGGATTCTTCTACTAATGTTGTGATGTCTGGTTTAAGACATTATTTTTGACATTAATCGCTTGTAGAGAAAATAACATTTTTATTTTATATTAGCGTAAACAATGCGCGCGCGATACAAAATGGGTAGATACACATCAAAGCAATCGTGTACCGATGTGCCTTTGTACAAACGGGCAGCTCGAGTTGTCGCAGCTCAAAGGCCGCGGACCCATTAACTCGTTCACTTGAATTTTTTAATTACAAACCAAAATCAGTTCAAAAGTGATTGATCCTTTAAAATGTGATCTTTGAGTAACTTTTTAAAGATAGACATGTTTTAACGTATTTTATACTTTAAGGCATTCGTTTATATTGTGTTGCAGTTGTCTGTTTAGGTGTTATGAGAGAATGAAGATCTCATCTCAGAAATGAATTAGCTCTCACCATCGCGCATTTCTAAACACAGGCCATATTGGCGGAATCATCACGTTGACGTAAAACGCGATATTAAGTCCATTTAAAAAAAATAGTCAATAGGTCGAAAGATTTAATATATCATTTATTTTCATTAATAGTATTGATGTTTTTGTTACGTATCGAGTATTTTAATATCCTGTATGTTATTATTTCACGCTAACTGTACTAAACAGTTTTATCTTCAAAAGTACATGTGTTGAAAAAAAGCGTAACATAATGAGACAGTGAAATAAATTTTACAATTTAAATTGGTAATCAGAGGGTTACAATGAAACCAGGCCTCACTTAGCATACGCATTTAAATTTTGTAACGGCTTATTAACAAAACTCGCAATTTATTGGATTTACATTTGACGACCATAGGTTTTAATTAAGAAGGTTAAAATGTCCTTTTCGCTTCATGGTAACCTCTCTGATCTCTATCAGCTTCGATAAATTAATTTGTAGAATCACAGTTCTATGCAGAATACAAACAAATTATTGTCCACCGCCTCTTGACGTACGACACACTATGTCATCAGCACCGCCCTTATGCCTTCCGCATAAGAACTAATATCAAACTTCAAGTGTTTATCTTGAGGTGTTTTCGACCGTTCATAGGTGTCTGTATAACAACAAGCATTGCAAACAGTGGTTCTTAATCGGTGGTCCGCGGAACACTGGTGGTCCCTTGAGGCATTCCAAGTGGTCCGCGAAGCCATCCTAATAATATGTGACGTGACGTAATGAGTCGAATAGAAACATGGCTAAGCCCCGCGCGGCACGAGTCCGAAGGCGAAACGCGGTGCACAGGGGTGGGGGTGGTGGTTTAGTTCCATTCGTTCTTTGTTTTAGCGGCGCGGGTTGCCGATCGTCACTTGTAGTTACTAGGTGGTCCCCGGCAAGATAAATATTTGGTAAAATGGTCCTTCATGACTTAGAGGTTAAGAACCACTGATGGCAAAGGTATAAATTGTCTTATATCCGGTTCCAATATTTTACGATTCGTAATGTGTCAAAAATGACTATCTGTTTTACTCCAACTGACTACGAATCTGCAACGGTTTTAGCTTACGCCTCATATAATTTACTAGCTGCAATTTTGCAATATCCTACCAAATTTCAAGCGTCTAACTTAAGCGGTTTTTTTTTCATACAAAAGGATTTTCCCTCTAATTCCCGTTCCCGTGAGAATTTCGGGAATTCCTTTCTTAGTGCACCTCTACGGTATCTAAGCCGCATCCTTTCCAAATTTCAAGTGCCTACGTTTAGCCGCTTAGGCTGCGCGTTGATGTGTTAATCAGTCAGTCAGTTTCTCCTTACTTTTATTACGAATCGTTTTTCAAATATTGGAACCGGGCATTATAGTCTAATCTAATTTTGAACTTTATGTGACTGAGATAAGAATGGAAATGGAATGAGAGTGATAGGCTTAATACTGTTGGAAGCCTTGTTTTGCTAGTGACATTTTTAGGTCGGAACTGTGCGTCTACAAAATCATTGAACGAAGTTCATCAGTCAAAGTTTTTGGAGAAAATTCGATTTAGTAAATATTTTGATAGCCCAAGACTTGTCTAGTTCCTGTATTTAATTTTTATCTATTTATGAAATACTCAAGCCATAATAATTTTTAGCGCAATGATATTAGCACCATAGTGTAAGGTTTCTTTTTTAATTTCTTTTATGTATCTTATTGTTAAGTAGCAAAATTGAAGTGGTCATATGGTTTTGACCATATAAGGTTTAATAAATTTTTTACCTGATTTTTATCATTTTATTATTTTTCTCGACGACCAAAATAGCCGCCTTAACTTTATGTCATTTTTACGCGACCAAAACGTAAAGGGGGGTTATTCTACGTCTTAGTCGTAACTAGCTAGCCATCAACAGCCACAATATTCTCTCGAACAACACATCTCACGAGGGCAGGGATAAGCTGAAGACCAGCACTGACCGGGATCCAACCTCGAGACAGCATTAGCTGAGCTTTTTTTTCCTTTTGTCTCATTCACAATCCTTTTATGTTTGGAACAGATTATGTTTTGTGTTTTGTTCGTAAGAGACAATAAATGTTTTCTTTCTTTCTTTTATGAGAATTAAAAATTGATTTCCGTCATCGGATTCAATGTTTCCTTTTTGGAAGTAGATCCCAAGGCTTTGGTGCCATCATCGTAAAGTCAGGTATAAAATTCGAAAGCGCCCAATACAAGCTTGACTTGTTAATACTAGTTTTTGTTATCTTCAATTTGTTTATTGCTTTAAAATGATTGAGCTTGGAAATTGTCACAATTTATAAATTATAATAAAATGATGCGTGTTTATAATTTTGCCAATTAATTATTGTTTTTCGTGCTATTTGTGGCTATCGCAAATATTAAAATTTATTCAAAATATTTTTTTAACGTTAAGATGTTTTTAGTATTATTTTTCTGCCCGTAAATAAGCATGAGTAATATTGTAAGTACACGTTTTAAAATGAAATGATTAATGAACCCCTTGGTTGTATTCTAGTCTTTAGAACTGAACTGGATCAACCTTAATTATTAAATCTAAAATAATATCAACAAAATAACTAATGATCTCCATGACCTTTTGTATATCTATAACATTGCATTTAGTATATATTTAATTAGACTTCATAGTGAAAACTGGACTCGTATCTAGTTGAAATTGTAAATCTGTATATAGCATCTACTATGAAGTAAATAGTGCTCTAGTGATCTCATAATAAATGTATCTATAGGTTTTTATATAAAGTTGTATGTGGATATTCAAATCATGAAAAAAAGATAGCGAAATATCTATTATGTTAAATAAAGATACACATATAATAATTTGATGATAAATGTCCACAGGCAATTATACTAATAATATAATTATACGAAATGTCCTATTTTGCCTCGAGATTAAATCGAGATTTCGGAATAAGTCTATCGGAAGCTACTATGTAATAAGTAATTTATATACCTGTACATTGGGTAGTGTTTTATAAACATAGTTATAATGTAAAGACGATGAAGAACTTTTTGTTACCTAAATGTAATTAAAATAAATAAAACATTAATTAAATATGTATGTACCGTTTTTATTATTATTGCTTTTTGATGTGCTTTTGTTATAGGCTACCATGTGATGGTGTGAAAATGTCTGGAGTAGGTATATACAGTGAGTTTATGAAACGAAAAAAAATGATAGGTTTATATCAATTAATTCCAAGTCCGATTTTTAATACTTATTTTTTTTATGTGCATTTATAATAATTTAAATTTCTTCTTCAATCGCATTTAAAATGAATTCTCACTAAGTGAGTAACTTGAATATTTGTTTGCAGTTTGAATTTTTAACAGAATTAAAAAAATAAGTTATATATTTTTATACTTTATATTTTATTATGTTCGCGGATATATATATAATTAATGCACCGATTTTGTTTTTTTAAAGGAAATTTAACGGTGTTACCGTGATTAGGAAATCAAGACCTGATGAAAGCATCCCAGAGAAATAGAATCGAAGTTCAGTTTTTTTACTAAAAATGTTTATATTTATCTAACACCATGCAAGGTGGTACATACGACAAAACATGGTGTTTATTGGGGTCACTCAGTTCACGCTCTGTTTTGTCTCTTTCTTACCATAAATAATAAGATACAGACGAAACTTTGCGTTGCTTTCCGTATAGGACTCGAATTTGGCGTTTGAAGCGCAGGAACTATTTTCTTGCTGGGGTAACGCACTCCGATTAAAAACATAGGCTTTCCGTCCGTAATAAAAAATTCAATGTTTGTAAATAAAGGGGTGATAGACTAGCTTGATTGATTTTTTTTAAATCAGGAATCTGTGGTGTATTGTTGTAATGCATATTGCCTAAAACAAAAGCACTTGGTAATTTCGTTTGAATCGTGTAGTAAAAATTACAAGTTGCAGTCATGTCGTCAAAAATAAGATTAATTTACTACTTCTCACTGCCATAATACAGTGTAAACTTATAAAATTTTTAGGTTTATAAATTGTGAAATATTGTATTGTATGTTACAATATTGTTTTTATTAAACGTATCAATGCAATATGTGTTTTTTTTTAACAAACTGTCAAAAATATTAATACATGCATAAGTAAATAGGTTTTTACTATTTTCTTCTTTGCTTCACGCCACACCAACCATCGGTAGTTTCACTATAATTGAGCAACTCTTGCTCAGACCTAACAAATTTTAAAGTTAGATTTTTTGTCAGCGCTTGGGCGATTTCGATGTCCCAACAAAGTTGAACATCAACCATATTATAACAAAGAACTCGCACGAAAATAAAGGGTCTATATATAAAAACAATAAAACAACTATACTATTTGTACATATTTTTATTACGAATCTTATTTAGGTACACAAAATACAAAACTAATATACTCTAATCATATATATTTTTACGTTACATGTAATATATTATACCTACTATTTTTTCAATTATACATTTCCATTGCCGAAATTATGAAACAAATCGTAGCAGGATTAAATTTTAGTAACGAACCAAATAGTGACTGGTCTTACGAAACAAAGTTCGTTGGGATTCCCTACGAACTACACAGAGAGGTAGAGAGTACCTTCACAGAGGGGCGCCCCTCCCTGCCATCCGTCTGGAGTTTTTGTTCCTATAAACTATATAGGTACATTAGAAATTAAAGTTGAAAATAAAAATCTGTTTCATATGTATTTTACGACTTCTATTTGATAATTTAAAAATACTTAATACAAAAATAATAAATATTTGTACATATTAGATATTATGTAGTATTTATTTTCTTTAATAATATTTTTTTCGATTGCTTTCTATTAGAAAACTTGAATAAATCAGTTTTTTAAAGCAAAAAACAAATGACTAAGTGCTTAAGAAAGTGTTTTTTCCATACCGTTTTTAACCCTTAAAACTTCTTCCCATCGCCCACCATTTCCCGACCTCAAATCGTACCCGAATTATTTTTTCTTCTATAATTGTATTTTTTTTTTATCTTCCAATATATCGTACTGTTTTTTATTGTTTCAAAACTTATCTTCACTGGATTTGATACCGGCTCAATCGATTTAAAGTTTTAAATAAATATCGGAAATATATTTTTTACTCTCGGAAAATCAACGACTTTTTTTAATTAAAATTTTACAGTAAAAACAAACTTTACATACTTTTAAGAACTAGTATCAGTTTCGATTATAGGTACTTTCCAAAATAATTGATTTTGGAAATCAAAATACGAATTAACATAATTATATAAATCAGGTTGATATTTTCACTACAATGGGAGCTTATCACGCATAAAAAATCTGCCAGACGGCTATTTTATAGGCGTAAGGTTCAAGTATTTTTATTTAAACATTACAGAGTAAAATCCCTTGCCGTCACCGGTCACATAACGCCCGTGCTGCTCTTTAAAGTTATTTAAAGTACGCTAGCACGACGTACAATGTAAGAACTTTTTAAGTTTCGAGTGATAAGTGCCTGGCAATTTTTGATATGACATTGACTAATTTGTAGTGTCCGACCGAAATTTCGGTTTCGGCCAGTTTCGGCCAAAAAATCAAGTTTCGGTCCGAGTTTCGGTTTCGGCCAAAAACGGCCGAACCTTTCGGCCGCGCCGCAACTTACAAATAATGTATTTTTTTTACTTTATTTATAGGGTAGTTAAATTTTCAAACAGAACCTCTGTAACTGTGCTGAAATTTCATTGTGATAAATCTTTGAAAGTAGAAACCTGTAATTAATACGTCGGCGAGATATTAATTTTAGAAAAAAACTGGCTTACTAACATTTTTTCGACTTTATAAGGACTTTTTTTTTATAAAAGGTTCGGTTTCGGTTTCGGCCGAAACTACAAAGGTTCGGTTTCGGCAAAATAACATGATTCGGTCGGTCACTATAATTTGCCATAAATAACGAACCACAACGTAACAGATGCACGCACGCATAATATTACACTATATTACACTATATTACCTTCTGATCGGTTTTTCATGCGCAATATCCCCCCCTATTGGACAACTATTTTAGGTACATATTACATCATATTTGCGTAAGTAGAACCTAATTTTGGTACATTTAAATATATGGTTTAGTAGGCGTTAATTTTTTGTAACGTCGTGTTGTACCAACCTACTAATATAGATAAAAGTATTATAATGGTAAAGTAAAAATCAGTTCTAATAAATATCAAATATTATGCATTTTTTAACTAACGTATGAAACTTTCATACTATTTCTGCATTTATCATTACGATTTACAGTTATTTCGAAACATGAATGAATTTGGCTCTACAAATATAGGTAATATAGGTACCTATTGCCTAAAACACATAAATTACTTATGGTAACTTTACTACTTTATCTTAATGACATATAAATTCGAAATAAGAATACTATACCCTGTTATAATTATTCAACAAACAACAATAAATATACAGTAAACAAAACGCACCGTTTGTTTTGACGTTCGAATAAACAAATTCGTACTTTCGCCATGCTTACTTACTATTTTATAACATCTGAAATTAAAAAAATAAACAGGTTTATTAAATTAGTTTAACATCATAAATAGGTACATATACAGCTACACTATATTAAAGGGGTCAATGCACAATTATTTTGTAGGGTAGAGAAGAGATGTAGGTGAAGAATAATATATCACAAATACTGTACAAGAGTTTATACACTCCACCAATAGAAATATTAATTACAAAAGAAGGAGAGAAAGAGGAAAAATATATAACTGTACATAGGAAACAACTAAAATAAACATAAACGTAAAATAACCACGGGAATAATTTTCACACAGTGACATACGTACAAGATATGACAGTATAAAATATTTCTTTTTAAAAGTGAAAGGAATAAAATATTTGTACAAGACGGTTGATATCAGAAAACTATTACATAAATTTTGGTGGACACAATTTAATAAAATCTTTGTCAGTTATAAACAGAGGCGATCACCATGATGAAGCTTTGTCAAATGTCATGTGCCTTGGTGAATGGTATTTTTTTTATTTATACTTATGGACTCTTATGATTTGACGTGTCATGCTCTGCAGCAGAGCCACCTTCATAAATAACGGCGAAGTCAATCTTGAAACAATGTCTGTTGAACGTACATAATGTACATACATTGTTTATAACTGTACGCATACGGATTAGCGGATTAATGTAAAAAAGTAGCCTATGTCCGTTCTTGAGATTCAACGTATACCTATGCCAAATTTCATTAAAATCGGTTGAGAGGTTTAAGCAGGAAAGCGTAACAGACAGACAGAGTTACTTTCGCATTTATAATATTAGTAGGGATTACCGATAATTATTTATAATTATACGATACCGGCAAGAGCCACTACAGTTTACGTTACTCACCAGCGCTAGTTGACGGTGGAGGCGTGTTCGAAGTCACCCTTGTCGAGGTGCCGCCGCGGACCCTTCGGCGAATAGACCAGCATCGACACGCGCTCTGGACTAGTCTTGTTGCGCTGCATGTCTGGTAACAAAATTACAGGATAACAAGAACAATAGACTGGTATACTCATACTTACCACTACTGGCACGTGCTCAACTCTAATTATGATAATTAAGAAAAATATTTGACTATGAGAAAATTCTACTAATATTAAAAATGAAGGGTCCACTGCAATAATGATAATGTCCAAAATATTGAAAACTAAGTTTTTTTTTTATATTGCACTCCAAGATTGACCTCATCCCACCTGATGTTAAGTGGTAATGAGGTCCTAGCTTAAGGGCAAAAGGTACAGCATAATACATTTACTGTACTTGTCGCCCTTACCTTGAAGGCTTGACCCCTGCTACTAATGTAGCACCCCCCAGGAGCTCTGGAAACCTTACTCACACGCAGGAACACAACAACACAGAAGTGATTGTTATTTGGCTGCGGTCTTCTGTAAGGTGGAGGTATTTCACCAGTCGGGCTGCTCCAGTTCGAGCGACAAATCGCTATGCCCTACCTCTCTTAAAAGAGATCAACATTCGGTCACCTCATACAAACAGCTAGTAATCTTGTTTACAAACTAATCAATATTGCTTCCAGTCCTGAGATAAAAACGTATCTGATATTTGGTCTACACGTCTAGGACGCTGAATCTCCCAGGTATTCACGGCAATAAGGCTGAATTTTGGACCACGTTTATAAACTTAACACCCAAATATCTCGAAACAATAAATAAAGGACGTTTATCATTATTGCAGAGGACCGTTCAAATGTGAAAGTTATTTTAAAGAAACAGAAAAATTTCATCTCCTCTTGCGGTGCGGAACTCGAACCCACGACCTTCACGTATCGCGCGTGCTGCTCTTCCAACTGAGCTAACCGCGCATAGGCGATGAATTTCTATGCTGTATCAACAGTTAGACTCCGGTTAAAGTGAAAGTTTGTGAGTGAGGATGTTTGGTCGACTCCATAGCCGAGAGGCGGGTTCCGGGTTCGATCCCCGGTCGGGCCAATATGGGAAACGAACTTTTCTATTGTCCTAGGTCTGGGAGTTGTAGTTCCATCGTTGTTGATGTCTACAACACTCAACTCTAAATCAAATCTAAATCACTTGGATTTAGCTACATACACACAGAATCTTAAAATAACTAAGCATACATAGGGACATACAGAAAAAGCGACCTTATTTTAGTAGTGATGAAGAAGAATATTGTCTTACATCTCAGGCTAAGTCTCCGCTTGTGTTGCGCGGAGAGCTCCAGTTGGCGCCGCACCAGCGCGGAGGCGGAGGCGGGCCGAGCACTCAGCGGCAGCGTAGACGCTTGAAGAGTCACTTCTGAGGAGGCAGTCTTGCTTGTGTAGTCTGTTAACGTTCAAAAAGGGACGATGATCTTCAAAGAACATAAAAATCTAAATCTTTATTATAGACTAGCGGTCCCGGCGACCTTCGTTTCGCCTTAGAGGAAATAAATGAGCAGACTTCAAAAAAAAAGTATCCTATGTCCTTCTCCTGGTTCTAAACTACCTCGCCACTAATTTTCAGCCTTATCGGTTCAGCCGTGCTTGAGTTATAAATAGTGTAACTAACACGACTTTCTTATCCTTACTAATATTATAAATGCGAAAGTAACTCTGTCTGTCCTGTCTGTCTGTCTGTCTGTCTGTCTGTCTGTCTGTCTGTCTGTCTGTCTGTCTGTCTGTTTTTCGCTTTCCTGCTTAAACCTCTCAACCGATTTTGATGAAATTTGTTATAGGTATACGTTGAATCTCAAGAACGGACATAGGCTACTTTTTATTAGAAAATAAGGGGGGAGGGTAATACCACCTTTGGAAATTTATATGGAAAAATGTTTATTTTTGAAGTTAGAGATATGACATTAGGCACAAATATAGCTCGAAACTTGGATTAAAATATAGACTACTTTTTGTTTCGAATATTAGGGGAGAAAGGGGTAAAACCGACTATAAAAGGATGTAGTCCACGCGAACGAAGTCGCGGGCACAGCTAGTATATAGATATAGAATAGATTACACCAGTAACACCTATGAACCATGCTTTATGCTACCTCCGGTTCGGATATACTTAGATATCCGAGAAGATACCAGCAAAATCTATAGCTCATAATATTAGCTCTTATGCGCGCGACATAAGGGCGGTTCAAAGTCCAAAGTGTTATCTGACGTAAGCAAGTCGATTTAAAATTGATTAATCGAGAAATCGATTATTTGAGTAAAATACCCGATTTTTCAGGTTCGATACATAGCCCTCACGAATCGGACCGATCGATTCAAACTATAAACTGACTGTGGTTTTTTGTTTTTATTTTTTTAGTTTACGAGTCTCTAGTTTGCATGAAGTACCTATATCACTACTGCTCAGTAAGAGGTCCTGGGTTCGAACCCCGACTTTTCTTTCGAAAGAATATAGGAGTTTAATAATATGTATTTAATGAATATTCAATCATTTGTGTTTACGGTGTCTGGTGTTCAGTAATGTTCTTTATATTAGACATTTAGACATGTTTGAATTTGCCGCGATTAATCGAAAATCGATTGAATAAAAAACCGATTCTAATAGTTATATGATTCGAATCGATTGAGAAATCGTTTGTTTTTACAGTGAATCGATATGCCTCGCCTGACGTGGTTTTGTTTGTACTTACCACGCTCAGTGAGAACAATCTCTCTATGCATCTGCGAGAGTTCAACGTCGTTCACAAGCACGCGGAACTTGGTCTCCAGCGCGCCGTCCCAGGTTCGATTCCCGTCGCCGAGCTGGGCGAAGTCAGGGCCTTTGACCTCTTCCTCTTGGAGGGAAGTGTCCTGACTGGACGACTCCGTCTGCAAATCAAATACATATAAGACAGCATTAGGTACGTAGATTCGATTGTCGGTTAAGTCAGTTAGAAACGTTTCTAAATTAGCTTGGGTCTGGGTGTGCTGGGGTGGACTGGGTCTGAATACCTCCTCATGTGCCTGCTGGTTAACGGTTCCTGAGGATTCGCGCGAATCCGAGGGAAGTGGTATAAATCGGGCCTGGTCCACCCTTTAACTCTTATTTTTAATTCTCATAATCGAACCCAATACACTTCGAATGCGAATTAAGCGTCTTCCAAAAAACAAATATTGTTTATGCAAATCAAACACATAAACAAACAAATTGAAGATTCAAACCCGAAATCTTTCATTGTTTGTTGCGTGTGTGGAAGTAGATCTCCTGTTTCTTAACCTTAAGGATAAGGCTGTAAAAAAGCATAGAATTCCGAATAGGAAACTTTGGTGACATTATAAAAATGGCAATTAGTGCCACAGTACAGAATGTTACCTTTTTTTCCCTAACTGACTTATAGATCGCACCTTCGGTACAACGAGCGCACAATTATCAAATGTTTTAAAAACAAGACTAATAAAAAAAACTGAACGGTCTTAATAATCTTGTAAAGCACATATCTAAAAAGAATATAGTACCAATACCAATCATTATATGATTCAAGTCTTGCAAAGACGAAGACAACTTTAGAGTAATGATAACAGAGCTAGACCATACTAAAGCAAAAAATATCTTAAAATGGTTCTCCTGTAAAATTGCAAAAACTGAAATTGTGCCCTTTTGTTCTACCGAAGGTGTGAGATGATGGCCGCAAATGGCTTTTTCATTACTAGGCTAGGCTTACCTCTAAAAACAATCTTTCATTAACATACCTTTATACGCTTTTTGAATGTAGGACTAGACTGCGGCCTGTTCTTGAAATCAATATGCTGGTTCCCACTCTTGTTCCTCACGATTGGAGACAGCTTCCTAAACTCATTCTTCCCTTCCAATTCTATTCTCACAGTCTCCACAGTCGAATTGCTGGCCCTCCCGAACAACGGGGAGAGCTTGGGTTTGGCACTAGTATGATCTGAGTCCACACTCTCGATCGTCAGCGTGGTGTCATCGCTATTAGTGATAGGCTTCACTATAATCACACTGCGCTCTAAATCTTTCTCCCTCTCAGCATCAGACGGTTTCATGGTATAATTCGGATTCTCGAAACCAGTCTGCGTTGCTATATCGTCGCTTTCAGCTGTGAATGTCTGAGATGCCCTGTTTGAAGCTTTGTTTAACATACGCTTGCGACGCTCAAGATCCGCGTGTATATCTGTTTGAACCCGCAAGTTTATGTCTCCGTAGCGCCTGATGATATAATTGAGGAGCCATTGGTAGCCCTTGCGTAAGCCCGGATCCAGTTTCGGCTTCTTAGTGTTTTCGAAGAGTTGGGCGCTGTATGATTCAACCAGGGTTGGGCATCTGTACCTGAAATATTTGTCATATTGTGCGTACTATAGTGACGACTGACGAAGACGATGATGCTTCATTTAAATAGCAGGTACCATGGGCCGATACTGGGGTCGGTCTACCAGTGCCAAGCCTAGGATAAACTAAGTTAATGAGGCGCCAAGCCACTTACCACCAGATCGGGGCGGTAACCACCAGACCTAAGGGAATCAAGCCTTTATTATTTAGCCTTTGAAGGCATGAAGTCAGTGTTATCTACCTACTAACTACCCAGTTTACCTAAATTAATTGTGCACAAAAGATGAATTTAGTAAACAAAATTGTAATACCATTTTCTTAGACACATTTAAATAAGCGTAGATTAAAGATTTTTAGAATTAGAGGTATATCTCAATGTTTTTAACATTATTTTCAGTTTTTGCCCAGTATTGAAAAATTGCAAAATCCGGGGCTAGTAAATAGGATAACATTGTATTTAAAAAATGTAACTGACTGACTAATTAGAACCCTCACGCGTCTTTCATGTGCCCAATTCTTAAGATAAAAGTGGCCACTTACTCGTTGACCAGAGGCTTGATGCTCAGTTTCTCCACCATCACCCGTCTTTCAAGCGCCCGATTCTTTTAAGATAAAAGTGGCCACTTACTTTTTGACCAGGGGCTCGATGCTCAGTTTCTCCACCATCACCCGTCTTTCAGGCGCCGGATCCTTTTAAGAATAAAGTGGCGACTCACTTATTGACTAGGGGTTCGATGTTTAGTTTCTCCACCACATCTATATCGTCCAGAGCACCACTCTTATCCTGTTTGTTGGCCAGCACCAGAACAGGTTTACCTAGCAATTGCGCCATTAAAGAAAAATCATTAATGCGCGGTTCCAATATTTGAAAAACCATCCGTTCTAGTTACCTACGCATAGTAATAAATTACACGAGACGTAAGCTAAAAACGACCGAGAGACGACTGATAACAGCTGTATGGAACTGTATTATTTAACGACTCGTAATCGTTTGGAGAAAATCGGATATTAATTTTTGACTCATTACGAATCGTAAAATATTGGATAAGTGACATTGAGCCCTCCCGTTACTGGCTTACTAATATTATTTACAGAAGGTTCAAAAGTTATAACATAAAAATTCATCGCCTACGATAACTTGCGGTTAGCTCAGTTGGAAGAGCAGCACGCGCGATACGTGAAGGTCGTGGGTTCGAGCCCAGCGCCGCAAGGGGAGATGATATTTTTCTGTTTCTTCCTTAGATGCGGGAAAGGGGAAGTTGACCTATTACGCTGACCGCATAATGGGCGTTCGCGTTCATGGAGCGTGCGAAAGACGCGAACGCAGCGTGAACGCCGCGATTCGCTAATGATTCAAGAACGCCTACGCCCATTGTGGGGTTAGCCTTAGGTAAAGTGTTTTAAGTTGTTGTCTTATTTCCGGTTAAATATTTGAAAAAATAATGCATTCTAGTTACGGTTAATACGAAGCGTAAGCTAAAAACGACCGACAGACGACTGATGACAGCTGATATGGAAAGTAAATCTGTGGCCTGGTGCTAATAGGGCCATTATCAATAATCAATATTAACGTACTTAGGCCCTTTTAGCACCAGGCCACAGAAATTATGGAACGGTATTTACGTAGTCGGTTGAAGAAAAACGTTAAGTCATTTTTGAGACATTACGAATCGTATAATATTGGAACCGGGCATTATTGCAATTCAATTATTACCGTAACGAGATAATTATGTTATATCTTATACCAGTTACAAATGCATACTCAATTTTTTTCATTCCTACAATCAAAGTGTATGGGTGTCCGTTTGTTCGCCTGTTTTTCACGGCAAAGCGGAGCGACGAATGGACGTGATTTTTTAATGTGAAGATAGTTGAAGGGATGGAAAGTGACATGCGCTATTTATCACGCTCTTAACAAATGTCACTATCGACAATCTCGCTGCTGATTGGCTGAAAATACGTGTGCGGTGTGCTATCGGCCAATCACCAGTATCCAAACTTTTTCATACTAAATTTTATCACGCTCTTGACAAACGCCGAAATCAGTGCGTCCGCTGCTGATTGATTGAAAATACGAGTGCGGTGTGCTATTAGCCAATCAACAGTATCGAAACTTTTGTCGTCTCATGCGAGATATTTGACGTATTGCGCATGCTAGGCCTACGTGTGCCGACAATTATTGTAAAATGATAAAGATAACTGATAATGATAGACCTGACAAATCATCACAGCTAATACGAAGTTATCCATGTTTCTGGTGATATTTTTAGTCCCCAACTCTTTATAGGCGTACCTATTAAATACTAAACGCTAATTAATCTCAAACTGCAAGTGATTACCTTGACGCGCTGTTGATTTAGATGCACTCATACTTGAGACTGTTTTTTTAAGCATTTGTTTTAGAACTAAGATTAGGTCTAGGTTTTATCATTTTCATAAGATATTATACCAGTTGATCATTTCTAACGGAACGACGCGGCTTTACGCTCTTACGATCCCGCTGATTTTGAAAATACGCATTTTTTTTGTACAAATGTAACTAAAACAGATTCAAAGTTACGCGGTTTCATACATTTCGGCGATTGAAACTTTGGAGGGTATTTATATATTTTTGAGCAATTTATGTCCAGAGCTCTTTAGGAATAGCTTTAAAAATCGGATTCATATACGGGAAGTATGTTTCATATCTCTTTCATACCTAAAACGACTGAAAAGAGACAAAACTCCCTATTCAGAATCGTTGCTGGCATTTGTGAAACAACCCTCTGGGAGGTTATAACTCGCTCCTAAAAATACCCTCTGACCAGTTTACGTTGATGTAACCAATTTATCAAGTGAAAATTAAAACAATTTTTGTTGAAATGTTATCAATAGCTCGCAAGGTTATCGCATACTTTAGTAATTAATTCGCAACAAAATAGCACGACTCCTAGAGCCTACGCGATGATAATAATAATAACTTATTGTAAAATAACGTAACCATGGTAAAAAATACTTCACCTGATATTTTATCATGCGATAATACTTCTTCCAAAACCACTCTGCACTCGTTCAGGCGTGAAAAATCGCTCGAGTCGATAACGAAAATTACTCCGTGTACCTCGCTGTAATATTGCGACCATATTTGACGGAAATGAGGCCCTCCTCCTAAATCGTATATCGTCACGGGGGTGTCTTTATGAATCAGATTCACAGCCTTAAACCCAACAGTGGGCAAAACCTTATCATCCAACTCTCCAGCCAGGTTATTCACGGTCTGTGTTTTACCGGCATTATCTAGCCCTATGAGAATAAGGACTATGTGCCGACGAATCCTGCGCCGACGGAAAATACTAGCTAAACAATTACCCATTGTTAAAATCACTTTCCGCACTTTAATTGCGATATTTTCATCACGTTTACACAATCAAAATTCAAATTGAGACTGAATTTGACTAGAGCCACGTTCGTTCTGACGTTCGTAAACAAAAGTTCTGTTGACACAACGGTTACCAATGGCGATGAGGCCGATCTGGCCAGTATCAAAACAGTATGTTTTCGTTGCGGCGTTTCACCCTTTTTGAATTATAATTTTTTTGTTTTTTTGGTTTGGAAAACGAATTGATATAGTAAAATGTAGCTTGATCATTGCACTTATTTTATTCCTTCTAGATCGTGGAGAACATTCAAATAAGAATTAATTTGTTACATTTTTGTAGATTTAAAATCGAATTCAACGCTGTTAACTGTTGTGCTTATCTGTTTTGAAATCTAAAAACAGATTCAAAGGACAATTACTTGGACACCTAAAGTTAATAATTATGTAAGTTGTTTTAAAATGTCAAGATCGATGAATTTAGTGTGTCAGCTGCTGATTAGCTAAAAATATAAGGACAATTACTTGGACACCTAAAGTTAATAATTATGTAAGTTGTTTTAAAATGTCAAGATCGATGAATTTAGTGTGTCAGCTGCTGATTAGCTAAAAATATAAGGACAATTACTTGGACACCTAAAGTTAATAATTATGTAAGTTGTTTTAAAATGTCAAGATCGATGAATTTAGTGTGTCAGCTGCTGATTAGCTAAAAATATAAGGACAATTACTTGGACACCTAAAGTTAATAATTATGTAAGTTGTTTTAAAATGTCAAGATCGATGAATTTAGTGTGTCAGCTGCTGATTAGCTAAAAATATAAGGACAATTACTTGGACACCTAAAGTTAATAATTATGTAAGTTGTTTTAAAATGTCAAGATCGATGAATTTAGTGTGTCAGCTGCTGATTAGCTAAAAATATAAGGACAATTACTTGGACACCTAAAGTTAATAATTATGTAAGTTGTTTTAAAATGTCAAGATCGATGAATTTAGTGTGTCAGCTGCTGATTAGCTAAAAATATAAGGACAATTACTTGGACACCTAAAGTTAATAATTATGTAAGTTGTTTTAAAATGTCAAGATCGATGAATTTAGTGTGTCAGCTGCTGATTAGCTAAAAATATAAGGACAATTACTTGGACACCTAAAGTTAATAATTATGTAAGTTGTTTTAAAATGTCAAGATCGATGAATTTAGTGTGTCAGCTGCTGATTAGCTAAAAATATAAGGACAATTACTTGGACACCTAAAGTTAATAATTATGTAAGTTGTTTTAAAATGTCAAGATCGATGAATTTAGTGTGTCAGCTGCTGATTAGCTAAAAATATAAGGACAATTACTTGGACACCTAAAGTTAATAATTATGTAAGTTGTTTTAAAATGTCAAGATCGATGAATTTAGTGTGTCAGCTGCTGATTAGCTAAAAATATAAGGACAATTACTTGGACACCTAAAGTTAATAATTATGTAAGTTGTTTTAAAATGTCAAGATCGATGAATTTAGTGTGTCAGCTGCTGATTAGCTAAAAATATAAGGACAATTACTTGGACACCTAAAGTTAATAATTATGTAAGTTGTTTTAAAATGTCAAGATCGATGAATTTAGTGTGTCAGCTGCTGATTAGCTAAAAATATAAGGACAATTACTTGGACACCTAAAGTTAATAATTATGTAAGTTGTTTTAAAATGTCAAGATCGATGAATTTAGTGTGTCAGCTGCTGATTAGCTAAAAATATAAGGACAATTACTTGGACACCTAAAGTTAATAATTATGTAAGTTGTTTTAAAATGTCAAGATCGATGAATTTAGTGTGTCAGCTGCTGATTAGCTAAAAATATAAGGGTAGTCCATACTACTTACCATTATAATATTATTATGTATAGTTTAGCCAATCAAAAGTATATTTTAACAGCCTAACTGATTAATAATTTGTTTGTTTGACATTGAAAACGAAACAAATCCTTAGAAATTGGAGCTAGTGCTTTGGTTTAAATGGCCCTGTACAGGCAAACGCTAAAATTATTGTGAAGGCTTTAAGCCGCGTCTGGGGTCCACTCCCAAAAACGAAACGAACAATTTGGGAATTAGGTAAAACCTGGTTTTTAATTTGCCTATTATTTTGTTTTTTGAAAACGCTGAATTTGCATTCGTAGGTTACGATTATGAGAACTAATAATTGCTATCTGACATACCTATTTCGCTTTTCGGAGTGGGCCTCCTGTTCTGTCTGTTCTCTATTGGTCCGCGCCCTTAGGTTTCCAATTTCAGAAACCTTTATCAAGGCAGCCTGTGATGATTGATGACGGGTTTTCTGGTCTTTCCTTTTAAAGCCAAACTATATATCTCGCTGCAATATGCCTTAGAATAGATAACCGTACGGTCGACAGTAGTCACCTCAACGTAAACATTTGCAGTTCGATTTTAGTTTTTATGCGTAAGACATAAGGGCGGTGGCAAAGTCATAAGGTATAGACGTGCGGTTGTTCCATTTTGCAGTCCTTTTAAGGCAGATACTATACCCATTATAATACCTATACATAACTGAATCCGGGTCATCAAAAACTCTTCTCGCTTTTCTTCTGTTAGATAATAACGCAAAACTTAATACTTATTTATGATAGCTAGCCCTTTGACAGAACAACGTCATTCAATCACACGGCTATACGTCGTTTAGTCGGCTTGTCGACAATGTCGACTGCAACTTTTAACACTACAGCTAGAAGACGCTTAGGCAACTGGGTAAACGACGGATAGTAGTGTGATTGAATGGCGTTGTTCTGTCAAAGGGCTAGCTGTTTGATTGAATGGCTTTTTTAACCAGTTGTTTGCGACATGTACACTGTCTTGTATGGAACAAGAATCGTTCTCACATCAGATCGACTTGAATGCCTAACTACTTATGTATATAATAATTATAAACCAAGGCTGCACAGATGGTACCTATTTGTTTGCAGACCACACACATTCACACCTGTTCATTCACTTAGCCGCCCAATATCAAATGTAAATTACGGTTTTCCTTGTGTTTCAGAGTTTCAGTACCTTTTTTAAAGCGGAACCTAATTAAATAAATATCAGACATCAGAACGTACAGTTGACAGCATGTCAAGGTGAACACTAGCAGTTCGATAATAGTTCTTATGCGCATGACATAAGGGCGGTGCAAAGGTCAAATTGTGTAGTCTGAAGTGATTTTGTCTGTACATCAAACTTATCTTAAGTAAAAGGTTGCGTGTTCAAATCACATCGGGGTGACCAATGTAGGCGATGTTTGTATCGCCTGGTAAAATATAGGTAGTTCGTGGAATCGAACTCTGTACCTATCTATGTACTTACCTAATATTTTACTTTTTTTTTATATTGCACTTATGTGAGAGTGCATCTCGACCCTCTCGGTGCATACAACAGGCTAGACTGCGGAGCGCGCGAGTTCGAATCGAGAGGTCCGAGCATGCCGCCTCGCTCTAATTCCGCGGCTCTCTGCCCGGTAACGCCTAACGTCACAGACGCCACCTGACTGGCTAAAATGTAGGCCCTGCGATTCGTGTATTTTATTGTAAATAATTATAACCAATTACGTAGTTTTAGTTTTCTGTAAATATTTTCTCCTTTGTTCTAATTCGTGTAAATATAAGCCTTTTGATTTGTCCTTCGTAGTTAGCCAGTAAGAATTTGTTTTTATTTTTTGTGTCAATTTGTATATATAGTCGTAAGCTTCCAAGGCTTGACCCCTGCTACTAATGTAGCACCCCCCAGGAGCTCTGGAAACCTAATTCACACGCAGGAACACAACAACACAGAAGTGATTATCATTTGGCTGCGGTCTTCTGTAAGGTGGAGGTATTTCACCAGACGAGCTGCTCCAGTTCGAGCTTATCGCTATGCCCTACCTCTCTAAAAACTTATGACTTGATTATGATAATGAAGTTAAAACTATGGGAAGGAAGATTGACAAGGACTCGGAATGAAGGATATTATTAAGGTACAAGATAAATGTTGTATTCAAAATAGGCAATTAAAAAGCAAAAGCGATAAACAATGTTAGTAAGCGCGCGAACGGAGCAGGTGAGTATTCGAATGAACGCAGCATAGCCGAAGCTACGATGGCAGAGCCGATGACCGGCTCGGGTCGGGTGAGACGAATAGGTACATAGGTCCATGAATAGGTATTACAAATGAGCAGTGGTGGCTGGTGGGTTATCGAACTGGTGGTGCACTACAATAAAATATTAAAAATTAGAAAATGCAACTAAACAACAATTGATATATAATATCGATTAAATTATTTTTATAGTACTATACGCCGTACTAGCGAACTTTAAATTATAGCAGCACGCGCGATACGTGAAGGTCGTGGGTTCAATTCCCGCACCGCAAGGGGAGATAAAAAAATTCTGTTTCTGATATATAATATGTTTATTTTTTATTATTTTTCATACATTAAATCAATGCGAACTGTCAATCATGGCTGCCGTCGCCTCGTGCCCATGCCGGCCGGTCAATTCGTCAAACATCGGGTGCTCTCGGTAATCTTCGGTTCGCTCGTGCGGCGCTCGAAAACCGACTCATTACTCGGAACATTTCTATGAACTATCTTTTGTTTCACGCGTCAGGCGTATTAATTCGTATCTCATACAAGTTGTATTAGCAGTCCTCGTGCACTCGCCGAAGCGCACGAGAATTTGTCTTTACAGGAAAATAAGTCTCAATAGTTTAGTAAAGCGCTCAAACTGTTTCACCAATGGAAATTAAATTTTTTTATACGCTTTTGTATGCTGCTAAAAATAAATGAAATAAAGACGAAGTGATATTTTGAAATTTTTAAATCTTTTGAATTGGTGGTTCAGCGCACGAGCGCACTTAAGGTAGACTGTACCTTAAGCCACTGCAAATGAGTAAACGTACTTACACTCTAAAGTGCCGACCCTAGTGGGGCAGAATACACCTAATATTATAGCAGAGGAATGTAGATTCCACTACGAATTTTAAGGCATTCCACTATGCCCCAGCAGTGGGGCAAAGTGGAAGTACTCCGCATCTTGACAGTTGTGACGTCGCATCATAGCATCTGGTCCAATTTGCATAAGCGGAGCGGGTAGCGACCAAATTCAAAGGCGGGGTCCAAGTGTGGATTGTGTAGCGGGTTGGCGCCACAAGCACTTGTGGAAACCAGTGCGTCTTACTCCCAAAAACGAAGTACCCATGTTAGATCTGACAACGAATAGATAGCTATTTTTTAATTCTCACAATCGTGACCACTACGAATGGGGATAAACACTTTTAAAAAACATAATAATATTCGTGCAAATCTATAATTCTCTCTTTCCCGAACTTTCGATTATTTTTAAGAAACCGACCAAGTGTGAGTCACTAAGGGTTCCGCACCGTTGACTAGAATGTTCAACAAATATATAATTAAACTGTCAAGCTATCACCGTTCTTGAGATACAGCCCGGTGACAGACGGCCGGACACACAGACGAACAGCGAAGTCTCAGTAATAGGGTCCCTATTTTACTCTTTGGGTACGTGACTCTAAAAACGAAACGTTTGTTAGGAAATATAAACACTCAGCAACAGAAAAAAACATAAGAAATTATCATTTGAATGTTTTTCATAGGTGGGTATCAAACCGACGACCCTTTAGATCCAAAACGACGAGTACGAGTACCCCATGCGTCGGTGGACCACACATTGAGGACCTGTGGTCTAATTTATTATTTTTTAGAATTTTCCTCGTCAAATAAAAACCAACTCATTATTAAAGTGTTAAATAAAACCGCAAACTAAAAATACATATTGGACATTTTTAATTCTGTAAAATAATATCCGCAATAAATACAGGTACAATTTTCGACATAACATTATTTACAAAGCTCAATATTGTTAGAAATTCAATGTTCAAACGCGCCAATCAAATGTAATGTTTGTAACTAGTTTTCAACCATTGATTTGTTTTCCAGACATGCCTTACAATTTTTTCCGTGCTTCATACTCCATAACGCACCCCTAGATCTAAACAGAGTCAACTCAAAAAAGTACTATTTTCAGGAGAGACGAAAAACGAATTGCCGTGTCCCTGAGTACCGCAGGAATTTCCTGAATAGATTTATGGTGTACTAATGAAGCTAAAAAATAAATGTTATTGAATTTTTTTTGGTCGATAGATACTGCTTTAAGAAATTTGATAGTGTGCATAAAAACTGCAATTTTTGAGTTAGCTTTAGATCTAGCTGTGCGATATGTATATGCATAAAATTAACAGCATTTCCCATTTTTTGGGGAATAATCCTAGAGGTCTACTACCATAAACGAAATACGTCGGATCAGATAACGTATAGCAATTTTTAATTCTCATATTCGTAACCAATCCACTAGGACCGCTTGCGACTGTTTTAAATCATGTCACTATTTGTGTCTCCATGATTTGTTCTGCGCGAATAGAAAGCCTTAATAAATTTTATTTTTTCTATAGGCGTTCTCACTGTCCTAGTAAAAGCAAATAGGAGAATTCCACATATTTTAGAATGTTTTTTCAGACACTTCAATCAAAATGTGGGACGACAGACGACGAATCAATTTACCTGCCACAAATCAAACTTACTTTGAGATATCATTAGGTATATAATTTAATAAATAAATACGCAATTTAAATAAATAACCATTTTCATAACCTCTGTTAAGTTAGTCATATAATCTTTATATCCGCGAATTTAGCACAGCTTTATTACAAATCAATGATTTCCAGAAAAAAAAATTTATCTGAATTTAACAACGACAACATCGCCATTTTTAACGGAGAAAAACGCTAAATCCTTCATCACATTGTCGAGGCATATTTCAGCTCCATTCATTTGGTCGTCTTGTAGGTAGAGTTTAGGTTGCCTGGTGTTGCCAGCCTTAGAGAACAGTCTTTGCGTGAGTGTTACCAGTTTTTGCACAGCCATTGTCGATGGAAATTTCTTTTTGAACGATTTTCCGTTTTCGTCTCGCAACGTTATTTCTAGCAGTTGTGATGTGAGCGTCGTTGTTTTTGGTTGTTTCACTAGGAGACTGTCTTCTGGTATTCCGTATCCTGCGAAAAAGAGATAATAATTTTAAGAACTAAATAAATACAATTGAAGCAAAAATTGAGCGTCTAAGCCCGAGCTATTTTTTTTTTTTACTTTAACCACTGTCACCCGAGGTGAAATTATTCCGGTTCTTTAAAATATTTCAAGTTTAGGTAAAATAAACTCACTATCTATAAGTTCTTGGAACCGGCAGTGGTCCCTGCAGAAGGCCTGCGTCTGCTGCTGCATATAAGCCAACTTCCACTCGGCGCCGTATCTCTTCATGTAGTCATATTCGGCGCCGCGGCGGAGCTCCCGTGTGATGGTTGAACCGTTTAATTCCTGAAAATAAATTAGAATTGTGATGAAAGTGCTAATTTAGATTTTTATATTGCACTTCAAGATTGACCTCATCCCACCTGATGTTAAGTGGTAATGAAGTCCTAGCTTAAGGGTGACAAGTACAGCATAATAAAGCTGTTACTGGACTTGTCGCCCTTACCTTGAAGGCTTCACCCCTGCTACTAATGTACCACCCCCCAGGACCTCTGTAAACCTTACTCACACGCAGGAACATAACAACACAGAAGTGATTGTTATTTGGCTGCAGTCTTCTGTAAGGTGGAGGTATTTCAGCAGTCGGGCTGCTCCAGTTCGAGCGATAAATTGCTATGCCCTACCTAGCTATAAACAGTATAACATAATCAAGTACAATTTAAGCGATCTTATAGCTAGAAAGCAGTCTCTTCCAGAGAACTTTTAGGTAGAGGAAATAGTAGATATCGAGAAACTAGTACAGTAATGTGAGTTCGAGGTAGAAAATCAAACAGGTTTCCCAATAATAATCTCGTTTATTCTTTTAAAATGAAAACCGTCGTCGTTCAATACATCGTCTAAAACTAATCCTATTCCTAACAGATTCAAATCCCTGTCATACTTCATCTATCTCACTCGTTCTCTCTCACTCGTTACTCGTTCAGAAATATTCATAATCCCACAGTAATGTAAAACAAACCTGCAGTGTTCCAATCTTCGCAATGATGAGTTGTGAGCCAGTATCGTAGTCTTCCGTGTTTTGGACCGGGTTCTTGAGAAAGTATAGCTTCCTGAGGTTCTTCAGCTTATCCAATTCACTTATAGAGCGCCACTGAAACAAAAGGCATACTATAAGCAACCTTATTAACACTAACTATCTTTTAAGTAACAATCATTTAGTTCTAGTTCGACGTGCCTGTTTGTGTGTGTGTGTGTGTCTATTGCAACGCAGCTCCCAAATGAATGTACCGTGTTTTTTTATAAGATGAATATGTTGGGAAGCTAAGAAAGCTTTGTTGGAAGCAATACAAGATGGCCGCCATAAAATGTCAGATTACATGTTTTGAAACAACTACCTTATTACGAGTATCATATGGGTATCCAATTAAACGGTTTGAGCTACATTTTGACAATTTCAAATCCAAGATGCGGTAATACAGAACTGTTGGGAGTGAAAAATAACTATTTTATAGTTATTGCAAATATCTTAAAAATGCGATTTTAAAATGCAGCGTAACTATTTAATAGTGTTGATAAGTAAAATTGTGACGTCACAGTGTGGTCATCATTATAGAAAATGTATCAAGACAGATATTTAAAAGTATCTAAGTTGACGAGCCAGTCAGGATCCCTATTATAGGATCCCCAGGATGACTTGCCCTTTTCCACTTTACGTCGTCTTTGTTTCATTTCTAGCAACAAACCAACAGTAATAAACAAATACTCACATCATTGATCCCATTCCTGTTCAAAAACAGCACTTCCAAGTTCTCAAACAAATCAACTTTACTATCCGGATCTTCATTAAACCTGATCTGTTCTATAGCACAATCGTTCAAACTCAAAACCTTGAGATTCTTCAGTCTCCCGAGATTCATGACCTCATACCACGAGTCTATCGGATTACCATCTAGACGTAGAATAGTTAATGATCTCAGCGTGATCTGTGGGGGCGGTGTAATGATTCTGATTCTGTTGTAGGCTGCGATGACTTCTGTAACGTTGGGCCAGAGGTGAGAGAGGGCAAGGATGTCGGACCATTCGTAGTCGCAGACGGAGATGTTGAGCTTCTCGAGGCTGCTGAAGTTGATTGATAGCTGTGTTAAAGTCTCCTCTGGCATGTCAATGGCCATTCGGTTTTTGCTGTGAACGAGATTTAAAGCTTAATAAGTAATTTATTTATTTATGTCTAGTGGTTGTTCTTAAAACTATGCACAAACTTCGAAGTTGTACACTTTGAGTATTTTTAGCAAAAAAAATCAGATTTACAAAAGGAACAATCTTATTAAAAATAGAAGAAAGCAAAACATTAGGTCTTTAATTAGATGATAAATAAAAATTTCATATAAACTTGGGAAACATATTACCATGATGAGGGTAACATTAAATAGTGAATAAAAAAAAGTTTGTATAAAATTTTGTAAGGTTTAAATGAATGTTTTATATGTATACTAAGTTCAGAATTTTAGGACCTATTTTCGTGTAAAATTTTCGAAGTCGGAGAGGAGAGCGTAGCGTGGCGTGGCGCCTGTAAGGAGCGTATCTTTGCGCAGGGAGTGTCGCAGGTAGGGGGTACGTTGGGGGACGTGGCCTAATGAGATTTTCATAATGGTGGGTAACTAGCCTTAATAATAAATGATAATCAAAGACACTGTTCCTTGCGGCCAAAGTTGCGGGCAGAGCTAGTAAAATATAGAACAATAGATCACCTGACGTCCAGCTCCCTCAAGTCCGGCAGCTGCGCCGACAGCTGTATCACCTCGCGCCAGTTCGAGAACAAATTCCTGGACACATCGATGCTGCGCACGTTCGGGCAGAGGGCGGCTACATCGCCCGCTTTGGACACGTTCTGATCGTGCACGCACACTTCTAGAAGCCGGTCGAACTTCCTGTGTGAAAGAAATTGTGTGAATAAAATAAATGCGCTAAATCACATCAAGAGATGGTAAGGCCAAAATGCTGAAAATAATTCAATAAAAACACACAAGAAATTGATCAGATGTCAGACAAATGTGTGGCCTATTGTCTTTATTTTTATTTGCGGAAAATTACATTACACAATGTATTTATTTATTTATTTGCTTTATTAGGACAACCAACAAGAAAAACGCTGACAACACATATTTAGGAATAAACATAAACTTAAAGCTAAGCGTCATATTTTATATTTATATTTATTTTGTGGTAAGTAGCTTAAGCAGTTATGTTACAGAAATCAGAATCAACGACAGAACCACAACACCCGAGACAGTACAGATAGGTTTGTTTCCCATATTGACCTGACCGGGGATCGAACCTGGAACCCGCCTCTCGGCTATGGAGTCGTCCAAACATCTTCACTCACAAACTTTCACATTCACAATGGTATATAACATTGGCAGTATATTTCACTTTTTCTACCTAGATTTATTTAACACGGAGCTTAACAAAGTAGAACCGTATGGAACAGTGCGCGTGGGGGGGTTAATCAGCTACAGAAGTTATCAAATGCATACATTAATTATAAATAAAAACAGTAAATGTAAACCTTAAATCCAAGCACTGTTCACTAAACATCATCCACTTACTGTTTCTGGTGAATTTTTTCAAATCCAACCATTTCAATGAATGGGGCCCCCATTTCTCTTTTCCACTCATTGATGACAGTTCTACGATGAGCAGCCACTGTCTCGTCCTGTAACAGAATATATCATTTATAAGAATAATTTCAAAGTCACCTATTGCTTTATAGGAAAACAGGCAAAACATCAAATCTAGATCTAATAATATGATCACTATGAAAAAATTTGGTATAACCCTGCAAGATTTTTACTAGCACTGGTTGTAAAACAAGTAAATGGATTTATTTTTCATTTATTTAAACTAAAAATTAAAAAGATTGATTGTATGATCACACAATATCACCTGATCCCAAATAAAGTATACTCTGATTTATAATTAGATGTACTAAAGTGACAGTTGGCGAAACAAATTTAATAATGAAAATCCATTCTCTGAAAATATAATTAAAAAAATAGCTGTGTTTTATATAATATATTGCATAATTAAGTTGCTTTTTATCAAGATAACACAGCTCTAGTGCTTTTCATTCACGGTTACCAATATACGAAATTGAAGAATCATTTTAATTATGAAAACCTAAGGGTACAGTACTATTTCTTATTTTTTGTAAAGTCATTTCTTATCCCACTTTAGTACACCTAAATTAAAATCAGAGTAAAACGTAATCATTTGAGATATCGAATATAGAAACTAGCATCAAACATGGTACTTTATTACATAAACATAGGTATACTTTTATGAACACCAAAGAACAAACACAAAATGTTAATTACAATAACATTTGTCCTTGGTTAGGTGGGATTAAGGCCCTTGATTTAACAGCCAAGCAATTTGCAATCAGCCTTATCAAGTCCTACTCTTATAAGTCCCAGAGTTATACTCTCCTAGCCTTATTGGTCATAAAAGGTTCCAATAGTAGCACAGAAGCTTATTAAAGTAAGTTACAAAGCAACGCCCACGCACCAACAAATTTTAACAACAACAATCAATGTGGTTGATGTGGGTGTGACCTATTTGGAACAACAAAGCCATTCCAAATGAAATTAAGCCATCAATATTCCAGGAAACGGCTAGTTCTAACGCAGACTTACCTCGCGGTCACCGTAATACTTTCTGATGGCCTCAGAGCAAGTCTTGAAAGGCGATATCTTGTTTGGACGAATGAACGACCCAGCGCCAGGTTTTGAGGTCTTGAAATATTGGACGTCGTCTACAGAACCGTCATGCTTCCCCCTGGCAACGTCGTCCCACTCCACGCCGTACCAAATACCTTTATACCCCTGCACTTCACCAATATACTTTACAGTCCCAAAATCATTGTTGCACTTCACACGACTCCCGATATGCACTTGAAACTCGGAGTCATCAGTACCATTATGACTGTCCATGGTACCGTTACAAAATTTTGGTATTAAATTAACAGGCATAGCGCCCACCATTATTTTTGTGTTTTCGAAAAAGGAACTGTTTATCAAAAAGAAAACAGGCTGACTTTTTTCCCGAAACACAGCAAACTGTCAATGTCAACTAATGTTTTAAAAAATAGTAGAACTTAATGTTGCCAAAAGTTAGTAACAAAAAATACATTGAAAACTAAATCCTCCTGGGTTTGGCTTCAAAACGGTTTGAAAAATTCAATATTTATATTGGTTCTCTTTAAATTAAGTACCTACATGAACTATTCTACGTAGTAACAGAAAAGGATTTGCAAGATGTTGCCAACTTATAATCAAATGACTCATTCAAGTTGAACCTTGCTTTTGTTAGCTAAGTAGTCAATAGATGGCACTAGAAGGCGCAAATTTGAGTAATTCGGGTATGTTGATTGGTTGGCAGGGGTAGTAGGTATAATACTACCAAGTATGGGAGTACCATGTAGTGTGCTAGTTCCGAATCGGGCGTAGAATGATTCGAAACAAGGGTGAATGTATGCGTATCGTCCGGTGAGCGCTCAAGCAGAGTTAGTCGCAGGAGTGTTTCGGACTGAAAATTTAAGAGAACCCGGCACCGGTTCAATGATCCATTTATTTTCATTCGTTGTCTCTCTGAGGTGCTAGCGTCCTCTCGCTCTCCTCTTTCCAAAATCGGGAAGCGGGACGTAAAATTGTTTTTTGACAAAAATGGCCACCTTTCGGAGTGTTTCAAACGCGAATGCGAGTCGATAATAAAGAAATGTCCTTTAGTGTCTGTGAAAATATGCAGTTTATAAGTGAACAATTGTTTCGTGCTGTGCAATAGTGCATACGGATTTGTCTCGACAAAGGATACTATCGTCAAAATGAGGTAGGTACCGTTGGGTTCATCGCTCCAGAGGTTTCGTTAGCAAAACAAATAAATAATTACATGGATCTTCATGCACGCGTCGATCTATTTTAAGCCAGGAATATTTACTGCCTCGCTGAGCATCTGTTTAGCTCTTCAGAGCTTTTTTTCGTACGATATAATAACGTAAACAACAGAGGCGGGCGTGCAGACGTCATGGTTCATCGATTAGTTGATTACAATCGTAATTACGAGGTTTTATGAATGACATTGTTGAAAAAAGCTTTGTAAACAACTACCCGATACAGCCTTTTATCTTTATTTGGTGAGATTTGCATTGTTTCGGTGTCATATTGATTTTTCGGCGTGTTACCAGGAGGTACCCCACACGATGGTTTATTGTAGTTTTATTCGTTTATTTCCATTTTGGTTCGACCTCTGCTATATATAACGCTCACGTTGTGTTTCTAGAATGCTGATATGCCGTTTGGATGACGAATAATTCCAAGGGGACATTTCGAACGCAATGTTATTCGCAGAATTAGGGTGGCGTAGACCCTCGTGGTTAGGGTATTAATATTGGTTTATGTGACTAATGAGGTCGGTGAAATCACCCCGCCCTCACATTATGTTTAATATTAGTCCTGTTATCAGGAATTCCAGTAATTACGCCTGACTCCTGATATCAATGATAAGTGTTATCAAACAAGTTATTAATCTTGCTTTAGAGTAAACAAAGTGCTATAAGAATCAGTTTATCATGTAAATTACATACATTTAGTTATCATACTTATGTTAATTACTCCATCTCATCAGTTGTGGTTGCATTAACAAGTTTAAAATGCAAATTTGCATTATTAATAAGATTTACTTTCAGTGTACACTCATTGTATTGAAGAATTGTTAATTCCTCAATAATTGGGATTATACATAAGCTAAGACAAATTAATAATTAAGTAAATTGTCGCAATTATAGACATTTAAAAAAGGTATCTTTTTTATTAAAAACATTACATCTTTGAGATCTCAAATTCAACTATTTTGTAGTATTTGTTTTGATCTTAACATTTATTAAAAAAAAACTAAATTGTTGTAAAGTATCCAACATACTGGACATGTAGCTTGATCAAATTAATCTTCTATGTTAAAACTTTATTGTTAACTTGTATAAAATTGGAGGGCAAGTAGCTTGGTAAGTGTAAATCTAAGTGCTGATGTAGATGTCTTTTAGAATTCGTTTCCATTCGGTTTTTGTTTAAATTGGAAGTTAAAGGTTCAGTTTAATTTCCTAACTACTCATAGGTAATCCCATCCAGCTTCCTACGGGCGGTATGTAGGATACCAATAGTTTTTTTTACTTTTATGTACTTACAATGTGTATTTATTACACTTAGGAACCTTCGTCATTAATTACTTGACCAATTAATCATAATTTTAAATATCTAAGCATACATAAGGACAGTATGTAGTGATTGAAACAAAGGAATGATAATTTAAAAATAAATCAGGTTATTGTTTAAAACATTTTAATCATTGATTTTTTAACAGGGTTGTTATTAAATATTGTGATTTTTTGTGGGGAAACCTACAAAATACCTTCTTTGAAGGAACTTGATAGCTTAAGCAATTTATTGCACTGTGATATGTATGCTTAGTTACAAAACTGTCATAGTATGTGTATTTCCATCATGTTGTGCAATGTATGTAGGTGATTCTATAGAATACAAGTTTGAAATGTCAGCATTATGACATCACCAACAAAGGTGGTGTCATGTTCATATTGATTACTTTTATAAGGTAAGTTCTTATTGAAAATTAGATATTTGTATGATACATATTTTTTCGTTAAATAATAATATTTTCCAGGCATTGTCATTTGGTGAGAAAGCGTGACATGGAACCAATTATAATTAGGTGTTTATTTGTTCAATTAGTAAATAAATTAATGCGCTAGACAACCTGGTCTCAAACTAAGGTTTTCCCTTGAACTATGATCACCAGATGACGGATACTAACCTGGGACGTCAACCCAGCACACCCAGACCCAAGTAAATTTAGAGTGGTTCGTTTTCCAAATTGACTTGACTGGGAATCGAACCCGAGACCTTTTACGCTTTGACCGCCTACCTTAGCCACTGCGCCACCGAGGTCGTCAAAGTCAAAGTGATAATTAAAATAAATTAGACGGCATCACACTTGATTGTCAAGTAGCAATGTGGTAAACATACTATAGATCTGAATGTATCACGATCCTTGTAAGTACGTATATTCTTACGCGTAAAAAGAAGCTAAAGTGGTGTACCTGTTTGACATAAAACGAAAAAAAAAAACGTTTAAAATGTCTAATCCCAAATAGAAAAATTGTTCATACATAACCTATTCATAAAACGTAAGATTCAAATTCGTAAATTACGTTTTGTCTCTTTCTTCATTAGTAAAAACAATTTGACAGAGACAAAATATATTTTCCGAATCGGATACGTTTCTGCCGTACGTAACAGACAGACGGACGGACCGAAAGACTAGTAGTAATAGAGTCCCGTTTTAACTCCTTAGATAGATACACTTTATTGCACAGAAAAATTTACAGAAATTGGCTTTACAGACATAATTAAGTACGATTTAGGCGGTCTTATTGCTAGAAAGATTAATGTGGTCTCGGTAATCCATTGCCTGTTTTTACTTTTATTTCTTTCGCGAAACAGCGATCATTTAAAACAATTGGCCTTGAGAGAACTCCTGTGTTGAATTGCAAATTAACAGGTGCATCTGTGGATCGATGGCGAGCGTAAAAACCAGACCTTTTACTTGAAGTTAAATGGTGAAATGTTGTTTAAAGTATTTCTGGGTTAGTAGTCGATTGGCACGAAATTAATACGCGCGAACGTGCGAATCGTCCCCTTTCAATAAAAATATTTTTTCGGTAGGCGTTTCGCACGAATGTATTTTAAACGCGAGAGAATCGGCTCCTGGAACTAGTAGCTTTGTTAACCTTTACCCAGCCCAGCTATCTTAGACGTAGTGGCCCGCTGTACGCCAACGTATAAATGTATAACAGTATCTATAGTACGAAAGCAAGGATGTGGCATAACGTCATATCGATAAAAAAATAGATATTAGAAACAGAAAAATTTTATCTCCCCTTGCGGTGCGGGAATTGAACCCACGATCTTCACGTATCGCGCGTGCTGCTCTTACCAACTGAGCTAACCGCAAGTTATTGTAGGCGATGAAATTTTTCTGCTGTATCAACCGTTAGCCTTTCGGTAAGTGCCCTCTGCCGAATATGTTCAGAACTACATACTTATCGGCCCGTGGTACATTCGTTGCAGAAATGTTTGAAAACCACGGAATCGAAGACACTTGGCATCTTAATCGATTTTATTATTTTTATAGTACTATACGCCGTACTAGCGAACTCTAAATATTAGAAACAGAAAAATTTTATCTCCCCTTGCGGTGCGGGAATTGAACCCACGACCTTCACGTATCGCGCGTGCTGCTCTTACCAACTGAGCTAACCGCAAGTTATTGTACCGTATTTGGCCAATGGTCAAAGGCCGAATAGCGAAAACCGAATTCAAGCTCATGAGCCAGAGCCTCTTATTGTTTTTCATTTAAAAACTTTACTATAAAAAAAGTACAACAGCTGGACTTAATGCTAGGAGCATTCTTTACCAGTCAACCTTTGGGTCTTGCAGAGAGTTTGCATATGGGTGCAGTAATAGTGAAAAAGTGCGTAAGTAATCTAAAAAAAAATTGTTATAAACAATAAGAAACTATACATTAAAAATAACATAATGATATCTATTAAATCTAATCTAAAAAAATCTTACCTATTGTCCAGTTTGGTTAGGACATTATCAGATAGATCGCTTAAATGTCTCATGAGAA
This sequence comes from Glyphodes pyloalis, assembly GCA_037074685.1. Lineage (NCBI taxonomy): Eukaryota > Metazoa > Arthropoda > Insecta > Lepidoptera > Crambidae > Glyphodes > Glyphodes pyloalis. Next base: position 3,649,863 of record JAYKKO010000020.1, read on the forward strand.
TAAAATCCTGGGTACCTATAATGGACGGACGTGTATAAGAAGGTCAAGTGAGAGTTGAATACGCGCACGAAGGGTTCAGTACCATGTATTGAAGTCCCTTTTAAATATTTTTTATATTTAGTATTTGTGGTTATGGCAGCAACAGAACTAGATAATTAAAAAAAAACTGTCTAGCTATCGGGCTCTTAGATACAGACTAGGCAGATAGCGTAGTATAAGTATTATGGTCCCGATATTAATCTTTGGGTCGGAGCCATACAAATAAAATGTGTATATTACTATTGTGTCTCGTCGTAATAATAAAAGTACGAGTTTTAAACTAATAATAAATATATTAATAACCAAAAAGCACACAAATTATATCACTATTTATCAATTACACACTTTGTCTCGTCGCTGTCATCGTCCAGTCGCCTTGCCGGCCAGCACCAGGCCGGCAAGTAGGTCAGTCGCGCCGCAACAATTACCTTAAAGAAAATAGCTAATAATAATAATGATATCTGGTGAAAGTTGCAAGGGAGCAGAAGATTAAACCAGGCTGTTCAAATAAAACTAACGTCAATGATGATTACTGATGTGTACTCGCGGGTCCCAACAAAACAATTTTAATTGTCGTTAATAATTGCCATCTGCCTGCGTTTGTCGGGGGGAAGTCATGTTTAATTAAACATCCTAATATTAGCAGGGACATTTTCATATTTTCGTGAACAACAATAGTTTTAAAGTTTTGAATTCCGTTTGTTGTAAAGCATACTAATAGACGCTGTGTTTTCGCTCAATTTAAAATTTAGGATAGACGAGACCATGACTAAATTTTACAAGTAACTATTGCGTATTGGTATGTGGGAGAAAAATCTAAAATGTCCAGTTTAGGTATACAGAAGAGCGCAGCCAAATACCACAATCACTTCTGTGTGTTGTTGTGTTCCTGTATGAGTAAGGTTACCAAAGCCCCTGGGGGGGGGGGGGGGTGGTATGTTAGTAGCAGGGATCAAGCCTTCAAGGTAAGGGCGACAAGTCCAGTAACAGCGTTATTACATTATCACTTAACATCAGGTGGGATGAGGTCAATCATGAAATATAATAATTCCTACATAACCCATATTTTTTTGCAATAATTACGTAATCAGAACGAGCTAGCTGATAGCTAGTTTCATTTTAGCATTAGTACTACCCATGTGTCATATTGTCACTTGTTGTCCAACCGCGCCCACGTTTCCAATTAGAAAAGTACAAACACTAATCAACTTTGCCTTTGGGCATACAGACAGAAACATTTACCAATCCACTGAAAGTCCATTTCACCTTGGCATCGTTTCATACTCATTAAACAGTCAGCCTTTATTGTGTTTGCTTTAAAGCTCATTTTAGAGTGATGTAGCCGTAATGATGGCAATCGCTTTAAGGGGAAAGGTAAAGCTATAAAGGATTGTTAATGTACTAGAAGAGATAATTAGATCAGGCGCATTTAATTACCTTAAGTAATACATTTGGAAGTGAAATGAAATTCCTTGGGTATTAAAAGGCGTTTCTAGTTTTCAGCCGATTCGAGTTTCTTGCCGGTTCTTCTCGATAGAATCGACATTCCGAACACGGTGTTGTATAATCTGACGATTCATGAATGAGACCTGTGACACATGACGAAGACGCCGTCTTATATTCAAAAAGGCAAAATTGTAGCAAAAATTTTATCAGATGGACTATTTAGGTACTTAAGAATGGAAGAAAGTGTCCTGAGATCGTAATTGTTGAGATATATGTCGCAGTCTAAATTTCAATCACCTGACTGACTTTACGTCCTCTCAAAAATTTTGTTCAAAGGGCTATGTTACAATCGGCTAACTAGTTGGATGTTGAGTGACGCTTGTTAAATCAGCGATCGGTCTAGTAATTTAATTTAATGTCGTTATTTGATGAATGCGCTAGTCATTCGATCAAATAGCGGATTCAACCAGATGAATGCGACAGATACACCACAATCCCTCCATAAATAATGGCTCAGCTGATTATGCCCTATTCAATGTGCCGATTCTAATCTAATCATCATTACCGAGCATGTCATTACTTTCCCCATTAGCTATTTTGGGCGATACATATAAAAATTAAATCGTAAAAGGAGCTCACATTCACATGACATGTATCGAAGCATCCACGAAAATTGAGAATAAATTGCAGTAATAACAGGATGCATTAAATTTGAAATAAGCAATAATGTAGTTACAATTACAGTCGATTGGGACCTATTAGTCGCATAGATTACATAAGATATATAATTCCATAGGCACCTTTTCAATAATTTGGGCGATAGAAATACTGACTAAGCCACAAGTCGCCCAAGCCCAAGTGGCTCACTTATTAAACATGTGCTTAACCAATTATATACGTTAGGTTAGTATTTTTTGATGTTTGATTAAAACGTACCCGTTACAGATTAGTATGACAAGTTTCGTGCAAAAAAAATTAATAATATTATTATTAAAAGAGGTAGGGCATAGCGATTTATCGCTCGAACTGGAGCAGCCCGACTGGTGAAATACCTCCACCTTACAGAAGACCGTAGCCAAATAACAATAACTTATGTGTTGTTGTGTTCCTGCGTGTGAGTAAAGTTTCCATAGTTCTTGGGGGTGCTACATTAGCAGCAGGGGTCAAGCCTTCAAGGTAAGGGCGACACGTCCAGTAACAGATTTATTATGCTGTACTTGTCGCTCTTAAGCTAGGACGTCGTGACCACCTAACATCAGATGGGATGAGGTCAATCTTGAAGTGCAATAAAAAAATATAAAGAAAACTAAAAATCGCAATAAAAATGTAGTTATTATATAATGTAATATAAATACCTATCTTTGGCGCAAGACTCTCACATCAATTGGTTTAAGACTTTCTATACTTGTATATCATCATAATAATGTATCTTAAACCTCTTTGTGAAGAGTAAATAAACGTTCTTAATATGAAATAGTGGTTTTTGGTTTGTGAACACTATTGCCACCATTTACAGTTAATAGTCATTTATTTATCTCACACTGGCGACTGATTAAGTCAAATGAAGCCGCGAGGTAAGAAATAGCAGTGCCAGTGTCCCTAATTAGTCTTAATGTAATTAGTGCGTTCCAAAACAAAAGTACGGATATAGAGCTGAGTGGCGATCATAATTCTTGCGTTGCTCCCGAAATAACTCGTCAGAGTAAACGATTGCAAATCTTGCAGCGTTCTAGTTTCCATTTGTGTTACAGGTTAACCAATATGGACGAAAGGGAAAGACGATTATGCAAAATGTGTCTTGTTCAACGAGCTGTAGTCTACTTTAAAAGGCTAGTTGAGAAACTCAATCGGTATTGATAAGATTATTGTTGAGAAAATAACCCTGAAACTGAAAAGACGTTATGCGGCTATCTTTGAATTCCTTTCGAGGTTCTTGCAGCGCGGCAACCGCAACAGGAGGGGTACTCTCAAAAACGAAACGAACAAACGAAAGGTTTCGTTTTTGAAGATTATTCAAAAGTTTGGGAATGAAGACGTGGTTTTTGATTTGCATAAATAGTATTTTGTTTTTTGAAAACGCTTAATTTGCATTCGAAGTTATTTCTTTATGATTATGAGGATTAGAAATTGTCATCCGTTGTTGGATCTGACATATTCCGTTTATGAGAGTAGACCCCAGGGCGTCTACTCTTGAAAACGAAATATGTCGGATCCGATGACGTTTAGTATTTTTTATTGCTCATTATCGCAACTAACACACTTTGAATGCGAATAAAGCGTTATCAAAAAACAAAATATTATTTATACAAATCAAAAATCACGTTTTAATTCCCTAACTTTTGATCAATCTTCAAATACGAAACCTTTCGTTTGTTCGTTTCGTTTTCAAGAGTAGACGCCCTGTTCAGAAACAATGTAAAGTTAATTATCACAAACAAGGTCAGAAATTAAATAGGAAATTTATTAAAAAGCCTGTGGAAGCTTGAGGTATTTATTGAGGTAGAACGACCGAGTTTATAGAGAGACGAGAGACAGGATGTTCACAAACAGTCATCATAAAAGTTTCATTAAGATCAAGTAAATACAGAAGACCGCAGCCAAATAACAATCACTTCTGTGTTGTTGTGTTCCTGCGTGTGAGTAAGGTTTCCAGAGCTCCTGGGGGGTGCTACATTAGTAGCAGGGGTCAAGCCTTCAAGGTAAGGGTGACAAGTCCAGTAACAGATTTATTATGCTGTACTTGTCACCCTTAAGCCAGGACCTCATTACCACTTAACATCAGGTGGGATGAGGTCAATCTTGAAGTGCAATATAAAAAAAAAATACATGTGGGATGGTTTATGTTGCCAGTCGATAATAATCTATCGATAGTTGACGTCAGGGCCGGCGTTAGGGTGGCGCGCGGTTGGGCAACAGCCCAGGGTGCTCGGACTTGAACGGGCGCTAGAAAGCTACCCTGAGGTACCCAGATGTATATCCCTAAATTGATGTATTGGTATACGCTTTTACAGGGGCGCTAGCGGAAATTCGTCCAAGGCGCCAGTAATGCTAGAACCGGCACTGGTTGACGTCATATCATTAGTATCGATATCCTATAATATAGGATAATAAGCTATACAGCTTAGATCCAGGCAATACTGCGATAGTATCTAGTGATAGTATTGTTGGTCACGAAGAATAAACTATCGATATTATCGATAGTCTATTCTAGTCGACAAGTACAGCATAAATATGTTACTGGACTTGTTGCTCTTACCTTAAAGGCTTGACCCCTGCTACTAATGTAGCACCCCCCAGGAGCTCTGGAAACCTTACTCACACGCAGGAGCACAACAACACAGAAATGATTGCTATTTGCTGCGGTCTTCTGTAAGGTGGAGGTATTTCACCAGTCGGGCTGCTCCAGTTCGAGCGATAAATCGCTATGCCCTACCTCTCTTAAATCTAACTTTATTCCTATCAATATTCTAACTGAATTTCGAGACCAACTATCGATACTTCGATAACACTAGATAGCGGATGTATCCGAACGTAGTGCATGAGCGATGACTGTACGTATGAATATCCGAATAGAGAGATGACAGTTAGATTTGAATTTCGATCTGAATGACAGCTGATATGGAAAAATAAATCATGGAATGGTATTAACGACTCGTAGTCGGTTGGAGAAAACTTATTGCCATTTTTGCCACATTACGAATCGTAAAATATTAGAACCGGGCATTACTTAGTTATTTAATTATATTTGGATTATTTACTACTTAATTGCTTTCTTTCATTTCGCATCTACCACATAAATATCTGGCTATAAATCACTAAAGGTGATTGCAGGCAGTGGTCAGGGGCACATCTGGGATAGTATTTAATGATTTAAACGAGCAATCTTCGCGCGTAATGAGCCAATACACTAACAGAAGCTAATAACAAGCCCAGCTCCATTAGGGTTGCTTATGACGAAGAGGAAAAATAAACTTAAGAGCAGGTAATAAATAAATTTATTCGCCCTTTTACAAGTTATGAAGGCGATGGGGTAAAATTTACTTTTTTGCTTTGTATTTCACTAAACTTAAAACTGAAGAAGATCGCCACAGACATTTTACTAGATGGACAACTATATTGCACAAACAAGTGCATCAGGTGGACTGAATGCTAGAGGCATTCTCTATCAGTCAACTCTTGGGTCATGCAGAAAGTTTGATTAAGGGTGCGGTAATTAAATAACGCAGACGATGTCGCGGTCAACGCTAGTGAATTAAATATTTTAAAGAAACAGATAAAAATCATGTGCTGCCCTTCCAACTGAGCATACCGCAAGTTATCTTAGGCGATGAAATTTTTCTGCTGTATCAACCCGTTAGCCTACGGTAATTGCCCTCTGCCGAATGTGTTTAGAACTACATACTTATCGGCCTGTGGTACATTCGTTGCAGAAATGTTTGAAAACCACGGAATCAAAGACTAGTTAATTACTTAAATTAGAAAGTTTAACAAAAGCAAGCACGTGCCCTTTAAACGATTTCGTTGTTAACCCTACAACCGCTTACCACAAGGTGTTACAAGAGTTCTCACAATTCCCCTTAATTGCTTGCCTTGGTCATGGATGCCGCAGGTGCTGATTATAAAATGAGATTTAATTTGAACAGCTGGAATGGAAAAGTTCCACGCTATTACAGACGTTTTATTAAAATCGGTAGTTCAAGCACAATAAAAAAAAACGAACGCAGACATAAAACATTTTCGAGGCTGGAGTCCTAGAAAAATATCCCTAGTAGAAGGTCACTTCATTTCTAAAGATGGCAAAAATTATGTAATTTTTATATTTCCAGCTATCCTAGCTAGGGTTACCACCTTTTGTTTTTGCATTTAAAGTACATTGGTTATAGTATAGGTAAGAAAAAAAAGTACCCAGCATAAAGTTAAAGTACAAGTTATTTTTCACTATATTTATTTTATTTTATTATACATTTAATCGATAAATTTCAGTTAACGAAAACTGTGATACCACCAGAAATCAAATTATGCAAAATATTTTGATATACTTTATTATTTTTATAAAGTATAGAGTACAATTACCTTAAATAAAGTACAATACTTTATTATATGGTACGGGTGGCAACCCTAATCCTAGCTGAAATGTAGACTTTTATAGAGCAGTGTGGGATGACGAATTTCGAGACTTTCTTATACATACCTACTACCTATAAACCTTCTTTTTGAATTACTCATATTGAAATGTGCATTAAAATCAGGTGAGTATCTAGTTTAAAGTATCCAAGAAAACAGACGGCGGTTTTCCATTTGAAAGTAAAGACGCGTTGTGATTGTTCTTTTTAAACTTGTTTCCCATAGTATCCCGATGCAAGGCGACGAATGCCATTGGGGCCCTTTGCACATGAAGAGTACAGGGAAAAAACTAGGAATGTCACAAATTTAAAACATCGAGAAATGTGCATTTTAATATTCAGGCTGATCTGTTGCACTAAGGCATTCCCCTATGGCGTGACTGCGTATGATATTTGTAAAGTTATATATAATAAATAAATAACCATCACAAATTTCGTAATTTAATTTATCATTAATGCAAGGTGAAAATACAGAAGTTGATGCAACTTTTGGTGTCAATTCCGAATTTTTTATGTCACATCCCTTGTTTTTTTCCTGTACACTTCACTTTTCAAGGCAAAGAAATGGGTATAATGTTTACTTGCTATCTTTTTTACGGCCTATCATGAATTTGTTTTTTGCGGGGCTGCAGGCATCCAGTCCCTTACTATAATTCCCGTATAATGTCCCTTTTAGATTAACATAGGACCCTTATTATCCTGTAATAACGCGGGTGAAGTACCGGCAACAGCTAGTGCAGTGCACACATCTAGAATAAAACGCAATAATTTATCGCATGAGACGACAAAAGTTTATATTTCTTTTTATATATGTGACTAGCTGTGCCCGCGACTTCGTTCGCGTGGACTACATCCTTTAATGGTCGGTTTTACCCCTTTCTCCCCTTATATTCGAAACAAAAAGTAGTCTATATTTTAATCCAAGTTTCGAGCTATATTTGTGCCAAATTTCATATCTCTAACTTCAAAAATATACATTTTTCCATATAAACTTCCAAAGGTGGTATTACCCCCCTCCCCCCCTTATTTTCTAATAAAAAGTAGCCTATGTCCGTTCTTGAGATTCAACGTATACCTATACCAAATTTCATCAAAATCGGTTGAGAGGTTTAAGCAGGAAAGCGTAACAGACAGACAGACAGAGTTACTTTCGCATTTATAATATTAGTAGGGATTTATGATGGTATTAGAATTCTGCTGGTTCTTTTGTTAGAGAAGTCGGTCCTTTGGGGCCCTGATCACGGGCTCTGTGTGTCCTTTTGTTGAAGACGGTTATGCATGTATACCTAAAGGTAATTTAATATTGGACTTTTTAGAGTTTTCTCCCACAGACAATACTCAATAGTAAGTTGTAGAATTTTGTTATGTGGGCCTAGCATGCGCAATACGTCAAACTTATCGCATGAGACGGCAAAAGTTTTGATACTGTCGATTGGCTCTCGTATTTTCAGCCAATCAGCAGCTGACGCACTGACTTCAATCGATTTTGACGTTCGTTAAGAGCGCGATAAAATTTAGTCGCGTGGCGCATGCTAGGCCTGATGGTTTCAATACAAACACTAGCTCGAACGTACCACATTGTTTAACTACAGCCCACTGACGATCTAAATTCTAGGTCTTAGCTATTGTCTACACACGGATGCTAAGGCGCATTCTTGCATCGCGACTAAGCGCGTCGGAAATTCAATCTGAACATGTGGAATTTGTTGATGGAGCTACGAGATTAGTGGACTCAACTCACTAGTGTGTCAAATAGGTCATTACAGAATTTAAGCATTGACTTCAATGTCAAAAAAGTAGTTATTCAGCTACTTTTAGCATTAAAACACTAGCTGACCCGACAGACAGTTATTCTGTCATAACGACGATTATTTAGTTAATATAAATATTATATACTAGCTGTGCCTGCGACTTCGTTCGCGTGGACTACATCCTTTCATGGTCGGTTTTACCCCTTTCTTCCCAAATATTCGAAACAAAAAGTAGTCTATATTTTAATCCAAGTTTCGAGCTATATTTGTGCCAAATTTCATATCTCTAACTTAAAAAATAAACATTTTTCCATATTAACTTCCAACGGTGGTATTACCCCCCTCCCCCCTTATTTTCTAATAAAAAGTAGCCTATGTCCGTTCTTGAGATTCAACGTATGCCTATACCAAATTTCATCAAAATCGGTTGAGAGGTTTAAGCAGGAAAGCGTAACAGACACACAGACAGACAGACAGAGTTACTTTCACATTTATAATATTAATAGGGAAAATTAATAGGGATAATAGATATATTTTTCTTTCTTATAAACCTTCTCCTGACAATAACAATCACAGCAAAAAAAAAATTAAAGTGATGGCGGCGTGACCAAGGGAAAAAGGATTCATTTTCATATTTATAGATACGTCAAAAGCTGTCTTTTAAAATAAGGCTACTACAAAGTAGAAGAGTATATGAATGACAAGAAAGCATGGATCACTAAGTAGTCTGCTCGCCTTTACTTCATATTATGTATTTTGGAAAAAAATAGTGCGTTTTTGTTACCCTAAGAGGTAGGGCATAGCGATTTATCACTCGAACTGGAGCAGCCCGACTGATGAAATACCTTACAGAAGACCGCAGCCAAATAACAATTACTTCGGTGTTGTTATGTTTCTGCGTGTTAGTAAGGTTTCCGTAGCTCCTTGGGGGGTGCTAAATTAGTAGCAGGGGTCAAGCCTTCAAGGCAAGGGCGACAAGTCCCGTAACAGCTTTATTATGCTGAACTAGTCGCCCTTTAGCTAGGACCTCATTACCACTTAACATCAGTTGGGATGAGGTCAAACTTCCTGAGGACTCCGTTGAAACCAATGATCACTTTAAGCTCCTTTCAAAACACAATCAGGTTTGAAACAAGTTGTTCACGTGGACACATTACATGTATTATATTTTTATGTAATCCAACTGTTAGAATCAATAGAAAATTTTAGTCATCTACCCTATAATGTTGTAAATTGTCCTGAAGATTTTCAGCTCTATGTTCCAGAGACGTAAGTTCACATTACGTTGGTTGACTTAGTATTAAGCATGTTTTAAGCGAAAACTTTACAGGCTTACTTAGGATCCTAAGTTTTGAGAATTCGTCCATCTTGTTTCATTCGAAGTTGTGCGCTTTCCGTCTGTGACGCATAATGCGGTTAGGTTTAAACTAGGACAAACTACACGGGACACTGTTTAATCTAGTGATTACATAGTATCTCGTTCTTTGTTGGTATTACCAATGTTTTAAATACAGAATATTTATATTACTGCTACTTAAGATTTTCTGCGGTTATAGAAACGCGGAAGCTTGATAAAAACCTTAGGTACGGCATATAGATTTATCACTTGAACTGGAGCACTCGACTGGTGAAATACCTCCACCTTAGAGAAGACCTAATTTGTACTATTATAATTATTTGTTTGATAATTAAAATTCGTTAAAAATTCTATCTATCTATGCGGTCCAAGACGGTAATGGCGAAATTAAAAGATGTTCTGGGTAACTGACTATAAATTCTTTAAAATAAGAAATAATTTGATTTCAAACACCGCGAAGGAACGCGTTTAAAAGATAGTTAGAATTATGACTGTATTAATATTAATTAAAGAAGTGGAACTCGTTGCCGACTCATGCGTTTCCTCCTTCCTTTGACATGGATTCCTTCAAAAGGAGCGTGAAGAAACATCTTGCGGGCCAGTATGGCGATGCTATCGGATAGGATATTTTGATATCAAATCCGTTGTCATCGCGATGTGGGTTCCTCTCTTGCTTACCATCAGGCTGGGAGGAGCCGATATACTGCGCTACTATAAAAAAAATATATATTAATTGATTGTTAAATTAAGCTTAAGCTGATTGAATAGGATCCGCTCATACTTGGATGGAACAATGTGTATTATGAGACTTATTTGGTAGTTGACGCTTCCGGATGTTATTATTCAGGGTGTGGTGAATAAGATATGCCGGCATTCTTTATTTATAATCTTTTACAACGGTAATTCGAGACAAACGATTAATATTCTTGTAAAACTCGTTTTAAATACATTTTTGCCTTGAAACGATTATTTAATTGATCATCTAACCTAACCTAACCGAAACGTCGAGCAGTAAGTAGTTCGTATTAACTACTAAATAAAAATGGTGTCGGGTTTTGACCTATTTAATATAGTCAAATGACTAAGATGTCCAGGTTTTTTCACCTCCTAATCGGAATCAAACTAAAGCCGATACGCGGTGTTTACAAACTGTTCTTTCGCGGTTTTGCACGACAATATCTATTCACCAAAACGTGGGCATAGTATTCGAATTAGGAAACAATGTTTTATATCTTTCTTAACATAAACGATCGGATAGAGACAAAACATTGACTTTACAAATCGTTTATAATCTTATTTGTAAGCTCAATTGCAATATGGCTGAGTACTGTGTGAACGATGACAAAGTTAACAAAGCTTACTCGACTGGTCACGCTTGAAGCCCAATTTAGGTTTACGAGCGAGAATAATCTTGCACTGATTTATTTTGTGACACTCATGTGTCTTTTTGGATGTATGTATTTATTGCACGGCCCAGTACAGCGAGAGACAGTACGACATTTTTTTTTTGACACAATTTTTGAGTCTTTTTTAGATTTGTATTTACGTCATAATGTTATTAAAATATTAAATTATATGAATATTTTTGTAAGGTCGACCGCACGTCATAGTAAATACTTGCAGTTCGATTCTAGTTGCTATGCCAACGATACAAGAGGGGTACAATGTCCTCGGTGTATAGTTGAATGTACCTAGGTATTTGTTTCTACTGTAATATCTCTGTATTTTTAATTACGTTTATAATTTATGTTAATGTATTTGCTCTAATTATTTTATTGCTTACTAGCTGTCCCGGCGAATGTCGTAACGCCTACTTTCTTCCAAATTTTCTATCCTTTTAAATCTTCCCTGGACCTCCACAATTATGTCAAAACCAACATCAACCGAATCGGTCTAGCCGTTGTCGAGTTTGCGATTCTTTTTTTATCTTCATCGTCTGCTTGACAATAATCATCGTCTTAACGAAGAAACAAAACAAAGAGTTAAACATTAAAAAGACTGAGGATTTATGGGGGATTTCTTTAGAGATAATAAAAAGTATTATTACTACTATCGCCCCTCATCTAGCTTACATATTTAATAAGTGCATAGATCTGGGTCAGTTTCCCAATCTAATGAAATTTAGTAAAATCATTCCCCTTTTTAAGTCAGGGGTAAAAAGTGACCCTTCTAACTTTCGACCCATCTCCATACTACCAGCACTCAGTAAAATCTTTGAGAAAATTATATACAATCAATTAATAACACATTTTAATGAAAACGATCTACTACACAACAAACAATTTGGCTTCACCAAAGGTAGATCGACCACTGATGCCGGAGTGGCACTCGTCAAACATATATTGGATGCGTGGGAGAGAAAGCAGGATGTCATTGGTATTTTCTGCGACTTGTCAAAGGCGTTTGATTGTGTCAATCATGAAACCTTGCTTTTGAAGTTGCAACATTACGGTGTCTCAAGTCCTGCTATATCTTTAATCCAATCTTATTTAACTGGCAGAATACAAAAAGTTAATGTTAACGGAATCATTTCTTCTGGCGCACCACTAGTCATGGGAGTGCCCCAGGGTTCTATATTAGGACCTCTTCTCTTTTTGATTTATATAAATGATCTTCCTCACTTTGCCAAAAGTCTATGTGAGATTGTGTTGTTTGCAGATGATACATCTCTGATTTTCAAAGTTGACAGGCATAAGCAATCCTATGACGATGTAAATAATACGCTCTCACAAGTTTTGCATTGGTTTACTACAAATAACCTCGTCCTCAATGCAAAAAAGACTAAATGCATTAAATTTACAATGCCAAATGTAAGGCAAATAAAAACTGATATAGTTATGAATAATGAACAAATCGAAGTCATAAATACAACAACTTTTTTAGGAATCACTATAGATTCGAGGCTACAATGGGGTCCTCATATATGTGCTCTGGCAGGAAGACTTAGTTCTGCCGCATATGCAGTTAGAAAAATTAGGCATCTTACTGATGTTGAAACGGCGAGACTAATTTATTTCAGCTATTTTCATAGTTTAATGTCATACGGTCTATTGCTGTGGGGCTCAGCTTCTGACATACAAACTATATTTGTATTACAGAAGAGAGCTATTCGATCTATTTACGGCCTTAGATCGCGTGATTCACTTAAAGAATTATTTAAAGAAATTAATATTTTAACTGTAGCCTCCCAATTCATCTTTGATTGCATCATGTATGTACGTAAAAATCTTCATTTGTTCTATAAGAAATCCGACACACATAATTTTAACACAAGAAATAAACATAAGCTTGCTATTTCAAACCATAGGCTTCGTAAAACCAGTAGAACATTCGTGGGATTAAGTATAAAAATATTCAACAAGTTACCGCAATGTATTGTTGATTTACCTATGCATAGATTTAAGATCCATATTAAATCATGTTTAATGCGAAAAGGATACTATAAACTTGATGAATATTTAAACGATAAACATATATGGACATGATTGTCTGTTCGCTCGCACACCATAGTTTTTAAGTTCTCTAGCTCTAAACATTGTAAAGATTAGGATAACTACTGAGTTTCTTGCCGGATTCTTCTCGGTAGGATTAGGTTCCGAACCGGCTATAGCTTCAATTTTGGTTTGTATTCATTCTGACGATGCATAAGTGTTACTTGTAACCTACATGAATAAATGAATTGACTTTGACTTTGAAACTGATAAATTACCCTTTATTTTGCTAAGAAGATCACTAACCGCGGGGCAATATTTGTCTATTTTGTTTGAACGCGCTAATCATGGAATTTACTGGTTCGAATTGAAAAAATATTTTTCTGTTGGATAGTCCATTTATCGAGAAAGGCTTTATGACATGTTTTACAGCCAAAAGGAGCGAATAATTAGTAGTAAACATGAAAACGACGAGAATAGTATGCGGAACGCTACTATAAATAAATAATAATATAAATACATATTGGACAACATCAAATACATTGCTCTGATTCTGTGGTAAGTAGCTTAAGTACTTGTGTTACACGCTCGCCTCTCGGCTACGGAGGTCGTTACGTCACTTCAATACCTATGTAGTGTACGGAGACAACTGTATCTCCCGAGAACTTCTCTGGTATGTGCTCTTAGACTGTGGCTCCGTTTACTCATACAAAATGCATTCGGATGACGCGGAGAGCTTGAGGCTATTAATGGAGAAGTGTTCAACAATCCCGATGCGGAATTAATAAAACAATCGGCTATGCGTCATTACAATAACGGGCACTTTGTAAATTCCGTATGATGTAGAAGACCAGAAAACACGGGTTTTGTTTTAATTGTATTTGAATTGATGGTGCATTGAAGCTTTAACTCAAGCTCATGCACACAGCCGCCTGCGACTTCGTACTAGTCGAGTTGGTGTGTTTTATCCAACAGGGGATTGATTATTATTTTTCCAAATTAAAATATTTTTTATTCAATTAGGTTAAATACAACACTTTTGAATCGTTATTGAATATAATGCAAAGTGATTCTTCATCGGTTCGGAACCTAAATCTACCGAGAAGACATCTTTGAGAAACTCAGAAGGTTAGTTACAGTAGCAGTATCTAACTATTGCTATTCTGTCTATTGTCTCTCTTGAGTGATCTTGAGTGATCTCGAGTGATGATTTCTAAAGATACATTTATTACTTAATACACCTCAACACCATTATAAAGATATCACACTTTTCAAATTTCAAGAGTCTGTCATATAAATATACCAACTTTGAAGACCCGGTTTAGTTTATTAGAGGCGAAGTTTCGTAAAATCCATACTTGGTAAATTTCAAATATGTGGCCGTAACTACTTTGAGATTTTGTAATCAGTCAGTAAATGGTATTTTGCTTTTGTATTTACCATTATTGATAAAAGTAAAAAGCGCCTGTTTTGCCAACTCGTTAAGAGCGATGCAAGCGTAAATTTCACGTCATGTTATTATTAAAAATATGGAATAAAATAATATCTAGGTATAGTTATTAATTATGTGTATTATTTGATTAGGTACTTTACCCTGCAACCGGTTGCAAATCATATATTGCCACCGCAATTTCAACCATATTCACATTATGAAGATAAGGACTACTTACTTAATATAAAAAAAAAATATTCTACTGGTTAAACAGTGTCTATAATCTCAATTCAATGAATGAAACCTGTCTCCTACTGACCTACAAAACAAAGCTCAGAACAAAATAGGTTTGGCAAATAATTATATTTAAGTTAGGGCCTCATTACCATTTAACATCAGATGGGATGAGGTCAATCTTGAAGAGTAATATAAAAAAATATATATATATATTTTATATAAAAATGGCTAACACAAAAATAAGCCTTATTTCAAGCTGTAGTAAAATTATGTAGTACGGTGAACAGCAGATCAAGGTGAACGTTTGCAGGTCGATTTTAGTTCTTACGGCCCATGAGATAAGGGTGGTACAGAGTCCAAATTGTGTAGTCTGACGTGCTACTCCGTGATCCAATGACCTCCGAAGTCATTATTCATCGGACTCGTGACGATCTCTTCCTTTGTTGCTTAGTCGTTACCCTTTCCTTTCTAATGAATCTTTGACCGAACTCAGTTTGCCCTGATTTTAATAAGGTTGAAATTTTACACCTTTGGTAGAACAAGAGAACAATTCTAAACGGCCTTAAAAACAAAATGAATAAAAAAACTGAAAGTTCTTAAGTCTTGTAAAGTCTTGTAAAATTCTTTTTCTACTAAAGGTGCGATTTGTATAATAAATATTCAAATTCAAATATTTCTTTACTCAACTAGGTGACATATAATGCTTTTTAAATCGTCATTGAATACAATTCAAAGTCATTCAACTTCCGGTCTGGAACCTGCATCTACCGAGTAGACACCGGTAAGAAACTCAGTAGATTAGTAAAAGTCCTTCTTTTGGAATTCCTAAGTTCCCACTTAAAGATGTGTCGGTTTGTTCCAGGCTTGGCACTAAATGTTCTAATTTAAGTTTTACGTTATTGTAAACTGTTTCCTTACTTTGGAATTGAAGTTTACTGTGGTTCGAATATAATTTTATGTTCCTTTATATGTTATAGAAAACAAATGACTGTAGTAGATTTGTAAAGTGGTAAAATATATTCTAGAACGCGTAACAAATAAAACGTAGGTATAAGTAATTTTTTTCACTCCTGAAAATTAAATGCACTGTTGTGGTTTATCAAACAAATACACAAAATAACCTCTGATCTTGAATGTTCAAGTTTTTTAATGCAAAATTTAAAATCTTTTAAATAAGATATTTTATCTCAAATGGTACGTATTGTACATAAACGAATTCTGCAAACTTCAGGCCTAGTGTCAATATCTAGTTTTGGGCAGAAAATATAATGGCAAGCCATACAATTTATAGTATTACAGTTTATTATAAATTTTACGCATGACCAATATCTTTATGAACAAGGTAATAGATATACCAAAGTTAAACAATATATGTAAACATATAAGTAATTAATAATATTAAACAGCTTTCATGCTTGGTTTTATAGCAATTTATCTAAGGCGCGAGTAACTAACTGCTATTCGTTACCTTTTTGTCTATTAAAACAACATTTATTACAGTTATTGATTTACTGCAATCGTACAATATTAAAAATAAAAAAAGATACAATCGGCGATTACCATTAAATCTTCAGGCGAATTATCGTAAATCAGTAGCTGCAAGTAAAGATTTGTCTAAATCAGCTCGCGTAAGACAGTGGTGTTTATTTCGCTGCGTGTGAATAGTGTATGCTCGGACAATTTTTTCGCCGGCCGTTCAATGATCGTCGCGGTGGTCGGACCAGTTCGAGGCATGAGCTGAAGCGATTTTAGATACGGTCGGCACGTCAAAGTAAACATTTGCAGTTTGAAATTAGTTCTTATGTGAATGAGATAAGGGCGGTGTAATTTTTTAAGTGTGCAGTCTTCTCTTGCTTTCGTCTGTACAAGAGTTCTACGTTCTGTTACATATTAGATGTCCTGATCTCCGTTGGATTGCCGGGGTAGCGGCAGGTTCGTACTCCTCAAGAATTTAAGCTACAACCGGAGGGCGCCCTCTCACGGGACTTGAACCTCTGCCTCTGGAACTTTGAAAATGAAAATGAAAAGTGCTTTTATTCAATAATTAATATTCGTGTACAGTACATTTTTTATAAAAGTTGCTTTCTAAACTTAGTACACAGTTTATTGCAATTAATGCCGAAAGAGGTATACTTGTGGCACCCACACTAGACAATGTCATTATCGCAGGTGCCGAAAAGACTTAAACTTTGTACACTAACATAATTTTGGGGGAAAAGTATCGTAGTGTAAGAGCACGTGCCCTAGGCCTATGTTTCAAACGGGGTACTACTGAAGGTGTGTCGCTATCAAGGCGCCTGGCGAGGTTGGTTGTTCTAATGACCAACCTCACTCAAATGAGTAGGGTCGAATCCTTAATTCAGATAAAGCATATTAACTATGCCTTTGTATGCGGATTCTTATTTATTTATTGAACTGTTGCACTTTTGTGGAAACCAGAACTAACGATGGTTGTACATCATATAACTTAAATGCAGTATGAATCCCTACTAATATTATAAATGCGAAAGTAACTCTGTCTGTCTGTCTGTTACGCTTTCCCGCTTAAACCTCTCAACCGATTTTGATGAAATTTAGCATAGGTATACGTTGAACCTCAAGAACGGACATAGGCTACTTTTTGTTAGAAAGTAAGAAGGGTGGTGGGGGGGGGGGGAGGTGTAATGCCACCTTTGAAAGTTTATATGGAAAAATGTTTATTTGTTAAAATAGAGATATGAAAGTCGGCACAAATATCGCTCTATTAAAATATAGACTACTTTTTGTTTCGAATATTAGGGTAGATAGGGGTAAAACCGACCATGAAAGGATGTAGTCCACGCGAACGAAGTCGCGGGCACAGCTAGTATCCAATATTGTTTATTACACAAATATCACCACGCGTATGTTTCTAGAAAAGGTTCGAATCCACGACTTGGTTAAACAGCCCGATGCGCTAAGCATTATTCCATCGGGGCATTGCAACAAATCGCTCCAACTGTTCAATTACACCCTATTTTTACAGTTAGGGGCCCTGACCACGTATGATTCAATAGAGCCATCCGTCGCTCGATGTGCCACATTTGGCGTAAGCGCAGACCCGACCGGACGTGTGCGGTATGCGCCTGCGCACCCGTTTAACGAACATGACGAATCTGTTTAATTCTTTTTATTTCCATCGGTGCCAAAAATATTCCATCATCAAAATATGGATCGAGATGTTCGATGTACTATATATATATATATATATATAATACGACCAACATAAAAACTAATTAAAAAACTCATAATCTACCAGATTTGCCATAAAAATTCAATGAAAAAATCCAAGAAATCATCTGTTGGTATATTACAATCATGTTAAGTATATTTTTCATTTTTTTATCATGTGCCTTGTTTTTTGCGATAAATATGCAATGTAACCTTTTGTGAGAGAAAATAAATAAAATAATGAATGAATGAATGAATGAATTTTTCTATTTTCTATATTTAATTAAGTACACCATTTTATCGCTGATAATCTATATTTAAACTCCCTACGAAGTAACCGTTTACTCATTATTTAATTAAGTAGTTGGTTTGCTATCAAGATTTTTTTTGAAATAAGTTATGTAATTTTTTAATGTAATATTGCGCTAGCCATGATAAATAATCACCTGTTACTTAGTACATACATACGTGATAAAATTATATGTCGTATGATTAGAATGCTCACGCATGTTTCCTTTGTCTTCTGTATTTGTTCCAATTTTAAATTAAAATAATAGGGGCTGATTCACAAACGTCAAATACAATTACGATGCGGTAAGTCTATTTATTGTCTCTGTCCAAAGTTTCCAGCCCCTGCCAGCCATCTTGCGCAGAATAGTAACATGTTGTATACTTTTTTCTTGAAATATCGCGAACTCAGTAGTTGCGTTCAGCTGATAGTTATACATATCAATAATATATTCTAATGTACATAAAGCTGAAGAGTTTGTTTGAACGCGCTAATCTCAGAAACTACTGTTTCCAATTGAAAAATCATTATTGTGTTAGATAGTTCACTTTAGTCGTATAGAATCAAATGCAAATACGGATATATGCAATATTAAGGGAGGTAGGGCATAGCAATTTATCGCTCAAACTGGTGAAACACCTCCACCTTACAGAAGACCGCAGCCAAATAACAATCACTTCTGTGTTGTTATGTTCCTGCGTGTGAGTAAGGTTTCCAGAGCTCCTGGGGGGTGCTACATTAGTAGCAGGGGTCAACCTTCAAGGTGAGAGCGAAAAGTCCAGTAATAGATTTATTATGCTGTACTTGTCATCCTTAAGCTAGCTCCTCCTCTAGCTAGGATCTCATTACCACTTTAAGTAGTGGGATGAGGTCAATCTTAAAGTGCAATATAAAAAAAAATATGAACTCCATATACAGATTGTCACCTTTGATTTTATATACGACTCACTTATCGAGGAAGGCTAGGCTATAAAGCATCACGCTGCGACTGATAAGACAAAAGAATCCGTGAAAATGTGGATAAACGGCGATAATACGCATGCAAAGCTGCGAAACGGGCCGCTAATTATATTATAATGTCAATGTCTTTGTTCTAGAGATTGCATAGTGCACACCGTATCTGTAGTTCAAGGATTTCAATAAGGCTATATCGTGTACAAGATGACGCTTCGCTGAGTGAGTCGAGAATGAGTTGGCGTACTAAAGGGCTATCGACTTCTGAATTAATATGTTGGCTCGTGGTCATATTTTTTTTATATTACTCTTCAAGATTGACCTCATCCTATCTGATTTTAAGTGATAATGAGGTCCTACCTTAAGGGCGACAAGTCTGTACTTGTCATGATTCACTATGCTGTGCATAGTGAATCTGTTACTGGACTTATTGATTGGCTGGGATGACGCCCCCAGTTAGTTTTCGTCGTCTGGTGCTCATAGTACAAGGGAAAACCTTAGTGACAATCACACCAGGTGATTGGTGTGATTTTCTGGCGCATTTATTTATATTTATTTATTTACTTGTCGTCCTTACCTTGAAGGCTTGGCCCTTGTTTTTATTGTAGCACCCCCCAATAGCTCTGGTAATCTTACTCACACGCAGGAACACAATAACACAGAAGTGATCGTTGTTTGGCTGCGGTCTTCTGTAAGGTGGGGGTTTTTCACCCGTCGGGCTGCTCCAGTTCGAGCGATAAATCGCTATGCCCTACCTCTCTTAAAGCACCTCCAAAAGTACAACTAGGAATTTTATAGAACTTTCAAGAACTTTCTGGGGAGCAGCCATCATCACCGGTGATGATGATGAAAAAACACATCACGCCAATCACTAAAAGTTCGATATTGGTAAGGTCAAAGACTTGAGGGCGGTGACTTTTGACAGTGCATTGTGATCAAAATTCGGGATAGTGATGGTCTTAGATTGTACCTAAAATCCGAAAAATCCGTTAAAAAAGACATCTCATTATTAATGGACGGCCCCTAGGTGTTTAAAATATGAGAATATTATAGACTTGGTGTTGCCCGCTTATTTGTTCGCGATGTATCGGGATGAAAACAGTCACTATGTGTA
The DNA here is from genome assembly GCA_037074685.1 of Glyphodes pyloalis. Classification (NCBI taxonomy): domain Eukaryota; kingdom Metazoa; phylum Arthropoda; class Insecta; order Lepidoptera; family Crambidae; genus Glyphodes; species Glyphodes pyloalis. The sequence goes on from JAYKKO010000020.1 coordinate 3,670,225, forward strand.
TGTTATCCTAGTATCTAATCTACCATTCATCATGAATTGTTTTGATTGAGATCATCCAAATCTCATTCAAATCGACTCAAGTCGTTTTTTTGTAAGAAAAATAACAAACAATATGTCGCGTTTATGTTTGTGTATGTAGTATTTTAGTACGATTTCCGTATCTACTCTATCAATATTTTTTTTTCCTACCTGACTATTTATTATGGCTGCGAAGCCTTTTCATATTCACCGAGCTTTCGGGGAAGCGCTAGATGGCTCTCACCCCTTTAACCTATCTCTAAATTAAATATTGGACAACATCACATACATTGCTCTGATTCTGTGGTAAGTAGCTTAAGCACTTGTGTTACAGAAATCAGAAACAACGACGGTACCACAACACCCAGACCCGAGACAATATGGAAAAGTTTGTTTCCCATATTGACCCGACCGGGGATCGAGCCCGGAACCTCAGAGATGGCCCTCGCCAAAGTCAGGCGCGCTCGCCTCTCGGCTACAGAGGTCTTCAATTAGCCCAAGTCTTAATGATCTTATCAAAAAACGTAAATTGTAAATTAGATCTGTACGTCTGGTGACCCTATAAGAGGCTGAGATTGCAACATGTGCATTGTGCGTCTAATACCCGAGTTCGTGTTACGTTACGCGTTTGTAACTGCGCCAGAGTAATTACTAATCATGAAGCCAACGCCATCTATAGATGATTCATGTTAAACTCGACTCGCCAATCAAATCGAACATTTTAACCTTCCTTTTTTGTATTATTATTTTTTATTTTATTGCATTTCACGATTGATCATCCCACCTGATGTTAAGTGGTAATGAGGTCCTAGCTTAAGGGAGACAAGAACAGCATGATGAAGCAAATTAACATATCAAAGGATGGAAGAAAGGAAAGAATCGGAGTACTGGAACTGTATTATGTCTGCTGGTGTAGGAAATTAAACGGGTCAGGAAGACGCGTAATAAAGATAAGTTGCCTATTTTCATACACTTAAGTACTTGTTTTGGTTAATAGGTAAGTAATAAATAAAGACATAATAATTTATATTTAAATACCACTTAACTTACAATACACACGGACCACAAATAAAAAATAAAACAAATGGTTTTTAATTAATGGGAACGGTTTCACTCAAAAGCGGGTACGTTATTTTGACCTCTAATTACACTGGTCAACAAAACTTTGTAACAAGAAAGGTGCTGGCTAATTTTAAATTACACTGGTCAACAAAACTTTGTAACAAGAAAGGTGCTGGCTAATTTTAAATTACCTACCTATCCTCATTTTATAACCATATTTATTTTGATTCCATCAGATCTAGTTTTCGTGTTACAGCTACTACCCACAAAATTAAAAGTTAACCGTTTTTATTTTACTTTCGCATTCACAGAATATGTTTATTTGAAGAGCATAGTGATTTGTTCTGTTTTTAGAGTGAAGTAATTCTTAAATAATGTCAAGAAAGTGTAAAAATGATCCTGACATTTTTTTTACATTTGTGGTGACATTACTTTTAAAACTAAGCGAATGAATTTAACACCATTTTCGTAACTGAGTTATATCAACAGTATTTTGGTTTTGCCATCAGACAACAAGACAAAGCATAGGTTCCACACGTCTGTGTGTTACATGGGTGGGTCTTCTCACTGGATGGGCGAAAAGATCTCGATCTATGCCTTTTGCAATCCCTATGATTTGAACGGAACCAACGAACCACTCATATGATCGTTATTTTTGTCTTACTGATACAAAAGATATTACAATTAAAACAAAAAGTAAAATCAAGTATCCTGATCAGCTAAATGACCAATCCCTCATAGAGAGGATACCAGAAACACCTCAAACTAGCGATCTGTCCCTTACGCCACAAGTCGAAAAAAGAGACATTGGATCCTGAATTTCAAGAAACTTCCTAAAGAAAGAGAAAGAAGGCATATTTGTTGGCCCCAAATCAGGCAATTAATCAAAGATAATATATTTAAAGAAAAGCTTAGTAATTTTGAAAAATCAGCTTGGGAATCTTACATGATAGTAACTTTAAATTTTCTGGGGAATCAGCGATCAAGTGACTATAAATGTTTTCACGGAGCTTTTATCGACATATAAAGCTTTGGGCTGTAATATGTCATTGAAAATACATTTCCTCCATTCACATTTTGATATCTTTCCTGGAAATTTGGGCATCGTCAGCGATGAACACGGTGAAAGATTCCATCAAGACATCTTTAGTATCAAAAAAATATATCAGGGCAAGGAGAGTCCACGTATGTTAGCGAATTACTGTTGGACATTAAAACGAAGCAAAATACAGACAAAAATCATAAAAATAAATTTATATTAATGTAGCAATAAATCAAAATAACTTTTTTTTGTTTGTAACAATTCTAAATTTCCAAAATGTTATAAAATGGTATTACAAAAAAACTATTCGTATTTGAAGCATTTTAATTTTATCTCTAGTATCCTTATCGTTGCCCCTAACATAACTAGACAAAAGTTCTCATGTTACACGGCAAAAATGTTTTTTTGTTGACCAGTGTTACCTACCTATCCTCATTTTATAACCATATTTATTTTGATTCCATCAGATCTAGTTTTCGTGTTACAGCTACTACCCACAAAATTAAAAGTTAAACGTTTTTATTTTACTTTCGCATTCACAGAATATGTTTATTTGAAGAGCATAGTGGTTTGTTCTGTTTTTAGAGTGAAGTAATTCTTAAATAATGTCAAGAAAGTGTAAAAATGATCCTGACATTTTTTTTACATTTGTGGTGACATTACTTTTAAAACTAAGCGAATAAATTTAACACCATTTTCGTAACTGAGTTATATCAACAGTATTTTGGTTTTGCCATCAGACAACAAGACAAAGCATAGGTTCCACACATCTGTGTGTTACATGGGTGGGTCTTCTCACTGGATGGGCGAAAAGATCTCGATCTATGCCTTTTGCAATCCCTATGATTTGAACGGAACCAACGAACCACTCATATGATCGTTATTTTTGTCTTACTGATACAAAAGATATTACAATTAAAACAAAAAGTAAAATCAAGTATCCTGATCAGTTAAATGACCAATCCCTCATAGAGAAGATACCAGAAACACCTCAAACTAGCGATCTGTCCCTTACGCCACAAGTCGAAAAAAGAGACATTGGATCCTGAATTTCAAGAAACTTCCTAAAGAAAGAGAAAGAAGGCATATTTGTTGGCCCCAAATCAGGCAATTAATCAAAGATAATATATTTAAAGAAAAGCTTAGTAATTTTGAAAAATCAGCTTGGGAATCTTACATGATAGTAACTTTAAATTTTCTGGGGAATCAGCGATCAAGTGACTATAAATGTTTTCACGGAGCTTTTATCGACATATAAAGCTTTGGGCTGTAATATGTCATTGAAAATACATTTCCTCCATTCACATTTTGATATCTTTCCTGGAAATTTGGGCATCGTCAGCGATGAACACGGTGAAAGATTCCATCAAGACATCTTTAGTATCAAAAAAATATATCAGGGCAAGGAGAGTCCACGTATGTTAGCGAATTACTGTTGGACATTAAAACGAAGCAAAATACAGACAAAAATCATAAAAATAAATTTATATTAATGTAGCAATAAATCAAAATAACTTTTTTTTGTTTGTAACAATTCTAAATTTCCAAAATGTTATAAAATGGTATTACAAAAAAACTATTCGTATTTGAAGCATTTTAATTTTATCTCTAGTATCCTTATCGTTGCCCCTAACATAACTAGACAAAAGTTCTCATGTTACACGCCAAAAATGTTTTTTTGTTGACCAGTGTTATAATTTGGAGTAATAAAAGCTTTTTGATTTGATTTTCTGAATTAGCTTTCTATTAAATACCAATTAAACCAATCAACTGGTCTCAAACAAAGCTTTTTCGCAATTAATTCGCACACACAAACACGCGCTCACACATCCACACTCACACACCCACACTCATACATACGCACACCCAAACTCTCATGTAGATTATTTACCTTTTTTTCATTAATAATTATATTTTTTCATTTTTACCTCTACTTATTTTCCTTTTTGTTTATATAAATTTGTCTGTTAACAAACCGTATGTCCAAAAAGTACATAAATTTTATTGTAAATGTTACTCGGCCGCCGCGATACAAGCTCTGCTTAGTGCAGTGGTCACTAGTTTAAGTCAATATTGTACTTTCTTTTTCTTCTGGTAAATAAATTTATTCTTATTCTTATTATTCAAAATAGCATACAGTCCTAGAGAGGTGACGGTGTGATCCTCTCACATCGACGTTTCACTCCACCAACACTTTGCTAGGTATTAACTCGTAGGAGTTAGTTTTGTGTAAGTGTTTTACTAACATAATCATTTATACTAACATAATATTAATATGGATTCATATAGTTTTGTTCGAAAAGAAGAATTTTCATAAAACCTTTCTAACTTATTACAGGATAGACAGGAAATATTTCCCAATTAAATATATATACCAATATTATAAAGCTAAAAATATATGATGTACATTACCATGCAAACAAATCAGATTACATATTTTAAACAGCCCTTAATGTGGCAGGCATAACTAACCCGCTTTAGGCGGGACAGTCCCGCTTTCCGACAGTCTGTCCCGGTGTCCCCCGCGAGGCCAAAATTGTCCCGCTTTTGCAAACAGACCAAACGATAATTTAAAATGCATTTTTTCTCCACTTATCTAAATACTGAACCGATATTTTAAAACAAATTTGATCAGTCGATAAATATAAAAATAGAATCTACAATTATTCATGCCACTGCTTACTAATTTGATTTGATTATTTTGAGTTATTCTATCCTTACTAATATTATAAATGCGAAAGTAACTCTGTCTGTCTGTCTGTTACGCTTTCCCGCTTAAACCTCTCAACCGATTTGATGAATGGATTTTGGTATAGGTATACGTTGAACCTCCAGAACGGACATAGGCTACTTTTTGTTTTGAAAACAAGCAGTCGACGCGAACGAAGTCGCGGGCACAGCTAGTCTTCTATAATAAGAAACTTATAAAACACTAAAAACTTTTTTTATTACATGAGTCCGCAAATGTCCCGCTCTGACAATAAAATAAATGGTCACGTTAGGCAAAACAATTAAAATCAAACTACAAGCGTTTACCTTGATGTTCTGTTCACTGTACCTAAATTAGCCTGTGGTGACTATGTATAGTACATTTAATCCTTTTACGGTCTATGGAAACGCTTACATGGCATTTTATTTGCCATAACTACCTCCCATGCGTCATCTAAACCAGTTCTTTCCGTGATTCACACTTTTATCTCAAGAATATTGGCAGTTCCTGAAAGTCGAAAACCTTTAATCATAATAATGACGCATCGTATTCATTCGTCCTTTTTAATAATTTGTGAAATACTTTTTGCATCATCGACTAGAAACTTTTCCTTATTATTTCACATTGAAAACATAAATAATATGAACATTTATTTCTGTTAGGTTTATCCAGCATGATTAGTTCGTATACACACTCAGTACCTTGTCATACCAAATCTCCGCGTAACTAAGCAAGTCAGATAGACAGTGACATAATGTAACAAGGTACAGAGTTGTTCACGAACTAAAGCTACTGACTGTACATGTTTAAAACTTTTTTTACATGTTTAAAATTGTTCAACTCCGCGCGGAGTTCCAGCAATAGATTGTTATTTGTTAATTATAAAGGAAATTTTGAAAAAGGAACACAGAGGTAGGTAAAAAAAACTTTATTATTTTTTAATTTTTTTAATGTATTTCTCAAAAATGCGTGCAATGAAACTAAACTTTCTTGTCTTTCTATCCAAATAATATAAGGCACGAACACATTGTCGGAACAGCTGTTGGTAATAAAACACTTCGCCTCATGTCGCGCTGTCAAATGACTTGGAAAATCTTCGAAGAAGCCTTAGAAAGGGTTATGGACGTTGCCCATGTTTTTTGTTTGCAAAACTAATTGTATCAATTCTACTAATTGGATATATTTTGCTCGTTCAGACAAAAAATACTTATGGATTTGAAATAAACTTTTAAACGAGACGGATAAGACACTGAATTATCATCTTCTATTATATGTATAACAATTAATAGTTGAATGCGTTGCTAAACGCAAGAACGGTTTCGTCGTTTTTAGGGTTCCGTACCCAAAGGGTAAAAACGGGACCCTAAGATTTCGCTGTCTGTCCGTCTGTCCGTCCGTCTGCCACCAGGGCTGTATCTCAAGAAACGTCATAGCTAGAAAGTTGAAATTTTCACAGATAATGTATTTCTGTTGCCTCTATAACAACAATATGAAAACAAAATAAAATAATTATTTAAGGTGGGTTCCGTGATTTTTTTTGCTGTGTTTTGCTACATACAATAACGGTTCCTACCTGTGGCCGTTAAATTGCGCTTCCATTATTTCGAGAACATATAGTTTTATGTTTTCTTTAAATATAATTCATAAAAATTAAATTAAATAAATAATACAGGAGGAAATTGTTGTATGGTAATACAACAAATGTAAATATATATTTTTTGCTTGATATCAGTAAATGTAGGCACTTGAAACGTTTATTGAAAGTTGTGGTTTTCAAAAATGTCTTTAAACCAGGAATCGAAGACACCAGGGGGTCTACCCTCAACAACGAAACGAACAAACGAAAGTATGTATTCGTTTTTGAAGATTTATCAAAAGTTCGAAAGGAAAAACGAGGTTTTTAGTTTGCATAAATAGTATTATATTTTATGAAAACGCTTGATTTGCAATTTAAATGAATCAGATGTGACTATGAGAATTAAAAATTGCTATCCGTTTTCGGATCCGACATATTTCGTTTTTGGGAGTAGACCCTCTTGTCATCTTATACAATTATTGCAAGGGGAGATTATTAATATTTTATTAAAATAAATAAAATTCGATAGTGCGACCTGAAACGCTATAAAAATTGTAATTATTTCGCATATTCTACTCGTATACTAAGTCAACCACACGGGTCTGCGCCAGATGATGCGATGGGTATCTCGGTGTGGGTTCAAATTTAATGGTGCATTAGTTGAGGCATCGGAGGCGGAAATTACGGCGCAAGTGGTGCGGGTGACCCAGATCCGCGCCTGCTGCACTGCCACTGGGCTCGTAGGGGCTGGAGGGGGGAGGGGGATGGAGATTTGTAGTATAAAAAAATGAGAACTGGTGGGGAGAGATCGCACCGAAATCGTGCTACTCCTTGAAGTTATATTATTTTTGTGCATTTAAACTTAACTGCATGAAAAAGGTTCAAATGGCGGACGTAGTGCCTAGTGGCATTCTCGCCAAGTCAATGTCACGGGATTGAGCCGAAAATATTGTGACGGTGCTTGATATATTATTAATTAGAAAGTTTATGGATTTTTGTTCGAAGTCGAACATAAAAGTCACGTAAAATTTGATAGGGAATTGTACCCAAGTACTTTTAAACTACTTAACCGATTCAAACGAAGTTTGGTTAACAGGAAGTCTTAAACATAAGTTATTTTTTAATGCAAAAATGAGGATTACAAGGGATTGAAAGTTTGTATGCAAGGATCGTTATTTTTGGAGCTGGGAGCTTGAAAAATATTATTTAGGCTCTTATTGACCTATATATAAAAATGTATCGCTGTAATGCATGTACGTACGCGCTTAGCTTTAGAAAAAGTTGACATTCCTAATGGTCATGATTTATAGAATTTTAAATACTAGTAGTAAGCGTGGGAAGCCACGGCGGGGTAGTTAATAAAACGTATCTGGCTAAACGCAAATATTACCAAGAAGAGAGATGCAAATAAATATAAAATGCAACCCGCATGCCAATGAAAATTAAAATAAACCGAACGGCACTTGCGCCAAATCTATTCCCATAATTTATTGGCTTTTGTTACTTGGGAACTAATGCTTCCTCTATGCGGGTCAAACTAAGATTAGGAGAGAATCACTAATTGCAGCTTGGGTAACAATCAATGAAGCGAGTGCTTCCAAAGAAATAAACTAATTTAAGTGAAAATTGTGAAAGCATCGTTCACTCAAGTCTTTATCCCTACTTCCCTACTAATATTATAAATGCGAAAGTAACTCTGTCTGTCTGTCTGTCTGTTACGCTTTCCCGCTTAAACCTCTAAACCGATTTTGATGAAATTTGGCATAGGTATACGTTGAACCTCAAGAACGGACATAGGCTACTTTTTGTTAGAAAGTAAGGGGGGGGAGGGGGTAATGCCACCTTTGAAAGTTTATATGGGGAAATGTTTATTTTTTAAGTTAGAGATATGAACGTTGGCACAAATATAGCTCTATTAAAATATAGACTTCTTTTTGTTTCGAATATTAGGGGAGATAGGGGTAAAATCGACCATGAAAGGATGAGGTCCACGCGAACGAAGTCGCGGGCACAGCTAGTTTTTAATAATACACCTCAGTACTTGTCCATTTATTTATATTGTACTTTGCTTTTTTTACTATTAGCAAGAACGAAATTTGAGTTTTTTGATATACACACGTTAAATAGGGCGAGCGATAATATCTATACTAATATTATACAGATAAAGAGACCAATTTAAGAATAAAGTATGTGAGTATAAATTATGTGACTGGCTCCTAAGCAACTTTTTTTTATAATATTGATGAATTTATTGAATAGTGTAAGAAAATTAATTTTGAATACTGAATTTAATTTTGACATTTATTTTAACAAATTCGAAAAACTAAAATAATTTATATTTGCACGTCTGCTTGGAGGCAAAGTACTAACAACATACTATTAATAATTACATCAAAATGTAAAATTGAAATGATTGATTTATTGATATAGCATCATAATTGTGTCCAAGTCGTCAGCAAGTCGCTTATTTTATGTTAGTTAGACCCAGAGAAACTGTGTAAACAGTGATATTGGACTCTTGTCTATTTTAAACACTTACTTGTTTTGTTTAATAAATAAATAGTATATGCTTTTCCTTTTGGTATATGTAAATATTGTAATATCTTAATTTATCAAAGAGCGTAAGTTTACCGCAGAAGCGGCAACAGCCAGTGGCAACGTCTTGAATAGTTTGATATATTAATTTTGCAACCAAGTGGCCCAACTTCTCCCCCCTCCCATGTAATTGGGAGGGCCAGAGGGTAGGCGGGATGAATTTTTAAGGGAGTCTAGCATTGTTGCACGGCTATGCGCTGGCACTTGAATGGACCAGTGATGTGCCTGCTTAGTATCCGATAACCGTATCCGTGTGCCAAATTCTTAAATTTTCGAAATGAATGTCGAGTAGGTATATTTCGGTCGAAAAACACTTTTTTTTTTGTTGCTTACTGTATCACGTTAAATAGTTATTAAATATAATAATATCTTGAAAGATATGAATAATGATAATTGACAAAAAAGTAATAATTTCAGCTTACAGTGATTAGGGCTACAGATATTAGGCTTACAGTGCTTTAGGTCTCAAGTGATTAGGGATAGCTTGCATTCGGGCTAACAATATTAGGAATAGCGTTCTTTAGAGGTACAGTGAATCGGTGTTTCAATTATTGGTATTAAGTATAAGAGTCCTGTCGGGCACGGCATCGTAGGAGAGGAGAGGAGTTTAAAGAAACATCCTGTTTAAAATAAGTAACAGAAGAATTACTTTTTTTATGTAAAAATACGTCGTAGCATATGAAAAACTTATGCACAGGAGCACAATATTCACAATCGGAACATTTCGATTTAAGAAGCTCTTCTTTATATAAAATACTAATTATATAAAATGCATTATAAAAAAAGACATCTGAATCTAATTTTAATTCAATAAATATTCTGTGTTATGTGTTTAGAAAAGTGGTTGGTTTCTTTTAGGTATTATTTATTTTTATAACTGTTAAATATTGTGTTTCTGACAACAAATGTTGTTACAAGTCGGATCGATTGAATCTTTGCCACATATTAAAAAATTGCGTGTTCCCTTGCTTTCATAATAACGATGAATCAAGTACCTAGACTCAAAAATATAGTTTTGTAGGATCATTGTTGCGGCTCTACCAAATTTTGCAAACTATTTTGTCGCTTTAAATGACTACTCAATTAGGTAGGTGCAATTTCAAGTTCGTGAATGGTACCGTTGTGCATTTAAATTGCAGCAAATGAAAACTACACCAGAAATATCCGTAGCATCATTCCCTCTCTAAAGCGCAGAGTAAACGTTGGTAACGGAGAATTCGTTTGAAAGCTCACTTCATAATGGTCGACCGAAGCGGCCTGTCTCAAATATTCTGCCATTGTTGTACATTTTATTTTCCGATGAGAGATTTTATGTTCCCTCAGGAGCGGTGCCGACTTAAAAACAAAATGGCTGTATTAAAATCATTTTTTTCTTTCATTTACAGGTAATTGATGTTTCTTCATAATTCGCGGCATGTTTACGTAAGTATGTTACATATTATGAATTAATGTTAGTTGTTGGTGGGCTGTTTTTACCTTCTTATTTTTAAGGATTGTTTTCTAATTTGTTATCCGTAGTAAAATTATTTTACGTGAATAATTAGGATTCTGATTATATTAAGTACGAAATTGGAAATATTTTAGTAACTTTTTTTATTTTGCTTTTTTATTTTTGACATGTTAATAAAACGAGAATGATAAACTGGTACCTCTAGAAATTACCTGATTTTTGATCCATCCCAATTAAAGACGTCAAACAAACATGTAAGCATAAATCTTTATGTTGTTATTATCTATATCTTTTACTAAAACGTAGTGTCTGCCAGTGTTCCGTGATAATTAATACAACTAATATAACTGTTTGGTAGAAAGCAAGTGTTCGGTGCTCTTTAGCATTTTGAGGATTCCGTGGACGCCAATATCCACTTTAAGCTTGTTTCAAGGCACAGTCGGGTCTGAAGCAAGTTATTCACATCGGCAAGTAGGTAGGTTAACACTCGATGTGCGTTTGAATGCGGTTCACTCTGATTATTTTACACACATTGACAAAAATAAACACCAAATTCGTACACTACTGTACATTTATAAGATATAGCCTTGCCCGCGACTTCGTTCGCGTGGACTACATCCTTTCATGGTCGGATTTACCCCTTTCTCCCGTAATATTCGAAACAAAAAGTAGTCTATATTTTAATCCAAGTTTCGAGCTATATTTGTGCCAAATTTCATATCTCTAACTTCAAAAATAAACATTTTTCCATATAAACTTTCAAAGGTGGTATTACCCCCATCCCCCCTTATTTTCTAATAAAAAGTAGCCTATGTCCGTTCTTGAGATTTAACGTATACCTATACCAAATTTCATCAAAATCCGTTCAGCCGTTTAGGCGTGAAAGAGTAACAGACGGACAGACAGACAGACAGAGTTACTTTCGCATTTATAATATTAGTATGGATTTGGTGAGTGTGTGCGTGTAATGTAATGTGTATGTTACTTCTTTACGCTAAAACTACTAAATGGACTTGGTTGAAATTTATGAAATACTTGAACTTATAGGATACTTTTTATTCCGAAATATCGTGAACGAAGTCGCGGACAACAGTTAGTTAAACCAAAAATAAAGACACCGTGTCTGTTGGTAACTATTTCACGCAAAATCTACTGAACGTATTTCGACGAGACCTTGTAAAAAGTGAAAACTCAAACTCAAACTCAAATATTTCTTTATTCAAGTAGGTTACATATAACACTTTTGAATCGTCATTGAATACAATGCAAAGTGATTCTACTTCCGGTTCGGAACCTATATCTACCGAGAAGACACCGGTAAGAAACTCAGCAGATCATTTACAGTATCAGTATCTAACTTATTGCTATGTGTAGCTCACTTTGGACCAAGTCATATAGTTTTGGTTTTGATGAGTGATGAAACAAATAAGTACTCAAGTAAGTTTTTACTTTCGAGAAGTAAGCTGGAGCAGACCGATGATCAGTGAGATGACATAGGTGACTTTTTAACCCGAAATGATACCGGTGAAGTTGTAGACAATAACAATTCATAAATATAGACCATTGAATCGGGTCGACATTGCTTTTCCCTTCATTATCCACCACCGGGTCTTAGCATAGATCATTAACTATTACAAAATGAGCCTAGAATGATGTAACCACTTAGTACCGATAGCTCGTCCCACGTTTTATCTCGTAACCTAAATACTACTTCGAATGGGGGCACGATGCTGTACCATTTTAAACCCTCAAACGTTCCTAATAAGGTCTACGTCAGTTGAATAGAAGATAGTGTAATGACAGTCGATTGTAACGCTCTGTTATTGTTTTTTAAATTAAACAGTAATTATGTACTCTAATTATGAGATAATGTTCGTTTATTATTTTCCTGACTTGCTTAGTTGCTAAAATTGGCCTAAAATGTATATAGGTAGGTCTACGACTTTCGAAGTTTTTTTTTTAACTGACTATAGATGATGGCTGCAGATGACCTTTTTTTATCTTCACCGAGCTTACGGGGGAGCGGGGTGCTCACATCTCTAAATACCTAAATGTTTCTGAAGTTATCAAGAGTTGATCAGACTTGTTGCGCCAACCAAAAGCCTTAGACGACCTCCGTAGCCGAGAGGCGAGCGAGCCGGACTTTGACTTCGCGCCATCTCTGAGGTTCTGGGTTCGATCCCCGGTCGGGTCAATATGGGAAACTAACTTTTCTATATTGTCTCGGGTCTGGGTGTTGTGGTACCGTCGTTGTTTCTTATTTCTGTAACACAAGTGCTTCAGCTACTTACCGCAGAATCAGAGCAATGTATGTGATGTTGTCCAATATTTATTTATTTATTATTATTATTATTTAAAAGCGTGGGGGTGCTTATACGGGCCTAGCATGCCCCACGTGAGTAAATTTTATCGCGCTCTTAACAAACATCAAAATCTATTGCAGTCAATGCGTCAGCTGCTGATTGGTTGAAAATACGAGTACGGTGTACTATCACTTTATCAATGGTACAGAAACTTTTGTCGTTAGTTCGGAACCGGATCTTTGGGCGGGGGAGTCCCGCACACGCCGCTACCGACCCCAAAGCAGCGCTAAAAAAAAGTATTCTTCTGCTTAGAAGAGTTTTGTTGTTTTGTTCTCATTACAATAATTTACATGACGTTCCCAAATCAATAACAAAAGCATCGATTGATTTTTATCAGACTTAAAAAAAAGGGGTCGTTCAATTCGATCCATTGATTTACAACGTAAATGTAAACGTATTGAATTTACGAACAGTTAAACCCTTTAAAAATGACATATTACATTTCAAGTCAGTATATATGTAGTGGATGGGAAATAAAAGAAGTGAATTGTAAGTAATCAAAATATATTATTGCGAATAAATTATATGTCTTCCACATCGTCGTCGTCCCACATAGGGTTTTGAGGGAGTTTGTATTAAATCTAACATACAATAAAACAAAATTTATTTTATTATTGTAAGTATCATGCTAGTAAAGTCTACAATTTTTCAATGTTAAGAGTATGGTCAAAGTAAACACTTTCAGTTCGATCTTAGTTCTTATGCGTACGACATAAGGGATGAGCGATGTCCGTACTGTATAGTGTGACGTGCTTTTGTCTGTTCATTGCCTCCACGAAACTAGCGAATAAAACGTGTCGTTGTCATCAGACGCCGCAGATTCATCTCAATAAAATTGACACCGTGTCACTGCACGACAGAGATTAGTATGAGGAGTCGAGCATTTACAGAAGGGCCATTACTTTCATTCTGCCATTGTAGTGTCTACGTAATTTATATTGTATGTCAGTAATTTATCAGTCTAGGGGATATAAAAAGAATCCGTTTCTTTCAAATATTTAAAGTTCGCTAGTGCAGCGAGAAGTGTTATAAAATTTTTGAAAATTCAGATGCCAAGAGGGCCTTTCTGTTTTTTTTTTGAATAAATAGTAAGCATATATAAGCGGGAGTAAATGCATTGACGCACCGTACCGTCACCTGAGGGAGGTGACGGCGTGTGTGGGACTCCCTGCCCCTATGCGGACAGAATTACCCACTAAAACCCCCCGGTGGACCTCATCGCCTTGATGGTGATGCCATGGGAACAGAAGACCTACCACAGCATCACCGATGCCAAGGGGGCCTAGCATGTGCAATACGCCAAATTTCTCGTACGAGCCGATAAACGTTTCTATACCCTTGATTGGGTGATATTACACCGTACGCGTATTTTCAGCCTATCAGCGGTTGACGTATTTATTTTGACATTTCTTAAGTGCGCGATAAAATTTACTCGCGTGGCGCATGCTAGGCCTGAAGGTGTCTTTAATTCCGTGGTTAATCAAACATTTTTGCAACGAATGTACTACTTACGGATAAATAAGTATGTATGTAGTTCTAAACTCAGATTTGACGACCTCTGTAGCCGAGAGGCAAGCGGGGCGGACTTTGGCGTCGCGCCATCTCTGACGTCCCGGGTTCGATCTCCGGTTGGGTCAATATGGGAAACGTGCTTTTCTATATTGTCTCGGGTCAAGCTGTTGTGGTAACGTCGTTGTTTCTGACTTCTGTAACAAAAGTGCTTAAGCTACTTACCATAGAATCAGAGCAATGTATGTGATGTCCAATATTTATTCATTTATTATTATTTATATGGCAGAGCGATACGTGAATTAGGTGAGTTCGAATCCCATACCGCAAGGGAGATGAAATATATCTGTTTCTTTGAAAAAATGTCCTGAACATAAAAAAAATCGGTCATATAGATAAAAAGACGTGAATCATTTCTGTGAGACCAATTGCTTCCTCACAGAAACTACTAAATAGAGGTGATAATTACGAATTTAAGTGTAAAATATTAACGCTTACCTATCCTATTTCCATTTGTAGCGTAAGTTGCTTAACTTTTTAATCGTCAACAGCTCATCGCCATACCGCAAGTTAACGAGATCCTTTGACCTCATGGATGCAATAAAAATGCAGTTTGCGTAGTCAAAAACTGGGTCAACTTAAATTATATTCGCCATTAACATGCAGAGGAGTTTTGTAGCTTAAAAGGAAAATTCTGTCTGTTGTAATACCGGGTTTGCTGTTATTTTGTGAATAAACATTCTGCTAATCGAAAGTGACATAATGAGCTCGACTATTTACGGTCGAATTTATTATTTGCCTCCTCCATTTTCCTTGAGAACAATGAGAAATGCATGCCTGATTAGCTGAAATCGTAATTTAAATGATAACAACTGCATTTTTGTGGTTTCTATTTCGCGTCTTCAGATAATAAGATGACTCGGCCAAAGTTATGTTATTTAAATGCAGTAAATTGTATGAAATAATAACATAAATGCTATACTAACATAGTAAGTTTTACTAACAAAATGTGGCCCTAGCTGTCTGTAATTTAAATAATTAAAAAAGTCAAGTGTTTAACGAGACACTATTTTTTAGCCGCATAATTTAAGCAGGAAACTATGTTGACTGGTGGAATTAAAATGTCATCTGGTATTAAAAACTTCGAGAGTGTAAACACATTAGCGAAATCGGCTTGCCTGCCTGTCCAAGTGGATTTATAAAAGTTAGTGAACTCAGATGGTGTTGAAAGTTGGCTAGGCTTGTTACTAGGATTACCTTTAGTAGTAACTTTTGCCTACGGATTCTCTTGCGTGATAAATTTCTATCATTGTGCCACGAATATGTCGACTGTACGGGGTATGTATGGATAAAAAAATCAATACTGAAATTAAAAAATCGTTTCAAAAATCATATCGAGAACTTTATGCCATATCTTAAAATTATAGTTACTAAAAAAATTGCCGTGAGGCAAGCGAGCCGGACTACATGCGAGTATATCAGAGTTCCCCGTCGATTCCCTTTGAGGTCAATATGCAAAAATAACTTTCTTTATTGTCCCGAGTCTGGGTGTTGTGGTACCGCTGTGGTTTCTGGTTTATGTTACCCACATGCTTTAGCTAATCACCACTGAATCAGAGCAACGAATGTTATGTTGTCTAATATGTATATTTATGACATACATTCTCGAAGAAATACGCCGATTTAGGCATTAACTGCATTCCAAATGTCCTCTCTGTACTTTGCGCATTCTACAGGAAGTTTACAATCCATAACATTAAACCGAACTCACAAATCACAGCCTTTCCCTCTCATCCGCCATATCTCCTTCCCTGTCCCGCCAGATGTTTACAATTTTCCCAGCGACGTCTCTAGTTGCGCGTCGGACGTGCGCGCTTGCGGCCGCGCATCGATCAATGATCTATAACGATCTATATAGATCATTGTTTCTAATCGAGTGCATGTGATTGTGATTGTTGGTGACAAAGGGCCATTGTTGCTGCGTTATGGCATAACAATGCATTCCTTGTGGTGTTCCGCTTTTATTTAATATTAATAGTGGATCTATGGTTTGTTGACGGGAATTTTGCCAATTTTTATGTGATAAAATCGGTTTTCTTATTTTATTTGAATACAATCTCTAATTACACATAATATTTTTAAATCGTTGTTCTCCGTTTTTTGCTCACCTTTTTTTACTCTTTTTATTACAGGCAGTACATAATATGTTGTATCAACTCATGTCATTTTTTTTTAATGTTTAAACTTATTTGTACTTTTTCTAATTTCAAATATATTTTTTTTATTTATAGCACATGTTGAAATATTTGATTGCTGTTTCTCAAGAAATGGGAAAAGCATCTTCGCTTATGTTAATCCTTCTAAAGATCTTTTCATAAGATAACAAATTCCTTATCAGTTCTACATACCTACATGCATATAGTGTTAGAGAAATTTATTTAAAAAAAGACATCTAAATAAAATAGTTTTGTTTAACTTGGTTTTGTAGCATTAGTACTTTAGAATGCGGATACCATGCAATGTAATGAAGTGAGGAAAACCGCTGACAAGATTAAAATGTGTAATATTACCTATGTACAAACAAACATCCAACACGTACGTGGTTAATTTGAACCTCACGCAATTGTTTTTAAGATAAAAAATTCTTTAAATTTTATTATTGAAACCATGCCCTCATGTCGACCTCCGTAGCCGAGAGGCGAGCGTGCCGGACTTTGACGTCGCGCCATCTCTTGAGGTCCCGGGTTCGATCTCCGGGTCAATATGGGAAACGATATTTTCTGTATTGTCTCGGGTCTGGGTGTTGTGGTACCGTCGTTGTTTCTGATTTCTGTAACACAAGTGCTTTAGCTACTTACCACAGAATCAGAGCAATGTATGTGATGTTGTCCAATATTTATTTATTTATTATTTATGCCCATATAAGAATATCGGAATCTTACATGACTTATTAAATTATAATATTTGCTTTTAATCGTAAATTGTCTAACTACTGATATTAATAAATATTTCATTCGTTTAAATGATATTGACGTTTTTTTTTTTACACTAGCGGCCGTTTGCAATTTCGCATGCGTCTGAATAAATTTTAAACTTTTTTACAAATCTTGTCGTGACAACAACAAACATAACAAAAAATAATTATTCAATCTGGTCCAGTATTTGTAAAGTTATGTGCATACATACATTTCGGCGATTCCTTTTTTTTACAATGGAGGGCAAAGCGCAGTTGATTTGGTTATTTGTTTTTGTTTTAGGCTACGACCTCCGTAGCCGAGAGTTAAGCGGGCCGAATTTTAGCCATCTTTTTTTTAATATTACACTTCAAGATTGACCGCATCCCATCTGATGTTAAGTGGTAATGAGGTCCTTTTTTTTTTTTTTGAGGGAGGGAAAATGCCTTTGCGCACCATATCGCTGCCGTGGGGACGACAGCGACGTGTGTGGGACTCCCCCGCCCAGAGGGGGCGGGGACTACCCGAACTAAAAAACCTCCCCACCTTCTCATCGCCTATTGACGGCGCCATGGGATATCGGTCGACCCATGACTGCCACAGCACCGTCGGCGGAATTGCTGCCCCTACGGGGCGGCGTCGCCAAGTCTCCCCTGGATGGTCGGGGGACTGGCGGGAACGGTCGAAGGTGCTAAACCGTTCCCGCGCATCTGCGGAGTACCGTGCAAGGCCGGCCAGGGTGTGCCCACACCCGCGGCCGGCTGGTCCCCGCTAACAAGCGCGAGGGCATCAAAGCGACGCCTCGCACGCATTCTTCTTCGCCTACGAAGAGGTGGAGCGAAGGGGTTGTCCTGTCGCTCTCTTTCCAGGGTCTCTTTTCTCGAG
Organism: Glyphodes pyloalis; assembly: GCA_037074685.1. NCBI lineage: Eukaryota > Metazoa > Arthropoda > Insecta > Lepidoptera > Crambidae > Glyphodes > Glyphodes pyloalis. The sequence goes on from JAYKKO010000020.1 coordinate 3,688,389, forward strand.
ACTATTTGCTCGCTAAAGGTGGCAACTGCCGTCCAGGCCTCCTCGCTCCCAAGCATGGCTATAACTATGCTTGAGAGCGAGAAATCACCCCCAACAATAGCGGCCAACTCGGCCCGCGTGGTAATGAGGTCCTAGCTTAAGGGTGATAAGTACAGCATAATAAATCTGTTACTGGACTTGTCGCCCTTACTTTACCATCTTAGAGGTCCCGGGTTCAATCCCTGATCTGGTCATGGGAATAGAACTAGAACTAGTCAATATTGTCTCGTGTCTTTGTAGTACCGTCGCCGTTTCCGATTTATGTAACACAAGTGCATAAGCTACTTTTCACAGAATCAGATCAATGCATACCTGCTGATGTTCAATATTTATGTATTTATCATTTAGTGAATTGAGTGTGTAAATTTGTTCAGTTAAGTCCAGTAGTAAGTGATAGATAGATAGATGTGCGTTTGAATGCGACAAATGCGCATTATTATATAATATAACTGGCGTGCAAAAGAATTTATTGTAAATCCACTTGCAGAATAAATCGAAGCTTAGTTGCGTTTGCATATTTATGTAAAAATATATATTTTAGACGATTATTTTATTTATGTATTTGTTTGTCACCTTAGGTATAAGTCCAGTTATAAAATTGGCCGAAAGTAACGTAAAACCGACTGATGGAAAATACTTATTATGCCCTTATATTCTGCAACATAAACACTTTTATGACGCTCAACTCCGACCGTTATATATCATCTGGGAAAGCGTGTTGAACAAACATGGTATGTGCAGCATTTTTATTTGGGCTTCAACTTTTATGGAGTTTTTTACTTTTATGGAATTTTGACATTTATGGAAATTTGACTTTTATGGAACTTTGACTTTTGTGGAAATTTCACTTTTATGGTATTTGGACAGATACATAAATCATAGGACTCTACTATCGTATTGCTGACCTTTGCAGTTCTTGTTTATATTAAGAATTATAATATTATTGTTTATTTAAGAGAGGTAGGGCATAGCGTTTTGTCGCTCGAACTGGAGCAGCCCGTCTGGTGAAATACCTCCACCTTACAGAAGACCAAATAACAATCACTTCTGTGTTGTTGTGTTCCTGCGTGTGAGCAAGGTTTCCAGAGCTCCTGGGGGGTGCTACATTAGTAGCAGCGGTCAAGCCTTCAAGGTAAGGGCTACAAGTTCAGTAACATATTTACTATGCTGTACTTGTCGCCCTTAAGCTAGGACCTTATTTCCACATAACATCAGGTGAGATGAGGTCAATCTTGAAGTGTAATATGAAAAAAAAAAATATAGGTGAAAGATGTATAGCCAGAAAATGACGAATTTCCTAATTTGTTTTTTTGCCACTACTGCTTCAATCAAATAAAAAGGCCTTTTGTCTACTTAATGTAAGCAAGTGTTAAGGAGTCCTTGATCGTTCAAGATTACCGATCCCTAGTGCTCTCGATATTAGCATATTACGAAGTGATTCGGAAGTGACGTGAAATGCCTGGCGTCCGCTAAACTGGTATCACGGGAAACGTACGATTTGTTCGACCACTTTTAGAGGAAGTGTCGTTTCGTTTTTGCCTGATACAATCAGTGTAGAATGCTGATTTCTACTTAATACGGGTCATGATTGGTATTAACTAATTTGAATGCGTAATACTATCGTACTTTCCTATTTATGATATACTATTTATGATTGACGACCTCCATAGCCAGAGGCGAGCGTACCCGACTTTGGCGTCGCGCCATCTCTGAGGTTCCGGGTTCGATCCCCGGTAGGGTTAATATGGGAAACGAATTTTTCTGTATTGTCTCGGATCTGGGTGTTGTGGTACCGTCATTGTTTCTGATTTCTGTAACACAAGTGTATTAGCTACTTACCACAGAATCAGAGCAATGTATGTGATGTTCTCCAATATTTATTTATTTATATATATATAGGCCTAGCATGCGCAATACGTCAAGTTTCTCGCATGAGACGACAAAAGTTTCGATACTGTTGATTGGCTAATAGCACACCTCACTCGTATTTTCAGCCAATCAGCAGCTGACGCACTATAACTAACTTCAATCGATTTTAACGTTTGTTAAGAGCGCGATAAAATTTAGTCGCGTGGCGTATGTTAGGCTTGATAGACGACCTCCGCCATCTCTTAGGTCCCTAAGACATCTTTGATCAATGATTTTGTTAATGGACAGTTGCTACCTTAAAATGGCACCGGCAATACAAAGCTACAAGCCCTATGGCCTCGCGCGTGACATGACGTCAATAATGATTTATATCCTCAGGCACATACGGTTTAAATTAGATTAGACTACTAATATGACACTTATGCCCAGTTTCAATATTTGAATAACGATCCGTTCTAGTTACGGATAGAAATAAATTAATACGAGGTGTAAGCTATAAACGACGGACGACAGCTGGTTTGGATAGTAAATTATGGAACGATATCAACGACTCGTAGTCGGTAGAGAAAAACGGATAGTCATTTTTACACATTACGAATCGTAAAATATTGGAACCGGGTTAGGGCATTTTTCGAATGCTTGTTTACACAGGCAACTAATGTATGTTATGACACTTATGACATATCAACAACACGTCAAGTTGAACACTTGCAGTTCGATATTAGTTCTTATGGCCATGACATAAGGTCGATTTAAAGTCCAAAGTGTGTTGTCTGAGGTGCTTTTGTCTGTACTACGTGACGCATGGGAATAGGGCTTAGGCGCCTGCAGAAAGAGACTACACCAGGAAGTAACCTTGGTGAGAAAAGATATTACTCGACTAGATCATTACTCTAGAATGCTACAATCTTTTTCCACGTACATGTTTTGATGAACCGCACGATGGCATAGTATAGGGTTGACAGCCCCTTAAAAGTTACTGCAATAGACTGATCGTATGGAATGTTTAAAAAAATAATAATTCAATTAAAAAAAAAATTAAACCCCTTACGCGAGTAATTCTTAATCGACCTCTGACTCCTTGTACGTCAAAAAGGCTTTACATTATTTTTGAGCTGATAATAATTTTTAACCACAGGGCCGATAAACATAATAACTAATAATTAAAAACTATGTACCGCAAGGAAACTGACTTTTAAAATAAATAAAAAAATCGTAATCAGTCCATTTGTTTGAGTGAGAGCCACAATGATACAATGTTAAACACACCTCTGTGTGTAGTGTGTTTTGTGTGTGAGAGAGACAGATAGATAGATGGACAGACACATCTTTTAATGCTAACATACAATAATAGCAAAGGCTAATAGCACACCGCACTCGTTTTTTCAGCCAATCAGGAGGTGACGCACTGACTTACATGAAGTTACATAAAATTTAGTCCCGTGGCATGCTAGACCTGTATGTTTGCGAAGTAGCATGCTCTAAACATAAGCGTAGAAGGAGAGGGTGCACCAGTCGATACCACGTTCTCTTCCTCTTCCTTAGAAAATTCTAAATTTTTTTTAACCGACGAGTGCCTGAAAAAAAATTGATATTAATCCAAAAATTTTGTTGCCGGACGGGGTAAATAAAAGTTTGTTTTCGTTTATAACTATTTGACAGCCCTGGTGTTTAAAGAGGAATGTGACGCGTGTACCATAATGTTATAATGAAGGATATGAGTGTTTCGTCTGAGTTAAACTCAAGTCCAAGTTAAAAGAGGTAGGGCATAGCAATTTATCGCTCGAACTGGAGCAACCCGACTGGTGAAATACTTCCATCTTACAGAAGACCGCAGCCAAATAACAATTACTTCTGTGTTGTTGTGTTCCTGCGTGTGAGTAAGGTTTCCAGAGCTCCTGGGGGTGTGGCTACATTAGTAGCAGAGGTAAAGCCTTCAAGGAAACCGCGACAAGTCCAGTATCAGCTTTATTATGCTGTACTGGTCGCCCTTGAGCAAGGACCTCATTGCCACTTAACTTCTTGTGGGATGAGGTCAATCTTTAAGTGCAATATAAAAAAAAAGTCCACGGAAGTAACACGAACGATCTTGTGGGGAACAACTAGTAATGAATAAAAAGAATTATCTTCAGTTGTCCCCACAACGCCCCAGAATGTTCTGAATTTGTGAATACATTACGCATTTAAAATAGCTCTTTCGTTTTCAATTCGCAGCTCGGGATGAAGTCAGTGGAGTAGGCTGCATTAATTAGGCTTCCATTTGCGACTGCAGTTTCCATTTCCGCGTATTAAACACTTTTTAACGTTCCTGCCTTTCCGTAGCTCCAGCCATTTTTTAGGGTTCCGTAGCCAAACGGCAAAAACGGAACCCTTATAGGTTTGCCATGTCTGTCTGTCTGTCCCGGGGATAATCTCAGAAAGCGTTTGCACTAGAAAGCTGAAATTTGGTACAAATATGTATATTAATCAACAAAGTGAAAAAAATAAATAAAAATAAATGTTTTTTAGGGTACCCCCCCTACACGTAGAGATGAAGGTGCCGTGTCTGGGATAGAAGTACCGGGCCAGCAAAAAACATAAGTCACTGACCATTACAGGCGCCTCCTTAATGACAATCGTCTAACGAAAGGCTTTGACGACGGTAATTAGGGCGAAATTCCGTCACTAATTAACAAATGCATTGAAGTTCGGGTCAATGACATTGTGACATCGTGAATTATAACAAGCTGTGGGTGTTGCAATGCAAATTCGTTATTTGTTTTTACATTTTATTTGTTTAACTAGTAATCAAGGACTAGGCCTTAATAAATTGTACTGAATCTTATTGAAATTAAACACAAAGTGTGCATATTGACAATAGAAGCGGAAACATATTGAATACAAAATACAACGCTTATGTGTTGATAACAACAATTTGTATATAACAGTTTAATAATAACAGCAATAGAGTATGTATGCCTACTAATGCGTAATACAAGTGATAAACAGGTTTCCTCCTGAATCAAGGGTATTGTATACTTCAGAAGTCGTAGCGATAATACGGTTATGAGAATGTAAAACCCAATACACCCTTTGTTATTATTAGGGCTTCAATGTTAGAGGCTAAAATAGTTTGTTCCAAGCCAAATCGACGAGTTTTTTTTTATATTACACTTCAAGATTGACCTCATCCCACCTGATGTTAAGTGGTAATGAGGTCCTAGCTTAAGCGCGATAAGTACAGCATAATAAATCTGTTACTGGACGTGTCGCCCTTACCTTGAAGGCTTGACCCCTGCTACTAATGTAGCACCCTCCAGGAGCTCTGGAAACCTTACTCACACGCAGGAACACAACAACACAGAAGTGATTGTTATTTGGTTTCGGTCTTCTGTAAGGTGGAGGTTTTCCATCAGTCGTGTTGCTCCAGTTCGAGCAATGAATCGCTCAAAAGGATTAACAGGAGGACAGGTTAAGAAAGGACTAATTTAGCCCAGTAAGCCTGGCGTCTGTTTTCTCGGTCCCGAAGGGGTGGGGTGTGTCAAGTGGCCTGGCACGCTCCAGCTGCGTTTTGCGCGGTGTGGTGGGCCGCTTGGCGGTAGGTGCTGTGGAGAAAAGGGGAGAGTAGGGCTCGCACCGACTTCCACTCTCTGTTTCCCGCAGAGAGTGACGGTGCGGTAGGCATTACCTATATTGGGCTAAATTAGTCTCCCGTTTTTCGCCATATGGCTACGGAACCCTACAAATACAAGTTACTATCCTTGTACTACCCCAATACCGCGTTGCTCTCAACAAGTGCTGCCTACAAAAATCTCCCGAGTCAAATCAATTTCGGCCGACCTTCAAACAATTGCTCCCATCAATATATGTGCCGTATTAGGGTCAGGGGCCAACAGTCTCGCTGGCCGACTAATGAGGCGTGATTAAAATTCGGCCCAACAACTCGCTGACAATTTACGAACGTATATGGCCAGAGCAATTAATTTGCGATCGCTTTTTTAATTAATCGCAACTCAAACTCAAATACTTCTTTGTTCAATCAGATAGCATGTAACATTTTTGAATTGTCATTAAATACAATGCAAAGTGATTCTACTGCTGGTTCGGAACTTATATCTACTGGAAAGACACCGGTAAGAAACTCAGTAGCAGAACTAACTTACTGCTGCGTGTAGCTCACTTTGGACCAAGTCATATAGTTTTGTTTTGATGAGTGATGAAACTATGAACTATTAAATTGACTAAAGTAAGTATTTACTTTCAATAGGTAAGCTGGAGCAGACCAGTCTCCAGTAAAGAATAGAAGAGAAGAAGCCAATATTTCTTAGTATTTAGATTACATCCGTGCGAAGCCGGAACGGGTCGCTAGTCCTCAATAAAATGACTATTCAACACAAAAAAATCAATTCGAACCAGTGGTTCCTGAAATTAGAATATTAAACTAAAAAGAAACTCTTCAGCTTAATAATATTAATATATATTATATATTAGTTATACCTATAGATCAAATGATAACTGTCTTTCACAATACTGTTTGCGTTGGTTGTAGGAATCTTATTAAGCAGTGTTGATTTTGTTATGCTGTGTCGCGATGTAACTTTAATACCTAAGCCCGAAACGTTTTCGTAAGCCGCTTACGGTCAAACTTACGTTTTCAAAGCTTTGCGAAGTGAAAATGTGACTGAAATAGTGACGCGAAAGTTTTTGTCGGTGATGTTAAAGTTTTTAACTCCTACTTTGTTATTTTCGTTTAAATTGATTACTTAGGTTAAAGTAAAAATAGCCGGTTGGTTATCGATTTATGAAACAGGTGATTGGGTTTCCATTTCATGACGATTAATGAATTAGGAATAAGCAGTCTAGCTGTTAACATTATATTGATATCTTTAGATATAGGTTAGTGTGTGGAGATTTTGCATAACCTGATACCACTTACTCTTTAAATCACCGAAAGACTACGTGTGGCGAGCAGTTTTACCCTCTATGTTGTTGTAGACATTTATCTATTAAGTAAGCATAAAGCGTTAATAGATGGATTTAAGTATGTATTGTGGTACCACCGTTATAGTGGGTTTTGGCGCTCGCGTTGCATGAGGGTAAGCGGGGGGGGGGGGGGGGGACGTTTACCCAACCTTATTTACCCTGTGACGTTCTGTTAAATTAGTTTTCGATTACCCATAGCCAATAATATGTGGTATAGAAGATAGACGGGGCGCGTCTTTATGGACTGAACTATGTAAAATTCTGTGTCCATGAAGTGCTTAAGCTACTTACTTCGGAATCTTATTTATGTGATGTCTGATAGAAGGATGTTCAGCGTATGGCGTTTCGTCCATTTCTTTCAGACCGCAACAACATTTAGACAGTTTTTAATATCATGGATACCACCTCAAATTGTTCTCATCGCGGCGTGAATGAGGCATCTCATTTGGTCTCGTGGGAACCTACGGTAATCGACGCGGCGCCGTGTACCGTTCATCACATTGTTCGTTGTACCCACGCGACAGCTGCCCGATACGGAAATACGGACAGTCATCTTGCGGACCTATATACGTGCATACAAGAATGTTGTATGTACGCAGTAATTAACACTGACCTTCCTGGCGATGGAGGTAATGAAGACGACCGCGTATTGAAGCTACAACTTCACTCGAATGCAGAGAGGGCAATTAGTCTATTAGATTGAGAGAGGTAGGGCATAGCGATTTATCGCTCGAACTGGAGCTGCCCGACTGGTGAAATACCTCCACAGAAGACCGCAGCCAAATAACAATCACTTCGGTGTTGTTGTGTTTCTGCCTGTGAGTAAGGTTTCCAGAGGTCCTAGGGTGGGAGCTACATTAGTAGCAGGGCCAAGCTCTCATGGTAAGGGCGACAAGTCCAGTTACGGATTTATTATGCTGTACTTATCGCCCTTAAGCTAGGACATGAGGTCCTAGCTTAAGGGCTTACCACTTAACATCAGCTGGGATGGGGTCAATCTTGAAATGCATTTAAAAATCTTTTTTTTTACTGGAATAGTGGCCAGATGGTTTGATTCCTGGTCGATGCAATTTGGAAAATGAACAGGCCTGGGTGTTGTGGGACCACCGTGTCTGATTTCTGTAACATAAGTGCTTTAGCTACTTACCATAGAATCACAGCAATGTATGAGATGCGCGTAATTCTTAAAAATTTCAAAAGACAAAGAAACCATTTTTCTTTTTGTAGCTCTGTTATTTCGTTGCTACATTCCGTAATGCAGAACAATATTTTATGCTAATGTCTTCGTCGTACTTGTCACCATGACTACTGCTAAGTCCTACAAGGCTCCCGGCGTGTACTTGAAAGTTTGAAACTAGGTCACGAATCGAAGGAATTTTCACTTAGATGTGACGCACTATTGCCGGTCCCAATATTTGAAAAACGATCCGTTCTAGGTACCGATAGTAATAAATTACACGAGGCGTAAGTTAAAAACGGCCGATGGACGACTGATGACAGCTGGTATGGAAAGTAAAATTAAAATTAGAATTAACGCTTCCTAGAAAAACGGATAATCATTTAAGACACATTACGAGTCATAAAATATTAGAACCAGGTATAGTTGGCTTACTTATAGCCACTTCAATGTAGCAATCTTTAGAGCTGTGAGATGGATTAAAAGATTTTTAACAATTTATTCAGATGCCAACGCGTCTTCGATTCCGTGGTTTTCAAACACTTCTACAACTATGGTACCACGGGTCGATAAGTATGTAGTTTTAAACTCATATAGAAGAGGGTACTTACCGAAGGCTGAGCGGTTAATATAACAGAAAAAATCATCGCCTACTATAATTTGCGGTCAGCTTAGCAGCAAGAGCAGCACGCGTGTTTCTTAAAGGTCGTGGGTTTAAAACACATCTCAAGGGGAGATGATTTTTTTCTGTTTCTTTAAAATATATAAATGTAACATAGTGGAGGGCCGATATTGCGTTTGTGGTCATCTTGACCGCAGACGAACGGATACGATCGTGTCTCCTAGTGGCATTGACTTCCCGTTATTATGGTTCCGATTGGAAACGCTCTCAGAACTATTTTCATTTCTGTGGGGTTAAATCTGAAGATGTTTAATAAGTTGCCAGAAAAGATCACTGACTCGGTCATATCGACTTATGCAGAGATTTAAGTCTCGGATCAAAAATTGTGAACATGGTAAAGGCTATTACGAAATAGAAGACTATGTAAAGTAACCAACCTTGCAGGAAGATGTCCATATATTTTTTTAATGAAGTTTTAAATCGTTCATTCAATCAACGAACAGCCTTTGTCGATACACCGCTGAACCCTCTTTCAATCCTGCCATTTTTCTTTGTTACGGGCTTGCCTTATCCCCAGTAATAATTCTAAGTTCATCAACCTAATTAAATCTTACAAGTAAGAAAGAAACTCTATTAGCTTACTCGTCATCACGTGAGAAAGATCTTAAGATAGGGGGCACTCGACATCTATCTGAGTTCCTCAAGTCACTCAGGCCTAGCATGCGCCACGCGACTAAATTTTATCGCGCTCTTAACAAACGTCAAAATAGATTGAAGTCAGTGCGTCAGCTGCTGATTGGCTGAAAATACGAGTGCGGTGTGCTATTAGCCAATCAACAGTGTCGAAACTTTTGTCGTCTCATGCGAGTAATTTGAATTGCGCATGCTAGGCCTGTCTGTGTTTTACTATTCAAACGGGTATGGGCATTTCGACACCACTATCTGTATATGCAACGTGTGGGTAGTTTCGAATTCGCACGAGAAAGCGCGCGTCTGAGGTCATTCGCGCGTGGGTGGTGATACCTAACGGACGTATCCGTAAAAAGACTTTAGTGCAGATTAAAATTATTTATGCTTCATATCGTACTTTGTTTGGTGTTAAAAACCTAAATGTCATTTTATGACTTGTAATGTTGTTATTTATTTGAGTTTTGCGTCGGTTTTAATTGGTACGAAGAAAACGGGAATTGATTAGAATTAAATTTCGCGAACCTTAGTATATTGTAGAAACAGATTGTTTTCATCTTTTGCATGTGGGATTTGAAAGCGTGTTATGTTCTTTCAATTGAGTAAACTGCAGCTGTAGACACTGTGGCTGTTATAGTTTAACTGTATTTCGATGGCGCCATGAGCAATGAGTGGAAGGGAGGTGGGGGGGGGGGGGGGGGGGTTAATAGGTAGACTCAGCTCTAATCAGAGCGGGAATTCCCTCACATGCCCCTGCTTTTTTTTCCTAGGCAGCACAATACGATGTGCTTATGCATTTCCGTTCCTTAAGAAAAATATTATTGTAAACTACGAATTTGTATACCATAAAAACGTTTGACCTTTCGGTTGAACTACAGACTAACCGGCCCGTAGTACGGTCGAAAGTACATCACTTTAACATTTGCAGTTTGATTTTAGTTCTTATATCCAGGACATAAAGGCTACGGACACAGTCAAATGTGTTTAGTTAGATCTGCTTGGTTGGCGCCCATATTTATGTCTGTCGTCTGGTACTCATAATACAAGAGCGAATTTTGTTTGAGACCTGTTGATTGATTTGATTTACTGGTGCATTTATTTATTACAGACGTTATCCTGTCAATATGACGACTATTTGATTCGAATTGGGTTTCAATCATGACGACAGTAGTGTTCTTAAAAGTTCTAGTTTTCAGCGCAATTTTTTATATTGTTCTTTCTTATGAACCTTCTCCTGACAATAACAGACACAACAAAAAAAAAGTGATATTGGTCCAACCGTTCACGCGTGATGGCGTGACCAAAGGAAATAGGGATTTATTTTTATGTATTAAGATTTATAATTTGCTGTCTATAACCAAGATGTAAAGGAATGCAGTTGAATACGTGACTAAATTCCACCAATCATAATAGTCCATTTCTTAGCACCAATTATAGATAACCCAGCTTTGATCAGCGCTGATTTGCTGCCACATATTATGTACTAGCTGTGCCCGCGACTTCGTTCGCGTGGACTACATCCTTTCATGGTCGGTTTTACCCCTTTCTCCCCTAATATTCGAAACAAAAAGTAGTCTATATTTTAATCCAAGTTTCGAGCTATATTTGTGCCAAATTTCATATCTCTAACTTCAAAAATAAACATTTTTCCATATAAACTTTCAAAGGTGGTATTACCCCCATCCCCCCCTTATTTTCTAATAAAAAGTAGCCTATGTCCGTTCTTGAGATTCAACGTATACCTATACCAAATTTCATCAAAATCCGTTCAGCCGTTTAGGCGTGAAAGAGTAACAGACGGACAGACGGACAGACAGAGAGACAGACAGACAGACAGAGTTACTTTCGCATTTATAATATTAGTATGGATCTAGTAAAAAAGCAGCTTAAACTTCCAACGTCTATAAAATTGGGATTTCTCATTAGTACATATCGACATTTCGAGGATATACTAGACTTACAGCAAAGAATTTAAAATTCGTAATATGCTTTGAAATACTAACTTAAATGGCGCGGCAGTACTGAGCACAGGTTTTTATTTACCTTCTATTTAAGGAATTCGTAGTAAAAAACAGTGAGGCTGGGTGTTGTGCAACTGTCCTTGAGGCAGACGTGATGGTAGATACCGTGGCGAATGGGGTATGGTGACTGTGGTAGGAAAAAAGTATTGAGATCGAAGATGTTGTGCAAGTTATAAGCGAACCAATAGGGAAGATTATTCGTTATGAAGAACAATGTTTCTAAAGTTTAAATTAGGTTTTGAAAATACAAGGAAAAACGTAATTTGTGCTACAACATATTAATAAAAATTAATGTTGAACTTTAATGTGCTGAACATCAAAGGTCAGTGGAGGGGTGGGTTAACATCACTATTCACCCAACATTGGGGCGTACCAAGCTTCTAGCCGAGGGGGGGAGGGGGGGGGGGGAGTTGGATTTTTAGGTGAGTTCATCCACGGCTGTTTTAGCATACACGAAGACACCTACATAGAACATTAGATTCACTGTGCGGTTTTTTTTCTAAAAGTTAGCACTCCGTTGTGCTCTGATTACACTTTGGTTGCTGATTAGTCGAATTTACCTATACGTTTCCTGCAAGATTTGTGTGTAGTCTGTTTAATCCTTTTAATATTAAGGTTTCCTTTTTTAACTTGCACCAATCCCACAAGTTCCGGGCGACTGCATCAACTAGAACAACTTCGGTTACGCTACAGATGCGACAATAAAGAAAACTTCACAACATTTTCCGACTAATCTTTATCAGTTTCGGAATACAGTTCAGATTCGCTTATCCATTTGAGGATGAACAGTAAGTTCTAGTTGTCGTTAATCTATCAGCGCCGTCCCTCCGCAATGGGAATAAAGTTCAGATTTGCGTGAACATTGGACGTAGCGCTTGGGGAATGTAAGTAATCCATTGTTGATCCATTGGGAAGATGCTCCTTTGTAAGAGAGTTAGTGTCTAAAGAAGTTATTGCAGTATATGTATACCTATCTAAGTAGATGTCTGTAGCGCCCAAGTGAAATTACATTTAGTGGCATTAAGACATCTTTTAGCATAAATAAAAACGCTAATCGAGTATTTTTACGTGTTAACCGATTTACGTCTCAATCAGTGGACATTTATTTACCGTTGCGACGCTACAATATTTTACATACTCTTACTTACTAAATACCACTTTTGGTTTTTAAATCTCATTTGTTACCAAATATTATTTTTCTATCGTAACAAAATAAGATATTTTATTGTAATATGCAGCAATTTTTTCATAAATCCATTTTGTATCGGTATAAGTATTCTTCATACATAAAAGACTTTGGAGGCGTTCGTCTGCGATGATTCTGTTAAAATATTTGTTATCAGTGTAAACGTTCCTGTTGACGTAATTTATTTAATTGAATAATTTGTTAAATTTATTAATTTATTAAACAAATCAAATAGGTAATTATATAAAAATGGGCAGTCCCACAATACTGTTTACACAGTTGTCAACACTGTCTGCGGGATCAGAATTGTGCCAAAAGTAAGAATATTCGACAGAAAACAAATAAAAATTATTTTATTTGTTTCCTGTCGGATATTCAAGGATAAATGTTTTAAAAGGTGTGATCCTTGTTTTTTAAGGTTCTATCGCCAAAATTGTTTAGAACTCATGGTACTTCAAATTTACCCTCAGACTGCGACCGAATATTTTGCTTATGTTTAATTAGTGTTAATTTATGTTCTTAGCAGTTATGGTTATTTTTACCTACAAATAACTAAATACTTAGTAGTAAATACTTAATTTAAAACGGACCGGTAATATGAAATACTCTGGAACAGTAATTTAAAAAAAAGCTTACTTTTTTTTTTTAGTACTAATGATGTTAAAACTATATCTACGCCAGTTTTCCTTCCATCGAAAGTATATGTTTCGCTCTGTTTATCTCTGGCTTTCACCCTCGCGGTCTATTTGTTCAGCTAATCGTGGAGATTTTATGACATAATCACATATCTTAATCAGCGGTGAGATATCTAAACCAATGTTGGTACAATTAAATAATATTTCCAGTAGAGTATGTCTGAATTTTGAAATGCTAATACTTATTTAAATGCAATGGAGGTTATCGCGTATGATTTGTATTGTATTTGACGACCTCCGTAGCCGAGAGGCGAGCGGACAGTCAGGACTTTGGCGAGCGCCATCTCTGAGGTTCCGGGTTCGATCCCCGGTCGGGTCAATATGGGAAACGAACTTTTCCATATTGTTTCGAGTCTGGATGTTGTGGTACCGTCGTTGTTTCTGATTTCTGTAACACAAGTGCTTAAGCTACTTACCACAGAATCAGAGCAATGTATGTGATGTTGTCCAATATTTATTTGTCCAATATTTATTTATTCCAATATTTATTGACATATCTGTCATAGTAATATCAAAACCCAATCACGTAGCAGATGAACTTCACGAACGAATTGCCATCTAGCGGAAGCCATTGAACACGTTGTTCTTAAATTGAGTTTCTCGGTTTTATTTTATTTATTTATTCGGTTTATTATTTTGTATTATTATTTCATTAAATTTTAACCGATTCTAAATAACAGGAGATGAATCGTGTTTTTTAATATCAATTTATTCATATTTGTTCATGGAAAACATCATTTGTGAACTGATTTTGATGATTTTTTTGATGATCCCGACTGTAGTACCGTTGCAAGAAAACCAGAACCTTATGACGGCATCATAAAGATATAGAGGGGAATGGGTTTCAGGGGGTCTACTCTCATAAACGAAATATGTCGGATCCGACAACGGATGGCAATTTTTAATCCTCATAATCATAAAGAAATCACTTCGAATGCAAATTAAACGTTTTCAAAAAACAAAATATTATTTATGTAAATCAAAAACCACGTCTTCATTCCCAAACTTTTTAATAATCTTCAAAAACGAAGCCTTTCGTTTGTTCGTTTCGTTTTTGAGAGTACCCCTCTAGTTTGTTTAACCTAATAACCGCCAACTACTTCTATAGAAGTTCAGGATTTTCGTGCCGTCAACGCCACTACTTCTATAGAAGTTACTCATTGTACCTACTTTAATTAAATACCTTTACGGTGCATTAAACATTTGTTTCTCTTGTAATTTTGTAAGATGGACAGGATTGAAGCCCATTTTTGTTATTTCGCCAAAAGAAACAGGCTTTATAGTGTTTTAAAACAGATAAAAACAAAAACGCCTGAAATATTTTGATGTCCCATACGCCAACGACTTCATATCAAGTAGGCTAGTGATGTGACGCGATAGTTGCATTCATTACAATCCTACATGTTTACTTTGTTTTGTTCCATACAAATATTCATAGATTTTATGATTGACAATTAATTCCGGTCTGAAAATAACGTATTACATAATAAATATTGAAATTAATTTATTTCACGAAGATCCTTACTAATATTATAAATCAGAAAGTGAGTTTGTTTATTTGTTCCGCTTTCACGACATAACTACTGAACCGATTGCTTTTAAATTTTGCAGACGTATAGTTAGAAGTCCGGATTAAATAATAGGTTACTTTTTATCCCGAAAAAAACTGATATTCCCGAGGGAAAACAAAAATATAGTTTGCTTGATGGATGGATTGATGGATTGGAAGGTAAAATATTGTAAACGAATATAAACATGTAAATGTAGAAGCCGTAATTCCCCAAAAATTTGGAATTCCCGAGGGATGACGTACAATTTGTTTTATCGTCTAAACTGATTTTTACATCTACTTAGCTATATAATATAGTGTACCATTCAGTTTTTGTTTAACAACTAATCGTATCCAGCGTTACATCGCGCTTCTTAGATTTTTCCGTGGAAATGAGAAGTTTTCTTATAGTTGTGATTTATACCGCAATATAACCGAATTACACGCGGGCGAAGCCGCGGGCGGAAGCTAGTTAATTTATAATTTATTTAGAATTTTCGATATTGCAACACCCATCTCTACGCAATGACAAGATTTCAGTGCTACGAGCGCCACCAACTTCTATGCAAGTAAACCTGTGACGTCGTAAGCGTACAGGTGTCAAGGTCATTGTGTCATAGTGCCGGCCATTACAAACGTGCGCTCGTCTGTTTTTTTTTTCGTACAATAATCATTAAATATAATTATCGAAAATATAAAAAGTAAAATATCGAAAGGTAAACTTACACAAACTATAAAAAGTTATTAAATATACGAATAATAACTGACCATTCATTCTTTTGTCTTACTTTTCACCGTAACATACTTGTTATGATTTATGAATACCGTACAATAGCCGTCTTTTCTTTATTCAAATCGTCTAGAGAGATAGAGAGAGATTCACTCAAGGTGAAGAAAGAAACGCATAGACAACACTTCTATTTGAGATATTTATCTTGCCACGAGCGCCAACGACTTGATATGAAGTCGACGGACTACGTTATAAAATGAATAGTGAAGTGCCTTTTATAATAAATGTGTTGCAAGATTATGCATGTATTTTTGTCTATGATAATAGATACTCGTTTTTCTTACTAAAAATGTTCATAAAATAAAACAAATTACTATTATAATGTATCAGGGTTTATTTATATTTGCAAAATTTAATAAAAAATCTTGATTTAGACATCAATTTTTTTTATCGATATGACGTTATGCCACATCCTTGCTTTCGTACTATAGAAACTGTTATACATTTATACGTTGGCGTACAGCGGGCCACTACGTTAAAGATAGCTGGGCTGGGAAAAGGTTAAAATTATTACATTGAAAAACATTTTAAATTGTTTACCTTTCGAAATTTCGACACTAAAAATTACTATTAAAAGTCTAATTATTAACAATATGGTAGCCGAGTTACATAAGATAATTTTATCAATAAAAAGGTTACGCAAGTGATGATACGTTCAAAGCTACTCCATAATAAACCATACTGTTGTTTTCTTTACTGCCACAACGTTAGGCATTTTAATTGTCAGATCGAGTAGACAAAATGGTTTCTTCACATTGCGATCAGTGTGATTATATGACGTGATTAGCGAAGTTTTTAATTGCGATTTTTTATTTGGAGGCTGATCTTATTATTAGAGATGAATTATCACATTAATAATTTTCAATCCAGTCATTATGATCGTACCGGTTGGCACGACCAGGTTTACTTTTTTAATTTAGTCTTTGAATAAAAAATATGATTATTTTTATTTTATACTTCAAGATTGACCTCATCCCACTTGATGTAGAGTGGTAATTGCTGAATTTCTTTTTACATATATGTTGAATATTATATTTACCAGGTGAACGCTTGTTCTGTATATATATGAAAATGAATTCCTGTTCGTTAATGTCGCTAAAACTCGAGAACGGCTATACCGATTCGGCTAATGTTGGTTTTGAAATTATCGTGGAGGTCCAGGGAAAGTTTGAAAGCTTAGACAATTTGGAAAAAAGTAGGTGTCACGAAGTTAGTACTGCCAGGACAGCTAGTACTGTATAAATATATGGCGAATTAAATTCCCTTTCTAGAGCGAGCGATGCAGAGTCGCAAGCGCAGCTAATTGTTGGTCAATGTGGAGCGAGATTGCTCGCTTCCTGCTCATATCCGGAGCAATTATGTCGTGCGGTCATCTTACCATCCCGAACGCTTTTTGTGCGTCTGCGCATCTCTCATTGCCATACCACATACAGGATCGACGAACTTACGGGAAGGAAAGCCGAACTTTTAGAGAAACTCAAAAATATCCTCACTTGTATTAACAAAATTATTTTTAAGAGATTATTTTAAGAGAGGTAAAACATAGCGATTCGTAGCTCGAACTGGAACAGCCCAACTGGTGAAATACCGAGGTATTTCGAGACCTTACAGAAGACCGCAGCCAAATAACAATCACTTCGGTGTTGTTGTGTTCCTGCGTGTGATTAAGGTTTCCAGAGCTCCGGGGGGTGCTACATTAGTAGCAGGGGTCAAGCCTTCCAGGTTAGAGCGACGCGTTTAGTAACAGTTTTATTATGCTGTACTTGACGCCCTTAAGCTAGAACCTCATTACCTTCTGTGGTGGTACCACAGCACCGTCGTTTAGGGCGATGAGGTCCGGCGGGGAGTTTTAGTGGGCAGGCCTGCCCTTCTTAGGGCAGGAGAGTCCTACACACGCCATCACTCTCCCTCCGGTGGCGGTACTGCGCATCACGCATTTCTCCTCGAAAGTAAAAAATGGACCTCATTACCATTTAACAGCAGGTGAGATGAGATCAATCTTAAAGTGCAATATAAAAAAAACGATTACAAATTTGAGTCGTGCTAAGGGCGGCATGAACTTTAGCAGGCCACGACTATAACCAGTTGGTGGCACGATTTTGTCCGTTATCATCGTTGCGCCACCATAAGCTTCCGGCTTTACCGCTGCCGGCTCTGATATTGAGTTGTGTCGGATAACGTAAAAATGTATGCACTTTTTTATTACAATTGATGTTATTGTTGTGGTGAATCCAGTATCGTTATGAATCACGTACTGAACATTATTGCAGACACATTATAAATTTGTAATGCACGTATTCGTATCCGTTATGGTTTACTTATTTTTGTTGTAGTTATTATAATTTTGTGTAATCGATACGATTTCGTTACGCAACTTAGTTCCAATTTGAACTGTCACAGAATTCTTATTAACTGATAAATATTGCAGTTGACTGTTTTTTATTGAATGTTTTCGAAATTTAATTCGCTAAATATTTGTGGATAATTAGCAAGAGCCAGGGTTCTTGGTTTTCTTTTTTCAAGTAGTTGAGTTCCACCAGAATGCTAGCGCTGCTTTGGTGTCAAAAATGCCGTAGTAACATTTGCTGAGGTGGAACCCAAATTACCCTCTCAAGGTACCTTAAGTTTTGTATTGATTGTCTGTTTGATAATTGTTTTATGGTTAATAAATGTATTTTCTATGTTTCTCAATTCCCGTGGCTCCACCATTAGGGCGATGAGACGTGGGCGGCAGTGAGTAGTCTTCGCTCAATGTGGACCCACACACACATTGCTAGTACCAAGGTAGTTGGGTCGGTCAAAGCATTTCCCCCCCTCAAAAAAGGCAAGGAAGGAGTTTAATTCCCAAATTAACCTGACCAAGAATCGAACCCGGTTCCTGTCACAGTAGCTAAAAAACTACTGCGCCGTCTCCGTCGTCACTTTACTACTTATCTGACAATGAATTAATTATTTCCTTATTATTGTATGCATTATATCCCTGTTTGGTAAATGCAAATGTAATCCATTTAAACAACAATCTTTATAAGGTGTCAGTTACATATGTTAAGGCAATTATGAATGTTGTTTAAACATTAGGTTATATCCATTAATCTCTTAAACAGGCTGACTGGTGAGATACTATCAATATTAGTAAGGTTAGTCCACGAAGACGCACCAACTACCTACTTTATATCTAAGGCCCTCGCGGTGTGTGAGGGGTAAGCGGGAGGCGCGGAGAGTTTTTGCCAAACATCAGTTGCCCGTGACGTTCTGTCGTATCCAGTGTGTGTGTGTGTGCACACATTGCCAATTAATATGTGCTTAGACAATTTTGAATGCTGTTTAATGTAATATAGAGGATGAGCGAGGGACTTCTTCGTGGATTGAAATATATAGATATTTCAATCCACGAAGAAGTCCCTCGCTCTCGCTCGCCTCGCTATACTCGAAAAAGTTATATTTAGCGATCGTAAAAATAAATAACATTAAAACATATAATAATGAACTACTGATTCGACTTAACCGAAAGTTATCTGAGTAATTTATTCATAGACTGTGTTTACAAAAAATATAAATATATCTTGTTTAACTTTAAAGTCAAAAAAAATGGTTTTATCGTTCTATTTGAAACCAATGTCGAATTTGTGCATAGTTTTAATTTTAACCCTACAATTTTTACAAACTCTAGAGGTCACATTTACTTATTTTTAATCGATAATCCTTTTAACCTTTTTTTGAACTCACAAATAGATTGATTTATAAAAAGTAGCATAATTATTATGGCCTTTCTTAGACTCTAGGCTTTCAGTGTTGCAAATATAATGGCCGTAGTAGTTTTGGCGTGAAATGTGACAAACATACTGTATGTTAGTTTCGCATTTGTTATAATGAGGTAAGGTATATTTTCTGAAACTATTTATGTACCCTAATTCTGCTCACCAGATTGCATTACACCGGATGCGTATACACGACGCGTATATCATACGATTAATATGAATGTAATTCGGAATTGTCGCTTTATCTTAGTATCGTGAATCACTTGAGGATATCGCGTTTTTATCGTTAAATCATTAGACCACTAACGATTGTGATTTCATTAACATTAATTGATTTATTTATAGCTCATTGCGCGTGGAAGCGTATAAGAGAATTTATAATTAGTGTATTCTTGCTTATTGCGTTTACTTACATTGTTTCATAAATAGAGATATCTATTTATACGATGTCCTCTCTTTCTGTTTGTTCCGGCTACTCTTTGAAATGACTGGACTGATTTAGACTGGACTTGCACTGGTATATTGCTGATGTAATATGGAATAATTGAGGCTGCTTTTATTTTAGAAATAACACTTACTTTTATTTAAAAAATATTAGGCATAGCTAGTTCATACATAAAATGTAATGTTCATGCTAAAATCTATATCAAAAAGAAGGACTTAATGCACCTTCTGTAGAACAAGGTTACAATGGTCAACTGTTTTAACAACAAAACTAATAAAAGAACTGAAAGTTCTTAATTCTTGTAAAGCACATGTCTAAAAAGAATATAGTATGATAGTCGAAAGTTGTCCTATGTCTTGCAAAGGAGGACAACTTCCAAGTAATGATAACAGAGCTAGACCACACTAAAGCGAAAAAATATCTTAAAATGGCTGTCCTGTGAATTTGCTAAATCTGCAAATTGTGCAATTGTTCTAATGAATAAATATATTAAGTTAGTTTATTCCACTGTTGTCTGGTCAACAGCATGTAATTGCGACGTGCTCTTAATTGTACAAGATTTATTGGTTGATTAATTTAATGATTGTACAATGGACGAAATAATTAATCTTGATTGATGCGACAATTAGTTCCTAGTAGTGCGTAATTTTAGGCTGAACAAAGTCTAGATTACTATCTAGCGGGACGCGATGTTTCCTAATTGGCATAAAACCTTCATCTTACAGAAGATCGCAGACCAATAACAATCATTTCTGTGTTGTTGTGTTCCTGCGTGTGAGTAAGGTTCCCAGAGCGCCTGGGGGGTGCTACATTAGTAGCAGGGGTCAAGCCTTCAAGGTAAGGGCGATAAGTTCAGTAATAGTTTCATTATGCTGTACTTGTCGCCCTTAAGCTAGGACCTCATTACCACTTACCATCAGGTGGGATGACGTCAATCTTGAAGTGCATTATAAAAAAAAACTCGATTAGAATCTTGGTTCTATCACTTAGAAAATATTTTTGCCATTACGTTATTTCTGTTTTTTTTATATTGCACTTCAAGATTAACCTCATCCCACCAATTGTTAAATGGTAATGAGATCCTAGCTTAAGGGTGACAAGTACAGCATAATAAATCTGTTACTGGAGTGGTCACCTTGACCCCTGCTACTAATGTAGCACCCCCCAGGAGCTCTGGAAACCTTACTCACACGCAGGAACACAGAAGTGGTTGTTATTTGGCTGCGGTCTTCTGTAAGGTGGAGTTATTTCACCAGTCGTGCTGCTCCAGTTAGAGCGATAAATCGCTATGCCCTACCACTCTTAAAATCCTTATGTCATTCTAGTATCTAATCTTTCTAGCTACCAAATTTTATCCAAATTTATTCAATAGTTTTTGCGTAAAAGAGTAACAATCACCAATACAAGCATTTACGTTCAATATAGGTATTAGTCTGATTTTTATTATCAGATAATCGAGTGATCAATTTGACAATGTCAGAGCCAAACTGAAAACTACACGAAGATCGTATCCTCCGATCAATCTTTCAGCAGTTTATTTATAAAAAATGTTGTAGATTAAACCAGTTACGAACTGCATTATTATAAAGTTCTTGTATATGTTTAAAGTACACAATTTTCAAAAATCTTCTCTTTTCTACACCAATATTATAAAGAGAAAACATGTGTATTTATGTGTGTGTGTGTGTGTGTGTGTGTATGTTTGTAATGAATAAACTCAAAAAATGCTGTGCCAATTTCAAAAAATCTTTTCACCATTGGATAGCTAATGAGTAATAGGGCATATAGGTTTAGGATAGCTGTAGATTAAGGATCATTACTAAAAATTATGTTAAAAGGATCATTACTAAAATATGTTTTCTGCCAAACGACTACTAGTCGTTAATACAATTATATGATTTACTTTCCAAACCAACTGTCATTCATCGTCCGTCAGTCGTTTTTAGCTTACGCCTCGTATAATTTATTACTAGTGGCATAGATGAGGGTACCCCAGACCACATATTTTTTAGCTGTCAAAAGTATCCTCTATCTCTTTATGATATTATTCCCTCTGAAGTTCCCCGCCCTTTTAACTTTAACTTTATCTTAACTCTATCTTCTTCTAAATATATTAAATATGTATGTAACTATATTTGTATGTATGATATTAGACTATGATTTCCTCTACCCTCTGTCCATAAACGTTGTGTCGTCTTTAATGTGTTGTTCGTGTTTGTTTTAGGTTCTTAATTAAGACCTCAGGAAACAATAGCTCAAATCACCGCGCAATCTCCCTTTGTGACGTGTCTCTCTAAACACTTGACATTGGCGGAATCACTGCGTTGTTTTTAAACGCGGGATAGAGACCATATTTAAAAAAAAAAAAAATATTACTATCCGTATCTAGAACAGATCGTTTTTAAATAATGGACCGGGCTTAAAACGTCATACGAAGTTGCAGACGGTCACTAGTAGTTAATAAAGGCATTCAACCAGTTACAAGGGCAAAAACTCTTGTTCTAGCCACTAAGCTCTCTCCTTGCACTAATGCACTAATTAAATAGAAATCTGACTCGATTTTCCCTTTAAGGCGTTATGAGTGCATCGAATGAACCATCGATGTGTTGACTCGCCATTAGTGTCCGGCCGGAGACGAAATCGATTAATCGTTTATTATTATCGTTGTACCACAATTGTCAAAACTCAAACTCAACTCAAATATTTCTTTATTCAAGTAGGTTACATATAATACTTTTGAATAGTCATTGGATACAATGCCAAGAAATTCAACTTACTCGTCAATACAACATTCGCCCAAAGCCGTACGTTTAAAGAATTCTATCAAATTATTCTTTATGACACACCACATTTGAAAAAATACATGATTTGGTTAACACTTATTTTTATGGGTAACTAGTTTCTTCAGAATAATAATTTTAGTAAATTGTTGCGTTAATTTGGTATCTTATCTATAATCTAGTATCTTCTTGATAAAAAATAATAAATTTTGTTGATATTTATCCATGTTGTAGTTTTTGTAACATACATACTAACACACAAACTTTCACCTATATAATATAAAGTAGGACAACTGGGATTCAACAGGGATAAAAAAAAAGTTCGACATGAGACGTATTAAAAAGTTTATTATTATTAGGTACAGTTGTAGACATAGTTAATAATAAATTTCCTCTACATAAGAAGAGCATGAACTCTCTTCCGAGATGGTTTCCATTTATTGATATATATGCTAAGTAACTGAAACAACCTTTTTATTATTATTGATATCTCTACTTATTAATATTATAAATGCGAAAGTAACTCTGTCTGTCTGTCTGTCTGTCTGTTACGCTTTCCCGCTTAAACCTCTCAACCGATTTTGACGAAATTCGGCTAGGTAGGTAAACGTTGAACCTCAAGAACGGACATAGGCTACTTTTTGTTAGAAAGTAAGGGGGGGAGGGGAACACCACCTTTGAAAGTTTATATGGGAAAATGTTTATTTTTTAGTTAGAAAGTAAGGGGGGGAGGGGAACACCACCTTTGAAAGTTTATATGGGAAAATGTTTATTTTTTAGTTAGAAAGTAAGGGGGGGAGGGGAACACCACCTTTGAAAGTTTATATGGGAAAATGTTTATTTTTTAAGTTAGAGATATGAAAGTTAGCACAAATGTAGCTCTATTAAAATATATAATTTTTGTTTTGAATAGTAGGGGAGATAGGGGTAAAACCGACCATGAAAGGACGTAGTCCACGCGAACGAAGTCGCGGGCACAGCTAGTCATATATAATTCTCAGTTCTCAACAAGATTCCTGTCTAGCCAGTAAATTTTCCAAATTATGTTTATATACCATGTTTTCGACTCTTTCTTTCAGAGTACCCAAATATGTATAATTCCAAATTATATCCATACTAATATTATAAATGCGAAAGTAACTGTCTGTCTGTTCATCTGTCCGGCTTTCGTTAAGGCGTGAACCGATTATGATCAAATTTGGTATAGGCATACGTTGAACCTTTAGAACGGACATAGGCTATTTTTGTTTTGAAATTAAGGGGCCGCCCTTGAAAGTTTATATGGGAAAATGTTTATTTTTAAAGTTAGAGATATGATATTTTTTATATATGCTTTCATTTCCCATCCATTACAAATTTTCCCTTCTTACCGCGCAGGCGATACGCAAGTTAAACGGTCGGGCTACAGCCTTGAAACGATTCCGTGTTTTATTCTATGAAATATTATCGCGTTACGTGATATGGAGTGACACGAGAACGATAACAGATGAGTCTGAGCATGAGCGAATGGTCCACTGCGTATAAGTAGACAATGTGCACGATTTTTTTTGTTTTCAATTAGAATATTTCACAGCACTATTAATATTAAAGGTTTTTTAAATATCTGTATGTAATCCGACATTTTGTGGCAAAAACCGTCTTGGATCGTTTTCCGTCATACATATAAGAATACCACTGACTTATTTGCCGTTTAAACAAAAAAAAAACAAAATCAAAATCGGTTCATCCGTTCGCTACAGTGCACAAACAGACAGACAAAACCTTTAACATCCAGTCATGTTAGCGTAAAGGGTTAAAATCGCCAAATTTCCATAAACAAAATTAAATGTATTTTGTAAATAAAAACAACTTCTTTTCTTCCGGTTTTATTTACCTAGTTGACGACCTCGGTGGCGCAGTGGCTATGGTAGGCGCCCAAAGCGCGTAAGGTCCCGGGTTCGATTCCCGGTCAGGTCAATTTGAAAAAAAAACGAACTTTTCTCAATTGACTTGGGTCTGGGTGTACTGGGATGACGCCCCCAGTTAGTATCCGTCGTCTGGTACTCATAGTACAAGGGAAAACCTTAGTTTGAGACCAGGTGATTGGTGTGAGTGTCTGGCGCATTTATTTATTTTATTTATTTATTTATTTACCTAGTACTTGTCCAACCTTCTAAACTAAGACAGAATCGTTTCTGAATTTGTTTCTTACTATATACCGTACAATCTGTAACTTTGAAACGGATAAGATTCTTTATATATTGATTTAGTGGCCCGCTCGGGATTCGCACGCGTTTTTTTTTATATATTACACTTCAAGATTGACCTCATCCCACCTGATGTTAAGTGGTAATGAGGTCCTAGATTAAGGGCGACAAGTACAGCATAATAAATCTGTTACTGGACGTGTCGCCCTTACCTTGAAGGCTTGACCCCTGCTACTAATGTAGCACCCCCCAGGAGCTCTGGAAACCTTACTGCCACGCAGGAACACAACAACACAGAAGTGATTGTTATTTGGCTGCGGTCTTCTGTAAGGTGGAGGTATTTCACCAGTCGGGCTGCTCCTATCGCTATGCCCTAAATCTCTAAGAGTTATACACATTGTCCACTGATTCCTCGCTTCTGTTGGGTGCACCGTGATGTTATAAACCCGAAAGCCTTCCACGACAAATGTAATACACAACACAATAAGAATTTTTAATTCGAACCAATAGTTCCTGATATTAGCGCGTTCAAACAAACGAACAAACATACAGGCCTAGCATGCGCCATGCGACAAAATTTTATCGCGCTCTTAACAAACGTCAAAATCGATTGAAGTCAGTGCGTCAGCTGCTGATTGGCGGAAAATACGAGTGCGTTGTGCTATTAGCCAGTCAACAGTATTGAAACTTTTGTCGTCTCTTGCGATAAATTTGACGTATTGCGCTATGCGTAATAGATTTAACGCGAGTTAAAACGAAGTAACGATATGATTCAAATCAATGCCCTAGTCGAAGCATGGTGAACTGTGTCAAGCGTTGTGAAAAATTCGTTGAAACCCATTGTCTTATAGCTACCTGATATGGGTTGATGAACCTGAGGCAGTACCATTGTCTATAATCCGGTGTTACACAAGGCTCAGTTTTGGGGCCGCTCTTGTTGAACATTGGTTTTGATTGGGTTCTTTGAAGTTCCATATCAGGCATGAGTGTCATATGCTGTGCAGGTCCGAGGAAGGACATTTTGTGCAGGTACCGTTCCGCCGTGATTCATTAACAATAATTATTATGAAGCTTATGAAATTGCGGAAAACAACAACTTTTATCCCTTATCATTTCCTCTTTTAGTTACGATTGGCTGTGCAGAGAGCATTCAATTTTGGCCGTCAAAAAATAGGTCATGTGTTTATTATCTGGCGCACGTCAAATCAAACAAACCCGACTTTTGCCTACAAATATGAGATATCCCGGTGTTGATAGCGAAATGTTTTCTTAGGGCTGTCAACGGGGCGTAAAACGTTAAAACGATATTAAAATCTGATTATTGTTTGCGTCAAAGAGTATCAAATATAGAAACATTATATAAAAAAAAACCAAATAACTTGTTATCAAATAACTAGTGACCAGCCTTGGCTTCGCACACGTACCTACTATCCTCGTTTTTCCCCGATAACCACTGATTCTTCGCTCCTATTGGTTAAAGCGTGATAATATAACCTAAAACCTTTCTCAATAAATGGACTATCCAATACATCAACATTTTTCGATGTGTGTGCAGTACTTACTGAGATTAACGCATTCAAACAAACACACACTTCAGCTTTATAATATTAGTATAGATATTGCCTGGTAGAACCGAGTTGATTTTTTATCTTTATCAAGTCGAAATAAATAATTACGTATTACAAAAGCATACATACAGGCCTAGCATACGCAACGCGACTACATTTTATCGCGCTCTTAACAAACGTCAAAATCGATTGAAGTCAGTGCGTCAGCTACTGATTGGCTGAAAATACGAGTGCGGTATGCTATTAGCCAATCAACAGTATCGAAACTTTTGTCAACTCATCAGATAAATTTGACATATTGCGTATGCTAGGCCTCATAACCACTTGCAATTCGATGCTTGAGCGAATAGTAGTCTGATGATCAAACGGTACTATACTAGTTCAGCCTATTAACAAACCGTCAGAATCCGATTCAAATTTGGAAATTTAGAACATAGCTTCTCTTTCTTACCTTATACAAATGAACAGGGGCATTATACTAGTCATACTAAGATGAGGCCATGTGCAAGAAAGTGCATACAGTTTTTTTTTTCAAACAAAGACTATCGATGTCTTGGAAGTAAAACAAAAAAGTTGGCCATCTGCATAACGGCAGCCCTGTCGTTTCTGCGCCTGCGACCGATAAGTTGACATAATAATATTGTGTAGCACTGCGCTTCGCGCCGCGCAATTGCGCTAAATCAATTAGCTTGGCTGCGCTATTGCGCTAAATCAGTTAGCTGCGCCAGTTGTGGTAACTCACTTTTTCCAAATGTGTTGTCGTCGCACCTAAGCAAGATCGGGAAACTGTAAAGGTTTTGAATAGCAAGACTTGTGGTGTTATGTAATTTAATACGAGAAATAATTTCACAGGCACCTCTTTATTAGTTTGGGCGACAGAAATACTGACTGAGACACGGTCGCCTAAACCGAAGTAGCAGTAGCACTCTTATTAAATTTGTGCCCAACCTATTATTTAGGGTAGGTTAGGCTATCCTAAATACTATTATTCATTTGATGCTCTTTTAAAAAAAGCCCGTATAAGACTTACGCGTTAAATTTAAAATCACGTTATAATTTAAATGAAATCGTAGTTCATCAATCTAAATGTTTTAAATTTACTTTCTGCACATTTTTATATCGATGCGCCATGGCGCAATTTTAGTTAACTGAATGTCATAGTAATTGCCCCATTTGTCGGCGCAATAAGCAGCGCATGTGTTACAGAGTTAGCTTGAGGAATTTCGCTGAGTTGTGTCTACCGATAAGTGTCCAATCTCGACTAGTCGAGTCGAGTGCGGGGAAGCGACGCCTGCGCACGTCGACGCGGTGCCTTGCGTAACGTTCAACTTTTCGCAGTTGCAGTCGAAATTCGATGCGTGCAAGTAACTCGAATCCGCTGATGATTCTTTAAAAAAATAATAAGGCACTTGCGTTGTCATGGCCATAGGATATTCTTCGGCAAGGATAGATGTTTTCCTTAACTGTTTTATTGAGTGTTGTGCAAAAATGTGAATACCTGACCGAAATTTCATTGTTTACTAGAAATTGGCAAACGTTCCCGTCGCCACCAAAACAGTGTAGTGTTCTGTGATATACAAACCGTACATTCCGTGAAAGTGATACAATATGCGGAGGCAGAAGTTGACTGTAGATCCAGATTTAGGCGATCTAGAGGAGATGTTAGCCAGCGTCCAATCGCAACTGGAGCACGAAATAGACCTGGAGAAGGATTCTAAGATGCCCTCTTTGACCAGTATCCATGAGTCTCCGAAGGCGAAGAGAACTTCTTCTTTCAATAGAGGTGAAACACTCGAGTTTAGAAGGACTTTGTCCCGTCCACCGTTGAGCAGGATAATGAGCGAGAGCTCTGGGAGTCAGTCCCTGAACGGGATATACTCGAACGGGGAGTATGGAGTTATAGAGCACACTCTCAGAGACTCTCAGGCAAGTCTGAGGTCTGATGAGATGGGTTCGCAGACCTCGTTGAAGTCGTTCAGGTCTGATACTCAGCAGAGGCACTCCGTCCTGAGTTTGCCGGATAAGAGGGCTTCTAATGCCTCTTGGAATGGGAGGTCGAAAACGGCCACTCTGCCGAGAGGGTACGGGTCTACCAAGGAGAAGAATTGGGAGGAATATTGGTCACAGTAAGTTTTGCATGTGATTTTTTTTCTATAGGTACTATTTTTTTGTTATCGGCGAAAGAACAAATATATCAAATGAGCAAGTGTTTATGAAAAATTGGAGCTTTTATTTTTTAAGGAATTTAGTCCATTTAAATTTTAGACTTAGCTTAGACTAACTAATTTTCAAAATGTACATACGTGCTGTAATAAGTTTACAACCTTACACAAAAATTAACCTAATGATATAGTAATAAGGACTCGTTTACATTTTATTGCTTATGATTGTACAACAGTAAGTTTATTGGAAAGTTACATCAGCGTGGTATTTTCGGTACGGTACTTAAGTAATAAAAATAAATCATTAAATTATGGAAATAAAATAATTCCGATTCGATTTAGGGTTTAGAAAATTACAGTCTCTTTTCTGATTTGTTTTTCAGTTGTTACAAAGTTAAGGCTCGTTTTGTCAATTCGCATTAGCTAAAGTTTCATTTCCAAGATATCTTCAAATAGGTTTATTATCTATTCTTGAAATGCGAATACCTAATTCTCAGAACTCCTCTTTACACACATACATTTCTAATTGCCGTGTGTAGCAATACATAATTACGTAGTAACTGCAGTCCAACCGTGAATTTTGTTAATTACATCCATTTCAGGCTTATCTCTGACATCTAAAACGTTTTGTAATTTAGATAATCTATTTTGTAATTGGATTCTAAGCATCTTTTGTTTTAAAATGGTATTATCCACCTTATATAACTATGATGCAGTGCGTTGACATATTGATCTTCCCAATCCTGCTGTTTTCTAAGATTCCATACACGAAAGGTAATATGAGACCGATTACTAAGACATTGTTGTCCGCCCGTCTGTCCATCTGTCCCCACTAGGCTGTATCTGGTGAACTGTGATAGTAATTTTGACAGATAATATATTTCTGTTGCCGCTGTAATAACAAAATACTAACAAGCAGAATATCCCATAGGTATCTTATAAATGTGAAAGTAACTCTCTCTGTCTGTCTATTTGTCTGTCTGTCTGTTTGTCTGTCCGGCTTTAATGCATAAACCACAACCGATTTTAAGGAAATTTGGAAATGGTATGTTGTACCTCTAGAATGGACATAGGCTAAATTTTGTTTTGAATATAGGGGGGATGGGTGTAATCCCGCCCTCGAATGTTTACATGAGAAAATGTTTATTTTTTAAGTTATATTTTTTGTAAATATTTATTGTACGGGAGCCCCCCCTTTAATACTTATTTTACTTTGTTTTTGTTTTTCAAATTATTGTTAAAAATTTCAACTCTCTATATATCACGGTTTTTGAGATACAGCATGGTGATAGACGGACAGACAGACAGCTTAGTCTTAGTAATAGGGTCCCGTTTTCACCCTTTGGTTAAAAAGATTTAAACGGTGGAATTGAGAAACTCCTCGTTTTTATGAAGTCTAAAAAAGAAGGTTAAAAAGCGAACCTGTAAGTTAACGTTATCTGACAAAAAAGTTTCTCTGCTCTTCATCACTTTCGCAATCTGGAGCAACATTTTTTGCCCGCATCGTTGCTTAGCCCACACGCATGTGTCCCGCATGGTGTGGTGGTTTCCATACCGTACTTATACCATAGTCTATGGCAGTGGTCCGCAAACTTTTTACGTTCCAGTACAGAAAGAAGCAGGTCAGACTAGAAATTGTAAAAGTTACGCAAAGTAAACAGAAACAACGATATATAATTCGTTTTTCATATTGACCCGATCGAAAATGGTGCGATGCCAAGGTCCAACTCGCTCGCCTTGTTCGCTACTTGACGACAGTATTCTTTTACCACTTCACTCTCACTGATAGTGTAAAACAATGTAGCTTTTTCTGTATGTCCCTGTGTTTGCTTAGATCTTTAGACTAAGCAAAATTTTATGCGATTTTATGATAGATAGAGTGATGTATGAGAAAGGTTTAATGTAAATCCGAAAACTTTTGTATTCACTTGCACTCGTGCGAAACCGGGGCGGGTAGCTAGTCCCTACTAATATTATAAATGCGAAAGTAACTCTGTCTGTCTGTCTGTGTGTCTGTTACGCTTTCCTGCTTAAACCTCTCAACCGATTTTGATGAAATTTGGTATAGGTATACGTTGAATGTCAAGAACGGACATAGGCTACTTTTTATTAGAAAATAAGGGGGGGAGGGGGGTAATACCACCTTTGGAAGTTAATATGGAAAAATGATTATTTTTGAATTTAGAGATATGAAATTTAGCACAAATATAGCTCGAAACTTGGATTAAAATATAGACTACTTTTTGTTTCGAATATTAGGGGAGAAAGGGGTTAAACCGACCATAAAAGGATGTAGTCCACGCGAACGAAGTCGCGGGCACAGCTAGTACAATATAAAAGTAAGGGTTTTAGTGGCTTAAGATACGTGAGTCTTTTCTAGCTATGCTATCAGACTCGTTCAAGGGGTTTGTCTTTTTAGTCTTCTAGTCTTATACATTAACTGACTGATTACGTCCTTAATTGAAAGCAAAGCTGTGTAAAGAGAAACTAGTCTTATTTTAAACGATTTAAAGGACTGAGTCTCCTTCACCACTACCCGTATAGGTTTGATGTATATAACGTGACGTCACAACTTCGAAATTTAAGTGACTTTTGCACGCGCTTTTTAATTGTTACACAAAATCTTATTTTTCTCTGGTTATTTATTTTTTTCCAGATAGATCGAATTGCTAGGGATATTAAATGAACGGGCGCACATATTACGATAGTTTTTCAAATACTGTCAAGTAGCCAATTAAACTTTACTGTAACTAACTTCACTGTGGTCGTAGTGTGGGCTGTTGTACGGTACAGTCAACAGCACGCCAAGGTGAACACTTGTAGTTCAATATTAGATCTTATGCGGACGACATAAGTGCTGTGGAAAGTCCAAAGTGTCTAGTCTCACGTGCGTTTGTCTGTCTGTACGTTTATGGTGTTGAACACAAAGAAGATTACTGGTGAGCCGTAACGATATGGTTAGTTTGCGTAACTTTTACATTTTCTTAATCACCATGACCCCAATTTTTTGGTGAGAGGTGGCTCTCATAAAAAATTGTAGTATACTGCTAGTAAGTATACATATATTGGTGGACTATCAAGTATGAATATCCTAAACTATTAAGACTTCAGCCAAATTTATAACAATTACTTCTGTGTTGTTGTGTTCCTAGGCGTGAGCAAGGTTTCCAGAGCTCCTGCGAGGGGGGAAGGGGCTACATTAGTTGCAGGGGTCAAGCCTTCAAGGTAAGGGCGACGAGTCCAGTAACAGCTTTATTGTGATGTAATTGTCGCCCTTAAGCTAGGACCTCATTGCCACTTAACATCAGGTGGGATGAGGCCATCTTGAAGTGCAATATAAAAAAAAAACTAGCTGTCCCGGCGAACGTCGTGCCGCCAATTGTTTTTTCCAAATTTTCTTTCCTTTTAAACCTTCCCTGGACCTCCATAATTATATCAAAACAAACATCTGCTAAATCGGTCTAGCCGTAGTCGAGTGTTAGCGAGAATAACGAATAGCGTTTAATTTTTATATAAGAAGGAGATGGCTATTAATTAACCCATATCCTAAAGGCAAAATTAATAATTTTACTAATAGTAGTAAACCTAATTAGGTAAGGCGTTCTAGATATTTTTTTTTATTCAGAAGACAATCCTTGAATTTTTGTGTTGCGTACCTACCTGACTACGTACCCTCATTAATAAATTGGTACTTTGTTAATTACTAACTCACTGAGTCAACAAATTCCAAGTTATCAGACCGAAGAATAAGGTCAAAGTGGATTAATTAATCATAAATAAATATTTTGTCTCTACGACCGTAATTTATTTAGTACAGTCGCCGTCAGATATATCGGATCAGACAAAGTGACCAAATACGTCTGAACAGTTAAAAAAGTCAATAAGTTCCATACACTACAAGTTACAATTAATATCTGAACATTCACTACTTCAGTAATATCTGAGCAGAGGCTAGTCAATAATTTCTATACACACAACTAACCAATAATATATGAACACTAATCTACACAGGTAGCTAAATGAGACACATGACGTGCGTGACACATATGGTACTTTTTGACATTTTTAACTGTTCAGGGGTATTTAGTCACTTTGTCTGCTTCGATATATCTGACGGCGACTGTACATGACAAAGTAAAATATTATTTGCTCAAATGTAGGTAACAGGAAATAAATATTTCTAACGAAAACAGTTTTATCGCAATTACTTATTTATTTCATTAATGTAGTAAGTAATTTCATCATGCTCCTAGATATTATTTTCTTAAAAATTAAAACAAAATGCAAATTAATAAAATATATGTTTATTTTCCGAAAATATCAAAATTAAAACAGGTATGATGAATGACTAATTAAATTTAATCAAGTCAATCGAAATATTTTTCAATACCTATTTACACACGTTTCGTAATTAATTTTCTGGGAAAAATTCGAATCGATTACTATGAATTTTGAACTTATCAACCAATGACTATTAAAATGTCAGTCCACATTTCATGCCGTGGCCACCTCTAATTAAGATAATGCTTAGTTTCAAGTTTATGTTTGTTCCTAAATATGTATTGTCAGTGTTTTTCTGTGGTTTCCTAATAAAGCAAAATAAAATAGAAATAAATAAATATAGCTTTATAAATCGATTTTATTATTTTTATAGTACTATACGCCGTACTAGCGAACTTTAAATATACTATATAATATGAGGGAATATAATATATAATATAAGGGGTGATACAGTTAGTTCTGTTTATTTAAAATATCATAGTTTTTTTGTCATACGAAATCTAGAAAATAAATCACGATTAGATTACTGTCCGTTGAAAGTATTTAAATAGATTGAAGACGTTCAATAGATATGTGTTAGTGCAAACGAAAGGTACATTTTGAAAACACAATGGTGGGCTATCAAAACATTTATCTTTTTGGCCAAGCAATCGTAGCTTGTATGTCTTACAATGCCTTTTAGAAGGTGTTCATAAAAAGTTATTTTATTGTTTGAGAACCTCAAACTCGTTTTCCATACTCCTTTTTTCATGATTAATGGCAACAACACTCCTTCAACGAACTTTGATTCTGAAAATGTAGCAGGTAGGTAATTTTTATTCGATAACGATAGAACACAGATTTTTGGTTTTTATTTATTTTTAAATTTCAGGAATAACAGCAGCTCCACCTGACATACTTTAACCAAGTGTATTAACTAGTACCTAATAGTAAGTTAAGTTATTCAAGGAATCTATGGAGGTCCGCCTGGGATGCTCCACCACGAATCTCTCTTTCCCCAGCATAGTCGAGGCAATGCTTGGGAGTGAGACGTCATGGGATGGGGTGGCCTCCTTCTGCGAAGACGTCATGTCGCAGAAGGAGGCCGCAGAAAGGGAGCGGGAGGACGATCCTTCCGCTCCCGTCTGCCGCAGAAGAAGGCGGCTGAGGGCGCGGCGACAATACGACCGCGCCCAGCTACCGCGTGGGGACCGGCCGGCTGATGGTGTGAGGGCACCTCAGCTGGCATTGCATGGTTCCGTTGGACTGGCCATCCCCAGTCTCCCCCCGAACACTGCGGGGGGAGTAGACGGAGCCGCGTTACGCGGCTATTCCGCCGGCGGTGTTGTGGAAGTCAAGGCTTAGCCGACCTCCCAAAGCATCGCCACTAAGGCGATGGAGATCCAACCGGGGGGTTTTAGTGGGTAGTCCTGCCCTTTCCAGGGCAGGGAGTCCCACACACGCCGTCACCCTCCCTGGGGTGACGGTACGGTGCATCAACGCATTTCCCCCCGTCAAAAAGATAAAAAGGAATCTATGGGGGTCAAATCATAATATGCTTGCTTAAACCACAATCGGGTCTTAAGCAAGTTATCCACGATAAATATCACTTGACACTTGGTTCACGTTTAAATGCGATTCAGTTTAAAGAATATCTCTCACTTATTTTGATTATATTATTTAAATATTATTTTTACTAACGCCTCGTGGTCTAGTTGCTTAAGTACTGGGTTGAGACCTCGAGGTCCTATGTTTGATTCACGGGTTGATCAAAGTATATTTCGTATTTTCCAGACTTAGCTCGGACATAGTTGTGTCTGATTTTTGGAACACAAGTGATTTAGCTACTTACGACCTGCAAGCACCTACTTGTGTGCAATGTTTATGAATTTGTCTCGTATATATTTATACTAGCTGTGCCCGCGACTTCGTTCGCGTGGACTACATCCTTTTATGGTCGGTTTTACCCCTTTCTCCCCTAATATTCGAAACTAAAAGTAGTCTATATTTTAATCCAAGTTTCGAGCTATATTTGTGCCAAATTTCATATCTCTAACTTCAAAAATAAACATTTTTCCATATAAACTTCCAAAGGTGGTATTACCCCCCTCCCCCCCTTATTTTCTAATAAAAAGTAGCCTATGTCCGTTCTTGAGATTCAACGTATACTTATACCAAATTTCATCAAAATCGGTTGAGAGGTTTAAGCAGGAAAGCGTAACTAACAGACACACAGACGGACAGAGTTACTTTCGCATTTATAATATTAGTAGGGATTAGAGGTCCATGACCTAATTATATGATGAGGTACCGCGTGCTCGCGTTATGATACGATTCTCTGATCCGTCCGACCTTCGGAGGCAATATTGGCCGACTACCCACGTCCGCCCCCGGTCGCGGCCCTTGCGTAACTGCGCTCCGCGAGGACCGCGACACACTTCTGTTTTGTTACTTTTTTTATTGCCGTGAAAAGATACGGCCAGTGTGCGTACAAGTGAAATCTTCATGCGATGCTAAAACAATATTTTTGTAATAAAAAAACGAACGTGAAGAAACATCTTGCGGGCCAGTACATATGGCGATTCTAACGGATAGGATATTATGTATAATAAATATTTCTCTATGCTTAACACACTTATATATTGCTGTTTCCACATTTGATTCTGTTTCCAAATTTACAAATAGGGTTAGTACAGACTATATTTAAAAAAAAAGAACCTAACATTTTTAAGACTTGTGCCCGCGACTTCGTTCGCGTGGACTACATCCTTTCATGGTCGGGTTTACCCCTTTCTCCCCTAATATTCGAAACAAAAAGTAGTCTATATTTTAATCCAAGTTTGGAGCTATATTTGTGCCAAATTTCATATCTCTAACTTCAAAATTAAACATTTTTCCATATAAACTTTCAAAGGTTGTATTACCCCCATCCCCCCCTTATTTTCCAATAAAAAGTAGCCTATGTCCGTTCTTGAGGTTCAACGTATACCTATACCAAATTTCATCAAAATCGGTGGAGAGGTTTAAGCAGGAAAGCGTAACAGACAGACAGACAGAGTTACTTTCGCATTTATAATATTAGTAGGGATTTTGACGCAACGAAAATGTCTCTGATGAATTTGTATAAGGTCACATGAGGAAGGAAAATGTATTATTTGAAGGAGGATATTTGATGTATGTGCTATTTCTCTTATCCTGTAGCCTCGTATATTCCAAGGTAAATAGGTTAATTTTATAAAAGACTTTGTCCTGAATAATTGACGGATCAACGCATAGCATAAAAGAGACAAAAGATAGCTTATGCCACTCTCCATCTATTCGACATCTCTTAAGGGATGAGGGCCAACTGCAATCCCCCGAAAGTTCGGTGAAGATGACACTTCGCAGCCATCATCGATAGTTAAGTAGGAAAAAAAACCGGCCAAGTGCGAGTCGTACACGAGCTCGAAAGGTTCCGTACCATTATCTATTCAAAATTAGACGCAATTTTTTTTTTTTGATGAAATGCACAACTAAATATTCGGTGTATATTTAAAGCTTCTGCATGTTGCTGTTATTTAAAATAAAGCAAAAAACGGCTAAAATCACATTTGTTGTATGGGAGCCCCCCTTGAATATTTATTTTATTTTAATTTAATGAATATTTTTTTAATGTTCTATGAATATTTCAAGCGTCTATCTTTTGCCGTTATTGAGATCGAGCAAAAAAACGGTTTAACAAAATCACGTTTGTTGTATGGGACAGACAAACAGACAGACAGAGTTACTTTCGCATTTAGAATATTAGTATGGATACAACCGTTGAGTTTCGAGTCTTCAGTGCAAACATTAACGAATACGTCGATCTTTGCAGGTGTTGTGACATTTGCCCAGTAGGCGGTGGAAAGGGCGCGTAGGTCGTGGCCAGGGCTGTCACAGGAGCCCTAACTTAGTTGTGATGTAACTTGACTATTTTTAAATCATATTAGAGACTAAAAGTGAACGTCGTGCGTGGACTACAGGATTACGATTTTTATTTATAAAATTAAATTAATGAAATATATATACATGTAGTAAAAAACGGTTATTTTAATGCTACAAACAGATACTCCGCTTTTATTTATATATATATAGACTAGCGGTCTCGGTGAACTTCGTTTCGCCTTAGAGGATTTTGTTCAAATTTTACCAAGGATCCCTAATTTTGTAGCCTATGTCAAATTGGAAAAATGTAGCATTCTATTGGTGAAAGAATTTTTTAAATCGGCCCAGTACTTTTTGAGCCTATTCATTACAAACATACAAACATACAAAAATAGGTACAAATCTTTGCTGTTTATAATATTAGTGTAGATGATGAATCGGTTAATTTTGTAAAGCAAGCGAAGTATTTTGATAATACTGTATATTGTTTGTCTGCCATGTAAATTTTGCTTCATCAAAAGAATAATGATACAACGATGAAAATTTTGAGTTCAATATTTTTAATTGAAAAACTAAATGAAAAACAAAGAATATTCTATGAAAGGTCGCGCTAAATTTAAACGCAATATATATTAGTTGATTTTTGTATACATTATAAAAAGAACAATATGTGTCTCATATTGTTTCGGTAATAAATTAGTTATCACAGTAGATGTGAGTTTATTTGATTGTATGATCAAATATTATCCGTGGCTCGTATGGCGACGCAAGTTAGACGGGTTTCCTACTTTAAATCAATGTCCTTTGCTCGAATATTATATGTTCAAAATGTGTCCTCGAAGAACCACGAGCTCGACAAATCATGAGCTCGACAGCATCGATGCCTCAAAATCTCGAATAATCTCGAAACCCAGTTTTGATGCATTTATTTCTGTTCTTATAAGTTCTGCTGATAATGGTTGTATTTTGATGAAGTTTTTACATAAAGTTTTTGTACATAATGCGTTTATGCTATGGCCAATACTTATGCTAGCCGTGAGAGGAGTGTTTAAAACATATGAACAGGTTGTTCCTAGGCCTATAGGTTAAAGAGGTGTCATAAATTTTTCTAGCTTTAAAAAACGATTGGGTCGACTTCCTCTCTTCTATTTCATGTTGCAATAGTTTTTACAAATTTTAACTTTGCGTGTTTTTAATAGACATTGCAGCTCTTAATTAATTGTTATGCCTTTTCAATAAGGGCGGTACAAAGTTCAAAGTGTATAAGGCTGACGTACTTTTGACTGGTACAACCCTAACCACAGGGGACGGGCACTTACATAATATCCGTTGGATAATGCCTTACGACAGTCACTACCTTCGAATTACCAAGCGAAATTGAACTCTGTTCGATTAA
This sequence comes from Glyphodes pyloalis, assembly GCA_037074685.1. Classification (NCBI taxonomy): domain Eukaryota; kingdom Metazoa; phylum Arthropoda; class Insecta; order Lepidoptera; family Crambidae; genus Glyphodes; species Glyphodes pyloalis. The sequence goes on from JAYKKO010000020.1 coordinate 3,726,444, forward strand.
CTTTATACGGTCGCGTTTTGTAAATGCGGGTAGTTTCTGAAACAAATTAGTTTTGGTGGTTGTGTGGGTGTAAAAGAAATGGCTGTTCCGGCGTTATCTGATTGACGTCGTAGTAATAGAATGGGAATAGAAGATGGTTTGTTGATTTTTAGGTTAGTATTTGCTTTGTCAGGGTAGGAGCATTACATCACACTATCAGGCCTAGCATACGCCACGCATGTAAATTTTATCGCGCTCTTAAGAAATGTCAAAATCAATGCGTCAACTGCTGATTGGCTGAAAATACGAGTACGGTGTACTATCACCCAATCAACGGTATCGAAACTTCTCTCATCTCATGCGAGAAATTTGACGTATTGAGCATGTTAGGCCTATATAACACTGTAAACGCGAGAGTTTGTATGTTTGGTTCGCTTCAACTATCACGAGTTCAATAGGGACTGGGTCTAAAATACTTAGATAAAATGATGCGAAGTTAAAGCTTGTTATGTTGCTGGTGGGTAAATATTGTACCCACTAATGACGTCATGCGACAATTCATGTTTCGACGTTATTTTTTGATTAGGTGTGCAAATGCACAAAAAGGTATGTCGTATATTTTTGGATACTCTAACAGACAGACTTTTATTTCGCTTCCCTATTGTTGAAAGTCTTAACCGATATTTCTACGACAAATGAAATAATATGTGATCAGTCTTTCAGACGATGCCTAAAAGGATTGTTTTCCGGACGTCACCTCTTAAACAAGAACAAGGCATCTCAAAAATGTATTTCCATTGCTGCAAAATATACCTCTCTTTAAGGCCTAGCATGCGCAATACGTCAAATTTCTTGCATGAGACGACAAAAGTTTCGATACTGTTGATTGGCTTATAGCACACCGCACTCACATTTTCAGCCAATCAGCAGCTGACGCACTGACTTCAATCGATTTTAACGTTTGTTAAGAGCGCGATAAAATGTATGCTAGGCCTGTTTGACTGCCGAAGAGATGGTATTTCCCAGTGCTAATTTACAAAAAAGATTCTGTTTCTTAATGCAAAGAGTTTCGATATGTTCATAAGTCTTTTTTTCTGTTTGTTCGCAGCGAGCAATCCATTAGCAGCGCGCGGGCGTCGGTGATGGTGTACGACGACAACGTGAAGCGGTGGATACCCTCAGGGTCCAGCGCAGGCGTCTCCAAGGTCCACATCTATCACCACACGCAACACAACACCTTCAGAGTGGTCGGGCGGAAGCTTAACGACCATGAGGTGAGATATATATATATTTTTCTGTATTGCACTTCAAGATTGACCTCATCCCACCTGATGTTAAGTGGTAATGAGGTCTTGGGCTTAATGAGCTTAAGGGTGACAAGTACAGCATAATAAATCTGTTACTGTTTGGGCTTCTTGCCATGATTTTGATGGGCCAATTCTTATTGCAGGTTTTAAAAGAAATAAAGGATTTTCGATAATGATGAGATTAGGATTTAAACTTAAAAGGTTTAAAGATAATGTCATTTACGTTACCTGGTTGTCAGCAAGCTGGAGTGAAATAACCTTCAACAAAGGAGGAATCGATGCTTTGTATTAAAATGAAATGGCGCCCTTGCATCCTTTCTGGCTATGCCACGGTTTTAAAGGCATTACGAGTGGGACTATGATATGCTACTAGGATACTTAAGTCAAAGTTGTGTGCAATATAAAACATTAAAGAGAGTATTTTTAACTTTTCAATTTTCTCTGTAAATTTTGTCTGTGCTTTTCCGGGGACCGTGCGAATATGGTGCGTAAACCTAACCAGAAAATATTACTTGTCACCTAACAAGTGCATATTCCGAACTAGCTGTTGCCGCGACTTCGTTGGCGCTATTTTGGGACAAAAGTATCCTTTATGTTAATTTAGTATCTCATCCATCTTTCTGCCAAATTTGATGCAAATGCATTTAATTATGTGTGAAAGAGTAACCAACATACAAACATCCAGACATCCATACATTTTTTAAAACTTTCGCGTTTATAATATTTGGATACAGTCCACTTTCTTCTCGTCTCCGACATATGTAATGTGAAGACTGCATAGACAAATTACTAGTACTATAATATCCTCCTGCTTATTTCAGGTGGTGATAAACTGCGGCATCGTCCGCGGCCTCAAGTACAACCAGGCGACGGCCACATTCCACCAATGGCGCGACGCGAGGCACGTGTACGGGCTCAACTTCTCCTGTCGAGAAGATGCAGACAGCTTCGCAAGAGCCATGATGCATACGCTCGAGGTAACGTATATGAACAACTTCCGTAGATACATTGATCATTATCATCATACGATGTCTCTCCACCAATGACGCGGTGCAGCACGTGTGTGTGCTCCTCTTTTCTCCCGAGAAGACGCAGACAGCTTCGCAAGAGCCATGATGCATACGCTCGAGGTAACGTATCTCTACTACCCTCTGAATTTCCTTGATGTCACTTCAAATTACGCGCAAAATTTGAAAATGTCAGTTTTGAGATACTCTAACGATTTATGACTCATCAGGAATCTTTAACCTTTTTCCAGATCCTGGCGAACAAACCGGCAGGCAACTCAGCGCCGCCGCCGCCCCAGCCGCCGAACCCGCCGGTGCCGTACAACGGACACAATAACACCCACAACTACGATGAAGACATGGGGTACAGGTACTTAGAGCTATGCTTAGAACATCTGAAGGCAGAAACTCTTGACTCGGCTGCGTCATCATCATATCAGCCGAAGGACGTTCACTTTTAAACATAAGCCTCCCTTCAAGACTTTCACAATCCTCGGCTTGGATTCATTTTTTATATTTTGCACTTCAAGATTGACCTAATCCCACCTGATAAGTGGAAATGAGGTCCTAGCTTAAAGACGACAAGTACAGTATAATAAAGCTGTTACTGGACTTGTCGCCCTTACCTTGAAGGCTTGACCCCTGCTACTAATTTAGCACCCCCAAGAGCTCTGGAAACCTTACACAAGTGATTGTTATTTGGCTGTGGTCTTCTGTAAGGTGGAGGTATTTCACCAGTCGGGCTGCTCCAGTTCGAGCAATAAATTTAATAAAGCTGTTTCTGGACTTGTCGTCCTTACCTTGAAGGTTTCACCCCTGCTGCTGATGTAGCACCCCCCGTTTTGCGCTGTTTGGCTATACTGGTGCCACTTGCATCCATCAGGTGACCTTACAATCGTGACTATGGTGATGCCTTATCTTGTGGGATGGTGCATTTTCCTATACGTGGTCGCCATTCTATAACTTTTCTGTCAAATCCACCATCTGTTCTACGAACTATATGACCTGCACATTGCCACTTTAGTTTTGTAATTCTTAGAGCTATGTTTGACGATGTTTGGCTATACTTGACGCCGTTAAGATCATCTGCCTTATCTTGTAGGATTCTGCGTTTTCCAGTATGTGGTCCCCTTCTAGAACTTTTCTGTCTCATCAGTCATCGGATCTATGAGCTATGTGACCTTCCCATTGCTACTTAGAGCTTCGTTTGGCACTGTTTGGCTATGCTTGACGCCACTTGCATCCATCAGGAAGGGCCTACCATTGTGATTGTGATAAAGTCATCTGCCTTATCTTTTGGGACGCTGCGTTTTCCAGTAAGTGGTCGCCATTCTAGACCTCTTCTGTTACATCATCCATGGGTTGCACGAGATATGTGACCTGACCATTTGCCACTTTAGTTTTGCAATTCTTAGAGCTATATTTGGATCCATTTTGCTATGTTTGGCGCCGCTTGCATCCATCAGGGAGGCCCAATCATCGTGATAAGCTAAGGCATTAATGACCGTGACCTTTTTTTAGGCTATGAGTGGTGAATTTATAGAGTGAAAAACGCGTCTCAAAAAGAAACGGAAAAAAATACCACTGATTTGGAAGGGCAGCACGCTCAATACGTAATGGTCGTGGGTTGAAACCCGCACCGCTAAGGGAGATGGATTTTTTTGTTTTTTTTTTTAATATTCATAAGAACTAATATCGTATAATAAGTTTGCCGTGATGTACTGTCTCAAGTGCCGTTGTACCTGTGCTGAACTTTACCGTCTCGCCAGGACGATGACCCGAGAGGACGCGGCGATACTCCAGCAGCCGTACCACGCCCCCCACAACCAGCAGCCGCAGTACCACGCCCAGCCGAGCCAGTACCACGCGCCGCATCAACACCATCCGACACAGGTACCAGATATTATGTGATACTAGCTATACACTGTGTAGAATAGTGACTTTGGGTAAAGTAATTTATATACACGAAGACGCACGCCACTACTTTTGATCTTTTATTTTTATTTATTTTAATATTGTACTTTTCAAAATTGACCTCATCCCACCTTACTTTCCTCTTGAATCACACTATATCATAAACAACACCACATCAATATCCGATATTTTATTTTAAAGAACTAAGTATACATAGGGGCATACAGAAAAAATGACTTTCTTTTATACTATGTAGTGATTAGTATAATAAATGATAATATTTGTCTCTTGTTGCAATTTAAAACCAAAACAAACATTGACATAAAACTTACACATTTAAATGCAAACTTTCATGTTAGTTCGCTAAAGGTATAATGTACAAAATTTAAATGTCCTATGTATTTATATCTCATCTTTCGCATCTGTCATATTTTCATTTTATCGAATAACAGAATTTTCGTCCACCATTGACATTATTTTATTTATTTTGATTATATATTGACAGTAGCCAAAAGTGTTCACCTTATATGTCTTTGTCGGGTCCATAGTAAATATCATGTAGTATCATCTAACATAAGCCTTACCTTGGACTAGGAGCGGCAGCCAGGGCAGTATCATACCCAGCCGAGTCAGTACCACGCGCCCCAGCATCAGCAGGTCAGTTTTATTTTATTGTTAAGGTGATAAGGTGCAGATTCTCTCAGCAGGGATAAGGAATAGTCTAAAAGTTTGTTCTCTAGTTTATATGAAAAATTTCATCAAAAATAAATTTGTATTTGTAGCATTATAGTGTTCAATTTCTTTCTTTCATTCATCCAAATACACAAAAATTTAATATCACTCTTTAATTGAATATACAAGTAGAAAACCTTCACTAGTTAAAAATATTAAGTTTTAATAAGTCACAATATTTTTCAGTGAAATATGATTTTACTCAGTTTTGATAAAAAAAATTGTCACCTAGCGGATTTTGCATACGCAATAGACCCCATCTAAATATATAAAAATGAATCCCTACTTCCCATTCACGATCACGCTATCGCGTGAACGGCTAGACCAATTCACTTTTTTTTTGGTTGTGTTTGATATTGCCAGGAGAAGGTTCTTATAAAGGAAAAATTAAAAAAAATTGCGCGGAAAACTAGAACATTTAAGAATACTACTGTCGTCATGGGTGAAAACCAATTTAAATTAAATAGTCGTCGTTAAGATGGGACAACGTCTGTCTGGTCAACTAGTGGTTTTTAATAAAGTGCATGTTTGTTTGTCAGCAGGCGCAGCAGCAGCCGGCGGCAGCGGCTCCCACGCCGCCGGCACCCCCGCCGCACGGCGTGCATCACACGCTGCCGCACCAGCCCAGCCAGCCGGCCGCCACGCCGGGACACCACCGCACCAACAGGTACCACACCACACCGGCACCGGTGCACATTCACGAAGAAAATATACAAGCATTGCTAGCGAATGAAAATGACACCACGCATAGGCGTACCCAGGGGAGGGAGGCAGGGGAGGCAAGGACGGGGTATACCCACTTAAACTTATCGCTGTGCCTCATCGCCTTTTCACGACGGAGTCGGGGGTAAAGTCTACCCCGGGAGTCCCACACGAAACAGTTTCCCTTAGTTGTGGTAAGGTGCGTCAAAGCACCGCCTTAATACCTCATTACCACTTAATATTAGGCGGGAGTTTTTGTAAGCGAACACCCTCATTGCGAAAATATTTATGGCTGTAGAGGAGTCTGGTATATGCCTGGTAGTGATAATATATCCCCTGCAGCGCGCCGATGCCGCCCAACATGTCGCTGGCCGCCGCGCCCGCGCCGCCGCCCGTGCCGCCGCACCAGAACCTGGCGCCGCCCGCGCACGCTGCACACGCCGCACACGCCGCACACGCCGCACACGCGACACACGCGACACACGCGGCACAGACGCCCGCCAACGTACGTAACACTTAACATTTTATGACATCTATAGTGTTTACAAGGTGTTTTCCTAAACTTAGATCACTAAAGAACCTGTGAGGGCACCACAATTGAAGAGAAACGCTCCTAGTGCAGGGTCGCCATGTAAGGAGTTGGTATTGAAACAACTGAGCTATTCCCGTTAATTGAATGCCAAAAGGTTTCAAATAGAATAATATATATATTGGGTAAATGTACATACAAACATAGTAGATATATAAAGGTTGGTACATCATAAGACATGATTTTGTATATAAATATAATAGACAGATAGAAAATGAAAATAACATTTGCATTGTTTTTTTTTATCCCTAAACTAATATTTATATATTTAATTATACGTATGTACGTACCTGCACTAGTATCATTATAATCAAACAGTTGAGGAATTACCGATTTGACATACGTCAAATTTCGTCACAAGTATGTCAACGACGTAACTGAGTTACGCAACTTAATAAACTTATCGTTGATAAGCTGCTTCGCAAGGACACTAGTGTAAAAACACTGGATAAAATGTTGATTAACATGCAAATTGATTTCTGATTTCAGGGTCCCATAGCACCACCGACGCCCCCAGCTGCACCACAGCCGCCGCCCATGGTAAGTACACCTTCAACTCAAAATATATACAAAATGTTATGTATGGATTGAACATATAAAAATATTTTTGCAATGCGTTTGGATCAGAAGCCGTACTCAATTTTTTTCGCAATCTCATCAATGCTTTTGCAGCGACTAAAAGACTTAAACTTCTATTAATACAGATTTTTATTTTGTTTTATTCATGATAAAAAACAATTGTACGTACACGTATTACAAAAGCAATTTAGAAAATTAATCATGTTTGCGCAAAGCGGTTTGAGAATTCTATACAAGTTTGATGAAATACTAAAAAGATATAAATTTGTACAAAGAAGATAGCTTAATTAACATAATGTTTTATTACATCATATTAGCACGTCTATCGTATTTTTTTGGATCTACTGCTATTTATATTTGCACTGACTTTGTAATGTTCTTTTCCAGCAGGCAGCAGGAGCCCCGCCCGCGCCGCCCCCGCCCCCCGGGGGCGCGGCCGCGGGTGCAGCCCCCGCGCCGGCCGGGGTCGCGTCGCCGCCGCCCCCGCCGCCCCCGCCCGCGCCCCCCGCGCCCCCTGCACCGGACCCCAACGGACTGGCCGCTCAGCTGCAGCAGGCGAGGCTGCGGAGGACGAACACTAGCCAAGCTAATACGTCGCCTGCGCAAAGAGTGAGTTACCAACAACTAATTCAGTATACATTGTTTCACCATAATACCGAAAGATGGCGTCGGCTAAACCACTCTGAGATTGCCAAAACAATACAAACGAGACTGTACAATTTCTCCCATGAAGTGACAATAGCTCCCCATAGGAAGCACTCGTATATTCGTACGCGATCGCCCTCATTAACTGTTCGGTGCTAACCGTGGTATGTGTTCCAGGGCGGCACCAGCTCGGAGGCGGCGTCCCCGCCGGGCGGCGGCGGCGCGGAGCACTCGGGGTCGTCGTCGTCGTCGGGCGGCTCGGCGCGCGGCACGCTGCACTGCATGATGCACGAGATGGCGCGCACGCTCGCACGCCGGCGCGCGCACCTCGACCGCGCCGAGGTGAGCGGCCTGAGCGAGCTGAGCCGAGCGAGCTGAGCGGAAACTAGCAGGACGCGATTCAACAATCTCTTTGTTCAAAATTGTATTTCGAACTGCGTGATTGTTGAATCGCGTCACGGATCGAAAGCTGCGGTTCAACTTAGGTGGAGCGGAGCAGAGTGGAGACGAGCAGGAACGCCATTTAACATTCACATTGCTTGAAATTGTGTTTCGAACTGCGTGATTGTTGAATCGCGGCACAAATCAATCTAACTTAGATGGAGCGGAGCGGAAGGGAGACGAGCAGGGACACGATTTAACATTGTGACACGAGAATTTTATATACATATAAGATAATCATACAGTTGGTTCTATATAATAAGAAATAACGACGGCACCACAATACCCAGATCCGAGAAAAGAAAATATAGAATAGTTTGTTTTCCATATTGTTTCGGCCGGTAATCGAACCGGGACCTTAGAGATGGCGCGACGCCAAAGTCTGACCCGCTTGCCTCTCGGCTACGGAGTTCAATTACACATGCCAAAATATAATTTTTGGCATGTATCGTTTGAGCCTATCGCTTGAGTGACGTCATTATGCTTGTCTTAGGAGTCCTCGACGGACAACAGTGTGACGTCAACGCCAATGAAGACGTGGGAGCGGTCCGCGACGCTGCCCCATAGACTGCCGGCCGCGTGCAACGGGAATGCTGGTAAGTATATCTTGCTAAAGGGGGAGTGGGGGGGGGACTGGATCAAAAATACCAGATCGTTTTTTACTTCATTTAATAGTTCTTAACAAAATATTTAATAGTTCTTAACAAAATATTAGACACGTATTTTTTTATTTGCTTCATGAATAAAACAGCTAGGGGGTGTGGGAGGGGAAGGGGGGGGGGGAGAACTGGATCAAGAGTGTTTTACTTCATTGATTAGTTCTTAAAAAATATTTGACACGTTTTTTTTTATTTGCCAAATTAATAAAAAGCTAAAAAAAGGGGGGGGGGCGTAAATGGTATCAAAAATGTTTTTACTTAAAAACTACTTACTTACTTAAAAAATATTACACACGTATTTTTTAGTTTGTACAATGGTGAAGGCAAAATGTATTATGAAGTCGTTCCTTAGTTCTATCAAGATTAAATAAATTGTTATTGAATTAAAGTCATTTTAATTACTTGGATTTTTAATGAGGTATTAAAAGAAAACCGAAATCTGAGATGAGTCTAATTTATTCAAAAACTGTGTTTTATTCACGATCATTTCAAAACTACACTACAACCGACATCGGATTTAACAATCGAACGTGATGTCGTCTTGCCTGCATAACATAACAACGAGCCTGTATAAACTGCGTAGGTACCGGCGGTGTGCGTAAATGGTGTATATACTCAAAGCATGTGATATATAAATATACATATATAACATCAGTTACAATGTGTGTATATCTGTCCGTGCAGCGGGCGGCGGCGAGACGGGTGGCGCGGCGGCACCGGCGTCCCCGCGCTCGGTGCGCAAGCGCTTCGGCTCGGCCAGCGAGGAGACCATACTTAAGGTACACTAGACACACTTACTATGACACATCGCGCCGGCGTCCCCGCGCTCGGTGCGCAAGCGCTGCGGCTCGGCCAGCGAGGAGACCATACTTAAGGTACACTAGACACACTTACTATGACACATCGCGCCGGCGTCCCCGCGCTCGGTGCGCAAGCGCTTCGGCTCGGCCAGCGAGGAGACCATACTTAAGGTACACTAGACACACTTACTATGACACATCGCGCCGGCGTCCCCGCGCTCGGTGCGCAAGCGCTTCGGCTCGGCCAGCGAGGAGACCATACTTAAGGTACACTAGACACACTTACTATGACACATCGCGCCGGCGTCCCCGCGCTCGGTGCGCAAGCGCTTCGGCTCGGCCAGCGAGGAGACCATACTTAAGGTACACTAGACACACTTACTATGACACATCGCGCCGGCGTCCCCGCGCTCGGTGCGCAAGCGCTTCGGCTCGGCCAGCGAGGAGACCATACTTAAGGTACACTAGACACACTTACTATGACACATCGCGCCGGCGTCCCCGCGCTCGGTGCGCAAGCGCTTCGGCTCGGCCAGCGAGGAGACCATACTTAAGGTACACTAGACACACTTACTATGACACATCGCGCCGGCGTCCCCGCGCTCGGTGCGCAAGCGCTTCGGCTCGGCCAGCGAGGAGACCATACTTAAGGTACACTAGACACACTTACTATGACACATCGCGCCGGCGTCCCCGCGCTCGGTGCGCAAGCGCTTCGGCTCGGCCAGCGAGGAGACCATACTTAAGGTACACTAGACACACTTACTATGACACATCGCGCCGGCGTCCCCGCGCTCGGTGCGCAAGCGCTTCGGCTCGGCCAGCGAGGAGACCATACTTAAGGTACACTAGACACACTTACTATGACACATCGCGCCGGCGTCCCCGCGCTCGGTGCGCAAGCGCTTCGGCTCGGCCAGCGAGGAGACCATACTTAAGGTACACTAGACACACTTACTATGACACATCGCGCCGGCGTCCCCGCGCTCGGTGCGCAAGCGCTTCGGCTCGGCCAGCGAGGAGACCATACTTAAGGTACACTAGACACACTTACTATGACACATCGCGCCGGCGTCCCCGCGCTCGGTGCGCAAGCGCTTCGGCTCGGCCAGCGAGGAGACCATACTTAAGGTACACTAGACACACTTACTATGACACATCGCGCCGGCGTCCCCGCGCTCGGTGCGCAAGCGCTTCGGCTCGGCCAGCGAGGAGACCATACTTAAGGTACACTAGACACACTTACTATGACACATCGCGCCGGCGTCCCCGCGCTCGGTGCGCAAGCGCTTCGGCTCGGCCAGCGAGGAGACCATACTTAAGGTACACTAGACACACTTACTATGACACATCGCGCCGGCGTCCCCGCGCTCGGTGCGCAAGCGCTTCGGCTCGGCCAGCGAGGAGACCATACTTAAGGTACACTAGACACACTTACTATGACACATCGCGCCGGCGTCCCCGCGCTCGGTGCGCAAGCGCTTCGGCTCGGCCAGCGAGGAGACCATACTTAAGGTACACTAGACACACTTACTATGACACATCGCGCCGGCGTCCCCGCGCTCGGTGCGCAAGCGCTTCGGCTCGGCCAGCGAGGAGACCATACTTAAGGTACACTAGACACACTTACTATGACACATCGCGCCGGCGTCCCCGCGCTCGGTGCGCAAGCGCTTCGGCTCGGCCAGCGAGGAGACCATACTTAAGGTACACTAGACACACTTACTATGACACATCGCGCCGGCGTCCCCGCGCTCGGTGCGCAAGCGCTTCGGCTCGGCCAGCGAGGAGACCATACTTAAGGTACACTAGACACACTTACTATGACACATCGCGCCGGCGTCCCCGCGCTCGGTGCGCAAGCGCTTCGGCTCGGCCAGCGAGGAGACCATACTTAAGGTACACTAGACACACTTACTATGACACATCGCGCCGGCGTCCCCGCGCTCGGTGCGCAAGCGCTTCGGCTCGGCCAGCGAGGAGACCATACTTAAGGTACACTAGACACACTTACTATGACACATCGCGCCGGCGTCCCCGCGCTCGGTGCGCAAGCGCTTCGGCTCGGCCAGCGAGGAGACCATACTTAAGGTACACTAGACACACTTACTATGACACATCGCGCCGGCGTCCCCGCGCTCGGTGCGCAAGCGCTTCGGCTCGGCCAGCGAGGAGACCATACTTAAGGTACACTAGACACACTTACTATGACACATCGCGCCGGCGTCCCCGCGCTCGGTGCGCAAGCGCTTCGGCTCGGCCAGCGAGGAGACCATACTTAAGGTACACTAGACACACTTACTATGACACATCGCGCCGGCGTCCCCGCGCTCGGTGCGCAAGCGCTTCGGCTCGGCCAGCGAGGAGACCATACTTAAGGTACACTAGACACACTTACTATGACACATCGCGCCGGCGTCCCCGCGCTCGGTGCGCAAGCGCTTCGGCTCGGCCAGCGAGGAGACCATACTTAAGGTACACTAGACACACTTACTATGACACATCGCGCCGGCGTCCCCGCGCTCGGTGCGCAAGCGCTTCGGCTCGGCCAGCGAGGAGACCATACTTAAGGTACACTAGACACACTTACTATGACACATCGCGCCGGCGTCCCCGCGCTCGGTGCGCAAGCGCTTCGGCTCGGCCAGCGAGGAGACCATACTTAAGGTACACTAGACACACTTACTATGACACATCGCGCCGGCGTCCCCGCGCTCGGTGCGCAAGCGCTTCGGCTCGGCCAGCGAGGAGACCATACTTAAGGTACACTAGACACACTTACTATGACACATCGCGCCGGCGTCCCCGCGCTCGGTGCGCAAGCGCTTCGGCTCGGCCAGCGAGGAGACCATACTTAAGGTACACTAGACACACTTACTATGACACATCGCGCCGGCGTCCCCGCGCTCGGTGCGCAAGCGCTTCGGCTCGGCCAGCGAGGAGACCATACTTAAGGTACACTAGACACACTTACTATGACACATCGCGCCGGCGTCCCCGCGCTCGGTGCGCAAGCGCTTCGGCTCGGCCAGCGAGGAGACCATACTTAAGGTACACTAGACACACTTACTATGACACATCGCGCCGGCGTCCCCGCGCTCGGTGCGCAAGCGCTTCGGCTCGGCCAGCGAGGAGACCATACTTAAGGTACACTAGACACACTTACTATGACACATCGCGCCGGCGTCCCCGCGCTCGGTGCGCAAGCGCTTCGGCTCGGCCAGCGAGGAGACCATACTTAAGGTACACTAGACACACTTACTATGACACATCGCGCCGGCGTCCCCGCGCTCGGTGCGCAAGCGCTTCGGCTCGGCCAGCGAGGAGACCATACTTAAGGTACACTAGACACACTTACTATGACACATCGCGCCGGCGTCCCCGCGCTCGGTGCGCAAGCGCTTCGGCTCGGCCAGCGAGGAGACCATACTTAAGGTACACTAGACACACTTACTATGACACATCGCGCCGGCGTCCCCGCGCTCGGTGCGCAAGCGCTTCGGCTCGGCCAGCGAGGAGACCATACTTAAGGTACACTAGACACACTTACTATGACACATCGCGCCGGCGTCCCCGCGCTCGGTGCGCAAGCGCTTCGGCTCGGCCAGCGAGGAGACCATACTTAAGGTACACTAGACACACTTACTATGACACATCGCGCCGGCGTCCCCGCGCTCGGTGCGCAAGCGCTTCGGCTCGGCCAGCGAGGAGACCATACTTAAGGTACACTAGACACACTTACTATGACACATCGCGCCGGCGTCCCCGCGCTCGGTGCGCAAGCGCTTCGGCTCGGCCAGCGAGGAGACCATACTTAAGGTACACTAGACACACTTACTATGACACATCGCGCCGGCGTCCCCGCGCTCGGTGCGCAAGCGCTTCGGCTCGGCCAGCGAGGAGACCATACTTAAGGTACACTAGACACACTTACTATGACACATCGCGCCGGCGTCCCCGCGCTCGGTGCGCAAGCGCTTCGGCTCGGCCAGCGAGGAGACCATACTTAAGGTACACTAGACACACTTACTATCATATAATAGTAACCTATTTGTAGGTGTCTTAGTATGTAGCCCAAATTATGTGGAAGGAAAAAGAAAAGCGTCTTTAAGTCTACTTTAAATTTCCCCCGTTCAAAAATGTAGGTGCGGTGGGATCTGTTTTGTAAAATAATACAGATGAGGACCTAAAAAAACAGATAATTGCAAGTCGGACTCGCCGATGAAGGGGTACTTAGCAGCAAGTAACATATTAATTGAGGTGAATTGAAGTGAAACAAACCTACACACTAGCTAGATCTCATTCAAACCAATTTCTATCACTTTTTTTTACGTTGCTTTGATAACAAGTACGTTAAGTTGAATTCGGAATCTTTGATATGTTACTGATCTGTTTGTATGTCTGTCGCAGCAAGTGAACGGCGGCAACGAGGGCGGGTGCGTGTCTGCCGCCGAGTGGGACGCGTTCAAGCAGGAGATGATGAAGGAGATGCGCCAGCAGCTCAACCAGATCAAGAAGGAGATACTAGACGGTGAGCTACATTGTAAACTGGACTTTATTGCATCTGTATGGAACGTATGTTTTTTTCTAAAATTGGAAGTAGTTCCGCCGAGCTAGGTGTCATCTGCTCGGGGATCAAGAGAGGGCATAGCGATTTATCGCTCGAACTGGAGCAGTCCGACTGTTGAAATAACTCCACCTTACAGTAGACCGCAGCCAAATAACAATCACTTCTGTGTTGTTGTGTTCCTGCGTGTGAGTAAGGTTTACAGAGCTCCTGGGGGGTGCTACATTAGTAGCAGGGGTCAAGCCTTCAAGATAAGGGCAACAAGTCCAGTAACAGCTGTTATTCTGCCGTACTTGTCGCCTTTAATCTTACGTTAGAGATAGGGAGGTCTCGGCAAATATTTAAAAATCTTACGTAAAATTGGGGGATGGGGTTGAATAAAATCTCACGATATCTCACCAGGGGGCTGACTGTTTATTCCTACTAATCTCTTTTAATGATTGATAGCTGATGTAATAAGGAGTTATTTTATTGTAGATTTTTTTAAATATCGTGAAGATATGTATTTAACCAAATATCATCCTAATTTATTTAATAGTTTTTGCGTGATATGAATAATATGTAAAAAAAGAAGGTTTTTTTTTTACTTTAACTTTAAAAATTTTAACTTCATAATATTAGGCACACATTTTGACACGGACCCAACTGTTTTCACAGTAGTTCTCTATACGGTAAGGTATACAGCACATCAAAGTAATACAAATACGATATTAGACCTTATGCGACATAAGGACGATGTGTATAGTCCAAAATGTGTAATCTGTTCAACAAGAATAATTAGAGCACAGTAACTTTAATCCCAAATTGAAATGTATTGTTACAGCAATGAAGGCGGAATTCGCGCGCAGATAAGAGGGCCGCGAGCATCGCCGAGTGACAAACTAGTCCAGCCGGCCGATACCGGGGAGCAAGTATTTTATTCACCACACAACATCGTTAGTTATAATAATCTATGGCTCAGATTTAATACAAAACACGTAAATTATTGCAAACAAATACTTAAGTCTTGTAACTCAGTTGATTCCAAAACATCCTTCTAAATTAATTGTGATATCTAAAATAAGTTAACGGGTTTTGGCACGTTTTAACGTGACAACATTTTTTAGTAGTTTATACGAAATACTCAGTCAGCTCGTGAGCACGGTTGGTGCAACTTAACCGAAACTTCGGGCAGTAAGTAGTTCGAATTAACTACTAAAAATGTTGTCGCATTTTGACTCGTTAACTTATTTTTAATTTAAAATGGAATCTGTAAGTCTTAAATTTAATAATTGTGACGACCTTGGAAATGTCAATATCTTTGAAATGGTTTATTTGAAAGCAAATTTATCCGGACTTATTACTGTCAGCTCTCATTGTTAATTTTTATATATCGTACGTATTATCTAAACGCCGTATATAAAACCCCAAAGCAAATTAAAAATGTGTAACAATTTAAATTGTTTGAAATCGTTTATCCGGATTTTCGGTTATACGGAACACACCTGGTTTTGTTTGATACGGATAATCCGGATTAGCAGTACAAACTTCTTAATGTAGAAAAACCTTGTGTAACGATGATTTTCATAGGATTTCTAAAAAAGAAAATTAGGTAATCGGAAATGTAACGCTTTGGAAGTGACTTTCTGGTTTAACAATGACTGACAAGGCTAAACTATTTAATATATCTTTAGCTTTTTATAATTATTATCAAAAACACTTCACATTGCTTTTTGTCAATGTTTCAGTGATCATAAGTACGTTAACTTTGCTTCGAGCGTCTACATATTAAATTACTTTGTAATGTATGTATTTGTCTAAAAATTTATACTTTTACTTGTGTAATGGACGTATGTTATTAAGAGCCTAAAATTGTTACTTAAAATTTCCTAGAAGGGCCTTTTTTTTTGGAAGAATTATTTAAGTTCCTAATGGCACTTGCATTGAATAAGTTTTATTCTCAAATTCATTTAATGATACATTTTTCTAGAAATGTACGACGAAAATTTTTGACAAA
This sequence comes from Glyphodes pyloalis, assembly GCA_037074685.1. Classification (NCBI taxonomy): domain Eukaryota; kingdom Metazoa; phylum Arthropoda; class Insecta; order Lepidoptera; family Crambidae; genus Glyphodes; species Glyphodes pyloalis. The sequence goes on from JAYKKO010000020.1 coordinate 3,742,361, forward strand.
ATCAGTATTGAAAATTATAGGCCATTATCTTTATTTCTGAACTTAAGTTGATCTTGAATTAAAAATAGAAAGTAAATTGGAAATTTTGTTTAAAATGGTTTTATATTGGGATTTAAATGTCTCCCTAAATAGCTTTTAGCCATAAAGTATTTGTTCACCGGTACTGGTAAGGTATAATGTGATGAAAGCAACGTACTACGTATATAATATAATATAATAAGGTAGCCGCATGACGGCTTTCAACAACGACTTACAATTCAATATGGCAACACTTGACTTGGTAGTTTTTAATCATTACTACAAAATAGTATTTTTTATTTTCTTACATTAAAATTTTAAATTAATGGAAAGTGTGAAAAAAAATAACATATTCCTAAAATACTGTTAAAACAAAAATTTGATTTCCAAAATATCAATGTTCAGAATGCGTCTTAAGATTAAATATGTATGTATAATATGTTCAAAATAAGAATAAGAAGCATTTGAAGGCATTTGTTAAGAAGTTATGTGTTAATATCGTGAATATCAAAAACTACCATAAAACAATAAAAAAAACTACCAATTGGTTGAATGTTGCCAACTTAATCGGTCTACTAGCGGTTCGGTGTCGCTGTCGATAACTCGACGCGGTTTATTTAAAATATCACCGCGATTATTGTCCACTCGAGACAATCCAGTGAACCGGACGATTGTTCTCAAAAATAAATCGAGATTGGAATAAAAGAAACTAGACTTAGCGCACGAATCGAAGCATAAAGCAAGTTGTGTTTTTTTTAATTTTATACTTAAAAATATTTATTCGGATACGTATTGTACGTAGTTTTAAGGTTTCGAATACGATTTTCACTATTGAGTTTGTATGTTTGTTTATTTTTGTAATCAAATAATGCATATACACATGTGTTTTGTACAGACATAACAATGCTGATTTAAATGGACTTAACACGGTTGCTGAAATCTGTATAATATTGCCAATTTATTTTACTGACACTAGTAATATGGAAACGGTATTTTTATTTTACTAAGAAAGAAAGAAAGAAAGAAAGAACGAAAGAAAGAAAAGAAAGAAAAAACATTTATTGGCACACATAGACACACAACTTTTACTATTGGTATTTTATTTCAATACTAACCCTCTAAAGGTTTGTATTGAAATAAAATACTTTAATGTTTAAAGTGAACGTATGAAGATCTACTTTCTCCATACATTGGAAATCGATTAAATAGTCCCCACTTGAAATTGAACCTTATGTAAATGGTTTTACGACACAATGTACCGAATATGGAACACGCAAAAATAGTTTTTTAATTATTTAACGATTATAAGATTGTTTTATGTTTATAATGAATTAGATTTGCTACAGTGAAGGAACAATTTTAAACTGGCATTTATTAACAGTGATGGTAACAAAAAAATTAATTTACTTCTAGCATAAAACTCAATAGTGAAAATTGATAAAAAGTTAAAAAAATAAATATGTGTAATATTCATGTAGCGACAAGTAAATTTACTAGTATTACTCGATATTTATTGACATGCGTCGAGCGACGGTTAGCGTAAGGTATTAAACTTAAAGTAATATATATATAAATATGAATGTATGTTACGCGAATTTGGTCTCTATTGCCGGGCGTTACGTACTATGTATATTTCACTTTTTAAAGTTATAAAACAGGACACCTTTTAACAGTTAATTAATGAATGTCTTCCATATGAAATAAGTTACCAGTTAGACGACTTTTTATTTAAAAGTGAACTGAATTATATCAAGAGCTTTTCCCATTCATAGTTTAGAAATTTATATAAATAAGCGTTTAGACATTTTCGACTTAAAATAATTTCATTCGTCATTTCGACATTTCCTTCATAATTTTGTTTATATCTGTTATGAACTATTGATACAGTCAGTTTGTATATTATGTGTTTCTCACGTTTAAATAATATATATCTCCTCGAAATAAAATTTTCTGTAAAAATCTCTAACTAGGGTGTCCACATTAGATCACAATCATAGGCCAAACTAGGGATAAGAATGCTTTATAGATTGCAGTCAGGAAACTATAGTTAGGCTTTTAGTATTTTCACCCTTTCCGGCCGGCGATAGAGACGAAAGTCGCATCTACTATACAAAATGTATCACACAATTTTAAAAAGTACATGTCAGTAGCAGTACAGATATTTTTTTTTTCAAAAAAAAAAAGAAAATTTACAACTTTTCGAATATTAGAAATCACGACTTTTTAGTTTATAAGAGAAAGTTTGACTGATAGACCATTCCATACCGAGACCGGGTCAGAATTCGGCCTACGATTTTTCGATACGTACAAATTAGACAAACCAAAATTGTACACAAGGATGACACCACTTTTATACAATATACACGTTTTTGTACACGTCACTTACATTTTCTTCTAGCGTAAAGTTTTACTAAACTTTTTTTTGTGACACACTTGTATTAATTAGCAATTTTTATCTAAAATTGGGCTTTTTTGATCAAAACTGGTGCTCAAAGTGATGTAAGTTATTCCAATTTTTTTACTCGCTCGACTGAGTATGCATTTATATGTTTTTTTGTATATTTTTTTTTGTTTCGAACAACTTAGAATTCCAATATAAAAGGTGAAATAAAATACATAAGAACCCACTATAGCAAGTGATTAACACTTAGTGATATTTACTATATACCTAACTATGTAATATGTAAGATAAAAATGTTAGTATTAAAACATTTTACTATAAACTAACCAAATTTTAGTTGGGTTACAAGCTTATTGCGATCTAAATATTATGCATTGGTCTCAGCTATGTCAAAGAGTATTTATTCAGTAGAAACAGACTATGCAATCGTGTAGGTCTTTATCTTATTTTGTGCCTAAACGAGTTAAATGGAAACTTAGATGATATCCAATAGGCATAAGATAATAACCATTAAATATATTAACAATCATTGCGCCATTAATTAGACTGTTTATGTAAATTATATTATCTGAAATTGTCTATTGCAATTTTTGTTCGCGTATCTTAATTTGATAACTTTACTTTTTTAATCGCCATAGGATATCAAATTGAGTTTCCATTTTAGATAATGTTCGATATAACTGCGATTTATTATTATCAATAATAATTATTATCGTAATGTAAAATATATTGTGTTTGTAATAATTGCACTCAGTATTTGATTTTTATATGGATATTTTTGTTAGAAATATTTTTTTTTTGGTGCAGTCGAATTATTTAAAGCGTTTTATTGCAGGATATTTTGATTTTGTAATTTATTGTATTATAGAAATTGTTTCATAAGAACTAATATGACAGTCTTTTTTACAACCACTACATTCATTGTTAGTAACTAAATACTTGTATTCAGTAAGATTCATAGTTACCCCACAAGACAAAAGCAATAAAAATAGAATTATTAATAATTAACACCAAAAAGTAGTAAACTACTTTTTTGTGTCGATAAATGGTAGAACTTCTTTTTCTTTTTATTATAGTAACAACTAAGCTTTTTCAACGAAGTTTACCTCTACCAGTATCTCATAAGCATTGATAGGCACGAGAGAACACGGGTGTCAAAAGATAATATTTAGTTCAAGCTCGTTTCAATACAGAATCTGGTGTGGAGCAAGTAGTTCACATGGGCAAGTGGCTTGACATTCTAAGGGGCGATTAGTGCACAAATCAACACCAAATGGATACACTAAAGCTCACGAAATAATAAGTAAAAAACCTTAAATTGGATCAACCATTTTTACTTTTGTACCATTCACCGAATCGAAATGCTATTTAAAAACTTAATAATTTATTTGTACCTTATTGGAATTGAATTCCTTTTTGTTTTCGTATAATATCGGCTAGAGACGGCAAAGTAATTTCTTCTTCTAGATGTATTCGCTATAAAATGTCGTTCATATTTCTTTTAAGTTCTATTAGCCCGATTCCAATATTTTAAGATTTATAATGTGTCAAAAATTACTATCCGTTTTACTACAAGTCGTTACTTTTAATTTCAAATTTACTTTCCATATCAGCTGTCGTCCGTCGGTCGTTTTTAGCTTACGAGTAGTATAATTTATTACTATCGGTAATAAGAACCGATCGTTTTTTCAAATATTGGAACCGGGCATTCGTTTTTATGAAACAGTTTGTATAATTTCGTACGTCGCTAACGTAGGGTTACCAATCGTTGTTTATACAATTGTCCTACGATTTTTGTAGTCACTTGATTTATGTATTGTACATAGACATTTTAGTATCGAATTATATTTTGTGATCGTACTTGAGTTTTGTTTTTATTTTCTTTGATCCCCAATAGTAGGTTATAATTGATCGTTAAAATTTACTTTCTGATTCGCTCATTATGTATTACAACAAAAAAGTGAATTGGATTCTAAACAATAAAGTGAATTATGATCTAAAACGTTTTCCTACTAAGTATTACTTTCTTTTTCACAAAAAAGCGAATAGAATAGAGTTCACTCTACCTACCTAATATACTACCTGTATTGCTTTTGTAACGCAACTATGATGTTTTACATCCTACGCTATCTACGTTAATTTATTCTGCCTAACCTAAATCTTTGTTTGGCAATGGATGCCTGAATCTATTACAATTTAATTTAATTACCATAGACTTTTTTGCTTACAATTTTCAGACAATTACGAACATAAAATAATTTTATTCAGTATATTAGTCGATCTGAATATATGTAGGCTTACGTATATTTTACACATTCATTTTTATTTAAATAGATTAATATGAAATTGACGCCTATTGAAGAAAATAGTTAATAACCATATTATTTAAAAAGTAATGTGAATTGTAGTCTTTAATAAATGAAGGTTTGAAATTAAACATACTTTGTAAAAAAGGCATTTTATTAAAAAAGAGGAAAATAAAATTACAGACAGTAAACACATTGCGCAACATTTATAAATAAATAGTTTAATTTTTACGGAACCATAATACAAATTATGCGTTAACGTCTTAGTAAAAGAGTACAAATTCCTCATGTAATTATTATTAATGAACCGTTTCCATTTAACATAAAGGTTATGCTAATGTTGTGCTACAAAAATTTCGATCTTAAAAGTTATGTCCTAGGACCATCGGAACACATGGACGCACTACTGGGAATGCCCTTCGTATAGTTGGCAGAATCGTATAAATTTCATATCTTATAGAAATAAAGCGTAGTATTAGCCATCGACTTTGTATTATTGGAAACATTAAGTATTAGGCCGAATTTAGCTCAAATATATTTGAGGCTATCACGCTAAATATATCCGCTATGGCAACACGTGAGCGTGCCCAAACTGCTTCGTGATTGGTGATTTAAATGTCATGGGGACGTCATTATCAATGTCATGTCAAAATTAACCGATCACGTAGCAATTGGACTTTACGCTTACGAATTGAGAGTTCATGGTCCAAAGTTTGTTCGAAAAGTAGAAAAAAATACACAGAGTTGTTTGTGTGGATATCAGTACAATGTTTTAATTAAGCTGTTCTTTATTTAATGACCTACTGGCTTGTGGCATTTTTATAACATGTCTAAGAAAAATTTGTAGCAAACATTTTTCCAAGTCAATCACTCAAACAAAAGTCAACATTATCACGCTCTTACAAATAAGTTCTAGATTGGGTCGAAACTACTTGGTGGTCACTGTAGACTATGGCCAAGAAATTATTTCATTATTCTAATGTAAAATGGTTTTTTTTTTAATTTTTTTTTCAAGCTCCAAGCGCTAGTGATTACACTAAAATGTATTGCACATTTATTAATATCAGATCACATTTTGTGCAAAAGCACTTAGGACACTAAAATAAATAAGTAAATATTTCGAGTTTTACAAAATTTCATTTAAAAAAAATTTAACAACAAAAAACAACAAAACAGTAGTATATTCTGGTAACTTTTTAAATAAAGTCGTATATAGTCGTGACTTTGAAGAAATGAGGTAGAGATTTTTGTAATAACTTTTTAGCTGACTTACAAGACAAGATTATGGTGAGCCCATGTCTTGATAGGATTACTTTTTGTTACGAATTTTATAATAGTTATCCTGAACTTGTAAGTAAATAAATGTTTCCTGATAGGGCATAGCATTATGCATGATAATATCCAATAAATCTAATACGAGAATATTAGAGAAAATGGCTTCGATGGTGGGTTCTAGCGATACCTAAACTAACCGTAACAGTGGAGCCAATATCAGTGACAGAAAGCTGAAAATGAAATTTTATTTTTTTTTTATTATGTCAGCGACACCTTCGGAACCTCTACATTTGTTTATTCTTACAACTAGAATTATAACATTTATTAATTATAAATATATTTGTAAAAAAGCCTATGCATATACAATGTATATATTAGCGTACATAAGTGTTGTACTTAGAGAGATTTTGTGGTACATTTTTGTTAAAATTTATATAGTTTTTTATTTAAGTTGGTAAACTTGGTAATGCTTTGTGCATACTTAAGCGCTTCTTTTATGAAAAATCACAGCATTCTTATATTCTTGTCGGTGTACGGAGACGAAATGTATGTCCTGAAACAGAAAGAAATATTTTAGTAATCATAATAATATAAACCAGGTACTACGGAAAATCTACAAAAAAAAAATTCACAAAAAAATTACAGTTAAGCCGCGTCCCCATTAGGCGAGCATTGAGCGGCTGTCTGTTAGCTGACCGACTCTTGAGTGGCGTATCGGTCGCTACTCAATATCAACTGAGCGGCGAACTAGAGCGTATTAGTCGCAAAGCCCTTGCGAATTCTTGTGATAGAAAGTAAACTAGTATACATATATTAGTGTACTGACAAGAGTGTATTCGCGTATTTTAGTATTCGCTGCGAATCAGGCGCGCACAGAACGAGCCGGCGAGCGGAACGTCTCAAGCTGCGTACATTACACGCTGCATGGACACGCCATTTAAAATGTATAGGGAGGTAAACTGGAAACAAACTGGCAGCCTAATGGGAACGCGCCCTTAATGGGAGTTATCGCGTGTGAAAAATCTGCTAATGCCCAGTTCCAATATATGAAAATGATACGTTTTAGTTACGCATAGTAATCAATCATACGAGGCGTAAGCTAAAACAGTTCCAGAGTCGTAATTGGCTACTTGACAGTGTTAACAATAAAATATGAAAAGTGTTAGATATGTTAGCTTATTAGTAAAGTAATCATTTTACATTTTTATTTTATAATTAAAAGCATAGTTCGTATTTTAATTTTGCAAAATAAATTTTACTTTTTTTATCTGTGGAACAAAAGAACCGAAACGGAAACCACCATTGCAATTCGGAAATGACAGCTGTCGGCGAAAATAATTTATTTTAATGTGGCGAAACAATGATTATTTTACCGATTAAATTGAATTATTGTGTCTTTAATCGTATTAAGAATTTATTGAAACATTTTCCGTTTATCTAAATGAAGTCGTTCCTATGCGTATCGGTTCGTTGTCTACAACGTTGACGTCATAATTTCAACAGTGACATGACTTGGCGTTTTTGCGCGCTTTTTAAATGTGTTAAACAAAATCTTATTTTTCTCTGGTTATTTAGATTATTTCCAGATAAATCGAATTGCTTGGGATATAAAATGAACGGGCGCACATTTTGCAATACTTTTTCAAAAACTGTCAAGTAGCCAATTAGTTGAAGATAAACGGATTGTCAATTTTTGACACATTACGAATCGTGACATATTCGAACCGCGTATAGATGGCGTTAATGCTGGTTCCAATATTTGAAAAACTATCCGTTCTAGTTACGGATACTATCAAACTATACCAGGCGTAAGCTAAAAACGACCGACGGACGACTGATGACAGCTGATATGGAAAGTATATTTGAAATTAAAATTAACGACTCGTAGTCGGTTGGAGAAAAGGGATAGACATTTTTTTGACGCGTTACGAATCGTAAAATATTGTAACCGGGCAATCTAACTATTGACAGACATGTCACAACGACATGTAAATTACCAATTAGGTACGTATCAGGGCGTCTACTCTTGAAAACGAAACGAACAAACGAAAGGTTTCGTTTTTGAAGATTGATCAAAAGTTAGGGAATTAAAACGTGATTTTTGATTTGTATAAATAATATTTTGTTTTTTTAAAACGCTTTATTCGCATTCGAAGTGTGTTAGTTGCGAAAATGAGCAATAAAAAATACTAAACGTCATCGGATCCGACATATTTCGTTTTCAAGAGTAGACGCCCTGTTGCACAACAAGCCATATTGTCATTCAGCAGATTTTGAAAGCACGTTACCTCCCATTATGTTCTTACCAAATAAAATAAAAAAAACGTTGTGCTTAAATCAGCATGCATCTATGGCTAAAACTCAATTAAGCCATATCTGTGCAACTATCTACAAATGTATGTACAGTCAGCATTTTTAGTTGTTGAGAACTCAATTACGGTCGAAACAGATTACACACTTTGGACTATGCATAGTCCTTATGTCGCCCACATAAGAACTGAAATCGAACTGCAAGTATGTCCTTTGTCACATTAAGTCAGCTGTCTATCTAACTTATTTAGACACGCTGAGGTTTAATGAGACATGGTACTCAGTTGTATACACACAAATGCTGACTGCACATTAAACGATCACTTTCTGAGTGTCTTCATTTTTACACTTTTATAAATAATAAAAAGATACTTATTATGTTAGTGTACAGAGCAAAACCAAACAAAAATCGATAAGATTTAATTTAAATACAAAGCCGTTGCTACTATTTTTCTACTTTCTTAATAAAACCATAAATTAACTTAGTACGCAAACGAAAATCAATGTTATTGTGTATTCATGCCAAACAAAAGCAAATTGAAGGTACTTTGATGACTACAAACTTTAATATTTTCAAAGAACCTGTATGTAAATTGCTTGTGTATTTTTTTGTGTTTTTATTTTTATATTATTTTCTTGCAGTCTTCTTGCTTAGCTTGATTATTCATTTAGCACTGGGAGCATAGATCTAGAAGGAGAATAATACAGTTGTCAGTACTAGATACTCATATTCTAAGCCTAATATGAAGGTGAACGGAATTGACGAGTTACTTTAAAACGGGTGTGCATTATAAAATACATAGGCTACGGATGGTACACAAATGTCAAGAATATTTTAGGCTACATATTAAACAACTCGATATATTGTCTTCAAAGAACTTGCACAGTCAAAAGAATTCATCGTGCCTCGGCAAAAATATATATTTATAAGATTTATCCATTACGACATATTCTAACATTTTGTGCCGAGATTAAGCCGTCGTAATTCGCACGTGCGTTTTCTCAAGCGTCTGTCATACACGTACCTCGGGCGGTGATTATAGTGCTTAGCGTTTTGTTTTGAGGTAGGGAAACTACTTTTCGTACCGTACAGCTGCTGTGGGGACGACAGCGGCGTGTGTGGGTCTCCCCAGCTAGTAGGAGCGAGGACTACCCTAACTAAAACCCTACCTACCTTCTCATCGCCTAGTGACAGCGCCATGGGAGTTTCCCAGCCACAAATAGTGGTTAGCCTGGGCACCTTTGACTGTACATGCCTGCATTATACTTTGTAATCTTTAATGCCTAACCAATGTTTAATGTTAAAGTCAAGCCGTTGAGTAATTATTGATTTGACATATGTCAAATCGTATCATGTAACCTCATGGACTTAATAAAATATTTTAAGTCCATGCGTAACCTAGTTACGAAGCTGAGTTATAGATTACTAGCGGTCCCGGCGAACTTCGTTTCGGCTTAGAGGATTTTCCCTCTTTTCTGTTGATATTTTTCCTGCTTTTTCTTATGCTATAAGCCTCACGGAGCCCGAGACCTTTCCAACGAATGAAAAACCGTGGAAATCGGTTCGTGCGTTCTGGAGTTATAGCGTCAGGAAGGAAAACCCGATTTATTTTTATATAGTAGATTACCGATTTAACATACGTATGTGTATGTATACCTTATCATATCGATAATTACTCAACGACTTGACTATAATCCAAAATAAAGCTTAGGTCACATGTAAATAACTCACTACGTTATTAAAACAATATCAAAGTTTAAAATCTTGAATAACAAATTTAAATAACTTAATCTTTTTTTGTAACTAAGTTTTACATTAGATTTCCGTTA